>JAKZAP010000006.1:18371337-19741880 GCA_023053575.1 Branchinecta lynchi
CGCGGGATCATTAGACATTTGCCCCCCCCCCCCCCCAAGTCCCCCACAGTGAGTGGATCCGGTCCGGTTATGTCAAACGTACACATATCTAGGACTCGTGTTTGTTCTTTCCACAAAGCTTCATCCCAATCTCTCCACTCTAAGCGTTTCCCAAGATTTCCGGTCCCCCCCCCCTCCAACTCCCCCCAATGTTTAAAATGAGACGTCTGAGACACGAGGTCTTCTTATGTATCAAGTTTCATTAAGATCTGATGACCAGACCGTAAGTAAAAAATAACTAATTTTTCCGGATTCCCCCTCCCTCCACCCCCCACCCCACCCCCCCCAGATGCTCGGATCGGGGAAGTGATTAAGTTTTCAACTTAATCATTTGGGGTCCCTGACATGCCTGCCAAGTTTCATCTTCCTAGCTTATGTGGAAGTGCCCGAACTAGCAAAACCTGGACCGACCGACGGACAGAAATTGCGATCGCTATATGGCACTTGGCCGAAGGGCAAGTGACATAATAAAAACCTCCTGTTTCCGATCCACCGATGTTTTGGTCTTGTCAGGTGAAGATGTTAACATGCACGCAAGAATGTCAAATTTGGATCTGGATTTTTTTTGTTTCCTTGTACTATGAAAACCGGATATATTCAGTTGTACTTGACGCAACTCAAATGATGCAATCCTCCATGTCGATTATGAGCGTAGCGTCTAAGGACTGAACATGGAGGCTCGGCAGGGGACTCATAAAGCCCGAGCGGAAATTCGGGTCACTCGTTTGAGACTCTTTTTATATAGAAAGTGGTTGACAAGAAGAGACACAGTTATACTAGGGATTTCCCATAATGTCAATCCAATACACCTCTGAACAATAGAAGCACGAGCGAATATCACTGACGCTCATGATTTGTAAAAAAACAGCGATATGAAAAAATAGTTGAAACACAAATTAATCAGTCCGCATATACAATATACTGTTGATCGTCGGGCGTTACTTCGACCTGCACAAAATGGCTATCTTCCATCTCTTCTCCGAGGGGATCAAAGTCGACAAACTCTACCATAGAAGAATCCAGGGAGCGCGAAGTTGATGTCCTGTGAAAGATAAATTCAATAAGGGTCCCGTGTAAGCTTAGGAGGATTGGAAATGACAGTCCTCGTTCTGCGTCCTCGGTCGAGCGTGTTCCACCTACTTACCGTAGTTATTATGCATGACGTCACGAATTCTGGCTTCTTGGCGTCAAGGCTGGAACGCATTTTTCTATTTTCAGCAAAACATCGTGCCATGGGCTAATCCAACTAATCACGTCACAGGGATTAGATAGTTACTATTTCGAGAATGTTGGAACGGTCAGCGTAGTAACTTTTCACGAGGTTGGAACGAAAATAGTAAGTAATAGTTGTTATTGGTAGAAGGGTGGAACACGCTCGGAGTACCTCTTCTAAAGCTCACAATAGTTGCGATTTTGCAGATACCATGGTATCTGATACCACGGTCAAAAGTCGTTTTTGTAGTTATCTTGGTATCTGATACCACGGCCAAAATGCGTTTTTGCAGTAATCCTGGTATCTGGCCAGTTATGGTGGTATCTGATATTCAGATACCACGGTCCGACCGTGGTAACTGATTGTGGTATCTGAAAAAGTCATCTCACTTTCATTAATTTTTGTCAAATTGGTGAGAAAGAATTTTGGCACTTAGTGATGTGACTGAATATCAGTTTTCCTTTTGGGATGACTTCAAAAGCGCCATTTCGGCAACTGTCGTTTTACAGAGCAACCGTATATCAGATACCACGATAGCTGCAAAAACGACTAATTGCACAGATACCATGGTATCTGTAAAACGCAACTTATGTCACTTTGCTCGTTGAAACTAACCCTGTGCTGACTGAAACGGCAGTGATACAGCCCGACTCTTATACAGCTCACGACTCGCGAAGATTACACAAATAAGCGAGAAGGATACCACATCACAGTGAGGGTGTTCCATCCTTCTAACAATAGTAACTATTAGTTACTATTTTCGTTCCAACCTCGTAAAAAGTTACTACGCTGACCGTTCCAACCTTCTCGAAACAGTAACTAGTAACTCGGGCGCGCAGTAAGCGTGGTAACTACGCATCTCTGTAAAGTAATTTATCGGATTCGCCCTTGGCATGATATTCTGCTGGAAAATAGAAAAATCATTCCAACCTAGACAGCACACAATCCGTCCGTGGCCGAGTGGTTAGCGCGCCGGACTCGCAAGTGAAGGGTCGCTTGTTCGAGTCTCGGTAGTGCCTACAGTTTGGTTTGGGACGGGGGTTAGTGCCGTAACCCTGTAAGACAAGCCAAAGTCCACCCAGCTTCAAATGGGTACCTGGAGAAATCCGGGGAAGGTGACAGGAAGGGTGTGTGAAAGCACAGGATGGCTGGCCCCCAACCTCCCATTGCACTTCCTGGCTGAGGGACGAGAGTCGGAAATCCGCACCGCGAGCTTGACCTGTCAAGGCTAGTGCTGATACCTTTACCTTTTTTTTTACCTTTTACCCTAGACAGCAAAAACCCAGAATTCGTGATGTCATGCGTAGTAACTATGGTAAGTAGGGTGGAACACGCTCAGTGTGGCACATTTCGACAGCCACATATGAAAAGGAGTTGATGAAAACGCTGTTACGGCATAAAAAGGAAGCATTATTGAAAGTTAACCAACACTCTCGACACCTGACCCTGTCGACAAATAAGAAACATATTCTCTCGGAAGCTTATCTTTTATTGATAAACTTTGAATCTTGCAGTTCTGAGCTAAATGGTAAAACGAAGACCGAAAACACCGACTCATGTGCTCGAAGGAGTCCTTAGTTTTCTATCTTTGCTGCTATTGCCTTTTGCAATAGCGAGAGGAATAAAATGGCACTGTTCGAAGTTAACCAACGTTCATAGAAACATAGCCTACCTCTATCTACTGTACCCGCACTGTGAGAAGTTTCATAATATATAACACAAGGATGCACAGTTTCAACAGAAAACACTTGGGATGTTATCTGTTATGATTTTACAAACGATATGCACAAGCATTGCCAGGAAGAATCGAAAAGGCATCTGCTGACTTCCGATATCATGATGATAAACAAAAAAGTCAGCTGATGATTTTTCGGCCTGTTTCCGCTAGAGTGAATGCATAACATTTTAATGCGTAACTTTTAAAAAACATAGCAGCTAAAATCTCAAGTGTTGAAACCACGCATTCTTGTGTATCTGTTATGAAACTTCAGTTCACCCCAATCCAGACGTACTTGTAAATTTAGTTCTGTGCAAAAATTTGACGAGTCTCGTGCCAATTCGTCTGTGCGATTTCTAAAAACATTTGTGCCGTATTTTACTAAGTTTTTTGAATGCCCTGAATTTCAAATATTTCTTGTTCGTTTTGTATTGAGTCGACGTGCCAATGTTATAACTGCTATGCTTTTATATTATGGTGAATATATCTGAATTGAATCTATGCGCACAGCATCTCGAGTATAGGAGGGACTTGTTACCCCGATGAAATTTTTTCAAGAATTAGTTATACGGAGTTGTAAGTTTGAATAGCATACACTAATAACTTTTACCACTGCATGCTGCTATCAGCAAGGCTGGATGCTACTGTGGCAAGACATTACGCTACTGTAGCAAGAAAGGATGCTACTGGATACTACTGCTTAAGATTGGCCCATTCTGAGGCACATTAAATGATAATATTATCAAGGTATTATGTACTATTATATGTCAATACATGCAACTTCGTCATGACTACACAGGCTACACATTTTTCATCGGGACATGCTCTTGAAGCCTGTCTTACTTTACGGGCTAGTAAAATTCAAAACGCGAGAGTTATTTATTCCAATAGCGGCACAGAACCACCATGTCTGTCTTTTACACTAAGGTTCACACTGTATTGCTGACCTAGTTTAGCTGCATTTTGGTCGACGATACACTACTTGATACGACTGCATGATGACATATCCTTATTGTATGACCTAGAAAACATTCCTCCTTCGACGAGAGACGTAGGCGAGGGAGATTCGATTCCGGGAAACTTATTCAATTAAGCTTATTGCAGTTTGGATTCTTTAGGCCAGACTCGTCATCGATTTTAGAGAGAGAGCAGCTTAACGTTTGTATTGAAAGTAGAGGCAGGAACCACCTTAGAACTGAAAAGAGTTACTACCCAGTGACTTGTTCGAGGACACAGTCATGGACGTCACGACGGGTTGGGGGGGACTCTCCCCCCCCCCCCCCCTGCAACGTTGTCGGCCAGTCGGTAAAAATAACCGAGTCGGCGCGAAGCGCCGCGGTTTTTCTTCCAAACAGTTGATTTTTTTGTTCATGAAAACAGTCGATTTTTCGTCAAAATAGTCGGTTTTTCTGAAATCAGTGGATTTTTCTGAAATCAGTGGATTTTTCTGAAAATCAGTCGATTTTTTCAAAAATGTCATTTTTGTTGTTGAAAACAGTCGTTTTTTCTGCAGAAATAGTCGGTAAAAATTACCAGCCAGTCGGTAAATGCCTCGTCCCTCCCCCCCCCCCCCCCAACATTTTGGCTAGTAACGCCTCTGGATACAATACCCACCACTTCCTAGGTGTACCGATCGCCATCGGAAATGGTTCGTACAACTGAAGCGTCGCAGATTCCACAAACTACTTACTTCGATTTGGCATGTGTCAGTATGTGAGACTTCAGGTTCGTCGACTGAGCGAATTTTTTACTGCATCCGTCAAAAGGACAAACGTAGGGCCGATCACCAGTGTGTATTCGGACGTGCGTTCGCAGGTTGAAGTCCAGAGAAAAACGTTTCCCACATCCTTCAAATGTGCACTAGAAGAGAGAACATAATCACAATCAATCGCGACATGGATGGCAGGTGGGGATGTTGGGAAAAAATGAACAAGGGGTTGTTGTTGGGGATGTTGGGAGAAAATGAACAAGGGGCTGATTTCAATCTGGAGGAAAGTGAGTTAGAGACAGCAAACGGGCTCAATGCGCACTTTGCTGAAACTGTTCAATCCCTTCCCCTTTGCCCAAAGAAGAAATCCCAGAGTCGCCGGAAGGTTTTAATAATTTTCCGAAAATTCAAAAGGCTGAAATTTTGCCGACCATTATAGTTCCTACTCTACGAGGGAAGGGAACATACCTGGAAGGGCTTCTCTCCTGTGTGAACAAGTTGGTGCCTCTTAAGTTTTGAACTTTCTACAAAAGCTTTACCGCACTCGGCGCAGACGTGGACACGCGGGCCGTGTGTATGCAGATGTTTTCGCATCGCAGAGGTGTCCCGAAACATCTTCGTGCAACCCTAAAATGATCGTCAGTTATTAATCTGTGGCTTGCGATAACCCTGTTCCTGGCACTCCTGGCAGCTGTACAAAGTATGATTTTCTAGGACACTTCTTCTTTCGACTGCTGGTCAGCTTTGACGTGATCCACTTGACAGGTATCGCCCACTTTAATGGGAATGCATCTTTAGCAGCTTATCATCGAGGGGGCGTCCCAGGGCACCCAGTGCGTGATCTTCTTGGTCCTCCCAGGCTATCTCGGGACAAGTTATCTGTCTCTTGGTTCATGCCACTGTTTCACGAGAAAAATGGATACGTTACATCTGGACCGGTTCAAATTTCCCAAGGCATCTGACGCCCTGCAAAACGAAGAACACCGTGTAACGCAGAATTCGACATAGCGCAGCAGCGGTGATGGCTCTTTGGACGTTGTTATTAGGTTATGGAATTCTTACCTTATGCGGACAAGCGATGGTACGTAGAATTTCGTCCGATTTGGTAGGTTTCTTAACCCTAGAAAAGAGGTGTTGAATTGCGAGACTATTCGCTATCCAGTTCCCACAGTGGGCGATATTTTTCAGCCATTCCCAAAGGAAGTTCCACCTAGCTTGTTCATTGTTAGAAGAAAATATATTGTTAATAACAAATTTCGACGAAAATTTCACTGATTATCTGTTCAGACACACTAAGTTCTCACGGCAACGGCTGCCTGTTTTCTGGTTAGGCTGCCCGCAGAACGAAGATTCACATTCGCCGCACCCTTTCAACTTCAAGACGATTCGCGTCGCATTCTGTGGGCACCTAGCTTTAGAGGGGCGAAATCCGGCAAACGAACTAGAACAAAACCAAAGGTGTCGATGGGATCCCAAAAATCTAAGATTTGATCCAGACAATTCGGTCTTGTCTTCGCCAGGCTAATCATCAGAGAAAACCGAGTTCAGATATTCTATCTACCTATCTATACCTCTATAAGCCATATCTATTTTGACGATATTGACCGAAACTTCCTGCTTTACTACTGCCAAATTTGCGGTTTCGCCCGAATTCAAAGCAAACTACTAGTCCAGCCAAAAAAAGAAAAATTCAGAAACGAAGCCGGCGTATCTCCTTATCCCTATAAAGAAATCTTCAACTTTAAATAAAATTTTGACTTAAAAAAAATGCGGGTACAACCGGATTCCGGACTAATTATATGTCCGGGTACAAACTGATCATTATATACAGACTCAGCGTCTCTTCTTACCCCTAAATATATCATCTAATCAACTTCAGATAAAGCTTTTACTTTTAGCATATTTTCCGTTTTTGGCCGGATTACAGGCGAACTAGTTGTCCGGCAAGAAAATGGTTTTCACCTTCGAGTTCAGCATGTCTTCTTACCCATAAATCAAACATTTAATCAAAATCAAATGAAACTGTTACTTTTAACCAACTTTCCGGTTTTGGCCGGATTCTGGACGAACTGCTTATCCTGCGACAAAATGATTTTCACCATCATGCTCAGCATGTCTTCTTACCCCTAAATCAAACATTTGAAACTTTTACTTTTAACCAACTTTCCGGTTTTTGCCGACGAACTACTTGTCCGGCGAGAAAATGATTGTCACCATCGTGCTCAGCATGTCTTCTTATCCCATAATCGACTATCACATTAGCTGTTTACAAATATTTTGTTTGTCCCTTAAATTGAACCCCCTCCCCCACCCCCGAATATAGGCTACAGAGCTCATCTACGAACTCGACCTTACCCTTGACCCAAACGATCCTCATACCAAGTTTCATCAAAATATCTCATTCCCTTCGAGAGTTATCGCGCTTACAGACTGACGGACAACTTTGGCGATATCATAGGTTTCCCTCCACTTACGTTTTGGGATCCCAAAAAGCCTTACATTATGACTGGCCAAAGTGAACGAAAAAATGGAGGCGCTTTCGATGAAACATCTTGGTAGAGCAAGCGGCTTTCTGGACACAGGGGTCGGTAATAACAAGACCAAAGGTGTCGATGGGATCACAAAAATCTAATAATTGATTCAGACAATAGGGTCTTGTCTTCGCCAGATCCGGTCTTCGCCAGGCTAACCATCGAGAAAACCAAGTTCAGATATACCTCTATAAGACATATCTATTTTGACGATACTGACCGAGACTTCCTGCTTTACTTCTGCCAAGTTTTCGGCTCCGAGCAAACTACTAGTCCAGCAAAAAAAAATTCAGAAACAAATCCAGCGTCAAATCTATATATGTCCAGGTAAAAAATGATTGTCACATACAGACTCAGCCTGTCTTCTTACCCCTTAATCTGTCATCTAATCAAACTTTTGCTTTTAACACATTTTCCGGTTTTGGCCGGATTCCGGGCGAACTAGTTTTCCGGCGAGAAAATGGGTTTCACCATCGTGTTCAGCATGTCTTTTCACCCCTAAATCAAACATTTAATCAACTTCAAATAAAACTTTCACTTTTAACCAACTTTCCGGTTTTTGCCGGATTCCGAACGAACCACTTGTCCGGCGTGCAAACGGTTTTCACCATCTTGCTCAGCATGCCTTCACACCATAATCGACTATCACATTAGCTGTTTAAAAATATTTTGTTTGTCCCTTAATTTGAACCCCCACCCCTAAATGTAGGGCTGCAGAGCCCATGTACGAACTTGACCTTACCCTTGACCCAATGAATCCTCACACCAAGTTCATCAGAATATCTCATTCCCTTTGAGAGTTATAGCGCGCACAGACGGACAGACGGACAACTTTTGCGATGCCATAGGTATCCCTCCACTTACGTTTTGGGATCCCAAAAATCAGATCCTAGAAGAGTGATCGCACCGTAGTATCCGAAAGCGAAAGAATTCGTCGCATATCCCAAAACGTAAGTGGAGGGATACCTATGACATCGCAAAAGTTGTCCGTCTGTCCGTCTGTGCGCCCTATAACTCTCGAAGGGAAAGAGATATTTTGATGAAACTTGGTGTGAGGATTCTTTGGGTCAAGGGTATGGTCGATTTGTAGATGGGATCTGTAGCCCTAAATTTAGGGGTGGGGGATTGGGTTTAAATTAAGGGGAAAATGAAATATTTGTAAACAGATAACGTGATAGTCGATTAAGGGGTAAGAAGACATGCTGAACACGATGGCGAAAACCATTCTGTCATCGAACAAGTAGTTCGCCCGGAATTCGGCCCAAACCGGAAAGTTTGTTAAAAGTAAAAGTTTTATCTGAAGTTGATTAGATGTTCGATATAGAGGTAAGAAGACATGCTGAACACGAAGGTGAAAACCATTTTTCACCGGACAATTAGTTAGCCCGGAATCCGGCCAAAACCGGAAAGTCTGTTATAAGTAAAAAAATTTGTTTGAAGTTGATTAGATATTCGATTTAGGGGGAAGAAGACATGCTGAATACGAAGGTGAAAACCATTTTTTTCGCCGGACAAGTAGTTAGCCCGGAATCCGGCCAAAACCGGAAAGTTTGTTAAAAGTAAAAGTTTGTATTTGAAGTTGATTAGACGTTCGATTTACGGGTAAGAAGACACGCTGAATCTGTATATGACAATCTCATATAGTTCGGGGTACAGGCACATATAGTTCGTTCGGAATCTGGTTGAAACGGGATTTTTGTATAAGTTAAAGTTTTACTTGAAGTTGAGTAGAAGTTCTTTACACTGATTTTTTTTTACGGAACTTTTTTTTTCTCAAGTATGGTAGTTCGTTCGCAATTGTCTGGATTAAATATTAGATTTTTGGGATCCCATTGAAACCTTTGGTCTTGTTCCTATAGGCACTTCGAAAAAAAAAATCGAAAAAAGGACCTACCTAGTCAACTCGGCAAGCTGTTTTGGATCCGAAAGATCGACACCAGGTAAGCTAGATGCAGTAGAAAGTCTCCCAGACATATATTCATTATAGTCGGCATCGAGTTCCGGATTGCTGCTGATGTCATCAGCTCCCAAGAGTTCATGGCGGTCATCTGTGAATACAAATTTGTTTGCGAAGGATCTGGATATTTCTGATGGAAAGCGAGTGCAAGCGACTGCAGTGCTCGATACCGGCCGTGTAAGCATGCCAATCGGGGTCAATTTCCTCTCCCTTCCCGGCAAAACCAATACTAGCTGGACCAAGGAAGTCCAAACAAGAGCTAGAAGTGTCATTCGTGGGTTTATTTTAATCCTTTGTAAGCAAAACCCTTGAGGGACGAATGGTCACGGGCACTTGGTCATCATGATTTATCGTTTGGTCAAGAGTATTTTTTTGTTGTACTTTGCGGTCATGATGCGCACTTTAAGGGAGCTAAGAATTCATTTGTAGCAAAACACTGGAGGCACAAATGATAAAGGGCCCTTCGAGATCATGAAAATGTATATTTTGGATATAAGTGTTTATTTCTTCTTGCGGTTAGGATGCGCACTTTAAGGGCGCTAGAAATTCCTCTGTAAGCAAAACCTTTAGGACAAAAATGATCATGGGCCCTTTGGCCAGGACATCATGAAAATGTATCGCATTCTCTAAAGTATATTTTGTACTTTGCGGTAATTGTGTGCACTTTAAGGAGGCTAGGAATTCATAAAACTTGAGACACATATGATCATGGGCCCTTGGGGATCATCGAAATATATCGTTTGGTCAAAAGTATGTTTTGTTCACTTTGTGGTTAAGATGCGCACTGTAAGGGCGCTAGAAATTAAGCACAACCCTTGAGGCAGTAACGATCATGGGACCATGGGGATTGTGAGAATGTATTGTTTGGTCAAAATCATTTATTTATTTACTATTTCCAAAAAAATGTAAGCTAAATAGCTTGTCCCTTTTGGCAGTTGCTTGCCTTAGCTTATGTCATCCTGCTAGTATAACATACGGTTGGTCTTAAATGCCAAATCTGCCTTTATAGGCTAACAAGACCAAAGGTGTCGATGTGATCCCAAAAATCTAAGATTTGATCCAGACAATTCGGTCTTGTTTTCGCCAGGCTAATCATCAGAGAAAACCGAGTTCAGATATTCTTTCTACCTATCTATACCTCTATAAGCCATATCTATTTCGACGATATTGACCAAAACGTCCTACTTTACTACTGCCAAATTTGCAGTTTCGCCCGAATTCCGAGCGAACTACTAGTCCAGCAAAAAAAGAAAAATTCAGAAACGAAGCCGGCGTATCTCCTTATCCCTAATAAAGAAATCTAATCAACTTTAAATAAAATTTTCACTTAAAAATGCGGGTACAACCAGATTCCGGACTAATTATATGTCCGGGTAAAAAATGATCATTATATACAGACTCAGCGTCTCTTCTTACCCCTAAATATATCATCTAATCAACTTCAGATAAAGCTTTTACTTCTAACATATTTTCCGGTTTTGGCCGGATTACAGGCAAACTAGTTGTCCGGCGAGAAAATGGTTTTCACCATCGGGTTCAGCATGTCTTGTTACCCATAAATCAAACGTTTATTCAACTTCAAATGAAACTGTTACTTTTAACCAACTTTCCGGTTTTGGCCGGATTCCGGACGAACTGCTTGTCCGGCGACAAAATGATTTTCACCCTCATGCTCAGCATGTCTTCTTACCCCTAAATCAAACATTTAATCAACTTAAAATGAAACTTTTACTTTTAACCAACTTTCCAGTTTTTGCCGGATTCCGGACGAACTACTCGTCCAGCGAGAAAATGGTTTTCACCATCGTGCTCAGCATGTCTTCTTACCCCTAAATCAAACATTTAATCAACTTCAAATGAAACTTTTACTTTTAACCAACTTTCCGGTTTTTGCCGGATTCCGAACGAACTACTTGTCCGGCGAGAAAATGATTGTCACCCTCGTGCTTAGCATGTCTTCTTACCCCATAATCGACTATCACATTAGCTGTTTAAAAATATTTTGTTTGTCCCTTAAATTTATTACGGAGCAATATTTCCGTTCCATGATATTCCATCCCCACAAATCCCCCACAGTTGCCGGATCCAGTGCGGTTGCGAAACGGAACATAAACATTTCCTCTTGTCAATTATCAAGTTTCATTCGAATCCGATTACCCGTTCCAAAGTTATGATGTGAGGATACATTTAGGATAAAACAAATATTCTGATCAAAAACTTACTAAACAAGCTCTATCCTCAACTCTTTATTTTCGGACTAGCTCTAACGCCAGCTCTTTTCTCCAGACTTAAAGAGAGTATTACCTTTCCCCAACTGAGGAAAAACGCAACATAAGACAAACTTACTCCGTTCAAACCTCTCAGACTAGGTAGACAATTGCTAGGACGTTAGACAAGACAACCCTATTCGTTGGTGCACTGTAAGCAAATTTGGGGGACAGTAGGCAGTAGGATTCCACAGTTGGGAAGCCAGTTCAAGTTGGGGCATAGCCTCAGTTCAACCAACTTTACAGTGCAGTGTTGTATCCTGATCAGAATGTAAGTAATACACCACCTGTTTAGTTATTGACCTACGAATTGAGTATCGCCTTGGAAAAGACATCAAAACCAGTTGCCAATAACACGCTCGCCCGCTACACTTAAACTACGCTACTCTCAATTACCTTAACCACCCCTACACACACCACACACATTATGGTTTCTCATATGATGACACAAGTTTCTAGATTCCCCCTCCCTCCACTTCCCCTCGATGGTCGGATCGGGGATCTATCTGGCCGGGTCCCTGATATGCTTGCCAAGTTTTATTCATACGTCGGATCACGGAAATGAAAGTTTCGAAGTCAGTCTTATCGGTTACATCCAACTCCTATATGTGCCAGGATCCAGTATGTTTGTGTAGGTGATATAAATGCTTGTTCTACCCACAATATAGCCTACGTAACCCAAATAATCACAATCCCCCCAATGTAACCATCTTGCGACATTCCGGTGCTATCCTAATGCTAAACTCGCCGCACATTTGTCGGAAACGGGAAGGGAATTCAAATGGAAAACTTCTAAGTAGCAATCGGCTCTTACATCATATTCATCTTAGGCAATGTGAGGTTTGCAGCTTTTGCCAGATGGTGTACCTATTATTTGTTTTCGGGGTAATTAATGGTAAGAACAACTTGGTTCCTACCACGGACAGGGACTTATAAGTAAGAACCGGCTGCTAGAGGATTGTCATCTTTATGAGGTGGCTAAAAACTTAGCAAATAAATTAACATTTTATTTGATATGAGGGTGACAAAACTCACCTCCATTGTTTGTCACTGTCACCTACAATCAAGTAGTCATAGCACATCTGGAAATACATTAATTCGCCATCACCGGAATTCCAGAAAACCCCCTGCAACTTCCCCCACAGTGCCCCAATCCGTTCCGGTTCTGTCAATAATGTATCTAAGCCTTATCCATGTTCTTTCTACCAAGTTTTGCCCCAACCCCTCTAACCATTTCAGCCCCACCTCCAACTCCCCCACAGTTATCGGACCCGGTTCGCACTGAAATGGAAGGTCTGAGGCATTTGCTCTTGCCACTTACACGAAAGTTGTGGATGCCACTAAATTCCGGATTCCACCTCCCCCCCCCTCCCCCACGATCGTCGGACGGGGAAAGTGTCTATTTCCAAGCTCATCTGGTCGGGTCCCTGATACGCCTGCCAACTTTCATCGTCCTAGCACATCTGGAGGTAACCTAACTCGCAATCGTGGGACCGACAGAACAACGGAATTGGGAACGGTATATGTGACTTGGTCGACCATTCCATGCGGCACGTCCATTGCGGCAAAATGTTTTCTGATGCTACATTTTGCGGAGGTGGTTCGCAGGAGCCGGGGATCCATTAGACTCCGGGTTGTAAATAATTATTGCGGAAATGGTCTCAATCTCAATCAAGCGAGTGAGTACACCTTTTATGCAGTCATCATTGCCCATCTGGGATAAGATCAATTCCGATCTTTTTGGTTTCCCAGGCGGATAGGTGATACTCGTTCTGTTACTGTTAATGTTTTTGTTTGTATTCTTGTATTAGGCTAATCAATATGGAATTTCTTTTTCTGGATTAAACAGTAAGTAAGTAAGTAAGTGCTACAAAAATTCGAACAATTCAATTCAATTCACTTTATTCGAAAAACATGCGACGGACAGAGCCGATTATTAGTTTTTGTTGTCAACATGTATGTCAATCGATGAACCAAAAATAACATGCACAAAAATACAATATATACAATTGATAACTATTTTACAGACTAAAAAATCGACCCGGCATTGAACAACTTAACAAACGAGGGCACAAAACTAAGCTCATAACGAGCATGTGAAGCAGTCACAGGTTGAAGTTTCGGTACAGGCTCTGCAATGGACCTGCTTGGCCTTAACCGAGCCGGTTCATGTTGGGGCGGGAGGATATTTCGGTGAATGGGGCTCGACAGGATTTTATGTCCAAAAGATAGGGAGAGTTTTAAACGACGGGAGTGAAGGGTTTGAAGTTGAAACTGATTAAGGAGGGATATGTATGGTACTTTCGGGGCTTTTGAAATTACTAGGAGGGCACGGTATTGCACCCTCTCAACCCGGTCAGACTGTTCCTTCGTCAGTCCAAAATGCCAGTCCAAAAGTCCAAAAGATCTGTACACTATCCAAGTAATGTGCCTGACAAAGAAAGCGAACGGGTAAAGCACTAAGCTGTGGGGTAAATCTACCCTTAGGTGCGTTGAAGGGAGACTTTTTGCCGGTGTAAACCTTGCCAGCGATGTTTTCAACCCGTGACGATTCTTTGAGAACGTTTAGCAGGGAATTTTCTACAGGTAGCCCGTTACTCGTAAATCGGGGGGGAGGGGGGTTAACGAGGCGAAGCGGGATGGATGAACTGATCCAACTGACGGGATGTGATAATTTGACTGACATTAATTGGCCTTATTACAGTTCAGCGCTCCAAGTGGACTAGTTTCTGTTAGTCCCGCATTGCCTCATAATCAACACTTGTGTAGACATAGTAAAAGGTCGGATCCATAGGGTAGTGGGTCACTTTCACTTTCTGCTGCTGAGACATAATGCAAAACCTCCATTACCTGGGACACAGATGACAGCTTTTCCACTCACTAACCTGTGGATCTATTTTACTATGTCGTATACAAGTGCTGACGGTAAGGCATATGGGGATTAACAGAAACTAGTCTGCTTGAAAGCGCTGAACGCGAATATGACCAATTAGCTGAAGGGTACACTAACCGTTTGGTAACATGATAGCCTCAGGATGGCACCTACTAATTAGGTAACATGCCACTGGTTGGGCCTAGCGGAAAACTGGACAGATTCGCGACGCTTTCTCGCTGGAACATTAACATTAGTCTATAACGTTGACATTACGAAAGATCGCGACTAGGTGATGGAGCTGGTAACACAGAAATAGCAGCCGCAGTTTCATGAGATGGTGACCCCCCCCCCCCCCACCCCATGCCTCAGAGATTCCTACTCTCAGTCGTTTGCAGCTTGTCAGAATGCTGAAATCGTGATTTTCGCCAGGAAATGCCTAGTTTTTGGTCGTACTTTACGAAGAGGCCAGAAACGCCGTATGTTTTTAGCTTGCCAGAATGACAGTCACAGCATATGTTTTAGCTTGTCAGAATGGCATAAAGTCAGACACTAATTTTGCCCCCCGATTACCAGTTCTTAGACGTCCGTTACCGAGTGGCCAAAAGCACTACAACCCGTTGTGTCGGGTTTGCTCCACTCGTATTTCAAATAGACTACTTGAACGTACTTCCACTCGTGTCTTTAGAAGCCAGGAACCAAGAACACTCTTTTTATAGCCTATATATCGTATCATCCCATGTGCGGATACTACGCTACCTCACTTTTGCCGTCAAGAGTCAATGGACCAATCATAATATCTCACTCCGTCCAGGAGATATCGTCGTCACTGACAGCTTGCTGACAGACAGACATATCTTTGATGTCACAGGTAGGCTAACCTTTACTTTCATTTGCGAACCCGAAAATGAAGCTCTGCAAAAAAATTTGCCTGAGGCGCCTACTTACTTTTTCGTAGGAACTTGAAAAGGCGCGTCATTTAGGTGGAGCTTGGTTTGGGATTGGGGCAGTTTTACGGGAATTAGTTGGATTTTGACAAAAAAAAGGGTGAATTAAAAAAAAATAAACTGACGGAACTGCTGCCATTAAGAATGATATTTTGCGTAATCAAATCGGTGTTAATGTTTCTATGTACAATTTTTTTTGTCCTAAAATCGATATAGGATAATTCATAAGGCTTGCGGGCATTATCCTGTCGTATATTTTGTTTTCATCCCGACCCCCGCCCCCATCCACAAGTTCAGGGAACCGCCCCTGAGAAATATAATGATGAAACAGTATAGGTGTATCTGAACGTGCGCGGAATAGAAAACACCCCCCTCCCCTCAAGGACAGCTTCCGTGATTCCAAGAAAAACTGTCCGCTCCCAACCCCATCCCACTGCACAACTCTCGTGACTAACAGGGGCCCGAAAGAAAAATCTAAAATGGGCGCTCGTTATTTTTCTGGCACTTGCCTTTCGGCGAAGTGCCATATAGCGATCGCAATTTCTGTCTGTCCGTCGGTTTGTCGGTCTGCTAGTTCGGAATTCGATTTGCTAGTTCGGGCACTTCCACATAAGCTAGGACGATGAAACTTAGCTTTATCAGGACCCGACCAGATTAAACTGGAAATCCTGATCCAGTGACATTGGAGGGAGCTGGAAGGGGGAACCGGGAATCTTGGGAAACGCTTAGAGTAGAGGGATCGGGATGAAACTTGGTGGGAAGAACAAGCGCAAGTCCTAGATGCGTCATTGAGATAATCGGACCGGATTCGGGCACTGTGGGGGAGTTGGGGGCTGGTCCGGATTTCTCTTGATCGCGCGAGTTCGGTACTTCCTGATGCGCTAGGACGATGAAACTTGGCAGGCATGTCAGGGACCCCAACAGATTGACTTAAAAATAGACTTTTACTCTATCTGACTATCGTGGAAGGAGTGTTGGGGATGGGGAATCCAGAATATAGTGGCATGGACAATTTTTAAACGGGTGATCGGATTCGAATGAGACTTGGCAAATGGAAAGAGCTATCGTCTTAGAAATTTTATGCCAAGTCAGGATCGGATTCGATACTTGTGGGGGGGGGGTGGAGGGTGGCACGGAAAACTTGTGAAACGCTTAGAGTCGAGGGATTGGGATGGAACTTGGTGCGGAGAACAAGCATTACGCCTAGATACGTAACTGACGGAACCAGATCGTATCAGAGCTCTGTGGGGGGAGTCCCGGAATTCCGGTGATCACTAGTTAGAACAGTTTCAGATGAGATGTGCTAAGACGATGAAACTTTGCAGGCATATTAGTGACCCGACCTAATTGACTTGAGAACCCGACGCAATGCCCTAGGACAACTTCCGTTCCTCAATACGACCATTTTCGGGGGAGTGAGGGAAGGGGAATACGGAAATTGACTTCCGTGGCGTAATTTGGGAACGGGTGGTCCGATTCGACTGAAAATTAACGGGTGATAAGAACTGATGCCCTAGACATGCAAAACATGCGTCCGAACCACATGCGGCCATGATGGGGGGAAATGGAGGGGTTTCCGGGAACTTTTGATATGGAGTTTGTTATGATTTGCCTAGATTTGTTATTTGGCATCCGGACCGAATCCGGCCACGGTAGGAGGGGCGGGGGGGGGGGGTGCAACAACCGTACAATTGCAGATAGGCTATGCTCCAATTCTAGTCAAACTGGATGGATGTTGTCAAGTCGTATTCGGCCACAGTAGGGGGAGTTGAAGGGGGAGTCACGGAAATGTGTGGCTCGCATAAAAAAGGAGAGCAGCGATTTACATGAAACTTGAAAGGTAGACAACATATGCCCTAGTTGACACATCTTACGGTCCGAACCGGATCCAACCACAGTGGAAGGAGTTTACACAAAAAAATGTTCAGATTCGATTACATGATCCATTCTTGAGTCCGAACCAAATTCAGTCGAGTGAGGGGGTTGGAGGGAGGTACCGCAAATCGTGTGGCACGTCTAGGGATCAAACGAGCGGATTTATTGGGCTGAAATTTGGGAGTTAGAACCGAGGTTAGAACAGTCATTTGCTCAAGATGATCCGAAGCGACGCCGGAAATGCTCAGACTTGAGTAAAACTACGTATCCTATTTCTAGGTCCGAACCGCATTTCTGATGGCAGGGGTATTTTGTGACGTTCTCATCTACTTTCTTGTACCGCCTACTCGTAACAAATGCCATGTGAGCTCGTAGCTCTTGTTTGCTTGAATTCTTGGTTCGCCCAGCATTGACAGAGGTCAAATGAAATCGGTACAACCCTACTCCCTCGACGGGACTAATTAATTGCAACCCTCGTTAGAAACGTGAAATGCAATCAGAGACGTCGAAATTCTCATAGCCGGACCTCCAGTAGTGAGATTATTCCGGAGACGTCATCAGGCAATGGCGGATAGCCGCCATATAAAAATGGCAGCGAAAACAAATGGCCGACACTAGTGAAAACTGAGGAAAGAACCGAGAACGATTTCGGGAGTTTTAGGAAGTTTTGCAGCTTTGAAAAGGTCACAAAGGTAAGCTTAAGTAACTATTAGACCATTTATTGCTCCTCCAAGCAGCAGGTGGTGCGATACACGTCGATACTCGCGATACGATTCTGACCCTCAACTAGCCCTGGCATTGATTAAAATTGTTAATTATTTCTTGAGTTGATGAATCAGGGAACTCCTATAGGCGGATGATCTCAGCTAGCCTAGAGCAGAAACAGGATGGGTTTAGAGCATGCAAGGCCAAAAAACCTGCCTGTTCAGTAGGCTATACATGCAGCAAACTCAGCTCAATGCCTCCACTTATAACCTCCCCAAGAGACAGAAATTGAAGATGCCAAGCTTAGGTTTTCACCCAGTTAAATCTTAAAATGTTAAATAAAAAAATATCTTCGCCTTGCTTCGCCTACTATGAAACAGTGAAATGACGAAGGTTCAGTAAAAAATAAAGGGAACTAACCTTCCTCTTCTGTGCCTGCTGCCCACATGGTGACTGAAAATTCCCCTTCCAGAGTTTTGATCTGAACTTGTTTTTGTTCCCATTTTTTTCTTGATTTTGGAGCCTGCTGAGCTTGTGGATTGTTGGTCCCAACTCCTCCTACTTCGTAAGGTGACAGGGCAAGGACTTTCAGCGGTGTCTTGTCATTTTTCCTGCTTATTGTTTTTCTTATAGTTGTTGGAGATCTTGTGTATATTTCATTAACAGATGATAGTGGTATTTCTTCTGCTCCATAAAGTTCATTATCATCATGGCTTACTATTTCTTCATGAGTTTGTAGAATAACTTCCCCTGCCTCATCTATTTCGTTGTAACTGAGCATGGTTGACCCTTCATGCTCAATGCTTGAGCTATGAAGTCCACTTCCTTGTATGTCTATTGAGTATGAATCCACTTCAACTTCTTCCAGGTCAGTTTTAATTTCTACCTCAGAAAATAACTCAGAGGACGCCATTTTTAAGCACATGCGTTTGTTTACTATTTTTGCGCTGAGAGCAATCTGATTGGATAAGCTCGCCAGCTAGCTCCCTCCTGATTGGCCGAGGTGGAAAAATGCCGGGAAAGAAGTAGACTGCAAATTTTTATTTTGGTATTTATAAAAATTTTCTCATTTCTTCCTGTGTCCATCTATGTATAGCCTAGCCTTAGGTGAGAGTACAAGGAAATGACTCACTGTGGCAAGCCACCTGCAAAGTAGTTCGTTTTGGCTAGGGAACCTGGAAAATTTACTTGTTGTTTACCATGTTTATTTTGATTTATATCACAATGTCAGCTTACCACACATCCTTTTTCATGTAAAGCTTTTACTCATAGGCTACTTCCAGTTTAGAATTATGGCTTTTCTTGCTTGGTTCTCTGTGAACTACAGTACAGGAGGGGTGTCCAACCTAGAATTTATATGACCTCAATTGGCCTGAAAACCTTACAAAGAAATTTCTATGCAGTCAAAAACAGCTCTGGGTCACTCAGGGTTTCCTTCTTGATAGTTTGGAGTGGACTGAAATTTCCTTCCAACCTTTTAGGCCAGGTTCGGGGTTCGAGCTCCTGTACAGGAGAGATTGCCAATAAATTTGATAGCCTCATAGCCTCAAAATTTGTGTAAAGAAATGTCTGTTCCAGTAATGTTTTCATGTATTTACAAGTCCAAACACATACAATCCAGTCTGGAAGTAAATTCTTTTATTATGCTTTTCCTGTTGTGCATGCTGTAACGAGCAGCAGTCTCTCTATATTGGAGTAGGTGAGGGTTAGGGTACCAACCCCTGTTCCCAGCATTTGGCATAGGATGTCCAAAATTCAGGGGTTTATGGCTGTGCCATGTCAGGACATATCTCTACAGCGACAACTGGCAACCGACTACTCACTAGTCCACACCGATAGTGATAGCTCGCCACACTCACGACTTGCCACAGTGACAAGCTAACGCGAAGACAACTTGCTACAAAGTGACATCTCGCAACATTAATAGCGTAAGTTTCATTTCTAGCAAAACAAAAAAAATCAAATAACTGCGGGGATGCCTCTCAACAAATCAATTGCATTGCTATGGCTGTAACTACTGACAACTCTTTCGCTTCCTCGATTGGTTTGGATATTCACACAGCAACTGTGTTCCGGCCATCTGCAATTGAAATAATATGCTCTTCTGCGGTACTTTATAACTTCACTGTAATCCTCATAAAATTTGTGGGGTTTATTTTGTAACAACAAATATGAATTTCTGATAAGAAAACAGTAGAAAAAGAAATGATTAAGTTATCGTCATATTAATTGCCTTTTCTGATGTAGGCTAGTCCTACTCAGATTTCAACAAAGGTATGCCCTTTGTATCAGATTTCTTTTCCCTTTAAGACTAAAAAGTCTCCATCTTAAACTATACTGAATTGCTATGCATCTAACTGTAACAACGGATTATTATTGCCTATGAGAAACTGAAAGGATCAGATTCGAGGATCCAAATTCCCTTGGGTAATCTGGAACGAAATATATATCAGATTTTTTGTAGTCTTTACCTAAAATGTATTGTTGTGGCGAGTTGTCCATGTGGCCAGTTGGTAGTGTGTCAAAATGTCACTGTTGCGAGTCTTCCTTGTGGTGAACTGAAAGCTTGGCAAGCTATTGGTTAGGAGAGTTGTTGGTGTTGCTAGTTATTTATTGTCCGGCAACTTGTCGCTGTGGTGAGTTCTCTTACAGCAAGCTGTCATGGAACGGTCTGTGCAGTCCTGAAACCTGCTAGGCTAAAAATGCTAATGCCAAACCTGGGACACCCTGACCCCTACAAAAATAATCGCAAATTTTTTGGAAGGCACAAAAAACACATTCAGAACTCTTCCAAATACTAACCATTTGGTAAACCTTAACCAGCTTTTTGCACAGGCTGTGTGAGATGTTAACTGTTTTACTGTGAAAAGTTGATCACCTCTTCATCTGAGCAGCATCTTGAGAGAAACGGGAAACCAGAGTTGTTAAAGTTATGCTTTCAACAAATAACCCACGGTTTTGTCTGTTTTAAGCCTTTTCCGAGAGTCGTTGACTTATAACGAAAACAGGGAAATAATTTACATAACCGTTTTTTGGGATCCCGATACATAAGTGAGGGATTCCTATGACATCGCAAAAGTTGTCCATCTGTCCGATTTTTGGCACGATAACTGTCGAAGGGGTTGAGATATTTTGTTCAGATTTGGCACTATGTCTTTGGGTCAAAGTATAGGTCACGTTCGAAGATGGGCGGTGGGGGAGGGGTTTCAGTAAATAGTCCTTCAGCCCAAGCTGACTGCGAATCATATTTGACGGTGCAAAACGGACGCGGCTTGAGCATGAAGAGGACCCTTGCCAAGAATGGCTGAAATATAGCTCTAATGAAATGTAGCTGACTGTCCGTTTTGCACCGTTGAATATGAGGGGTTTCAGGTTAAGGGACAACAAAAAAATGTTTTTAAAAGATAATGAGGTAGTCGATTCAGGGGTAAGGAAACATGCTGAATCCGAATATGAAATTATTTTCTCGCTGGACAAGTAGTTCACCCAGAATCCGGCAAAAACCGGAAATTTTGGAAAAAGTAAAAGTTGTATCTGAAGTTGGTTAGATGTTCGATTCAGGGTTAGAAACACAGATGAATCTAAATATGAAAATTATTGTCAGGCCGTAGTTAGCGCTGAATCCGGAAATTTAGCATGAATTTTTAACATAGTATGTTTTTCAAACTTCGCAGATGGTTCCTTTTTAGCGCTATATTTAGAGGCAGAAGAGGGGTTTCGAATTAATGGTAAAAAAACAAATATGTTTTATAAGTGAATGAGATACTTTAAGGGGTAAGGAGGCTCACAGAATCCAGGAATTCGGCCAAAATGGGAAATTTTGTTGAAGTTCAAAGTTGTTTCTGAAATTGATTAGAGATTTGGTATCGGGATAAGGAGACATGCTGAATCGAATTTTGAACTGTATTTCCTGACGGATAAGCTGGCAAATTCGTAAAAACCAGGAAATTTAGATTGAAAGGTTCGGCTCTCAGTGTCACTAGATCTTTTGCTCTGCATGTAGTTCACCGGGAATGCTGTTAAAATACGAGGAACTCTGTAAAAAAAAAAAAAAAAAATCTAAAAGACCTTTTTAGGTTGATTAGATATTTGATACCGTATTCGAGGAAACATGCTTGTTGAATCCGTATCTGAACTTGGTTCCTCATCTGTTTGACCGTAAGCAAGAAACTTCAAAACGGTAACAACCATTCATACTTTCGTCCTCAGCCTTGCCATATGAGCTTCTAGCTCTTTTTTGTTTCTGTTTTCATTATTTTTTACTATACCCTACTAAGGCCTCGTGTGGACGGCTTTTCCATCTGGGGTGCTATAGTAACCTACTATAAAACTTACTTTTCTCGTACAATACAGCTTCTTTATGTCAATATGGCAAGCTCGAAACATGCGACTCAGAATGCAATCTCAAACGCTCGAGAACACAGAGCCGCCTATCTCCAATTTGGATGTCAACTCAGTTTCTTGGTAACCCTGAACTAGCCTTACTGACCTCTCCGGTCATACTGCTAGCCCCCCATTTAGCTTTGCTGGGTGAGTTTAGCTCAGTTTTTAAGATCGGGCCCTGAGGGGAACACAAAGACAATTGGTGCATTTTTATCTTAATTCTCAGACCTCAATTCTAAATTTCCATCTTTGCTTTTCTCGCTTTTGACAAAAACACTTAGTTTGTGTTTGATACCAAAATGGCAACTATTACCATTTTTGCTCTCCTCGCTTCTCCATTCTCACTTTTGACAAAACACTGATTTAGCAACCCATTTAATACCTGTTTATGTAGATTGCCCTATGTTGACCAATCAGGATGGAGTACAGAGAATGAATATCGAGAAGTGACTACCCAAGCAACATCTCGCAGAATCCCTAGGCTTTCCCCGTTTTCGATTCTGACAAAAATGGAGCATTGGCTCCATCTCAAGAGTAAAAAAAAGTGCAAAATAGGAGAATTGAGAGGAAAATTCAGATAAAAAATGCAACTAATTAAAGGACACCTGAATGAAGAGTACTGAGTTAAGTATCATCCCTATCCGTATGGCTTCCGTTAACATTGCCTGCAAAAAAAACAATCCAAATAGGAAATAGTGTTTCCAAGCTATGATTTTGCTCCATTTTGCATCTGTCCTTATTTCAGTACCGAACAATTTTAGAAGTGAACAAATGTCTCCAGTTAGCCCTTTTTCTGGAATATTTGTTAAGCAGTTAACCCAAACGTATATCTAGAATAGAAATCTTGGAGTCTGCATGTGCAAACGTCCAGAGACGAACATCCCTAGTATGAAAACGTCACGCTCAGGAGAAGAATGCTCTCCGTGGTCATGTCTGTAAATGCATTCTCCAGGGTGTGTTCAAGTATGGTTTCATTGTTCAGGTGTCCTTTAAAGAAAGTAACTAATGCTTGACAATTCTAGTCCAAGTCCACATTGTCCATTACCATCTTTGTGTAAAAACTAGTGCTGGGTTTTCTCAGAAATCTGAGAATTTCAGATTGAGCTCTGGCTGGCCTATATTCTATACCAAAACAACTTTTTCAGACTCCAAGATTGTTCTGGACATGCATACAGCCGTGGATTCGTCAATTAACCTGCAACAGTTCAGGCTCAAAGAGCGGTTAAATGAGCAGACTGAGAACAAATGTGTATTTTTGCTTGGAGAATTCGAAAACGCATCAGGAAATGCTGTTGTCATTATGGAGAGGCTTCACTTCACCAATGATCACTCTATTCTTGAGGAGGGCATCAGAGCCTCAACGGACCTTGTTATGAAAGTATCCAACGATATGTATGGATTCTATGAAGCGACACTGCCATCTAACTTAAATGGTATGTTTTAGAGAACCCTCGCTTAACTAACACTCTTCCCATTTTGTTCTTTTCGTTTTACTATTTTTTTCTAAAAAAAACACATAGTATGCTTTCCACTATAAATGCTCTTCATCGAAAATATACCGAGAACTAATCTACTGGGATATTGGCAGGAGTCAAAGTGACGGTGATTTACCCGGCATCGGAAAAACACATCCAGAAATACAGACGGAAAAAGACTCATTTGATATTGGAGACATCAGAGCATTACAAGAAAATAACTTATCCATATCTTGAGGACAGCCAGTTCAGCATCCAAGTAGGTTGTGTTTCTAATCAGAGTCTGTTAGTCCATTATTCCGTACTGTTAAACATTCTGGCAGTTGAAAATAGCTAGTTTGTCGTCAAACTCTGGAGCAACAAATATTAGCTCCTTCAGATTTAAGCTTTCCCAAGTCCTTCAGTCTATTCAGAACTAAGACCAACTGTGCGTGGTGTCTGGACAAATCTATTTTCGGGATTTCCTTGCTTCGCCAATACCACGGTTCCACCCTCCTCCTCTTTCCAGAATGCTGTGCAAAATAACTTAGGCTACTTTGTGGTCATGCAAAGTTTTTTATGCAGACTCAAAAACTATCAAATTGTGTGTGTTCTTTCTGGGTTTTGTGTGTTTTTTTTAGCTCTTGCAGCTTCGCTCAAGTGCCATATACCGATCACTTTTCGTTCGGTCGGTCTGTCCACTGTTCTCGAGTTAGGGGACTTCCAGAAGTTCTAGGACGATGAAACTTGGCAGGTATATCAGGGACCCGGTGAAACCGGAAATCTTGTGACACGCTTAGAGTGGAGCGATTGGGATGAAACAGGGTGGGAAGAACAAGCACAAGCCCTACATACATCAGTGATGGAGCCGGTCCGAATTCGGGCAGTGTGGGGGGAGTTAGAGGGGGATGTGGAATTCTGGTGATTGCGAGTTAAAGTACTTCGAGATGTGCTAGGACGATCAAACTTAGAGACTTGACATGATTGGCTTAGAAAAAGTCAGTTCCCCGATCCGACCATGGTGGCGGGAGTGGAAGGAGGGGGAACCCTGAATCTTGAGCTATGAATAACTTTGGAACGGGTGAACGGATCTTAATGAAACTCAGTAAGGGAGCGTAGGCAAGCCTCCCTTTACCTTACATTTCACAAGGATCCTTGGCAGTCCATTAGATGCGCATGGTAGCTGATGTCGAAGCAGTAATCCAGAACAACCGACAAGTAGCTGGTCCGTAGAAAGACCTCGTGTCTTAATGTCCCATTTCAAGTCCGGACCGGATCCGATAAAATTTGGGGGGGGGGGACTGGTTAATCGCGTGACACGCGTAGAGTGGAGCGACCGGGACGAAACTTGGTGGGAAGAACAAGCACAAGCCCTAGATACAACAGGGCCAGAACCCGACCGGGTTCGGGCACTGTGGGGGAGTTGGAGTGGGGGCCAGAATTCCAGTGATCGCGAGTTGAAACTTGGCTTGAAAATTAGAGACTTTACAAGACTTGTCTTAGAAATTGTCACTTCCTAGATCCGACCATACCTTGAAGTAGGCTACTCACTTTAACCGCAATGTCCAACAAATTCTTATACCCCTGGTTCACACTGCTGCGATTTCGCGCAAAATTTTGCATCATGTGAGATAAGACACAAATCGTGCGACAAGCAACGCAGAACTTTGCGTATTGTCACAGTGTCGGATGCGTTGAAATATCCGAACTGATCCGACATGACACATGTGATTCTTGAGGGAAAGAAAAGAAAAAACAAAGACTAGTTAATTTCCAAGACTAAAAATTGCTCTACCTTGATCTGACTGTAATCCTAGGATGGCTGAATGTAAAATATCTTCTGAATAAACTTGTATTGACCTGTTTTGGACAAGATGACATATGAGGTTTGACTGAAAATTTCCAATGATGGGTGGTATTCAGATGGGTAATCTCCCAGCATCTTCAGAGGTTGTTTCCGCAAGGGGTTCTTTGTCCTTTTGCAAAATAATCTCGTAAAAAAAAATCGTTTTCCATTTGCGTCTGCGTGGTAGTGGGGAAGTCTATGCGATTCTGTCGCATGTCGGAACATGGTAGCCATAGTCATCAAGATAATTGGATATCTTCGGGCATTTCAAGAAACCCATGGTATTGGGCTTGTAAAAACAACCGTACTTGTATATTACTAGAATTTGAACTTTACTTTTCAGTGGGTCCATAACATATTGAATCACACCAAAGAAGCAGATCGTATTGTTTTCGAAGACCCAGACCCAGAAGTGGGTTTCATCCTCCTCCCCGATTCAAAGTGGGACGGGTCAACTCCAGGAAGCCTTTATTTGCTAGCGCTGATCCACAAGAAGGGAATCAAGTCCTTACGCGATCTCACGCCTGACCAGATACCCCTGCTGGAAAATATTTTGTCACAGTGTAAGGTATGTACCACTAGACTCACAAAAAAAAACAAAGCTCTGCAATTGTCGAAAGGAATGGGAGAACTGGAAAAAGTGCTTGTTTCGACTAAGAGCCCATAGCTTTTCATTTTCCGAAGATTCGTCTTCTATACGAGAGAGAGAGATACGGGTTTAATACAAACAACCGGCAGTGAGACATTGAAAGGGTTGTACAAAAAAAGGATCACAAATAAGCACTATAGATAATTGTTGTAGCCATGAACGGCAGTACCGAGTGGCGGTAACGCTCCGTGTTACATTCTCGAAGCCTCCCGCTGGCGAGTTTCGTACTGATGGATTTCTTCGGAGCCTTTTGGGAGCAGGTCGCGGAACCGGGCTGACCGTGAAAGACTTTGACCAAATTTCATACAGGCCAGAAGTCTTCTACCGTCGAGTCTTCTCAGTTTTAGTTCCAGTAGTGTCTGCTCGTACCCACGATAACCACTTCCGATGATCAGTTTGCAGGCTGTCTTTTGGATTTTCTCAATGGTCTGTGACTGCTGGTTGTCGAGGGATGAGTGCCACACAACAGAAATGTATTCATGTACCTTAATAGTACGATTGATGACTCTTAACCCCGAAAATAAGGAGACCCATGGTGAGCGACAGTCAAAATACTTATGCAGAAGTCGTAAGAGCAACCGTGCCTATTGACATTATTTTTGCTTAATCCGGTGCTAATAACGAGATTCTGATAA
The DNA here is from genome assembly GCA_023053575.1 of Branchinecta lynchi. Taxonomy (NCBI): domain Eukaryota; kingdom Metazoa; phylum Arthropoda; class Branchiopoda; order Anostraca; family Branchinectidae; genus Branchinecta; species Branchinecta lynchi. The sequence goes on from JAKZAP010000006.1 coordinate 18,398,136, forward strand.
ATTTCAACAATTTATTGAAACTTACTGAAATTTTGTGGATAAACTCGCTGGTTCAGTACGCTTCTCTTCTGACTTATTTTTTTTTTTCCATTTTGAAGTGATCTGTATTCTTGGCTCTTTTGGATTAATCCTTATAACTTGGTCTACACATTTTTCAGGCAGTCGTTTTCGAGAAGTATCAAGTTCCTCCTAGCCAGCTTAGATTGTACTTCCATTACCAACCCTCATACTACCACTTGCACGTGCATGTAACATACCTTCAGCACTCTCCACCAGGTAAGCAGCAGCTCATATGTTTTGTTGGCTATTAGTGTTGCCAGGTAGAGAGAAGTTCGGGACCAGAAAGTCGAGAACATATTAGTGTCCCAAATTGAAGTGGCCGTGGTTAAGCATTGTCGGATACCACCTCAGCGAGATAGTTAGACCTGAAGTTGCACTTGTCAGTAAAATATGCTTAGTCATATGAAACCAGAAAGTTGAGTACCGATTAGGCTCCTGTTCCCGTTTGGAAATTACTGCCTGGAAAATTAAAGAAAGGAACGTTCAGTAGATCAGCAACTCATTTGTTGTTCTAGATCATTGCTTGGACATGCGCTATTCTGAAAAGCACGTAATACTCTGTAGGAACCATGGAGACAGTTGGTCGTGTATACATGTCATCAACAGATCTTCAGTTTCTGAGCCAGAAGTTGAGTACCGATTGTGCTGTTATGTGCATTTAGTAGTCATTTCAAGGAAATTGAAGCCGAAGAAATACTCGATTGTTCCGCACCACAGCGGTAGTGAGAATCCAGGAATATTAGTAGGACCTCCGATGTTTCATAGAGTTATTCGTCGTATCTGGACTGTTACCATAAACCTCCGAAAGATACTCAGCCGCTTGCAACCAAAATGTTGAGTACCAACTGGGCTCTTGTACCTGTTCGGAAATTACTACCTGGAAAATTGAAGAAGGACTACTCAATTGATCAGCAGCTTATCGGTTGTTCTGAGTCATTACTTCGACACCAGCTATCAGCAAACCTAATAGTACTATCTACGACTTATCATTTTCTGGTAAAGGGAGGCTATCCGTTGCTCCCTCCCATACTAAACTTTCAGCTCAAAGATCGCACCAGTCATCTTCAACCAGAAAGTTGAGTACCGACTTGGCCCTTGTGCCTGTTTGGAAATTACTGCCTGGAAAATTAACCGAAGAAATATTCAATGGACCGGCCACTTGTCCGTTGGTCCGGATTATTGCTTTGACATCAGAAACCGCGCACGTCGAATACTGTAAGGCCCCTGTGAGCTTCAGACTGGACTCTTCTCGTATAAGATTTGAACCGTTTCGTATAGTTTTGAACCAGAAAGTTGAGTACCGACTCGGCTGTTCTGCCCGTTTGGAAATTACTGCCTGGCAAAGTAACCAAAGCAGTAATCTGTAGACCGGCTACTGATCGGTTGTTCTGGATTATTGCTTTGACATCAGCTACCATGCGCATCTAATGGAATGTCAAGGGTCCTTGTGAAACGTTAGGTAAAGGCAGGCTTGCCGACGCTCCCTTACTGAGCTTCCAGCTCGAGATCACACGAGAAGAGGTTGTGTCGTTTAGAACCAGAAAGTTGAGTACCAACTCGGCTCTTGTGCCCTTTGGAAATTACTACCTGGAAAATCAACAAAAGCGGTAATCAACGGACCAGCTGTTTATCTGTTGTTCCGGATTATTGCTTTGATAGTAGCGAATACTGAATGCTCAAGAACCTTGTAAACGTTTACGTATGGTACAGTGTGGCCAGCACAGCGTCGGGCACTCCCTCGTTTGAATCCAGGGTACCGGCTAGGTACCCTGTTAGGAAATGTTAGGTAAAGGGAGGCTTGCTGACGCTCCCTTTCTGAGCTTCCAGCTCGCGATCACAAAAGATGCTTTGTCTTTTGAACCAGAAAGTTGAGTACCGATTCGGCTGCTGTGCCAGTTTGGAAATTACTGCCTGGCAAAGTAACCACAGCTCTTTTGCTATCGCATAAGCTTCTTCATTTCCTGTGATACCAGAGTGTCCCGGGACCCACACCAAATTGACTGGACTTCCATTGTTTGCAACTGCATTAATCTTTTTAAAGCATTTCACCTCCAATACCTGTTTACTTTTCGGGATTTCAAATGCTTTTAAACAAGCTTGGTTATCCTAAAACACAAATATTTCTTTGTCAACAGCTCTTTTGTCCAGAAGACTATCAATAACTTACAGAATAGAATCTGCGGACCGGCTACTGATCGGTTGTTCTTGATTATTGCTTTGAAATCAACTACCATGCGCATTTAACGGACTGTCAAGGATCCTTGTAAAACGTTAGAGGCGTATTCTCGCCGTTCCCTGAGGACTCCTCGGGGAATCGAAGGGAACGGCGAGAATAGAGGGAGTTACTCCACGCGGACTCCGCGTACAGAAACAGCGAGAACACGGGGACTGCTTCATAATGGATCTTGCTCGAAAGAAAAATATGCTGTTGACGAAATTAGTCTGGATCTGGTCTGGATCCACTTTATTATTGGAGTTTATTCTGATTGCTTTTAATTAATTTTATATTGCACTAAAACTAGCGAAAACTGATTCCCCTCCGAGTCTGAAAGGGAGTCCTTTCTGATGATGGTAATGATAATCGGAGCATTCCCCGTCCGTGGGGACTCGCGAGAATACGGGGAGTGAGTCCCCGGGACAAACAAAAACGCGGGGACTCTTCAAGTGGAGTCCTCTGGGAACGGCGAGAATACGCCTTAGGTAAAGGCAGGCTTGCCGACGCTCCCTTACTGAGCTTCCAGCTCGAGATCACACGAAAAGAGGCTGTGTCGTTTAGAACCAGAAAGTTGAGTACCGACTCGGCTCTTGTGCCCTTTGGAAATTACTACCTGGAAAATCAACAAAAGCAGTAATCAACGGACCAGCAGAGCTGTTTATCTGTTGTTCCGGATTATTGCTTTGATAGTAGCGAATACTGAACGCTCAAGAACCTTGTAAACGTTTACGTATGGTACAGTGTGTCCAGCACAGCGTCGGGCACTCCCTTGTTTGAATCAAGGGTGCCGGCTAGGTACCCTGTTAGGAAATGTTATGTAAGGTTAGGTCAGGCTTGCCGACGCTCCCTTTCTTAGCTTCCAGCTCGCGATCACACGAAAAGATGCTGTGTCATTTCAAACCAGAAAGTTGAGTACCGACTCGGCTGTTGTGCCCGTTTGGAAATTACTGCCTGGCAAAGTAACAAAAGCAGTAATCTGCGGACCGGCTACTGATCGGTTGTTCTGGATTATTGCTTTGACATCAGAAACCGCGCACACCGAATACTGTAAGACCCCTGTGAACTTCAGACTGGACTCTCCTCTTATTAAGATTTAAACCGTTCTGAATCGTTTTAACCAGAAAGCTGAGTACCGACTCGGCTGTTGTGCCCGTTTGGAAATTACTACTTGGCAAAGTAACCAAAGCAGTAATCTGCGGACCGGCTACTGATGGGTTGTTCTTGATTATTGCTTTGAAATCAACTACCATGCGCATTTAATGGACTGTCAAGGATCCTTGTAAAACGTTAGGTAAAGGCAGGCTTGCTGACGCTCCCTTACCGAGCTTCCGCTCGAGGTCACATGAAAAGAGGCTGTGTCGTTTAGAACCAGAAAGTTGAGTACCGACTCGGCTCTTGTGCCCTTTGGAAATTACTACCTGGAAAATCAACAAAAGCAGTAATCAACGGACCAGCTGTTTATCTGTTGTTCCGGGTTATTGCTTTGATAGTAGCGAATACTGAACTCTCAAGAATCTTGTAGACGTTTACGTATTCTACAGTATGGCCAGCTCAGCGTCAGGCATTCCCTCGTTTGAATTCAGGGTACCGGCTAGGCTATCGTGGCGTATTTGAAAATAACTTCCTGACGGTGGGTTTAAAACTGCGTGAAATCCGAGCGTATTTTAAGCACGTATTTGGGCTTAAAAGATCTCTAGCAATACCTAAGTATTTATATACCAAACGGACCGATTTCTCAAATACGTCCGTATTGCTAGAGATCTTTTCAAGCGCAAATACGTCCTTAAAATACGTTCGGGTTTCAAAATATGCTCGGATATTACGCAGTGTGTAAACCCACCATTAAGCTTTAACCGTAGGAATACTCGACCGACTAGTTGCTCATCGGCTAATCCGGCTTCATTGCTGTAACTAGCTTCCAATTGTCCATACCAATAAAATACCACACTCGTTATGATAGAAGTTGAGTTGAGCACCGATACGAACGAGTAAGACTTCTGCAGGGCCTAATTCGACCTTTTCAAACTCAGCGCTCCTAGCGTGATTACGGTAGCAAGTACGCGAAATTTCACCAAAACAAGATTGAAAACTAAAGAATTGGTAAAGTTCAGGCTAAACGATTGGTAAAGAAGCTAAATAAAAAGAAAACCGTGGTAAGCTAACAGTGATAATCAGTACTAATAACAATAACCGTTCCATGAGAATCATAAAGGCTAGCTTTCGTGAAGAGCTCCAGGCGTCAATTCGTAGCGTTTCCAGTCGTACCTAGATACTAAATGCGAGCGAAACACGTCTTGGATGTCAAGAGTGAGCTGTAATGGGGGATATTGTCTGAACATGGTTCCAAGGTCAGAAAAGGAGCTTTGTAGCTATCCACTTTAACTGTAAGTTCCTACTCTAGGTGTCAACACCGAGAAGTCTCACATGCTAGAAACTGTTATCGACAATATCAAGTTAATGCCCGACTACTACGCACGAGCCACTCTTCCGTTTACCTTATCAGAAGAAGACCCTTTGTACAAGAAATACCAGGAAAATGGTAGGTTAGGGATCCAAACCACTTGGATTCGCTTTGCCTTTAAACTGGCATTTAAAAAGACGAATTATAGTTGTATGCTACCCTAGATTTGTTAGTTGACCACCGCACTATATTGAGACGTTCTTTCTTCGGTTGGTGGATGATTTGCTATCGATGAGAACATTCAAGAACAATTCTGGAATCTGGTCAGACGCTCCACTTTTTTCACGAAACTTTTCTCCGATTTCTGAACCGAAAAGAAAAAATTCCGGTGGGTGCGTGGAGACAAGGCTTTATTCGTCCGCTATATATTAATAGTCGTTACGGGGGAGAACCCCGTACATTAGATCTCATGCCAGCCATATGGTAGTAGCATTGACGTCCGCCTGGAGCTGCAGATGGTTGGGGCTGTAACTGAAGACGCCAATTTTTTCTATCCATCGCAGTCGCATCCACAGGTACGGGTATCACTAGTGAATAGTTGATTACTTTACTTATTCACAAGGGCCTTCGACTACATGTTCTTTCCCCTCCATTTAGGGCCTGGCATAGCAGTGACGGTTGATCAGATACGATGAAGAACTTCATTCACTGGAGTAAAAAAACAAGAGCTACGAGCTCATATGGCACTTGTTACGAGTAGGCACGGCTCGGTTATGTCAATGATATATCTAGTGTTTGCTAGGTGTCTTCCCACCAAGTTTCATCTCGATCCCTCCACTCATAGCGTTTTCCAATATTTCCGGTTCTCCCCTCCAGCTCCCCCCAAAATTCACCGGATCCGGTCCGGATTTTAAGTGGGTCGTCTGAGGCATGAGGTCGTTCCAAATATCAAGTTTCATCGAGATCCGGTCACCCGTTCAAAAGTTATAAATACCTCAAGATTCCGGATTCCCCCTCCCTCCACTCCCCCGACAGGGCCCGAGTCGGCTCGGTCATGTCAATTATGTATCTAGTGTTTGCTAGGTGTCTTCCCGCCAAGTTTCATCTCGACCCCTCCACTCATAGCGTTTCCCAAGATTTCCGGTTGCCTCCTCCAGCTCCCCCCAAAAGTCACCGGATCCGGTCCGGATTTTAAGTGGGTCGTCTGAGGCATGAGGTCTTTCCAAATATCAAGTTCCATCGAGATCCGATCACCCGTTCAAAAGTTATAAATGCCTCAAGATTCCGGATTCCCCCTCCCTCCACTCCCCCCACAGTGCCCGAATCGGCTCGGTTATGTCAATGATGTATCTAGTGTTTGCTAGGTGTCTTCCCACCAAGTTTCATCTCGATCCCGCCACTCGTAGCGTTTCCCAAGATTTCCGGTTGCCCCCTGCAGCTCCCCCCAAAAGTCACCGGATCCGGTCCAGATTTTAAGTGGGTCGTCTGAGGTACGAGATAAATACCTTTTGACCCGTTCAAAAGTTATAAATACCTCAAGATTCCGGATTCCCCCTCCCTCCACTCCCCCCACAGTGCCCGAATCGGCTCGGTTATGTCAATGATGTATCTAGTGTTTGCTAGGTGTCTTCCCACCAAGTTTCATCTCGATCCCTCCACTCATAGCGTTTCCCAAGATTTCCGGTTGCCCCCTCCAGCTCCCCCCAAAAGTCACCGGATCCGGTCCGGATTTTAAGTGGGTCGTCTGAGGCATGAGGTCGTTCCAAATATCAAGTTTCATCGAGATCCGATCACCCGTTCAAAAGTTTAAAATACCTCAAGATTCCGTATTCCCCCTCCTTCCACTCCCCCCACGGTGCTCGGATCGGGGAAGTGACTATTTCCAACTTAATCATTTGGGGTCCCTGATACGCCTGCCAAGTTTTATCGTCCTAGCTTATGTGGAAGTGCCCGAACCAGCAAAACCTGGACAGACCGACGGACGGACAGAAATTGCGATCGCTATATGGCACTTGGCCGAAGGGCAAGTGCCATAAAAAATGGTTTTCAATAAGACCAAAGCAGTAACTATTTTCTCTTGTAAAGCGCGATAGAACGTTTTGTCATGTACCGGAAACCGATAAAAATTTGTAGCGCGGAAAAGATGACCAGTAACCAGGCTAGTGGTATGCCTGTGTATACAAATAATAAAACTTTATAGGACATTTCACGCATAGATAAATACAAGCGTTTTGTTTTCAGGATGCTTCGCTCTCCCCAAGAACGCAGACAAGTGAGGCAAGAAGACATGCGCTGGAAATTCTCGTCGAGGTGCAGGAACGTCTACGGCTCGTCAGTGTTTACGTGAAGTTTAGTGAGAATCTTGTCCAGACTCCCCAGCTTACCAATAGCGAAACGAATTTTTGCATTCGGACCGCCGATAGCAAATATGAATTCGGACTCGCAGACTTGAAATTGGTTGAAAACACAGCCGCATTGAAACAGATTGAGGGTTCTCATTTATACTTCCAGTGTTGTTCGAAGCCAGACGACTCCATATCCGGCTCCTTTGACCTCGAGTTCTTATCTCTGGGGAAGCAGAAATTTGAGTGGAGGTCGTTAAAGCCCTCATATGAGGTGGAGCGGGATACAGTATATACTGTGACTTGCACTGCTTGTAACTTCCCAGTGATCCAGTCTGTTACGTTCAAACGAGTGTTATCTTTGCCCTCGGACGATTGGGAGTCGTCGAGTACGGACTGGTTTTGTCACGAACATGGACAGTGTGGAGGAGGTAGTCAGCACGATGACAAGGCGAAGAAGATGAAGCTGACTCTAGATCCGAACGTTGTGGATTGTTTCTATGGCTCCTGTTTCTGGGTGATTAATGAAGTTCATTTGAAACACGTGGGGGACCAACCGGATTTGAAGTGTGTCAAGTGTGGAAGTTTGGTTTCTAAGAAAACGGGTTCTCGCTGTATCCTTTGGAACCATGCCGTGCAGTGGGCAAGCAGGGACTCGCAATCGAACCCACGCTCCGCCTTCTTTGATGCGATACGTCTAGTAGGAAGCATTTGTGATGAATACCCGCCGCTGACGAAAATAGTTTTCACAGCGGAATCGGACACAGGACTTCTGTCTCTTATGGTATGGCCTATGGATAAGAATGGGTTGGTCTTGACTAATGATGGATCAGGAGTGCTGAAGTCCTGTACTGTTTATAAGGTTCTGTACCAGTTGTGTCCTAGCGGGAGTACGCTTTCTGATTGGAAGAAGGATTTTTCTTCAAAATTTGTTGAGGTTCCTCAGAAGATTATTATCGAGTTACTTCAGCAACTGTCGGAAAGTAGTTCGGTAATATGCGAATCGTCACGGAAACATAATAAGTTTCTCATCGGTTTCCTAAGTAAATAGATGTTTGTCAACTCTTGCATATTTTGAATACAAAATTGCGTTTATTTAAATAAGGCAACCGATACATACGAGTATTATACAATTTATCGCGTTGCATCGACAGCGCAGGAAACTGACCCCAAGGGAATTTCGTGAGAACGAACAAGGCCATGTCGCATTACATTTAGCCTTAATAAAACCCAACTTTACCGTGAGAATACTGAGAATTTTGTACCAAGGAATAGGGAAATTTCTTTTAGAAAATTACAGGCGCGCCCATCACCCGAAGTTTGTTGCATAACTACGAAGACGGTTCACGGAAACTCCTTAAACAAGATCATATTCTACGAAACTCTCGGAAGCGTATTTTCTGTATGGGACGGTAACGCTTGGGATTTCTCGAGAGCATATCGATCCTTTTGCTTCAGTACTACACTGTTCTCCAACCGAAGCTTATCTACACTTTCGCTCATCGCTCTCCTATGGTATACCGTCTTGACCCACCCACAGGAGCAAATAAGATGAACCTATTGGTGCAAAAAGAATACTGAAGCTGGACTGAAATGCGCTTGAGAAATCTTAGCGACGATCAGGGTACACGAGCCTATATTTAGCCTAGCAGCACAGCATAGTTATACTAGCACAAACAAAATCCACAGTAGCGTTGCAAAATACATCCATAAAAAGGCGCACGCCCTTAAATCTTCAACAACTACGGGAATGTCGCAAAACGCAAATTCGAACTCCGTCGATCTATAGAACATACTCGACGCGCACACATCACAATTAAAATGTCTGGCCTAAGCAATGTCACCCCGAAAAACAGCATTACGTTCTCGCAAGAAGTGGGACCTAGAGCTGTTTACTGAGCAGAGGACAAGAACTGATAATCCTACAAAAGTACTGGCGCCGCACCCTTATCTGACTGCGACTGAGCCGCAGTGCAACCAATGAGAGCACGGTTACAACGGTCTTACAATTGTTGGTGGAGTTTCTTTAGATGTGGGACTCCGCATATTCATTAATATCATGCGGAAAAGTTGAGATTTTTTCAACTAGATGACGATCATCCGGCCGTGGAATATCCATGATCATCTCTATACTGCTATACAGTTACTCTTAAATCAAGGCGAAAGTCTGCCAGCTGGATGAAAATCGTATTTCAAGCGTTTCAAACTTTCCACGCGCGTTTTGGTGTCAATTTTCTAAACAAAAGCAAAACTAGTTCATAGTAAGAAAGTGAAAATACAAAAATCAGTGGTGAGCTTTAGGAAATGCAATACTTGTGTTACATCCGAACCTCCTTGAAGGAAAGGCCGAATCGTTTCTTGCTGCAATTAGATGTCGATCCACTTCTTCAGCTACAAATCGCGAAAATGGAGGCATGTGCGACATTTTAAGTCCCTACCGTAAACCTTACACGATCCGCTTAAGTGAATTACTACCTCACTTTACATTCCCGAGAACTCAAAATATTTCAGGCGAATGCTGAGCGCCAGAGGAACTGGCTAAAGTCTGATAATTGCGTTTCCTTGCGATACGCGGGGTAGTGAAAACACCAGGTGATGTCTGGGTTTCGATCGATACCTGGAACCTTGGAGACGAACGGGCAGACATTCTGCCTGGGGAACGGAAAGCTGATATTCTAGCTGGAGCAATGGGACCTAAAAAATAATTTTACAATTAAATATACTAATACTATGTGTAAGTGCTAATTAACAGTATCTTTGGGGAAAGGCTAACATACGTCGCTTGACCGCAGTCAGCTTAGCCTTAAGGATCGTCGCAACACAACCTTTGTGGTTTCTAAGCTAATGACCTTGTCTATCTGCAGCTAAGATCATAGTGTATGCCCTGTTCGAACAGTTCCATCGGCCTGAACTCTCGGTAGAGGTAGGAGGGGTGAAGGAGTTCTACTTCTGCGTCGAATTTCGCATTCCGACAGAGCACACAGGTTCGAACATCGGGAACACCTAAGTATCAGCAAGTTCTTGCGCGAACTCAATTAATTTGTTCAAGCTCTCTCTGCCGCAAGAATATTGTCGTCTCCCCTTTCTCCCGTCAAAACGAAATTTGGAGCAAGATCCCGAGAAGACTCTAGGAAGCCAGCATCATTTTGAATTCGAAGCTAAAAACTCGGCACCAATACCTTCATTTACACGACCGCCAGGGCGAACCAGTAGGACCATAATAGTTGCGTGTTTGCAGTTATCGTGGTATCTGGCCAGTTATCGTGGTAGCTGACATTCAGATAGCACGGTTCGCCCACGGTAATTGATCGTATAGTATCTGAAAATGTCATCTCACTTTCATCAAATTGGTCGGAAAGAAGTTTGGCACTTGGTGATGTGACTGAATATCAGTTTTTCTTTGGGATGGCTTCGAAAAGCACAATTCCGGCTATTGTCGTTATCACAGAGCAACCGTAGATCAGATACCACGGTTACTGCAAAAAAGACTAATTGCAGATCCAGTTACCGTTGTAGCAGATACCATGGCATGGTATCTGCAAAAACGCAACTAATATTTATAATTTTAGCACTGGAAAACTACTTACTGATTTTCGATAATAGCCCTTTCTTGGATGCAAGTTTGCTTGGGGGCCTTCTGCGTGGTCCTTGTGAGCGTCGACGGTTCGTGTTCGGCAAAATTTCAGTGACTTCCATGTCTGGCAGATCACCGGTGGATGGACTTGCAACTTTCTTGGTATCTCTGCTAGCCTTCATTTCTTGTCGCCTCATAACTTCCAACATGGCAGGAGTGGGCACTTCACCGGAGTTTTCAATTGAAGATACTGAGCTGTTGTTGCTTCGGCTAGACGTACATAAACAAGTGAGCCACAGCCTTAAACTTAAAGTACGGACAGGAAAATAAATTCCTATCACTCTAGGCGCCGCAGCTTACAATTAAACCTAATGAAGAGTTGAAAGCTTATTCAACAAGACCAAAGGTTTCGGTGGGATCCCAAATATTCAATATTTGATCCAGACAACTTGGTCTTGTCTTCGCCAGATCCAGTCTTAGCCAGGCTAATCATTAGAGAAATCAAGTTCAGATATACCTCTATAAGCCATATCTATTTTGACGATAATGACCGACCCTTCCTGCTTTACTTCTGCCAAATTTCCGGTTTCGGCCGAATTCCGAGCGAACTACTTGTCCAGCAAAAAAAGAAAATTCAGAATCGAATTCATTCGTACGGAATCTCCTTATCAAAACATCTAATCAATTTCAAATAAAACTTTAGCTTCTAAAAAAAATAACGGTTACAACAGGATTCCGGACGAATTATATGTCCGGTTGAAAAATAATTGTCATATACAGACTCAGCGTCTCTTCTTACCCCTAAATCTGTTATCTAATCAACTTCAAAAACAAGAGCTACGAGCTCATATGGCACTTGTACGAGTAGGCTGTACAAGAAAGTAGATGAGAACGTCACAAAATACATCCGCCATCCAAAACGGCGGTTCGGAAATAGAAATAGGATATTTAATTTCACTCTTTTCTGAGCAGTTCCGGCATCGTCTCGATTGTCTGTAGCAAATGCACATGACTGTTCAAACTTTCATCCCAATAAATCCATTTGTTTGGTCCCTAGACGTGCTACACGATTTCCGGTACTCACTCTATTTCCACCTACCGTGGCCGAATCTGGTTCGGAATAAAAAAAAATCGACCACCTAAAGCATCTTCGTTTATACCATCTACCAAGTTTCACTCGAATCTGAGCATTTTTGGAGAGTTCCGGTACCCCCCCCCCCCCCCTTCCCACCAACGTTGTCGGAGCCGGTTCGGGCCCAATCTCTTAATTCCATCATCAAGTTTGACTGAGATTGGAGCATAGCCTATCTGCAAGTTTCCAGTACCCCCCCCCCCCCCCTACCTTGGCCGACTCCGGCCCGGACGCCAAATAACAAATCTAGGCCGCATAAACTCGGCACTGTCGAATTGCATCTCATTCGGTCCATCCGTTTGGTTTTTGTGCATGTCAAAAGTCCCCCCACCCCCAATTCCCCTAATCGTGGTCGCATATGGTTCGAACGCATGTTTTACATGTCGAGGCCATCGATTCGTATCACCCATGAAGTTTCACTCGAATCAGACCACTCGTTCGCAATTTACAGAAGTCAATTTCCATATTTCTCTTCTCTTGCTCCCCCAAAAATGCTCGGATCTAGGAACAGAAGTTTCCGGGGGTATGTTGTGTCAGGTTTTTAAGTCAAGATAATTCGGGTCGCTAATATGCCTGCAAAGTTTCGTTGTCGTTTTACATCTGGAACTATTCTAACTCACGACTACCGGAATTCCAGGAAACCCCCTCCAACTCCCCCCACAGAGCCCCGAAACCATCTGGCTCCGTCAATTTCATCTAGGCCTAATGCTTGTTCCATCCATTAAGTTTCGTCCCAATCCCTCTGCTTTTAGAGTTTCTTGAGTTTTCCACTCCCCCCCCCCCATCCCCACAGGTATCGGACCCGACCCGGACGTGACACTGAACGTCCGAGGCGATAGCTCACCAGACAAGTTTCATTCAAATCCGATCACCTGTTCAAAAGTTATGCACGCCACTAGATTCCGGACTCCCCATCCACCCACTCCCCCCACGATGGTCGGGTCGGGGAAACGGCTGTTCTCAAGTCAATCTGTTCGGATCCGTGACATACCTGCCAAGTTTCATCGCCCTAGGACATCAGGAAGTATGCCGAACTCGCGGGATCGCTAGAAATCCGGACCCCCACCCCAACTCCCCCACAGTGCCCTGATCCGGTCCGGTTATGTCAATGACGTGTCGAGGACCTGTGCTTGTTTTTCCCACCAAGTTTCATCCCGATCCCTCCACTTTAAGCGTTTCTCAAAATTTCCGGTTCCCTCCTCCAACTCCCCCCAGTGTCATCGGATCCGGTCCGGTTATGTCAATGACGTGTCTAGGACCTGTGCTTGTTTTTCCCACCAAGTTTCATCCCGATCCCTCAACTTTAAGCGTTTCTCAAAATTTCCGGTTCCCTCCTCCAACTCCCCCCAGTGTCATCGGATCCGGCCCGGATTTAAAGTGAGGTGTCTGAGACACGAGGTCATCCTAAATATCAATTTTCATCAAGATCCGATCACCCGTTCAAAAGTTATGCACGCCACTAGATTCCGGACTCCCCATGCACCCACTCCCCCCACGATGGTCGGGTCGGGGAAACGGCTGTTCTCAAGTCAATCTGTTCGGATCCCTGACATACCTGCCAAGTTTCATCGCCCTAGGACATCAGGAAGTATGCCGAACTCGCGGGATCGCTAGAAATCCGGACCCCCACCCCAACTCCCCCACAGTGCCCTGATCCGGTCCGGTTATGTCAATGACGTGTCTAGGACCTGTGCTTGTTTTTCCCACCAAGTTTCATCCCGATCCCTCCACTTTAAGCGTTTCTCAAAATTTCCGGTTCCCCACCCCAACTCCCCCACAGTGCCCTGATCCGGTCCGGTTATGTCAATGACGTGTCTAGGACCTGTGCTTGTTTTTCCCACCAAGTTTCATCCCGATCCCTCCACTTTAAGCGTTTCTCAAAATTTCCGGTTCTCTCCTCCAACTCCCCCCAGTGTCATCGGATCCGGCCCGGATTTAAAGTGAGGTGTCAGAGACACGAGGTCATCCTAAATATCAATTTTCATCAAGATCCGATCACCCGTTCGCAAGCTAAAAATACCTCAAATTTTGGCTTCACCCTCCCTCCACTCCCCCCCCCCCAGATGGTCGAATCGGGGAATTGATGATTTCCTATTAAAGCTGGTCGGATCCGAGACGTGCCTGTCAATTTCCATCGTCCCAGCACATCAGGAAGCACGGAACTCGCGGGATCACTACAAATTCGGACTTCTCCCCCCCCCCAACTCCCCCAAAGTGAGCGGATCCGTTCCGGTTATATCAGTCACGTATCTAGGACTTTTGCTTGTACTTTCCACCAAGTTTCATTCGGATCCCTCCACTCTAAGTGTTTTCCAAGATTTCCGGTTTCCCCCTCTAACTCCCCCCAGTGTCACCGGATCCGGTCTGGATTTAAAATGGAGGGTCTGAGACACGAAGTCCTTCCATGTATTAAGTTTCATTAAGATCCGATCACCCGTTCGTAAGCTAAAAATATCTAATTTTTCCTATTTTTTCCGGATTCCCCCTCCCTCCACTCCCCTCCAGATGGTCGGATCGAGGAAGCGACAATTTCTAATTTAATCTGTTCCAGTTCCTGATATGCTTGCCAAGTTTCATCGTCCTAGCTTATCTGGAAGTGCCCGAACTAGCAAAACCGGGACCGACAGACCGACTGACGGACAGAAATTACAATCGCTATATGGCACTTGAGTAAGCTCAAGTGCCATAAAAACTTATTACTTTTAACAAATTTTAAAGTTTTGGCCGGATTCCGGGCGAATTAGTTGTCCGAGTAGAAAATGCTGTTCACATAAGTGTTCAGCATGTCTGCTTACCCCTATATTGAACATTTAATCAACTTCAAATCAAACTTTGACTTTTAACCAACTTTCCGTTTTTTCCGGACAAACTACTCGTCCGACGAGAAAATGGTTTTCACCAACGTGTTCGGCATGTCTTCTTACCCTATCGAACATTTAATCAACTTCAAATGAAGCTTTTACTTTCAACCAAATTTCCGGTGTTTGCCGGATTCCGGGCGAATGACTTGTCGGACGAGAAAATGTTTGCATATTCGTGTTCAGCATGTCTTCTTACCCCATAATTATCATATTAGCTGTTTAAAAATATTTTGTTTGACCCTTAATTCGAACCCCCTCCCCCACCCCTAAATCTAGGGCTACAGAGCCCATCTACGAACTTGACCTTACCCTTGAACCAAAGAGTCGTTACACCAAGTTTCATCAAAATATCTCATTCCCTTCGAGAGTTATCGTGCTAACAGACGGACAGAGGCTTGCTATAGGGAATAAAGATTATCACCAGTGGAATGTATAGGGATGAAATACTGATGTCCTATATCTTGTGCCATTAGTTCAATCCGACTTTGGCACGCAAATCAGGTACTCCGTGGAAGCAAGGTATGACGTAACGGAGTCGACTCAGGGGCATCGCCCTTCATGAAAATCTCCCCTCAACTCTACTTGGCTAGCGAGTCAGGATGGCCGTGAAAGCTTTCAGGTATCTGATTTTCAGCGGATATACACCGCAACCTCATCCCCCCCGCCAAAAAAAACTTAAGACATTTTGTTTCGGTTTCCTCCGATAATCTTATTTTGAAGAATGGCCGGAGAAGACAAGAAAAGGAAAATCCAAAGGCCACTACTCTTTGAGAACGTGAACAAAACTGACCGGCCTTAGCAACGGGTTTAGAAAGAAAGTACAGGAGTGTTGCATGAAGCTGCCCTTACTATGGCACCGCCCACCCCCCAATTGGCCATGGTACATGATCCTGCCACCTTGGATCATGAAGCTGCCACCCCAGAAAAATCATACAAATTCCAAGAAAACAGCAAATTTTGTTATTTGCAAAAGGTCAAGGAACCTCTCTGACCAAACAGCTGGCCTCTAACTTCACCATGTAGCAAAATACTATTTTTAGCAAAGTGGGCGACTTCATGATCACTTGGGTGCCTACATTCTTTCGTGTTCTCTAGCTTAGCCTTGAACAATTACAAGTAAACTATGGTACCAGCAGAAAGTGAAGGTTCTAAACTTCCTTTCAGGATACTCCACTGAATTTTATCTCAACCTTTACTCTTTTTCCCTAAGTCATTTCCCAAAAATAGGAGTTTAGGGTGGCGGCTTCACGCAGCACTCCTGTATATACCGATGCGTGTACGGGATTGTGTGTCAAGAACCGCATGCGCGAGGGGAAAGGGATTTACCTCGACTTTTTTCCCTTCTTTGCTTTCACATCTCTAGCTAGTTTTTCTTGCAGTGCCCTCACTGCCAGCATCGCTGGGGTCGGAACGCCCGCAGCTGTCCCCGCAGAAGTGGCGGCTGGACTGTCAGTCGAATCGGCTGAGGAATCTAGGACCTTAGTTCTCTTGGGCATTTTCACTTTCTTCGTACGGAATACTTCTTGCTCACTGTCTGAAGAGAGGGAGTCAGATCCAGGGCTCCTAGAATGGGAAGAGGAAATAACTTGTTGTAAGGCGTCTTTCTTACGCACAGAACGAAAGCGGGTTGATGGTCAATTCGAAGCTGAACATTTTCCTTTTAGTAAATCCTTACTATATGTGAGGTTTGTAGAAAATGTGAATCCCTTGGCTTGAACTAGGACTGGTTAACCGCGAAGAACGTGACTGGCCGAATCTTAGCCTGATTGAGTTTTCCACGTCTCTACCACCGCGAATCCGTCCAGACTTGAATTTTGTTCGTGAAGATACGTCCTTTACTGTAACACTGCGATGCACCGTACAACGGACTCAAAACTCGAGATTGCTACGCTAAACATCTAGGCACCCGCTCTTCACCGGAAATCCAAGTGAGAACAGCAATCACCAGCAAAAAAAAAGGAATTACCCGTCCTATTCTTCTTTCTCTCAAGGGCATCACTGTCATTGAAGAAAATCTGGCCGGAATTTTTCTCGCCAGAAAATCTTGTATCTCGTTTGACATAAATTCTGATGAAAATGGCAAAATTGACGTCAACAAAAACCGGCAAGCTCGAAGATGTCCCAAGATTAAAAGGCCCAGTTTCAACTGGACAGATTTTTAACAGATCTGGCCGGATTTTTGCCCTATCACGAAATACTCGGTTTTACGTTTTTAGGCCAAACTTGTAACCAGTACCTTTCTATCCTTATTAGAATCCTCAGCCAGAAAGCAATTATTCAGGTTTGAAGCTTTGCCTGTATTTGGTTCCAAAGCCGGATCCAAATATCTCCGGGTGGCGACTAAACAAAATTAACAGCGGAACCGGATACTTACGGTCTGTTAGTATTTTTCGGTGCACAGGGTTTTCTGACTGCAGGCTTCGTGCCTCTTGGTATTGTTCGTTTCTCTGGCAGGTTTTCGGGTTCGGAGCCAAGACCTAATTTCGTGGGCTGCAATATAAATCCTGGCCGTTAAAATATGACCCAGCTGGCCCAGCGCCCTGCCCGACATAATTAACACGCATCTAGGTACAAATCGAATATCCACGTTCGTTCTCGGGGAAACGACTATACCAAACTGTTATGTTATCAAAAAAATTAGCTGGTTCACGGAAATGTGAAACTTGTTTGCAACAAGCAATTTGAACATATCTTGTCTTTGCCACAATGAATAAGAGCTACGAGCTCCCCTGACACTTATTAAGGACGTCATTATGGTAGATTGTACTGTACTAGATGAACTTTTTAATTTCCATACTGGTAATGCTGCTCTTTCCGTAATCGATGTCGATGATTCCCCTTAAGGTGTTGACAAACGGCTATATGTGCTACAGTCTGTGACACCTACGGAAAACTGACAAGGGCTTCGTCGAGCCGGTCTACCTGCCTGGCACTGGGCTGGCAGACTGCTTAACTACTCTATTCAAATACCGGTGACGTTTTACGTACATGACAATGTCTTTCCAACGTTACGTCAGTTCGCTAACTGAAAGCCACAAACAGCCTAGTGGTGGAGAAGTAAACAAAATTCTGGTTGATTTGCAGAGAACCAACAGCGTCCTCATTAGTTTATGGCACTTTAGCCTAAAGTAGTGTCGGGCTATCAAATGAAGCAAAAAGTGGTAGCTCCTATAACTTCCTAGTAGCCTGCTGAACTGTTTTATTTCCATACGATCTAATGAGTGAGGAAAATTGTGAAAATGGCAGTTCATTCACAGACAGAATCTGCATTGTGTCTTAATTGTTCATTTTTACATACACCGCTCTAAAAATGGCGTGTCAAAAATAAATTACTTACTTACAGCCACAAACCGTTTGGATCGATCGCTTTCCGACAGAAAGTCGAGATTAGGGTTTATTCTTAGGAAACAAGGGTGAAATGCGGGCGAAATTTCACCCTTCTATACCTTATGAGGAAGTGCCCAAACTAGAAACACTGGACAGAGCAACAGAGCGAAAGGTTACGAACCCTATATAGTGCTTAGTCCGGTGGCTGGAAGTCCGTACTTGCGCTAGCCAGAACAAATAGTAGTCAAAAAACTTGTATTAGGTGCCATCATTATTTCAGACTTAAAGGGAAAGGCTGATTATACGAAAAAACAAGTATTTTCACACCTAGCATGTTTCAGACACACGACCTTAAAGCTTACCTTTTTCAGCCGGTCCTTTCCCGTGAAATCCAATTTTCCATCATCTGGCAACCCCAACTCCTTCAGGCCATCGTGGAAAATCTTTCTACACCGCTCATAATCTGGCTTGTCTTCGAGCCCGAGGCTAGCAACGTACTCCAGGTACTTTTTGACAGGACCTTGAAATGTTCAGTATAAGATAGCTTTTCACCTTCTTTTCTACATATGTAATAGGTTTATTGTATATTTTGTCCGAAACCAACAAAAAAATCGTACCATCTCTTAACATCTTCCAGCTGCTTTGTTTGTCCACTGCGTCAACTCGTTCAGCCAAGTTAGTGTTTTGCTATGTTTTACTTGCGTGATGTAAAGTGCTAATGAATGAATGGAAATGAATAGAAATAGTAGAGTAGACAAAGAAAAGAAAGATCACCACGACTTAAACTATAATAGAACTTTTAGACTTCAAACAAAATCACACTTCGAATCGACGGACAAAACCATGATGTGGAGAAAACGCAGTAACCGACAGCTTTCTATGCAGCTCGTCAAGTTTAACGGTTATAGCAGTGGCATCCTTTTTCTTCGGCAGGGGGTACAGTCCAGAAAGGTAAACGACCGAGTGGTAGCAGTAAGTGGCGTAGAGCTTGGGAAGAGCTAGACGGTTCTATTTTCCCCGGTTTGCAACGATTTAAGCAAACCCGGACTGAATTTTGTTTTTTAGTATGAACTGCTTGCTGTCGAAAACTTGAAATGTTTCTGTAATAGCAATACCGAGCCAACGGATTTTTTACACACAGAGATAGTAAAATCAAAGCGGTTTAGAGGTTTATTATTGGAAGAAGAAGTCATGTTAAAAGGAAGAAATTTGCATTTATCAGCACTTAGAGATAGAGCGATTTGAGAGGAAGAGAAGTACCCAATTCCTTGAATGTGAAATAAACGGAATTCAAGCCCTAAAACGATTTTCATTCGTATTTGTTCTCGTTTAGAGGAGAAAAGCAACTTGATTACTTACACTTCTCTGGTATAATATTACCTTTTAATTGCTTCATAATTGATTTCTTTCCACTTTCTTTCTTTCCTACCTTATAAAAAACATAACACTGAGCAATATAGTCAATTTCTTAGCCCTAGTTCCAGTTTCCAAGAACAATTCAAAACAATCCTTTATTCCCTAAGCTTACTTAGTTCCTTAGCAACCAACTTCACAATTGTCCTGATTCACACTTGACTGATGAGGACCCTTGTCAAGAAGGGACGAAATATAGCTTCAATAAACTGAGCTGACTTATCCGCTTACCGCAATCAACTATAGTTGCGATTTTGCAGATACCACGGTAACTGGATTTCATTTTGCCGTTTTTTCAGTTACTGTGGTATCTGATACTATGTAGCTTTGCAAAAACGACAATTGCCGAATTTGCGCTTTTAGAAGTAATCCCAAAAGAAATACTAATATCCACTCACATCACCGGCGCCAAATCCTTCCCACCAATTGACAAAAACCCAGGCTCCTGTGTTGATGCTTGGAGTGAGATAAATTTTTCAGATACCACGATCAGTTACAGTGGTTGGAACGGTGACATGTGAATATCAGTTACCATGGTAGCTGGCCAGGCACTACGGTAACTGCAAAAACGCCTTCTGACCGTGGTATAAGATACCTAACATGGTGTCTGCAAAAACGCAAGTTATGACTCACAGTCAGCTTATAATATTTAGGTCTGATTCAAATCAGGATCATGGGGTACCCATGAAAAACGATTTAAAAAAAAATATACTAAATTAATCGACTATACGGTAAATTACGGTAGACCTCATGTTTCCTAAGGGTTGATTTATATAAATGCAATTTAACACTGCTCTTGATTTACCTCTGTAAGCTGCCTCCGGGATGCGGTCGACTAGTTTAGATATGTTCTTCATATGGCTTTCTTTTTCAGCAGCAACCTGTTCGTCTGAAAGTGGCTGTTTGTGTTCTGCAGCGAGAGCTTTCTCTTCCCACGGCAAGGTTTCCGCTAGCCACTGGACCAAGTTGTAGCCAAGGATCTCAAGGTCGCTCCGTCGCGACGACTCTGGGGAGACACAAAAAATAATATTCTACTCGGAAACATCAGTAGGCAACTGATGAGTTCGAAAGAGGAAGTTAGGATTTAACCTCTTTATTGGTCTCATTCTTTACCGAATCCGGTAATTCAGCCACGTTCGGTCACTCCATTTCATGATTAAATCCGGTGAGATTCATTTGGTTCTGATTCGTTACTGAATACGGTAATTCACCGGATTTTCCCTTAGTCCGTTTCTTTTACTAGACTTGCCAAATTCGATTCTTTTAGGTGGTTCTAACGAGAGTTTTATTCCATTACAAAATTCGGTTGTTATGCCGCTCTCGATCTGTTCCTTATTTTTTAGTTAGTTTTTCGGTACAGTACGAATTCATTATTTGCGTCAACCCAGTTTGAGTTTGGTAATTTAAGTGGCATTTATTTAGCTCTCGTTCTTTATCATTTACGGTAGCGTCAGCTGGTTGCTGTTCATTTTGTTTACTTCTTCGGATTGCAGTACTTCAGGAATAAGCACGTCTCTTGACGTGAAAACTAGCCTACTTTGCTACTGCTACTGCTGTGAATTCCGATCAAATGTATTTTGTAACTACTTTACCCTGGATCGCCCTTTCGGTTCGCCAGACAGCTCTGGGTTTAATAGTCAATCTTGGGATCGCAAAAAGGCACTTGTATCATCAGTGCTTCCACAAAATTTCGCCTGCGGCGCATTTTGCAGTCTTCACTAGTTAGAAAAAGTGTGCGTCATTCAGTTGGCGTTTGAGGCTTGGAATTTTGGGGGGCTTGAACCATATTAAAAGCTAGAATTTGCATGGGAAGTAGTTAAATTTTTACCAGAAAAAAAGCCAGATTACACAAATTTCGCCTGCGGCGCCTTAATTAATCTTGGGTACAGCCGTTAGCGACGTTGTCACTATGCAGCAACGCCGTTTTTTAGATTATTTCAAGTCCCGCTGGCAAAACTGGAAAGGTCTTCCAAAGGTTAAAAGGCTAGTGACGGCGTGTCCATGAAAAAAACAGAAGCGGAAAAGCGTGAAAACACGCCAATTTTCTCTTTAGACTTGTTTGTGTATCCTCTACAACTTTTTACGTTGTAGCTTCATGAAGGCAACTCGTTGTGTTTTTGGATTTTTTTTCTCATAAATTCAGTAAAAATCAGGTACCGATTCGGACAAATTTAACCAGGTTCGCCCCCCCCCCCCCCCAATGTAGAAAGGCTCGGGACGCCCCTGCCCACAGTAAACGATATTTGAAGATTTTCTCTGAACTATTTCTTTCAACCCATAGCTATACCCTCGGAACAACAACAAAAAAATAGCTTGAGCGCGCGAGTAAGGGCCTTCCACAGCTTTGCTAAGCTAAATGTGGGACACCTGCTGGCTAAATTTCTCCCAAGAGCTGGTGCAAGATAAATACACTTGGGACGGACACCACCCCGAAGGAAACTCAAAGACGGTGGGTCGGGCGGCATCTGGCCTGGTTCTTTTACAGTTACAACTACTGCTTTTAGAGGATGTTGGGGAGAACATGATCCAACATACTTCCTTGGTGGGCGTCCCTGGAGGCAAACTCTATAGTGCCGTTGTGTGCAAATCTTGAGTCTGTCTCAGTTCTTCTCATAACGCCATCTTTTATGTATTTGACAGCCAATCCGTAGTCCACAAGGTATACTTCGTTTTCTTCCCCCTTCTTCACTCCAAGGAGAAGGTTTGAACCCTTAATATCCCCATGAATGTATCCCTGTCCGTGAATGTATTCGAGAACGTGCATCTGCAAGATAAAAGAACTAGTCATTAAAAAAGTAAATCCTCTCGTCTTAGTCGCTCAGCCCTACTCGATTTCTCTGACACTTCCATGACTACTGATGGCTTTAACCATAGCCCTACAGTCAGCACATTATGTGGTTGCGAGATAACTATGGCATCGTATCTATATGTCTGTCTTTAAGCATGATAAATCTCGAATGGTCTGAGATACTAAAAATGATGCCGTTATCTTTTGCGTCAAGGTCATGTCAATATCGTGCATAGGCTTTCCAGTGGCGGATTGAGCGTAAACCTGAAATCATTATATCGCAAAGATCAAGAACGCTAAAGTATTCCCGATCGCAATACCGCCGATACCACCAAAACAACAGCCTTGTTTCTCGAGTCCTCGTACGATTCTGGAGAGAATAAGCACGATCTGACCTACTGTGTAGTAACAGCAGAAGACAACTCAACCAGGAAACCACCATAAGAGGTGGTCGGAAGTGCAAATTAAGGTAATTAAGCATGCAGTAATAAACAGCTGAGAGTCAGACAACTAACCGTATTATTAGTATTTGTTGTCAATACATTTTTTCTGTGACACAGTTAGAAATACTAATAACACAGTTTGTTAATTTAACCGTGGAGCAACAGAACCTGTACCTTGCTACAGGCCAACCAATCTAACATATCAGGTTCTCGTTTCTGATGCTCCGAACAGCTGCTTACTAACTGAGAACTATAAGGTTCCCCCACATTGTGTAAGCCCTAAAAACTGAAAGCTTACAATTTTAACTCCTAGATTCATTACAGTCTTGAAGGGCATCTTCCTTCCATTTTGTTCGAATAGCTTATGAATGTCTGTGCCATATCGGTGCATTACGAGAAACCGTAATTCTTCATTGCTGTATTCGCAGGATCCTGAGGCGATGTAGGGAGGCATCCCAAGAAACTTCAAACGGCGACTCTTCTTCCATTCCTCAACTAAGAAAGTTAAGTCACTTTTAGTCCATAACTCCTAACTAAAAATAAATTTACTGGTGGGTTTCGACGCAGTCGTGTCTAGTCTCATGTGCTACAGAGAAACAATGACGGTTTACATGATATCGAAAGTAAAATTATCCTGTGCTTTCAACACGTATACTTAGTGTCATCTTTCATGAAGGCTGTCAGGGCCCTAGGGCGGACCAGTATCAACGATTCTGCTATACTAAAACGTACGGCACATCTTTTTGGATCGGTTCTAACTTCAAAGAAATTTCATGAGAAGCTGCAAAATCTTAGCGGGAAGCAGAGGCCCACCGGGAACCTTTGCGATGGTCTGGGTGACCCTATTTCCGTTGACCAAATGAACAAACTCTTTGCCGATATTTGTATTCGTTACCTCAATTGAGTGATAAGCCCCTTGAGCCTAGTATTACTGATACACCGACCATTACTCCTGCTATGGTTGAGGAAAAAATTCTACGACTGAACCCGAACTGTTCTCACGTTAACAATGAGATTCCAATTCGGTTACTGATACAATGCGCATTTCTAATCTCTAGATCCATCGCAGCAGTATTTAATCAATGTCTTCTTCAATGTATATTTCCTAAGTGTTTCATAATGCTGAGGTTACTCCAATACCGAAAAAAACTAACCCCTCTAGCCTTGATGATATGCTACCTATATCGAAGACTTCTGCATTGGCCAAGCTACTAGAAAAGTATTATGTATGATTGGCTTCTTTCTGAAGTATGTGACATTTTGACCCCAATTAGTTTGGTTTTAGGCAAGGTATTAGCACCTCACATTACTTGGTTAGCCTGATTCATGACATACTAACTGCTCCTGAGGAAGATGATTCGTTTACTGACCTAATCCTCGCTGACCAAAAAAAAGCTTTCGATCTCCTGGATCACGCGGTCGCTTTGGAAGCCATTTCTGAAATGGGTGCAAGTCAATTTTCTCAGTGTATGATTGCCGGTTTTCTCTCAGACCGGAGCCAAGTTGTTAAACTGAATGGTTCAGTCTCCGCAGTTGAAACAATAACTTGCGGTACCCCCCAAGGTACTAAGTTGGGTCCTCTGATTTAATGTTGCTAAAGATTTCCTTCATAGGTACAAATTTGCAGATGATCTCTCCCTTCTCGTTATTTCTAAGCTTTCTTTCACACTTCTAAACAGCTCAAATCCGGTACAAGACTCCATCACTTCCCTTAAAACTCAACTGTCAAGCAAGAAAATGCAAATTAATGACAGTAAGTCTTCGGTATTGCGGTTTAGCAGACTGAGAAGAGAAACTGCTGAATATCCATCGCCATTCAGGCAGCGTGAATCCGTTAAATTGCTTCGGTTAATAATCGATGATGATCTGAAATGGAATTCTCATGTTGACAACATTATCCGTAAAACCAACTTTTTAATTAAATCCCTCTCCACCCTTAAATCTTTCGGTTTGGATACTAAATGGCTCCTCTGTTATTTTAAAACTCATATCCGTCCTCATTCAGAATATGCTTCACCGGTTTGGCATTCTTCTCTTTCTGCAGAGCTCTCTGATCGCCTGGAAAATGTCCAAAAGAGAGCCATGAGAATCATTCTGGGTGATCATAATATTACATACGAAGAGGCTCTCATTAAACTTGACATTCCTAAATTATCTGTACGTAGAAATACTCTTTCAAACAAATTTGGAGCTAAGATAACGTGTTGTCCCCAGATGACCCATGTATTCCCCCCTCCCCTCTCGTCTTCCGTGCGTCGGTCCGAAAGGAATACTGGCAATCAGTTTTCAGTTTCTTGTGAGTGTATTAGTTAATTTGTGTCTT
Organism: Branchinecta lynchi; assembly: GCA_023053575.1. Taxonomy (NCBI): domain Eukaryota; kingdom Metazoa; phylum Arthropoda; class Branchiopoda; order Anostraca; family Branchinectidae; genus Branchinecta; species Branchinecta lynchi. Next base: position 18,423,015 of record JAKZAP010000006.1, read on the forward strand.
GTGTGTCTGTGTATTTTGTAAATTTGTATTCCTTTTCTAGCTTTTAGCTATTCGGATTAAACTTGATTGATTGATTGAAAAAAAATAGAAGAAACATGCCATCTCGCAGACTAAACCTTTTTGGCACATACCAGAGACTCCATGGCCCTTGACTTCCGTGTCTGTCTCGTTACACTGGAAAAAAATTCTTCAGAAACAATTCTGAAAATCCCGACATGCCCGGGCTATGGGTGGCAAACATGATGTGAGAGGGAGAGTAGGAAGCTGGAGTTCGGCAAATGCTTCGAAGTGCAGGTGATTGAGCCCTTTAACATTCTATACGAGAAAGATTCAAAACTCCTTACTAGTTTCTGGCTTGGCTGCTGCACAATAGAACGATCTTTCTGTAAAAAGTGGCCCATTTGCTTTCGGCTCCTGCAAACAAATATTATACTGTAGTTTTAAAAGCGCCGATAGAAAGGACAACGTATCCTTCTATTGCATTACACACTCCGACTCGACAAAACGGGACCCTTGTACGTCGGTAATTTAACCTTTACCCTTAGCTTCCGATAAGTAACAAATACCGAAGCATTAACACCACGCTTCAAACCGCTCAGTAGAAGCTGTGCCTGGATCCTGGAATCAAAAGCTCGCCGAACATCGCGGCTAGCGAGAGCCGGGTTTTTGCCAGAATTATGGCAATCAATCAACACATTAGCACGTATATAGTGTACATCCTCGCTGCTGAGATCTTTCTTGAACTCAAATTGGTTATCGGGTGTATTACATACATTCTTAATATCGTCAATCACTAAAAGCTCCATTAATTTACAAAGTACAGGCGACACTGTTATAGGCTGATATGAAATAGCCTATAAAACTAAGATGAGGTAGACCAACATGAACCTACAGCTTAGCCAGTGGTAACAAGTCAGTGGCCCAGAGACACTCAAATAGTATCCTACAAAATGACCAGAATATTCCAAACATGGCTGGTAATCACATGGACATCTTAATTCTGTTCAATCTTCGCCTAACTCAGAAGATCTCTTTCAGCCTGTATACACCTCCTTTCACAGTGAGGCAGGACAGTAGCATTGTGTAAGCCGACAAAGTGCACATGATCAGCAAACGTGAGTGAAAACTGAATGGGTTTGATGAACATCTGAAGGAAACTGACATTCTTTTGGAATCCCAAGCGACCGTACAAAAAAAAAACACTGGCTCTTGGTATTAGCCTACTATAAATACGTAAAACGAGAATGTTAAAGTCAAATACCTACTATTTTTGCAACATAGGAACTCTCCTTTTGTCCTTTTGAAGCCATGTCCGAATCCGTTGTAACTAAAAAGAGATGTAATGGACATGTTTCTATTCTGCAGCGAAAGTGATTATCAAGGAAATCTCTGGGTAAGTCCTCTTTCTCATGAAGGTGTTTTTGTTTTTCCACGAAATAGACTAAGCAATTGTGACTAAAACTGAAAATTATCTGACCTCTGTGCTCCAGAACAATGAGTGTAATAGATACCGTCTACGCATCATGTCTTTCTCCGGATCTTAATGTAGACACGCATGCTGGATTTTTCCATATTCGAAACACCTACATACTCTTGAACTCAGAAAGCAAGAACTTTCCTTAACTCACTTTACGAAAATGCCTAAGATTCAACTCAGCAAAAGCTTCGCACAGCCAAGGCCAAGCTAGACATGTAGGCTCACCCAATGACACCAGATCTCTAAAATCCCAAATACTCCTCACTGAACACCTGCCTCATCAGAACTACACCATGGCCAGCTTCTTTTATAAGGGGCTGTGTTTACAGGTCAACTCAGTCTACCACACACCCACGACTTTTTGATAGGCCAGGAACCCTGACCCAACAGAGTGAATTTTGTGAAATTCAGAAAATAACTACTCAAAATTCCTGTTGATGGGTTAGGGAGCCCAGCTTTTGGAAAAAGTGGAACTGGAATTTGGCTCTATCAAAATCAGGGATTTTTCAGCTGTGCAAACTACCTTTACCGGGCGCTCTTTCCAGGGGCGTCCCGAGCCTTTCTTCATTGGGGGGGGGGGGGAGCACCTGATAAAAATTGACGGAATCGGTACCTGATTTTTACCGAATTTATAAGAAAAAATAGAAAAACACAGCGAGTTGCCTCCATGAAGCTACAACGTAAAAAGTTGCTGAGTATGTACTATAAAGTCTAAAGAGAAAAATTGGCACGTTTTTTTTTGTTTTTTTTTCATGGATACCCCGTCACTAGTCCTTTACCTTTGGAAGACCGTTCCAGTTTTGCCAACAAGACTTGAAATAATCACAGAAAACGTTGCTGCATAGCGACAACGTTGCTGCATAGCGACAACGTTGCTGCATAGCGACAACGTTGCTGCATAGCGACAACGTTGCTGCATAGCGACAACGCTGCTGCATAGCGACAACGTTGCTGCATAGCGACAACGTTGCTGCATAGCGACAACGCCGCTAACGACTCTTCCCATGATTAATTAAGGCGCCACAGGCGACATTTTTTTAATCCGCCTTTTTTTCTGGCAACATTTAACTACTTCCCATGCAAATTCTTAGCTTTTAACATGGTTGAAGCCCCCCAAAATTCCAAGCCTCAAACGCCAACTGAATGAGGCACTTTTGTCTAACACTGTGAAGATTGCGGAATACGCCGCAGGCCAAATTTTGTGGAAACACTGATGATAAAGTGCCTTTCTGCGATCCCAAGATTATCTATTCAACCCAGAGTTGTCTGGAAACGAAAGAGGCGATCCAGAGTAAAGTGGACACAAAGTACATTTCTTCGGAATTTACAGCAAACAAAAGTAGGCTAGTTTTCACTCCAAGGGACGTGCTTATTCCTGAAGTACTGCAATCCTAAGTAAAAAAAAAAAAAAAAATAGAACAGCAAGCAGTTGAAGCTACCGTAAATGGTAAAGAATGAGAGCTAAATAAATGCGACTTAAATTACCGCTCTCAGTAACTGGGTTGAAGCAAATAATGAATTCGTAGTATACCGAAAAACTAAAAAAAAAATAAGGAACAGATCGAGAGCGGTAGGTATTACAAGCGAATTTCGTAATGGAATACAACTCTTGTTGAAACCACCTTAAACAACCGAATTCGGCAAGTCTAGTAATAGAAACGGACTAAAGAAAAATCAACTGAATTACCGTATTCGGTAACGAATCAGTACCAAATGAATCTTACCGAATTTAGTTTGAAATGGACTGACCGAATGCGACCAAATTACCGAATTCGGTAGAGAATGAGACCAAATAAACTGGTTAAGATCACCGAATTGAATGCGGCGAAATCGATGCGAAGTGAACAAAAGTTGGACGAGTTATCGTATTCGGTCCCGCATCAGAACCAAATGAATCTGACTAATGACCGAATTATGAAATGGACTGACCGAATGATACGGACTTGAACCGAATTCGGTAAATAATGACACCAAATAAACAGGTTAAATCACCGAATTACGCAAGGACGGACCGAATGCGGCGAAATCGATACGGACTGAACAAGAGTTGAATGAATTATCGAATTCGGTCACGAATCAGAACCAAACAAATCTGATTAATGACCGAATTATGAAATGGACTGACCGAATGATACGGACTTGAACTGAATTTGGTAAAATAATGAGACCAAATAAACAATTTAAATCACCGAATTTAAGCAAGGACGGACCGAATGCGGCGAAATCGATGCGGATTGAACAAGATCAGATGAATTATCGAATTGGGTCACGAATCAGAACCAAATAATGACCGAATTGTGAAATGGACTGACCGAATGATACGGACTTGAACCGAAATCGGTAAATAATGAGAGCAAATAAACAGTTTAAATAAATCTGATTAATGTCCGAATTATGACATGGACTGACCGAACAGATACGGACTTGCCCAATTTCGAAATGAGGGTACAAACGATTTTATCAAAATGCCCAGACGTTGGGGCACCATGCCCAAAAATTGAGGATTTGTGCATGACTGGGTGGCTTGGGTGGAGAGTGGCTTGATTCTGTTTGCAAATAAAAATATGTTTAACTAGAAACATTGATGTAAAATTTATTTCTTGAATATCTAATCCATTGTATAAGCTTCAATCTAGTATTTGTGTCTTGTTTTTTAATTTCTGTTAAGCCAAATAGATTTCTTTGAAGGAAGGACTTCTCTGGAAATCTGAAATCTTGTTTGAAGTTAGGTACCTCTGCTTTAGGTTAGCCCATTATTAGGTTCATGCCTGGTCGAGGCTAGACTAGGGTACCAAACCAGTTAATAGAGAACACACATTAAATCATTCCTATATTGTTTTTTTTCTGGTTGAAGCTGAAGGCCTAAATTACCACTCATTAGTCTGTTATACAAGGCTAATACCTTTTTTTATAATCGTGCTCAAGCATTCGACATGGTGGCAGAGGTGAGCATAGTAAGCCCTTATTGCCCGGAAGGGCACAGATATATAGTAGCCTACTTTGGTAATTAGATAAACCAGGATTTCATTTTGACTTTGAAATTGTTGTACAGTGGTACCCCTCCGGGGAATAAAGGCCGGCCAGCATGCACCAGCATTTTAGTCCTTCCTGTTTCATGGAAATTACTGAAAATAGGGCAGGGATAACGTAGCCACTCTCTGATTCACTTTCAAATTCTGACCCTTCAGTCATGGATTGCGATTTGCTACTTTTACCTTTGGTTTGAAGACAAAACCTTGCTATATCACTCTTTCTATTTAAATTCTTTTTAAAAACATTGCAGATTTTTAGCGTGAAAATTCCAGCCAAGTTTGATTTTGATTGACCCGTAATCGACACAAACCTTGCGAAAATTTGGGCTGCCATCTTGTAGAAATCAAATTTGATTATTTTTTTTTCTTTTTTAGTAACCGGATTATAAAAGAAAACGTTTTATGTTCCAATTGCTAAGAAAAGTGGATTCGATGGTATCAATTCAATTCACTCTATTAAACAAGAGCTACGAGCTCATATGGCACTTGTACGAGTAGGCTGTACAAGAAAGTAGATGAGAACGTCACAAAATACACCCGCCATCCAAAAATGCGGTTCGGAAATAGAAATAAGATATTTAGTTTCACTCATTTCTGAGCAGTTCCGGCATCGTCTCGATTGTCTGTCGCAAATGCACATGACTATTCAAACTTTCATCCCAATAAATCCATTTGTTTGATCCCTAGACGTGCTACACGATTTCCGGTACTCACTCTATCTTCACCTACCGTGGCCGAATCTGGTTCGGAATAAAAAAAAATCGACCACCTAAAGCATCTTCGTTTATACCATCTATCAAGTTTCACTCGAATCTGAGCATTTTTGGAAAGTTCCGGTACACCCCCCCCCCCCTCCCACCAACGTTGTCGGAGCCGGTTCGGGCCCAATCTCTTAATTCCCTGTTCCTGTCCATCAAGTTTTACTGAAATTGGAGCATAGCCTATCTGCAAGTTTCCAGTACCCCCTACCTTGGCCGAATCCGGCCCGGACCCCAAATAACAAATCTAGGCCGCATAAACTCGGCACTGTCGAATTTGCATCTCATTCGGTCCATCCGTTTGGTTTTTGTGCATGTCAAAAAGTCCCCCCACCCCCAATTCCCCTAATCGTGGTCGCATATGGTTCGAACGCATGTTTTACATGTCGAGGCCACCGATTTGTATCACCCATGAAGTTTCACTCGAATCAGACCACTCGTTCGCAATTTATAGAAGTCAATTTCCATATTTCTCTTCTCTTGCTCCCCAAAAAATGCTCAGATCTAGGAACGGAAGTTTCCGGGGGTATGTTGTGTCAGGTTCTTAAGTCAACATAATTCGGGTCGCTAATATGCCTGCAAAGTTTCGTTGTCGTTTTACATCTGGAACTATTCTAACTCACGACTACCGGAATTCCAGGAAACCCCCTCCAACTCCCCCCACAGAGCCCCGAAACCATCTGGCTCCGTCAATTACATGTAGGCCTAATGCTTGTTCCATCCATTAAGTTTCGTCCCAATCCCTCTGCTTTTAGAGTTTCTTGAGTTCCCCCCCCCATCCCCACAGATATCGGATCCGACTCGGACGTGACACTGAACGTCCGAGGCGATAGCTCACCAGACAAATTTCATTCAAATCCGATTACCCGTTCAAAAGTTATGCACGCCACTAGATTCCTGACTCCCCATCCACCCACTCCCCCCACGATGGTCGGGTCGGGGAAACGGCTGTTCTCAAGTCAATCTGTTCGGATCCCTGACATACCTGCCAAGTTTTATCGCCCTAGGATATCAGGAAGTATGCCGAACTCGCGGGATCGCTAGAAATCCGGACCCCCCACCCCAACTCCCCCACAGTGCCCTGATCCGGTCCGGTTATGTCAATGACGTGTCTAGGACCTGTGCTTGTTTTTTCCACCAAGTTTCATCCCGATCCCTCCACTTTAAGCGTTTCTCAAAATGTCCGGTTCCCTTCTCCAACTCCCCCCAGTGTCATCGGATCCGGCCCGGATTTAAAGTGAGATGTCTGAGACACGAGGTTATCCTAAATATCAAGTTTCATCAAGATCCGATCACCCGTTCGCAAGCTAAAAATACCTAAATTTTAGCTTCACCCTCCCTCCATTGTCCCAGTACATCAGGAAGCACGGAACTCGCGGGATCACTACAAATTCGGACTTCTCCCCCCCCCCAACTCCCCCAAAGTGAGCGGATTCGTTCCGGTTATATCAGTCACGTATCTAGGACTTTTGCTTGTACTTTCCACCAAGTTTCATCCGGATCCCTCCACTCTAAGTGTTTTCCAAGATTTCTGGTTTCCTCCTCCAACTCCCCCCAGTGTCACCTGATCCGGTCTGGATTTAAAATGGAGGGTCTGAGACACGAAGTCCTTCCATATATCAAGTTTCATTAAGATCCGATAACCCGTTCGTAAGCTAAAAATATCTAATTTTTCCTATTTTTTCCGGATTCCCCCTCCCTCCACTCCCCTCCAGATGGTCGGATCGAGGAAGCGACAATTTCTAATTTAATCTGGTCCAGTTCCTGATATGCCTGCCAACTTTCATCGTCCTAGCTTATCTGGAAGTGCCCGAACTAGAAAAACCGGGACCGACTGACGGACAGAAATTACAATCGCTATATGGCACTTGAGTAAGCTCAAGTACCATAAAAACATGCGACAGACATAGCCGATTGTTAGTTTTTGTTGTCAAAAAATAAACATGTATGTCAGTCATCGAGCCAAAAATTAACATACACTAAAGTATATACAATTAATAACTATTTTGCAGACTAAAAATTCAACCCGGCATTAAACAACTTAACAAACGAAGGCACAAAACTAAGCTCAAAAAGGTATCCTTGGCTGCCTCTTTTTGACCTTGGTACATTGGGTAAAATTTAGCCCCACTTCTTCTTTTGTCATGTACCTGCATACAGTCAGCAAATCTGTGCTGCTGGTGATGGTACTCCATCTGACCACCCTACTGAGACATGAGAAGTCTGTAACCAACTGATTTAAAGTATTAATTGCATTTTCATGAGTTAAAACAGAATAACTAGTAATAGTTGCTAGTTCTGTTAGATGTTAGATTGTGCTACTGACCTGTTTACTGGTTGTAAAGGGTCACAATGCTGGCTATGGAAATTTGTAAACTAGTGTAAAGCAGGACCTCCGAAGATTACTGTTTATAGTTTTACAGCTGATTCTGGAGAGCATAAAATAAGCTTTTAAACTGCCTCCTGGTTTGGAACCCTAATCTGATGCATGTCTCATTCAGTCTGGTAAACACCAAGCTTCTTAGGTTAGTCCAAAGGCAGAGATGGAGCATGGGCATGGTACCCCTGGGAAATTTGGTCTAACTGAGACTGGTTACATACCTAAATAGGGTCTTCTTCCAGTCCTAGATCGAAAGATACCTGATGTTACTTTCTATCCAACCTCATTTTCCAGTTTACAAAATGTTAGAGCACTTCCAAGAAACATAGAGTTTTTAGGAGGCCGCTTCTCTTCTAGTGGGTTTATCCTATCCTTTTTCAGAAAATTGCTGCTAGGTAGCATGGATGAGGCAAGCTTTTCAATCTGTTCACTGGAGCGAATATTTCCTTTAGATTGTTTGCCTTTTATTGTATTTATTTTGCTTTATTTTTTTTTACTTTTTTTTTACTGACTTTTGAGTTTTTGACAACATGGAAAAGGATTGAGTAACCTAGTGGCAACTACCTGGAAAGGATAGAGGAAACAAACTGGGAAAGAAGTGGCCTCCACAGAACTCTCTGTATCTTGGAAGTACTCTAACATTTTGGAAAATGGAAAATGAGGTTGGATAGACAGTGAAATCAGGTATCTTTTAATCTAGGACAGGAAGAAGACCCTATTTAGATGTGTAGCTAGTTTCAGTAAACCAAATTTCACAGGGGTACCATGCCCATGCTCCAGGGCATGGTGTCCTAACGTATGTGTCACCATGCCCATACGTCCAGGCATGCCCAGACGCTGGGGCACCATGCCCAGATGCTTGGGGCACCATTCCCAAAAATTGAAGATTTGTGTATGACTGCTCTTACCTGAGCTTGAATTCCTTGCCATCATTTACAAAGTGAAGAAAAAGTTAGATATATTCAAACATGTATACAACGGATCCGTCAGCTACGATGTTTCATCAGCGATATTTCAGCCCTTCTTGGAAAGGGTCCTCGTCATGAATGCACCTGATGAAGCATCGGAGCTGACGTAGGCTCTCCATTGTATACATTATTTCAATATATGTTCAAAGTCAGCTTGGGCTCAAGGAATAAAAAGTTAAAGATTTAACAAAGTTGATGACCAGAAAATCTCTTTTTCAAAACGGTTCAATCAGGGTTCAATACAAAGAAAAGGCATAGATTTTGAATATTTGGGACTTCAAACTGTTGGTAAAAACTGGATTTAGCCTCTTGACTCTCAGGACAGCACAGAAATTTCATTTTATCATTTTCTTGGCAAATTTCTAGGTTGTGTAAAAATGAAGTCAGGTACTCCTCCTGACATGAGGTTGAGGTCGTTATGGTTGATTCAAGATTGATTAGTAAGGTCCAAATTATTGTTAGTTAAGCCTTAGACTAAGGCTAGGCTAATTTGACCCTAACTCCAGCAAGACTCCAGCCTAACTCTAACAAAAGTCTAACTAGACCGAATTAGACTAGCGTCTAGAACTCTTCTTAGACTAAGGCCAAAATTATTCCTGTAACAGAAGTTGCTTATTACCAGTATAGATTTCTCCAAAACCTCCCCGGCCTATACTTTTGCCAATCTTCCACATCCTTTTTGCAGTGTCAATGACCACTTTTCCTTCACTGATATGTGGGGCCAGTTTATGTGTTTGCATCTTCTTCTTTGGTCGGTTTGCTAAAATCGGCTTTGCTGGAACTTTCGGTTTTGGAGCCATTTTCGCTAATTCGATGGTTCTCCTGAAGAAACTTTAGGTCCAGAAAATCCCTTCCTTCCTTCGAACCTCCTGTGCTTTCAAATCTTGGAATTACCGCCAAACTAGTATCGACACAGGTACAAAATATTACTAAAGCTATATCCGGTTCAGACAGAGAAAACAGAGATCGCTAAAAGAAAGTGACGAAGACGCTTGTAATCGCTAAAATATGTTTGGACTGGAACAAAAATTGCCAGAAGATTTAGTTTTTTCATTTTCCGGGTCTGTACTATCTAAGGGCCTGTTTCGGCGCCAACCAATGTACTTCGGTCAGAGTAACCAGTGTTTTCGCGACTTTCGGTTCTGATGAACCGGTGTTTTTGCGTCGACCAGAATTTGGTTCGGAGATCGGTTCCGATCAGGTTCCGATCTTCGGTCAGGAAATTTTGGAACGGTTATCGTTACCGTTCACGATTCTTGGTTCTGATTCAGCTTCACCGTCATCAACTAGAAAATAAAAACGAAGGCGGAACAGCAAAATAAGAGCTTACATAGTCCAGAATATAAATTGAATATTTTATTGATTCTTAATTTGAATTTTATTTTTAATTTTAATTTTTAATTTTAAATTTTAATTTTTAACTTTTATTTTTAATTTTTAGTTTCAATTTTAATTTTAATTTTGATTTACAATTTTCAGTTTTTAATTTGTAATAATAATAAAAAATAATAGTAAAAAAAAATTAAAAATAAAACTGAAAATTGTAATTAAAAATAAAAATAAAAACTAAAACTAAAAATAAAAAATAAAAATTAAACTTAAAAATAAAAAATTAAAAGTAAATATTCCTTCAGCCCAAGCTGACTGCGAGTCTGATCGTAATTATCGTTTTTCCGACTTGAGTGGCTTTGATCCTGAACAGGACCCTTGCCAAGAAGGGCCGCAATATAGCTCTGATAAAATTCAGCTGACGTATCCGTTTCTCACTGTCAAATATGATCGCACTCAGCTTGAGCTAAAGGAATGTTTAATTTAAATTTTTTATTTTTAGTCTTAATTTTAATTTTTAATTACAATTTCCAGTTTTTAATTTTTCAGTTTTACCTTTAATTTTTTCTTTTGCTATTATTACTATGATTTTGTATTATCGTGACAGATACAGCCTAACACAAAACCCAGTCAGCTGCTGATATAGATCCAGTTGCAGCTACAAATTCTTCCTCCATCTTTATTATCAAATATCTTTCTTCATCACGTCATCGTCTTCAAATTTGAAACATGTTTTCGCGTAATTTCCACTGTTTTGGGAGAACCGATTTTTGGTTACGATAAAAAACTGTTTTTGCGACAACCGGTTACCGGTTTCCGCTGAACATCGGTTGGCGCCGAAACACACCCTAATTCGCTCTGAACTCTGAGTAGTCCAGCCCAGGTCCAGCCCAACATGTTATCGAAAAAAGAGAGTCACCCCCTTGACTATTTGAAGAACGTCACCCGGGTGACGATCGGCAAATCAATCAGGAAATCAGCGGGAGAGAACCCAAAGAAGAAAAAGCTGAACTCATGCTAAGGATTCCTGATTCTGGATGATCAGGATTCCTGATGATGAATTCTTGATTTGGTTGCTGCCAGACTTCTAGAATAGCCTTGATTGTAGTGGGCTGCTTCTACTATTGGGTATTCATAAGATGGTGAGTCTTCGAGCAGCTTCACAGGAGTTGCAGTGCAACCTGAAGAGATCACCCGAACTATCCTACTAGTCTAGTCTTCAGATTGTGCCTAACTATGAGAGTGTTCCAACCTTTAAACAATAGTAACTAATAGTTACCATTTTTGTTCCTACGGCTACATCACAAAAAGTTACTAAGCTACACTCAGGCTAAACTGGCCGTTCCAACCTTCTTGAAATAGTAACTAATAATAACTACTTGCTTACCATGCTCGGGAGCATAGTGAGCATGGTAACTACGAGTCAACCATGCATCTCTGCACATCTCTGTAACTTAATTGGTTGGATTCTCCTGGGGAATTAGATTTTGCTGCAAAATAGAACAATCATTCCAGCCCATATTCCAGCCTTGACTCAAGAAGCCAAAATTGTGGCAGGTGAATATGTATTCTTGCGAATTCGATTTTAGGTTGGAACATGATTGCAGTGCTTCCACTCCTCCAAATTTCTTGGGAGATCTCCCGGCTTTTTTGGAAATCTCCCGACCAAAATCTTCTCCAGATAATCTCCCAATTTTTGTAATTTTGCCAAAATTATAATAAGGTTATAATTCTTGAATTTCACATCTGAGGTTTACACAAAGTCTATTCAAAAGCAGAGGGATGGCCGAGTTGCAAAATTCTAGCCTGCGGTGCATGGTATCAACATTATACATTATTTGGTTTTGTACAAATTCATCTCTATTTAGATAAGTAAATTGATATTTTTTTAATTCCTGCATGGCAAGGTACAACATACATCTTCTTTGTAAGCATTGAGAGAAGATGGTCGATTAAAACTCTGACCACTGCCATTTCATTTGGGATCCCAAAAAGATGCGATCATGAATGTTTCCGAAAACTTCGCCCGCTGCGCCTTCGATCGAGATTTTTGAGAGTTTTAGAATTAGGATTTGAGAAAAATTATAAACTAGAATCTGTGTGGGAAATAGTTGAATTTTCACAGAAAAAAGCTGGATTCAAGAATTTCGCCGAAGACGCTCGCTTTAATATAGTCTTGGAAGCTGCTGTCAAATCCTCGCTCTCTCTGGTTTGAAATATTTCTGGAAATCCTTGGAATCTCAGGGTTTGACTAAGTTTAAAAGCCAGAATTTGCATGGGAAACAGTTGTATGGAATGCGAACTTAAAAATTTTGTATGGGGCTCAGACAGTTTAATCTCGTCTTGGGTACAGAAGTTATAAACTGCTGCTGCAATGGTGTCTAATAATACACTTGTTCATGTAGCCTTCGCAGACTCGATGCCTAGTAGCTGTCTAATCACTTTTCTTTCTGCCCTTCAGTATTGCTGAATGTACTTAATACGTTTCAATTTTGCATTTAAATATTTGAAACAAATAAAAAGCTTGAATTATAAGTTTCGAGGAGTCGGTAGAATTTCTGGTAGATTGCTGAACTTTTTTGGATCTCCCCTCCCCCCCCCCCCCTCTCAACGAAAATGAACTTTGGACGCCCCCGATGACACTGACGCTCAGGGCGTTGCAAGGGGGCGGTGCAGCACCCCCCACCTTTTAGAGATGCCGAAAATTTCGGTCCAGAGGCCCAAAGTTTTTCTAAAATGGTTCTGTATTTTTTCGATAGCACGACTATTCGATATATTTACGGGGATTCGGTAGTTGTACAGAATACTAAATAGGCCGTTGGTAAGAAAAACTTCTGTAATCGGGATTCGGTATAGTTGCCAGTATTCTGTAGTTATCACAAATTTGGTGCGAGACTTTACTGAAACCATCTGGTAATTTTTCGATGCCAGAACTATTTGGTATACTTATGGAGATTTTGTTGTTACATGGAATCCCAAATAAGCTATCGGTTCAGAACTATTCGGAATAACAACTGGGATTCGGTAATTTGTTCATTATAATTGCCAGGATTCAGGAGTTACCACAAACCTCGAAATGTGTAAGAGGTCGAGTGAAGCACTGGTCGCGGACAAAAGGGATGCCTGGGGCACTCGATTTAATTTTCTATTTTCTTTAATAGATAGAGTTGTTGCTGGAATCATGCTCGGCAATATATTCTTCCAGTGGGCTTCGTCAAAATGCCGCCTAATAGTTGGCTTATCATCTTTTCATGCTGCCCATTAATGTTACTCTTCCTATGTAACCCTTTCTGTTCCGTAATTTAAAGAGGATTCTAGGATTCGGTAAAAATTTTTAGAGATTGAGTAAAAAATTTTAAACGCCTCTGCTGACGCCTGATGGTTGCTTTGACAACTAAGGGCTAAATTGCTGGAAAAATGGTAAAGTGACGATTTAAATCCTCTACTTTCGATCTTCCTACTGTCCCCAAGGTGATAAAAGGTCAGGTTTCCAATGGATTTTCAGTTCTCACGGGACGTACCCATTTCGTAAAACTGCACAGAAAAATCGACTAATTTTCAATCCAGAAATCCGCGTTGTTTCTGAAATTTGCAAAATCTGGGGAAGCCGTAGAAGCCAGGGCGGCCTCTACGGAAACGGAAAGAGAAATTTTCAGTAGCAAATTTTAGAGGTGTAAATCGGAAGTTTTCTGTCAGCATGGCTATCAAACTGGTCACCTACTATAATGTGTCATTTAGGCATCGAAACTAGAAGTACGAGGAATTATATGAGTATTTTCACATGCTAACAAGTTGAATGCAGTTACTCAATGCCTTTTTTGTAAAAAAGCTAACTCTAAAATTGCTCTGTCAGACATAATCACTGTTTTAAAACTACCGATTTTCTCCCCGATTTCTTAAAATTATCTCCCGAAAATCTCCTGATTTTTTCGAAGCAGTTCCTGATTTTCAAAAAAAAGAAAGTGGAAGAACTGCATGATTGTTCGTTTCAGTACTTGTTTTGGTGGGTTTGTAAATTTTTTGTCAAATACAAACTGTCCTACCACGTATTTCTAAAGTTCCCTTAAGTGACCCATCATGCATACATAGAGCGCGTCCCACCCTATTTGCCGTAGTTTCTATTTGACGGTGCAAAACGGATAAGTCAGCTATATTTTATTCGAGCCATTTTTCGGCCCTTCTTGGCAAGGGTCCTCTTCAGGCTCAAGCCGCTAAACTGGAAAATGAACTGATTCGCAGTCAGCTTGGGCTGAAGGAACATCTTATCGTAGTTTCTATGTATGACCTCACGGGATCCTAGCTTCTTGGCATCGAGGTTGGAACACAGTTTGCATTTTTGGCAAAATATTGTGCAGCGGGCTGATTGGACTAATTACAATAACTAACATTAACCATGCTCCGGCGACATGGTATCGAAATGGAAGGTCACCCGTTTGACGATTTGAAAAATGGGTGATGACCTGAATCAAACGGAATGATTAATCAAACAGAAAATCAGCGGTAGACAACTCAAAGAAGAAGAAGCTAAACTCTTGATGTGGTTGCTGCCAGGGATTCCTGGATCTTAAGAGTTTCCTAACGAAAATTTCTAGAATAACCGTGATTATAGTAGGCTGCTTCTACTATTCGGTATCTTAAGATGGTGAGTCTTCCAACAGCTCCACAGGAGTTATAGTGCAACCTGAAGAGATCACCCTGAACTATCCTAGTCTAGCATAAAATCCGGTCAAAATCTAAACCAGTCTAACAATAATTTCTTTTGAAGAAAAGTTGTTACAAAATTTGTTCTTCAACACTCAATCGAAGTGAAACTCTTATGCTATCCGTGGTAACCCTTGTGAAGTTAGCCAGCTGGGGGAGCCCAACCAAGCGATCTGATTGGCTCTGCATAAGACAAAGTAGAGCTAGGGTCTGGTCTCTTTAAGGGCAGTTCTGATGGTCTAGACAGCTATGCGAGCTTCTGCACTGGCTGTTTTAGCGACTTTGGCTAAAACTCACTTCTCTTTCCAGAGCTCTTCTTACACTCCGCTAGTTTCCGCCAGCACTTGGAAAGTTAAGCCACTTCATGAGTGGAAAGTGATCTTGGCAAGTCAGTGAAAAGTTGTAAATGTTCTTGCACTCAGTGGATTCTCAATTTGCTTTTCGGAAAGCGAATCCAAGATATCCACCAGTAATAAGAAAGCCAGAATCTGCCAAGCATAAAGGCACAAGAAAAAAATAGAAAGTTGTTGCACCTTTACAACTTCTCACTGGCCAAAATCATTTTCCACTTGTGAAGTGGATTAGTTACAAGGCTCTCTGGAATAAAAATAAAAACAACACAGACAGGTTATCAGTCTTACCAGAGTTCCTGCTGAACCAGTAATTAGTATCACTTATGATGCTTGGGACCAGCACAAGTAAATTGTAACAGTTATGGCACCAAAATAGCAGAATAATAAGAGGGAGGGGCTAATTACTTATTACGGTAGCCTCTGGCGTAAAATAATAACAAGAATTGTAGCCGAATAGTTCAGTAGTTCAATAGAATTCTCAGATCTCTGTTATAGCTTCTCAATTTTCAGTCCTTGTAGACAGCTCGTCTTGCTTCTTTGTTCTCGCTTTTTATAAAAACACTAATTTAACCACCCTTTAAAACCTGCATAGAGGGGTTTACATCTGCCTTTTATTGACCAATCAGGAAGGAGAATCTATAGTAGAGAATGAGATTAGAGACTTGATCACCAAAGCAACTTCTCAGTTCTGCAGAATTGCAAAACCTTTAACATTCTTGATTCAGACGAATATGCAGAAAAGGGAATTAGCGTCTTCTTGAATATTAAATAAATACAAAAAAAAGAGAATTGTGGAAGAATCCGACTTGTTGCATGATGAGAGGACATAAGGAGATTTGGTGGGCTATGTGATATTCATGTCTTGGAAGTTCTACATTTTTTAATGGTTTAGAGGATAGATTTAAAGTATTATCGATGCCAGGAGCATGCCAATGCACAGATTTGTTAACCCCAGTGTAGGTAATTGCAAGATAAATCTCAACGCTATAGCTACCAAAACGTAATTTTCAATCAACAATGAAAAATTCTGATTGTGCTCTGTTGCAAACATTTTCTGTTATCTGGCAGCTCCACAAGGGAGTTTAACATTGCCAGACAGTAGGGCTTGTTTGTACTGCAATTGCACTTTACAGAGACAACTTAAGAGTTGTTTGTTCTTCTCTGATGTTTCGGGATAGGATTGTATTTGAGTGTTTCCAGTAATACAAATTCTGGTTGGATTGCTGATGGTTAAATCAGTGTCCTGATTTCACTTATAAAATCTGGTACATGGTTCAGTACGATACTGAACGCTGAACCCTACGATATGCAGAAAGCTACTGAAATTTTGGAAGTTGATGAAAATTTTGGTTCATTTCACATGGGAAGAGATGCATTTGTTACGTCCACTGCCTTGCCTGAACTGACAGTGATGACCAGACTTGTTTTCAGTTTATCTCAGCGATATTTTACTTATTGATTCTGGACAGGTACCGGACTTTACTTAAATACTTAGCCATAATCTTTCTCATAAGGCTCAAGCATGCCTTAAATCCAAATATCCATGCAATAATTCATCTTCCTCTTTTGTCATAATAAAAATTTTGTTTTGTTTTTTTGTCTTCTTTTGAGATTGAGAGCCGGTAAGAAAAAAACAAAAACAAGTATGAGATATATTGGAGCACAGATCTAATGACCAAACTAACTAGTAGCATGCAGTGATATTCAGGTCTTGTTCCAGATTGTTCTTCGAGAGCGAACGAGGAGTACTCCCGAACACCGAGTTTGTCTTCGAAGAGCTGTCCCCGTCGTTTACGCCGGATAACGCTGACAGAGAACTCGAGAACTTTGAACTTGTAAATGTTTTGGTGAGTCTCTGATATACCGTAGTTCCTCTTGTGGAAATTTGAACGGTGGTATGAAAATGTGAACAGCGATGGGTAGAGACTCGGGTAGAGTAGTTACTCGAATCTCATCTTCATTAGCTTCTGAATGGTTACTTACTTGTTATCTCTACTGCCCTATCCAGCTCCTGCTAGATTTCCGATTCTGATCAGTTGTTTGGGTTCATCCCCTTACTTGTTCCTTTTAGCAGCTTACGGTTAGCATTCTGGACTTCTTTTCGGGTAAAGTGTTAAATTTGTTTTCGGTAGCATTGTTGTCTTCCTGTTATTTACAGTGATTCCGGATCTTGATATTACCCTCCCATCTGAACTGCGTAGGAAAATCTTTCTTTCGATGTTATGTCAAACGCTTGTTACCCAATGCCAAACACCAGTCACTGTAGGTACCGTAACTCTAACCTACTCCACTATAGATTGATACGAATTCTGACTGGGTGATTTCTAAACTTCACTGGACCGTGAGTGTTTTGCTGAGTCAGGGTATCCAGCGATAGGCATATGGTATGCTAAATGCTGGCAAGCTTTTGGCATACGTTACCCCAAAATCAAGAGGTTGTGGTAGACTAGGCTATATTCTGAATGTATGGACCTATTTCCCTAGTTCAGTAAATAACTAATCTTGTTCTCTCTTTACAGGAAGCAATGTCAGTCATTTTGTCTCCATAGTTCAGAACAACAAGCTGCACAATCACACTGGCTTGGATTCATTACACCGAAAATGGTAAGAACCCATACATCTTTACAGTAGCCTAGTTTGCATGCAACTAAAGTCCATGTCGATCGGATAAATCATATTGCTATTGATCTTAAAAAGGCTTGCAATTTAGTCAAGCATGCCAACCTTTTGGACTAGCCATTTACAAAATGTTATGTAGAATATTTTTAGTAAGAATCGTCGCTAGTATTAGGCTATATCAGATAGGACGCAACTGCTAAATATAAATCAATCTATTCCGAATGTCTCACGTTTTTTTTTACGGAGTACCGCAAGGTACAATTTTAGGTCCTTCACTGTTTCTGCTCCTGGCTAATGAGCTAGCAAGTTCATTTTTCGACCTGTGGAATTACGCGGATGATCTCTCGCTTGTTGAGATTTGTCGGAGAAACATTAAAAGTTCTGTAACATGTGCCTTCGATCGGGTAAGCTTCTATCCCGATATGGGGCTCCTACCGACAAACTAATTCAATTTTTCTTTTGTTTTGTCTGGCCTTTCCAAGACTTTTTCCATATGGCATTTTGGAATCAGTTCACTTGTACCACAGTTGGCATTCTTGCCATGAGCACTTTTTTTCCAGTCTTTTTTTTTCAGCCGCTTTCCATGATCGTTGCCAGGTATGACAACCTTGACAGCTCCTCGGAAACAATGAACGGGAGCATGATACGTCACATAAAGAGCGTGTTCCAGCCCACTTATTTTAGTTACTACGCATGACGTCACGAATTTTGGCTTCTTGGCGTCAAGGCTGAAACGTATTTTTATATTTTCGGCAAAATATCATTCGACTGGCTAATCAGGCAAATCAGGTGACAGATATTCGCAGTTACCACGTGTGCTACGCAGGCTACGCCCCCAAGCGTGGTAAGCAAATAGTTACAATCAGTTACTATTTCGAGAAAGTTGGAACGGTCAGCGTAGTAACTTTTCACGAGGTTCGAACGAAAAGAGTAACTAATAGTTACTATTATTAGAAGCGTGGAACACGCTCAAAGAAAACAAGCATAGCAAGCGTAATAATCACTGTATTGCCAACAAAGGAGATAGATACACTTACAAAGTGAAGAATCTCGGGAATGAGGATGGATGGAAATACTACTGAAGTAGAATGAATTGCTATCATAAGTACGACGTTTCCTTTAAATATCATCAAAAATTTGTTACTACTATCTAAATTAGTGCCTTATGCTCATGATGTTTGCTTAACTAACTATAATAGCAAACCTAGCCTATCCAAATAGCAAGCTATAATATAACGTATGACGGTCCCCGATAAGTTGAGATTAAACATGACACAAGGTAGCTAACTTATCTTTCATTGGTCAAGCCGCCTTGTATGATGAGGGATGCTTATGAAGCGTTGCTCGAAGTGTGGAAAAGCCTCTATATTCTCTGTGATTGGGTCGCCCCAGAAAGGGGTACGTTTTTATGGCACTTGCCCTTCGGCCAAGTGCCATATAGCGATCGCAATTTCTGTCCGTCCGTCGGTCTGTCCAGGTTTTGCTAGTTCGGGCACTTCCACATAAGCTAGGACGATAAAACTTGGCAGGCGTATCAGGGACCACAAATGATTAAGTTGGAAATAGTCACTTCCCCGATCCGAGCACCGTGGGGGGAGTGGAGGGAGGGGAAATCAGGAATCTTGAGGTATTTTTAACTTTTGAACGGGTGATCGGATCTCGATGAAACTTGATATTTGGAAAGGACCTCATGCCTCAGACGACCCACTTAAAATCCGGACCGGATCCGGTGACTTTTGGGGGGAGCTGGATGGGGCAACCGGAAATCTTGGGAAACGCTATGAGTGGAGGGATCGAGATGAAACTTGGTGGGAAGACACCTAGCAAACACTAGATACATCATTGACATGCCCGAGCCGATTCGGGCACTGTCGGGGGAGTGGAGGGAGGGGGAATCCGGAATCTTGAGGTATTTATAACTTTTGAACGGGTGACCGGATCTCGATGAAACTTGATATTTGGAAAGACCTCATGCCTCAGACGACCCACTTAAAATCCGGACCGGATCCGGTGACTTTTGGGGGGAGCTGGAGGGGAGAACCGGAAATATTGGAAAACGCTATGAGTGGAGGGATCGAGATGAAACTTGGTGGGAAGACACCTAGCAAACACTAGATATATCATTGACATAACCGAGCCGTGCCTACTCGTAACAAGTGCCATATGAGCTCGTAGCTCTTGTTTAGTTTACGTTTACGTTTTTTAGTTTACTGTCATGCTGATTCAGACCTCCACAACTTTATTTATACAGCTATTATTTTCCGTCTTCGTTTAACTTGTAGGTAAAAGAAAGCGGAGTCATGGATCCCCTTTCTTACCGTAGTTCATACCCACCCTGCGGTATTTCACTAATTCTTACGTCTGTCGCGGTTCGCTCTTTTCTAGGCCACTACCCTGAGTCTTGTCACCATTATAGTTCTACTGGATAGACCGGCAAGACCTGTTACACAGTTGTCCTGCAGTATGTTGGATAACAGCAAGAAGCAGCATTGTTCTTTTCGTAAACTGATCACGATTTATCTACCACGAAAAAAGCTATAAATGTTCATAGACAAATCCGTAATGCTAAGTCTCCCAGTAAGATCCAGCGGTTCGTTATTGGGGAATGCATAACTTATCACTCCTCTCGCCCGGTAAGGTTGTGATGCTCATTTGAGAGAATATTTAAACTAACCCTCCTTCTTTTTCAGGTGGACAAGCGTGATACAAGAGAATTAATCAGCTTCCAGGACAGAATCTGCAATTTGTAAACTGTGATCAGTGCCTTGCTTCTTCTGGATTCCACGGACGTAGGACTGAAAACGGTCGCTGCCTAGTTTTCAAAGTAGCCGTTTTTCCTCCGAATATTGGTAGAGCATTGACAAAATCAGCCGTCAAATCGCCACGGTCTACGGTTGTCGTGTGATCATGGAACAATTTTGACATGATTAGTGAGGCATTGTTGCGTTTGAAAATCCTTGGCAGGCATATGATCAAAGAAACTTTACATTCAAGCAAGAGGGTTTGTTCCTGCTGATATTCAAGCCGCTACTTCGTCCGACTATTTATATGGCCAAGCTGTACAGTCAGACCTTACTACAATTACGATACTGGAGCCATGACCAGATCCAAAGGAGAGCCACCAAATTGTTACTATCTGCGTCATCTACTCACTCTGATACCTTTGTGATCCTTAGAGGTGAAAGTGTTCTGTCCTGCAGTATATTCATACTAATAATTGTCCCCTACTGATAGTGCACGTTGAGCGGTGTTGCTGTATGTTATTGATTAACACTCCCAACCGGAAACGTGCATCCCTGTGTTTTCAGGTTCTGATTCTCCAGAGCAATTTTCAAGTCAAGATTATGTACAATAAAAGTTATTCCTGCGAGTCTCTCTTTCGTACTCTCTTTCGTAGTTCGGCTTCCTGAAACTGATGCTTAGTAAGTTTGCTGTGCGAATCTGCGTTTGAACTGCTAGCAGGAGAGAAAACGTATCACATGGCGACAGGTCCTACTGACGAAGGACTGAGGATACAAATTGTGGAAAAACTCACAATAAAAGGGAAGAAACCGACTTCACCCTTTTTTTCTCAGTATCAGCAAATGTCAAGTTTGCTAAAAGTCTAGGCTTCATCTTCCAGATTTTTCTTCCGGATACCAGAAAGCCGTTCGTCAAGATGGATCTGAAAGCTAGGTCAAAAACGTCTGGAAGTCCAGGGTGTTGGACACCCCAGATTCCGGATGTCTGGAAGGTACCAGAGAGGCAACCGGTTCGAGAGACAACAAATATGCAGATGTAGGAAGAAACGGGAAAATGATTGACAGTTGGGCTGGGATGTAATTTGTAGGAGATGTTTGAACTGGGAAGGTGAATCTAGGAAAGGTTAAAGAATAACAAAATCAGCTGTCATCATTTCATGAAAATTCACTATGCGGAAGCCTGGGACGTCTGAAAGGTGAGGCCTGGGCTGAAGTGAGCGAGACAAATCAGCGCCATCTACAGGTTAGTCTTTGACATGAAAGAATGAATGTAGGTGGCGCTAACGATTCGAAATAAACTGATTTCCTTCAGCAAGTAAGCCTTGAAACTGGCTGGTATCTAACCTTACAAACAGTACAATGGCAGTCACATAAACATTATTTTGTATGGCTTTCCTGTTTCAGTTTGACAGTTCTTGGTAGCTGAGTACGCCTTAAAGAGCCATCTAGCGACTTTTTGACGCCGAAATCACAAAACGTGTTCCACGAAGGGTGGGGGGGGGGGGCGAAGCCTAAAACTGAAAAAAATATCTATTGGAGGTCTAGGATGGCATACATGACCAAAAATCATAGCTCCTTTAGTTAATTGGTGAAAGACTTCCATTGCTAAAATGTAACCATCAGCCTCTTTGGTCTAGGCGAGAACACAAACCTGTCATGAAAGAGTCTCGCGCTAAAAAGTCGTCCAGTATGTGAGCAGACAGATAGCAAGCCAACGAGACCGATTAGAGAATCTATGTTCCTAACCGATAAATTAGGCTATACCCCCTTCCCCCCCTTTTCAGAGTGCGAGTTCCAGAGGTTTCCATCACTTTGTTAAATTAAGTGACCTATGACTTTTAAAGTTGCCCGTCTATCACGACGATAACTCTTGAAGAGATTGAGAGATTTTGTTCAAACTTGGTGTGAGCATCGTAGGGTCAAACGTACAGTCTAAGTTCATAGATGGGCCCGGAACCATATATTTAGGGGTGGCGGAGGGGTTTCGGCATTAAAGCACAAGTCTTACTAGAAATGATATTCCCATTGTGGAATAGGGCAGGAAAAGTGTTTCCCGAAAATACAATTACTTTCCACCAAAAATAAGCGATTTTCTTGATAGCGCTTGTCGACTCTATCCAGCACTCCTGCTCACCGACGCGGTGGTTGGGCGCAAAACATTTGAAAACTGAACGTACCGTGATTAAGTGGGAAAACTAGCAAACAAAAGAAGTAAAAAACAGAAGATTCCCATATCATTATGTGTGACAGATTCTGATGGGACGTTGAAGATTCCGGCAAGCTTCACGTTGTGTGACGGGCAAAATTCGGCACGACCGAAAAAGCGTTAAAAAGTCGTAGGCACGGAAGGAAATAATGAAGAAAGGTCGGAATTTTAGAAACTTAAAATTCCACAAGGGAGCTAGGTATATTATAAAAGGCAGAATAAGCAAGATGGGTCCTTTAAGAGATGAACAAAATATTTGTTCAAGTTAATGCGACAGTCGAGTTAAGGGTAAGGAGACACGCTGAATCCTCAACTGAACTTCTTTTTCTCACCAGAAAAATAGTTCGTCTTGAATCCGGGAACAAGCGGAAGTTTGTGGATTTCTTTTTTTCTGATTTGAATTGAGGTTCGGCATAGGAGGTAAGAAGATATAATGAATCCATACACGAACTTCACTTTCTCACTGGATAGATAGTTTGACTGGATTCCAGTCAAACCAAAAAAGACACAGTTTACCGAGAAATACTATTTCTTCTCTCCTCAGGTTGATAGTCAAGTCGGGATCTTGAATGTTTAAGAATGAACCTGATTGTTGATATTCTTTTCGCTAAAAAGCCTTACCTTCACTGTAAAAAAAAATCTTGCAGTGTTTGCTACTGGGATTAACCTTATCTTTACTGAGATAAGATTATCCCTAATTCGGATTAATTCCCAAAAGAAATAAGATTAATCCTAGTAAAAAAAACTGCATCCTTATTCCGAGAAACTTTTTGAGTGTTGTGGATCTGATTAATGGTCTATTACGAAGATTACGAGATCTGTCTGGGGGCTGGTAAAGAACGAACATCTGCAATACTCGATTGTCTGTCCTAGAAAGATGAACAAATATTCCCCGTTCGGGTCCCATCGAAACCTATGGTCTTGTTGTATGTGTAAACGCCGATAACGCAAAGTCTTCACAAACAAAAGTTTTACCTTGATCATTCTTAGTACCAGTGGCACTTTAAATTCAGTACAAGAGCTTACAGACGGCGAGAACCCAACTGAAAATCCTTGAATCCATAGAGAAAAGCTCGAAGAACTGCGAGACAACTATATAGCAGCTTATTTGGCACTCGAATACCTTTTCTACGCTTAAAAGTCCTCTCGTCGAGTAGCCGAGTAAAAAAAAAAAATGCAGCCTAGTGCTTTCACGAGTTTCCTATCATATAAACATATAGTTTTGGATAAGCTTTTAATATCAAACACGGTACAAAATTTAAACTGGGCCTACCTCGAACTAGTCAATAAGCATCGCTGAAGAAACAGGGGCTATGATCTCGCATGACACGGACGTTGCTATGTTAGAATCACAGAAAGCTCATCTGGTTTGATCCTTACGCGTCAAATAAGCCCCCTTTCAACTAAGCGAATCGGACATCCAGACATCAGATCCAGGGCATTTCCTCTTCCCACCCATCAAGTTTTACTGAAATCAGAACACTTCCGGTCTGCAAGTCCTCCCATCGATTTCAGACCTAGTCTGAACATCGGAATAACATACCTAGTCCATGTGACCACTATAATCTCCAAGTTCCATCCCAACGTGTTTAACAAATTTTCGGGACTCCCCCTCCAACTTCCCCACGTGGTCGGAGACAGTTTAGACAAGTGACTGTCACATCTAGAGAATTTGCTTCTACCACTCACCAAATTTTATTCAAATAGGAGCACTTCTGGTATCCCTCTTAGACTACACCCCCCACCAAACTCGGATCCGGCCGTGACCCAAAAATCGATCATCTAGGCCATGCAAGTTTCATCCCTATCTTTTATCCGTATGTTTTTTACCCATGTGGCAGACCTTACCCCCCCCCCCCCCCCAAACATGATCGGATATGGATCGGATGACGGATGGAGACAGACCGACAGACATCATCGATTTATTTAGCATTTGTCGAAGTCCGCAAG
The DNA here is from genome assembly GCA_023053575.1 of Branchinecta lynchi. Taxonomy (NCBI): domain Eukaryota; kingdom Metazoa; phylum Arthropoda; class Branchiopoda; order Anostraca; family Branchinectidae; genus Branchinecta; species Branchinecta lynchi. The sequence continues at coordinate 18,447,529 of JAKZAP010000006.1, forward strand.
TGCCCTAACCAAGTAACCTTAGCTCCCTCAAGGCTTCTCTATTCTTTATAACTCTTTCCACACGGAAGCACCAGCGAAACAAATAATGAAACTCCTTAACGCTTTCCTATTCGTCAAAACATTTCCGATTCATGAAAATTCTCTAATTCACTAATCACTGATAATGAAGCCTCCTTCACATAAAAGCTCAGTTCCGGTAAATTCGGGCGTCGCTTATCACGATAGATGGCTTTAAACAATTTTCAGATTTCCAAAGCCTCTGTAAAGCAAATAAGAACAAACTTCCGTGCCCTTTGTGCTCTGATAAACATCTGCTCACACACTGAATTCTCCAGCTTGACACTTGACACTTCTACTAACAACAAGTCCAGTCTTTGTGTTAGAAGAAGTTCGCAGGTTTCGGAGCTTTCTCACAAGCTTCCCATTCACAGTTTGATGTACGATGTGGATACCAATGTCGCTGACCAGCTAAAAAAGACAAACTGTTACTTGGGAAGACGCTAACTGACAGTAGAAGCTACTTCTTTTTCTCAAGGAAGTTTCCAGAGTTACTTGTTGGTTACATACGGCCTACTCAACCCTACTATCAGCGTTGTATGACAACAAATAATCACTAAACGCTTTCTGTGAACATTTACTTTATACTGATATACCTCACAAGCACGACCATCTGGTAATTTGTGTTTTTATTGCCTTATTTAAAATCATCCCGCAGGACAAAAGTTCTGTCTGAATTCACCAGCTATTTCCTTCAGGAAAGAAGCGCTTACACTCCTTAACCATGAACGTTTCTTCGGACAGAAGCTTGTAACAACAAGCCGCGGGTTGCGGCCTCACAAGAGACTTCAAAGAAGAAAACCTTCGGTAAGATTTCCAAATAAACTAAAGGCGTTTTTCCGCGACACAATTGTGGGCCACACAGTCGAGCCACAAGCTGAGACTCGCGAAAACGCCGTTTCGTCTATTTTTTGGGCGGTAATTTGAATTGTCTGAAATTAAAATAAAATTCAGGTAAAATCTCAATAAACAGATCTTCAGGCTTTCGTCCTGTACAAAAAGGATCCTTAAGTCTAAAAGCTAGTGAAAGTAGTTAATTTTTTTGTTTTGACATTATTTTGCTGCTAAATCTGAATTCCACGACAGATTCGAGACACAAAATCGACAATCACCTCGGCAGTTGTTTGTCGAATTCGAGCCACAACGGGAGCCACACAAATCTTTTTGGTCGCGGAAACACGCTTGTGAGCCGCACAAAAGACTGCGGAAACACTCTTTTTGAGCCACAATAGACCAGTGCCAGTGAAAAGGAATGGAAGATTCAGGCTGAGATAGTGTCCAATTCTTACTAAAATACAAATTTGTCTGTACACGAACAAACAAAAAATCCAGCGAGAGCAAGAAAACTGTGTGGCGAAGAGTTAAATAAAGTAGTTTTAGTCTGTCTTAGTTATTGACAATGACGGCGAGGCTGTTAGGAAATAGACCGTAAATAGTGTAGGCCTATACAGTGAGAAAACGCGGAAAATACAGTTATGAATTACCCGAGATACAGTAGATCCGATCAGCCATTATATGCCGACTGTCTCTTCCACGCGAGGTAAAGGTTGTAAAGTCACGCAATAGATAAACAAATATCTAGCTGCCGACTAAACACATGGATGCACATCCTTGTGTTAAATGCTATGTTGGATACAGTGAAGGACCTAAAATTGTACCTTGCGGTACTCCGTAAAAAAACCCGGGAGACATTCGGAATAGATTGATTTATATTTAGCAGTTGCGTCCTATCTGATATAGCCTAACACTAGCGACGATTCTTACTAAAAATATTCTACATTACATTTTGTAAATGGCTAGTCCAAAAGGTTGGCAAGCTTGACTAAATTGAAAGCCTTTTTAAGATCAATAGCAGTACGATTTATCCGATCGACATGGACTTTAGTTGCATGCAAGCTAGGCTACTGTAAAGATGTATGGGTTCTTACCATTTTCTGGTGTAATGCATCCATGCCAGTGTGATTGTGCAGCTTGTTGTTTTGAACTCTGGAGACAAAATGACTGATTGCTTCCTGTAAAGAGAGAACATGATTAGTTATTTACTGAACTAGGGAAATAGGTCCATTCATTCAGAATATAGCCTAGTCTACCACAACCTCTTGATTTTGGGGTAACGTATGCCAAAAGCTTGCCAGCATTTAGCATACCATATGCCTATCGCTGGATACCCTGACTCAGCAAAACACTCACGGTCCAGTGAAGTTTAGAAATCACCCAGTCAGAATTCGTATCAATCTATAGTGGAGTAGGTTAGAGTTACGGTACCTACAGTGACTGGTGTTTGGCATTGGGTAACAAGCGTCTGACATAGCATCGAAAGAAAGATTTTCCTACGCAGTTCAGATGGGAGGGTAATATCAAGACCCCGAATCACTGTAAATAACGGGAAGACAACAATGCTACCGAAAACAAATTTAACACTTTACCCGAAAAGAAGTCCAGATTGCTAACCGTAAGCTTCTAAAAGGAACAAGTAAGGGGATGAACCCAAACAAATGATCAGACTCGAAAATCTAGCAGGAGCTAGATAGGGCAGTAGAGATAACAAGTAAGTAACCATTCAGAAGCTAATGAAGATGAGATTCGAGTAACTACTCTACCCGAGTCTCTACCCATCGCTGTTCACATTTTCACACCACTATTCAAATTTCCACAAGAGGAACTACGGTATATCAGAGACTCACCAAAACAGGTACAAGTTCAAAGTTCTCGAGTTCTCGGTCAGCGTTATCCGGCGTAAACGATGGGGACAGCTCTTCGAAGACAAACTCGGTGTTCGGGAGTACTCCTCGTTCGCTCTCGAAGAACAATCTGGAACAAGACCTGAATATCACTGCATGCTACTAGTTAGTTTGGTCATTAGATCTGTGCTCCACTATATCTCATACTTGTTTTTGTTTTTTTCTTACCGGCTCACAATCTCAAAAGAAGACAAAAAAACAAAATAAAATTTTTATTTTGACAAAAGAGGAAGATGAATTATTGCATGGATATTTGGTTTTATGGCATGCTTGAGCCTTATGAGAAAGATTATGGCTAAATATTTAAGTAAAGTCCGGTACCTCTCCAGGTACCTCCTCCTCTGATCTAAAACGTATTCGTATAAATTATTACCGGTACTGCAAATTTCTCCTATATCTGCCTCGTTCTTACCGGAATACAAAACTGATAAAGAAGTATTGTGCGACAGATATTACTGGTGTTTTCGAAAAATTATGTTCCAAGCTAGCCAGTGAAGCGCCTTATAGGCTAGGGTGTTTTCATCGCCTTATCCGTCTTTTTTCTGTATGTGATTAACTTTGTTTCTTGTTTTCTCTTGTTGTTTTTCTTTTTGTATTTACTCCACTTAACCTCTGTTCTGTAAAGTGGGTGATAAATAAATTATTATTATTATTAGAATCAATAAGTAAAATATCGCTGAGATGAACTGAAAACAAGTCTGGCCATCACTGTCAGTTCAGGCAAGGCATGTGGACGTAACAAATGCATCTCTTCCCATGTGAAATGAACCAAACATTTTTTATCAACTTCCAAAATTTCAGTAGCTTTCTGCATATCGTAGGGTTCAGCGTTCAGTATCGTACTGAACCACGTACCAGATCTTATAAGTGAAAACAGGATACTAATTTAACCATCAGCAATCCAACCAGAATTTGTGTTACTGGAAACACTCAAACACAACCCTATCCCGAAACATCAGAGAAGAACAAACAACTCTTAAGTTGTCTCTGTAAAGTGCAATTGCAGTACAAACAAGCCCTACTGTCTGGCAATGTTAAACTCCCTTGTGGAGCTGCCAGATAACAGAAAATGTTTGCAACAGAGCACAATCAGAATTTTTCATTGTTGATTGCAAATTACGTTTTGGTAGCTATAGCGTTGAGATTTATCTTGCAATTAACTACACTGGGGTTAATAAATCTGTGCATTGGCATGCTCCTGGCATTGATAGTACTTTAAATCTATCCTCTAAACCATTAAAAAATGTAGAACTTCCAAGACATGAATATCACATAGCTCACCAAATCTCCTTATGTCCTCTCATCATGCAACAAGTCGGATTCTTCCACAATTCTCTTTTTTTTGTATTTATTTACTATTCAAGAAGACGCTAATTCCCTTTTCTGCATATTCGTCTGAATCAAGAATGTGAAAGGTTTTGCAATTCTGCAGAACTGAGAAGTTGCTTTGGTGATCAAGTCTCTAATCTCATTCTCTACTATAGATTCTCCTTCCTGATTGGTCAATAAAAGGCAGATGTAAACCCCTCTATGCAGGTTTTAAAGGGTGGTTAAATTAGTGTTTTTTATAAAAAGCGAGAACAAAGAAGCAAGACGAGCTGTCTACAAGGACTGAAAATTGAGAAGCTATAACAGAGATCTGAGAATTCTATTGAACTACTGAACTATTCGGCTACAATTCTTGTTATTATTTTACGCCAGAGGCTACCGTAATAAGTAATTAGCCCCTCCCTCTTATTATTCTGCTATTTTGGTGCCATAACTGTTACAATTTACTTGTGCTGGTCCCAAGCATCATAAGTGATACTAATTACTGGTTCAGCAGGAACTCTGGTAAGACTGATAACCTGTCTGTGTTGTTTTTATTTTTATTCCAGAGAGCCTTGTAACTAATCCACTTCACAAGTGGAAAATGATTTTGGCCAGTGAGAAGTTGTAAAGGTGCAACAACTTTCTATTTTTTTCTTGTGCCTTTATGCTTGGCAGATTCTGGCTTTCTTATTACTGGTGGATATCTTGGATTCGCTTTCCGAAAAGCAAATTGAGAATCCACTGAGTGCAAGAACATTTACAACTTTTCACTGACTTGCCAAGATCACTTTCCACTCATGAAGTGGCTTAACTTTCCAAGTGCTGGCGGAAACTAGCGGAGTGTAAGAAGAGCTCTGGAAAGAGAAGTGAGTTTTAGCCAAAGTCGCTAAAACAGCCAGTGCAGAAGCTCGCATAGCTGTCTAGACCATCAGAACTGCCCTTAAAGAGACCAGACCCTAGCTCTACTTTGTCTTATGCAGAGCCAATCAGATCGCTTGGTTGGGCTCCCCCAGCTGGCTGAGTAAAAAAGATAACATCACAAGGGTTACCACGGATAGCATAAGAGTTTCACTTCGATTGAGTGTTGAAGAACAAATTTTGTAACAACTTTTCTTCAAAAGAAATTATTGTTAGACTGGTTTAGATTTTGACCGGATTTTATGCTAGACTAGGATAGTTCAAGGTGATCTCTTCAGGTTGCACTATAACTCCTGTGGAGCTGTTGGAAGACTCACCATCTTATGATATCGAACAGCAGAAGCAGCCTACTATAATCAAGGTTATTCTAGAAATTTTCGTTAGGAAATTCTTAAGATCCAGGAATCCCTGGCAGCAACCACATCAAGAGTTTAGCTTCTTCTTCTTTGAGTTGTCTACCGCTGATTTTCTGTTTGATTAATCATTCCGTTTGATTCAGGTTATCACCCATTTTTCAAATCGTCAAACGGGTGACCTTCCATTTCGATACCATGTTGCCGGAGCATGGTTAATGTTAGTTATTGTAATTAGTCCAATCAGCCCGCTGCACAATATTTTGCCAAAAATGCAAACTGTGTTCCAACCTCGATGCCAAGAAGCTAGGATCCCGTGAGGTCATTCATAGAAACTACGATAGATGTTCCATCAGCCCAAGCTGACTGCGAATCATATTTGACGGTGCAAAACGGATAAGAGTTCATTTTCCAGTTTAGCGGCTTGAGCCTGAAGAGGACCCTTGCCAAGAAGGGGCGAAAAATATCTCGAATAAAATATAGCTGACTTATCCGTTTGCACCGTCAAATAGAAACTACGGCAAATAGGGTGGCACACGCTCTATGTATGCATGATGGGTCACTTAAGGGAACTTTAGAAATACGTGGTAGGACAGTTTGTATTTGACCAAAAATTTTCAAACCCACCAAAACAAGTACTGAAACGAACAATCATGCAGTGCTTCCACTTTCTTTTTTTGAAAATCAGGAACTGCTTCGAAAAAACCAGGAGATTTTCGGGAGATAATTATAAGAAATCAGGGGGAAAATCGGGAGTTTTAAAACAGTGATTATGTCTGACAAAGCAATTTTAGAGTTAGCTTTTTTACAAAAAAGGCATTGAGTAACTGCATTCAACTTTTTAGCATGTGAATATACTCATATAATTCCTCGTACTTCTAGTTTCGATGCATAAATGACACATTTTAGTATATGACCAGTTTCATAGCCATGCTGACAGAAAACTTCCGATTTACACCTCTAAAATTTAAAGGACACTTGAGGTCTACTGAAAATTTCTCTTTCCGTTTCAGTACGGCTTCCCCAGATTTTGCAAATTTCAGAAACAACGCGGATTTCTGGATTGAAAATTAGTCGATTTTTCTGTGCAGTTTTACGAAATGGGTACATCCTGTGAGAACTGAAAATCCATTGGAAACCTGACCTTTTATCACCTTGGGGACAGGAGGAAGATCGAAAGTAAAGGATTTAAATCGTCACTTTACCATTTTTCCAACAATTTAGCCCTAGTTGTCAAAGCAACCATCAGGCGTCAGCAGAGTCATCGCAAGTGCATTTTCTTTGGGGGGGGGGGGTGCAGAGTAAAAATTTTACCCAATCTCTCAAAAATTTTACCGAATCCTAGAATCCTCTTTAAATTATGGAACAGAAAGGATTACGTAGGAAGAGTAACATTAATGGGCAGCATGAAAAGACGATAAGCCAACTATTAGGCGGCATTTTGACGAAGCCCACTGGAAGAATATATTGCCGAGCATGATTCCAGCAACAACTCTATCTATTAAAGAAAATAGAAAATTAAATCGAGTGCCCCAGGCTAAATTTATTCTGAATCCAGTTTTTTTTAGGCTAAAAGTGAACTGCTTCTCTTACACGTTCTATCATTGTTTCGTGGATTAAATGCCGAGACTCTAAGAAGTTCCAAGAACAGGATGGAGCGACTTTCCGGCAGCAGCAGCAACGGTAGTCTAGTCAATACTACCCATAATCACATAAAGTGAGCAGCGCAGGCGAGATTTTATTTTGCCGGATTCTACTTTTTAATGTTTCGAAATCTGCGCCCTTCCAGAAAATAGAGAATATTACGAAAAGCGATGCAGGCGGAATTCTCGAAATATTTAAGATTAGACTTTATTTTGGGGATCCAAATAAAAGTAAGGACTATCAATGAAATCACAGATCATCCCTTTTGTCCGCGACCAGTGCTTCACTCGACCTCTTCCAAGTTTCGAGGTTCGGGAGAACTCCCGAATCCTGGCAACTATAACGAACAAATTACCGAATCCCAGTTGTTATTCCGAATAGTTCTGAACCCATAGCTTATTCGGGATACCATGTAACGATAAAATCTCCATAAGTATACCGAATAGTTCTGGCACCGAAAAATTACCAGATGGTTTCAGTAAATTCTCTCACCAAATTTGTAATAACTACAGAATACTGGCAACTATACCGAATCTCGATTACGGAAGTTATTCTTACCGATGGCCTATTTAGTATTCTGTACAACTACTGAATCCCCGTAAATATATCGAATAGTTGTTCTATCGAAAAAATACAGAACCATTTTAGTAAAACTTTGGGCCTCTGGACCGAAACTTTTGGCATCTCTAAATGGTGGGGGGTGCTGCACCGCCCCCTTGCGACACCCTGAGCGTCAGTGTCATCGGGGGCGTCCAAAGTTCATTTTCTTTGAGATGGGGGGGGGGGGAGAGCCAAAAAAGTTCACCAATCTACTAGAAATTCTACCGAATCCTTGAAACTTATAATTCGAGCTTTTTGTTTGTTTCAAATATTTAAATGCAAAATTGAAACGTATTAAGTACAATCAGCAATACTGAAGGGCAGAAAGAAAAGTGATTAGACAGCTACTAGGCATCGAGTCTGCGAAGGCTACATGAAAAAGTATATTATTGGAAACCATTGCAGCAGCAGTTTATAACTTATGTACCCAAGACGAGATTAAACTGTGAGAGCCCCGTGCAAACATTTTTAAGTTCGCATTCCGTAAAAATGTTTCCCATGCAAAACAAATTTCGATCGAAGGCGCAGCGGGTGAAGTTTTCTGAAACATTCATGATCACATCTTTTTGGGATCCCAAATAAAATGGCAGTGATCAGAGTTTTAATCGACCATCTTCTCTCAATGCTTACAAAGAAGATGTATGTTGTACCTTGGAATGCAGGAATTAAAAAAATTTAAATTTACTTATCTAAATAGAGATGTATTTGTACAAAACCAAATAATGTATAATGTTGATACCATGCACCGCAGGCTAGAATTTTGCAACTCGGGCATACCTCTGCTTTTGAATAGACTTTGTATAAACCTCAGTTGTGAAATTCAAGAATTATAACCTTATTATAATTTTGGCAAAACGACAAACATGGGGAGATTATCGGAAGAAAATTTTGGTCGTGAGATTACCAAAAAAGCTGGGAGATCTCCCGAGAAATCGGGAGGAGTGGAAGCACTGCAATCGTGTTCCAACCTCAAATCGAATTTGCAAGAATACATATTCACCTGCCACAATGTTGGCTTCTTGCGTCAAGGCTGGAACATGGGCTGGAATGATTGTTCTATTTTGCAGCAAAATCTAATTCCCCAGGCGAATCCAACCAATTAAGTTACAGAGATGTGCAGAGATGCATGGTTGACTCGTAGTTACCATGCTCACTATGCTCCCGAGCATGGTAAGCAAGTAGTTATTATTAGTTACTATTTCAAGAAGGTTGGCACGGCCAGTGTAGCCTAGTAAATTTTTGTGATGTAGCCGTAGGAACAAAAATGGTAACTATTAGTTACTATTGTTTAAAGGTTTGAACACTCTCATATTTATTTATTTATTTGATCTAATAAAACGACCAACTTGGGCCATACTAAACAACTACCAATAAATATTAACAACTAAAAACAATAATCTACCCAACATCAAATGCTGAATACAGCTCACGGTTCCATGCCATCCACACAGGTAAGGATAGCCGCATGTTTGGGCCCGAGAGAATCACAAGGAGTGGATTACTGGACCGAAGGATCCGGGTCTGGAGAGAGAAGATAGACCGACGCCTAAGTTCCCCAAAAGAAGGAAGACCCTCACCGACAAACATCTCGGAAGCACTACAGTTCCAAGGTAGACCATGTAGCCACCGTAATGAATTGTTATAAAGAACCCTAAAAGTATTCTCGCATTTCACAGATGTAGAGTGGATTAGTGACAAACAATGCAGTGGAGTACAGTAAGCCCTGAAAAGGAAAGTTTTAACTGAAGAATCACAACTAGAGAACTTTCTAATAAGGATATTAGCACGGACACACAGTGATCGGGACACCACTGAAACATGGAGGCAGCATGGAGGTCGTCTCTAAGTGAACTGCAGAAAGTATATCCCAAATACTTAAACGACTGTACAAACACAAGCGGTACTCCAGATAGGATAGCAGTTGGTATGTGCTTGAGAGACATGCCAGGTGGGATGAACGCCATAGTTAGGCACAATCTGAAGACTAGACTAGGATAGTCCAGGGTGATCTCTTCGGGTTGCACTACAACTCCTGTGAAGCTGCTCGTAGACTCACCATCTTTTGAATACCCAATAGTAGAAGCAGACCACTACAATCAAGGCTATTCCAGAAGTCTGGCAGCAACCAAATCAAGAATTCATCATCAGGAATCCTGATCATCCAGAATCAGGAATCCTTAGCATGAGTTCAGCTTTTTCTTCTTTGGGTTCTCTCCCGCTGATTTCCTGATTGATTTGCCGATCGTCACCGGGGTGACGTCCTTCAAATAGTCAAGGGGGTGACTCTTTTTTTTCGATAACATGTTGTCCAGCCTGTCCAGCGTCGAACACTTTTCTTCCTTTTTGTAGATTGTTAACCGACGGAACTACAGAATTATAGAAGTTGATGATGTTTAAGTTGTAACTAGTGACCAAAAGTTAGATGATTTCCTATTCCTAGATCAGACCTGGATTAGACAAACAAAATCTTTGCCAGTCTAGAGGTCTGTAATCGTTTGTTCAATGTGCTAAATTTTTGCTGTGCTGGCTAGTCGTCTACACATTCTCACTGTCTAAGCATGAATGACAGTTTATATTTGGTGGCATTAAGTATTAGTGACTTTTTCATTTTTTGAAGTGGCTCACCAAAGTCTTCAATTCAACTGATGCATAATATCCATTCAGTCTACAGTAGAGGTATGCTTATTTGAACACTTTTTTTTTAACTGTTCCACTATCTTGGCTTTCTTACTTGCCTATAATAAAGTAAAATGGAAAAGAAAAATAACAAACTTGATATCAGCTAACAGCCAACTATTTCAGGGTTATCCTGGCACAAACTTGAAGCAGAAATTCAAATAAATTTCTTTGATTTTGAATTTTTAAAAAAGGTCGTTCCTCTTTTGAAGGCATCTGATGGTTCCTGGATGGTTCGGACCGTCATCTTCTCCATTGAAGGTGTGTTCCTCCCGGCAAAACTTTTCAAATTAGAAAAAACAAAACAGAGGTGTCAGCTGAGTCACTTTCATAGGTGAATGGTGAATTAGCAAAATATTCAAAAAGTGACAAAAGCGTGAGTGATTATTACTAGTATTTATAGGAAACAATGCCTGGTTTGGGTTTTAGTTTTGTCTTTGGCTATCGTTCACTGTTAGCAAACGTTCACATAAGCATACCTCTACTGTAATTACAGTATGTTATCCACATATTATAAAATCATCAAGACATTTATGAGCTTTATTACTGAAAGCACAAACTAAGGATTAAGTTTTGCTTGTCATTCGGTGCTCTTTCCCTTCAACCCTGTATCCATCTTGAATCATTTCATTTTGCATCCAACTTGGATTAAAAATTGCCAGTGGTAAACCAGTATACAAAATAAGCCACTAAGCACTGTCACATAAGCCCCAGATAAGCCCCGACTATTGCCAGGCCTTATGTTAGGCTGTATGGTTGGGCCATAAACAGTTAATGGTGTTTTTATTTTTATGAATAAACTGAACTGAACTGAAAAAGTTTTTTGCATTTTGGGTTACCGTGCCTATCTGGGCATATCTGGGATGCTAGTCAGAGCTAGGAAGACATATGAATTTGAAATCGCATGAACATCTCTCAAAATGATGGTAGCCAGCTGGATCAGGGGTAGCTCCTCAAGTAGGAAACAAATTAGTGTTCTAGACTGGCGAGGCATTTCCTACAATTAGTCTCTGCTGGGCCTAATGTTACATTGCCAGATCTTTTCTGTAACTTTGATTGTCTTTATCACAACTTTGAAAACTCTAATCTATCAATAGAGGATACATTTTTTCTACATACAGCATAAAAGGTGACTCTGGTGCTCTCAAAAAGTACAGAGAGAATTCCCAGGGTGAAGAACTAAGAGGAAGCCTTATAACTTGTTGCTGACTTGTCAAGATAGCTTTCTACTCAAGTAGTGGATTCATTTCACATGTCAGTTTCCAAAACTAGCTGTGGTCAAGAACAGCACGAAAAGATAAACAAAAATCACGAAACGAGCCTGAAAATATGTTGATTTGTTGGAGTTCGAAGCTCATAGGCTATATATTGACTTTTCTGGTGTAGTGTACCTGCTAATGATATTACTGATTCTAAGCACTTTTTCTGTTTTCATCTCCAGGTTCCTGAGCATCAACAGAAAGTCCTTGCTTATATCTTCTGCCAACTCGTTTAACCTAGTGACTTGTTGTAGCCTATCTGCAACCCTAAGTTGTATGTCTAGTTGTATTAAAATCTATAGTTTATATAAAAAGCAAAGTGATATAGAAAACAAAATATGTTGAAAATGCAAAAAGTTACTAAGATGCTTGGAATACTTTCATACAGGGGCATCACAACTGGATGGGGGGAGGGGGGGACGTCCCCCCCAAAGCTGTTGGCCAGTTCGTAAAAAATATCCGAGTCGGTGGGAAGCGCCACGATTTTTCATCAAAACAGTTGATTTTTTTCAGGAAAACAGTTGTTTTTTCTGAAAATTCGTTGATTTTTCTTCAAAATTGTTGTTTTTTTCTAAAAAAATCAGTCGATTTTTTTTTTCAAAAATGCATTTTTGTTGTTGAAAACAGTCGTTTTTCTGAAGAAAAAGTTGGTAAAAATTACCAGCCAGTCGGTAAATGCCTCGTCCCCCCCCCCCCCAACATTTTGGCTAGTGGCGCCTCTGCTTTCATATCATACCATCCACCCACCTAAAGTCTGATTGTAACCTACACTCATTTGCAATTTGACAAACATTTGCAATTGCTTTCAAATTTGCACATGTAAATCTTTGACATCTGACTACTTTCTTTTTAAAGATTCTCGTTCATTAAAACCCCCTCATCTGAACCTTGCTGGGAATCATATAATGCACGATCATTACTTCCAGCTACAGCCTGAAGCCCTTGCCAAGAAGGGCTGAAATATGGCTGAAAAATATCTTAGCTGACCAATTAGTTTTGATTATTTCTCTGTTTGATTGGCCAACTCCAACTATACTTGCTCCAGCATCTCCAGTCGAATGCAGGACCCAACACTACAACAACAAAATAGTCAAATTTTTTTTTATTGCCTACTGATTCATTTGTTGTAGTTCAAATAATCAATCCAAAGCAATACCTGTTATTCTTTTGCTTTTTATTTTATTTTCGTTGTGCAACATTGTCAGTGCTAAAGTATGCCACCAGGCATGTGCACTGGTCCGTGATTTTTTATCTATGTTTGTTGTAATTAAATACTACTACTACTACTACTACTACTGCTCTTTTTTATAATAGATACAAATACAGGTGGAGGTTTTAACACCCTGACCGTTTCTTGTCAAAACTCACAATAAGATGCAGCAAGGGTTGGCACATGCATATAAATTTAATATTTCGTTTGTGTTATAGGAAAGGCTTGAAGCAGTCCTAGGAATGGAGTCGCCCCATGATCCTAGAGATCCATTCAGTCTCCTAGTAGACATAGACAATTCAACAACTACATGGCCAAGTCCAACTACACTGGCTCCAGCATCTCCAGTAGAATGCAGGACTCATCATTACAACAACAAAACAGTCATATTCTATGGTGGATATGAGGGAATACCTGAGAACCTTCTTGTGAACGTAATAGCATGGCTGGTAAGTTAGAGGGTCTGCAATCAATGAACTCAGGGATAGAAAAAATTAGTTTTTACCTGCAGAAACAAATAGAGTTTTTTTTATTTTAATGTTGGCTAGACATGAAGAAGAGAAGAGTGCAGGCTGCAGCAAACAGCTGAACATAATTAGCATAGTTGTAGACGATCTAGACGATCCTATATTTGCCATTTCTTTTGATTTTTGCTGTGTGTTGTCCATGAAGGTCAAGGACCATCTGAAATGGACTTAAGCTCAAAGCAATCTTCATATGCGGGTTGCAACTTAAACGTAAAATCCAATAAGTATCACTTTTTTGGGACTTAAAACGCAAGTGACGGGATACCTATGACTTCGTAAAAGCTGTCCGTCGGTCCCTTGTGACCGTCTGTCCGTCCGTGTGCAATCACGATAACTCTCGAAGAAAATGTTATATGTGGTTGAAACTTGGTGTGAGGATTCTGTGTGTCAAACGACAGGTCAGTTGCGTAGTTGGTAGTCGTAGCCCTGTATTTAGGGGTGGTGGAGAGAGTTCAAATTAATGGATGAACAAAATACCTTTTAAAAGCTAATGAGATTCAGGGTCGATGGGAGAGATTCGATCCAGGCGTAATGAGACACACTGAATTCGTATCTGAATATTATTTTTCACCACAAAAATAGTTCGCCCTCAATCGGCCGAAACCGAAAATGTTTGAAGTATGTGAAAATTATTGTCTTGCCGGACAAGTAGTTCGCCCAGAATCTGGCTGAAACCGGAAATTTGGCAGAAGTGTAAGGCAAGAGGTTTTGAGACCCAATGAGATTGTCGGTACAGGGTGAACAGACATGCTGAATGCAGATATGGAACTAGTTTTCTACTAAAATCTGAAACTCGTCGGACAGTTGTTTCGCCTGGAATCCTGCCAAAACCAGAAGTTTTGTAAAATAAAAGTTCAATCTTTAGTCGATTTTCTAAGTCGGAACACGGCGCTCGCATCGGACGTAAGAACAGCGGTGGGTCCATTTCTGATTGTTTATTGCAAATTCGGTCAATCGTAAAGTAGCCCAGAGAAAGTTAGCTCAACTGTGAAGTTTTAGAGCTGCTAGGCTTCGAATAAAGAGTCGACATAAAATACAGACTGAAGTCATATCTGAAACTTGTTTTCGTAAGATGATTAGCATTTTGGCCGTAATTTGTCAAAAATACATCGTAATTGGTAAAAGGTTTAATGAGTCTGGCGAAGACCGCATATCTGCAAAACCCGATTGTCTGGGTGAAAAGCTCAAGAAATATAACATTTTTGGGATCCGATTGAGACCTCTGGTTTTGTTCTGATAGTTCGTACTTTAATAGACTGTCACTCCTGTCACTCATACTCATTTATCAGTGTGACTGTATCCCTTAATTTGTGTATTTTCCCACCTGACTGTGTTTCCTAATTCTAGGTTTGTATATTGCTCTTCTGTTTCCTCCGGAAAACCCTTGGAAACTATGGCAGGATTGGTCTGATTGAAGGCCCAAATAGAAGGTTAGTTTTAAGTGATCGAGATCTAGGACGGTTCGCTGACCTGTGGCAGGAGTGCTTTCAGTCATACTAGACGACACAATTAGGCACGCCGAAAGGGATTAAAATTGTCTCACTTAAGAACTTCTGTATCCCGGATCCGAACATCCGTGGGCGGATGAGTAATCGGAAAACTTGTGAGACGCTTAGGTCCCGAGCGGGTGATCTGAGCCTCGTTTTTGTTGCATGCTGCAGGTCCACTTCTCGGCCTATTCTTTCTACATCCGTTTTTGCACTGCAGCGCTTCCGAGGAAGACGTCAGCGCTTCTCGAGAATCACGGACTTGCTCCCCGACCAAGTCCGTGCTTCCCTGCAAGATGCTGCAGCGCTGCCGCTTCAACCAAGAAGAAAGTGAATCCAAAAGCGCATATTATGCAAAAGCAAGGAAGTGCTGCCGCATCGGTGCTGCAGCACTTCTTTGCTTTTGCCCAATATGAGTTTTTGGCTTCACTTTCTTCTTGGTTGAAGCGGCAGCGCTGCAGCAACTTGCAGGGAAGCACGGACTTGATGGTGAGCAAGTCCGTGATTGTCAAGAAGCGCTGCCGTCTCCCTCGGAAGCGCTGCAGTGCAAAAACGGATGTAGAAAGAATCGGCCGAGAAGTGGACCTGCAGCATGCAACAAAAACGAGGCTCTGATTAGGATCACACTTGATGGCCTGTAAGCACACATGCCCTTGATTTTTCGGTCGGATTCGACCAGTGTATGGTAACTGTGGGTTCGGGAGTCTTGAGACATGCGAAGGGACGAGACATCAGACATATATGTTGAGGTGTTTATTGGCTCTAGATATGGGGCGTTGGATCTGGCGTATGTTGGGAGGGTTGGATGAGATCAAGAAATCTTCGGAAGCTGCAGTTTTGAGTGCGCCTCTCCAACTATGACGATTTGTGCTATTGAATTAGGGATCTCGTCGGTTAGGGAGGGGTTGGAGGGAAAGGAAATACTCTGTATGACTAGTGCGAAACTGAAATAATTTTTAGTTTTTAAATCCGAAACTACAGTGATTCAGATCCTCTGTAAACCAATCAACAACGTTGGTTGTTGTGACGTTTCTGGCTCTTCGCTGGGCACCCGGCGATTCTACATTGGCGCGTAGAGTTAGTCATCAAGAGTATTCCCAGAACAGGTTTGCGATCCGGATGAAACTGGGGGAATAGAAAAATCGTCTGCTATTTCCTGGCCCGGGACGCATCTGAGTTCTGTTGAGCACATGCAGCTATTAAAGTAAGACTAAAGTCGTAAGACATTGCGGTTGCAATCAAAGTAGACGTCCATGTAGCTTGGCAAACCAGATCAGGCTCGCATAAGCAGACCGTTGTTTCGCTATCCAGACGGTGCCATAGTGCGTGGCTGGGCCAATTCATTCTATGCTTTCGGTGCTTTTTGTTAAATTTCTCTGTATACTCACTTAACAGCTGGTTTAATATGCATTTCTTTACGGAATCCCGCCACGGGCCAAGTACCTCTTTTGGATTTCCTTTTAGATCTCATTTATTTCTGCTTCTTCGTAATTGTATTTTCTCTTTTAGGCCAACAAATACTGGAGCGACTTATGACTTGTAAGTATTTAATCTTCGCTCTTAGTGTGTAAATAAGTAAGCTATGCTACGCGAATAGCCTGGTTGATGGTTAATTTAGCCGATGCGATTCAAAGTGAACTAACCAAGTAATTTTGCTGCGGTTTGATATCTCAGCCTATAATTCAAGTATGTATCACTTTTTCCAGATGGACTCAAACAGGTGGGCCGGAGTCAATCCACTCCCCAGACCACCATGATGTAGAGTCTGTATCCTCTGTTGACAACACGGCCTTAGATCATGGAATTTTCAGTTGGATCTTCGCAACGTTTATGTTGAGGCAAGTATTGTTTTCCTGTTGCACTTGTTTTTTTGTAGGTTGAGTTTCCCCTACACCGTTAATTATTCACAGAATGATTGCACGTGGGTTGAATTTGTGTGCCGAATTCTGTAGTCAGTGTTGATAGTAAGACTCATCATAAACAGAGATTAATGTCAGTGCTGACCTATAAAATGTTGTTCCACATGAAAAGATGTAAAAAGCGAATTTTGCAACTGAAAAACTGAGTCGAATATTCGCAAAATTGAAGTATTGAGAGGCCTCTCGAAAATTCCGAAAATTTCGAAAAATCGAAATATATCGCAAAATTGATAAATAAAGACAAATTTGAAAATATGGCGCATTTTCGCAGTTTTCGCAAAAAAACTTACTGGAGATTTGCGCCTCTGACACTACGCAGTCATGTTCTAACGCGGAGTGCAATCCAAGTTTTTGGGACCCAAGGGCCAAGCAAGACGTTGGTGATGGGCTTATTATGGCTTCTTAAAGTTTACGAACGATATAGGGGTAAGGTGACATGCTGAAGTCACATCTCAAATTTATTTTCTTGCCGGACAAAAATTTAGCCAGGAAAGGGCCATAACGGAAATTCGGTATAAGTAAAGTTTTTTCTGTAGCCTATACGGTCGATTAAAGACTGGATATTGGGGTAATGAAACATGCTTAATCCGTTTTTGAACCTAATCTTCTTGCCGGACAAATAGTTCACGCGGATTCCGGCCATAATTGGAAACTCGTTTGAAGAAAATTTTAAAGTCGATTAAAGGTTTGATATCGGAGTAAAAATAAGTGCTGAATCCATCTGAAGTTAACTTTCTCACCGGACAAGTAACTCGCTCGGAATCCTGTAAAAAAAAGGGAAATTTGGTTAGAATGAAATTTAATCCTGAAGTGGATTGGAGCTTTGTTTGGGGATAAGAATGTATGTAGGCTAACCCATTTCACTCATTCTGACTGATCTCAGCGGATTCTGCAGTAGTCGGGAGGAAGGAGGGGCTTAAAAATTGGGACCAAAATACTTCTCCAGTAAACCTGAACTGATAGTAGGCTGCTCTACTAGAAAAAGAAGGGGAAGTGGGGAAATATGGGTTATTCTCGTCTCAGATGGTCTGGTCGGAATCTCGCCAAAGCCAGAAGTTTACGAATGAACCTAATTATCTGATATTCTTTTCTATGAAAAGTGTTACCTAATCGATCTTGCTAAACCTTGGGTCTTGCTCTCTATCTTTACCTATTGTTATTGACCTCAGTAAAAAGCTAAATTTCGTTGCTCATTTATGCAAACAACTCAGTGCAGTTCCATACCGTATGTACCATATATGTGAGCGAACCAAGTTTTTCCAATAAGTTTGTCATCTAGACAGCAGCGCAAACAACCTCAAACAAAAGAGTTTCTGACAACATAACAACCGTTGCTCCTTCTTACGAATTGCGAATCTTATTTCCAGCTAATCTAGAGTGGAGAAATTAGAATCGAAATATAGAGGTTTCAGTTTCAGAAAGCTTGGAAATATTCTTACTTGCTGGACGTGCTTCTGGTCAGTAGTACGGGGTGGGAGGGGGAGGGTTGAGAAAGATCCTCAGTTGTGGTCTGACAGATGAGAACTTGTAGAAACAATGTACTCAAGCTCAGCGTCTTATTTTTCACCTTCTATTTTCATTTTTCGCAATTATAACTCTTCGGTGAATATTTGCAATTTTCGCAAGATAAAATTGAGGTATTGAACTTCTGTATCTATGTCCACATGGCGCTGGGATCGAATGACAGTTTAGTCGGGCAGTTGTACGAGAGGTGCAGAGATGTAAAGACAAGCGAGAGAGAGGGAGAGAGAGCTTGGTATATTTAGAAACTATCATAGCATAACTAAATTCAGTTTCTTACAATTATAAATAACAAACACATATTAGGATTCGGCACTGAAAACCTAACTAAAAAAGGACAGAAAGTACTATCTTGTTGATCTTCTGCTCCACAGCTCATAGGGATCTACCAGTGAAGTGCATGAGGAAAGTACTTGGACTTCCCTTCCTTAAAACTAACAGAAAATTCCTACGATTGAGCCAGATATTTTCTCATTATATATAGTGAGTGTGGTTTTGCTAAAAATCGCGGATATCATCCTCTTGTAGACTCAGTTGTCAGACAGACTTGAAAATACTCGCGAAAATATTTATATGACAAGAAAAACAAATGGGCCTGGTCGACCAATTCGTATATGGATCAGTTGTTCAGTATGCTACCTCAGCCCCCCCCCCCCTTCTCCTCTGGAGATAGGTGTCATTTTAATTTATGTTTTTCTAGCGATGAACAAATCTTGAGTAAATGCGGTAGCGACGCCGTGCATTACCTCTCCTTCCAGAGGCACTTAATGATGCTGATGGCAGTTTTTACGTTCCTTGCTCTGACAGTGGCCCTTCCCGTCAATATGAGAGGAACGAAGGTGAATAGCGACTTTAATCAGTTCGCCTCCACGACGTATAGCAACCTCGACCCTGCGTGAGTCTTTTGTCCTTTGATTTCCAGTACCGTTAAAGTTTAACCGAATAGGGATGAGATATGACGGTCTAGTTACCCATCACTTTGGTCTAGTTTACACACTGCGTAAAATCCGAGCATATTTTACTCATGTATTTGGGTTTGAAAAGATCGCTAGCAATACGAACGTATTTATATACAAAAAGGACCGATTTATTGCTAGAGATCATTTCAAGCCCAAACACGTGCGTAAATTACCTCGTATTTCAAAATACGCTCGGATTTGCGCAGTGTGTAAACGTACCATTGTTCACTTAGATAGGCTTAAAGACCCAATGAAAGTACGTACTTCGTTGCTCCGCTATTCTGTGAACTCTTAGGGGACGCAAACGGCATTAGTCGCGTTTTTTGCAATCGCTTGGAAAGAAAGTTGCCGTTTTTTGCGATCGACTGTCGACTGGAGGTCAAGTCGATCCGTTTTTTGTCGCTTGACTGGAGATCGACTGGGAACAAAGTCAACAGTCGATCCGATGCACCTTTCTCTTGGAGGTCCAGTCAAACTTGGTGCCAAATTTTGAAAACTGAAACATGTGGACCCAAAAACGTACAATTTACACCTCAGGAAGCGCCAGTACTGCAGCAGTTTCAGAGACTGCCGAGGGAAGAGTTGTGGGGATGGACTGATTTATTGAATGATTTAGACCGTTTTTCGAAGGCTTGTTCTCGCTCCCCTATCAAGCGACAAAAAACGGTCAACTGGATGAACCCGGGAACAAGTCCCAATCGCCAGTCGTTTTGTAAAAAACGCGACTATTGTCTGACGGACGTTGTGAAATTCAGATGTTCCTTCTCATATGCTTGGCTCTTAGTAAGGAGATGTCTACATTTCGATATCAGAACTATTCGGTATGTTTATGCGATTCCGTAGTTATTCAGATCCCGAATAGGCTATCCGTACAAATCTATTCTGTATAATGTTCGGGATTCGGTATGATTGCCAGGATTCGGTAGTTATCAGGGATAGAGTGAACGAATTTACTGACATTATTCGGTAATTTTTCGATGCCAAAACAGTTCGGTACATTAATGGAGATTTGATAGTTACACAGAATCCCGAATAGGCGAACATCAAGATTCGGTAATTTTCCGATATAATTTCCAGGATTCGGTAGTTATAACGAATCCCGAACTTCGGTCCAGTTTCGACGAAATTCTACAGATTCATTCGGTATAATTGGGTCTCGATAGTTATACTTCATCCCAAATAGGCTGGGTCCAAATTTGTTCGGTATAATAACTGGGATTCGGTAATTTATTCTGTATAATTGCCAGGATTCGGTAGCTACCACGAACACATAACTTCAGTGTGATTGCGAATTGCGAAATTCCGAACAAAGGTCGAATTCCACGTCAATCTTAAAATCCGGGGATTGTGGCGCATAGTTTCAAGGTCATTTTGGTTCTGTGCAAAAAAAAAAATCGTGCAGGACAAGGTTGGGACATAAATCGAATTTGTAAGCACTGAGAAGAGGTCAGGAGAAGAGGTGAAGCATTGGCCACAGTCAAAAGGACTGATCTATGATTTCATCGGTAGTCTTTACTTTTATTTTGGATCCCAAAAAGACGTTCTAATCATAAATGTTTCCAAAAATATTTTATATATTTATTTATTTTCATTGAACTAAGGACCAACTAGGGCCACTCAAAAACATACAAAAAAAACAACAACAACAACATATTAAACAATAACAAAATAAGAGAGAAAAACACAAACAACAAAAAAGGTGCTTGAGCATCAAGTTCGTTGTGTATAGATCTCACCAGACCATGTCCGCCAAAGTGGCAGAGATAGCCGAAAAAGCGGCCCCGAAAGCACCCGAAGGAGCGGATTGTCCGAAGCAAGAATCCTTGTCTGGATCGAAAGAGATGATCTCCTACGAAGTTCAGGAAAAGAAGGGAGGCCACCACCAACAAACATTCCGGAAGCACTACAGTTAAGGGAAAGACCAAGAAGCCACCGAAAAGAATTGTTATACAGAACCCGAAGAGAGTTCTCACACTTAACAGATACAGATTGCACAAAAGCAAGACCGTACAACGGGGTGCAATAAGCTCTGAAAAGAAAACACCTCACGGCAGGGTCGCATTTCCCGAACTTACGAATAAGTAAGTTAGCCCTGCAGCACAGCGAACGTGAAAGTGCTTTAACATGGAGCTCGTCACTCAGGGAGGGAGCCACCGTGAATCCAAGATATTTGTAGGACTCAACGAAAGACAGCGACACTCCAGAAAGCAATGCCATAGGGATGTGTTTCAGAGGGGTCCCGCGAGGAATGAACGCCATACACTGGGTCTTGGCCGTGTTAAACACGATATCATTAGCTGACGCAAACTCATCACAAATTGAAAGTAGATGGTTTAGTGCAGCCACTGTAGGAGCTAAAATAACCAGGTCATCAGCATAACTCAGGTTATTAAAGCAAACACCACCAATGAAACAACCAACCTTAGTTTGAGCCAAACGCAGGTTGAGACCATCCACATATAGGTTATACAGCAACGGAGAGAGGACCCCACCTTGCCGTACACCATTCAGAACAGGGAATGGCATGCTGAAATAACCACTCCATTTTATTCTGAAACGCTGTACATCGAACCAATGTTCAAGAGTTCCAATGACACGACGGTCAACTCCCTTTGTGTCCATTTTATCCAGGAGCTTCTCAAGGTTCACTCTGTCGAAAGCTGCCTTTGCGTCAATGAAGCACGCAAACACAGGACTTGAAAAAAGCCAGAAATACTGCACGACAGATTTGAGAATGAACACACAAAACTCCGTCGAAGACCCTTCTTTGAACCCAAATTGATAATGCGACGAATTAATCTGGGATGAAATCAAAGAAAAGAGACATTTTTCGAAAATTTTCGAAATAACAGCCGCCATAGCAATCGGTCTGTAATTACTTAACGATGTCATGTCTCCGGTATTCGACTTCGGAATTGGAACCAGGCACACCTCAGTAAGGGAATCTGGGACGTAGCTGTGGTTAAGGAACCCATTGAACAGCAGTGTCAACAGACAAATCAGGGTCGGACCACCATGCTTAACATGATTAGTCGTCACCCCATCAAGGCCACCGGACTTACTGCCTGAAAGCCCAGACAACGACCGAGCCACAGACTCTGCCGTAATCAGCTGCTTAACAGGATCAGTCCATGGTTTGGAAAAGGACCTTGCACTCGCTGCTTTAGGATCAGAAGCAACTGACGAGAAAACAGTGCTATAGTGACCCCGCCATAGCTCCGCTATATCTTTGGGCCCAGTCGCTGAACCAACTCTATCAGACATTTTCTGAGGACCAGCATTTTTAGATTTAGCAACTTTTTTCCAAAAATCACGGAAATTAAGTGAACTAAAACTGCTGGCCAGAGCCGAAGTTCTTAGACTCTCTGTATTCTTTTTGCACCACCGAAGGGCACTCCGGAACCTCCCGTGAAGAATTCTCCTCGCAGAATCAAACACACCCCCAAGAGGTCTGCCATTAGCAACCCACAAAAGCAAAGCATTTTTCGCAGCTTCGTAATGAGGGCGCACATGATTATTCCAACCAGGAATAATATTCATCCCAAACCTTTTCTTGTTAGTACTACCTACACGAAGTGGTAGAGTATGGCACGCACTTACAATAAGAATCGAAACCAGTGTATAGTAAAGCAACCCCAAACCGTTAGTATGAGAAGGGTTAGTACAGTAAGGAAGAGTACAATGGTAAATAGCATTGATGTCCAGAGCAAGGATACTCTTCTCAACTTCCACACCAAAATTCCGCCTGCTTTCGTAATATTTTGTTTCTCTGGAACTGCGCTTCATTTAGCTGTGGTTTTAAACCAGTTTTATGCTTTGGATTTGAGAGACATTAAAAGCTAGAATCTGCACGGAAATAGTTAAATTTGGCAGGAAAAAGCGAACTCTAACAAATCTCGCATGCGGCGCTCATTTTATTGGGTCATGGCTAGAACTGGGTAGCCTACAGTTTGTTGTTCCAGAAAATTTTTGGGATCTTGCGGTGTTTAGTCCACAGAAAAAGATAATTCATGTGGGGAGCGGTTAAATTTTGCAGGAGAAAATAAATTGAATATAGACTATACTTGCTTGCGGCGCTCGATTTAATTATGTCTTTGGCATAGTAAACAGAAAGTGCTACTGGAAACATGCCCGGCATTATACTGTCCAAGTGGGCTTCGCAAAAACGACGCCTAGTAGCTGTCTAATCTTCTTTTATGCTGCCCTTTAGTGTTACTCTCTGTACTTCGTCTTTTCTGATTAATAATTCAGAATAGCTTGGCTAGAATCCTCAATTTCTAGGATTCGGTATTATTTTTTAAAGATTCGGTGAAATTTTGGCTCTACCCCCCCCCCCCCTCCCAACTAAAATGCACTTGCGACACCCTTGCTTAGATGTTAGCATTTAGCTAGCGTGTCTTCTTGGTAATTCGACTTCGCGAATTCATTTTGATTGCAGAATTGCTTTTAAAGAGCTATATAGAAGCCAATTACCAGAAATCACCCCTGTAATCATACTAACAGCATATTGCCCGAACTTTCTGATTTAAGGAAAATTTATCTAGAGGGTGTGATTATATCACTTCCTGAAATTTTGAGCAATAGTAACCCTACCGTTATTACTCGAGTGGGCGTGTACATAGATAAATCTTTAGAGTTAAGATGTTTAAGTTATATTTTTGTTTTTGTTTGTTTGTGTATATGGCCCGTGGGCTTTGAAATACACTAATCTATCTGTCTATTGTGGGTTTCTTCATATAGTAGCAAGTTAACCCGATGAAAAATTTTCATGAATTAGTCGTATGGAGTTGTACGAAAACGTAGCATGCAGTAGTAACTGTTGCCACTGCATGCTACTACTAGCAAACTGGATGCTACTACAGCAAGAATGGGTGCTATCGGATTCTACTACTTAAGATTAACCCATTCGGTGGCATGTTACATCAAAGTATTTCATACTACTACATATCAATACATGCAGCTTTTTTTGTACAACTACTATACAACTACACAGTCAAAGAATTTTTCATCGGGAATCCACACAGTTTTCACCCCAGGTCCTGGCTCGTGGTCATCCATATCACATTGTCGATCGTCTTTCTGCTGATCGGCATTTACTTCGTTCGTCGGTTTTCCGCCCGACTGCGTGTTAAGGAAACCGAGTCTTTCACCTCGCGCACCTTGATGATCACTAAGTTCCCAATTTCGATGTGCAACAAGGATTCGATCTTGCGGCATTTCCGAGAAGCTTATCCACTTCAACCGGTAGAGGAAGTCATAGTTGTCTCGGATATGAACCAGCTACTTAACCTGGAAAAGCAAAAGTAAGTAAATTTTAGTTTAGCGTCAAGATACCCACGAGATTATACTATCAAGGTACTTAAAAAGTTTCTTAAAGCACTTCCTCACACTATTTACTGTTTACCTTCCGATATTTAAAACTATTTGAATACTGTAAAACTAGGCTCTGCTTTTAAAAGATTGTCCACAGCTTTGACAGTTCTAAGCGTTTTCCTAGGTCCATTATAGCAAAAACCCGGCAAAATTCAAATAACCGGTTTTACGCGTCAATAGCTAAAGCTAGTTGGGAGCATAATGCACATGAAAATAGTGAATCTTGCAAGTGCAAAGATTCTAGAGGTATCGTTAGCGGGTTTACAATGTAACATGTGCAATTTGGGTCTCCGGGATTAAGAGTCAATTGTGCAATTACTGAAGTAGGTTCCATTGTCATAATAGGTATGACTGTTCCTTTATTAGTAGAAGTTCTTGAACATGTATTGTTTGCATTACGTTCCTTACACCTCTGTCTCTGATGTTCTCGTATTCTAAGCTCTTGCTGAAGAGTTTAGCAAGCCGATGGAAAAGCCTTACAGTAATACAGTGCAGAACAATGCGGCTTCTCCGCAGCATCCAGGCCCCTTGAATAAAGCACAATTTCGCATCATCCGTTTCAGAGTTATTACTGGCCAAAATATTGGAGGGTCCAAGGTATTGTAACGACTGGCAGGTCATTTTTACCGACTGCTTTATTTGCTAATAATTATTGGACACTCCGTTTTCTTAGAAAATTGTAGAGCGTTGTTTAGTGCAAAGAAAAGAAGAATGGCCTCTTTTGTCGTTTTCCCATAGAAAGCATGTGTACAACAGATTGGTCACCTAGCGAAGTCCATTTAACTAATTTGTAGAACTACCGAGTGGCCGACAACATTGGAGGGGTTGTCCCCCTCCCCTATCTGTTTCATTTTCTGTTCTTAAAGTTGTACGTCGATTACTGAAGTTGTTTACTGCAAAGTAACAAGGTTAGCTGAACCGTTTGAGCGTCCGACTCCAGATCGAGTGATTCTTGGTATCCTTTTCATAAAATCGTTTGTCCCCGCATTTCCAAAATGGGTGATTTGACGTGTTTATTGGTTACCCTTTCTTTATCGAATTTGCTAATTCATCCAACTTTTGTTCACTTCGTATCGATTTCACCGCATTCAGTTAGTCCATTTCATAAGATTTCATTAGATTTATAATTCGGTCATTAATTAGATTCATTTGGTTCTGATTCGTGACCGAACTCGATAATTCTCTCGATGTCACCAGCTGTTTCGGTCTGCATACAGTTTGCGAAGTTTTAGAGCTAGTATGCTTCCATTAAAAGAGTCGACATTAAATACATATTGAGCCCACTGAACTTTATTTTCCCGCCGGAAAAGAAATTAAAGCTAAAACAAGGAATTTTGTCAAAGTAGGTGAGAGTTATAGGGGTAAATATACATGCGGAATCCATACATGAGCTTGGTTTTCTCAGATGATTAGCGTTTTGCAGTGGTTTGTCAATAAAACACCACTAGCCTACTCTATCATTTATATTCATGTTCAAGTGGCTGATTAGTGACAAGTAGTAACAATTTTTAGCAGCCTGGCGAAGACTCCAAATCTACAATACCCGATTGTCTGGATGAACAAGCTTCCCAGTATCCTGAAATCTCCCAACCCAAACTTCATCGTAGAAGTATGTAATATCTGGTTAAAGCGGTTAGACTTGGGAAAGAAAATTAAGAATAGCTTATGTAGCATAGTAGTTCTACAGGTGTAACAGTTTATTTGTATAGTTAAAATATTTATTTAATCTTCTATGGCCTTTTGGCTTAGTAAACAAATATATTATTATTATTATAAACCCAGCTATTTCCGTAGTGGCATTTTATTGTATTTACACTCCTCACAGGATTTTGCCGTTTTAGGAAACTGGTCCATCGGGCGAAAAAGTACACCGCGAAGTATAACTCAAGCCACACCCCCCTCCGGATGAAGCCTTGGACGTGTGGATACGTGTGCGGAAAAGTTGACTGCTGTGAATGCTGCCAAACGGTAAGGCAGATCTGTAAAAATGTGTTTAGTGTCCATGACATTTTTAAGGTTAATGCATGACATTTGTTTGCTTTGGTACGGTACTTCCTTGTAGTTTACCCCATCTATACGCGTGTTTTGCAGTTAAATCGGCAGTTTTGCCAACGATTTTCGCGACGATTTTCGCGACACATTGACAACCACTTCAGTACTTCCAACCACATTGCTGGGCTTTGTGCTGCTTTGTGCTACTATAACTTAAATATTGTACCCTACAATCGGGAAATCCTGTATGACTAATGTAGGCTACTCTGTATTCAAGATGGATACTACTGTGTTAGTTGTGAGAGTTGTTGTTGGTCGGCAACTAAAAGGTACCGAACAATACTCTTAGAACAGGAGAGAGTTCATCTTTTATTGGGATCCCAAAACGTAAGTGGAGGGATACCTCTGACAACCTAAAATTTGTATGTCCGTCCATCCGTCTGTCAGCATGATAACTCTCGAAGCGAATGAGATATTTTGATGAAACTCGGTTCTTTGAGTCAAGAGAAAGGTCAAGTTCGTAGACGGGCTCTGTAGCCCTTCGTTTACGGGTGGGGTTCAAATTAAGGTGCAAACAGAATATTTGTAAACAGCTAATAAGATAGTCGATATGGGCTGAACACATGCTGAACATGATTATGAAAACCATTTTCTCGCCGGGACAACTAGTTTGCCCGGGATCCGGCCAAAATCGAAAAAATGTGTTAAAATCAAAAGTTTTTTTTTAGTTGGTTATATAATATAATTGCAATAATAAGGATTTCGCCTCTATAAATTTCTCGGGACACTTTACACACTAAATTGAATTTCAGCCAGGTGGTAGTCAACACCTGCTTTGAATTGGTTGATATTTTCGGCATTTACAACACATTCTTGGAGATTATTCAAACATTCTCATTCTACTATTCGGTTTCTAAAGCTCCATTTTCCGATGTCTTTTCGGAATTTCTCACCACTCAGTTTCAAGTTGTGTC
The DNA here is from genome assembly GCA_023053575.1 of Branchinecta lynchi. Lineage (NCBI taxonomy): Eukaryota > Metazoa > Arthropoda > Branchiopoda > Anostraca > Branchinectidae > Branchinecta > Branchinecta lynchi. The sequence continues at coordinate 18,475,050 of JAKZAP010000006.1, forward strand.
CTCTGAGACCGTTGTGCTTGAAAGGGAAGGCATCATCAGGCCTAATGTTATCATAATAACTATGGCAAATTTTAGAAGCTTCGATCAAATCACCTCGAAGAAATCTGTAAGATAAACTGGGTAATCGTAGTTTTTGAAGCCGGTTTTCATAAGGCAGATGGCGAATGTCTTGCACTGTTTTTGTTGCTCTTCTTTGAACTTGCTCAATGGCGATAACATCCTTGATATAGAAGGGCCTTTTCGTTGCGTGACCATACTTAGTTAGTGGGCGAGCTAGTGCCTTAATAAAATAGGAAATGGGGAATTGTCCTTAAATATAGATGTCCTTCTCATAAGGTTCACAGTTCTTGTAGTTTTCTTGATGATAGTTTCGTAATGCGTTGAAAATATTAGATCTATGTCCATTACTACCCCGAGGTCACGCTCAGAGGTGGTTCTCGAAATCGTCCCTTCCGTCTAAGGTGTACCGATGGTCAAGGGTGGTGGGGCCAAGACGAAGGTGGTGACATTTATCGGTATTGATCTCCATGGCCCATTTTTTCAACCACCGGTAGATCTTATCGAGGTCCTTTTGAAGAGACTCGGCATCCTTCAATCCCATTATGCCTCTGTACAGCTTAGTGTCGTCAGCGTATAGCATAACCGGAGAGCTGATGCCTTCGGTTAAGTCATTTATGTAAATGTTAAAGAGAAGGGGACCGAGAACACTTCCTTGTGGTACACCGCTAAGAAGATTCTAAGAACATACGTCCGATTTAGGGGTAAGAAGAGATGCTGAATCCGTATATGACAATCGTTTTCTACCCGGACAAATAGTTCGCCCGGGATCCGGCTGAAACAGGAAACTTTGTTGTAAGTTAAAGTTGATTAGATGTTCGATATAGGGGTAAGGAGATACGCTGAGTTTGTTTTTGAGCTTTACTTTTTTGCCGGACAAGCAGTTCGTCCGGAATTCGGCCGAAACGGGAAATTTGACAGAAGTAAGGTTTTAAGTTTCGATCGGTTTCGTCAAAATAGATATGTCTTATCTTATCTAGGTAAACACACATGCTAAATCCATAAACGCACATGCTCAATCCATATCTGAACTTGAGGTGATAAGCTATATGGCCTCAATCTGTTAATAAGTTTGATAGAAAAAATGTTCAAGGAGTCTGCCGAAGACTGGACCTGGCGAAGAAAAAAACCAATTGTCTGTATCAAATCTTGTACTTTTGGGATCCCGTCGAAACCTTGGGTCTTGTTTTCGTAAGGTTTTTGGGCAGTTGTTACGAAGTCTAGACTTCCCTTTTTCTAATGGATTCTAGAGCTGCTGCGGACTAAATAAAACAAACCTGTCGTTTTCCAGGTCGATGCTCTCGAATATTACTCTGGACAAGAACATCTGATGTCTGAGAAGATCATCGACGCTCGAAAGAAAGCTCTCTGCACGCCGCTTGGGATCGTCTTTGTTACATTTGCGTCATTTGAAGATGCTCGGAAGGTACTGAGCGATCACAGGTTCCAGCGGAGGAAGAATGCTTTCTTTGGTAAAAATCCAGGCAAGTCATCTCTATCAACCGCAATGAAACCGGAAGATTGGAATGTCGAGTTCGCTCCGCCCAGCAACGATATATATTGGTAAGAATCTCGACACAACCATCTGCTTTATCGAACCTAGCCCACAGTTGCGTATGGTAGTAAGCTCGCTGTCTCTTTTTTGTTTTTATTTAACTCAGCACAGCAAATGCTTGTACTGACGCGAATACTTGCCAACCCTACACCATCCCTGTGTGGACCCTAGCGGGGTATGTGTAAACTCACCCCACAGAAGTGATTAATAGATTAGTAGTGTCCGCTCCACAATGCTATCGTCGCCGTCGTTAGCAAGCACCATCGCGCACCCCTTTCTGTTGGATAGTCTCTAGTCCCACAGTTGTATATGTGTGTTATTCCGTGGTATGTATTTGTTGATTTGTATGTGTGATTTCTACCTAATTGCAACCTTAGCTGGAAAGCCTGTGCGATATTTATTGGTTAGGCTACAAGATTTCTATAACCCTCTTCGAGGGCGTTAAAGGGATGTAAGAGATACATATTCTCAGGACTAGCTAATGTAAATCTCGGACTGGCATTCTTGGTCTACTTGGCCCGTAAATTACTTTTCTGTAGCTCGGCTTCTTTTGCCAAAAGCCCTTCCACATGGATCCTCTTCATATGCGTATGACTTCATATGACATTTACACCAAGGACAATTCCGTGTTTCCTATTTTGTTTAAGGCCCTAAAGCTCGCCCACTTATGGCAACGCCACAACGATGCCGTTATATACCAAGGACGTTATCGCCATTGAGCAAGTTCAGAGAAGAGCAACGAAAACAGTGCCAACCGTTGTCCATCTACCTTATGGAAACCAGCTTGGAATATTACGATTATCCAGTTTATCATACAGACTTCTCCGAGGTCATTTGATCGAAACTTTTAAGATTTGTCATAGTCACTATGGTAATTTAAAGCCTTGTGATCTCCTCGCCTTCAACACAACGGTCTCAGGAGACACAGCTTGCGTTGCGAGAAGGAAAGACATTGGAAAATAAAGCTTCAGAAACCGGATAGTTGAATACTGGAATAATCTCCCAGAAAGTGTCGTAAATGCCGAAAGTATTAATCAGTTCAAAGCAGGTGTGGATCGTCACCTGGTTGAAATTCAATTTAGTGTACACAGTGCCTCGAGAAATTTATAGAGGCGAAAGCCTTTTGCTGCAGTTATATTATTATTTATATATCAGGTATAAATGTAGTGACAGATTAGCTTACAATCACTGACCGTCACCCACTTTCTTTTTAGGGAGCATCTTCGAACCAACGGCCGGTTCTGGGTTCTGAAATGGATCCTGATACACACCATCCTCTTTGTCGTCTTAATCTTCTTCTCCACCCCTTCTGTCGTCCTTAGCAGTATCAATGTCATCTGGGCCCCTGTAAAAGAAGAATTGACCAAGTTAAACCCGCTTTTTTCTGAGTTCGCAGCCACAGTACTTCTGCTCTCAACTGCCACGCTGCTGCCTGTGTTGATTTCGCTCTCCGATCGATTTCTGACTCATTGGACCCGATCCTCTGCGAATCTGTCGCTGATGATTAAGACATTCACATTCCTGATTTTCATGGTTCTGCTGCTGCCGTCTCTAGGACTAGCGAGGTAATATTCTTCTATGCGCCTTCCAACTTCTCCTTCTGCTAATTGCACTCCAACTACTCCTTCCTCGACTGACCAAATGCCTGATTTTGTATTTATTTTTTTGCCGGGCAGGGTGTGTTCCAACCTCCGGTCAATAGTTATACCGATTTACTTTCCTCGTCACAACCTATGGTTTCCGCAATAGTTCAAAAGCGCTCACGGTAAGTAGAATCAGGGGATGCATTATTGGGTGTGTAATTTAGGAGTGTGGGGGGGGGGGGCTTCTCTTTGATAGATTATCATACGATCAGCGTAGCTTACTTTTGAATGAATCCTAGCTGCAAGAACGATGGTATGCGCGAGACTAAACCGTTCGAAATTTGGTATTCTGCGCTTGATCTAGCCAGAGCGTACTTGAACGTCAGGCAACAAATAAGGTATTATTTCACTCTCTTCTTGCAGTATTGACGCCTTCGTCCAGTGGACTCTCAATGACGGAAGAACGCGCTGGGAATGCGTTTTCCTTCCCGATAATGGCGCTTTCTTTGTCAACTACATAATTACTTCAGCGTTCGTTGGCACGTCCATGGATCTGATGCGGATTGCTGAGCTGATATACTACTACTCTTGCCTCGGCCTTTCTAAGTAGGTTTGTTTGTAGTAGGAGGCAGAGCTTTTGACAGTTTATGGTAATAGCGCATGACGGATATCGAGACAGACAGAGCTGGGGAGGGCTTTGTAGACCTTAGATTCTCTAAAGCCGCGTTCAAAAGTATGCATACCCAAGCACAGATTATGCACGTGCCCAGGCTTAGCCAGGCACCGAATTCTAGAGCCTAGAACTCCATGCCTGGCCCAAAATCTGTGGCTAGGCATGGGTGTGGACGGTGATGCTGGGCGTGCGCCTAGGCATCCGTGCTTGGCTAGGCATACTTTTGAACGGGGCTTAAAGCCATCCGGGCCTTATAGAGCACCGGCGCCGGAACGCCAATTCCTGCCTCATGATTGCAGCTGTGAGCCTGCCTGGATCGTTATTTAAGAGTGCGGTTCTGGTCCTTATTTTTGCCCGTTATGCGGAAAGATGGATGAAGATGTGGAACACTTGGTTTGTTCTTGTAGTGCGTTGGGGGATCTAAGGAGAGAAGTTTTTGGTAAGGAGGTTATTCAAGAGAGGTCTTTGAAAGATTTGATGGGTAGTAAAGTGTTCCAAGAGTTGCGTCGGTTGGGGAGATTCCTGAAGGTTGCCGTGGAGCACTGCGAACGTTTTATTTTAGGTTGATGTTGTGGTAGGGATAGGTGTTAGTTTGTTGAATAGTTATTTAGTTATTAGAAGTATGAGTTGAGTGTTGAATATTTGGATGGGTACGTTGCAGTTGGAGTGTTTGTTTATTTTATATTTTGTCCCCCTATGGCCCATAGGGCATTTTTTGGGAATACATTCATTCATTCGTTCATCGAGGGGTTGATTGTTGGCGACTCCGTGACGAGAAATAGCACTGATCAGTGGAACGCTGAGGCCATCCTCAAGAGAGATTAGGACTGGCTGTGAGTATTCAGCTAGTGGTTAAGTAGGCTAATGGAATTGACCAAAACCGTAATCGAACTGACCCATCGTGAACCTTAGTGGGAGCTAGTTGTCGGGAGAACATAAAAAGATATGAGCATCATCAACGATTTATGTGACAGCGCATCGGAATGATGATGAGATTAGGCTAATCCCCTGGCTAATCCTTGTTACACAATAGAATTTGAACCTTGTGTGAGGGTACTGATTTACGTGACCGTATGATCTTCTTTTCCTGTCTGTCTCTTCTGTTTTCTTTGTCTGACAAGCTGGTAGACTTGCAACAGTTTGGTGTAAAGGAAGAGGTTTACTTTCCAGGTCGAGAGCAGAGCATTTGAACATCCGTCAAGCGAGCCTCTTCGAGTTTGGCTACGGAATCCAGTATGCATGGGTGCTTATGAAGTTCTCTGTGGTGGTCATGTACAGTCTTTCGTGTCCTTTGATAACACCCTTCGGTGAGTTCCTTTTTATACCTCCTACGAGTTAATACTAATTATTTCTCGGCCCTTTCCCTTCCGTGGCCTTGCACTAGACTCTCGGAGACTTTTGTTTCTGCCGAAACCTGTAACATTTAAAAATAGTCTTAGCTAGATGCCCATCTTGCTACTTTACCGTTTGTTTTTAAGTCGTATAGCAAATTGGCGAACAATATCATAACAAATTTTATAACTCGCGTTTTGCTAGTTTTGAGATAATCGCATTTAAAGTTTGGGAAGTTGGTAGATCGAAAGCTAGTTATGATTTTAGTCCGCTGAGTATCTCAGTAGGGCGAAATCTGGCGAAAATTCTGATAGCACAGGTAAGAAGAGCGCAACAATGTGTACTAGATGGTGCTCTTAACTCGATTTGCCAAAAAAGGCGAGTTATCACCTTTGTGCGCTCAGCTCTTCAACTCTTTCGCTATATAGTCTCCGTTCAGTTGCCTGGTCCGAAATATGGTATTAATTCCTCAGTCAGCTTCCACCGTTTGATATTTCATAGAGTGGCTTGCATGATAAAGCTTATTTTCCGCATCGTATCTGATTGAGAGCGCCAACTAAAAGGTTGGGAACTGGATCAGACCTTCTTTCCTTAAAATATGAGAGCCCCACTACAAACGGATGCGTAAAACAAATCCAGAGATTAGCTGACCTGTCTATTCTATTTCAGGCCTCATGTATCTCGCAATGAAGCACTTTGTTGACCGCTACAATATCTACTTTGCTTATGCGCCATCAAAAATCAGTAAACGTGTTCACATTGTCGCCATCTACTTCCTTGTGACAGCGCTGTTTCTGCTTCAGCTGTCATTCTTCTTTTTCTCTCTCCTGCGACGAGGCTTGAAAGATGTGACGATCTACTCACTCTTCGGAATTGTCGTCAGCTTGCTGTTGATGTTAGCAACGACCTCATTTCACCTGTTTAAGAAGATAGGACCCATTTTGTTTCTTGTAAGTCGATTAACCTAAACCTAAATATTCGTGCTGATAGTAGCATTCCTCAGATTTTAAGCAGAACTGCATGGTTACATAGCTTTCTGTCTCGTGGAAGCTTGATCAAACACTCAACTACGTAAACCTTGCCTAGAATCAACGTTTCTTCCTGCTGTCTTAAATGATCTGGAACACCGTTCATACCTCTTGAACCCCGTTAATGATGATTGAGTCTTCCATCAGCGGTTATTAAGAGCTGTGTTTGGATGTGCTAGGTAGATTTACTCAAAACTTCGCACACTGATTCGTCGGCTGGTTTTGCATCGTATAATGGTACCTGTGTACACATAGTCCCATTTTCCAGTCGAATGCGAATAACATCCTTCTCTCCGAAACTTTGACGCGTTGCCTGTAGGTTTCCCTTATTGAAGCCAATTTTGCTTTAGTAGGCTATTTCCGTATGCGAAATCTTGTCAAACCGGTTGTGCACCTGGCTTCAGAGTGTTCTAGTTTGTAAACCTTTTGTGTTGCGTTGGCTTTCGTATGGAAATAATTCCCAATCGTAAACAATTGGAAACGATCGTAAACAGTTGTTTTTTTACGATTGGAAACAGTTGTTTACGATTGGAAATAGTCTTTATGGCACTCGCCCTTCGGCCAAGTGCCATATAGCGATTGTAATTTCTGTCTGTCAGTCGGTCCCAGTTTTGCTAGTTTGGGCACTTCCAGATAAGCTAGGACGATGAAACTTGGCAGGCGCATCAGGGACCGGACCAGATTAAACTAGAAATAGTCGCTTCCCCGATCTGACCATCAGTAGGGGAGTGGAGGGAGGGGAATCAGGAAAAATTAGATATTTTTAGCTTACGAACGGGTGATCGGATCTATACGAAACTTGGTACTCGTAACAAATGCCATATGAGCTCGTAGCTCTTGTTTACGATTGGAAACGAAACGGTCGTTTATGATTGAACGGTTGATTCTGGTTGTTTCCAATCGTTTTCGATTGTAAACAGTTGTTAACGATTGGATTTTTACGATGGAAATCGGTTGTTCCCAATCGAATTTTCCAATCGTAAACAACTGTTTCCGACCGTAAAAAAACAATTGTTTACGATCGTTTCCAGTTTTTGATTGGAAAAATGTTCCATAATACAGTGACTTGAATTATTTCCATACGTCCGTGAAGGAGGCTCAGATGGTTTATGATACAGCTAGAACGGTCTCAGTGAGAACAGTCCAGATTCTCCCTTCAGCCCAAGCTGACTGCGAATCATATTTGACAATGCAAAAACGGATATGTCAGCTACATTTTACTAAAGCTATTGACAATGCGAAACGGATATGTCAGCTACATTTTATTAGAGCTATATTTCGGTCATTCTTGTCCTTTTCGGGCTCAAGCCGTTCAAGCTAGAAAATGACTTGTCAAAAGGACCCTTGCCAAGAAGGTTCGAAATATAGCTCTAATAAAATGTAGCTGACGTATCCGTTTTGCATTGTCAAATATAATCCAGATTCACTTGTCTGGCCGAAGACGAGTAGTAGGTGATGAGAGAGAACTGCTTTTAAAAACACCTCTGAGATTTACCGATTTTCTGAATTCCACACTGTACAGCAAAATGCTCATCATAAAGAAATTGCATCGTAAAAAGGACTGACATTGAAGGTGTCAGGTACAAATAAAAAATCTATGTCCCTGCGCATGCCAGTAGTATGTTATGACTTCTGATAGACATGGAAACCCGTTGAGCAGTACTTAATACTTATTAATACATCTGGGATTATGCGTAGCTTTCTGCCATACATCTTGCCTAGCTTTCTTAAAATCTGAATGTAAGAAACCGGGGGAAAAGTGTGTATTATTCCTTGAAGTTGGATAATGATTAGAAAGGATATTTATAGTTTTGGGCGAAATTAGTAGGCTATCTAGTATCACATATTCTTAGTTAACTGCGTTAAAGTTTAACCGGATAGGTCTGAGATCCAACAGTCTAGTAACATATCACTTATTCACTTAAATGTTACTGAAAACCCGATAAAAATGTATTACTTCGTTTTTCCTTTATCCAAGGATAATCGGTTTCACGGAATGAACTTATTTTTTCGGATTTGTGATACCTCTATGTGCTTGTCTCTCATCGCTTGAAATAGAAATGTAAGCCATTGCCGGAAAATAAAATAAAAATAGCAGATTCATTGCAAGGCATATCCTAAAATGATTTTCCTACTTTTCTATAGGCGTAACGTCTCCGATGTCACATCTTTAGGCCTGGAAACGCAGGCCTTTGTTTAAATTCAAATTCTCCGCGTCTTGATGAATTTTGGTTTGTCGTGCAAGTAGCGCACACTCTGAACGCTATTACTAGAGCCCCGGGTGGAAACATACAAAATCCTTCAGATGGGTCAAAATATTTCAGTGTATTCAGATATCAGATGTAAAAATGATCTGCCTTTTCAGTTAAACTTTTATCGGATGCGTCAGCTTATTTTACTACAGCGAAATTTCAGCACTTCTTGGCAAGGGTCCTCTTCAGGCTCAAGCTAGAAAATGAACCCTTGATATGTTACATATTCTTTAAATCTTACATGAAATTATTTGTGTTTTCCTGCCAATTAAACGCTTAGCGTCCTAGCCTATACACAGAAACAGTATTTGTCGCGAATTCTCTCATATAGGGAGAAGAGAACAACTACCCCAAGAACACTTAGGCGTTTTTCCGTGCTCCCAAAAATAGTGTGTGGGTCGACTGTGGCTCGAAAAGAGTGTTTCCGCGGTCTTTTGTGCGGCCCACAAGTGTGTTTCCGCGACCAACAGGATTTTCGTGACCCGCTTTGTGGCTCAAATTCGACAAACAACTGGGGAGGTGATTGTCGATTTTGTGGCTCGATTCTGGCGGAAATTCAAGTTAAGCAGCAAAATAGTGTCTAAACAATAATTATAACTACTTTTTCAAGCATATAGACTTCAAACTGAGCATGCTCTTGTACAGAATTGTAAGGAAATAAGCCAGTAGTTGTATTTATTGATATTTTACATGAATTTTATTTTTATTTTCAGATAATTGAAATTACCGCCAAAAAAATAGACAAAACGGCGTTTCTGCGGGTTTCAACTTGTGGCTCGACTGTGCGGCACACAATCGTGTTTCCGCTACGAACACTGATAAGTGTGTGGCACACAACTGTGTCGCGGAAAAAGGCCTTTAATCTCTAGAAATCCTAACCCAAAACAGACTTACATCTTTTTGTCTGCGAGCTTGACACTGTGGTCTTTTACTTGTGATTATCCCGAAATGCCTTTACTTTTATTTTGTCGTGTCTCATTTATGACTGATTAGAAATCGTACAAGTTAATGAAAATAAATTAACGTAAAAATAGTTTGTCTCGGGAAACTCAATCACTACTTTTGTTTCGTTCTTTCTCGTTTTTGTGAAAGGCTAGAAATCGAATAGGTAAACAAAAATTAATTGGAAAAAAATAGGATTCTCCGGGAAACTCATTCAGACGTCACGCGACGTGTATGACGAATCGAGGGGAGACAAAACAAGCACAAATCCACGGCCACGGGGAAGGCTGATCAGAAGTTACTGATGTTGCCATTTGGTTATTCAGGAATGGTCTTAAATGTTCCGAGTGGGTGGGATAAAGTATGAAAGGACCATTTCTCATGTCATGTGTGCTTCAGTGTCAAAAATATTACATCTCTAATCCTCACTGCCCAGGTAGAACACGTGCGGGAATAGAAGAAATTCCCGAAGAGACAGACTGGCCTTGTTTTTTCGACATCTATCTTCTGTTTCAGCCTTACGACGAACTTGAGCCGCGGCAGCCCGAAGAGGAAGATGAAGTAGACACGGGGAACGCTACCTACGCGCCTCCGTACAAGCTGACGAACGGCGTTGGGTTCTCTACAAGCGACTCGAGTGATTCGCCGCTTGACGATCTGGAGCGTGGAGGTCTCTCTGGGTCACCACGTCGGACATACGGCACCGACTCGCCAAGCGGATTAACAAGCTCGGAAGAGGTCGGAACGAGTGTTACATTCCGGGCGGGTGGTGGACTAGAAAATCCTCTCTATCAGAACTACTAGACCAAATATAGATCGTGATTCGAATGCGTGTGATGTTTGACTTTGTGAAGTGTGCAAAGATTTATTATTTATTTCACCGGAGCAGTAATTGTATCGATATTGGTGGTTCAAGTGATTTGTTAAGGGCTATCTATTTTGCACCGACGGCCTTGTTTTACGGCAGCACCAACTCTCAGTAGTGTTGTAAGTCTATTTGTGCTTATACTTCTCAAGTGTCTTTCATGTAACGAAGCAGTGGCATAACCAATTGCAACGAGGGCAGTCATACACAAATCCCCATTTTGGAGACAGCGCTCCAGCATTAGGACCTAATTCCCAGTGCCTAAACTGCTAGAGCCTAATACCCCTTAAAATTTTAATTACACTTGAGTTGGTTTGAGGAGAATTCAAGGATGCCTTGCAGCTGGTACTGGGTTACCCTTAGGTATGATACAATGTTGAAACACTGTATACAAGCATGTGGTGTGGTGTGGGGGGGGGGGGGGGTTACACTTAGACGGGCTCCGTGGTCTGTCCCTGGAAATGTTTCCGTGAAGTGGACTCTCGGAACGGACAGGCATAAGCTGTCATCACCTGGTACAATTGAGTAGGCTATTCAGCTAATTCTGTACCAAAAATAAGTGATTTCACTTGCAACTCGATAAATACGCTTAGTTAACACAAGTAGGCTACTAACAAATAAAGCAGTCCACATTCTTTGGTTAATGCAAAACCCTCTCATTTAGTGTTTTTTTTCTTATTTTTGCGTTCGACCGTGTTTCAACAGCTTTTATGTTTGAGTCTATAAAACAATTTTAAAAAGGACCCCCCACCCTACCAATGTCGAGTAGTTGCGCCACTGTAATCCGGTAGTGTGATTTCAGTCGTTCAGCCGACAATACTAGATTAGACGCGTGATTGTGAAGTTTCTCTCAGCATGTTCATGCACCTCTCTGTTCCTAGTTAAATTTTAATTTCTTTTTGTGCGTGATTGAAAGAATTGGCTCGGCAGAGTGGAAGCTGATCGCTTTTTGAGTTGTTGTTATACCTAACGAGTGATGTTGAGTAGAGTTGGGCTCAGATACTAATTCTACGATATATAGAACCCACGTTCCTTAGCAACCGAATACTCGTCAGAGACGTCAAACGTATTTTAAAAATAACGCCAGGTATGTCTGACAAACCTTTCTCTTATACTGAATTAATTAGTTTGCTGGGAAAAATAGTCTTGATTAAGTTAAAGCTTAGCCGAGAGCTTAGCACAGTCAAAGCCTTTGAGATTATGAATGATCTAAGTGCCTGTGATCTGTAACGGAGGGAGTTATCTCTCCCCGAGTGCTAGTCCTTAAGCACCAATGCCCTCCCATCCTTCCCCGCCTCCGTGCTTGATGTCAAGTGACTTCGCCCAGTCTAAGGACGCCTGGTTTGCCTTTCTGATAGGTTTTATCTGTTTCATTTTAAGGTCGGAGTTGCGTTACTGCGCATTTACGTTATTTTTAAGTTAGCTTTCTCGTAAGGCCTAGTTACGGTTAGTGATTATTAGATTTCCGTGTCGAGCTTAGGTCTGGCTCCCAACTGAGCTGTGTTTTATGATTTGTGAGGCTTCTCGTAATAAGTCGAAGCAAATGTCGTTCTTCAGCTTGATAACCGACTGACACGCACCATTAATGACTTCAGGCGGTGTCGGGAGACTATAACCCTGTGCAAATTAGGCCAAACAGCAATTTAAAGACCGTCCCGACAGAACTTGTTTTCAAGCGGAATCAGTAATTGATTCCATTTCCCGTTCAGAAATGTTCAGACCTATGAGATGTGTGGACGAATCAGCTGTCGTTCCACGCCGCCTCCGGACAGGCTCTCGTGGTCCGTTTACACTATGCTGCGGACAAAAGGTCTGGGTCGGCTGCTCGCGGACTGTAATTCCTGTCACAATTTCAGCACCGCATCATTAGGAAAAGTTGACATTTCAGTTTTAATACGAAAGTGCAGGAAATCTGGTCGGGGAATCTTGAGTGTATCCGCAGCGTCAACGCAAAGCTTGGTGCCCACAGAACGCGAATCCGGTGAAAAAACTCGACTTAGAAATGAAATGTCACAACGACAATTTTTTCTGTGGCCGTTCCCCTACCGCCTAGGCGGATTCGAATCCTCCTGTAGCTAGGCACCAAGCTTGGGACCCTGTGCACTTTTTACATCCTTTTTTGCTGCCTGATTTTTTTTTTTCTTCAGCGCAGTCATAAGCGTGATAATGCTAAGCTTTATCCAGAATGCAAATCCACCATCACTTTGTGTTCTGGTACGTCTATGGAATAAACAATGTTCAGTTTGACGTAGAGCCTGTGTTTACGATATAATGGGACATGTCTCCCTTCTAGGACTTCGGCCCGACTACACGTTTCCCTAATATGGCAAGATAATTGAACTTGGTCCCAATTGCCAATACATTATAGCTGTACGGGCTATCAAGTTTAAGCAGCTGCTATCTTTTTCGCAAAATGATTACGGATGTTGGCTCGGCTCGGTAACTGTTCCCCGGTTAGCAAATTACTGTTATCCCACCAGGGAGTCCAAATGTCAGGAGCTAATGCTAATGTTCCCTGAGCTCGAGGAATCCGAAGCCAGTGGTTGATGTTCCCCAAATGTTAATTATTGAGATCGGAAAATGAAGTGCCAGGGGCTAATGTTCGATAACCAAATAATGGTTTTGAGACGGGGATCGATGGGAGCTAATGTTCCCGATAAGCAAATAATGTATTTTGTTTCCGACCCCCTGTGTCAACTCAACAAACCAGTATATCAGCTTACCGGGGAACCTGTGTCAACAAACATTATTTGCTTACTTGAAATATCAGTTCTCGACAGTCCACGATCTCAAAAACTATTATTTGAAGATCGTAGAACACTTTAGCCCCTGACACTTTGATTCGCCCAGCTCGATATACTTTGCTTACCGGGAACTTTAGCCTCGGCGTTTCGATTCCCTTATCCCACACCGATTATTTGCTTATGAGGGCACACAATCTCTGGACAGTTCGATTGCCAGTGTTCGGGGAATATTAGCCCAGGGCACATAAATTCCTTCTTCCGTCGGGGAACATTAGCTCCTCGCAGATCAAATCCTCGAGAAACAGGGACATGAGTTGTAGTGTCGGGCGATATAAAATATGGAGCAAAGACCGACATCGAAAACGATATTTGTAAATTTCCTAATTATTGTAAATTATGACAGAACCAACTCTTATAATATCTGAATGCTCTCTAGTTTCAACGCAAATAGCTATTTAAAAATGGCGCTGTCTAGGGAACCGGGAGCCATACTTCGTGTCCTACGGGCTACGGAACCGGTAGTTCTCATGGAATCAAACTATACGAGCTACGATTCCGGGATCTGACTTCATTGACTAACGGAAAATTGTATGTGCTGGCTCCCGTACCGGTAGTAATGGAAATTGATCACGAAACTTCATCGTACCATCGTGTCGTCCGGTAGTCTCATGGAATTATTCACTCAGAAGCTAGGGAGCGGGTAGGAAATACCGGAAACTATATAATTGTGTTGCGAGAGCAACACTTTGGTTTTGTCCTCGTTTTTTTTTTTTTTTTTTTTCCTATGACTCCGATTTCATTTTATTCCTGGTAACTGGGAAGGGTCTAACCTGTGCGGTTTTTACGGAAAGTGTGGACCTTAGGCCGGATTGATGAATATGACATTACATTTTGGAAAGCTCCGTAGAACTCTTGCCTGGGGCCAATAAGGATGGTTTTTGCTTGTCCTCGAGCCAGAGCCTACGGTTTGCGAAGTGAAGTGGAGTTGTATAGCCTATGTCGGAGAGGACCATCTCAAGTTGTGTAGCGAACCTTTCGTTTCATCAAACCATGTTTCTGCTTTCGAGTGGAAAGCTCCGTTCTAGCACGCTAGCAGGCAGGCACCAGTTTCAAATTGAAGATGGACTAAAATCTATAAGTGTTAAATATATGAGGCAGTTACCCGGCCCCACAGCCAACATATCTTCTTTGAGTGATAAATAGAAAAATCTACAGAGACAAAAAAGTGGCTTTTTCCCACGGGTCCGAAAGTGCTGCCATCTATTGTTTCTGTCCATGTCTGCGACGATTCCAGCTGAGTTTAAAATTTTTTTTTTTTGCACTTGGGTTTGCGGTAGAGTAACGGTATCAGATGTGCCCCTTAAACTTTAAAAGTTCTCTCATTGCTAAAGAAACTAGAGCTTATCCTTTGCTCCTTTCTAAGTCGTGACGTTAGAAAGTTGGCCTACGGCAAAAAAGTCAACTTTTGAACTAAGCCAGGTAGAATTTTTTTTTCGACGGCAATCGATAGCCACTGATGAGCTGATCAAAGTATATGTCATCCATTTTTTGGTACAAAAATTCCTTCATGAGATACACCAGTTTGAAAATTTCAAAGGGGTTGACAACTTCAGTAGTAAGGTACATTGAAACCAAAAATAGGCGATAGCAGTTATGAGCCATGTAGGGGACTTTTAAGCAACAGTCGACTGTTAGCTCATAATCATCTTCGGTAATGAGGGCCTTGCAGCTTTTGCTAGTTGGTGTATCTGTTATTTGTTTCCGGTGTATTCGATGGTAAGAACAATTTGGTTCCATTTGTGTACGCGATTTCAGCTGAGTTTATCATTCGTTTTTTTGCACTTGGGTTTGCGGTAGAGAAATGGTATCAGATGTACCTCTTAAACTTTAGAAGTTCTCTCATTTCTAAAGAAACTAGAGCTTATCCTTGCTCCTTTCTAAGTGGTGACGTTAGAAAGTTGGCCTACGGCAAAAAAGTCAACTTTTGAACTAAGACAGGTAGAATTTTTTTTTTCGACGGCAATCGATAGCCGCTGATGAGCTGATCAAAGTGTATGTCATCCATTTTTTGGTACACAAATTCCTTCATGAGATACACCAGTTTGAGTTTCAAGGGGTTGACAACTTCAGTGGTAAGGTACACACTGAAACCAAAAATAGGTGATACCAGTTGTGAGACATGTAGGGGACTGTACGCGGCAGTCGAGTGTTAGCTCATAATCATCTTCGGCAATAAGGGGTTTGCAGCTTTCGCTAGTTGGCGTACCTGTCATGTGATGGTAAGAACAATTAGGTTCCCAATTGTAAGACATGCAAGGGACTTGTCAGTAGTAATAGGCTGTTATGCTACAAAAATCTTCAGCGATGAGGGGTTTGCAACTTTTGCTAGCCGGTGTACCCATTATTTTTATCCGGTGAACTTGATGTCTATCACGGGAAAGGGACTTGTCAGTAGAATCGGTGCACGAGGGGCTAGAAATTTGTGCAAATTGTTGCACATTGTATTCGATTTATATAAAACTGACGGTAAGAAAGTTTGTATCGATGGTCTCTCGCTGTATCCTAGGATTTACTGTTTTCGCAACGGGTACAAACGATAATGTAAAACAAGGTAGTTTCGTAATAATTAATAGTGTCATCTATGGTATTTTAATCCTGAAAAGTTACGGATAGCTTTATAATACCAACTAGATTATATAGGATATTGTTCCAAGTTTTCATCCGTCACGATGTCTACGATTGAAAAGGATAAAGTTCAACTGACTGCAAAGTCAATTTAGTCCCTTTTTCCGATATTCTTTTGTTGTGGTTAGGGCAATCGATGCCCTTGATGAGCTGATCAAAGTATGTCATCCATTTTATTTAACAAAAATCCTTCATGAGATAAACCAGTTTGAAAGTTTCAAGGGGTTGACAACTTCAGGAGTAAGGTACACACTGAAACCAAAAATAGGCGATACCAGCAACAGTCGACTGTAAGCAACAGTCGACTGTTAGCTCATAATCATCTTCGGCAATGAGGAGTTTGCAGCTTTTGCTAGTTGGTATACCTGTTATTTGTATCAGGTGTATTAGATGGTACGAACAATTTTGTTCCCAAAAAGCCAAAACGGCTTTTATGCTATAATCATCTTCAGCGATGAGGGGTTTCCAACTTTTAATAGCTGGTGTATCCATTATTTGTTCCGATGAATTTGATGTCAATCACGGGAGAGGGACTTGTAAGTAAGAATCGGTTCACGAGGGGCTAGAAATTTTTGAAAATTGGTGCACATTGTATTCGATATCTGTAAATATGACGGTAAGAAAGTTTGTATCGATGGTCTATCGCTATAACCGAGGATTAACTGTTTACACAACGGGTACAAACGATACGGTAATCTAAAACAATAAGGTAGTTTTGTAATAATTAATAGTGTCATCTATGGTATTTTAATCCTGAAACGTTACGGATAGCTTTATAATACCAACTAGATTATATAAGATATTGTTCCAAGTTTTCATCCGTCACGATATCTACGATTGAAAAGGGTAAAGTTCAACTGACCGCCAAGTCAATTTAGTCCCTTCTTCCGATATTGTTTTGTTGTTGGTTTTACAACGCTAAAGAACAGCTTTTGATCATGTGATTATTCTTTTTAGAACATACCGTTTTAAAAGCTTCGATAAGTTGACAATTTCAGCATTTAACCGACAGCGAAGAAACAAAACCAAAGTGTTGCTCTCGCAACACTTTAGTCGGCGAAGCCGGACAAAGGTTGCCGCAACACTTCACGTTGCCCCGGCAACGTAGGTCTAGTTGGAGCTTGTGTTCCGGTAGTGTCTAAATGGAATATCGAACTCACGGAATAGTTTGGATGAGAGCTAGGATGCCGGGATTTTCACTGACATAGAGAAAACCAGACCTACGTTGCCTGGGCAACCTGAAGTGTTGCGGCAACCTTTGTCCGGCTTCGCCGATTAAAGTGTTGCGAGAGCAACACTTTGGTTTTGTTTCTTCGCTGTCGGTTAATGTTCTTGTTGTTGTTCTGTTCTTGTTGTTATGTGTATATGGCCTCTGGCTGAAATAAAGGTATTATTAAATGCTGAAGTTGTCAACTTATCGAAGCTTTTAAAACGTACATTCTAAAAAGAATATCGGAAGAAGGGACTAAATTGACTTTGCAGTCAGTTGGACTTTATCCTTTTGATCGTAGACATCGTGACGGATGAAAATTTGGAACAATATCTTATATAATCTAGTTGGTATTTAAGGTATTTATAACTTTTGAACGGGTGATCGGATCTCGATGGAGCTTGATATTTGGAAAAACCTCGTGCCTCAGACGACCCACTTAAAATCCGGACCGGATCCGGGGACTTTTGGGGGGAGCTGGAGGGGGCAACCGGAAATCTTGGGAAACGCTATGAGTGGAGGGATCGAGATGAAACTTGGTGGGAAGACACCTAGAAAACACTAGATACATCATTGACATGACCGAGCCGATTCGGGCACTGTCGGGGGAGTGGAGGGAGGGGGAATCCGGAATCTTGAGGTATTTATAACTTTTGAACGGGTGACCGGATCTCGATGAAACTTGAAATTTGGAACGACCTCATGCCTCGGACGACCCACTTTAAAATCCGGACCGGATCCGGTGGCTTTTGGGGGGAGCTGGAGGGGGCGACCGGAAATCTTGGGAAACGCTTTGAGTGGAGGGATCCAGATGACACTTGGTGGGAAGACACCTAGCAAACACTAGATACATCATTGACATAACCGAGCCGATTCGGGCACTGTGGGGGGAGTGGAGGGAGGGGGAATCCGGAATCTTGAGGTATTTTTAACTTTTGAACGGGTGGGATCTCGATGGAACTTGATATTTGGAAAGACCTCATGCCTCAGACGAACCACTTAAAATCCGGACCGGATCCGGTGACTTTTGGGGGGAGCTGGAGGAGGCAACCGGAAATCTTGGGAAACGCTATGAGCGGAGGGATCGAGATGAAACTTGCTGGGAAGACACCTAGAAAACATTAGATACATCATTGACATGATCGAGCCGATTCGGGCACTGTCGGGGGAGTGGAGGGAGGGGGAATCCGGAATCTTGAGGTATTTATAACTTTTGAACGGGTGACCGGATCTCGATGAAACTTGAAATTTGGAACGACCTCATGCCTCAGACGACCCACTTTAAAATCCGGACCGGATCCGGTGGCTTTTGGGGGGAGCTGGAGGGGGCGACCGGAAATCTTGGGAAACGCTTTGAGTGGAGGGATCCAGATGACACTTGGTGGGAAGACACCTAGCAAACACTAGATACATCATTGACATAACCGAGCCGATTCGGGCACTGTGGGGGGAGTGGAGGGAGGGGGAATCCGGAATCTTGAGGTATTTATAACTTTTGAACGATGGAACTTGATATTTGGAAAGACCTCATGCCTCAGACGACCCACTTAAAATCCGGACCGGATCCGGTAACTTTTGGGGAGAGCTGGAGGGGGCAACCGGAAATCTTGGGAAACACTATGAGTGGAGGGATCGAGATGAAACTTGGTGGGAAGGCACCTAGCAAACACTAGATACATCATTGACATGACCGAGCCGATTCGGGCACTGTCGGGAGAGTGGAGGGAGGGGGAATCTTGAGGTATTTATAAATTTTAAACGGGTGACCGGATCTCGATGAAACTTGATATTTGGAAAGACCTCATGCTTCAGACGACCCACTTAAAATCCGGACCGGATCCAGTGACTTTTGGGGGGAGCTGGAAGGGGCAACCGGAAATATTGGAAAACGCTATGAGTGGAGGGATCGAGATGAAACTTGGTGGGAAGACACCTAGCAAACACTAGATATATCATTGACATAACCGAGCCGTGCCTACTCGTAACAAGTGCCACATGAGCTCGTAGCTCTTGTTTTTTTTTGCAATACTGGAACCCTGGCGCATGGGAGTTGGATTCCGTGAGTCAAAAATATTCATTCCCAGTTGGGTCCGTGAGTTAAAAAATTATATTTTTTTGCATTACCCTAACCCATAGCCAGGGGCGTCCCGAGGGGGGGGGGGGCAGCGCTCCCCCCCCCCTACGTTTTCGGCATTCGGTCAAATTTTCGCCGAAGGCAACAATTCGGTTAAAACGGGCATCGCCGCGCAGCCTGTTTTATAAAAAAAATCTTTTCTAACCAAGATTCCAAATTAGGCGATTTAACGTGTTTATTGGTTCCCATTCTTTATCGAATTTGGGTAATTAATCCAACTTTTGTTCAATCCCAGTCAATTTCACTGTATTCGGTACGTCCCTACATAAATTCGGTGATTTAACGTATTTATTTGGTCACATTCGTTAGCAAATTCGTTTGTTCACCAGACTTTTCTCAAGTCCGTATCTGTTCTATCGCATTCGGTCAGTCCTTCATAATTCGGTCATTAATCAGATTCATTTGGGTCTGATTCGTGACCAAATTCCACAATTCTTCCAACTTTCGTTCAGTCCGAGTCGATTTTATCGCATTCGGGACATCCCTACGTAAATTCGGGCATTGAACGTATTTATTCTGTCTCATTGGTTAGCGAATTCGGTTGTTCATCGGACTTTTCTCAAGTCCGTATCTGTTCATTCGGTCAGTCCACTTCATAACTCGGTCATTAATCAGATTCATTTGGTTCTGATTCGTGAATTAGACAACTCATCCGACTTTTGTTTAGAGTCGATTTCACCGCATTCGGTACGTCCCTACGTAAAAGGTGATTTAACGTATTTATTTGATCTCATTCGTTAGCGAATTCGGTTGTTCACCGGACTTTTCTTAATTCCGTATCTGTTCATTCGGTTAATCCATTTCATAATTCGGTGATTAACTAGATTCATTTGGTTCTAATTCGTTACCGAATTCGGTAATTCACCTGATTTTTGTTTAGTCCGCATCTATTACCAGACTTGCTTACCACATTCGTTTTTTTTTGGTGGTTCTCCCAATAGTATTATTCCATTCCCAAATTCGGTCGTTATACAGAACTTAAGTTCAGAATAATGTACTTTACATCATATTTAACCCTTTTTCCGCCAGGCAGCTCTGTGGTATAATAGGTAGCCTTGGGATCGCAGAAACGAACTTTGAAAATGAAAAACTTTGAACTGAGTGTTTCCGGAAAATTTCGACTGCGGCACATTTAGCAGTCTTCACTATTTAGAAGAAAGTTACGTCATTTAGTTGGCGTTTGAGGCTTGGAATTTTGAAGTGCTTGAACCACGTTATAAGCTAGAACTTGACAGAAAAAAGGCAGATTCAAAAAAGTTTTGACTGTGGCGCTTTAATTTTCCCTGGGTTCAGCCGTACGACGTCGTAGCTTGGCAGCAACTGCGTTTTTGTCGGCACGTTTCCAACTCCAAGGCCTGTTGGCAAAACTGGACGTCCCCCAAAGGTATAAGGCTAGAGACGGTGTATAGATTTTCTACATACTATAAATTCGGTCAATATCAAGTACCGATTCGGTCAATTTTTAACTGGTTCGCCACCACCCAATCAAGAACGGCTCGGGACGCCCCAGCCCATATTCATATGTGTCCATGAATCTCACTGGATAAACAGAATTTCGATATGTCCGCTTTTGCCCCTTCGTGCGTACATGATCGGTCATTTTCAACCTAATAGTTGTTACTACCGGTACCTTAGCTCTCAATAGATGGGGTTCAGGTAGTGGATTTTTTCCACGGCATCCTGGCTCTCATCAGAACTGTTCCGTGAGCTCTATATCCCATGCAGACACTACCGGAACACAAGCTCCAATTATCTATGGTTTCCTGTATCACCTACCGGCTCCCTAGCTTCAGAGTATATAATTCCGTATGACTACCGGACGAAAAACAGGTACGATGAAGTTTCCGTTTACTACCGGAACGGGAGCCAGCTGATACCATATAACATTAGCCAATGACGTCATATCCCGGAATCGTAGCTCTTGTGGTTGTTTCCGTGAGAATTACCGATTCCGGAGCCCGGAGGACATTAAGTACAGCTACCAGTTCCCAACAGTTCCATTTGAAGATACTTTCCTAAATCTTATCAAAACTAGTAGTGTGAGACTTGAAAATAATCGAAAATATCGTAAGATAAAAATATCGAAATATTAGGACCTCCCAGCATAATTGGTTTTCGAGTATGCATTACTAAGAGTGTCCTTCCATCCGGGAATGTTCTGCAATATTCGATATCAGTACCGTGGACCGAATCAAGATTATATAGCGTGAATATATACATAGAGAAACCTGTTTTTTTTACTTTGTAATTTTATATAAATTATCCAATAAACAACTTATAGCTATCCAAAACAGGAGCAATGTTTTTTGTAGTTCACTTTTATAACACTCCCAATCTTAATAAAAGATAATGCAAAATGCTATCGGACTACACCTTACGTTATCAAATTTTAGCTGAGGTGTGACATCTGAAGTCAAATATTGGTCGATACATTGATTCTACTAACGAAAATCAACATCGATTTCCTAATCGTAAAATCCAATTATCGCCCAACACTAGTCAGGGGTCATCTTACTGTATCGTTACAACTAATATTTCAAGTTCTGGCTGAACTTGCGGAAACAACCTATGAAGTGGGCGTGACAAGTTTATTTTACAAACTAGTCACAACGGCACAAAGCGAAATTTACTCTTTGTCGTCTTCTTCTTCATCTTCTTCGTTGTTGATCTGCAAGAAAGAGGGTTGATGAAGAACTGATGCTAAAAACGACAAAATTCTGTGAGGAGCAATAGCATCTAACTTGGCAATCTTTACATGGCACGCGAACCGTACTGAACTTCTCAAACAACTAGTCAACCGTTCCTGCGAGACTTGAAGGAGACACTAGTCACTCGCCAAAGCGACTTAACAACGTTCATGGCAAAAACCACAGGTAATATCTGATTGCACCATTATCGCGCAAGAAAATTGCTTGCCCGACGTCCACAAATTTGGAAAGATGGAATTTTCTTAAAATAGAACGGACATCCAAAGTACCATTTTCGCTTTTCATCATCTCTCAAACATGCTGGCCACCAGACCTTCTAGTACTTTCGTTTATTGCTTGTTCCAGCAGCAAGGGGAAATCGTGAACGGACAAACTGATTAGTGGCTTGGCTTGACGAAACCTCTCTGCCGACGCATTTTAATTTCCGAGTTGGTGTTGTTATTCACAATTTCCTTTTCTCTAACAAAGCTGTTTCTGGGGCTGGTAGCATTTGATTTCGGAAAGAGAGACGAATGTAAGTACGCTTATCAGAATAAGAGCCAGAGGCTCATATGGCACTTGCGAGACTGGGTCAGAGAATGAAAGTAGGAAGTCGTCAATTCGTGGGTTTGTTATGATCATTTGTAAGGAAAACCCTGAAGAATGATCATAAGCCCATGGAAACCACAAGAATATATCGTTCGTAAAAACGATTTTATTTTTGCATTTGGCAGTGATGGAGCGCACTTTAGTAGCACTAGAAAATCATCTCTAATAAAAACTCTTGAAGCAAGAATGATGAAAGGATCATCGGAATGATTAAAATATATATTTTGTTGAAAAATTATTGTTTGTACTTTAAGGAATATACTTGTAAGCAAAACCAAGGCAACTTGGTTATCATGAAAACGCAGATTTTGCGCGAAATTTTTTTTTTACTTTCCTGTTACCCACCCAACTCCTCCAGTGCCCGAAACCGGTCTGGTTCTGTAACTGATGTATCCTGGGCTTGTGCTTGTTCTTCCAACCAAGTTTGATCCCGATTGCTCATAAAATTTCCGATTTTCACCCCCCCCCCCCTCTTAATCTGATCAGGTCCGGACTTTACGAAGCCTTTCCAAATCTCAAGTTTAATTAAGATCCGATCACCCGTTCCAAAGTCATTATACCGGAAGGTCCCGGACCCCCCTTCCTCCACTCCCCCCACGGTGGTCAGATCGGGGAATTGACTATTCCCAAGCTAGTTAGGTCGGGTTCCTGATACGCCTGCCCAGTATCATCGTCCTAGCACTTTCGTAAGTACCCTAACTCGAGAGCAGTGGCCTGACTGACGGACCGACCGACCGGTATATGGCACTGGAACAGGCTGCAGTTTGATAATTTTTCCTAATCCAATATCCCAACAAACTTCCTAGCATGGTCTTTGCAAGCAAATCGACGATGAAACTTACGTTGAAGTATCTGAGTTCATAGCTTTCCTTGGTGTCGGCAACAACACGAAGCCAATCCCTAAGGTTGTTCTTCTTCAAGTACTTCTTGGTCAGGTACTTGAGGTATCTGAAACAAACAAAAACCTAAAATGTCTGTAGACAACCCTACAGACTAGTAAAACGTAACCAGATTCTCTCGTCAGAAATAATTTGTACGTAAAGCCTATTCTTATTCCATGCAAAAGTTGGGTTCCCTTACTCAAGTTGAAAATGACGCACAAAAATGTTTATTTTTTCTCAGTTTGGATTTACTGATATGCTTTACAAAATTCAAGCAGCCTACAGGAACTTATCTGAACTACTAAGTAACAGCTCTTTAAGAGTCTCAGCAGCTCAATCCTCGTGTTTCTGGACCAAACAAAGATAAAATTGGTTTAGTTCCAAGTTTTGTTGAGCTGGACAACAGTAAGTAAACTAGTCAACACTGTTATTTTTATGTCTAGACCTTTTAAAATCACAAATTGACAAATTATATATACATGTGTATTATCGTATGATTGTCTGATGTAGGTCAACTTTCTGCGACTATACTGCGAACCTACCTCTTATGAATAAAACTACTCAACTAAAGAACACTAAACAAGACCCGTGTGCTGTGTGCCGGAAAAAAAAAACTTGTCAATTACCTCTTGGAGAATGGCTGGTCAGAAGTAAGTGTGATCTTGCTCTTCGCGCGTTCCAGGGAGACACTGGAGCCGAAGTTGTTCAATTTGTGATTGACCTTCACTCTTTCTTTCAAGAACTTTTCCTAAAGAGTAAAAATGTTTTAGAACTAAAATTAATGCATATGTCTAAAATCAAGCATTCAGTTTTCACGCGGGATCTGACAAAGCATTTACTCCATCACATATGTGACCTCACAAAGAATGTGTAGCCAGCACAATATGGAAAAAGAAAATTCTTAATTTTCAGACTGAATTCTGCCTAAAAGAAATATTTATAGAAAACTGTGTCCTCGACATGTCCAAAGTGCGGGTACGGAACAGTCATTATTTAAGGCAGATCCATACTTTTAAAAACGAATTTTAAGACTTTTCTGTTTCAGTCTTTCAGTCACAACTGTTTCGGAGTTAATTATTAAGAGTACTAAATAGCACAAACCTGTTTCCCCAGCTTATGCAGAAGACGACCATATGACTAATCTGCATCACAGCAAATCTGCAAGAGCCAAAATGTCCACAGGGACATGCCTTGACAGGCTAGCAAATAGAGAAGAGAACTCTATTGCCAGTTAGGGAAGTTGGCCCTAACTTTGGTGCCTTCATTAGTATGGTACATGAATATCAAGCCTTCTAAGTACATACAAATGGTTATTCTGGGTTTCTGAGGATGCAGGTACAGATCAATAATCCATCCCTGAGAGACACGTGAAAAAGGTAAGTACAGGGAGAGGATGAAAAAACCTTACAAAGTCAGTAGCGTTCATGATGCCGTCCTCAACTGGGTGAGTGCAGTCAATGGTGAACTTCAGGTTCAACTTCTTCTTCTTGGATCCCTTGGCCTTGAGGACCTGCTTTCCAGCCTTCTTTGGGACATCAGTCTTCTTCACTGCTGCCTTTGGTGCTGCTGGAGCTTTGGGTGCAGCAGGAGCCTTGACTGGAGCTGGTGCAGCAGGGGCTGGTGCTGCAGGGGCAGCAGGCTTCTCAACCTTAGCAGGAGCTGCCTCCTTCTTTGGTGCGGCCTCTTTCTTTGGTGCGGCCTCCTTTTTAGGAGCAGCCTGGGCTGGGGCCTTAGCTTTAGGTGCTGCTGTTTTCTAGAACAAAATATTCTCCTGTTTAGCTCAAGACTAGGTAACACTGACAGCGTGTTTGCCTTTTTCCCCTTAGATTTGATTTGACACTGGTTCAGGTATGGACCACTTATTTTTCGGGGGGAATCAAGGTATTTACCAGCTGTTAGGTAATTTTTACTGATCTTCAGAAAAATTGTCTGTTGTGTAAGAAAACCTGTTTTAGAAATATTTTTATAGAATTTTGAGAAAAACAAACCCCCAGAGACATGAGATAGCCTAGTTTTCTTTCTGGGCTTCTTAGGCCTTTAGCTTGCTGGGAAATAACTCCAGTCTGCCGGCCCACAGTGGCTTTTCTCGTTTGCTTTAGTTTCTTGTGCTTTTTGCTTTGTGAAGTGCTTGTTGTTTCTTTTATTTATACTCCGCTTTAATTTTTGTAGCGGGTCAAGGATCAGTTATTATTATTCCAAGTGTTGCCTGTTAAAACAGCCCATCCTTGTGTTTTCTGTTATGAAACTTCTGATAGTATAGACTACCTATCCCTAAAATAAAATCCCAGAAAATGTTATGCCTAGGCTACATAACGGGTTTCCTGACCTCGTTTTAACGGGGTCGTTTTTAGTGTGAAAATGTTACGATCTAATTTCCATGCTGTCCTGACAGTAAAGAGGCGAGTCTAAATTTCTTTTCAACAGTTTCGAAAATTTCCAAGTCCTGTCTTTTCTTTGTTTTCAACAGGCTTTAAAAAGGGACTTTCTGGTTATTAACTTAAGTAACTACCTTTTTTTTATCACTTTTTTATCATGGCAAGGAATTTGAGCTCAGGGAAGAATGAGGTGATATTGTCTGAAAATAAGAATATGTTGAACTAGAAATACAGAGGTAGAATTTATTCCTCAAATATGTAAAAAAATTCTATTACCTTCAATGTAGGATGCTTGTCATGTTTTATTTTGTTCCTTTTAAGCCAGAAAATTTCTCTCAATTCAACTCGGCACTACAGGATATTTTTTTTTTTAATCCAACCTTTTTGGCATTTCCAGTGGCTGAAATCTTAGGCCTACCACCTCATCTAAATTATGGTCCATTCAACTAGATAGCGAGTAGGCGAATAGGAAAGATGGTGCATGTACAGTTTTGCAAAAGGTTTTAAGGCTTCCTACTATATCCCATATCTGTCGATGTCCAGATAACTTGCAAACGGAGTGGGCAGTCTAGTACACTAGCCCTATTTCAGGCATGGTGCTCAAACGTCTAGCACCATGCCTGGGTGCTAGACGTTCAAGCACTGTACCTTGGATTTCATGTATGGTGCATGGATTTCAACATACAGTGCATACAGAAATACACAGTTTAGGTCATCACAACTGAGCACCAGCTCGGACAGGGCTGAAATTACTACTATGAATTAGAGAAATCAAAGACAATCCTTTATATGTTTTTCACAACAAAAACAAAAGGGCTCTAATGATGATGGAGATGAAAAACCTAACTGCACCCTATCTATTTTCGATGTATTTTCCCTATCTATTCCCCAAGAGCCAACATTCTGGTTGGCTGCTAGGTAGAAAAAGCTGAGACACAGGACACTTTGCATGCAAAACCCTTGACTATCTAGAAAAGGAAATGATTTTTTTTCACATCTGCCATCAGCCGAGCCCTTTTGTTTTTGTTGTGAAAAATATATAAAGGATTGTCTTTAATTTCTCTAATTGATGGTAGTAATTTCAGCCCTGTCCGAGCTGGTGCTCAGTTGTTATGACAGAAACTGTGTTTTAGATGTATGCACTGTATACTGAAATCCATGCACCATACATGAAACCCAAGGTACAGTGCTTGAACGTCTAGGACCCAGGCATGGTGCTAGACGTTTGAGCACCGTGCCTGAAAAGGGGCTAGTGTACTAGACTGGGAGTGGGATATTTTCCCGGAAGTTGGTACGTGGTAGTA
The DNA here is from genome assembly GCA_023053575.1 of Branchinecta lynchi. Taxonomy (NCBI): domain Eukaryota; kingdom Metazoa; phylum Arthropoda; class Branchiopoda; order Anostraca; family Branchinectidae; genus Branchinecta; species Branchinecta lynchi. Next base: position 18,501,966 of record JAKZAP010000006.1, read on the forward strand.
CACAAGTGTTGCATGAAGCTGCCACCCTAAACTCCTATTTTGGGGAAATGACTTAGGGAAAAAGAGTAAAGGTTGAAATAAAATTCAGTGGAGTATCCTGAAAGGAAGCTTAGAACCTTCTCTTTCTGCTGGTACCATAGTTTACTTGTAATTGTTCAAGGCTAAGCTGGAGAACACAAAAGAATATAGGCACCCAAGTGATCATGAAGTCACCCACTTAGCTAAAAAATGGTATTTTGCTACATAGTGAAGTTCGAGGCAAGCTGTTGGGTCAGAAAGGTTCCTTGACCTTTTGCAAATAACAATATTTGCTGTTTTCTTGGAATTTACATGATTTTTCTGGGGGTGGCAGCTTCATGATCCAAGGTGGCAGGATCATGTACCATGGCCAATTGGGGGGTGGGCGGTGCCATAGTAAGGGCAGCTTCATGCAACCCTCCTGTACTTCCATTTTGTGAATTTAGGCTATACAATAAATAGTGCAATCATCAGGCGGTTGTGCCTGTTTCTTTTTAAGATAGGGAGATTTTAGCACGAAACCAGGTAGGATAATAAGTAAGTAATTGATTTATAACCCGCCGTTTAGTGATACTGCAAAGCTCGGAAACATACGAAGAGTACATTCTCTGGAGCACGGGGGGGTGAGCCGCCCTCCCTCAGCCTGGTCGAATTATTCTGGTTTATTTTTGACGGCTAACGTTTCTTTGAAATGTAATAGAAAATAACATACCGGTGCCATTGCTAGCGCGAACAAAACTGGCGGAAATAAGCGAGAAGAACGGGAACCGGCGATGTTCGCGATTTTGAAAAACCACAAATCCCCAGCGGTGTAAAAGCTGCAAAGGACAACAAAAATTAGACCAATACCTGCACAATGCTGTAGCTGGCGAGGTAGCTGGGTTAATGTTATAAAGCTGAGATAAAACAAGGCTAGAAAGAAAAAGGCTGATGAAAAACCATAAATTCTTATTCTTCTAGCAAACTCTGTCATCCACTGTCATACCCTCGGTCCTGCCTCGGTCATACCAGCTATCCAAATATGGTAGAGGCATGTTGCGGTATGTTGCTGCGAACGAACATTACCATTTTTATGCACTTGCTGTGCTGTGAGAAAGGCCAGCAGCCGCAGTTAGCCAAAGGAGCTAATTAAAGGCCCCTGAGAACACATGAATAGGTATTTATGATCTTCATTCTATCATTTGCGCCACCGACGTTACCTGAACGCCAGTCTTAATCAAATAGATTTCCAGATGTCTGTTATATGGCCAAAATCTTTTGTTTTATTTACAATAGTCTATTCCTCAGTTTTAGGCTTCAAGTGTAAAATTTTGATAGTATGAGCAATGACCTTATATTTTTAGTTCTTGAATTTAGTCCGCAGTTTTAATCTTTTAACTGAATACCCCCGGCTATTTTCTTCTGGTTTCCTGGTCCAGCCTGCTACCTATCGAGACCTTCTAGCCATCCAAAGACGCGAACATGGAGTGTATTCCTCGTGGTATGTAAAATAATGCAGGTGCGCAAACGAACCACTACTTAAGGCGTATTCTCGCCGTTCCCCGAGGACTCCTCGGGGAATCGAAGGGAACGGCGAGAATAGAGGGAGTCCGCGCACAGAAACAGCGAGAACACTGGGAATGCTTCCAAAGTCGATTTTGTTCGAATAAGAAATATGCAGGTGAAGAAATTAGTCTGGATCCACTTTATTTTTGGTTTTGTTTATTGTGATTATTTTGAATTAATTTTACATTGCACCAATACCAGCAAAATTTGACTCCCCTCTGAATCTGAAAGGGAGTCCTTTTTTATGACGGGGATGATAATCGGAGCATTCCCCGTCCGTGGGGACTCGCGAGAATACGGGGAGTGAGTCCCCGGGATAAACAAAAACGCGGGGACTCCTCAAGTGGAGTCCTCGGGGAACGGCGAGAATAGGCCTTTAGTCTATGTGTTACAAGCAGTGCTTCCACTCCTCCCGAGTTCCCGGGAGATCTTCCCGCATTTTTTGTACATCTCCCGACAAAAACTTTCTCCCGATAGTCTCCCGATTTTCGTAATCTTGCCAAAATTACAATAAGGTCACAGTTCTTGAATTTGGCCGATCGCAGAAATCGCAGAAATGGCCGAGTTACGAAATTTTCGTCTGTGGCGCATGGTTGCAACATTATTTGCCTTTATGTAAAAACATACGTTTTTTCAGAAAAGTAAATTGATTTTAAAAAAATAATCCGACATAAACCTTCTTTGAAAGTATTGAGAGAAGATGGTCAAGCAAAATTCTGGTCACTGCCATTTTATGATGTACCGTCCAAAAGATGAGCGATCATAAATGTTTCCCAAAACTTCGACTGCGGCGCCTTTCATAGTTTTCTTCATTTGTTGGAAGGGCACGTCATTTAGGTGGAGTTTTCGACAGTTTTAGGCTGAAAACATTGTAAACTAGAATCTCTTTGGGAAATAGCTGAGTTTTGGCAGAAAAAAACCGAATCTAAAATTTTGCCGGAGGCGATGGCTTTTAACATAGTCTGTGGAAGCTGCTGCCAGAAACTCGCTCTCTTTGGTTAGAAGTGTTTTTGGGAAATCCTCGGGATCTTAGGGTTTGATAAGAACCCAGCATTTGCATGGGTGATGGAAAGCAGTTGCGCGAAATGTGAACTTCAAGAATTGTGAATGGAACTCTCAGTTTCTTCTCGTCGTGTGTACAGAAGTTAGAAACTGCTGCAGGAATGGTGTGGGGTAATAGGTCCATGTAGTCGCTTCATTTTTGAATAAAAAATTTGAAATAATTCAAATTGTAAGTTTCAAGGATTCGGTAGAATTTCTGGCAGATTCGTAAACTTTTGTTAGCTCCCCCCTCGCCAAAAGGAAAACGAACTTGCGACGCCCCTGATGACAAAGATGTCCGATGGATGCTTTTGACAACTAAGGGATTAAAGGTCTTTATCAGACGCCCTGGAAGCTTGAAGAGTTTATATCGGTTCAACGAAATTTAAACTAAATTGCTGGATATGTCCTCTAATTTCAGTCTGTTGACTGTCCCCAGGGTGGAAACGGTCGGGTTACCAAAGATTTTCAGTTTCTTCACCAACAAACGTACCCATTTCGTAAGCCTACGCAGAAAATTCTAATAATTTTCAGTCGAGAAAGCCACGCTGTTTCTCAAATTTTTAATGTTTGGGGCCCTAGCGCTTATGGAAACGCAGAGATAACTTTTAGTAGACCTCAAACCACCGAGGAAACGGAAATATCAGCCTTGCTATCAAACCGGTTATGTGTGTAGCATTTGCGCATCGAAATCGCTGTTTCTCAAATTTTTAATGTTTGGGGCCCTAGCGCTTATGGAAACGCAGAGATAACTTTTAGTAGACCTCAAACCACCGAGCAAACGGAAATATCAGCCTTGCTATCAAACCGGTTATGTGTGTAGCATTTGCGCATCGAAATCATAAGCGTGACGAATAGAATGAGTATTTTACGTGCCAATAAGTGGAATGCAGTTACTCAATGCCTTTTTTGGAACAAAGCTAACTATAAAATTGCTTTTTAAGACATAGTCACTGTTTTAAAAACTCCCGAATTTTCCACCGATTTCTTAAAAATGTCTGCCGATAATCTCACGATTTTTTCGGAGCGGTTACTGATTTTCAGAAAAAGAAAGTGGAAGCACTGGTTACAGGTTTGGTAACTGCAGATAGCAAATTCATCGTCGTTGTATCTCCCTGATAGATAGATTAGTGTATTTCAAAAGCCCACGGGCCATATGATATTTCTCTTTTCTCTCGTACGAGCACACCCTCTAAGGCGTATTCTCGCCGTTCCCCGAGGACTCCTCCGGGAAATGAAGGGAACGACGAGAATAGAGGGAGTCCTCCACGCGGACTCCGCGTACAGAAACATCGAGAACACGGGGAATGATTTCAAAATGGATTTTGTTAGAAAATAAAATATGCAGTTGACGCAATTAATCTGGATCCACTTCATTTTAGGTTTTGTTTATTCTGAATGTTTTCATTTAATTTTACATTGCACCAACACCATTAAAAATTAATTCCCCTCCGAATCTGAAAGGGAGTCCTTTTTTATGATGGTGATGATAATCGGAGCATTTCCTGCCCGTGGGGACTCGCGAGAATACGAGGAGTCAGTCCCTGGGACAAATAAAAACGCGGGGACTCCTCAAGTCGAGTCCTCGGGGAACGGCGAGAATACGCCTCTAATGCCTTTGACTTGTCATATAAAGTTATAAGCTTCCGATAAATACTTTAAATGGCTAGCACTCATAATCAGAGGCGTTACTAGCCAAAATGTTTGGGGGGGGGGGGGGCGAGGAATTTACCGACTGGCTGGAAATTTGTACCGACTTTTCCTGCAGAAAAACGACTGTTTTCAACAACGAAAAGACATTTCTCAAAAAAATCGACTGATTTTCAGAAAAATCTACTGATTTTCAGAAAAACCGACTATTTTGACGAAAAATCTGCCAATTTTCAGAAAAATCGACTTTTATAAAAAAAAAAAAAAATCAACTGTTTGGACAAAAAATCGCGGCGCTTCGCACCGACTCGGTTATTTTTTACCGACTGGCCGAAAGCATTGGGGGGGGGGGGGGGGCGTTCCCCCTCCCACCCCCAGTCGTGACGCCCCTGCTCATAATGCCCAAGACTCGAAATGTCCACGGTCCAAAATGCTCACGACTAAAAAATGCGTAAGACTGAAAAGGCCCACGGTTCAGAATGCCCACGATTGAATTATTTGCGGTGTCCGGTCCAGTCCGTAGATAAGTTGAATTAGCGATGGGTAAGAAACGGAAGGAGTAGAATCAGTCTCAGAATGGCGATAATCGTACGATGAACTGGTATAATCTTGGTTATAATATAATACTCTGCCGAATTCTGAAACAACAAACTGTTCCCAAAGAAATGTCGATCTTCAAACTGTTATTTTTGTTATGAACAATTCTTATTTCATGGTGCAAGATTTGGATCACCTAGTTTCGCTTCTTGTGCTGGTACAATTTTATAAGACATTCCTTCGTCCTTTCACGTACTTTCAGTATTATTTATACTAATCTGATCAACAACCAATAAAATAATTCCTTTCAATACCTTTTCCGTGGTAATCCTTTCCTTTGTAATCTCGTTGTCCCAAGCAGAGGCGTTACTAGCCAAAATGTTTGTTGGGGGGGGGGGGGGGGTCATTTGTACCTACTTTTTTTTTTTTTAGAGAAAACTGAAAAAAAAAACTGTTTTGACAAAAAGTCGCCTCTAAGGAAAACCGACTGTTTTTAATAAAAAATTGACTGATTTCAACAAAAAACCGACTGTTTTATGAAAAATCTACCGTTCCCAATAAAACAAGAGCTACGAGCTCATATGGCACTTGTTACGAGTAGGAGGTGCGAGAAACGAGAAAGTAAATCCGAGCATTTTCCCGGAAATTCCGGTACCCCTTCCAACCGTGCTCGGATCCGGTCCAGACCCTAAAATATGACATCTAAGGCATACGATCTCTCTGTTTTCCAAGTTTCATACAAATCACTTCACTCGTTCAACCCTTATGCCAGCCACAACATTTCTGGGACTCCCCCTCCCACTCCCCCCACTGAGGCCGAACACGACTCGGACACATGAACTTCGCATCCCTAACATTTCCTCTTGCCTTCCATCAGGTTTAACTCGAATTGGAGCATATCTTCAAACTTCCAGTTACTGCTTCATCCTCCCCTACTTTGGTCGGACGCCAAGTAGGCCGCATAAACTTACTACTGTCCAAGTTGCACCCCATTCGGACCATCTCTTTGGTTTCTGTGCATGTCACATGGTTTTCTGACCGCCCCTCCTCCCAACTCCCCCAACCATGGCCGCATGGGGTCCGAACACATGCTTTGCATATGTAGGTCATCAGTTCATATCACCCATAAAGTTTCACATGAATCGGGCCATTTCTTCGCAACCTACAGAAGTCCGTATTTTCCGGATTCCCTCTCCCTCAACTCCCTGGAAAATGGTCTGACCCAGGAACGGAAGTCTTCCTAGGGCATTGTGTCGAGTTCTTAAGGCTATTTGGTCGGATCACTAATATGCCTGCCAAATTTTATCGTCCTTAGCGCACCTGGAAGTATCCTAACTAGCGATCACCGGAACTCCGGGAAACCCCCTCCAAATCCCCCCAAAGAGCCCCGATACGATCTGATTCCGTCAAATTACGAATCTAGGTCTAGTGCTTGTTCTTCCCACCAAGTTTCATCCCGATCCCTCCACTCTTAACCATCTTTCTTCGGGACACTACAAACTGGAGAAACACAAAGCATTTCTTTAATCCTGTGCTCAGACACCCGGACAATGACCGCTTTGTGCAACAATACATCAACTTCGTTCTTTATCGCTTTCATTTCAGCGAAACCGAAACTTTTGTTCTTTACTCGCAAAAAATGTAGTGGTTTAGTCTCAAATTCTATCTTGTACCCTGAAGATACTATAGTCAAAATATTCGCATCAGTTGTTATTAACTTCCAATTTGAGACGAACCCACTGATTCTCCCAGCTTTAAAGTTGTCAACCAAAAGTTGTGACTCCTGAGTAAACTTAATGAGGAGCTCCGGTTCCCCCCTCCAACTCCCCCCAATGTCACCGGATCCGGTCCAGAGTTAAAATGGGACGTCTGATGCACGAGGTGTTTCTAAATATCAAGTTTCATTTAAATCCCACTACCCGTTCAATAGCTGAGCGTGCCACTAGATTCCGGATTCCCCATCCCTCCCCTCTCCCACGATGGTCGAATCAGAATATACATTAACAAGTCAATCTATTCGCGTCCCCCGCAAGCCTGCCAAGTTTCATCCTAGCACAGCACGAAGTACCGAAGTCGCGAGATAACTAGAAATTCGGACCCCCCTCCCCCAAACCCCCACAGTGACCGGATCCGGTCCATTTATGTCATTCACGTATCTAGGAATTATACTTTGTCTGCCCACCAAGTTTCATCCACTCAGCGCGTTTCCCAGCATTCCCTGTTCCCCCCTTCAACTCCCCCCCAATGTCACCGGATTCGGTCCAGGTTTAAAATCGGGTGTCTGAGACACAAGGTCTTTCTGTATATCAAGTTTCATTTAAGGTTCGACCACCCGTTCGTAAGTTAAAAATACCTCACTTTCCCGGATTCCCGCTCTCTCCAAGCCCCCCCCCCCCAAGATGGTCGGACCGGGGAAAGACTATTCCAACTCAATCTGTTTGGGTCCCTGACACGCCTGCTCAGTTTCATCATCCTAGCACATCAGGAAGTACGAAATTCGCCCCCACCCCCAAAGGTGAGCGGATCCGGTACGGTTATGTCAATCCCGAATCTAGGACTTGTACTTGTTGTTTCCACCAAGTTTCGTCCCAACCTCTCCACTTTAAGCGTTTCCCAAGATTTCCGGTTCCCCCCCTCCAACTCCCCCCAATGTCACCGGATCCAGTCCGGATTTAAAATGGGACGTCTGAGACCCGAGGACTTCCTATGTATCAAGTTTCATTAAGATCTGACCACCATGTCGTAAGTAAAAAATATCAATTTTTCCGGGTCCCCCCTCCCTCCACTCCCCAGCCACCAGATGCTCGGATGGGGAAAGTGTCTATTTCCAACTTAATCATTTCGGGTCCCTGATATGCCTGCCAAGCTTCATCGTCCTAGCTTATGTGGAAGTGCACGAACTAGAAAAACTTGGACCGACCGATCGACGGACGGACAGAAATTGCGATCACTATATGGCACCATAAAAAATCGACTGTTTTTACGAAAAATCGCGGTGCTTCGCGATGACTCTGGCTATTTTTTTTTTACCGACAACATCGGGGAGTGGCCCCCCCCCCCCCGCCATATGTGACACCTCTAGTTCCAGGACATTCTGGCCTCCCCTATCGACAGTTTGAGCCGTCGATATTTTGGACAATTTCGAGTCTGGGGTCTTCGACCTCCCTTGTGGTATTTTGAATCGTCAGCCTTTTAAACCGTGGACATTTTGATCCTGGCGTTCTGAGCGTGGGCATTGTGAGAGAGGGCAAATAGATCGAGGTGATTTGGGGAACCACCCCTTTATATGACCAAGTCCGAAACATGTCAGTGACCTTAACGAAGGACAAATCCCCTAACTTGACTCAAATCTTTTGTGAACCAATCAACACCGTATGTAGTGACGTTACTGGCTCTTCGCTGGGCCCACAGCGATTCTTCGCCGAATTAGTCGCCAAGAGCCGATTTCATCATCTCTGGCTCTTCGGTGCCACTTTTTGGCGCCCGTGAGTGGATAGCCATAGCCCACAGGTCTCACAAGCGGAGTGTGGTATGGTTGGTAATGTCATCAAGGCGCCGGCAGATGGCTCAATGCCCTTTTATTACCATGTAGCCTACTTCCAGCTGTCTGTCCCAGGCAAGACTACCTATTTCCTAAATACAATGAATCTTTTCATCCATTCCTCAAACTCCAGTCAATGTGGTCCATTATTTGTATTCCGTCCCCACATTTTTCAGCCCCTCATTCTCATCACTAAATGTTCAGGCGAAGAATCCCTAAACCAACTTTCATCGAACTACCTCTTTCCATTCAGGAGCTACATAGCCATCAGTACAACGGACGGGAAAATTTAAGAAATCGCCTTTGTTCACGATCACGTTTCTTTTTTTTTTAATTGTCGTACTAGAGATGTAGTGTTGTCTTGTTGATCAAGTGGATCCACGAATATTTACGACAACATATCTTTATTCAAAAATACTGACAAACGAAAGACATATTGACTACGATAATTTCGGACTTACATCAAGACTAGAAGTTGAGCTTTTACCAACTCTCAAACAAATTATAAACCAGTATCTTGCAACAGAGGGCTTCAAACCCACGGCACTATATTACGTCGATCGCTCTGTACATGAAATAAGTAACTTACCCAGTTTCACAAAACTAAATACAGTTGCCTCCATAGTAAACTCCCTGTAAATCAAGCCGAATCTTGGCAAATTTCCATCGTCCCATCCCTAATGAGAAACTTTCTCTGTTTTTTTTCGTTTGGATAGTTCGCCCATCCATGAACATATCCCGTCGCGGTCCCAGGGAAACATTTAAGGCGTATTCTCGCCGTTCCCCGAGGACTCCTCGGGGAATCGAAGGGAACGGCGAGAAGAGAGGGAGTCACTCCACGCGGACTCCGCCTCGGAAAACAACAAGAACACGGGGAATGCTTCTAAAATGGATAGACTGAATTTTTCTTTTGGTTTATTCTGATTCTTTTCAATTAATTTTACATGCACCAACACCAGCAAAAATTGATTCCCCTCCGAATATGAAAGGGAGTCCTTTTTGATGATGGTGATGATAATCGGAGCATTCCCCGTCCGTGGGGATTCGCGAGAATACGGGGAGTGAGTCCCCGGGACAAACAAAAACGCAGGGACTCCTCAAGTGGAGTCCTCGGGGAACGGCGAGAATACGCCTTTAGTCTTCTATACGTTTGACCTTGGTATTCCTTAAGGCGTTTTGAACCAGTTCTAGTTACCATTTATTAATCGGCACCTTGAAACACGATGGGTAAGTCTTCTATGAAATAGTAAGTTTGCTGAAACGAACTCTCAATAAGTCACTTTCAACCAATAAGCCAACATCTCCAAATCGGGCAGGAAATCAGTCAAATAATGGATTAGGATAGATAATGTATGCTGCGAGTGCAAGTATAATACTACTAGGTAAACATGCCGGGATCTCTTGCGGATTCTGTACAGCGCTCAGCGGAAAGCTTCAGTGCACCCACCTCGTCGAATAGTGGTAAATTTCAAGTTTCCAAAAACGCACTTGGGGGAATTTAGCTTTGAGTGTAAATCTCGTGGCGAAAATAAGGTTCCATTATGCACTTTTAAACGAACTTAAAAAAAAAAAATAGCAACGGGTGAAAACGATTTTAAACGAAGCACTTACTGACCGACTGGCTGCCATGACGTGAGGTCTCACCTGTATACTGACCACCAGGCTTATCGTTTACAGACCAGCCAAACGAAATGAAAGGAAACTCAGCGACCGGCTGGCCTACAATGGCTTCAATTGCAACACACGTAGCTTTGATTGCTGCTGAGGCTGACCTCACTGTGCAGACAGGACATTGTGACCCATCAGCATCTGCTGATTACGAAGATCACTTGCTCACCTACTATCCTCACACAAAAAATGGTCACTTCTCGCCTGGCAAGAACAATCTCGAATAGCTACGCATTGTGATTCTTGGCAACGTCACTTACTTACCATAATTTTCTTGAGATCAATTTTCCAATCTGACTAGCGATCACCGAGAAAACAGTCATGCTACAACGAAACTCGGGCTAGGCCCAACACAACACTGAGCGATCACACAATGGATGTGACTAGAAAAAACTTAATCACTAATATCTATAAAAATCATGACTACCCTTGGTCACCAACAGTCACAGTTTCATCTTTGATTTCATTCCCAAAGATATCCAAGTGTATATTATGTCGAGTACTTATGTGTCTCCGGAGCGTCGTCCTCCTAGAGGCTTGGTAAGGACAGTGAGGGCAGTGAAACAGCTTGATTCCGCCACATTCGAACTTGAGATGGAACATGAGGGCAGGCTTTCTTTTGTAGCGGCGTGAGCAGTTCGGACAAGGAAATCGCTTCTCGAGCTCGCACTCAAACTTGTGTCGGTTCAGTTCCTCGTCGCCATGGAAATTTTTGTTGCACGACTGGCATACCGAGAACCCGTTAAACTGCAGGATTTCTAGGCCAGCTGAAAGAGAGGAAGAATGAAAAAGTGAAAGCTAAAACGCAAATACAAAATACAAACAAAACTGAACACACTGAGGAATAGACGGTAAATTCGGGACGTAAACTAACTGAATCTCAACGTTGTTTTCCAAACACATTTTAGGAACTGTGTACAGTACAGCGGAATAAATTATACCGCATTTTCGACAGTGCTATCCCTTTTGCGTGTGGCTGATCCAAGAGTTCAAGAATGACATCATATGTGAGTCATATCATCCTATGACCACTTGGTCAGTTATATTACGACAAATTTCACAAAAAGCGGTAGATATAACTTCATATGAACCTCCAGAGAGGATGATATAAAGCTATATCACCATCCAGAGAGGCTGATATGACGTCATACCACACTCCAGAGGGGATGATGTGAAGTCATATCACCCTCCTGAGAGTATGATATGAAGTCAAATCTCTCCAGAGAGGTTGATATGAAGTCAAATGTCTCCAGAGAGGTTGATATGAAGTCAAAGTTCGGAAAAGTTATAACAGTTAACACACCTCCATCTCGGGTTGATATCGGAATAACAACCTCGATGGCCATTTAAAAATATCAACCTTGCTGCGCTCGATAGATATTTTTCATAACCTACCTTGCCTTCGGATCGGATAGGTTATTTTCAATGACCGTCTCGTTTTTTTTTTCCAATATCAACCTTGATCAAACTTCAGAGTCACTGAAACACTCGACGATGCAAGTTTGTCACCCTAAACAGTATGCTGTTACAAGCATAACTATTTCTTTCGTGGGGGAGGTACTATAGCGGAAGAGAGGTAGGAAACGTGTGTGTTGGTGAGCTGGGAAGGGGTAAAAGGCCACCGTGGAATGACCAGTACAGACAATCAGCTACAGCAACAGTCAGCATTGTACAAAGACGATAGCTCAATTTGACAATAGATTCGTCGACACATAGAATTAAAACACAGACATATTTAATTCAAGAAACTCTCAAAACAAATATAAGGCACTACGGAAAATCCAGAACTAGCTAGGATATCTCGTGAAGTAAACTGCATTCTGGAACTGCCGAAAGAATACAGGATTTTACAACTTGTTTATCGAGAATACAGACACATGCAAACCGAAATTATTTTCAGAGTTGCTGCAGTTTCGGACCAGCTCTTCCATGCTAATCTTCGTTCTAACTTCCTGTACAATTATTTTCCAACTAGAGATCAACAACGGGGTAAGTATCTCCGTGTTCACCTGGGTCATCACCAAGAGCCTAGAAAAAACAAATAACTTAGAAGTTTAAGACACTAAACCAAATATAGAAGAGGGCCAAGACAAACGACACCTGACATTGATATGAAGCCGGGCCAGCCCAGCAGAAAGTCACCGCCATTTTGGGGAGTTGACTATTAGCGGCTAAAATACCACAGGACACCCGCAGTTGCCACCGACGAATTTATTTTGTCCTCTTCCCACTAGTGCTTTAAAGGACGTTTAGTGGTAGGAATTTTTGCCGACCGAGAAGAGAAACAAGATTAGAGGGTTTCGATGGGATCCCAGAAAAGTCAATATTTGATCGAGACAATTGGGTTTTGTCTTCGCCTCGCCTGGCTCCTTGAACATTTTACTATTCAAATTCAGAAACAGATTAAGGCCAAATAGCTAATCATCTGAGAAAACCAAGTTCAGATATGGATTCAGCATGTGTGTTTACCCCTATAAGTCATACCTATTTTGACAAAAACTTCCTGACTTACTCTGCCAATTTCCCGGTTTTGGCCGAATTCTGGAATTACTTGTTAGGCGAAAAAGTAAAGATAAACAAGACCAAAGGTTTCGATGGGATCCCAAAAATTCAATATTTGATCCAGACAATTGGGTCTTGTCTTCGCCAGATCCAGTCTTCGCCAGACCCCTTGAACATTTTTACTATTAAAATTCAAAAACAGATTAATCATCTGATTGAATCAGTTCAGGTATTGAATCAGCATGTGTGTTTACCCCTATAAGTCATCTCTGTTTTGACGAAAACTTCCTGCCACTTCTGCCAATTTCCCGGTTTCGGCCGAATTCCGGAACTACTTTTCCGGAAAAAAAAGAAAGCTCAAAAACTCCAATATTGAACATCTAATCGACTTCAAATAAAAATTCAACTTATAACAAATTTTCCGGCTCCAGCCGGATTCCCGTCGAACTATATGTCCGGGTAAAAAATGATTGTCATACACAAATTCACTATATTTTTACCCCTAAATCGAATATCTAATCAACTACAAATAATACTCTAACTTTTAACAATTTTCGGTTCTGGCCGGATTCCGGCGAACTACTTGTCAGGGTAGAAAACTGTTTTCACATAAGTGTTCACCATGTCTTCTTACCCCTAAATCGAACATCTAATCAACTCCAAATAAAACTTTTACTTTTAACAAACTTTCCGGTTTTGGCTGGATTCCGGGCGAACTACTTGTTCGGCGAGAAAATGGTTTTCACCACTGTGTTCAGCATGGCTTTCTACCCCTAAATCGAACATCTAATCAACTTCAAATAAGACTTTTACTTTTAACAAACTTTCCGGTTTTGGCCGGATTCCGGGCTAATTACTTGTCCGGCGAAAAAAACGGTTTTCGCCATCGTGTTTAGCATGTCTTCTTACCCCTAATCAAACATCTAATCAACTTCAAATACAAATTTTACTTTTAACAAACTTTCCGGTTTTAGCCGAATTCCGGGCGAACTACTTTTCCGATGACAAAATGGTTTTCCCCATCGTGTTTAACATGTATTCTTACACCATAATCGACTATTACATTATCTGTTTAAAAATATTTCATTTGCCTCTTAATTTAAAACCCCTCCCCCACCCCTAAATGTAGGGCTAAATAGCCCATCTACGAACTTGACCTTACTCTTGATCCAAAGAATCCTCACACCAAGTTTCATCAAAATATTTCATTCCCTTCGAGAGTTATAGTGCGCACAGACGGACGGACGGACAGACAGACAGACGGACAGACGAACAACTTTCGCGATGTCATAGGTATCCCGCCACTTACGTTTTGGGATCCCAAAAACGAGTTCAGCGTATCTTCTTTCCGCTATGTCGAACATCTAATCAACTTCAAAACAAAATTTAACTTGTAACAAATTTTCCGGTTCCAGCCGGATTCCGGGCGAACTATATTTCTGGGTAGAAAAGGATTGTCATGTACGGATTCAGCATTTCTTCTTACCCCTAAATCGTCTATCCAAGCAACTACCAATAAAACTTTTACTTTTAACAAATTTTCCGGTTTTGGCCGGATTCCCGGTGAACTACTTGCGAGTCCGGCGAGAAAATGATTTTCATCATCGTGTTCAGCATGTCTTTTTGCCCCGGAATCGACAATCACATTAGCTGTTTAAAAATATTTTGTTTGCCCCTTGATTTGAACCCCCTCCCCCACCCCTAAATGTTGGGCTAACAAAGCCCATCTACGAACAACGACCAAAGAATCCTCACACTAAGTTTCATCAAGAATATCTCATTTCCTTCGAGAGCTATCGTGCTCACAGACGTACGGACAGACGAACAACTTTTGCGATGTCATAGGTATCCCTCCACTTACGTTTTCGAATCCCAAACAGCGCAGAAAAGCAAATAGGTCTAGTCAACTTATAGCTTCCCTGCAACCAAAGTATATTTTGCAGGTTGGATACCAGCCGACCAACGTTCCGAAAATTGTCTTCCATGTGTCAGAGCTAAGGACGCGGACGTCAAATAGATGACAAGCTTGACCAATCATTTAGCCTGCGAGCAGTCCAAACGGATTATCTAGTTTCTATGATGGTGAAAAACCCCAACTATTTTGTTCGTGGCTGACGTTACTGAAAACCCAGGCAGGAATTCTAGGCCGTGAGTTTGAACCCACAACATCTGTCCGCGCTATAAGACCGAGGCGCTGTTTGCCCCGGATTAGTGTTGGGTGATATTTTGCTTTATCCGTATGGCTATATTTTCAGTTTCAGGACCACTGTTCGCCTTCTTAAACGTCTTGTTTCGTTAAATTTGAGAAAAAACATCTTAGTTAAGGACATTTTTTGGAGATAAAACCGAATAACTAAATATACTGAAAAACAAAAAAAAATGAGGATATAGAAGAGTATATATATTCGGATACATACGATGCGATAGATGACGAAAATAACTGAGTTCAAATATCATTTCCGACATCGATAGTTACGTTTCGATATTTGTTCCTATATACATATATCGAATATCGCCTAACGCTACCAGAGATAGCAAAATGCAAATAGCAGAAAGGACCAGCGTGTTACTTGGCCCGTCAACCGTAGGATAAAAGCAAACATGATGACACTGGCTAACCCCAGGGTAAAATACGCTACTCGTAAGGACCTTTTGAAACTCTTCAAACTCCAAATGAACAGCAGATAGCACCGGGCACGTGTCTTCTATACTCGCTCGGTTTTCAGTACGCTTCGGTAAATTAAGGCCTGGCTATCTGACGAGCTGCGGTATGTTAGCACGAAGGAAGCCTGTCCGAAGTAGATGACAATTTGTAGTGGATATAAATTGATTGTAAGGCCGAATCTGGAGGTGAAAGCTTTTCCTATGGCCGAAGGGTTGGAAACTAAGGATTCGCAAAAATAGCAAGAAAACACCGTCCGGTCACTGACTCGGGCCTTTAATCTAATGTAATATAACTGAAAGGATCTTAATTAGACTTTAAATACGCTGGTCAATGCCATATTTTATTTTATTATAAAACGTCAATTCAAGCTTTCTCTAGTATATCATTCTGACCCGCGGTCAACCCAGCCAGGAGTTAAGCTAGAAGCAATCACTGGACGTTTTCGTGTAACCAGGAGGGGTGTAACCAGTGTAACCAGGAATCAACCCCTTTGGGGCAAGGGAAAGGCCGAGTTCGTAGATGGGCTATGTAGCCCTACATTTAGGGGTGGGGGAGGGGGTTCAAATTAGGGAACTAATCCCTTTCAACAGCTAATGAGATAGTCGATTAAACGGTAAGAAGACATTCTGAATACGAATATGAAAACCCTTTTCTCGCCGAACAAGTAGTTCGTCCGGAATCCGGCCAAAGCCGGAAAGTTTGTTAAAAGTAGAAGTTTTATTTGAAGTTGATTAGACGTTCGATTTAGGGGTAGGAAGACATGTTGAAAACTTATGTGAAAACCATTTTCTACCCGAACAAGTAGTTCGCCCAGAATCCGGCTTAAACCAGAAAACTGTTAAAAGTTTTATTTATAGTTGATTAGATATCCGATTTGGGGGAAGAAGAGATGCTCAATCCGTGTATGACAATCCTTTTTACCCGGACATATAGTTAGCCCGGAATCCGGCTGGAATCGGAAAATTTGTTATAAGCTAAATTTTTATCTGAAGTTGATTAAATGTTCGATATAGGGGAAAGAAGATACACTAAGTTCATTTTTTAGCTTTCTTTTTTCGCCGAACAAGTAGTTCCGGAATTCGGCCGAAACCGGGATATTGGCAGAAACAAGGCAGGAAGTTTTCATCAAAACAGTGACTTATAGGCAGGGGCGTCGCTAGCCAAAAATCGAGGGGGGGGGGGGGGGGGTACCGGAGCCCTGCCGCCCGTTTCAGCTTTTTGTCTCATATGTGATATTAAAACTCGTGATAACTGCAATCGTTGAAGACTGAAGATTAGAAGCTTAGTTGTATCACCGAGCTCAGAAGCGGTTTGAAGGGCTTGGGCGTATCTTAAAATATACGACTGGCAGATGCCCGGAAAGCCCAAGAGTCATACCAGTTAGCCAAGAAACACGGCACTATATCCACAAAACTGTATATCAGACAGAATGAAAATGAGCACCGCAGGCTAAATTTGTTAAGTAGGCCATGATTTTTTTCGGGCAAACGCTACTTCCCCCCAGCAAAATCTATTATTTAGTTCTTAATGCGGCCCAAGCCCCAAAATTTCAAGCCTAAAACCCGAAGGAAATGACGCGACTTTCCAGTAAACAGAGCCTACTACAAATTTCTGTGGAATCCCATATGATCAGAACGGCAAGGTAAGGGCCACTTAGCATGATCTGCCCGTCTGTCTTTGTTCACGGCGAATCCAGAAAAGTGTGAGACATTTAGCTGGAAGTTGGTTAATGTGCATCAATTCGAGCTTTCTCAAAAAACAAGACCAAAGGTTTCGATGGGATCCCAAAAATTCAATATCTGATCCAGACAACTGGGTCTTGTCTTCGCCAGACTCCTTGGGCGCTTTTACTATTAAAATTCAGAAACAGATTAAGGCCAAATAGCTAATCATCTGAGAAATCCAAGTTCAGATATGGATTCAGCATGTGAGTTTACCCCTATAAGTCATATCTGTTTTGACGAAAGCTTCGTTCCCCTTTAACCAATTTCCCGGTTTCGGCCGAACTCCGGAACTACTTGTCCGGCGAAAAAAGAAAGCTCAAAATGGAACTCAGGGTATCTTCTTTCCCCAATAACTATCATATAATCAACTTCAAATAAAAATTTAACTTATAACAAATTTTCCGACTCCAGCCGGATTCCGGTCGAACTATATGCCCGGGTAAAAAATGATTGTCACACACGGATTAAGCATCTCTTCTTACCCCTAAATCCGATATCTAATCAACTACAAATAAAAATTCAACTTTAAACAGTTTTGGCCGGATTCCAGGCGAACTACATGTCCGGGTAGAAAATTGTTGTCACATAAGTGTTCAGAATGTCTTCTTGCCCTAAATTGAGCATCTAGTCAACTCCAAATAAAACTTTTAATTTTAACACACTATCCGGTTTGGGCGTGATTCCGGGCGAACTACTTGTCCGTCGAGAAAATTTCACCATCGCGCTCAGCATGTTTTCCCACCCCTAAATCAAACATCTAATCAACTTCAAATATAACTTTTACTTTTAACAAACTTCCCGGTTTTGGACGGATTCCGGACGAACTATTTTTCCTATGACAAAATGGTTTTCATCAGTGTTCAGCATGTCTTCTTACCCCATAATCGACTATCACATTAGCTGTTTAAAATATTTAGTTTGCCACTTAATTTGAACCCCCTCCCCACCCTAAATGTAGGGCTACAAAGCCCATCTATGAACTCGACCGGTCCGATGACCCGACGAATCCTCACACCAAGTTTCATCTAAATATCTAATTCCCCTCGAGAGTTATCGTGCTTACAGACGGACGGACGGACAACTTTTGCGATGTCATAGGTATCCCTCCACTTACGTTTTGGGATCCCAAAAAGTACTGATCATCGAAAAAAAAAACTGAAATGGAGTTGATCTGTTCTGAATTTTTAAAACACAACATAACAAGACCAAAGGTTTCGATGGGATCCCAAAAATTCAATATCTGATCCAGACAACTGGGTCTTGTCTTAGCCAGATCCAGTCATCACCAGACTCCTTGAACATTTTTACAATTAAAATTCAGAAACAGATTAAGGCCAAATAGCTAATCATCTGAGAAAACCAAGTTCAGATATAGATTCAGCATGTGTGTTTACCCCTATAAGTCATATCTGTTTTGACGAAAACTTCCTGCCACTTCTGCCAATTTCCCGGTTTCGGCCGAACTCCAGAACTACTTGTCCGGCGAAAAAAGAAAGCTAAAAAAACAACTAAGGTTATCTTCTTTCCTCAATAATGAACATCTAATCAACTTCAAATAAAAATTTACCTTATAACATATTTTCCGACTCCAGCCGGATTCCGGTCGACGAAAAAATATGATTGGTGAAATATGATTGTCACAAACGGATTCAGCATCTCTTCTTACCTCTAAATCGCTTTCTAATCAACTAGAAATAAAACTTTAACTTCTAACAATTTTCCGGTTTTGGCCGGATTCCGTGCGAACTACATGTCCGGGTAGAAAATTGTTTTTACATAAATGTTCAGCATGTCTTCTTGCCCTAAATGTAACATCTAATCAACTCCAAATAAAACTTTTAATTTTAACAAACTTTCCGGTTTGGGCCGGATTCCGCGCGAACTACTTGTCCGTCGAGAAAATGGTTTTCACCATCGTCTTCAGCATGTCTTCCTACCCCTAAATCGAACATCTAATTAACTTCAAATAAAACTTTTACTTTTAACAAACTTTCCGGTTTCCGCCGGATTCTAGGCCATTTTGTCCGATGACAAAATGGTTTTCACCATCGTGTTCAGCATGTCTTCTTACCCCATAATCGACTATCCAAAATATGTTGTTTGCCCCTTAATTTAACCCCTCCCCCACTCGGATCCCAAAAATCAAATTACGTGTTGCAATAACCGGACCCTCGTTGCTCATGAAGCCGATTTATTTTTAAACGTCAGACTGGAGAAAAGTTTGTATCATTTAATACTTTTCTACTAAAATATAAAGGATCTTTGCATGAAACCAACAAATTATTGGAAATGTACGCCACAAACAAATCAGCCCGATTTTTACTTCAATCGAGAGTTAAAACTTGGGTTAAAACTGTGTGCTGCAGGGTGAAATTCCGCCCCCCCCCCCCCCCCATAGCGACACCCCTGATTTTAGGGGTAAACACACATACTGAATTTATACCTGAACATGGTTTTCTCGGATGATTAGCTATTTGGCCTTGATCTGTTTCTTAATCTTCAAGGAGTCACTCGATCTGGGGAAGACAAGACCCAATTGCCTGGATCAAATATTGAATTTTGGGATCCCATCGAAACCCTTGGTCTTGTTTTTTACAGACCAGATCTTCCCTCTCACACGTTCTGAATGTCGTGTTACGATCTTTACCTCCACCATAGCCTTTTGTGAGCATAGTATATTATTCTGGCGCGCGGGAAGGGCCAACCAGTCAGTTGCTTCACGAGTCACGACACTTGATGGTGGAGGCAGACACCATAGAACAACATTTATAATGTGGGATGAAAGATTAAGCGACTGCTCTTTGTACTGTACTGAATGCACGCCAGCTACACTCCAATAAGGCCGGTTACTTCTTTATATAGTATGTTCTTGGGGGTTCGAAACTGTAACTGCAAAAGCAATAGCTTACCCAACAAAATTTATTCTGCACCCTGAGACGGGCGTAATCTTCACGCATGCAATTTCTTCGTTCTGAGGGGAGCATCCCAGTAAATTGCCCGCGGGCTTTTAAGGGTAGAGACGAAAAGTTAACTAACTATAAGGGCGATTCTGGCAGTCTCGAAAGCTCCGCGAGCTTTTGCTCCGGCTGTTTTTGCGACTTCGCCTAAAACTCGTTTCGCTGTCCAAAACTGTTCTCGCGCTCCACTAGTTTCCGCCAACACTTGGAAAGCGAATCCACTTCGCGAGTGGAAAGTGATTTCGGCACGTCAGCGAGAAGTTGTAAAGGTGCAAGAGAGGCGCAACACTTTCCGTTTGTTCTTGCACTCGGCGATTCTCGCTTCGCTTTTCGGGAAGCGAATCGAAGAGATCGCCAGAATATACACTATAAACAGTTGGAGGGGGGTAACCAGTCGCGGCTGAGTTTTAGTACTGGTTACTTATTAGGTCGTAATTTATTGTTTTCTTTGAAAAAATAAATTGCTGTAGCATTCCTTAGGCTACACGGAAGCCGCCTAACTCACCGAATGTCCACTGCCTGGTTTAGAGAGGTGTATTGCAAGAACGTGTTTCTTTACGTTGGTTCGCTGAGTAAACGAGCGGCCACAGTACTCGCATGAGAACATTCTTCTTCCTCCACATTCATATTTGGCATGTCGAGCCAAGGAATCTCGTCTGCGGTACCTTTTGTCACATTGAGTACAGGGATATACGCACGACCCAAGCTGATCAACTGTAAATCATAAAAAGCGTAAGAATGAAAAAGAGGTAAAATAGCAAAAAAAAAACCCAGAAAGAACGGCTTTGCAACAAGTATGTCCCTTTCTTCCGTAAACATAATATGTGCAGTCTATCGACTTCAAGCCGATAATTTTGATTACTTCGAAGACGCTATAATGACTTGCAGTTTTCAGTTCCTAAGTGTCTACTGCACCCCAAGCGCTAAGGAGAAATTACGCTCTTTCTACTTAGCGCGCCGCCGTCACACGTTTATGTTCAACTCGAGTGTTTAGGGAAAATCCAAAACTGCTTGCAGTTAAAACTACAGATTTTATTTAGACTTTTTAATTTCCTACATGTTTGCATTCGTGGGAGATCAAAGGGAGATCGCCGGGGGTGGGGGGTGGAACCGGGTATTCGTCGGGTGGGGGGTCGCCTAGGCCCACCCGATGCTCCGTGTATGTCAGTCTGTAGCTTGATAGCCCTTGCAGGCTGTAAGCTATTAATGTAAGCTATTTCGTCCAAACTTAGCGTGAGGATTCTTTAGGTCAAAGGACACGTCAATTTTGTAGGTAATTCGTATTCGCCATATTCCAGTCCAGAGCTTCCAAGCGGACTAGTTTCTGTAAGCTCCCCTATGTCTCGTTATCAGTCCTTGTCCGCAGATAGTTAATCTTCGTTCAATTAGGTGGTATAGGCTGTGTGGTAATGTAAGTGGTGTTCATGACTTATACGCATCCTTGTCCAACCTCAAGTTTCAGGTGCTTATAAATGCGATGATGTCCCTTTCTTTCCTCAGCTCTTTGGCAGAACCCAACCAAGCGATCGGACTGGCTGTGCATAAAACCATATAGGTTCAGAATCAATTACCAGTTCAGCAGCATAAACAGCACGCCCCAAGTATAAGCCGAAACTATAGACGCTGTCTCAAAGACGGCTCAGATTTTACCATCTCTCTCACTCTGTCAAGTAATGAGACAATAGCTGCGTTCATTTCACTCCGGCTGTCTCAGGTGTTTTGTCACCGGGATCCGGTTCTTCTCTTAAAACGCGTTTTTATGGCACTTGCAGCCTCTGGCTTTAGTGCCATATACCGATCGCAATCCCGTCTGTCGGCCCGTCCATTTTTTTGTCACACTTTTTCGAGTTAGGGTACTTCCAGATGTGCTAGGACAATGAAACTTGGTAGGCATATCAGGGACCTGACCAAACAAACTTGGAAATAATCAGTCTCGATCCGACCATATGCGGGGGAGTGGAGAGCAGTAGAAACTTGAAAATTTAGGGCAGTTTGTCACACTTTCTCGAGTTAGGGTACTTCCAGATGTGCTAGGACGATGAAACTTGGCAGGCATGTCAGGGACCTGACCAAACAAACTTGGAAATAATCAGTCTCGATCCGACCATATGCGGGGGAGTGGAGAGCAGTAGAAACTTGAAAATTTAGGGCAGTTTGTCACAGTTAGGGTACTTCCAGATGTGCTAGGACGATGAAACTTGGCAGGCATATCAGGGACAAACCAAACAAACTTAGAAATAATCAGTTTCCAGATCCGACCATCTTGGGGGGGGGGGGGGGTAGAGGGCGAGAGAATCCGGGAAATTGAGTAGTTTGTAACGTAACTGAATAGATGATATATCTCTGATGTCCCGTTTAAAGTCTTGACCGGATTCGCCAGGGGGGAGTTGAGGGGGGGTTACCCGAACTTTCAAGAAACGGCTAGAATGGAGGGATCGAAGTGACGCACCGTGTACACAATTGTACTGGATCCAGACACTTGGGGGAGGAGGGGGGGGGGGGTCCCGGAATCCCGGTGATGGATGTTTTGTGGATTTTCACGAAGAAACTTGGCAGGCATATCAGGGACCAGATCAAACTGACTTGAAAATAAAAAATGTGTCGATCTGATAATCGGAATACTGAGTCATGCGTAACTTTGGAACGGGTGATCGGATTGGAGTTAAGTTAATTGAACAGAGGACATTTGTCTGGTGATCTTTTTCATATCCGGACCGGACCCGACAACTATTGGGGGTGGGGGGAATACGTGACCCGCTTAGGGATGGGACTTTGTGGGAATAACCAACAGGGAGGGGGGGGGGGGGATTCCGGTGATCGCGGTTTTGGGGATTTTCATGATAAAATTGGCAGACATAGCAGGGAACCGATCAGACTGACTGATGAGCTTTCGAACGGACGGTCGGATTGGAATGAAACTTAATAACTGAATAGATGAAATATCTCTGATGTCCCACTGACTTGGAAATTTCCTGATCCGATAATCGTGGGGGGAGTGTAGGGAGGGGGAAACCGAAATATTGAGTCATGCGTAACTTTGGATTTAGTGACCGAACTAACTTGAAAATAGTCTGTTTGTCAACCCGGCCATCTGGGGGGGGGGGGGGGGGGTTAGGGCAGGGGAATCCGGAAAACTGAGCAGTGTGTAACCTCGAACGGACGATCGGATTGGAATGAAACTTAATAACTGAATAGATGAGATATCTCTGATGTCTCATTTGAAGTCCAGGCCGGATTCGACAGCTATCGGGGAGTTGGGGGGGGGGGGAGACCGGAAATCTCGAGAAACGGTTAGAATGGAGGGATCAGAGTGAAAATTGCTGGAAAGAACAAACATCTGCTCCAGGTAAATCATTTACACAACTGGACTGGATCCGGACACTGGGGGGGGGGGGGGGGTAGTCCCCGGAATTCCCGTGATGGCAGTTTTGAGAATTTTGACGACGAAACTTGGCAGGCATATCAGGGACCCGATCAAACTGACTTGGAAATAAAAATACAGAACCGAATTAACTCCAGGCACTGTGGGTGGAGTTGGAGGGGGGGGGGGGGTGGGGGGTTAAGTTTCGTCCCAATCCCTCTGCTTTTAGAGTTTCTTGAGTTTTCCACCCCCCCCCCCCCCCCATCCCCACTGGTATCGGACCCGACTAGGACGTGACACTGAACGTCCGAGGCGATAGCTCACCAGACAAATTTCATTCAAATCCTATCACCCGTTCAAAAGTTATGCACGCCACTAGATTCCGGACTCTCCATCCACCCACTCCCCCCACGATGGTCGGGTCGGGGAAACGGCTGTTCTCAAGTCAATCTGTTCGGATCCCTGACATACCTGCCAAGTTTCATCGCCCTAGGACATCAGGAAGTATGCCGAACTCGCGGGATCGCTAGAAATCCGGACCCCCACCCCAACTCCCCCACAGTGCCCTGATCCGGTCCGGTTATGTCAATGACGTGTCGAGGACCTGTGCTTGTTTTTCCCACCAAGTTTCATCCCGATCCCTCCACTTTAAGCGTTTCTCAAATTTCCGGTTCCCTCCTCCAACTCCTCCCAGTGTCATCGGATCCGGTCCGGTTATGTCAATGACGTGTCTAGGACCTGTGCTTGTTTTTCCCACCAAGTTTCATCCCGATCCCTCCACTTTCAGCGTTTCTCAAAATTTCCGGTTACCTCCTCCAACTCCCCCCAGTGTCATCGGATCTGGCCCGGATTTAAAGTGAGGTGTCTGAGACACAAGGTCATCCTAAATATCAATTTTCATCAAGATCCGATCACCCGTTCAAAAGTTATGCACGCCACTAGATTCCGGACTCCCCATCCACCCACTCCCCCCACGATGGTCGGGTCGGGGAAACGGCTGTTCTCAAGTCAATCTGTTCGGATCCTTGACATACCTGCCAAGTTTCATCGCCCTAGGACCCCAGGAAGTATGCCGAACTCGCGGGATCGCTAGAAATCCGGACCCCCATCCCAACTTCCCCACAGTGCCCTGATCCGGTCCGGTTATGTCAATGACGTGTCTAGGACCTGTGCTTGTTTTTCCCACCAAGTTTCATCCCGATCCCTCCACTTTAAGCGTTTCTCAAAATTTCCGGTTCCCCACCCCAACTCCCCCACAGTGCCCTGATCCGGTCCGGTTATGTCAATGACGTTTCTAGGACCTGTGGTTGTTTTTCCCACCAAGTTTCATCCCGATCCCTCCACTTTAAGCGTTTCTCAAAATTTACGGTTCCCTCCTCCAACTCCCCCCAGTGTCATCGGATCCGGCCCGGATTTAAAGTGAGGTGTCTGAGACACGAGGTCATCCTAAATATCAATTTTCATCAAGATCCGATCACCCGTTCGCAAGCTAAAAATACCTCAAATTTTGGCTTCACCCTCCCTCCACTCCCCCCCCCCCCCCCAGATGGTCGAATCGGGGAATTGATGATTTCCTATTTAAGCTGGTCGGGTCCCAGACATGCCTGTCAATTTCCATCGTCCCAGCACATCAGGAAGCACGGAACTCGCGGGATCACTACAAATTCGGACTTCTCCCCCCCCCCCCCCCCCCCCCCCCAACTCCCCCAAAGTGAGCGGATCCGTTCCGGTTATATCAGTCACGTATCTAGGACTTTTGCTTGTACTTTCCACCAAGTTTCATTCGGATCCCTCCACTCTAAGTGTTTTCCAAGATTTCCGGTTTCCCCCTCTAACTCCCCCCAGTGTCACCGGATCCGGTCTGGATTTAAAATGGAGGGTCTGAGACACGAAGTCCTTCCATGTATTAAGTTTCATTAAGATCCGATCACCCGTTCGTAAGCTAAAAATATCTCATTTTTCCTATTTTTTCCGGATTCCCCCTCCCTCCACTCCCCTCCAGATGGTCGGATCGAGGAAGCGACAATTTCTAATTTAATCTGGTCCAGTTCCTGATATGCTTGCCAAGTTTCATCGTCCTAGCTTATCTGGAAGTGCCCGAACTAGCAAAACCGGGACCGACAGACCGACTGACGGACAGAAATAACAATCGCTATATGGCACTTGAGTAAGCTCAAGTGCCATAAAAACGGGTTATAAGACTGGTGAGTAGTCACCGGTGGATGCAAAAACGCCTAATAAGAATACACGGAACTGGAATAAGGCGAAGGTGAGATGGAAGAAGGCGTTTACAGATTAGAGCGTGAAAGAAAGGTTTTGTTTAGGCTAATTAGACTTCAATTTAAGGGTTAGGATCCATGCTGTAACCATGTTCGGAAAGTTTTTCTTTCTGGACTAGTGTTGGCCTGGAATCGGGCAAAAAATGTGAATTTGGTAAAAGGTAAAGATTATTCTAAAGTTTACACAAGGGTCTTAAGTCGCCGTTTCCTGGGACAGGATGTTTTGTAAACAACAGAATAACGAAGTGAAGATTTGTCTTTTTAGACAAGACCAGCGGTTTCTGTTGGGTACAAGAAGGGAATATCAACTATAGTTTGTCTTCCAGTCAATCCGGTCTTCAGATCCCTTG
Organism: Branchinecta lynchi; assembly: GCA_023053575.1. NCBI lineage: Eukaryota > Metazoa > Arthropoda > Branchiopoda > Anostraca > Branchinectidae > Branchinecta > Branchinecta lynchi. The sequence continues at coordinate 18,527,804 of JAKZAP010000006.1, forward strand.
AACGTGTAATATATCCCTAACCAGCCCCTTAACCATACCAATTATAAACTTTCCCTGTCTTTAATTTTCGGTTTGGACCAGTACATCCCCAATATCATGCTCCTGAAACATTTACGGACTCCATTTTCATACACATTCTCTAATTTTATCAAAAGACTGTCCTTCTCGAGATTTCGGCTTTACGTCAGATTTCGGTCGTAGAACTTCTCCAACAGTAAAACAAAGCATATTATTAAACTTATACCGACATGAACAACTGGACCCAGACATTAATAGACGAAACAAGTTTCTCGTTTTTCCGGATTCCGGTGAATCCAACTGAACTATCGACTTAGTAGGAAAATGTCGCTGGGAGATGGATTCTTTTTACATAACCCTACCTTTGCTCTGAACACCCGATAAAGACATGACACGGAGGCTACCGAATTTCCTGTTTTCGCTGTATTCCTTCCGGGCCGATCAAGCAAGAAAACGCAACAGACACATCGGATTCAACATGCCAGTTTACCCCACTATCTACTCAGTGGGTTGGCGGAGCCGCACAGGTTCGACAAAATGGTCAAAGTCATACCCCGAACTAGCTAATTTACCATGCGAACTGAAATACTTCATGCGGAACACAGTAGAACAAAAGCCCCACGTAAAACGTATCAAGACGAGAAGTGTGCGATGTTAGTTTTACTGCCAGCGCTTGTCTTACGCTCTCTTACTCAAGCCCGAGAAAACCCGGCAAAATCAGCAACACTCATTTTGCCCTTTCCCACTTTTTTCAAAATCTGGCGAGAAAATAAACAAAGAGGGCAGAATGTGCATGCCACAAAGAATGATTTTGCAAGTGAGGACCAGGCTTAGAGTGTTGCTCTGCCTTTATATTCACTAACTAATTGCTACCCTAAGCTAAAATGTCAAGGCCTCCACAAACGGCTATTGGCTGATCGCTTTCGAATCCACGCTAGCTCTCGAGTCAGAAGGAAAGCTCTCGAGTCAAAGAGTCCTGCTAATAAATTTTTAATTTCTCCAGAATACCTTTCAAGATGCAACCGTTGTAGCCTGCTTGTTAGTGGCTAACCCCGAAACGAGACTGAATGTCAGACCAAAGTAGCTTGCGAAAATATTTCTTCAGCCAAAGCTGACTGCGAATCATCTTTTACAGGTGCAAATCGTTCATTTTCCAGCTTGAACGGCTTGAGCCTGAAGAGGACTCTTGCCAACTATAGCTCTAATAACATTCAACTGACGTATCCGCTTTGCACTGTCAAAGTAGCTTACCTAGACTGGAACTGACATTCAGTATTAGCATGGGGATGACCCTGCAGGAAACAGACTGAGTCAAACGAGTAGTTTCGGTCTTAGTCTACTGGAGCGAATACACCAGGAAATTCAAGTCGCGACCGTTAACCACGCCGCGCCTTTGATATTCACGGCTCTGATCGCCAATCCCGCACCCCAGACCTTGTGAAACTGAATATCGTCGCAACGTTTTCATTTACTATTACTTAACTGGTATGCGTTTGTATGCTACAGCAGCTTTTTCGAACCAAAAACCAGCTCAACGGAAAATAATCGAGGATTTTCCCTCCCTTAGATACACCACCCCACTGCTACCAAGTTTCTAAAATCTATTTCTTGACTGAGAAAAAAGTTCTTAAAAAATACGCAACTATAATTAAATAGCTTGATAAAAAAAAGTTAGTGTTTCAGAAATGTCATCTTCTTAAACTTCCCCATCGATTGTGTTTTTACTGCAGGAATTGTCAAAGCATGTTCTAACGTATTCTATGACAGCGAACTCGAAGGCTAGAACCGAAATTGCGTTTTTCATTTCTCCACTTATAAGTCTCCAGCGATTTGTATTATGCTTCCCTATCACCGACGCATTATAGCCAATTAGGTAGTCAAAACAAGACTTAGAGGGGCTAGGCAGTGCAGAGCTCCCGGACTGACCCAAACTGCTGGCTTAGACCAGATCAAGCAATTTCCTGCAGGGTATATTCTAGAAATACTACGAAAAAATCCCAAAATTCACTCACAAAGCAACACACGTAGAACATCCGATGCAGGCGAACGAGCGAGTTAGTAACCACACGTCTTGCTGCTGGGTGGCTGGATCCAAGGCAAGTAAGGTCTCCGGTTCGTCAACCAATATGTTTCACTATATGTTCCGTTATTAAGTCTTAGTTCACAGGATCTCACAGAGTTTGAACTGAACAGATTTCTTCGCGAGATTTAAGTTTCACGGGCAATCCATCTCAGCATTCTACCATCGGTGGGAAATCCGTAGATACTGTGGGTAACGAAAGGTGTTGCATTCTTGGCAAATGCACCACAAAGTAAAATAAAAAAAAAAAAAAATCTGAACATCACCTTCCACCATTTTTAATAAAGAACGATTTGAGTTAAGAGCGTTTTCTCAGAGGATACAACCATCACCTCCCAATATGTTATTGCCAGCAGATGGCATGTGCGGAGTAGATTCAGCGGTTATGCTTGGTGCCAACAAGGGCCCATTATGTCTTGTTCGTCGTTATTTACAAGGGCCTTCTACTAGCATGAATTTCGGCAACCTGCTTTTCCTTCCTCGCCCCTTAAATCTCACGACTCAAGCTACGACAAAAGAAAAAGCGGGTCCCGCGCGCTGTACTTCAGAGAGGTAGACATCTAATTTGGTGCAATTAGAGCAGCTACATTTTCTGGCAGAAACCATGGTACTGACACAACGGTCTAAAGTTGTTTTTGCGGTTACCGTGGCATCTGATCCTAAGGTCAAAAGTCGCTTTTGCAGTTACTGAGTATCTGAAAAGTTACTGTCGTATCATATAGTCAGATACCACGGTCCCGACCGCAGTAACTGACCGTGGTACCTGAAAAATCATCTCAATTTCATTATCACCAATATAAGACCCTAGGTATTTGTAATAGCGGTCGGAAAGAAGTTTGCCACTTGTGAAGTGAGTAGATATAATTATTTCTCTTCGGATGACTTTCAAAATAGTAAAGTCGGCAATTGTTCTTTTTGCAAAGCAATGTAGTATTATAAACTATGGTAACTGCACAAACGACGAAAATGCAGATACAGGTACCGTGGTGTCAGATACTATGGTATCTTCAAAAACGCAACTAATGAAGCAAAGCAGAATGGGCAATGACACAATGACTGAAGTACATTATCCAATCTGATCAAACAAAGTTGCCCTTCAGTAGGCTACTATACGAGATAGTCCACGTACAAAAAAATACAGGGGGAGAAGATCGCCCTATTGAAGTAGAGGTGGTAAGGTCCTTGTGCATAACAACATTTTTTAACAACTTATTATGGGTCTTTGCTGTATTTCAGTTAGCTGTTAGATAGCATCAAAGTTCAAGCTACATCACATTGGTAAAGCACAGGCGTAAAACACACCCAAGGCAAGGTCACAAAGAGCCAAATGGAGAAGAAGACTGGAGGTCATATCCTTGGCTTTCCAACCCCATAAAGCTTGAGTCCCACTGAGTCCGAAAGTCGCAGCTCGACCCGAAGTTCGCAATCCAAGTCGGAAAACCGGATACCAGTTGAGCTCTATTGTACTTCTGTTATTTCGACAGACTATTCGTATCCGAACTTTGCACCGGACTCTGTGGGAACACAATTTTAGAGTGCAAGAAAAACTTACCTTGACTGTCGGAAGGAAATGATGAGGGAGTGTCTTCTCCTGAGTGCCATTGCCCTGAAGGAGAGTATAGCTGCAGTATTATTTTCTACACAACATAAGGGCAACAGTCTGGTGGCTTTTTGGGCTACAAACCGATACTTCATTGGTCGTAGAGTTTTAAGTGAATACTTTTAACAGATATTGAAAAGCAAACAATTATGGACCGAGAGCCCTGTCACGGTTCCTATTAAGCACGTATTTTAAGCACCCATGACATAATTCTTTTGTTTTTCAGCTGACTTATACTCACTCTTGAGACAGAGCTCACAGCGCAGATTGCTCGTTATAATTTGTCAGTTGAGTCCCAACCCTGGGCTATGATTCTGCAACGTAGTTGGTATATGCTTTTGGTTGTTGTGATCGTTCTTTTTTGTTCTTGTCAGAGGAATTAATGTTTTCCGTTTCTTCTTTTTTTGCCTTATCTATAGTTGTGTTCCATCTGTTTTTTAATTGATGGGTAATAAATGCATTCATTCATTGATTGGGCGCAGAGAGAGAGTTCACGGTTGGTCGGACAACTGTGGCGTTCTTCTGTTTCGGATTTTCAAAAATCAAGTCAAGCTAGAGATTATCAGTTGCGTTTTTGCAGATATCATGGTATCTGATCCCACGGTCTAAAGTCGTTTTTGCAGTTATCGTGGTAACTGATACCACGGTCAAAAGGCGTTTTTGTAGTTATCGTGGTATCTGGCCAGTTATCTGATATTCAGATACCACGGTCCGACCGTGGTAACTGATCGTGGTATCTGAAAAAGTCATCTCACTATCATCAATTGTTGTCAAATCGGTGGGAAAGAAGCTTGTCTCTTGGTGATGTGACTGAATATTAATTTTTCTTACGGGATGACTTCGAAAAGCGCAATTTCGGAAATTGTCGTTTTTGCAGAGCAACCGTATATCAGATACCGCGGTTACTGCAAAAACGACTAACTGCAGATCCAGATACCGTGGTAACAGATACCATGGTATCTGCGAAAATGAAACTATTGACACTGCTTACGTTCCGCGATTAGCAGTTGATCGAAACATCGCAGTTTCAATTTCCTGGCCAAAAATTGCATTCAAGAAGTCAGTGACGGCGCGTGCTCTAAGACTGGCGACTTGAATGGTCAGAATTATTTTGCAATACTTTCATTTTTCACGTCGGTAACTATACAAAGTGAAACCAACGAAGTGAGCAAATGTCCCATCAGTAAACCTAGAATGGTGGGGTTCCAATCGGATGATTCAATTCCGCGGTATGTGATATACGGTTGCTCTGCAAAATGATTCATTCCGCTGGTCCACGTGCAAGACGAAAAAACGACTGCAATTCCGGATTGTACAGGCATTAAAATGAGAATTTAGTTACTGAAAATACAGAACGGACGAGTGGAGGTAAGGAATGAATGAACAGTTGAACACAGTTACTGGCATAGATGCTTTAAAGTAGAGCAGTATGCATTTACACTATCTTGACATGCTCTGCGGCATGTGTGTGGGAGCAATTACAGTATTGACTGGTGCCCTAGATGCCGCCATAAATGATGCAAAAGGATTTCACCAGCTTTAACAAACAAAAACAATAAAACTTCAGAGTAGGCTTAATATTAAAGATGTCACGACTGTACTGTTATATCGGATGTCTATTTTTGTGCCAGACGGCAGTACTGGTTTAATATATAATAACAAGAGCAGAGTGAATCAATGTTTCTCTTTGAACCAAGATGACCATTCTTGTTTTTACCACCTGTCATATGTGGACCTTTAATCGGTTGGATCTACAATATTTTGTCCAAAAGGCTATTTTTTGGTATTGGTCAATTTTTTTTCAACTCACCTTGACTATCTTCCCCTTCCTGTGTCCCGACAAGTTCACTCTCACTCCACTCATCCTCTCCACTGAAACTGGCTTCCGATTTTGGCTTCGTGGCAATATTCACTTCTTCTACACCATTTGGTTCTTCAGCTTCAAAATTTTCTCTTTCACTTGCACTGAAGTCAGGTACTTCCACCTTTCTGCGCTTGAAGCTACAGTTAGCACCACTGTTGCCTTGGGTCACTGATGCTGGCTGATCAAAGTTTGTCTTTTTCGTCTCATTTTTGGGAGATTGACTAGAATTGAGGTTGATTTTCTGTAATGGTGGAAGTGGTGCTTTTTTGCGGAGATCATCTGGTTCAGCCAGTCCCTTGATTTTCAAGGACTCGGCAGTCTGAATGAGGGAAGCAAGGTTGTTCTGAGCTATGCTTACTTCACCTTTGTACATATAGTCAACAAGGGCTTGTAGTTCAGCAAATCTCACATCTTTGAGGAAGACCACCATGTCACGTCCAGTGTAAGTTGCCAGAAGGTCCTAGAACACATATCCATTTCAATCAATCAATCAATCAAGTTTAATCCGAATAGCTAAAAGCTAGAAAAGGAATACAAATTTACAAAATACACAGACACACAAGAAACAAATTAACTAACACACTTACAAAAAATTACCAGAAATAAATGATGGAATGAAACTACGTAAAAATTGGGTAGAAGAATTAGCGGGATATGGGGAAAACTTATTGCCAGTATTCCTCTCGGACCGACGCACGGAAGACGAGAGTGGAGGGGGGAATAGATGGGTCATCTGGGGACAACACGGATTTATATCGGTCCTTCAACCAACTAGATACAAAACAAAATTAAAACAGGAACAAGACACGATTCAGTAGCTCTAACAAAATGTAGTTGACTTATCCGTTTTGCACCGTCAATCGCAGTCAGCTTGGGCTGAACGAATATCTACGATTCAGTATTACATAACCAATTTCGAAGTACTAGTACCGACTAGCAACAAGAAAGCTTGTCAGCAAACACGAAGAAACAATTGCTGCTCAATCAAAAGGAAACCCGAAAGCATTCTGGAATACATCTCATCGCATCAGGGCGCCACTCGACTCGATCCCACAAATACAATATGGAGGCATAACTATCGATAGAGCAATAGTAAAGGTAAATGCGATAAACAGACAGTTCGCTTCTGTCTTCATGAACAGCTTAGACAATGAAAAAACTCAGTGCCAAAGTATGACATTGCCGAACCCATGCTCAAGGTAGCCTTCACGGAAGCGGACACGTTCAATCACCTTACGCAGCTACATCCCAACAAATCAAAAGGTCCAGATGGACTGCATCCACGACTACTAAAAGAACCTTCTGCTGTAATTTCTGCTCCGCTCACTGAACTGTTTCATCATGCCCACTGAGTTGACGTCGGTTCCAGAGGATTCGAAAATGGCCCATATTACACGTAATAAGTTCCGAAAAGACATCAGAAAATGGAGCTTTAGAAACCGAAAAGTAGAATATTGTAATAATCTCACAGAAAATTGTTGTAAATGCCGGAAGTATCAACCAATTCAAAACAGGTGTCGACTACCACCTGGCTGAAATTCAATTTATTGTGTAAAGTGTCCCAAGAAATTTATAGAGGAGAAAGCCTTCTTATTTCAATTATATTATTATTATTATATTATTATTATTACTCTAGTCCATAAAGGAGGAAAGCGAGACTTGACAGAGAATTATAGACCTATAAGCATTACCTCTGTCTTGTGCAAATCCAGGAGGGTTTTCTGATTGAAATAGTGGCAAATTGGATATGAGAGTGTCTAGCAGGAAGGAAACAAAGGGTGAAAACAACAGTCGACCCCGAAACAAATGTTCTATCAGATGCAGTAGATGTCCAGAGTGGTTTAACCCACGGCACGAAGATAGGCCCAACGCTATTTAATGCATACAATAATAACGACCCGAACCAAGTTTCAAATAAAATGAAGTTGTGCGCTGATGATTCAAAACTTGCAGTGTTAGATGAATTCTAATGGAGGGAAGAGCAGATGCAGCGGGACTTTGACGTACTCTCACCTGCTGACTGGTTGCCGGAATTTAACATAAAAAGTGCAATGTAATACTTCACGAGTAAACCATGCAAACCACAAATGGACAAAGGTTGGCTCTTGAGTCTAGAATTGAAGAGCGAGACCTTGGTCTTGTTGTCGATACCAGCTTGAAGTTCAGTACCCATTGCCAGAAAGCAGCAGCTAGTTCAAATCAGATACTGGGCATTATCAAGCGAAGTTTCATAGCCTACAAATCTCAATTAATTACCAAGCTGTATATGGCTATGCTTTGACGAAGATTTGAATTCGGGACGATAGTCGCAAGTCCCTTCTTCAAGAAGGATAAACAAACCCTAGAAAAAGTGCAAAGAAGAGCGACAAAGATCATCAGCAGAGTTAAACACCTTCCATACGGGGAACAGCTAAAGCACCTGAAAAGACCGAAGAAAACGCGGAGACTAAATCCAGGCGTTTAAGCTATTGAGCAACGATAATCTTCCTCAACTCTTCACACATGACAAATTAAGGAGAACTCATGGGCACTCAAGACGTATGGAGAAGCCATTCTCGAAAACAAGAACCCGGAGTCATTTCTTCCGGAACCGAGTCACTTCACTTTGGACCCATCTGTCCTGTTACATCCAAGAGCCTAGATGCCTTCAAACAGTCTGTCGACACTGAATGGCAAACAAAACCCTGGAAGCTGTACTGGGATGCACCAGAATCCAGTACCAAGATCAAGACGACACCACTTAACCAGAATCATCACCCGTAGGAGCATCGCATCAGGATTCATATCTTAGATTGCTCCAAAGTACAATTTAAGGTAATTTCACTACACATTTCCTGAATTACCTCTTGCTTCAAAATATTACAGCAATAGTAAGCCTACAAAGAACTCCAAAAGTGAAGTAGCATTTAAAGGGTTTGGCCTGAACTTTATGCCAATACCTTAGGCAAAACTTGTTTCTGTTTCACAAACAGAGGAATCACTTACGTGGAAGAAAGGACTGCATGCCGATAAAACAAGTTTGTGGGCTTTCAGAGTTTGTCCTTCAGCAGCTAAGGTAATATCTACTAAAGTCTGGTTGTTTAGAAGTCTGTCCAGCACTGAAACAAGTGTAGACTGGTGGTTGTTCCATTTCAAGCAGAATTCCTGGTCAGGTAGCTCCATTATTTTCTTATGATCTCCTATGAAAGAAACAATATGATTAGAATTCACGGACAATTTTATTTTAGTAAGTTACTTCAACATATTTCTTTTGTTTTACAATCAGAAAGAGGACTGCATCCTATTTCTTGCAACAGATCACCAGGTTCAGGTGGGAAACATTAACTTTTCTGGTCGAAATCTGAATTCTGTATATTTGGCTAAACAGATTTTCAGGATCTAAGGGAAAAAAAAAAAATCTGTTTTTATGGATATCATGGGCATCAAGTATGAATTCTGTCAGTCATATCCACCAGTGTTGATGGGGGGATGTTCAGGATATACCACTAATATATTTTGCGGTAGAGGTATGTTTATTTTTGAACAGTTACTTAAATGTGAACAGTGCAGCTTTAGGCTAAATGGTAGAATGAAGATCCAAAATTCCTATTTAGCTGTTTTCAGAGGCCATAAATTACCTATTTCGGACAACAAGCAGAGGCGTTTACCCAAGATGTTTCGGCGGGGGAGGGGGGGGGGGGGGAAGGTATTTGCCGACTGGCTGGTCACTTTCACTGACTATTTTTGCAGAAAAAAAACAACTGTAGAACAAAAAAGTGCGCAAAGAAAAAACAAAAAGTGCGGTGCTTCGTGCAGATTCGGTTATTTTTTAATGACTGGACACCACTGGGGGGCAGGGGCGTCACGACTGGGGGGAGGGGGGGGGTTGGTAAAAAAGTTGGTAAAAAAGAACCAAGTCGGCGCGAAGCGCCACGATTTTTAGTCAAAACAGTTGATTTTTTTCATGAAAACAGTCTATTTTACTGAAAATTGGTTAATTTTTGGTCAAAATAGTCGTTTTTTCTGAAAGTCGGTCAATTTTTTTCAAAACTGTAATTTTTGTTGTTGAAAACAGTAATTTTTTCTGCAGAAAAAGTCGGTAAAAATTACCAGCCAGTCGGTAAATATCTCGCCCACCCCCCAAACATTTTGGCTAGTAACGCCTCTGCTGGGGGGGACGTTCCCCCTCCTCCCCAATATGTGGCGCCCATGACAGCAAGTGCATGAAAATGGCAAAGTTCAAAGTCAACAAACATTCAAATAAGCATACCTCTACTGTAGAGTGCAAGTGTGCAAGTGTGCTAAAAGGAAAAGAGCTGACTTCCTACGATAAGCAAGCTAAAGTTCTGTACAGTAGAGGTATGATTATTTGAATGTTGTCGACTTTGGACTTTGCCATTTTCATGCACTTGCTGTCAGGGGCATCACGACTGGCGAGGAAGGGGAGGCCCCCCCCCCCCCAACGCTGTCGGCCAGTTGGTAAAAAATAGCCGAGCGGGCGCGAAGCACCACTATTTTCCGTCAAAATAGTAGATTTTTTTCATGAAAACAGTAGTTTTTCCAGAATGTTGGTAAATTTTTCATCAAAATAGTTGTTTTTTCCAAAAATAAGTGGATTTTTCTGAAAATCAGTCTATTTTTGTCAAAAATATCATTTATGATTGTTGAAAAACAGTAATTTTTCTACAGAAACAGTCGGTAAAAAATAGCAGCCACTCAGTAAATGCCTTGCCCCCCCCCCCCAAAAAACATTTTGGCTAGTGACGCCTCTGCTTGTTGTGACTAAAGTTAACTACCAGTTAGCTGTAACAGGTAATTAAGGCCTCTGAAAACATCTGAATAGGTATTTTGATTCTACCATTCAGCCCAAAACTGAACTGTTCACATTTAATTAACTGTTCAGTAAGCATACCTCTACTGTAGTTTGTTATACTTTTTTGGGATCCCAAAACGTAAGTGGAGGGATACCTATGACATCGCAAAAGTTGTCTGTCCGTCCGTCTGTAAGCACGATAACTCTCGAAGGGAATGAGATATTTTGATGAAACTTGGTATGAGGATTGTTTGGGTAAAGGGTAAGGTCGAGTTCGTAGATGGGCTCTGTAGCCCTATGTTTGGGGGTGGGGGTTCAATTTAAGGGACAAACAAAATATTTTTAAACAGCTAATGTGATAGTCGATTATGGGGTAAGAAGACATGCTGAGCACGATGGTGACAATCATTTTCTCGCCGGACAAGCAGTTCGTCCGGAATCCGGCAAAAACCGGAAAGTCTGTTAAAAGTAAAAGTTTCATTTGAAGTTGATTAAATGTTTTATTTAGGGGTAAGAAGACATGCTGAGCACGATGGTGAAAACCATTTTCTTGCTGGACGAGTAGTTCGTCCGGAATCCGGCAAAAACTGGAAAGTTGGTTAAAAGTAAAAGTTTCATTTGAAGTTGATTAAATGTTTGATTTAGGGGTAAGAAAACATGATGAGCATGATGGTGAAAATCATTTTGTCGCCGGACAAGCAGTTAGTCCGGAATCCGGCCAAAACCGGAAAGTTGGTTAAAAGTAACAGTTTCATTTGAAGTTGACTAAATGTTTGATTTAAGGGTAAGAAGACATGCTGAACCCGATGGTGAAAACCATTTTCTCGCCGGACAACTAGTTCGCCTGTAATCCGGCCAAAAACGGAAAATATGTTAAAAGTAAAAGCTTTATCTGAATTTGATTAGATGATATATTTAGGGGTAAGAAGAGACGCTGAGTCTGTATATAATGATCATTTTTTACCTGGACACATAATAAGTCCGGAATCCGGTTGTACCCGCATTTTTTTTAAGTCAAAATTTTATTTAAAGTTGATTCAATTTCTTTATAGGGATAAGGAGATACGCCGGCTTCGTTTCTGAATTTTTCTTTTTTGCTGGGCTAGTGGTTCGCTCGGTATTTGGGCGAAACTGCAAATTTGGCAGTAGTAAAGCAGGAAGTTTCGGTCAATATCGTCAAAATAGATATGGCTTATAGAGGTATTGATAGGTAGATAGAATATCTGAACTCGGTTTTCTCTGATGATTAGCCTGGCGAAGAAAAGGACGAATGTCTGGATCAAATCTTAGATTTTTGGGATCCCATCAACACCTTTGGTCTTGTTTTTTTAGTTATGAAACTAGCCTGCAGTATCTGAAAATGACAAATAATAAGGTATGAAGCTTGTGTGAAGTGGTATGAAGCAATCTGGGTGAATAAAAAAACAAGAGTAAAATCCACCAAAAGAAGGCTAGATATAACAAAACCTGACTTAAGATGCACTGGGTAGTCCATCCTCTTCTCATCTAATAATAGTTGCATTTTTGTAGATACCTATCTGTTACCACATTAACTGGATCTGCAATTAGTCATTTTTGCAGTTACAGTGGTATCTCATATACAGTTGCTCTGCAAAAATGACAATTGCCAAAATTGCGCTTTACGAAGTCATGCCAAAAGAAAAACTGATATTCAGTCACATCACTAAGTGAAAAACTTTCCTGCCAATTTGACAAAAACTGATGAAAGTGAGATTACTTTTAGCACAATCAGTTACCACAGTTGGACCATGGTAGAGTATCTGAATATCGGATACCAGGATAACTAACCAGATACCCACAATAACTGCAAAAATGACTTTTGACTGTGGTATCAGATACCACAGTAAATGCAAAATTGACTTTGGACGGTGGAATAAGATCAGTATCAGATACCATGGTATATGCAAAATGCAACTAATGACATTAGTTGCATTTTGACAGCTACATTAGATAGTTACTACATTACAACATATTTCTGCGTCGAAATCAGTCAACAGGATCTTGCGGGCCAAAATGGCACCAACAGAGGTGCTGGTCTAAAATTGATAAGCATCTTTTCCAGTCCGTAAGTGATTCTATATTTGATAAAGTCCGTGTACCCTACCATCTCCTACAGAGCCAGACGCGACTGGAAGAATCTGCACGAATAGACCTTAACATTTATGCTGCTGAGATAACGCACGCTCTTAAATCTGGTGAATGTGCAGCAGTCCCAGTGAAAAAATTTAAAGTTGGTACAGAAAAATTTCGATGGTCAGCAAATCAAAAACTCCAAGCGGCCTGCAGATCCTCCAAGTTTTGGCTACGTATATGGAACGAATGTGGAAAGCCTAAGAGTAATGTTGTAAATAGTGTCCGTTTATTTACTAAGAGACAGTTCCAGAAAGAACTAAAGCAGCACCGTGTTTACCACAATACCGCTATGGCGGAATCGATTTGCAAAGACCCCAATAAGCTTTGGAAGATCAGGGCTTAAAAAAATCAGGACAGTAAGGTTGATACGAAAATAACGGAGGAGCAATGGCATGATTATTTCACAAAACAATTTTCGCTACCAGTAGATAGCGCGGAGTTAAATCATAAATTTGAGAAAAAACTAAATGAGCGGCTAAGTGCTCCTTCTACTAATTCGTATGTTGTTTGTGCTAGTGACATAGAAAAAGTCCTGAAAAAGCTAAAAAAGAAAAAATCTTCGGGTGCGGATGGTTTGTGCGCGTTCCATTTTTTAAATGGATCGGAAAAGCTTATTACGCATTTATCGTTATTATATCAGATGGTTTTTTGTACAGGTTTTGTCCCTGATGTATTTTGTACAGGTTTGATTTCGCCAATTATCAAGAAAGGTAAACCAGCTTCTGAATGTTCATCATACCGGCCTATCACTGTTTCTAACGTGTTTGCAAAAATATTTGAACTGTTAATAATTGAGAGCCTTCGGTCTACTTGTTACATGCCACCTTTTCAGTTTGGATTCCAGCCAAAACTCGGTTGTTTTCACGCGCTAAAATGTTTATCTAATATTTTACACGATGCTGATCTGACAAAGCAGCCGCTCGCAATTGGTACTTATGACGTAAGTAAAGCTTTCGACTCGCTTCTGCACCCACAAGCAATGTATGAACTACTCGAGCGAGGTGTTTCTCCTGTAATAGTTAGACCATTGCTGAATATGTACCGTCACATGAAAGCTAAAATAAGAATCCCTGGGAAGGCCGTACTATCCAATGAATTACCAATTTGGATTGGGGTTAAGCAGGGTGCCATCACTTCACCTGTTATATATAATAACGCTACGACATCTGCCCAATCAAACCTTCCATTGTGTTGTATTCATAAAGGACTAGACCTATCTATCCTGTGTTATGCAGACGACGTTTTAAACATAAGTAGAACTATATCTAGCCTTGAAAATTGTTTCCAGGATATTTCGCAAAATTATCGGGGAATAGGATTGTCTATGAATACAGCAAAATGTGAAGTGCTGCTTTTTAATGATAGTAGTGATTTATCTGTTGTTAATGTAGCTTTAGATGGTATTACAGTTAAGCCGTGTGACAAATTGATGTACCTTGGTATTCCGATTGGTAAGACGCTGAAACAAACTAAGGCATTGATTGTTGAGAACATGGAAAGCAAAATTCGTCGTTCTTATGGTCAAACTGTTTCAACCCAGTTTCATCTAAACCGAACTCTATTAGCAAAATTATATAATAGTGTTGCGCTACCCCATATTTTATATATAGCTCCATTTTCTGAAACTTTAAATGCGACGGACCGACTAAAAATTAAACGGATTTACTTTAAATTCGCAAAATACCTTCTTCGTCTTCCTCCTTGGACGCGCAATACCTACATGACCAATAAATACGGTATCGTCGACCCGATTCAAAAGCTCGATGAGCTATGTCAACGAGTAAAATGCAGTAAGAGCGGCCATGAGTGGCAAGGGATTGTTTTTTGACATTTTGTGATTCATAAGTGTGATTTTTCCCTCAGTGATTTGCCTTTTGTTTTTCTTTGTTGTGTGATCTTTTTTTCTGTGTTTTTCTACTTTCTTTCTTTTTTATACTCCATCATTTTCTCTTTCCTGTACGATGGGTTAAAAATAAACATTACATTACATTACATTACATTACTACGTTACAACATTAGTTGCATTTTGGCATTGTAATTTACATTACACTGACATCACACTGGCTCTAAGTTCGAAGTGTGACATTAGGCTAGTAATGTCACACTTCTATGTCTCATCTTTAGTTAGCTTTAACAATCACCAAAGGTCAACGACAGACAAAAACCTGGGTGGGCAATACATTCAGAATAACTGAAAAAATGCATACGCAATGCAGTGATGCAATTAGCCTAGGCATTATTATTCCCATCAGATTCCCATTCTTCCATCTGCTTCAAGACAAAACTGAGGTAACTTAGTCAAAGAATTATGTTCAAAGAAGCAACAAAAGAAAAGATACTGTGGGCTGTACTGCATATAGCATTGATTACAGGAGCCGGAGCAAAGGGGTAGGCCTATCCAACCTCAAATTTGTACAACCTCGAACCTGGCCTAAAATCCTGCCTAAAATGGTTGAAAGCCAAACATCAATGCAGCCTTATCCAGGTCCTAACTGTGAAGAAGGACACACTGATTCAGCACTGATTTACCTAGGACCTGTTTTCTGCTTTGGATTGCACAGAAGTTTCCTTGTAGATTTTTAGCCTAAAATTTAGGCTAAGTTCGAGGTTATATAAGTTTAAGCCATGGTTGGATACCCCTCCTGTGCATGATTAAAAAGAATATGCTTGTAGATGTATTAATTTGTACAAAAGACCCTCAAAGTACAGTATCTGGGAAGTGCAATCTGAAACAAAACAACAACCTCTACATGGGACACAAAGTAGAGTTATTTCTGTATGAATTTATTCTGCTTGATCTCTCTCCCTGAAGTCAGCGTTGCCAAGTATAGCATTTCGATTTTTCTCTTTTCTCTACTAGTATTACAGATATTCCATGGATGTTTGGAACCTTGTGCCAGCTGATTGATGTCAACGGTCAAGCTGAAAATCAGCAGCTCTCCACCCTGGAGATCCGTTTTGCTGATACGAAGAAGTCTAAGCTCTCACTCAAGTATCTCAGAGTCAGGTTCGCCCAGTTACGGCATACCACGACAAAAATCATTTTCCTGATCTTCGTAGACGGATCCGAACCAGAACCCGACCCAACAATGAGGGGCAGCGCAATCCTTGCAGATTGAACGTCAAAGCACTGGAAAATCTTATTCCACATCTATGTATTATGTCAGCAGAAATCAGTGCAATGAGTCTGTCACTGAGGGCAACGTTGCGACTGACCACACTGCGAATAAGGTGGTGATCTACTCAGACTCGATGTCAGACCTCCAGTCGCTAGCTGCCCCGACATGCGAAAAGGAGAACATTGAAGACATGACAGTCTACCTGACTGTTCACTGTTCGGGAGGGGTGTCACGAAAGGGGGGGCGGGGGTAAGGGTCCCAAAACGTAAGTGGAGGGATACCTATGACGTCGCAAACCTCTCTCTGTCTGTGAGCACGGTAACTCTCGAAGCGAACGAGATATTCTGATGAAACTTAGTGGGTGGATCCTTTGAGGCAAGGGAAAGGTCGAGTCCGTAGGTGGGCTCTGTAGCCCTTCATTTAGGAGTGGGTGAGGGGTTTCAAATTAAGGGACAACACAAATATTTTCAAACAGCTAATTAGATAGTCGATTAAGGGGTAAGAAGACACCATTTTCTCGGATTTCGGCCGGAATCCGGCCAAAACCGGAAAGCTTGTTAAAAAGTGAATGTTTTATTTGAAGTTGATTAGATGTTCGATTTAAGCGTCATAAGACATGCTGAACACTTACGTGAAAACCATTTTTTACCCGGACAAATAGTTCGCCCGGAATCCGTCCAAAACCAGAAAATTGTTAAAAGTTAAAGTTTTCTTTGTAGTTGATTAGATATCCGATTTAGGGGTAAGAACTATTTTCTACCCGGACATATAGTTCGCCCAGAATCCGACTGGAACCGAAAAATTTATTATAAGTTGAATTTTTATTTGAAGTTGGTTAGATGTTCGACATAGGGGAAATAAGATACGCTGAGTTCGTTATTTAGCTTTCTTTTTTCACCGGACAAGTAGTTCCGGAATTCTGCCTAAACCGGAAAATTGGCAGAAATAAGGCAGGAAGTTTTCGTTAAAACAGTTATGACTTGTAGGGGTAAACACACATGCTGAATCCATATCTGAACTTGGTTTTCTCAGATGATTAGCTATTTGGCCTTAATCTGTTTCTGAATTTTAATAGTAAAAATGTTCAAGGAGTCTAGCGAAGACAAGACCGAATTGTCTGGATAAAATATTGAATTTTTGGGATCCCATCGAACCCTTTGGTCTTGTTAAATTCGAGATAATGACCCATTTTTCGAGTGTCGAATGTCTTCCAGGCGCGACAAAAATCTTTGTATCATAGAGTCGAGTCGAGGTGTCACTAGAATTTTTTTCCTGGGTAGTTGAGGGCCCCCTTGAAAATTCAACTGAGGGCACCGTCCCGAAGGACCACAAAATATAAGAGTAGAAAAGGAAGAGGGTCAGCAAAAACTCAGTGCCTTTTCCACCGAACTCCAACTCGTTTATTTTGTAGAATAGTAAGAAAAGTTTCAATCCTTTGTTTTAACGTGGGTTGCAGCAAAGGCTACTCTACTTCAGTTTTGTTTCGGATGGTCATTTTGTTTGGAAAGGCAGTTGAAGCATCGTCATGTACCAGTTTTCAGTTAAATGTCTCACACTGTTTGAAATATGACGTGACCAAACTATGACTATACCAAACAAATTTGACGTAAGCCATGACAAGTTTTTGGTGAATAGAAAGATTTATCTATCTATCTATAAACACTTCGAGCTGATCTATGCGTGCGGTGCCTTCTGTAGTACGCTCTGTTTGGGCTTACAGTTACAGATCAGATCGTGTTGTCCTCCATTTGTCGTCGGCAAGCGCACCAGAAAAAAAGATTTTTCAACGATATCGGTACTGCAGTACTTCTTAGCAAAATTTTCAGTATTGGCTCATGGCTCCACACCGTGTAAACGGGTCAAGTGCCATTTAGCGATCATATTGTCTGTCGATCCATCCCTCTGTCATTCTGTGCAGCGTCTGCTAGTTCAGGCCCTTCCGGACAAGCTAGGACTGCCAAATGCCTGAGATGTCCCGTTTGTGTCCGAACTGAATCGGCCCACGGCGCAGGGACTTGAGGAAATGGAACGAAACTTGGACGATACAAAGGCTATGGGTCATCGACGATCAATGGTCAGTCAAGGATCACTGGTCTGTAGAGGATCCGCTTCTACTGGGGGAGGTTCCTTTCCGGCACTTCAGCTCTGGATAATCTGCAGAATCTCGAATGAAATACTGGTCCATTTAATCAACGCCAGTTAATCAACGTCGAATACATATTTACATACAACCAGAGTTGTTACTAGCCAAAATGTGGGGGGGGGGGGGCAAGATATTTACCGACTGGCTGGTCATTTTTACCAGCTTTTTTTGCAGATAAAAACGAATAGTACTGGGAAAAACGACTGTGTTGACGAAAAATCGGCTGATTTTAAGAAAAACTACTATTTTTAAGGAAAAATCGACTATTTCTACGAGACACTAACTGTTTTTAAAAAAATCGACTGTTTCAAAGAAAAAAATAGGTTGCTTTCACGAAAAATCGCGGCACTTAGCGCCGACTCGGCTATTCGCGCCAACTCGGCTATATTTTACCGAATATTCTTTCAGCCCAAGCTGACCGCAAATCATATTTGCCGGAGCAAAACGGATAAGTCAGCTACATTTTATTAGAGCTATATTTCGTCCCTTCTTGGCAAAGGTCTTCTTCAGGCTCAAGCCGCTCAAGCTGGAAAATGAACTTGTGGAAAAATAATTAAAGGTTCTTCCTTGAATATCTGATTTTGTGAACTTCTTCTCTGAAAATTGGTTGGAATTAAAGCTGGTCTTGTGATTTAGTTCTGGACACGACTGCTCAGAGAAGAAGTTCACAAAATCAGATATTTAAGGAAGAACCTTTGATTATTTTTCCACAAGTTCATTTTCCAGCTTGAACGGCTTGAGCCTGAAGAGGACCCTTGCCAAGAAGGGCCGAAATATAGCTCTAATAAAATGTAGCTGACTTATCCGTTTTGCTCCGTCAAATATATTTTACCGACTGGTCGACAACATTCGGGGGGGGGGGGGGGTCCCCCTCCCCCCCTAGTCGTAACTCCCCTGTAAACAACCATAGAATCCTGGTCGTTTCATCGTCAAGAAGCATCACCTCAATCTTTCGACTGAATCCATTGGTAACCGTAACCGAAGCCCTAATTGGTAAACAATAAGCATTCATCTCTAAACGCTTTGTCATGTCTTATGGAATGATATAAGTCAGTCTATAAGTAAGCCCGATGACAGCACCCGGCCGTGAAGAGGTGAAGTGGTTAACCCATCCTATGAAGCCTGTCAGAAGCAATACAGACAAAAGGAGAAGCAACTGTCCCGAGTCATAAATGTGGTTACTTAGTTTTCCGAAAACTTGTCTTTAACATTAAGCTTAATGGGCGTATAAGCGGAAGCCAGCAGCAGAAGTGGCTTGAATGCATTCAAGACCTGCATTTCAGAGCTGCTCACATGGGGAGCGTGTTCCACCCTTCTAACAATACTTACTAATAGTTACTATTTCCGTTCCATCCTCACGAAAGTTACTACGCTGCCCGTTCCAACCTTGTCGGAATAGTAACTAATAGTTACTATTTGCTTACCATGCTCGGGACCGTAGTAAGCGTAGTAACTACACATCTCTGTAACGTGATTGGTCGGATTCGCCCCTGGCGTGAGATCCTGCTGGAAAATAGAGAAATCGTTCCAGCCTTGACGGCGAAAAGTCAGAATTCGTGACGTCAGGCGTAGTAAGGAACCCGATCGGGGTTTCGTCTCGTCTTTCGTTCTTGAATGGCAACGCTGGTGGCTGACGGAATATTTTTAGTGATTTGAATTCAAATCTGGCCATTCACGTTGGGAAGAAGAAGATCCAAAAGCCCTGTAACTAATTCTAAAAGTCCTTGCTCAGGGACAATAATCACAGCTGTATATCTGTTGATAAGCTAGTTCTGTTATCAGTTTGCTAGAGTAGAGGTATGTTAATGTGTACTGTTACTTAAATATGAAGAGTGTGTGTAAAGTGGTGTAAAGTCGTGTAAACAGTACTCCATGCCTGGGTGCTAGACGTTCAAGCACTGTACCTTGGATTTCATGCATGGTGCATGGATTTCAGTATACAGTGTAAGCATGAAAGACACAGTTTCTGTCATCACAACTGAGCATCAGCTCGGACAGGGCTGAAATTACTACCATGAATTAGAGAAATCAAAGACAATCCTTATCAAATTTTTCATAACAAAAACAACATTGCTCGGCTGATGACAGACATGAAAACCTCATTTCCTTTTCTATATAGTCAAGGGTTTTGCATGCAAAGTGTCCTGTGCCTCAGCTTTTTCTACCTAGCAGCCAACCAGAGTATTGGCTCTTGGGGCACTCTACATGGAAAATAGATAGGGTGCTGTTAGGTTTTGCATCTCCATCATCAGTCGAGCCCTTTTGCTTTTGTTGTGAAAAATTCGATAAGGATTGTCTTTGATTTCTCTGATTCATGGTAGTAATTTCCGCCCTGTCAGAGCTGGTGCTCAGTTCTGATGACAGAAACTGCATTTTTCATGCATGAACTGTATACTGAAATCCATGTACCATGCATGAAACCCAAGGTACAGTGCTTGAACGTCTAGCACCCAGGCATGGTGCTAGACATTTGAGTACCATGCCTAAAAAGGGGCTAGAGTACTAGACTGCAATGTGGTTCCCGTGTGTTGGGGCACCATGCCCTGGAGCCTGGCCATGGTACCCCTGTGAAATTCAGTTTAACTGAGACTGGTTACATACCTAAATAGGGTCTTCTTCCTGTCCTAGATCAAAAGATACCTGACTTTCTTTTCTATCCAACCTCATTTTCCAATTTACAGAATGTTAGAGCACTTCCAAGATAGACATGGTTTTTGGAGGTCGCTTCTCTTCTAGTGGGTTTATCCTATCCTTTTTCAGAAAATTGTCGCTAGGTAGTATGGATGAGGCAAGCTTTTCAATCTGTTCACTGGAGCAAATATTTCCTTTAGATTGGCCTTTTATTGTATTTATTTGTGATTTAAAAAAAAAAAAAATTAAATTAAAAATTTTTTTTTTTGTTTGTTAAAAATTGTTATCGAAACTCACTAAACTCAGAAGAAATACTATAAAAGGCAACCAATCTAAAGGAATTTGGAAGGAAAGGAAATTTAATTCCTAAAGGAAGAAAATTTAAAAGCTTACTTAATCCACTCTACCTAGCAGTGACTATCTGAGAAGGATAGAGTAACCTAGCTGAGACAACCTGGAAAAGGATTGAGTAACCTAGTGGCGACTACCTGGAAAAGGATAGACTAAACCCACTAGGAAAGAAGAGGCCTCCACAAAACTCTCTGTATTTTGGAAGTGCTCCTATCATTTTGAAAATTGGAAAAGGAGGCTGGATAGAAAGTGAAATCAGGTATCTTTTGATCTAAGACAGGAAGAAGACCCTATTTAGGTATGTAGCCAGTCTCAGTTTAACCAAATTTCACAGGGGTACCATGCTCATGCTCCAGGGCATGGTGCCGCAACATATGTGCACCATGCCCAGAAGTCTAGGCATGCCCAGATCTTGGGGCACTATGCCCAAACATTGAGAATTTGTGTATGACTGCGTCAGGCCCTGATAGTGATTCTGAATTACGCCCATTGCCTCCCCTGAGTTTTCTCAGAATGACTCTCTGATTCTTACGAAATTGAGAGTTTGAAAGCTTGAATACCAGTACCTTGTGGCTGCCTCATGGTAATGGCTTGTGCTGAGTTTTATGATATTGCTTACCAAAGTATGTTTTTTCATTGATTTTAGTCCATTGATTTATTGTTCCATTGAGTTTAATTCCATTGATTTAATTTAAATGTGTCATTGTTGTTGTTATTGGACTCCCTTTTAGGTCTCCTCTAAAAAATCTGTATGGGTTGGAGAGAAGAAACAACTTGGCTCGCCTCTCAGGGTTTGCTCAGGGTAGGGTAAACCTGGCAGAAGTTTGTTCGTTCTAACTTTTGATTCTCTTACAGGCATCCATATGACCATACGTCTCCTGTTTTGACCCTTTATATATTGTGATTTTAAACAGAAGTGTAAATTAAAACCTTGAACCTATGTTGTATTTATATCTGGCTCTATTGTGGTCATATTCAGTAATCGGACGATCCAGCAGTTTACCTAGCAGCCTAGCAGTGGGGATAAATCACCTTGCTTGAATATGAATGCTTGTATGATTATTTCACTTTTCCATGGCAATGTTGTAGCATTCAGAGAAATGTAGGTCCGTATCAACTTGGAAACCTAGGTCCTTTG
Source organism: Branchinecta lynchi (assembly GCA_023053575.1). NCBI lineage: Eukaryota > Metazoa > Arthropoda > Branchiopoda > Anostraca > Branchinectidae > Branchinecta > Branchinecta lynchi. Next base: position 18,549,694 of record JAKZAP010000006.1, read on the forward strand.
GCCATGCATTCAGGGATCCTTCCGTCATTGAGAGTGCAGCAAGTTTTATAGTTAGAAGGTTTTAGTTGAAGATAATTTCTTTTTACAACATTTACTTTCATCTGCCATACCCAGGCTACACCTGCATCCAGATTTCAATTTGTGAAAGCCATTTCCGAATATGTTTATATGTTTTATTTATTTTCTTCATTTACTCCGCTTTCTGAAAACGGCGGGTTATAAATAAATTACTTACTTACTTACTTATATCTGTGGATCCTGGGAAGTCCTGATGACACTGTAGGTCTTGGTGTCATCTGGATATAATGTATTATCATAATGTATGTCCAGCTCCAAGTCTTAATATAGATATTAAGAGGTAATTGCCCACAAACATGCATAAATGTGGATATTGAAAAAATAGCAAAAGAATTGCAGATCATAAAAAAAGTACCCCATATTCTAGTTAACATCCCCTAGATCTTTGGGTTCATGGGAGTTTTTTCACTTATTTTCATGTTCGTGCTTGCAGTAAAGTCAAACATAGAAAGACGTCATCCATCAGTCCCAGTTTATATGCCCACCTGCAGTTTGTGCAATGTCTTATACTTTATTAATTTTAGCTTGAAAATAGTTTTGAGTAACATTCAGCAATATGCTTACTGCATTTCGGACTTTATTCTGTTAATTTTGGTTTTCAGGCATTGTTGGGACCCGCTGGTCAGCTAGTGAGGTGCAGAACACCAAACTGCACATAGTACTGTTGATTTGAAAGAGCCAATAATGGAAAACTTCGAGTTTGTGATACCACTGAATAAGGATGACTTACTAAAACCTGGTCCAGGCAACCAGTATTATGTAACAGACCTGTTAAACCCCAAAGAAATTGCAGTTGAGCTGAAAGGTAAGGTTTGATATCCACTATCTAGTAACTTGCCAGGCTGGTAATACTCTTGATTGCTGTCCAAAGTTGGAGAATAAAAAAATGTCCTTTGTGTCTTCCAGGTCTCGTCCATTAATTTGGCGCACCTTGTGGTGTCAGTGTATGACCTGGACATGACCATTGTGTCTGAACATTGTTTTAGCTGAGGAAGGCCATGGGCTGGGAGTGGAAAATAAGCTAAAGCATACAGTAAGGTACCGGATATCGGTTGTACTGCTTGCAGCTGCTGCGTTTCAGCTTGATTTTTTTGTCACCACTTTATTTCCAGATTGTTTCACTGTCTTTAAGCAACGTGAAGATACATTCATACTTTCGAAGTTTGGCGTCTTATTTAGTGTACTCAAGGAGTTTCATCAGCTGGAAGATAGAGTAAAAGAGCAAGCATGGGAACTTATACTGAAAGGTGAGATTTGGTTTTCATTTCTTCTGTTTTACTCACCCCAGTCAGAAAATGAACGAGAGTAATGAGACAAGATGAGAAATACACCCGAGAAAGATCAGTTTACTTGTCATGGGATAAAAGCATATTATAGACAAAGGCAGGTGGGCTAGCAAAAAAATGGTCGCTCTGAGTCACAAGCCTGACTTTCCATGAATCGAAGCAGTGTTGGTTGTTCACAGGTAGTACACTCGCTAATCCGGACATTTACCTACTTGGTGCGAGTTAAACTCAAGTTTTATAGCAATTTGGCACCGCAGAATCAGGTCGGTTCAGCTCAGTTTATCGACGACGTTTGATCACACTTTTCTTCAAATATAAGATATAAGTTACACAAACTTTGACAGTTGCTCTATCCTCACTAGGATTGTCTCGGACACCAACAAGAAAATAATAAGCAACCCGGGACTTGAAATAGCTCCGTTTTTGCAGGTACCATGGTATGTGATACCAAGGTAACTCGATCTGCATTTTGTTCTTTTTCCAGTTTCCGTGATATCTGATATTACGGTTGCTCTGAAAAAAAAAAAAAATGTGAATTGCCAACGATGCTCTTTTGGAACTCGTCGCCTCACATCACAAGTGCCAAACTTCTCTCCCACGAATTTGACAACAACCTAGGCATTTGTGTTGGTGCTGATGAAAGTGGGATAAGTTTTTCAGATACCACGGTGACTCGAATGTAAAGTGGACCTCACTGCTCTCTTGTCGTGTGAAAGGGGTCTAGGCCGATGCTGATCACCCTGCTTTCTTTCTAGCCATGTCTGCACTTGTCAAGTCTTTGTCGAATCGGCTGGAAATTAACGACGAGGAGAACCGATCGAGCTCGACCTTGAACAGCCTGAAAATGCTGACGTACATTTTTTGTCAGCTACTTGAAGCTTTTGAGAATGAGGCGACACAACCCAGTATCAACGGCACTGCCAAGAAGAAGGGAAAAACAAAGAAGTCGGACACGAGCTTTGACATTGATACCAATCGCGACAAAGCAATGAATCTAATATATCAATTGGTCCAGCTCCCGATTAACAGAATGTGGTCACCGCCAGTAGTTGACTCAGAGTTTGTCAACCTCCTTTCCAACTGTTGCTATAAGGCCCTAGAAAATCCGTCTGTGAGCCGTGCCACTTTTAAGTCATCGAGAGAAAGTATATTCCAGATCCTTGGTACTTTGGTGAAACGTTACAACCACGGATTAAGCTGCACAGTTCGGATTATGCAAATGTTGCAGCATTTTGAGCATATTGTTTCGAGCCTCGCGGGAGGGGTGGCTATAATGGTGACCGCTTTTGGCTGTAACATGATTATCAGCGATGTCATCCGTGAGATCAACCGGATTGATCCTCGTGACCTCAGCAGAGACTTGTCGAGTACGAGGAACTATGCTAATTTCTTGGTAGAGCTTGCAGAAAAAGCGCCCGGGAACTTTATTAGTGTCATCAGTTTGCTGTCAGTTCATCTGGATTCGGATGTAAGTAGCCCTATCGAAGTAAGAGAGTGAGAAGGTATATTACTGTTATGGATACGAGTACGACCACTCTGTCCTAAACCCACTGTCTGAATGCACAGTTTGATAGTACCTTAGACATGTCGTTGTACGTTCACACAGAGTCGGTTTCGCAGTCGGATGCGAATTTCCTCCTGCGATCTTCACGCATCGCATTAGGTTTCCCTACAGTGACTACGCTTACGTATTATCGCATGCGAAGTATCAACAGGCTGTGTGTATCGGACCTAGCTCGGGCCATCATGTGCACCTAGGTATCGATGCATAAGACAGTCGGCTCCAAAATTGTGTACTGTGTGCTGAATGCAGTAGGAAAAGCATAAGCGACCATGGAAGACTTTGGATATGTCTTCTTCGTTGCCTGAGTAGGCTACTAGAAGATGACTACGGTATTTAAACCTAGCTTGGGGGGCTCCTGGTCCGTAAGTCCAACATAATTTGCTTTTGTTGCTGTTCCACCAGTATGAGATGAAATTTCCTATATTTGGAGGCAAGGTAGGGGCATAGACATGGATATGTCAACGGTGATTACTGAGCTTGAGCTGCAAATGTGTAGCCGTTGTTTGCGATAGTTGATGCACAGGAGTTCCGCCCCCCCCCCCTACCCCAAAACACACAAAAACAGTATTTATAAAATTGTAATATATTGTTTGGGAGGTATATATAGAGTCGAGCGGTGACTAGGCCACTGTAAATCGCGTGTATTGGAAAAATCTTAGTGCTCGCGGTCTTTAGTAAGATTTTCTTGTTTCTTATCTATTTGTATTCGGGGGAGGGGGGGGGGACGCCTAGACCCGATGCAGGGTCCTGTCAACAGCTGTTATTTCCCAGCAGTATGGTTATAAAGCTACGGTATTTTCTAGAACTACAGCCTGCGCCAGGCTGTGCTGTCTATCTTCGGCGAAATCGTGATTCAGGTTCTCAGTGGCGAGGACCTGGACAAGAGAGGCAAAACCCAGCGCGACCAACTACTCGACCAGCTGACTAACCACGTCCATGATGTCAATGCTCACGTCCGAAGTCGAACGCTGCAGATCTGGGACAAGTTGGGATCCAAAGGAGCTATTCCGTTGAACAAGCAACATAAGGTTCTGGATCTTGCGATAGGAAGGCTCCAAGACAGGAGCAGCATTGTCAGAAAGAATGCTGTTGGCTTGGTCACGAGTTTACTTCAGGCGAATCCGTTTGCTGCGAAGGTAAGTGTTCTTGATGAGCCAAACGGGCTGAATATTAGTATTGACAAACAGTTTAGTGCTGACAAGATTTTATCGTGACTAGTTTTAAACATCGTACTTATAGTAAGCGTCAAATTTGGTTTAACGCTGAACAGATTACTAGAGCTGCAGTTTGGAGTAAATTTTCACAGAAAGGCTAAGCATCACTGCAGATTGGTATGATCCTAGATCGGACACTCTTTGAAGTTTACATTGTAGATTTTGTGACATAGGCCTTATGTACAACGCATGGTGAGGTATTTGCAGAGTTGGTGGACTTGGACTCTGGACTCGTGTCGAGACGCCTTTTTCATAGACTCGGACTCTTCTCGTCCCGAAATCCGGCCGAGTCACGAGTCCAAGTAAACGTCTCGGCCCGACAATGTTAAAATAAGACGGAAGTCTCCAGCTACCAATTAAAGATATTGGCCTCCGAAGACGACTCGGACACATAAATGTCATCTCCGAAATCTCGTCTTCCATACATCAAGCAGAATCGGAGCATATCTGCCAATTTGTGGTACCTCCGGCCAGGTACCAGCCTCTCACCGTTGTCGAATCTGGTCCGGACACCAAATAACGTATCTAGGCCGCATAAAACCGGTGGTTTCCAACTTTCTTAAGCGCATACGCAATTTCTGGAAACCCCCTCACAACTCATCCAATTGCTGCTGCAAGCCGTTTGGAAACATTTCAGAAATCTAGGTTATCAGTTCACAACCCAAAAGATCTCACTGGAATTATACCACCCGTTCGTAACTTCCCGTCAGTAATTTTGCGGATTCCCTTCTGTCAACTCCTCCAAAATTGTCGAGAAGGCAAGTGCCATTAAAATTTCATTTCTTGTGATAATTAACTGTTAAAGAATGGAAATTTTAAATAGTTGTTGAATAAGTCAGTGTTTCATACCAACGAGTAACTCTCTCGCAGACCGTCGTTTGAATGTTTTGAAAACATAACACCGGGACCTTCTGCCTGGAGCAATTAAAAATAGCCATGCCAGTCACCCTGCCCACTCATGCTTTATCTCCTCTTCGGTTGCGTATTTCGCAAACTTAAGTTTTACGAAAATACTGTTTAAAATTTGTACATTACTGTTTGAAAAATCGCATCTGTCTTTCCTATAACTCAATTTTGTAGCAAAATATCTTGCCCACAACGCAGTGATTTTTTTGTTGGCATTCAGATTTGGTTCAGCTGTTCAATGTCCTTAGGATACTTAAGCTCTCATGACAGTTTAAAAAAAAATAAAAAATAATCAAACTATCGAGCTTTAAATGCGGAAAAATGTTGATGCCTGCTTTTTTCCTGGCTCGATCAGTTTCTGCTTCCGTTAAACCTCGTCTGTCTGATGTGGAATTTTTAAGATCTATGCATGTTGACTAAATATGTTGGCCTTATCCTTGATGAAAATCTCTTTTTTAAACAGCACACCGATTCTTTGGCTCAACAATCTGACCCAAAATGATGGTTTGCTCTTCTGACTAAAATATTTTCTTCCATAAATTTATTTCGCCTGGCTCATTGTCGTATATTTTCTGTGTATGAAGAAAGTTCATCATTGGAGGAACAAATTTGTGACACCCTGCCCTTTATGTAATGAAGGGAGTGATGACTTGGAGCACTTTTTGCTGAAGTGTCATGAGCTTTCTGATTTAAGGGTGTCTTTGCTTGGTTGGAATTTGCGGCTTCCAGACATCTTGGATTGTACATCGGCGCAGATAATATGCAAAGTGTGTAGATTTATCGATGAAGGAGTGAAGTTTCGTGAGAATAGAAGTTGAATTTTTGTCATATTTTGTTTAATGTAGTCGCTTAATTAGTGTATAACCTGTTCATGTATATGGCCTCTGGCTTTAAATACAGATTATATATTATATTGTTAGAACTCGGGGCGTGACTCGGTCTCGAGACGCTTATTTCCCTGACTCTAAGGATCTCTAAGGATTTTTGTCCAGGACTCGGGCTCGTCTTGACTCGTGGGCGTTTTTGGTCTCAGACCTGTCTCGGACTCGGGCATGCCGGACTCGTCAACGGCTCTGGGTATAGATAATTTTTTCATCGTCTGTTGGCTAAATATGTTGGCCTTATCCTTGATGAAAATCTCTCTTTTAAACAGCACACCGATTCTTTGGCTCAGAACCTGACCCAAAATGATGGCTTGGTCTTCTACGTCAAACATCTTCTTCCATAAAACTTCCTTTGGTTGATTTATTTCGCCTGGCTCGTTCTCATATTAATTCTCTGTCTGTGAAGAATATAGTTCATTATTTCAAGAGCAAATTTATTGTTAGGACTCGGGGCTTGACTAGGTCTCGACACGTCTCGCGACGCTTTTTTCATGGACCCGGTCTTGTCTCGTCTCGAACGATTTTTGTCCAGGACTGGGACTCGTCTTAACTCGTGAGCGTTTTTGTTCTCGGATTTGTCTCGGGCTCGAACATGCTGTACTCGGCAACGGCTCTGGGTATAGGTACTGTTTCCGTCGTCTGTAACATATGTTTTGAGAGTACCCGATCTATTTAGTCTGAAGGAATTTAAGACAAACGACTAAATTGATCGTAACCCCTTAGGGATCATAGTCTCTGACCCTGGGCTTGTTTTCCTGTAAATTTCATGTTCTTACAGATTCTAGGCTCCGGTGTTCTCATGACCTGACAACGAGTAAGATGAAAATTCGTGTGCTCACAGATCGCCTATTCGAGATTTCGTCTTTCCACCATGACGGTTCCTGTGCACCATATAGCCCAGTAATTCGAATTTCTCAACTTGACGACGGCTTGTGAAAAACTTTTTGCTGAGTTTGGTTGAAGCTGGTTACGAATCGACATCGTCCCACCTCCTCCCCTCGAGTTGGCGTTTGTGCAACTAGACACAAGCTCCCTAAAAAAACATTGAGGCCATAATTAAAGTGTTTTGTCCTAGGCGTCTTTCCCACGTCACAACCTTGAATAGGCAGAAGTTGGAAAGGTCGCTGCCTAATTTTACAACGTCGTCACGTTGACATTATTTCACGTTGACGTTGTAACGTCACGTTGACGTTATTACGCGTTCTCACGCGTAATAACGGGACTTGGATTTATGGCGAGGGTTGACACTTTTAACGCTTAATTCTTACATTGTTAGTATTTCAGGATTAAAGGGATACGCTAATGAAGCTACATTTTAGGCCATTATTGAGTGAGTCTATGTGCCAGTGGATACGTGAACTTCGTTCATTATTTCACATTTCAAGTTTGAGTGATTGCACACCTGTTTTTTTTAGCTCACTACTGCCGAACTCGAGAACAAGTATGAAACTGAGCTGAATAAGCTTCAGCAGATGGCTCCAGAACTGAACTCGCAGTCCATGCAAGCTAGGAGAAACAAGCAGATGAAAAAGCATCGCGTAACCGAAGAAGAGATGTGGGATGCAATGCTGCCAGAGATTGAGAAAGGTGAGTGTGCCAGTTGTGCCAAAGAAACGCATTGGCTTCACGCATGTGTTCGTGTATGAAGTAGGTTTTGCTGGAGCAGACCTTTTTTTTTAGCTCCGCAGACTCCTGGGTGAGTGTTTTCTGATTAAAGGAAAATTCCCTCAAAACTACCTGCATGACTCGCTTTAATTAATTAATTAATTTATTTTTTAACCCGCTAAATGAACAAAAGCGGAGTATAAACAAAAAAAGAAAAAGTACAACAAAAACGACTAAATACACAACAAAAACACTTGATTATTTAAGGAGGCTGACAAACCCATGATGAGCTGGGAGAACTGACTTTGCATCTTTCGAAATCTGTACTGTTTGTAGCTATCTTGCTAAAGGGGGCAAACCATTTTCAATCAAATTCTTCTTTGGAAGACCTGAAGATCCCGGTCGCATTGTTCACGAAGAAACTTGAAGAGCTGAACCAAAATAAGTAAGGACGGAGCGATTATATGATTAGTATTATAGGTAAGACAGGTCCTTTAAGGAATAGCACATCTTGCTACGTCACAAAAACAGAGTGAGCAAGATTGAGAGTCGCCAGCCCCCTTCTTCGTCACTACTATCTGAGCATCAGCGGCTGGATGGACATGGCTTAAAAAGTTTAGTGGTTGTTGCCTCACCAAGGATGTCGGAAGATGGGCTTCCAAAATAACAGTATATGTTTTATTTCTTTGAATAGAATAGACGTAATTTTCAGTATTGCTGCAGAAGAAGAGTGTTTTTCCATCAACATAGTTCTGTGGTTGTGTTCCCAGTGACCAGTGCAAGCGCGAAAGAGCCTTTTTTGCCACAAGCCTTGGGCGGGCAGGGTTGAATTCAGTGATCCCGAGAAAGCATGATTGTTCATATGAAATAGGTTGAACTGCAACTTACCTTAAATTACTTTAAATCACAGCTTGGAGTGAAATAAGGACTTTTGATTCTGTTGAATCACTACTGTGTGTATATATGTGTTTTGTTCAGGGGGGCACTGGTCTTAAATTCCAGGGTATTGGGCTGGGTGGGGGTGGGTCCTTTGGTGCTCCAAAAGGTACTTTTCATACCAAGGTGGGGTGATCCAAAATATTATGTGTATTATTATTTTCATACCTATTTTGGGGGTGGGGTGTCAAATTAACCGGAAAAACAAGAATTTCTTCCAAAAAAAAAAACAATTTCATACCAACATTTTCCCAACATTTTCGTAACAAAATTAAATTTAACCAAACTGATCGGGTTTATTGCAAAAAAATGAAAGACTTTTTCAAATAGTGTTTGAAAACAATTTGTTACCATTAACACAACACATAAACAATGTATAACCTGAACTAGCTTATCATAACAATGAACAAGGCCTTAAAATACGACTAGTTTCACCTGGATCTCCCAGTTTTAGAACTGAGAACAGCATAGTGCGATGATTCAAGATTCAAGACGAGATCAAAGTCAAGGGCCGTCCAAGTAGAGAAAGCAGCAGAAAGACAAATGATATTTCCGTCTACCACCGAGTTCTGTTAAGTATTTTTCAGGTCACATAGATTTCTTTACTGAAAGAACTGAATTAGACTTTACACTCTTATAGTAAAACCATTTCCCAAAGGAAATATTCAAGTAATCACAAATTTGTGGCACGTTCTAATGGGTTGTTGTGACTCTCGGCTCTTTTATAAGACTTGTCTTTCATAGGCCTGGTTGCATAGTCTTGGGATGAGATCTTCACAAAAATAAACTGGCCCATTGCAGTATCGAAGCAGAAAAACCACAAACATATTGCAGATAAGGTTGATACATGAATAAGTCGGTGAACACCGCGAACACCCTATCAATTATGATTTGTAGACTGGTCACCTTTAAAGCAAAAAAGCATCACTACTTCTTCTTCGTTTTCACAACAACATAATCCAACGCTAAGAAAAGTTGGGAAATTAGTATCTTTCCTGTCCTGCTGTTCCATTATTTTTTCATCACAGTATATGCATCAATTTCTTTCTGAAAAAAAAAACCTTTTGGTGGGCAATCGTGCTCACTATGTTTCTGCAGATAATGCTCCTTCAAGCCATACCTCCAAAAGGTTCGGAATAAGGGTCGGCACCGTTTCTGTTTTTGGCTAAAACAGAAACGGTAAAAAACGGAACAGAAACAGAAACGGTGATAATAAAAAACCGAAAACCGTTTCTGTTCTTCCTTTTTTTTTCGGAAAAACAGAAACGGACCGTTTTTACAAAAAAAACGGCCGTTTTAACAGGTATTTCTGTTTTTTTTTCCTACTTCATTGGGTTGATAAGGTAACAGTAAGGCGACCATTTGGAACGGTAAGGCGGCTGTTGGAAAGTAAATAGCGTGAGGAGGGGCAGCGTGACAGGAGAAGGTTGTGAGAGAAGGTCGAGAATAATTGTGTAAGGTAAAAAAAAAGGACTCTGCACCTGTCTAGTAAACTAAGCCCTTTTTTATATCCATGGTCAAATGCTGGGGTATGCTGGCAGGTGTGACATATGTACCCCTACCCCAGAAGGGTACCAGGAACCTTTAAAAGCAAAATATTTTAAGGTCAAAAATTAATACCAAATTGTTTTAGTTGCCAAAGTACTGATATCCCTGTGCGGAATAAGGGGTACAATTACATGTGAAAACCATGGTCACCCCTGTTAGCATGCCCCAGCGTTTTGCATGGGCTTCATTCAAGTGCCATATACCGATCACTTTTCTGTCGGTCGGTCCACTGTTCCCGAGTTAGGGTACTTCCAGATGTGCTAGGACGATGAAACTTGGCAGGCATATCAGGGATCTGACCAAACTAACTTGGAAATAGTCACTTCGACGATCCGACGACCGTGGGGGGAGTGGTGTGAGGGGGAATCCGAAATATTGACGTATGTATATGTATAACTTTGGGATAGGTGATCGGATCTTAATGAAACTTGATATTTCGAACGATCCCGTGTCTCAGAAGTTCCATTTCAAGTCCGGTTCGGATACGATGAATGTGGGGGGGGGGGGGGAAATCCTGTGACATGCTTAAAATTTAGCGATCACGATTAAACTTGGTGGGAAGAACAAGCACAAGCCCTTGGTACATCATAGACAGAACTGGACCGGATTTGGGCACTTTGGGGGAATTTGGGGAGGGATCCGGAAATCCGGTGATCCGGAGTTAAGGTACTCCTAGGTGGTCTAGGACGATGAAACTTGGCAGGAATCAAAGACCCGACCAAATTAACTTGGAAATAGTCAGTTCCCCGATCCGGGCATCGTGGTGGAGTACAGGGAGGAGGAATCCGGAATCTTGAGGTATTGTAACTTTCGAACGGGTGATCGGATCTTTATGAACCTTGATATTTGGATAGACCTTGTTTCTCGGATGTCCCATTTAAGTACGGACCGGATCCCATGAATGTGGGGGGGGGGGGGGTGGACGGGAGTACTGGAAATCTTGTGCCACGCTTAGAATGGACTGATGGGGAAGAAACTTGGTGGGAAGAACAAGCAGAAGAACTAGGTACACCCGAGACAGAACGGACTGGATTCGTGCACTGTGGGGGAGGTTGGAGGGGTCCGGAATTCCGGTGATCGCGAGTTAAGGTACTTCCAGGTGTGCTAGAAGGACGAAACTTGTCTGGAACATTAGAGTCTCGATAAGACCTGGTTCACAAATTGTCAATTTCCAGATCCGACCATCCCTTGAAGTACAGAAATGAACTGAAAGCTCCCTTGAAGTGCGCACCTTAACAGCAAAGTGAAAAATTACTTTTGACAAACTTTACTTTTCACGATCCCACGAGGGTCCATGACCATTTGCTCGCGAGTTTTGCTTAAAAATTAATTCCTAGCACCCTGAAAGTGCACATCTTTACAGAAAAGTGAAAAAAAATACTTTTGAACATTGGAAAAGTTCGGTTCTTTCTTAGTTGTATAATTACAGCTTTGTAGAAAAGTTTCATCAGAAATAGGAGCTTGAAGGCTTCAAGCTTTCAGTACAATACGATTCGTGCTTCCTATTGGTTGGATTTCAAAAAATGCGTCTTAACCGACCAATGGGATGATTGGGAGGCGAGACTACGTTTCGCAAAAGTGTCATTATACCAAAATGAAATAGCCAGATTAACGTTTCCAGCAAAAGTATTATTGTACCAACAAGAAATAGCAAGATTAACGTTTTCAGCAATTAACCAGCTCAGAATGGTTATCAAAGGCCGATAATTTAGTCTGTAAGTCGAAAGCCCTATACCTCCTAATGTTAATTTTGTTGTTAGATGATTCATTTAATGATGGTGTAAAAATATCCGTTTCGTCAGGTAGGGTGCAATCTCTCTATTCTGACTCAAAAATCTTTCATTCCGAAAAGCAGAAAATATCGGTAGATGGCATAATCTGCCGGGAGAATAAAACCCGCTAGATTATACCAGGACGCCACGCGTACTAGTCGGAACAAAAAACGGAAATTTGGAAAAAACAGGTAAAATAAAATCAAAAACGACTAAAACGGTCATATAAAAAACAGAACAGATACAGAAACGACATTAAAAAAACGGCTACCTGTTTTCTGTTTTTCTGGTATTTAAAAAAAAAAAAGAACAGAAAACGGTAGTAAGAAAACAGAAACAGAAAAAGAAACAGAAACGGTGCCGACCCCTAGTTCGGAACTCAATTTCAGTAAGACATTTCTCACATGCCACTGGGTAGTTGGCGACAGGCCGTGGGGTGGGGGGGGGGGGGGGGTCATTTTGAAAATTTCAGATTTTGGACGTGGGGTGGGGGGGGTCATTTTGAAAAGTTGAGATTTTGGACGTGGGGTGGGGGGGGGGGGGTCATTTTAGAAAGTCAAAATTTTGTATGTAGGTCAAGGGGTGGGGTGGGTGGGTTGTAGAAAGAATGACCTATTTAGGAGTGTATACCCTAGGATTTCATACCAGTGCCCCCCTGGTTTTGTTTATTTTCTTTATTTTCGTCATTTACTCCGCCTTTTCAAAATGACGGGTCGTAATTAAATTACTTATTTACTCCTTGTGATGACGGTTGCATTTGTGGTTGGTCACAATCTGGTGGAAGATTCTGTTGCATCACAGTCAAATCTCTACGGTTTGGCACTCCACTCAGCATCCAAACGGCGTTTGAATGCATCTATCGATTCAGCAGCAACAGTGTCCTTGAGTTTTTTCCAGAGGTTCGCGATCCGGTTCGAGAAGAAGTTGGATCTTGCTCCAGTCCTTGGGTGAAGTTTGCGGATTCGTTTTGGGGTGGACTTATTGAGCTCTTCGTTTTTTTTCCAAAGATTGGAAAAAGGCTTGTCATGTAGCAGGTTCAGGCTGTAGAAGGAGCTAAGGGCTGCCTAGGTGAATACCACAACGCACATGAGCTCCTAAACTCCGTTTATGGGGTATATTCTAACCCGATTCTGTCTTCCAGCTTTCGAAGAGTGGTCGTCTAGTCAGAATGCCTCTCAAGATGAGCTTGTTGCTTCTTGGGCGGAGGAGTGCCTTGAGTGGGAGACCAAGGAGGATGCACATCAATGCCTGCGCAAAGCTCTTTATGAGGCCAAAGTTAGGAAAGCAACCTTCCTCGCAATGCAGATGACGAGCGTCTTTCCAGAACAAGAGGAAGACAAAGATGACGGGTACGGAATTTTATCTGATTAATTTATTTTCATTTTTTACCCGGGCATATAGTTCGCCCGGAATTCGGCTGGAACCGTAAAAATTTGTTTTAAGTTAAATTTTAATTTGAAGTTGAAAGATGTTCGAAACAGGGGAAAGAAGATACGCTGAGTTCGTTTTTAGCTTTCTTTTTTTGAAGGACAGGTAGTTCCGGAATTTGGCCGATACCGAGAAATTGGCAGAAGTAAGGCAAGAAGTTTGGTTTTCTCAGATGATTAGCTTTTTGGCTTTTTATTATTTTTTGTTAATTTACCTCACTTCTGTACACAAAAATCGTGCAGGATTTGCTACTGGGATTATTCTTGTCTCTGTTGAGATAAGACTATCTCTAATTAGGATTAATCTTGTCCCAGTAGGGATAAGATTAATCCCAGTAGCAAATACTGCAGTTAGGTTTAATCCTAACTCTGAGAAACTTTGCAAAGTGTAGTAAAGGCTACGGAAGCTTTCAGAATCGGCTGGTGTAGCCACATCGGCTACACCAGCCGATGTGGTATGGTTCAGTAGTGTCTAATTGACTACTGGCAAGATGTGACGTTAAGTGTCATTAGTGTGAAGCACAGTCAGTACTGGTCCACCTTCCTTTCGTGTACACTAGTTAGCTTTTTCCTTAAATGATAAGTAGATTTGTAAGTAAATTTTACATTGTAGATGTTGGGAGACGATTATCTGCCCTACTTCTTTCTAATATCCAGGTCATTAACTCGTGTCGAAGGTGGCCTATGTTTGAGATGTGCCAATGGTAGTCTTTACTAGCCAAAATCTTTTGGGGGCGGGGTAAGGTATTTTTACCGACTGTTTTTCAGAAAAAGCGATTGTTTCTTTTTAACCCAACATTCGGGGACGTGACGCCTATGGCCAAAAGTCTCGAGGGTGGTCAGTGAAGTTGATGTGTCGGAAAATAACGCTAGCGAATTAAGGCTTTTGTGCGATAACACAAACCCCAAGCTTGAATATTGATAAAGTTGAAAACACACCTGCCCCCTCCTCCTCGATTTTGGGAAAGGGTATAGGAACTTGATCTATATGTGCTAAGAGGCCGAGGAGTAGATTTACTTTCTTTCACTTGACCGTCCCTCTTTACGCATCTTGGAGATGCACGATCCGCTGACTCACCAAGACAGTAATAAAAATGCGCGCTTCTTTCGCAGATCCAACCCGGAAATTCAGTCCTCTACTACCCTACAAATCATGAAGAGCATGAAGGAAATCTTCATTTCTTCACCTGTCGATGAAACGGTTGAAGAAGAAGACGAGAAAGACGTCGAGGAAGAAGTCGACGAAGATTCGGATGGTGAAAGTGAAGAGAACACTCAGACCTCTCACTATGGTGAGGATGTGATGAAGCAGAAAGTATTAGTGAAATACTTGAAGGTAACTTTACCTTCAATTCCGCTCGCGTACTTTTCCCTTATGAACGAGTTTCGCCTGAAATTCTTGTTTGCCGAATAGACACCAACTTTTCACTAAGTTTGGGAACCCACTACTACGAAGAATTATTCTTCCATATACTTCCTCCTCTCCATATCCCCGACCGTATAAGGCTCCACAGACTGGCGGCGCAGCCAGTCCGGTCCCTCCTCTGTGGAGTTTTCAACAAGATTTCTTAAAGCACAATGGACACTTCTAATACTTTACTTTGTATTAAATGCTTCTCAAATAAACATTTCCGACATCCTTTAGAAGGCGCTGCGAAAATCCGCCGTTTTCTTGTTATCCCTTGTCTTTAACTCTCTGGCATTTCGGCGATCCAAATCTTAGGAGCTGGGATATCGTGGCAGGAAATTCAAAAACTCCCAGCAATGCTTGATAGAAAAGGATATATTTGAGATGTCACCAAATTCAAGCCGCAGATGCAGTTTACCTGATTGTTCTAGTGTTTCATCAGAAGTTCCATGACTTAACGTGCCTATTAAAAGTTTTTCTTTGTGGAATAGTGTTGTAAAGCTTGATTAGCTTGCTTTATAAAATGTACCAGAATATGCAATAAGCTTATAAAAAATAACATAGCTACAAAAATCATTCAAACACAAATAACGTATTCAAATCTGAATTATACAAGCTAAATGTATAAAATAAAGATCTCACAAGTATTATAAGAAACATCGCTTTTATCTTTGTCCAAGCTAGTAAATTAAGCATGTACTGGCCCAAAAAATTACGCTCTGAAATACCACAGAGAGGAAACTGATGAAAAAGCTGCTTATCTAGGGGGTAAGCATTGTTCCTAGGTTGGTACAGAGTGGGATTCGGGTGGTTTGATGTGCCCATTGAACTTTAAAAACGTGATTTCAGCGATCTTGACTTCTCAGTTTTTAATGTTCGTTTTATTACTGAGTTGTTTGACGGTTTATAAACACATTATACAGAGTGACGGGAAGGCAAAAATTCGGCGAAAAGGTTTTTTTAAATAAAAGTAAAAGACTGATGGATTCCAGTTTTCCCAAGAAAGACTGTTCTTTTTTTTGTTTTTCTAAGCAGTCCCTTTTGTCTCATTCTTTCACTGATTTTCGTTTTGTTGGGTCTGAACGCCAGATATTAAAATATCCGGAGTAATTGGAGCCCGTCTATATCGAGCACCCTTCCAGAGTCGGCCTCTGGGTCTGGCAGTATAAGCTCACACCAGAGCAAATTAACACTCGGGAGTAGTGCCAAGATTGCGGACCGATTGCGAAGCGTGTGAAGCATGTGTCTTGGCGCTACACCTAGTGTTATTTTGCTCTGGCTCACACTTACAAGAGGCAATATGTGAAACTGATAATGAATCCAGTAATACTTCGAAGATTCGAGTGTTTAGGTATTTAGTCGTCAGGTCGTGCGCAACTCTAGGAAGGAGTGAGTAGCATCGTGCCCCCCCCCCCCCCCCCCCCCCCTGACTACCTACGGTTTGATCCTCGACCGGCTTCAGCACTATGGGAATAGGCCATTCACCCTTCCGATATCATCTTTGGTTTTTCTTGTTTTAGGACTGCATCTATTTCATCAAATCACTTCTTCGGGCTATTCCCGTCCTCTCCCAGCTCCTAGGCTCAAAACAAGCTTCTGACGTAATGGAAACTATTGAATTCTTTGTCATCGCCCACGAGTTCGGCCTCGTGGAAGCACTGACCGGGATCCGACGAATGCTTGTACTTATATTCAGTCGCGAGCAGACGGTAAAGGATGCTGTTGTCGCTGCCTACAAACGGTTGTACATCGACTCAAAGCTGGCTAATTCTAGGTGAGTAAATTCAGTTCAGTTCAAGTTTCACTTTCAGTCCAGCAAAAAGCCACATACTAACACTAGAACCAAGAAAATAAACAAACAACATAATTTGCAGAACCACATAAGTTTTCAGTTTCAGTTTCGGTTTATTCACAAAAATAAAAAACACCATTCAGTTTCAGTTTATTCACAAAAATAAAAAAACCCATTAATTGTTTATGGCCCCACCATAAGGCCTAACATAAGGCCTGGCAATGTAAGTTAGACACATCCTTCTTTCTCATGCATTTTAACCCCAAATGGGAAAAGAAAGGCAAAACCTAATGCCACCCCATATAATGGCATTTACGATAGTAGCAAGCGATTGTGGTACAAAACCAAGAATATGCAATAATGTGTTAACAGATTAGGCGTACGAAAATCTACCTATTATTTCCCGGCGGGTGTTGACCCGAGCCAACTCCTAAACGCTACTTATCATAGCATAGTATTTATTTCAGAATTCGTGGTGTCGCTAAATGTTAGAGGCGAGAACAAACGGAGTCACTCCGCGCGGACTCCGCGAAAGGAAAACAGCGAAAACACAGGGAATGCCCCCCAAATGGATTTTGTTATAGAAAATTATCCGGGTGACGGAATTAGTCTGTAAAAGCCACGAACCACTTTATTATCACTTTTATGTATTCTGGTCGTTTTTACTTGACCTTACATTATTATCGTTTACATTTTTTTTTTTTTATAATTTCAGAATCAGTATAGCCCATAATTAAACCTAATACAAAACTCAGAACTTTTTATTAACCATCCCTAAAATCTGTTTTTCAAAAATTTACAACACCATAGCAACTCCCAAAGTCGACTCCCCGGTGAATCCTAAAGGGAGTCCCTTTTTTATGATGGTGGTGGTAATCGGAGCATTCCTCCCGCGAGGATATGATATGATATTTATTACCCTAAAAGCCCAAGGGGCAATACAAACAAAAGAAACACAAGGACCAACTTATTTCTGTGAACTATTGACAGCTTGAGGAAGCTACCCTCTTTCCATCCATTCCTGATCACACTCATTCATTCCAAATATTTCATTCTCAAACCATTCAATTCCCTACAATTCCTGAGAAAAAAAAAAAACACGGGGACTCCTAAAAAATAGTCCTGGCGGAACGACAAGAATGCGCCTTGAGGAGACGGCAGTTCCTGGTAAGGATTATTAGTTTTGGCAATCAGAAATGATAGTAAACCACCGAAGAGGGCCCGGGCTTACTGACCCAGGGCCCCTAGGCAGTTAGCAGATTCTGGGCCCCCTTTTTGATAGTTTTGTAAGTAAGTGGAGCACAAACAAAAGAAAGTAAGATGTGAATAAGACAAAAACACAAATAGGCCCTAACTAGATTAGCCAACAAATTTGGTTTAGCAAAAACAAACTTTGCTTTTATTTATTTTACATAGGCTGCCCTGACAAGCTAGAAAAGCAGACTGCAGATGGAATTAACCAGTACTAACTACCCTTTAAAAAGTTTCTCGGAGAAAGATTAAAGTTAACTGCAGTATTTGCTACTGGGATTAATCTTATCTCTACTGGGATAAGATTAATCCGAATTAGAAATAATCTTTTCTCAGTAGAGACAGTACACATCCCAGTAGCAAATACTGCAAGATTTTTTTCAGTATATACTTGTTTAGATATTATAAGTTTTACGTTTACAACTTCGGACCCTGGCCAAGAATAGGGCACTAGGCAGCTGCCCAGTATAATGGTCTGATATTCCCGGCGAAGTGTACTTACCCCAGTACTAACATACTAGTACCAGGAAGTTGTGCAAATCTCCCTGATCGCTATTATACTATGCAAATTAAGGGCTTTCTGAAATTCGCAGCGGATTGGAATTATTGTCCCGTAGCAACTCGTGGAAAGTCTAACGTCCATATCGTAGCCTGTGAAATCTATCATCAAGTAGTTATTGATTGGTCGACTGGAAGTTAAGCTGGGATTGGAAGTAGTGGGAAGTTAGAGAGCGGACAGTCCTCGAAATCCGTCTTGAGACTATGTATAGCCTATGTTGAAAAAGACGAGGGGGTGCCAACTGTCTGGCAAACTGCACCGGGGAGTCTGGCATAGTCATTTTTTGGGCACAGTGTACACAGTCGGCCACACTTCGGGTACAGTCGGCACACTGTTCTCAGCCGGGCACACTGTATCCACATTTGAGTTATCCGGATGACGAGATTAGAAGGACCAGAATAAATTTAATTTTATATTTCAGATTTACCTGTAATGCCAATGCAACCTACTTCTGTAGCCTAATGTAATTACTCCATTAATTCTTAAACCCGGAGACCATAATTTTGTATGTTACATCTAAACCCGCTAATGACACCTCGGTGATTTTCGCACTTGCCGCGTTCCACTATTTTCCATGCGTATCATGCTGAGCGTGTTCCATCCTACTTACCGTAGTTACTACGCCTGACGTCACGAATTCTGGCTTTTCAGCGTCAAGGCTGGAACGATTTTTCTATTTTCCTGTAGGATCTCACGCCAGGGGCGAATCCGACCAATCACGTTGCAGAGATGCATAGTTACTACGCGTACTACGGTCCCGAGCATGGTAAGCAAATAGTAACTATTAGTTACTATTTCGACAAGGTTGGAACGGTCAGCGTAGTAACTTTTCATGAGGATGGAACGGAAATAGTAACTATTAGTAACTATTGTTAGAAGGGTGGAACACGCTCGCTGTCGACGAGTGTATGCTTATTATGCTGTTTATGCGTAAAACTGGTTATCTGAATTTCTTCGCATTTTTGCTTGAAGTAAATGGGTTTCGAAAAAGGCTTAAAACAGCCAAAGCCGTGGATAATTTGTTAAAAACAGAGCCTGGTTTATACTGTTCAGATATTTTTGAGTACTGGAACAAAAACAGCAAATATTCCGAGGTGGGCTTTAAATTCAGTCAAATTTCAGATGTCAGATGTCAGATGTCAGATTAATGAAACAATATGTTAAAAAATCACTCCGCCGCTTTGATATCTAGCCTGTTCCGCATATGTGATGATAAACACCGCATGCACTTAATCTCAATCTTGATCTCTGGTTCGATTAAGCGACATTTCTGGCGTTCCCTTCGATGAAGATTTTTTGTCTTACTCGGTTTCCGAATCCAAAGTGAAATCGCAAAAGGTGCGCCCGATGGGGGACTTGAACCCCCGACCTTAGGATTAAAAGTCCCACGCTCTACCGACTGAGCTAACCGGGCTTGTGAAAACTTGAGTTTTAGTTGACTGTATTTGCAGAGCGTCCGCAATTCAAGTAATCAAGAACCTTACCACTCTTGTGAATGGCGCCTCAGTTGGAGAGCTGACCTCATTGGAAGAATTGGTTTCGGAGTTTGTGAAGACCGGAGGTCTGAACAAAGAATGCATTCAGGTAAGTTGGGTGGATGTGGTGACGGATAAAGGATGCTAGAACCGAAGGGTTGCCCACTGTTGGTGTCAGTGCACAAAAAGTGCTCGTTGTATATAAGACAATTTTGAGTGTTTTGTGAAGTGATTACAGTAGCTATTAGATAATTTTGTGTACTAAAGTCACTTAGTTGGAGGTGGAGATGCAGCCACTTGCTTTTTCTTCCAGCTACAGCTTGACGAGAACCCTTACCAAAAGAGCCGAAAACATCACTGAGGAAAATCTTCGCGGACTTTCCGTTTTGCGTAATTTTTGTATAATTTTTATGACTTTTATACTCTTTAATATCCTGTCTGAACTTGGAAAGTAATATTAGCGCATTTCTCTGATTGCAGCATTAAATGCCCGTTCAGTTCAATCGGCAGACCTACGCTAAACAAAGGCTTGGCTATGGCCATGCAGTCACATCTCATCAACACGTGGGACGGCTTGAAATCGAGTGATTCCTCACTCTCAAAATCGGTGTACACCGGGTGGCGGATGGGTGGCGCGCGTGGCGGAAAATAGCCATTTTTGAGCAAGAGGCGGGCGAGTGGCGCGCGTGGCGGAAAATAGCTATTTGAGCAAGAGGCGGGTGGGTGGCGCATGAGTGCCGCAACATGGTGTACACAAGTGGCGGAGAGTGGGCAGCCCCTCGTCTTGAACTCCGCGGTAGTTCCAACTTGTTTCGAAGGGGGCTCGTAAGCAGGACTTCCAAGAAACTCTTTTCTTGCTTAAAACTGTAGGCTGCTAAAGTTACCGAAGAAGTCATTAGTTTCATTGATACGATAGCAGTCAAGATTTATAGACAGTATTAATAACGAAAGTACAAAGTAGTCTGGAAATAGGTGTTTACCTTAAAAACGTTCTTGTAGGTTCTGTGGGAGAGATTCACCATGAAAATTCCAGACACAACAGAAATCGAGTCGAAAGCCTCGTTGGTTCTGCTAGGAATGGTGGCAAAGTAAGTATTATATCCTTGAAAAGCTGTTTAGGTACATCACTTGGTACATATTGCAGGATTAGATGGTGATGCCTCCGCGCCTGCATATGTCCTCTTGTCCTGTAGCTCAAGTTTCATCCCAATCGTTACATCCGTTTGGATGTAGATTCCCCGCGGTGTGGATGCATTAACCTACCGTCCAGCAAGTTTCACTCGAATCGGATCACCCATTCGCTACTTACGAGTGCCAAAAACTTCAGATTCCCCCTCCTTCTACTCCCCTATATATGGTCGGATCGGTGAAAGAAAGGTTTGGTAGGGCATTTGTTCGGGTCTTTATGTGCGTGCCAAGTTTCATCGTCGTAGCTTACGTGGAAGCGCAATGAACCAACAAAAGTTGGCCAAACCGACGGATGGAAATACAAGGGCTATATGGCACACGAGTCTAAGGCTGCAAGTGTAATTAAATTAGTGCATTATGGAAAGTAGAGAACAAGAGCTGTAAGCTCATATGGCACTTGCAAGCATCAGTCATCGTATTTATTCCTGAATATCTGTTTCACAACATGCTAACATAAGACTGTCAACTTTAACAAAATAATTAATATATACAATTTATTTTAAAACTTGTACGACTTCTTAAATTTATAACAGAATTGAACAGTATGTCAAACATAAAAAATATAAAATATGTAATACTAGATTAATTCTAGCATTACGTAGTAGGTAAGGGTAAAAGCTAAGATTTGTGCTGTGTTGAGGCACATACGACTATGGACCCTTTGGATTCATGAAAATGTATGGTTTAGTAAAAATACGCCATGGACTTTGCGCTTACAATGTGTAACTTAAGGGTGCTAGCAATCCATTTTGTAAGCAAATGCACTGGTACGCAAATGATCATGGGCTGTTGGGTTACGAAAGTATTATCATTCGCTCGGAAGTATAATTTTTTGGCGTTTTGCGGCTAAGATGCGCACTTTAAGGGGTTCGAACTGAATTTGGAAAAAAATACTTGGGGCACAGATGATCATGGGCCCTTGGGAATCTTAAAAATCTTTAGTTTCTTAAAAATGTTTCTTTCTTTCAATTTGCGGTAACACTGGTTCTGTAAGTATGTTGGAAAGTCATTTGTAAGCGAAACCCTTAAGGGCAAAAATTATCACGGGCCCTTGGGAATCACGAAAAGGATCTTATGGTTAAAAGTATTGTTTCACTTTGCAGTTAAGATACGCACTTTAAGGGGGACTAAAAACTTATTTCATTATACTTGAGTCCCAAACGATCGCGGGCCTTTGAGGGAATGTGAACGTGTTCATGAGATCAGAATCACGTCCTTTCGGATCCGACTAACCGTTGGTAGCCCGGAATCCAGTTCCCACCACTCCCCCGAAAATAGTCGGATGGGGCAAATGACTACTTCCAAGTCAATCTGATCGTGTCCGCAATACACCTGCCAAATTTCATCGTTCAAGTGCATCCCGTCCATTTATATTTACTACTTGTTCTTGTTCTTCTCACCAAGCTTCATCTCGGTCCCTCCACTCTAAGCTTGTTCCGAGATTTCCGCCCCCCGCCCCCCCTCCAGAGTTATCGGATCCGGTCCGAACACGAAATAGTACATCTGCGACACAAGCTCTTCCCAACTGGCAGCCCCCCCCCCCCCCTACGTTTTTGACATTCGGTCAAATTTACCGAAGGCGAAAATTCCGCTCAAAGCAGGCATCGCGGCGAAAACGTGATGCCCTTTTTATAAATCTTTTTGTCCCCACATTTCCAAATTGGGTGATTTAACATGTTTATTGGTCCCGTTTTTATTTGTTGTTTTTTTTTCGAATTTGGTAATTCATCTAACTTTTATTCAGTCCGCATCGATTTCACCGCATTCGGCCCGTCCCTTCGTATATTCGGTGATTTAACTTGTTTATTGTGTTGCAAGAGCAACACTTTGGTTTTGTCCTCGTTTTTTTTTTTTTTCCTATGCCGCCGATTTCATTTTATTCCTGATAACTGGTAAGGGTCTAACCTGTGCGGTTTTTACGGAAAGTGTGGACCTTAGGCCGGGTCGATGAATTTTGGAAAGCTCCGTAGAACTCTTGCCTGCGGCCAATAAGGATGGTTTTTGCTTGTCCTTGAGCCAGAGCCTACGGTGTGCGAAGTGAAGTGGAGTTATATAGCCCATGTCAGAGAGGACTGTCTGAAGTTGTGTAGCGAACCTTTCGTTTCATCAAACTATGTTTCTGCTTTCGAGTGGAAAGCTCCGTTCTAGCACGCAAGCAGGCAGGCACCAGTTTCAAATTGAAGATGGACAAAAATCTATAAGTGTTCAATATATGGGGCAGTTACCCGGCCCCACAGCCAACAGATCTTCTTTGGTGATAAATAGAAAAATCTACAGAAACAAAAAGTGGCTTTTTCCCACGGGTCCGAAAGTGCTGCCGTCTATTGTTTCTATCCATGTCTGTTCGTGATTTCAATGAGTTTATCATTCGTTTTTTTTTGCACTTGGGTTTGTGGTAGAGAAATGGCATCAGATGTGCCTCTTAAACTTTAAAAGTTCTCTCATTGCTAAAGAAACTAGAGCTTATCCTTTGCTCCTTTCTAAGTGGTGACGTTAGAAAGTTGGCCTACGGCAAAAAAGTCAAAAAGCTTTTGCTAGTTGGCCAACCTGTTATTTGTTTCCGGTGTATTCGATGGTAAGAACAATTTGGTTCCCAATTGTAAGACATGCAAGGGACTTGTAACTACAATCATCTTCGGGGATGAGGGGTTTGCAACTTTTGCTAGCTGGTGTACCCATTATTTTCATCCTGTGAACTTTTGAACTAAGACAGGGAGAATTTTTTTTATCGACGGTAATCGATAGCCGTTGATGAGCTGGTCAAAGCTTATGTCATCCATTTTTGGTACACAAATTCGTTCATGAGATACACCAGTTTGAAAATTTCAAGGGGTTGACAACTTCAGTAGTAAGGTACACACTAAAACCAAAAATAGGCGATACCAGTTGTGAGACATGTAGAGGACTTGTAAGCAACAGTCGACTGTTAGCTTATAATCATCTTCGGCAATGAGGGTTTCCAGCTTTTGCTAGTTGGTGTACCTGTTATTTGGGTGTACCTGTTATTTGTTTCCGGTGTATTCGATGGTAAGAACAATTTGGTTCCCAATGGTAAGATATGCAAGGGACTTGTAAGTAATAATCGGCTGTTATGCTACAATCATCTTCAGCGATGAGGGGTTTGCAGCTTTTGCTAGCTGGTGTCCTACCCATTATTTGCTTTCGGTAAACTTGATGTCTATCACGGGAGAGGGACTTCTAAGTAGGATTCGGCTCACGAGGGGCTAGAAATTTTTGCAAATGGGTGCACATTGTATTTGATTTCCATAAATCTGACTGTAAGAAAGTGTGTGTCGATGGTCTGTCGCTGTGACCTAGGATTAACTGTTTACGCAACGGATACAAACGAAAATATAAAACAATGAGGTAGTTTCATAATAATCAATAGTGTCATCCATGGTATTTTGATCCTGAAAAGTTACGGATAGCTTTATAATACCAACTATATTATATAAAATACTGTTCCAAGTTTTCATCCGTCACGATGTCTACTATTGAAAAGGATAAAGTTCAACTGACTGCGAAGTCAATTTAGTCCCTTCTTCCGATATTATTTTGTTGCTGTTTTTACAACGCGGGAGAGTAGCTTTTGATCATATGATTTTTTTTTTAGAACATCCCGTTTTAAATCTTCGGTAAGCTGACAACTTTAGCATTAACCGACAGCGAAGAAACAAAACCAGTTTGAAAGTTTCAAGGTGTTGACAACTTCAGTAGTAAGATACAGACTGAAACCAAAAATTGGCGATACCAGTTGTGAGACATGTAGGGAACATGTATTTAACAGTCAACTGTTATCTCATAATCATCTTCGGCAGTGAGGGGTTTGCAGCTTTTGCTAGTTGGCGTACCTGTTATTTCTTTCCGGTGTATTCGATGGTGAGAACAATTTGGTTCCCAATTGTAAGACATGCAAGGGACTTGTAACTACAATCATCTTCAGGGATGAGGGTTTTGCAACTTTTGCTAGCTGGTGTACCCATTATTTTTATCCGGTGAACTTGATGTTTATCACGGGAGAGGGACTTGTATGTAAGATTCGGTTACGAGGGGCTAGAACTTTCGTAAATTGGTGCACATTGTATTCGATTTCTATAAATCTGACGGTAAGAAAGTTTGTATCGATGGTATTTCGCTGTAACCTAGGATTAACTGTTTACGCAACCTGTACAAACGATAATGTAATACAATGAGGTAGTTTCGTAATAATTAATAGTGGCATCTATGGTATTTTAATCCTGAAAAGTTACGGGTAGCTTGATAATACCAACTAGATTATATAAGATATCGTTCCAAGTTTTCATCCGTCACGATGTCTACGATTGAAAAGGAAAATTTCAAAATGACTGCAAAGTCAATTTAGTCCCTTCTTCCGATATTCTTTTGTTGTTGTTTTTACAAAGCTGAACAATAGGTTTTGATCATGTGATGATTCTTTTTAGAACATACCGTTTTAAAAGCTTCGATAAGTTGACAACTTCAGCATCTAACTGACAGCGAAGACTCTCGCAACACTTTAGTCGGCGAAGCTGGACGAAGGTTGCCGCAACACTTCACGTTGCCCAGGCAACGTAGGTCTAGTTTGGTTTCATTTGTTACCAAATTCGGGAATTCACCGGTAATTCATTCGTGTAGGAATTATTGCGAACGTCCTGTCAGATCGGACGCAACGTACTAAATATAAATCAACTTATTCGGATAGCCTCCCCTTTTTTTGCGGTGTACCACAAGACACTCTTCTTCGTCCTTTGCTCAGGTTACTGATTTGGTCAATTTTATCAGGTCCCCCCCCCTCCAACGAAGAAAGGCTCGGGACGCTATGCATTAAATGTTATGCTTTACAAGCATTGTCAGGAAGATCCGAAAGACTTTTCCGATATACTGACTATTTAAAACAAGACCAAAGGTTTAGATGGGATCCCAAAAATTCAGTATTTGATTCAAAACAGGTCATGTCTTCGCCATTCAGTCTTCGTCAGATTCCTTGAATATTTTGTCTGTCAAAATAAAGTTCAAAAATGGATTCAGCGTTTCTGCTTGCCGCGATACCGACTCTCTAATTGATTTCAGAAATAACTTTGAGCTTCAACCAAATTTCCGGTTTCAGCCGAATTCGTGATAAACCTTTTGTCCAGCAAGAAACCTAAGTTCACATATGGATTCAGCGGACCTCCTTACCCCTCAATGAATATCTTATTAGCTTAGAAAACATACATGTTTTTACCGTAAATTCCAAACCCATGCTCTGCCTCTAAAGATTGGACTAAAGGACCCATCTACGAACTTGACCTGTACTTTACCAGTGAATCCTCATTGAACAACATCGTCAACGTCCTCGCTTGATATTTCCTCGTTAGAACATTATATATCAAACACTTCGACCTTCGATTACACTAAAACTCTCCGACGTCACACAGAATAAACAAATGAATGCCGGCATCCAGGCGCAGAGCTATACTAGTGAATAAAGGGGTAAGAGTGCTAAAGCCGAAAACTGGTCGACAAATTTGTGTCCAGTTTTCGCCGGAATCCGGGTGAACTACTTATCTGGCAAGAAAATAACTTTTTTTTTCAGCGTGCCTCCTGACCCTAAATCAACTGTCTTTAAAGCTTTTAAAAATAATTTTTTTTTTGCCCCTTAATTTGAAACCTCCACCCCTAAATGTAGGGCTACAGAGCCCATCTACGAACTTGACCTTACCCTTGACCCAATGAATTCTCACACGAAGTTTCATCAAAATGCCTCATTCCCTTCGAGATTTCTCGGGCTCACAGACAGACGGACATTTTTTGCGATGTCATAGGTATCCCTCCACGTCCTTTTTGGGATCCCAAAAATGTCAGCGGCGGTTTTTCGGCTCTTCCTGAGATGCTTGTTACATATAACATTTAGTGCAGGACATTTGCAAAAAAACAGACAAAACCTGAATTGTTGTCTGTTAAAACCGCACGTCCTTGTGTTATCTGTCATGAATCTTTCGACAGTGTGGTCATTTCAGTTTGTGAATAACTTATTCTGAAAAAAAAAAAAAAAATTATTTTCCCAACAGAACCTCAACACCGTTATATAGATCCAGCTTGCGCTGCCTATATAGGATTGTCACATACAGATGGCGTCCGGGTTGTTGTCTGTTTTGATTGCGCATCCTTGTGTTAAATGTTATAAGTTTGTAAAATTTGAAATACGATGGTAATATTCCGCAGTCTTTGTTTGTTCCTTTTTTTTATCTGAATATTCAGCACATCAAACTGCTTACTTACACCCTTATATATTTCAGCGCTGAGCGACAAACCATCAACAGCAACATTAATGTTTTAATAAGCATTGGATTGGGTGAGCGTGGGAGACAAGACTTCCGGATTGTGCACGACACGTGCGTCGCTCTCACCAAGCTAGTGCCGCCGAAGCAGCGCTCTGATTCCACCAAACCACCTTTAAGGTTAGCATTGACTCGGTTTTTCATCTGCTCGGAAAAATAAGGTGCCACGATCACAATTGGCTTATGGTTTATATATGATGAGAATAATGGTCAAATAATTCGAATCTTTGTCTCTCATAAATAAATTTGCTTCACAGGATTCTCGTAAAGTTAACTAGGTCAAATTCTCCTTTCAACGGCGACAAACTTTACTGAGCATGTTTTGCGAAAAAATTTACGAACCGTGCGAACGCCGTTTGAGTCGTCCTTTAGGGTTTATGGGAGCTTCCAAGTCTTTCCACTGCTACCGTCTTTGATTCCAACGTGTACTCTCCCCCAGATCTCGCCTAAAGAAAATATGTGTTTCGTAGAGAAGCGGCTCTGCTCCTAACACCGTGCATTATTAGAAACTATGGAATAAGTTACCGTCTGTTTTTGCAAATATAGGGTAAGCCAAACCCCTTCTTCTCTTTATACCTTCTTTTTCAAACTACCAATTTTACTTCAGTCCGCGTAGTAAGCTTGTAGCCAGCTTGGCGCTTGCCACTGTGGTGAACAGGCGACGCTGCTGTTGCGAACAGCTTCCCTGAAATAGATAAACAGAGATACAAAAGTTGCGTTTTTGATCCGAATTCTCCTTGCGATTCTCCTCGTAATTCTCCTGTTTCGCGTTTTTGGACTATTCAGATGAAGTGAATTTTCCTTTTCTTGCGTTTTTGCCTTTATCGAGAACGAGGAAAGCCTCGCGATTCTGCAGAATTGAGAAGTTGCTCCGATGGTGAATTCTCAATTCTCCTCTCCCCGTTCTCCTCCCTGATTGGTCAACAGAGTGCGGATGGTCAATATGCATAAACACGTTTTCCGGGTTGCGGACGAGCTGCCATTGCTACCAAACTAATGTTTTTTTCAAAAGCGAGAATGGAGAAGCTAGAGGAGCAAAAACGGTAATTTCTACAAGAATCGAGAATCCAGTAGCGAGAATTCAGAACGGAGAATTCGGATCAATGACGCAACTAATGGCAAGTGATGACAGGCTGTCTCACGAGACCCCGGGCGCAGAGTGGCTAATCTAGTTTCCTCTGTTACAGGTTTGAAAGTGACCACGAGCTCTTCGACTCCTTGAAGAATATCCTGACAGAGGGGATAACCCGGCTTGACGATAACCACTACATTCCCATGTCGGCTCAGGCTATATCCGTTATTTATCAGGTAAAGTCACTATTACTCCCGTTCTGAGAGTAGCCTATCTTAAAAGATTGCGTCAAGGGAAGTCCTCACATTCTTACCAGATAATGACAGCCAGATCCCTAGGACGAACTTAATCTTCTGTTTCATACAAACCACCCTTTGTTGGATGCCACCTAACAGGGTTAAACAAAATTTAAGGCATTACACTTCCCTATTGTCCTACATAATAACTATATCGAGCAAGGAAGGAAATCCGAAGAAAGCTGTAACAAATGAAATTCTATTGGTTGATGATTCGATGATTCATTATGCTCGTGGAAACAGTTTCAGAATTTCTTGAGTAGGCGATGAGTTAAAGGGGTTTAGAAACTTATCACTGAATGAAGAACTTGAATTTGTTTTGTTTGACGAAAAGAACGTGAAGTTGATGTAAAGCTGAAACAGGCTACTTTCGAAGTCGAAGTCGAGGCCGTCTGCAAGCGAAGTTATCTTTTCAGAAATAGTACAACAGTAGCCTGGATATTCTACACTTCAGAAAGAAAAGTAGGGTCTCACGCATTTTTTTATATTTGATGGTGCTAAAGCTGTTCTTACAGAAGTTCCTACTATACTATTCCTGATCATGGATAAGTCAGCTGAGATTGTTTATACTGATACTTCGGCCCCTCTTCCCGATGAAAAATATTTGAGGATTAGTTGCATGGATTGTAAGTTTTAGTAGTATACATAGGTAACTGTTGCCACTCCATGCTACCGCTAGCAAAACTGGATGCTACCGGATACTACTGCTTAAGGTTGGCCAAACCTGAGGCAAGTTCAGTGAAAATACTCCATACTATATATTAAAAATACATGCAACTTTTCTGTATAACTACACAGTCTAAATTTTTTTCATCGGTTTAGTAAGGGTCCTCGGGCTCTAGCTAGAAAGACAAACCGCCAATCGCAGACGATGCGATCTGCAATAATCGCAGGTTGCCCTTCTCCTTGCTACAGTGACTGGCGATAAGGATCAGGGAAACCAATACCTGAGTTACCGTGAGGGAAACCACGTGGGTGTGCCAAAGTGACCGGAGGCTTGAACGCCATCTAACGTGATATCTTTCTAGCTCGCGGACTCTCCTGATACTATCTGCGGTGACATCTTGCGATCTGTTTGCAAAAACTTCAGTGAAATTTACGCAACTGTCGAAGACGGATCGATTACCATACCGTCAAAATCCTTGAGTCGTTTGCTGGCTTTGTTCGGTCACATTGCGTTGCGACAGATGACCCATCTCGATGTGAATGTCTTCGGTGAACTAAAACGTCGTGCTCTTATCAAAGAAGAAGAAGAGGCAAACCAGAGGGGAAAGAAGTCGGCGAAAGACAAGAGAGCTTCGAGGGTGTCTACAGCCTTCAACACTACCACTAAGAAAGATTCTGAGGTAAGTTCTGACAGAAGGCGAAGGGCTTTACAGTAGGCTATAGCAGAAATCTGTAAAACCACAACCCATCACACTCACTTTAGGAAAGAAATTCAGGCGACCTGTTTTGACTCTAATGTCTGTTGCTTCTGTAGTTTTAGCGCCTCAAAACAGCTTTATTCTTGATTTCCATCCTTAATATAATAACAACGTTTATTTCCTGAATAGCTCATATAATTGTATGTATGTACAACATTAATAACGAGTATATCACACTTCAGAATTAAAATAGTTTACGAAATATGGTACAAATGACGAAAGATACCGGTCAGTAGAGTGGATATCGGGGCGAACAAGTCTGGTACAATTACAGGTTGCAGCGCGAAGCCTTGTTTCAGGTCGAGTCGAAGTCAAGCAGGTCGATCAAAGCAGGGTAAGTTATGCTGCCGATCGACACTTCAGGCAAGCTAGGCCTTATTTAATCGGTTGCAAGTCGGTTCGATAAAAGACCCTGCCACTTTTGACTGTGATAAAAGTAAAAAAGATTGTAAAGCGGGATTGCAATTTTTTTCGTATTACTTTTAAGGAATTTCAAACCAAGGCAAAACGGGAAAAAAAATCTCCTGTCCATTGTTCCTTAGGAAGAAAGTATAAGTCAGGCCAGGTGTTCCATTGTGTGATTAAGTTGGGGAAAACGATCTTCTTGATCATTTTTATAGGAGGAAGAAGACGATATCATGGGTGCCGTTGCTGATGACGCTGAAGGCGAGTTCATCCGTGCAGTCTGCGAGAGCGAGCTCGTCAATGGCGACACCCTGCTTTCGAAAGGGATGACACTGCTTGGCCACGTCTGCCTAAACCCCGGAAAATATGCAGACGTCGATCTGCGCGCTTCGGCAAGCCTCAGTCTTGCCAAGTGCATGCTCGTCTCTTCCAAGTTCTGCGACGCCAATCTTCAGCTTTTATTCACTATCCTTGAGCGGAGCAAAGAACCCGTTATTCGGGGAAATATCGTGATTGTCCTTGGTGATATGAGCTTCCGGTACCCGAACTTGGTGGAGCCTTGGACTCCCCGGATCTACGCGCGGTTACGGGACGAATCGAACTACGTACGGAGAACGACACTTACCGTCCTGACCCATTTAATTTTGAACGACATGGTGAAAGTTAAAGGACAGATTTCAGATATGGCCCTGTGTGTCATTGATGATGATTCAAAAATTTGTGGATTGAGTAAACTGTTCTTTACGGAGCTTGCACAGAAAGGTAACGCTCTCTACAATGTCATGCCGGATATCATCTCTCGTCTGTCGGATCCAGATGCAAAAGTGGAAGAAGAGAGTTTCCAGACAATATTGAGGTTTATTATCGGACTGATCCAGAAAGAGCGTCAAAGCGATTCGTTGGTTGAGAAGTTGATGCATAGGCTTGGCGCCTCGCGGATGGAGCGACAGTGGCGCGACCTCGCCTACTGTATCAGTCTACTGCCATCTACCGATCGAAGCCTCAGAAAGATTCAGGTAAGATTTGCTTTTGCAGCATTGCTTTCTCCTCGCCCATAGACTAAGACAAAAGCTGCGTTCGTTGCACTCTGGGCTGTCTCTGGTGTTTTGTCACCAGTGTCCGGTTCTTCTCTTAGAACGCGTTTTTTGGTTCACCGGTGATTTGACGAAAACTTGCTAACTCCTAGCTAAAGCCGGGCTCCCGAGAAGGTTCTGGTTAGTCTGCACTGGCGAGGCAAAACCCGATACCGGTTAGTTCAAAATCGGGTTATAAGCTGCTCACCAGTGGTCGGCTTATAAGAAAAACCGGAGACAACCGGTGAGAACTCCTGTGACAAAGAACGCAGCTAAGATTGGACCAGCCAATCCGCTCTTATCATATGTTTAACCCTGGTGACAGCCACTGTTACATGAAAAAATCACTCTAAATCACTGTTCACGCGACGAAGTGTTCAAGTTCCTAGACATCGTGCAATCAATTAGCTTGTCTTGTGTGCCATGTGACTGAGTGCAAGCTGCAAGCTTCTTTTTTTTTGCCGGTCCTTAGCGGAGGAATCTTCCTGTAATTTTCACACCTTTACTGGCCGATAACGGTCGACCTCTTTTTTGGAGGCATCGATAACTTCCGACTATGAGCAGACGCCCTTAAAGCCAAAGCGTGACAACTTCCATTTTTAAAGGAAGTAGAGTGTCTTGATTTGCCGACTTTATGTACGTTCGTATCAGTGGGTTAGTTTTCTGTGACGAAGCACAGAACGGCTGTGACTGCTCAGCATCAAAGTTCAAAGTGATTCACGGGAACAACCTCTTCGCCTGAAGTAGAATCGTTTTCAGACTGAACCAGAAAGTTTCCTGGTAGCCGAATGCCAAGGCGGGCACAGCACTAGTGGGTGTCATTTATGATCAATGTTTAATTTCTGTATCCCTGTTGACTTTGTTTGCCTTTTAGGAAAATTTCCAGTTCTTGGTTGACAAGCTGCATGAGGATAGCGTCTTCGAATATTTCACTCAAATGCTGCAGAATTCAAAGAAACTTGCGAAGCCCGAAGTTAAGGTGAGCATTTGAGTCAGAGTCGTGAGTCGTATCTTAAGGCTATTTCATTTGTGTGATGCTAGCGGTCTTCCATGTCTACCCTTTGCTGTTTGTCCTGCTTGGCACCCTTTGGTGTTTGTCGTGCTTGGCGCAAATGTCATGTCATGTTCGTTTGGATTTGTCACGAAAGATACGGATCCAAGAGTTGCGTCGGTTGGATAGATTCCTGAAGGTTGCCATGGAGCACCCTGAACGTTTAAGTTTAGGTTGAAGTTGTGGTAGGGATAGCAGGGATAGGTATTAGTTTGTTTGATAGTTATGTATTTATTAGGATTATGAGTTGAGTGTTGAATATTTTTACTGGCAGAGTTCGAGTGCTTATTTATTTTTATATTTTTTATCCCGCCATGGCCCAAAGGGATTTTTGGGAATAGATTAATTCATTCACTCACATAATATTCCAGCAGAAGACAACGTTGACCGTAATCTAACTGCTCAGACACCCTTGTTATTGTAAAGCTGCGACTATTTGCCTTGATGATGTAGTACAGACAAAGCGGGTTTTGGACGACTGTTACTAAACGTTTTGTAAATCCTCGATATCAAATTCGGACTTATTCTGCTCAGTTTACGAGGATAATGGGAAAGCTATCATATAGACCTCATACCAATTGGTGAATAAATAGTCTGGATCTTAGCCTGATATTGTTGACGCGTGCAGTGTTGCGAGATTAAGCTGAACTAAGTGGTAACTTGAGTCGCTCAAAACCGAGTCTTCAATCGAAAATAAGTTCATTAGAACTTTTGGTTATACAGGATCTGATGTAGAAATCCATGGCCTAAAAGCTAATTATTGCAACGGTGGAATACATTAGCCTGCTCTTTAAAAAAAAATGTGAGCCCTTTTGGTGCACAGAAAAGTTTGGTAACACTGGCAAGAAGAATAACATTGAATCTCCTGTTGCAGACGCTAGTAGAAGAGCTGGAGAAACGTATGGAAGAAGTTCGAGAAAAGGGCACCACTGACTGCCAGACAGCGTCCAAAGCATCCATGGCAAAGCAGAAAGCTGGGAAAGAAGTGCCGAAGAAGAAGTCAAAGAAGCCAGGTACTGTTCAAATTCTTAGTCTGGACCTTTCTTTTATTTTAGTTTTGTACGAACTGTCGAGTCGGCTTAATTTTTTTCCGGGTTATTCCAGTGGTGGTTGGATTAGTTGAATCTAATCTTGTTCATGCATCATCCTGTCTGTTTGATTTTCGGCACATGCAGCAGCTTCTAAGAGGCTGGAAAGCAGACATTGTGACAGTCAGCATGCGAAAGTCGGGGGGAGCGGGCGAAATTTCGAAATTGAAACATTTGATGGATGAAGGGCTTTTGCTGAAGGAAAAAGTACAAAGGTTATTCATTTACAATACACAATACAAATACCAATATTTTCTGATCTTAGGGCACATAATCTTTTCTTTCTACGCTAGCGTGCTAGGGATTTGTAAACAAGTACCTTAAAGCCCAGATGGCAGAATGGAGTTTTCTTATTTTACTTTACCGTGGCTTTGAAACTCTAGATTCCGACCTGATGTAAAAAAAAAAAAAAAAAAAAAATCGTTTGATTCTTAGCAGTATAGCCTGAACTAGAGTTCGGTTCTGTGCAGGCTTCAGTAAATTAAATTGTAGCTTTGTCGCCGTCAAATACACCCCTTCTCGACACGTAGGCTCGCTAGGCAGAGGTTGCAAGGAAAATCTGTTCATGTGTGAAAACTAGGATGCTTATTGCCTACAAAACCTTATGCTTAAAGAACCCGTCTTACCAAATTGCTGCTTCGCTCTACTTCAGCAGTAGTTACATCGATTCTCATTTCTCGAGATATCGAACTTCCTATATTACTTTTAATCTAACCTTACGGCACTACGGTGATTTTGTCATTTTATGTGTTTGGCTCTTTCGGACGTGGATCAGGCTCCGCTTGTTGCTTCCGAAAAGCTGATTGGTCAGAAATACCGGTATGCAAGTTATTCCATGTTTCTCATCAAAACTAAGAGGGCCAAATGAGGCTGCAGACGGCTGGAATCTTTGAGAAACTAAGCAGAGTGTTACAGACGTCACCTGTGTTAGAATATCCAATAGAAACAACATCCACTGCGACTTGGAATCCCCCCCCCCCTCTCCTCGCCAATGCGAATGTCTTTATACTGAATTGTTTACTTAATTGCAGTCAGACGCAAGGTTGCAAGTGACTCAGAAGGAAGTCAAGCATCTGATGACAGTGACGGACCGGACCTGCATCCCGCTCACAGAAACCATCCAGGTAAGTTTATTGTTAGTCTGCACGCTGACTGTCGAATGCTATATATTGTTTTTACTTCAAAAAAAAAAAAACTAAAGAAAGGATATATATATTTTTTTAAATATGAATACATTTATATTATAAGTAAATTTAAGAATATCAGTGAAATAAGAGAAAAGTTGGAAGTCGTGGTGTTAGGGTTTACTGTTCTAGGCTTCTGCCTAAACCGTAGCCGCTCAACCTAGTGGCCTGAAAGGAAGTGCTCTTCCTTTCAGCTCACTTAGTTGTTCACGAGGACTTCCAGCGCGGTAGCGTCTTATCGAAGGTGTTGATGTGTTCGTACGGTTTTAACTAGGTTCAGGTTCAGGACACGTCCATTGTATTCTACTCACTGTTGTGTTGTCTCCTCCGAGCTTCACCACACTCTGAACTAAAAGTCACGAAAGAAGCCTCGACATAGACTTCTTCTGACGTCAGTCCCACCTTGCTCTCCTTTCACTGATCTCCCGCAGTCCTCCCGTTCCTGACCGCAAACTCTCGCTCGAGTTCTAAGCGTCACGTTAGGACTTGGTCTCGAATTCGGTAACAATATTCCTTTTAAACCTTGGCTGAATTTAAACGGTTTGGGAACACTGTTCATTTAAATCTGACTTGAGTTTAAAAGGTAAACCAGATAAAACTGTAAATATAAAGATATGAAGACCCTTCGTAACATCGACAAGAAATCATGGAAAGATTACCGACACGGTCGAGGTTCAAGTCGAAATATGCAGCATTACATATGAGAAAGGCGATCACAGAAGACCAGAGACTGATGTTATCCATTCTGCTCGGGGTCAAGGAAAGTGGTTTAAATGAGCAATAGGGATGCTTTATTTTGCATGAAATGCTTCTATCTAAAAATTTTCGGCTTCCCCTAGATGGCGCTTCGAAAATAATCAGTTTTCTTTTTATCAACCCGATGAAAAATTTATGTGAAAATAGTAGTATGCAGTTGTACGGAAAAGTTCATGCTGTACGAACTGATGCTAATACATGCTTCTATGTCAAGGCTACCGTATTACTGCATTATAGTGCATGCTACTATTAGCAAGACTGGATGCTACTATACCAAGACAGGATGCTACTGGATACTACTGCTCAAGATTGGCCCAGTCTGAGGCACATTAAATGATAGTATCCTTTATAAGACACATCAGTACATGCAAATTTTCCGTACAACTACCCATGCTACAAATTTTTCTTCGGGAATTCTTATATCTCTTCGGCGTTTCGAAAGTTCACAAGGAATTCTCAGGTTTTGTTTCTTCGCGAACGGTTAAATGCTGAATCTTTCAAACCATCGAGGCTTTCAAAATGGTATGCTCCAATCCATGAAGAATGTTTTTATGGCATTTGTCCTTTGTCCTTTTGTCCGTCCGCCGGTCTATCAGTCTGTCGGTCGGTCCGGGTTTGCTAGTTTGGGAACTTTCACATAAGCTAGGACGATGAAACTTGGCAGGCATATAAGGGACCCCAAAAGACTAAGTTCGAAATAGTCACTTCTCGGTCCGAGCATCGTGGAGGGAGAGGGAATCCGGAATATTAAGGTATTTATAACTTTTTAACGGATTGGATCTTAATAAAACTTTCAGACTGTGTTCATTCTTTTAGCGAATACGAAGCCTCCTCCTTCCAAGTCCCGTGAAGTTCGCACGCGTGGCCGGATATCCTTTGCTGAACAAAGTGACAGTGACGAGGACTTCGACACGCGACCGACGAAGGGACCAAAGGAAAGTCGTCAAAATGGTAAGCGGACAGTTTGCATTGACGTATTTGTTTACGAGTGTTTCAGCGGATCTTGAAAAATGGCTAGCATGAAGATCTTGAAAGTGGATAGACAAAGAATAGATCGCAAGTTGATCTTTCTAGCTTGAACAGGACTCTAGCCAAGAAGGGCCGTATTCAGGAAGCTAACTTCCCCGTTGCTTGAGTTTTTATAGCACTTGCGTACCGGCCAAGTGCCATATACCGATCACTTTTCCCTTGGTCAGTCCGGTGTTTGCGAGTTAGGGTACTTCCAGATGTACTAGGACTATGAAACTTGGCAGGCATATCAGGGACCCGATCAAACTAACCTGGAAATAGTCAGTTGCCTGATCCGACCATCTGGGTGGAAGTGTATGGCAGGGGAATCCTGAGAATTAAGTAGTTTTCGTTTACACATTTGGACTGGATCCGGACACTTGGGGGGTGGAGGGGAGGGGAGTTTCCCGAAATTCCGGTGATTGCGGTTCTGGGGATTTTCACGACGAAACTTGGGAGGCGTATCAGGGACCCGCCAACTGACTTGTAAATAAAAGATTACTTGATCCGATAATAATGGGGGGGGGGAGCAGAGGGAGGGGGAATCTCGAATATTGAGTCATGCGTAACTTTGGAACGGGTGATCGGATTTGAGTGAAGTTTTGTAATTGAACAGAGGACATGTCTCTGGTGATCTTGTTCATGTCCGGACCGGATCCGACAACAACTGGGGCCCCCCCCCCAGGGGGAGGGGATACGTAACCGGCTTAGACTGGAGAGATCGGGATGGAACTTTGTGGGAATTACAAACAGATGCTCTGGATATATCATTTATAGAACCGGATAGGCTTTGGCGACTGTGGGGGGAGTTTGAGGGGGGGGGGGGGTCCGGAATTCCGGTGATTGCGAGTAAAGGTACTTCCAGATGTGCTAGGACGATGAAGCTTGGCTGGAATATTAGAAATTCGATAACATTGGCTTAGAAATCGCCACTTTCCAAATCCGACCATTCCTTAAAGTACTAACCATGACCGCAAATTAAGAAAAATACTTTTAAGCAAAATATGCATTTTCATGATCCCCATGAGCCCATTATCATTTTTGCCTTAAGGGTTTTGCTTACAAATGAAGTTCTAGCTCCCTTAAAGTGCGCATCTTTCAAAATTACTTTTTATCAAACGATACATCTCAACCTATGATCATTTGTGCCACAAGGGTTTTGAGTTCAAGTGCTATATGAGCTTACAGCTCTTGTTTGTAAAACCCCAGTTCGTCATAAAACATATTCGTCGCGACACTGATACTTAACAGAACAAAACTAAAGCTCATATGGCACTTGCAAAGTTGGGTCAGAGGATGACTGTGGGTATACTTTAAGGAATTCATTTGTAAGCAAAACCCTTGAGACTGAGATGATCGTGGGCCCTTGTAGATTGTAAAAATATATTTTGGTCAAATGTATTTGTTATCACTTTGTGGTAAAGTTTCATTGTCCTAGCACATCTGGAAGTACCTTAACTAGCGACCACCGGAATTTCGGACCCCCCCCCCCCTCCAACTCCCCCCGCAGTGCACAGATACGATCGCTTTATCTTTATCTATGGCTCGTGCTTGTTCTTCCCACCAAGCTGCATCGCGATCCCTACAATCTGAGCCTGTCCGGTTTCCACCCTCAAACTCCCACCAAGTCACCGGATCGTGGATTTCCCTTGCTTCCACTGCCCCCACGATGGTTGTATCTGGGAAAGGACCTATCTTAATTGAAAATGGTCGAGTCCCAGCTATGCCTACCAAGTTTCATCGTCCTATAGCACTTCTAGAAGTACCTTAACTCAGGATCACCGACCCCCCCCCCCCCCCCCCCCCCCCCATAGTGCACGGATTATGTCCGGCCCTGTCAGCTCTGTATCTTGGGTTAGTGTGGGTTCTTCCTATCAAGTTTCATCCCGATTCCTCCATTCTGACTGTCACATGATTTCCGGTTCCTCCGCTCCAACTGCCCCTAAAGTCACCGGATCCGTTCCGGACTTGAAGTGTGACATCTGAGACATGAGTTCCGCATATCAAGTTTCATTAACATCCGATTCCCCGTTCAAAAGTTCTACATGCCTCAAGATTCCGGATTCCCCCTCCCTTCACCCCCCCCCCCACAATGGTCGGATCGGGAAATGACTATTTCCAAGCTAGTTTGGTCGGGTCCCTAATATGCCTGCCACGTTTCATCGTTCTGTCGCGTCTGGAAGTACCCTAACTCGCGGTAACCGTACTTACCGACAGACGGAAAATTGATCGATATAATATAAAAAATATGGGAGTTCGTGACAAATAAAAGGGGCTTTGCGCTATTGAGAAACTTCGAATGTTCGAACCCTCTTCTGGCTCAAGCTAGAATTTAGATTTGTCTAGCTTGAGCCTGAAGAGGACCTTTGCTATGAAGGGCCGAAATAGGCTGTAGCTAGAATGAATTTCCTCTGACTTATCCGTTTAGCCCCATCGAAAAGGCACATTTCTGAGCGTGTCTTGTGACGCAAGGACGGGGGGGGGGGGGCTGCTGCCGTGTCGCTCTTTGTTCTAACGATAGTATTTTCCAGGAGCCTCGAACGGAGGAAGTTTGAGTCCTTCTCCTCCTTTGAAAAAGAAAGCCCCTCCACGTTCCGCGAGGAAGCGCTGAACGTCACCGCCGGTTTTTTGTTTGTTCTTTTTTACTTGGAATATATGTGAAAACTAGTACTTTTACTATTTGTACATTTCTGATAAATCTCTCTGTCAGGTTTTAATCGGTATAAAGATACTAGGACTGACACTAGGAAGATACTAGGACTTATACAGTCAACCACAAACCCCTGATTTTTGGATACCCTATGCCAAAGGTTGGGTATATCTAGCGTTTGGCGCAGCCGATGCCTGACGCTTGATACCCTATGTCAAAAGCTGAATTGCTGTTGGCACCCTAACCCTGACCTACCCCACTATAGATAATTGTGATTGGTTGATTTCTGAGCTTCACTGAAATCATTAGTATTTTACTGGGTTCAAGTATCCAGCATTTTACATAGCCTATCCAGCGTTAGGCATAGGGGGACAAACGCTAGATATACACGGCGTTTTGCATAGGGTATCCAAAAATCAGTGGTTTGTGGATGACTAATAATCTGCGTTGTTTACTACCGGGTAAATGATACGATCAGAATCGGATTCATCTGGAAATTTCAGAATGAATAAAATTCTCCCATAAAATCTACAAGATGGTAGATATATAAAAGAACTTAATGGGTCAAAATAGTACATCATTTTCGACTATAGCATTGGTATTCCGGTCGCAATCTGGCCCCCCAATCTCTGGGGGAAAATAACATGTTTAGGCTAGGGGATACGGCCAAGACGGAAAATCTGCAAGCGATTGTCTCGAGGAAGACCAGTATATATTCACCTTCGGGATTCCATCGAAACCTTTGGTCTTATATTTTCTTGATCCGAAAGAAAACTAGACCTACGTTGCCTGGGCAACGTGAAGTGTTGCAAGAGCAACACTTTGGTTTTATTTCTTCGCTAACGGTTAAATGCTGAATTTGTCAACCCATCGAGGTTTTCAAAACGGTACGTTCCAATCCATGAAGAATGTTTGTATGGCACTTCCCCTTCGGCCAAGTCCCATATAGCGATCGCAATTTTGTCCGTCCGCCGGTCTGTCGGTCCCGGTTTTGCTAGACCCCAATCGTGCAGCAAAAACAGCAGCAGTGTCAAAAATTAAATATCAGCACTAGTTTTTCCGTGCAGTGATTATTCAAAGTAATAGATACAGGCAAGTACTCATAATAGAAAAGTAGAACGAGGTCATTAATAAAATAACATTTAAGTTTTCAACCCTTTATTAATAAAAAAAACCGAAGTTGATCAAAATGCAGAAAAAAACCTTTCCTGTCATCGCCCCAATCGTGCAGCAAAAACAGCGTCGTTGTCAAAAATTAAATCTCAGGACTAGTTTTTTCATTCTAGTGGTATTTGAAGATAATTTACTTTAATAAGATATTTATAGTCGGTAGAAGCTTCAGTTATTTATTACAGGTTTGATTCCTTTCCCCGCAGTTGATCTAGAGGATTGACAGCCTGACGAGGACCCTTGCCAAGAAGGGTCGAAACATCGCTGATGAAAAATCATAGCTGACGTATCCGTTGAACATTGTTTGAATAAATGTTTCAAAGTCAGCTTGGGCTCAAAGAATATTTAAGAGGACCCTTGCAGAGAGGGGCCGAAATATCGCTTGAAAAGCATAGCAGCTGACTGATCCGTTTTTATATATTATGTGAATATATGTTTGTAAGTCAGCTTTGGCTCAAGGGATCTAGTCTTTGAACTTGAAGTTCAGAAAGGGTGGTCGGATTCGAATAAAATTGAATAGTTGAACAGAAAACACGTATCAGATGTTCTTTTTCAAGCCTGGATCAGATCTGACAACTAGGGGGGGGGGGGAGCTGGGGAGGGGAAATTCCGGAGATAGCTGGTTATGGTGCTTCCAGATGTGCTAGGTCGATGGGACTTGGCCGGCATTGGAGATCTGATAAGAATGGCTTGGAAATAGTTACTTAAGTATGTAAATTTCCATATCCGACCATCCTGGGGAAGGGGGGGAGTGAGGGATAGAGAATCCGGAAACTTGATGTATGCATAACTTTCAAATCGCTGATCTAGACGAAACTTGTTAATTGTGAGGAGCACATGCGTCGGATGTTTCATTTCAATTCCGGATCGGACCAGGAAACTATCGAAGGGGAGGAGGGGCTCCGGAAGCCTTATGGCTTGCTTATAATGGAGTGATCGGGACCGGACTTTTAGTCAGAGACGCGTCAACTTATCGAACTGGAGTGGATCTGGACACTATCGTGCCCGGATCTGGAACAAGTGATCTGATACTGAACGGATTTTGAACACCTCTTAAAGAGCGTTTGTTAAAGAGCCACAAGGACCCGTGATCATTTGTGCCTTAAGAGTTTTAAATGGAAATTAATTCTTGTCTCCCGGAAGTGCTCGAATTAACCGCAAAACTCTTGATAAGAAAAATATATTTTTCATAATCCCCAGTTTTTACCTCAAGGGTTTTGCTTACAGGTGAAATTCTAGCGCACTTAAAGTGCGCATCATAACCGCGAAGTGCAAAAAAAATACTTTAAGCAAACGAAATATTTGAAGACCGTTTAGACCTCTGATCATTTTTGCCTCCAGGGTTCTGCCGATCGGTTCTGCTTAAGAATTAACTCCTTAAAGTACTTATCTGAAGAGAAATGTTGACAAAATTATTTCAAGTAAACGATAAATTTTATGATCCTCAAGGCCCCATGATCATTTTTGCTTCAAGGCTTGTGCTTGCAATTGAATTTGTAGTGCCCTTAAAGTTCTTAACCGCAAAGTGGAAAAATGCTCGTGTCCAAAAGATACATTTCATGATCTCCAAGCCAAGAGCCCCTGATCATTTTCGACTGAAGGTATACAAAAGAATTTCCAGCGGCTTTAAAGTGCGCATCATCAGCGCGAAGTACAAAAAGACCCTTTTTCCATAGGCCGGACTCGGAGAGAGCGGACGGGGGTATACCTCTTCAGTCGGTGGTTGAATGGCTGAGAGTTGGGAATCAAAGAGAAGGAAGTGAAAGGGAAGGAGAAAGTAAAAAAAAAAAAAAAAAAAGGAGAGGAAAAGAAAATAAGGATAAATGGTTAGGTGGATTTATATCCATTTTTATTTCCGATCACGGTCACTCTTCCAGTCCGCGACCTCTTCGCGGGCGTCCCCAGTTTAAACCCCGACCGTGAACGGAGAGTCCGGCATAATTTACAACGATGCAGAAGGGCCCATGATTCTTCGTGTCTCAAAGGTTTCACTTATAAAGAATCACTAATAAACCCACTTTGACCCAGCCTTGCAAGTGCCAATAAGCTTTGAGCTCTTGTTTTGTTGACTACTAAACGACTAAACTGCAGTTGACAAACCCGAGGCAGTTTATTTAATTATACCGAAAGCCCACATTTTTAATATTTCCATTGATTTGAAAAAACTAGACATCGAAATCTTCAGTTTGTAATGTTTTATACGACAGTGGTAGTTCCACCAAAAAAAAAAATATGGTAGACCCTTTGAAAACAATATATGAATCAGAATCTCAGTTCAAATTGTTTGGAAATTTATGGGTGACACTTTTTAATATACGAAAAAAAAAGATTTATAGCCTTAAAGCCTTTCTTAATTTTTAGCATCTCTCTTTCGATCTTCTCTATACCGGGAGCACTTATTTTGAATATATGAGAACAAACATTTTTTTATTTAAGTTGAAAATCTTTTCCTTGTAGAACTTGAACCTTCTTTCCATTGATATACAATTAGGCTGGGTTTCGTCAATCCTGACTCTTGAAAAACAAAATCTGAAATCGTAACAGGGAATCGGACTATAGTTTAAATTTAGTGTCGGTATCCTGTATCCCA
Source organism: Branchinecta lynchi (assembly GCA_023053575.1). NCBI lineage: Eukaryota > Metazoa > Arthropoda > Branchiopoda > Anostraca > Branchinectidae > Branchinecta > Branchinecta lynchi. The sequence continues at coordinate 18,592,674 of JAKZAP010000006.1, forward strand.
GAAACGTCCCAACGACCGAAATGTACCATACGATATTCGTTTTCTGCGTCTTTTTCGGTTTTCTAAATTCCAAGACCTCAGTCACAGAAGACTTTGAAAATCACTTTCCTGAGCGAGATGCTGCTGACTTGTGTGTACGTGTCCATGCCTCCGGTCTGTCGCCGAATCTGCCTCAGTGCCTCACTGCCTCCCTGCCTCTTGGTGTACACCAAACATTTCATTGAGCAGCCCCTCGGTACCTCACTACTGAAGTTGTCAACCCCTCCAAACTTTCAAACTGTTGTATCTCATGAAGGATTTTTTTACCAAAAAACAGATGACATATACCTTAATTAGCTCATCGAGGCCTACCGAATGCCGTTGAAAACAAAATTCTATGTGTATTAGTTCAAAAGTTGGCTTTTTTGCCGTAGGCCAAGTTTCTAATTTCACCACTTAGAAAGGAGCAAACGATAAGCTCTAATTTCTTCAGCGGTGAGAGAACTTTTAAACTTTAAGAGGCCCATCTGATACCATTTATCTTCCTTACTCCCAAGTGTAAGAGATGGAATGATAAACTCAGCTGAAATCACGAACAGAAACGGGTAGAAACAACAGATGGCAGCACTTTCGGACCCGTGGGAAAATGACACATTTTTTTATTCTGTAAATTTTTCTATTTATCCTTCAAAGAATATGTATTCCCGATGAAAAATTTATCTCAACATAGTACTATGAAGTAGTACGAAAAAGTTGCATGCAGTACTAACGATGCTACTACATGCTTCTACTTCAAGGCTTCCGCGTTACTGCTTACTACTACATGCTACTATTAGCAAGACTGGATGCTACTATGGCGAGGTAGGATGCTACTAGATACTACTACATAAGATTGGACCAGTCTGAGGCACATTAAATGATAGTATTCTTTGCTATTACATATTATTACATGCAACGTTTTCGTACTACTACCATACTACTACGGAGGCTACAAATTTTTCATCGGGTTGGCTGTGGGGCCAGGGAACTGCCGCACATATTTCGCACTTTAGATCTTAGTCCATCTTCAGTTTAAAACTGGTGCTTGTCTGCTTGCCTGCTAGAACGGAGCTTTCCACTCGAAAGCAGAAACATGGTTTGATGAAACGAAAGCTTGGCTGCGTAACTTCAGATAGTCAGATAGATAGTTGACATAGATAAAACAACTCCACTTTAGTTCACACACTGTCGGCTTTGGCTCAGTTACAAGCAAAAACCATCCTTTTTTGGCCCTAGGCAGGAGTTCTACGGAGCTTTCAAAATGTAATGTCATATTCATCAATCCGGCCTAAGGTCCACACGTTCCGTAAAAAACACACAGGTTAGGCCCTTACCACTTTCTAAGAATAAGCGCAAATAGGGGGCAGTGTCTATCGTTCCGCTATCTGGGAATCGATACTCCACAAGCTATTGTTCCCCGTTTGTCGGGGAATCGATGTGTCAGGAGCTAACGATCCCCGACAGATCGGGGAATCCACTTGCCCAGGGCTAATCTTCCCCGCCAAGTTGGGGAATCGATGTGCAATGGGCTAACATTCCCCGAGTACTCGGGGAACCGAAGTGTCCAGAGCTAATGTTCCCTCATAATCAATTAATCGATTTAGAGATCGGGGAATCCGAATGACAGGGGCTATTTTTCCCCGACATGCAAATGATTGATTTTTAGATCGGGGAACCGAAGTGTGAGGGGCTAATGTTCCCCGACATGCAAATATTGATTTTGTTGAGTTCTGGTCCGGGAATCGAAGTGTCCAGAGCTAATGTTCCCTCATAATCAAATAATCGATTTAGAGATCGGGGAATCGAGGTGTGAGGGCTAATGTTCCCCGACATACAAATATTGATTTTGTTGAGTTGAGGTCGGGGAATCCAAATGCCAGGGGCTAATGTTCCCCGACATGCAAATATTGATTTTGTTGAGTTCTGGTCGGGGAATCGAAGTGTCCAGAGCTAATGTTCCATCATAATCAAATAATCAGTTTAGAGATTGGGGAATCGAGGTGTGAGGGTTAATGTTTCCCGACATGCAAATATTGATTTTGTTGAGTTGAGGTCGGGGAATCCAAATACCAGGGGCTAATGTTCCCTCATAATAAAATAATCAATTTTGAGATCGGGGAATCGAAGTGTGAGGGGCTAATGTTCCCCCACATGCAAATGTTGATTTTGTTGAGTTGAGGTCGGGGAATCCAAATACCAGGGGCTAATGTTCCCTCATAATAAAATAATCAATTTTGAGATCGGGGAATCGAAGTGTGAGGGGCTAATGTTCCCCCACATGCAAATGTTGATTTTGTTGAGTTGAGGTCGGGGAATCGAATTGCCAGGAGCTAATGTTCCCCGATAATCAATGATGGTTTTGGAGGTCGGGGAATCGAATCATCCAGAGCTAATGTTACCGCATACTCAAATGGCCTGGCACTTGGATTCCTCGATCTCAACTCAACAAAATCAGTATTTGCATGTCGGGGAACATTAGCCCCTCACACTTCGATTCCCCGATCTCTCGATCGATTATTCGATGATGAGGGAGCACTACCTCTGGACACTTCGATTCTCTGACCTCAAAAGCCATTATTGCTTATAGGGGAACATTAGCCCTTGGCACTTGGATTCCCCGACCAGAACTTAACTAAATCAATATATGCATGTCCGGGAACATTAGCCCCTCACACCTCGATCCCCCGATCTCTAAATTGATTATTGGATTATGAGGGAACATTAGCTTTGGACACTTCGGTTCCCCGAGTACTCGGGGAATGCTAGCCCAGGGCACATCGACTCCCCGTCTTGGCGGGGAAGATTAGCCCTGGGCAAGTGGATTCCCCGATCTGTCGGGCAACATTAGCTCCTGACACATCGATTCCCCGACAAACAGGAACAATATATATATATACGTGTATTTAAAAGCCAGTGGCCATATACACAACTACAAACACAAAAAATAAACGTAAAAGAAAAACACCAACACTCAACACCTTCAAGTCGCTGCCTTCCGCGCCTCCACGCCGTTCTCTATAAAGCAACAGAACGCAATAATCGAATCTCTCGAAGTAGTCCCCAAAATACCAGGGAGCAGCGGTACACCCCCTCGAAAATATTTAGCTTGTGGAGTATCGATTCCCAGATAGGGGAACGATAGACACCGCCGGTGCCCAAATAGGGGTAGTAGGAAAAAAAAAAACGTGTTGCGAATCAAAGTGTTGCTTTCGCAACGCAAATACTCGCGCAGAACGACTCACAAGTACAGTATTTCCACTTTGACGGATCTATCCGTCAAAAACGGATTTCTTGGGTCTTTGACGGATGAGAATTTGATGCGTCGGATTTCTGGATTTTTCGCAGATTTTTGAAGATCTTGCGTAAGATCTTAAATTCTGTAGTCTGCTGAATTTTCATCATTTGAGTAAGAGGAATTTTCGTAAACAGTTTACCATCAAAATCATCAAATTCTAATCTTTGATGAATTAATTTAGTTGCCTCATCATTTCAGACAACCTATTACCTACAACCTTCCTACTCCAATTGACAGAAAATCCTTAGAATGACATAAAGGCAGTTCTGCGACCAAAGCGTAAATTACGCCCTGTGAAACAAGACCAAAGGTTTCGATGGGATCCCAAAAATTCAATATCTGATCCAGACAACAGGGTCTTGTCTTAGCCAGAACCAGTCTTCGCCAGACTCCTTGAACATTTTTACAATTAAAATTCAGAAACAGATTAAGGCAAAATAGCTAATCACCTGAGAAAACCAAGTTCAGATTTGGATTCAGCATGTGTGTTTACCCCTATCATATCTGTTTTGACGAAAATTTCCTGCCACTTCTGCTAATTTCCCGGTTCCGGCAGAACTCCAGAACTACTTGTCCGGCGAAAAAAGAAAGCTCAAACACGAAATCAGGGTATCTTCTTTCCCCAGTAATGAACATCTAATCAACTTCAAATAGAAATTTAGCTTATAACAAATTTTCCGATTCCAGCCGGATTCCGGTCGAACTATATGTCCGGGTAAAATATGATTGTCATACAGGGACTCAGCATCTCTTCTTACCCCTAAATCGCTTATCTAATCAACTAGAAATAAAACTTTGACTTCCAACAGTTTTCCGGTTTTGGCCGGATTCCGGACGAACTACATGTCCGGGTAGAAACTTGTTTTCACAGAAGTGTTCAGCATGTCTTCTTGCCCTAAATCGAACATCTAATCAACTCCAAATAAAACTTTTAATTTTGACAAACTTTCCGGTTTGGGCCGGATTCCGGTCGAAATACTTGTCCGTCGAGAAAGTAGTTTTCACCATCGTCTTCAGCATGTCTTCCTACCTCTAAATCGAACATTTAATCAACTTCAAATAAAACTTTTACTTTCAACAAACTTTCCGGTTTGGGCCGGATTCCGGGCGAAATACTTGTCCGTCGAGAAAATAGTTTTCACCATCGTCTTTAACATGTCTTCCTACCCCTAAATCGAACATCTAATCAACTTCAAATAAAACTTTTACTTTCAACAAACTTTCCGGTTTTGGCCGGATTCCGGGCGAACTACTTGTCCGATGACAAAATGGTTTTCACCATCGTGTTCAGCATGTCTTCTTACCTCATAATCGACTATCACATTAGCTGTTTCAAAACATTTTGTGTGTCCCTTAATTTTAATCCCCTCCCCCACCCCTAAATGTAGAGCTACAAAGCCCATCTACGAACTTGACTGGTCCGACGACCCAACGAACCCTCACACCAAGTTTCATCAAAATATCTCATTCCCTTCGAGAGTTATCGTGCTTACAGACGGACGGACAGACGGACGGACGGACAGACGGACAACTTTTGCGATGTCATAGGTATCCCTCCACTTACGTTTTGGGATCCCAAAAACAGATCTTCAGTTCTCGATCGTCGGACTTTTTCGGGTTTGGGCTACCAGAACGGAAAGCCTGTCACCATGACGTTGAAACACTGCGTAAATGTGATCAAGTAACTCTTCCTGAAAACTGAGCGAAGAAGAAGACGAAAAAACAGAATCTTATTTTAAGTTTATTTATAGAAATTATAGACTGCAGTGGCACGAGCGTGTACGAGCTGAAGCTCTATAAACGTCAACCTACAAACAACAACAACAATTATAGACTGCACCCCACCAGGACTAGTGTGAGTAACTGTACACTATAGGCTAGGCTGCTTGTTGATTCGGATTCTCCTTCTTCTTGGTTGCATTTGTGACTATGGCCTTCAGAGAAGAGGTTTTCCAGCTTTTAACAGGAGAGGTATGAGGTAGCCTACACAGTTGTACACAGTATCCAAACTCAAAATAGGCCAAAGAGGTCTCAGTCTAGTACAGTACACTAGCCCCTTTTCAGGCACGGTGCTCGAACGTCTAGCACCATGCCAGGGTACTAGACGTTCAAGCACTGTACCTTGGATTTCATGTATGGTGCATGGATTTCAGTATACAGTGCATACATCAAAAACACAGTTTCTGTCATAAAAACTGAGCACCATCTCGGACAGGGCTGAAATTACTACCATGAATTAGGGAAATCAAAGACAATCATTTATATATTTTTCACAACAAAAACAAAAGGGCTCGGTTGATGACAGATGTGAAAAACCTCATTTCCTTTTCTATATAGTCAAGGGTTTTGCATGCAAAGTATCCTGTGCCTCAGCTTTTATTACCTAGCAGCCAACCAGAATATTGGCCCTTGGGGAATAGATAGGGAAAATACATGGAAAATAGATAGGGTGCTGTTAGGTTTTTCATCTCCATCATCATTAGAGCCCTTTTGTTTTTGTTGTGAAAAATATATAAAGGATTGTCTTTGATTTCTCTAATTCATAGTGGTAATTTCAGCCCTGTCAGAGCCGGTGCTCAGTTGTGATGACAGAAACTGTGTTTTTTCTGTATGCACTGTATACTGAAATCCATGCACCATACATGAAATCCAAGGTACAGTGCTTGAACGTCTAGCACCCAGGCATGGTGCTAGACGTTTGAGCACTGTACCTTGGATACCCAGTGTTTGGCATAGGCTTTCCCAAAATCAGGGGTTTATGGTAGACTGGTCCTAAGGTCATAAAACTTTGCATCTTTATAGTCAAGACCTTTTCTTCTTGTGAGTTGACAGTTATTTCTTTTTACCATTCTTGAGGCCAGTTTTGACAATATGTAACTCCAGATTGGGCACCTCTTCTCTGCCAATCTCTGATGTTTAGTAAGTTAGTGTTGCGGGCTAGGAGTTATGTCTACAGTAGGCTGAAGCATGCTTCTTTGAACACTTCTCTAAATTTGGGCTATCTTGGTTTTGTTTTTCACATCTAAGACAAGTCAAATTCTAATGATCAGTGAAGAACTTTTTAAAACACCATTACTTTATCGGTCAGATTTTTAGGAATACACTGTTACCTTTGTTTTCTTCAAAATCCTCACAGTAATCAACCTTATCTACAAATTATTTGCACACTATTCACTCTTCGAGGCAAGGTGGCCATTGCATTCAGTGATTTCCCACTGTAGGTTAAAAGGGGTACTAAACCTGTGAGAACATCAAGTGCCCAGTAAGAGAATTAATACAACCAAGTATATCACCACACAAACGTTTAAATATGTTGGAAGAGGAAATCATTGGCCAGTTTGGCATTGTTTTGTCTTGGAATCTGGACATTATTTAGCTAAATCTCAGAATCTTCAAGAAATCAGTATAACAAATTTAGTATAGTTTATGGCATTTGTTTATTGTGATCCAGTTTATATCCTTTTTTCTTTGATTTTCTGGGAATTAACAAGAAAAATTAGAAAACTAAATACTAAAAGAATTCGATAAAGCTAGTAATTAGTTTGATTTTTTACACATTTTCCACATACATGCTAAAAAAAAAACATTTTGTTAGTGGAGGGGCTCTAGACATTTTATCTGCTAGGATGCATGCAGTGCAACTCCTTTAGTCTCCACCAAGAGCCAAGTATTTCAGGTTTCTTTTGACAGTTTGACACCAAGAATGAAATCAGATTATTTAATTTCTTTAGCTTTTTTATGTTTTAATTTACCTTAAATCGCACTTGCCAGCAAAAGGTAATCCTGTCGTGCGCTGGCTCAGTGATGGATGGAGAGGGGCGCATCTTGGGAATCCTATGCAGTTTTCCAAGGCTTCCGAGTCCAGTCTTTGTCAACCGATGACTTGAAGGCCTCCACACTATCTGCCATGACAGTGTTTTGACTGAGGGAATTTCATAGCAGTACCACTCCTATTAGTAACAAATTTGTTTTCGCTTCTTGGTTGTAGGTCTTTTCCGGAAAAACTTCTTTGAGTGTCCACGGGTTCGGCTGTTCTGTTCTAGCTGGAACAGGTTTGTGTCTGTCTCCAAGAGTTTGTGTGCCATAATGATGTCACCACATCTGCGACGGTAGCAAAGGGTTGGCAGGTTTAACTTCGTTAATCTTTTTTGATAGTCCAGGGTGCTATATCCTTTGATGCATTTAGTGGCTCTTCTTTGTACAGACTCAAGTGCTGCCTGATCCCCTTGTTTATTGGTGTTGCTACGCACATCCCAAATTCGATTGGTCGTACCAGGCCTTGTATAGCTTGGTTATTACTCTTGGGGATCATGACCTAATGTTTTTTGTTTTTTGTTTTTTTCCCGTAGCATCTTTTCTAATTTAACTTATTTTTATATTATTTATATAAAACAATGAAAATAATTTCCCGTACTTTTTGTGGCTACTCCTCCATCCCACAGTGACGTTAATTTTAACCTATTTTTACCCCCTTTTAAACTATTTACGTCACCTAACTTTTTAAATTAAAACCCAAATTACATTCACTGTTCTTCCCCCTAATCACTAAATATAAAATATAAACTTATTGTAAATTTATCCTTCAAATATTTTAAATTCCTACTAAACAAAATTTAACACTTACCTTTTCGCCCAATCATCATTCATGCATACCCATCATTCATCACAATACTCATCTTCCACTCTTCCAAAACACTGCCACAAAAACCCACAACCCTCATTTCAATATCACTCACTACCCATCAAAAACCCAGGGCACAAATTTTACAACAACTTTCAATAATCCCAATCAACCCCCGCTCTGCCCGCTCAAGAGGTGCCCTTCCTCCTCTAGGGCACCTCTAACACGGTGGCATTAAACTTTCCCAAATACAATAACTATATTCTGCCCTGCCTAACCCCATCTTTCCACACACTCGAAACGGACACACATCCACCTCCCACAACCCAAATTTCCCCACAATCCTTGAAACGTTATCCCTTTACAACATTCTAGGGAAAAAGTTTCAAGTCAAAATTTAAAATAATCTTGCATTCCCCCACACTCGTCCGTCCTCACTTAATCATCCATTCGGACCTTCAACAACCACTCCACATCCAAATCTTTTGACCCCCGTTTACTCTCTCTTATTTCATTCACACGCATTTCATACCATGCCTGAAACCGTCTCCCACTGAGCTTTCCTTTTTTCTTTCTCGTTTTCCACACATGTACACAGACACTCGTCACTAAAAATACCAGCGCTTTTTCTCTTGGTTGTTGTTCACATTCGAAACACAGTTTCACAATTTTCTTCTTATCTTCCATACTGTCAGTTCTGACATCTTCCTCTTTCACGATTTCAAACATTCTATCTAATATGTTTCCGTTCCAGGGGCATTGCATAATTTCGTGCTCTAATCCATCATCCACCGTTTCACCACACAACCCACATTCGGGTGGTGACCTAATGTTTCTGAGCTTTTGTTTCTTCTGTAGGGAAAGTAATCCAAAACTTGCGATTCCAACATTTTAGTGTTAGAGTTCAGAGGATGCAAAAGCAACTCAGCAATAGATTACAAAGATCTATCTAACCTAGGGTAAACCAAGCAATCAAACCATGGTAGGGTAAACCCTGCTGCAGAGCATGTGTTTCTAATGTGTGTTTGTGTGTTTTTTTAGGGGGGATTGTCATGGCTGTATCAAATGAGTCTGGCGACTTTTTGAAAACATTTTGAGGCTTTCTGTTGCAATTAATTATGTGTTCTTCATATAGCTGAGGTCTAGCCATTTCAGATTTTCAAAGAAAGCTAAGGGATGATTGAAGACTTACCCTGGCATGTCATGGAGAAGATATATGGCTATTTGGATTTACAAGACTTAGCCAATCTCAGAGAAACATCACCAGAGTTAGAACATGGAACAATGATATACTATACAAGGATGAGGAAGCTAAAAGTCAGCAAATCTCGTTTGAGAAAATGCGAAAAATATGCAGAAGAAGTTAGAATGGTCTTGAGCAAGTGTCAGCTGTTGAGAGTCCTAAAATTACCCAGATGCGCATTTGTCAATAACAGCCTTGTTGTTCATGTGCTTTCAAGGAACCCTCAAATAGAAGCTTTGGATTTGACTGACTGTTCCGGTCTTGGTCCTGCAGCCTTACAGCCTATAATGGGAAAGCTTCCCCTGCTGAAGAACTTGAGTTTAGCCCACTGCACCTGGGTTACTCCTGGAATACTAGAATGCATAGCTTTAAAGCCAAGAATGTTTGAAACGCTGGATCTGTCACACTGTATACAGCTGACAGATCAAGCCTTATCTATGGTTTTTACAGCATGCTACCATTTGCATGAAGTTAACCTGTCCCATATACCCTCAATGACAAACAAAGCACTTCATTCCCTTGTGACACATTGTCCGAGTTTGAAGAAGATGAGATGCCGTGGGTGTGTGAATGTGAGTGATCAGTGTAAGCTTCAGATTGAAGTGCTAGGCAAAGAAAGGGGGTTTCTCTGTGTTTTTTAGGGAAACCTGTCAAAAAAGGATTTTCTAAAGCTTGGTTGTTTTGCAGATGGCAACCTCTGCTGTGAAAACAGAGGGTGAAGTGGAACTCTCCCCTTTACGGTCTCTGGATGACTTTTTGCTTGAAAGTGCGAGGTTTCAAGTCCCAAATGTGAAAGACATGGAGAAGTGGGGGAACCGTATGGTGCAGAATTTGCTGTATTATCAGACCAACTACTTCCTACTTGGAATTCTGATTTTTGTGATTGTTGGGTAAGTCACATTCCCCTTTTTGGGATCCCAGAACGTTAGTGTCGGGATACCCATGAATTCATAATATTTGTTCGTCTTTCCGTCTGACTGTCTGTTCGCACGATGTTTCTTGAATGGGTTGAGATATTTAGTTCAAACTTGGTGTGGTGATCCTTTTGGTCAAACTACAGGTATAGATGTAAAATTTCAATACCTCCATTTTATTTTGCGAAAATTGCGAATATTCGCGGAAAAATGGCGAAAAATTAAAAAGAAAGCGGAAAAATAAGATGCTGAGCTTGAGTATGGTATCTGTACAAATTTTCATCTGTGCCAGACCAAAACTGAGGAACTCGGTCAAGATTATACTCTCAACCGGTAGGTACAACTTTATCAGAAGTATCTCTCTGAAAGTGAGCAGATCAACTCTGTGGCAGTGGTTTGATAACACTCACATCACTTCCCCTGTACAAAGGGTTCAGAACATCCTGAACATTGGTGGCTAGATGAATTGTTTTTATGCAGAATGCCTTTCTGCTAATCAGAATCCGTTTGGCCGCCACTTCTTCAGTTTTCAGTCAACGAGAGATTTTTTTTCATATAATTTCCGTGGAAGACATTGTCCAATGTGCAAACGTAGGAGTTTTGAGTCCCGGTGTCCCCTCCCCTCCCTCCCCCTTAAGAATAATGAATAGACCTAGTAACAAGTCCTTATTCCAGACTGGTCCCATTGTTTCGCTTGTGAGAAGTTGATGACTTTTTCACGTGTTTATTGATTATAATGGTGGGTTTTCATAAGCAATGAAAGTACGGTAACTGACGTAAAACAAGTTCCCTTGAATGAACGACTCACTTATAGACCTTCAGCACCCGGTAACATCCACTGACAACGCAGAATAATTATACCGCACATGATTCTTTTTTAAAAGTTAGAAACCCCTCTTAATATGCAAAACATCTTTTCTGCTAAGCTTAATCTACAGAGGAGTTAATAGGTTGTTTCTGATGTTCGACAAGTTCAATCAGTACAAGAATCTAATTTGCAAGACAAACAAGAATTTCCGTCTTCCGGATGTGAAACCATCCTGTTTTGTCTAACCGAGTAATCAAATAAAATATAATCACCAGTTACAAATAAAAAAAAAACTCTCATATGTGTCCTTCGTATCTAAATCACACTCTAATTGCCTTCAAATGCAATGCTACCCTTGACTAACCTGACTCATCCCCAGTTATCCATCAAAGCTGCAAAGAATCGCCTTCCTACGAACCTGTTGGACATAATTGTGTAGTGAGGGGGCACAAACTCCCGAAAATTGCATTTTTCTTGCAAAAATTAGCCATATTTTTCAATTTATTCAAACAATGTTTACAACGGATACGTCAGCTATGATTCTTCATCGGCGATATTTCGGCCCTTCTTGGCAAGGGTCCTCGTCAGGCCTTGCCAAGAAGGCCGAAATATCGCTGATGAAGAATCATAGCTGACGTATCCGTTGTAAACATTGTTTGAATAAATGTTTCAAAGTCAGCTTGGGCTCAAAGAATATTTAATCATATTTTTCAACTTTTCTGTATTTTTCAGTTTGGCGAAATATTTGAATTTTTCTGTTGGAAATGATTGCGTAGTGAGGGGGCACAAACTCCCGAAAATTGCAGCGAAAATTACATCTTTCTTGCGAAAATTGCGAAAATTCGCCATATTTTTCAATTTTTCCGTATTTTTCAATTTTGCGAAATATTTCAATTTGTCGGAATATTAGCAATTTTCGAGAGGCCTCCGAATATTTCAATTTTGCGAATATTCAATTGAATTTTTCAATTTTTTAATTCGCTTTTTACATCTATAACTACAGGTGTTAGAGATTCGACGGTATGGTTAGAGATTCGATATAGGGATAAAATACATGCGGAATCAATGTTTGAAGTTTATTTTGCGCCGGACAAGAAGTCTGAATTCAGTTAGAGTCTCGAAATAGGGGTCAGAAATCACGCTGGATCACGACACTTAACTTAGTTTTCCTGCCTGACAGTAGTTCTTACTGCTCTTATTGCTCGATCTGAATGTTAGCGATTCGATGCTATGATTAGAGATTCGAGATAGGGGTAAAAATACGTGCTGAATCAGTGTTTGAAGTTTTTCTTGCGCGGGACAAGAAGTTCATAGGGAATCCGGCCACAAGTGAAACATTTGTTCAAGTAAAATTTGTGTCTGAATTCGGTTAAAGTATCGAAATAGGGGTCAGAAATTACGCTGGATCACAACATTTAACTTAGTTTTCCTGCCAGACTGGTCTGGAATCAGGTAAAAATCCGGAATTTTGGTAGTTCTTATACTAGTTTGATCACAATATTAGAAATTCGATGCTATGATTAGAGATTCGATATAGGTAAAAAATACATGCTGAATCAATGTTTGAAGTTTGTTTTTGCGGCGGACAAGAAGTTTATAGGGAAATCAGACACAAGTGAAACAATTGTTCAAGTAAAATTTGTGTAAGTGTCGAAATAGGGGTCAGAAATCACGCTGGATCACAACATTTAACTTGGTTTGCCTGCCAGACTGACATTCGGCAGGAATCTGGCAAAATCTGGAATGTGGTAGTTCTTATACTAGCTTGTCTCAAGGTCTCGAGTGTCGATAGTGGGGTAAGCATACATGTTGAATCGATCTATCTGCTTCGTTTTTCTGCTTGGTGGACACTCAGTAGCGTATATTCCGATTATTTTCGGGAGGGGCGACAGGTCAGTGAAAATATGCGGGTGAAGGCCTCCCCCTTATCGGCCGGAAGGGCAAAAATTTTTCGACCTTTTTTTGCATATTTTGACCGTTTTTAACACTAAAAATACCTCTAGGTGCACAGAACACCTTTTAATCTTGTAATCATGCACAGTACGACTCAAAAACTGTTTCTAAGATCAATGACTGAACCATACTGTAAATAATTTTGATTTAGCTTCTCAATTTGTATTTTCGCGTACGTTTTTCCTGTAAAAAAAACTCCTTTTCCGAGAATTTCGGATGAAGATTGCCCCTGTCGCCCGTATTTCGAACACGTTTTTCCAATTAAAAACCCCTTTTTCATATACGCTGCTGTGGATACTACCGATGAAATTTGGCGAAAACAAGAAATTTGGGAGGCATCGTGTTATGATGATCTTCCTGCTTCGTTTTCCCACGGATAGCCAGTATTGTCTCTGCCGTAATCTGGGCTAGACCGGAATTAAAAGACAGAAAGGAATTACAGATGGATTTGGTTAAGTGATTGATTAGGGATAAATAACACGATTACGGATCTAGTGAAGACTAGAAATCTCTAAGACCCGTTAGTCTGGATGATGAAGTCGGGTAAATATCTCCCCTTTGCGGCCCTATGGAAACCTTTGGTCTTGTTTTCCTTGGAAGAATTAGACACCCGAGATAGGGGTGTATACTTTCGATGCTAGAGCTATATTTCAAGTTAAATAACAGGCAGATCATATTCTGGGTACCTTCGAACCCCTATGTCGTTAGGAGGAGCTATTTAATGTGTAGGGTAGTTCATGACGTGACTTCTCGGTTCGAAATTGCCGGAAGGAAAACATCTCTCTTCCCTTTTACGCCAAACCCAGTTTTGGGCAGTTTTCAGGATACTCATGCGTCTCTGAGGAGATACTGGGACTGGGGCTTGAGCGTATACTCTTGATGACTAGCTCTTCGTGAGGATGAAAATCGTGTGCCCACTGAAGAGCCAGAAATGTCACGATAATAAACGTTGTTGATTGGTTTACGCAGGATTTGAATACATTTTGAAGGTTCGTTTGGGTGACGTATCTTGTTCTTTCCGAGGTTCACTGGACTGTTATGGACTTAGTCATATCAGGGTCAGATAGAGCATTTTCTTTTTTTGCAGGATCATCCATCCAGTAAGAATGGCGATCGGAGTAGTAACTGTTGGACTAGGAGTTTACGGTTTCGGATACGCCACCAATGCACAACCGCAGATAGCCACGTTCAAGCAGTCGCATCCTCTCATTTGTATGGCTGCATTATTGGTATCTTTCTACTTCCTTTTCAAGCTACTCGGCTCGTTGCTCGTTTTTCTTCTTGGAATCCTTTTACCAGTCGCAGGTAAGCATGAATTTGTTTTTGGGTTCTCTGAGCGCGTAGTGCCGTGACAAGGAGCGTGTTCCACCCTTCTACAAATAGTAACTATTAGTTACTATTTCCGTTCCAACCTCACCAAAAGTTACTACGCTGACCGTTCCAACCTTTTCGAAATAGTAACTATTTGCTATTTGCGTAAGCGTAGTAACTACCGATCTCTGTAACGTGATTGGTCGGATTCGCCCGTGGCATGATATTCTGCTGGAAAATATAAAAATCGTTCCAGCCTTGACGGCAAAAAGCCAGAATTCGTGACGTCATGCGTGGTAACTACGGTAAGTAGGATGGAACACGCTCAAGGATGCAAACTGTATTTCTGTCCATTTTTGTTCATGTCACATTTAACATATAACGTCATGCCGCGTCTAATGTAGAGGCTTGCAAAGAATGACCTACTTAGGTAGGACACAATTCTGTCAGTTGGGATAAAATAGCTACCCAGTTTACTCTTGACATGCCACCCAGATCCTACATTTCACACGTGAACTGAAGGCGCGTAAACAGCTTTCGGCAAACCGACCAATCAGGGAAGTTAGACTGACGCTGGACTGAAATACTCCGTGACTTGTGCGCCTAGAAGACGGGACTTAAGGCGTTTTTCCACGACACGATTTTGGGCAACCACACACAGTGTTTGTCACTGAAAGACGATTGTATGCCACACAGTTGAAACTCAAGGAAACGCCGTTTTGACTATTTTCTGGCGTCAATTTTCAAATCTCTGAAAATTAGAAGCACAATCAGATAACTTCAGATTTCCATCATTACCATTTTGTGCAAAAAAGGATCCTCAGTTGTATGTCTACATGCTTGAGAAAGTAGTTAATTTAATTGTTTTGACATTATTTTGTTGCTAAATTTGTATTTCCCGCCAGAAACGAGCCACAGAAGCGACAATCACCTCGGCAGTTGTTTGTCGAATTCGAGCCACAAAGCGAGCCACAAAAATTGTGTTGGTTACGGAAACATACTTGTGGTCCGCACAAAAGACCGTGGAAACGCTCTTTTCGAGCCACAATCGACCCACAAACTGTTTGTGGGAGCATGGAAAAACGCCTTAAGTCTAAGTTCCAGCCTCTTCTGAGCCTCGTTTTTGTTGCATGCTGCAGGTCCACTTCTCGGCCGATTCCGGACTGATTCTTTCTACATCCGTTTTTGCACTGCGGTGCTTCCAAAGGAAGACGGCAGCGCTTCTCGAGAATCACGGACTTGCTCACCGACCAAGTCCGTGCTTACCTGCAAGGTGCTGCAGCGCTGCCGCTTCAACCAAGAAGAAAGTGAATCCAAAACGCATATTGTGCAGAAGCAAAGAAGTGCAGCAGCAGCGATGCGGCAGCGCTATTGCAACAAATCGAGGCTCTGGTGACAGTGCAGATTGAACTGTGCAAACAGAATAGAAGTGTTGAATCTAACGCGTTCTGAACAGAAGAGCTATAGTTGACAATCAAATGAGACTTTCAACGGGCAGCGCGATGCAAATTTGTGAACGCCTTTCCGAGAATCGACAGTGAGTGCCTTCCGGAGCTTTGTATGCATTACAGCTTAGAGAGTATAGGTCACGGTTGTCGGGCTAGGTTTGGAATGTAGACTTTCAGGGTAGCCCAGAGTGAGCGTGTCCCATCCTACTTACCGTAGCTACTACGCATGACGTCAATGCTGGAACAATTTTTCTGTTTTCCAGCAGAATATAATGCCACGGTCAAATCCTACCAATCACGTTCTAGAGATGCGTAGCGGTAGTTACCTCCCGAGCATGGGGAGTAAATAGTTACTATTTCGAGAAGGTTGGAACGGTCAGCGACCAGTGTAGTAACTTTTTACGAGGTTGGAACAGAAATAGTAACTAATAGCTTTTATTGTTAGAAGGGTGGAACACGCTCAGTGTCGGCGCTGACCAATGTCCCGGTTTGCTTTCTAGCTTGGTTGCGTGCAGCTGAATACGCAGGTTTTCTCTTAAAAAGATTTCACGGTTCTTGCTGACTCTAATTCGTGAATCGTGATGTCGCATTTTTTAGGTTTGATTAATGCAGCCTGAATTTGTTTCGTTTCAGTTGTTTTTGTTCATGCGTCCTTACGTTTGAGGAACATCAAAAACAAGATTGTCAACAAAATGGAGATGATGGGACTGAAGAAAACGCCGATGGGAGTCATTCTAGAAACTTTCGGAATTGAATACACGCCCTTTCAGTAAGATAGACGCACATTCGTTCGTTTGGATTTGGGTCAGAAGAATTATTGCGATATTTAAGTTGTAGACTGTTGTAAAAAGATCGAAGAGGTGTTCGTAATTAAGCGCTCGAGTAAATACATTGTGCCATAAGCTGTGGTAATCTCCGGATTGAAGTTTGTCTATTTCCTCCTTTTTTAGGCGCACCCTTGCTTTGTCTGTGATAAAATTGCATGTCAAGTTTCTCTTCTTAAATAAATAATATTTGAGTTTCTTGTCTAATGTTTCGGTTTCGGTCTCTTATTCACGTTTTGCCCTGCTAGAGGTCTCCTAGTCTGGGGTTCTTGCGATACGGTATTACCAAGGATTGATACGGCGAAATAATTAAATGTTGGTATACAGCAGCTTCTGACTGAACATGGGTGGCACTAATAATATATACCAAAAGATTCGTAGCTGTAGTTAAGAACCATACAAAACCACACTGCAACCGTGTTCCTCCCAGCGTATTCCTTTTCGTTTATTCCCGTGGGAGCGAGCGCGATATAATATTCCTGATGTCTCAGCGGCTCTTAACTGCTATGAAGCAGCAAAGTCTTGAACTGAACACACTGAATAATTTAGATTCTGCTAAGGGATTTTTTTTATTTTCCGCTATCTGCTCTTATTATGACGTTCAGAATTATCTCCGTCCCCTCTACTATGACTTGGGGAATTTTAATCTATATACAAACGCGGCTTTTCAGTGGGCAGTGGTGAGCTGGGTGAAGACTGCTTGAGGTGAGTTTCTTTTATGTAGTTTCACAGTAGTCTTTTATTTCATTATGAAAGTACAGTATGTGTACCGTTTTATTTGTCCATTCCACATACTGTACTTTCATAACTAAAAGTAAAGTACGTCAAACTACACCGAAACTACATAAAAAAAACGCACCTTTAGTGCCTGAAAAAAAAAATCATAAATCTTTCTGGTAAGGGATACAGCACAGATACAAGCGCATAGAGGTACCACAAATCACACGGAAATTCCACTATTTGAAAATCGATTATTCGTCAACAGCGGAACAACGAAGTAACGCATTTTCAGCGGGTCTTCAAGCCAATTTAAGTGAATGGGTAACTAGATTGTTCTATCCTAGCCCTGTTCAGTTAAACTTTAAAGTCAAATTTATTATTGACCTAACATGTGTATTAACTTTGCATAAATATCTGTTGAAACTTTGTTGTTATTCAGTTGTTTTGTTTATTTTTGTATTCTTATCTTTTTTGTGTCTCACATTCTCCTAAAAACATTTCCTTTGTGTGCAAATGCATAACATTTTCTAAGTAAACATCTCGCTTTTCTGTCGACTCAAGCATTTCTAAGTAAACATTTCGTATCCATAAACGCAAACATTTAATTTCGTTTTCCAGCTTGAGCCTGAAGCGCTGTGTAAAGCCACCATAATGGTGGCTTTACACACTGCGTAAAATCCGAACTCTTGCAAAGAAGGGAAGAATTTTAACTCTAATAAAATTCAGCGACGTGTCCGTGTTGCACTGTCAAATATGATTCGTAGTCAGCTTGGGCTGAAGGAATATTTTTTTTTATTCGCATCTTTTTTGTGTCTCATCTTCTCGTAATAAATATTTCCTTTGATTGTAAATGCAAAACGTTTTCCAAGGAAACATTTGTTCCGTAAACGCAGAATTGTTTGAAATTTTTGAAAAATTAAATAACTAATAAAATGTTGTGGAAGCTCAAGATCTTTTCGGAAGTCCGTAAATTTTAGTTTACTAAATAGAATTTGACGGTTTTTGCCCATTCGTAAGCTATATGTGTGCCAGCGAACACCTCTTGGCCTTTACTTGGGCAAAGTAATGCGACGAATTTTGAAAGCCAAATTAGTTGGGAACTTTTTTTTTTAAGTAAACGGTACCCAACTAACATGTAGTTCGACAGCGATACTTCGGTTGCAGATGTGGATATCGGCTACGATAAAAGGCGTGGGCCCGCAGTATATTGATAAATTAATGGATTTGGCATGAATTCAGAATCGCAGCTTCCAGTTGTTAGTTTCGTTTATGATATGTGTATATACAGTTCAAGCGATCGCGAACAGCAATGCCGGAATATCTTTTGTCAACCTGCGCCAGGTCATAAGGTAACGCCGTTAGAAATCCCTGTGATGTCTTTGTCCTCGTCACGCGTGGCTGTCCCTGAGGTTACATTGGTTAAACAGTAATACGCTGTTTCTGTGTAGAAGTGTTTAGTGTCTTTGTTTCTGTTTTTGGGATCCCAAAACGTAAGTGGAGGGATACCTATGACATCGCAAAAATGTCCATCTGTCTGTAAGCACGATAACTCTCGAAGGGAATGAGATATTTTGATGAAGCTTGGTGTGAGGATTCATTGGATCAAGGGTAAGGTCAAGTTTGTAGATGGGCTCTGTAGCCCTATATTTAGGGGTGTGGGAGGGGGTTCAGATTCAGGGACAAACAAATATTTTTAAACAGCTAATGTGATAGTCGATTATGGGGTAAGAAGGCATTCTGAGCAGGATAGTGAAAACCATTTTCTCGCCGGACAAGCAGTTCGTCCGGAATCCGGCAAAAACCGGAAAGTTGGTTAAAAGTAAAAGTTTTATTTGAAGTTGATTAAATGTTCGATTTAGTTAGCCGGTAGAAATCCCTGTGATGTCTTTGTCCTCGTCAGGCGTGGCTGTCCCTGAGGTTACATCGGTTAAACAGTAATACGTTGTTTCTGTGTAGAAGTGTTTAGTGTCTTTGTTTCTGTTTTTGGGATCCTAAAACGTAAGTGGAGTGGATACCTATGACATCGCAAAAATGTCCGTCTGTCTGTAAGCACGATAACTCTCGAAGGGCATGAGATATTTTGTTGAAGCTTGGTGTGAGGATTCATTGGGTCAAGGGTAAGGTCAAGTTTGTAGATGGGCTCTGTAGCCCTACATTTGGGGGTGTGGGAGGGGGTTCAGATTAAGGTACAAACAAATATTTTTAAACAGTCAATGTGATAGTCGATTATGGGTTAAGAAGACATGCTGAACACGATGGTGAAAACCATTTTCTCGCCGAATAACTAGTTCGCCCGGAATCGGGCCAGAACCGGAAATTTTTTTAAAAGTAGATGACAGGCTAAGGGGTAAGAAGAGAGGCTGAGTCTAAAGTTGACTGTTCTTTATAGGGATAAGGAGATACGTTGGATTTGTTTCTGAATTTTCTGCTGGGCTAGTAGTTTGCTCGGAATTCGGGCGAAACCGGAAACTTGGCAGATAAAGCAGGAAGTCTTGGTCAGTATCGTCAAAATAGATATGGCTCATAGAGGTATATCAAGACCCAACTGTTTGAATCAAATATTAGATTTTTGGGATCCCATCGAAACCTTTGGTCTTGTTCTCTATTCTTATTATACCTTCAAACTTTTCCTTCCACGGTAGTGGCTTAACACTAAAACTGCAAATACATTCGATTTCTTCAGTTTGGTTCCTTCAGGTCAGGTTGGTACTTGCAGGGTTTCTAATCCCAGTGCTCATTGTCTGTGTTAGTTCCGCAGCACCGAGTTTGGACTGGTATGCCATTTGAACAGTTGCGTAACTTAGAAAAGCGCAGTATTTTGCTAAATAAGACAAGCTTGACGAAGCTTCATCTGCTTTGAAGTATTTTACTTTTCGTCACAGCAAGCGGGCGAATGGCACTGTTCAAAGACTGGATCAAGATTAAGAAGGTTAGGTTTGGATATGATTTGGACTACGTTATAGAAGTTAGGTTTCCAAGCTACTTTTCCTGGCATTTCTAGGACAGAAATCAACTCGCAGTTTAAAATCCACATCCTTTCATCATTTCGTTAAACCCGATCTCATTTAACTAGTCGTCCCTGCGTGCGGTCGCGTCGTAAAGCATTGTCCAAATAAAATAGGTGTAATAAGCTGAATAGCGCTATACGCTAGTTTACGGCTTAATACATACGCCTGTTCAAATAGGAACCTCTTATCAATGCAACGTTCGGTGTTGCCACGCTGATACAGTTTTTCGAGTTTCTAAATATTAAAAAAGTGTTCGTAGTACTACTTGAGATACGCGAGTACAATTTGAGGCCCATTATACTGTAAAAGGCTTTTAAATCTACGGACTGACAGCTTTGGTCCTCGAACTAAAACAAGCAGTCATAACAGAATAAACGTGTTCTTTTGAAGAAAAGTCGTTCCTTCAGCTTCCAACAAAGTATAACTTTAGTGCTAGGCAACCCTGAGGACGCTGCTCCTTTCCTCGGCCCGCTGGCGGAACTAACCAAGCGATGTGATTGGCCCTGCATAAGCAAGAATTGAACGCGAGTCTGTCCACCTTATTACAGCGCTCCGAGAAACAGAAGAATCTGTAATAAACCTTATACGCCGTAATACACCTTATAACACCTATTTGGACAATGCATAACGTTCATGTTTCCCCAAATTTCCCCAAATTATAGTAGGAGTCAGGAAGGAGTATATGAAAAGGTAAAGCTTTTTGCCGTCTTTTCTCGGGCATACTGAATTATGTTTTGAAGAAATTTTTGAAGACCAGGGAAGCCGTCAAGCAATTTGAGTATGGACTGAAAACTAAGCTTTTTCCACCGCCAATTGTAGCTTGGATTCAATAACTTTGATGGTCGAACCATCCACTTTAAAATCTTCAAGTCATAAATCATACCCGAGATCCCTGAAGACGTTTATCCGCGATCTCACAAAAGTGCTGTGGCTCAAAAAGAGTGTTTCCACGAGTGTTGTGTGGCGACAAATCTGTTTCCACAACCAACAAGGTTGGCAAAAATTACATGAAGGTAGAAATTGAAATTATGCGAAAATTTAGAGCGTGTTACACCCTACTTACCATTGTTACTACGTATGACGTCACAAGTTCTGTTTTTTGCCGTCAAGGCTGGAACGATTTTTATAGTTTTCCAGCGGAATATCATGCCACGGGCGAATCGTACCAATCACGTTACAGGGATGCGTGCTTACTACGCTCCCGAGCATGGTAAGCAAATAGTTACTTTTAGCAAGAACAAATAACCTATTAGTTACTATTTCGAGAAGGTTGTAACTGTCAGCTGGTTGTCAGCGTCAGGGGCGTCGCAAGGGGGGGGTGCAGCACCCCCCCCACCTTTTTGAGATTCGGTAAAATTTTGGGCCGGAGGCCCAACATTTTACTAAAATTGTTCGGTATTTTTTCGATTTACGGGGATTCGGTAGTTATACAGAATCCTAAATAGGCTATCTGTACACATCTCTTCGGTATAATGATCGGGATTCGGTATAATTGCCAGTATTCGGTAGTTATCACGAATTTGGTGAGAGAATTTACAGAAATCATTTGGTAATAATTCGATGCCGGAACTATTCGGTATATTTATGGAGATTCCGTAGTTACTTATACTCCCGAATAAGCTATTGGTTCAACATTATTCGGTATCATGATTGGGATTCGGTAATTTATTAAGTATAATTTCCAGGATTAGGAAGTTAACCACGAATCCTGACTTTGTTGCAGTTTCGCCGAAAGTATACCGAATATAAATATTGTTCGGTACTTTTTCGATATCAAAACAATTCGGTATAATAACCGGGATACGGTGGTTATACAGAATCCCAAACACGCTATCGGTCTAAGCTTATTCGGTATAATAACTGTGATTTGGTAACTTATTCGTTGTAATTGCCAGGATTCGGAAGTTACCACGAACCTCGAAACTCAGAAGAGGTCGAGTGAAGCGCTGGTCGCAGACAAAAGGGATGATCTGTGATATCATCGATAGTCCTTACTTTTATTTTGGATCCCAAAAAGAATGTCAAATCCTAAATATTTCGAAAATTCCGCCTGCAGCACTTTTCGTAATATATTCTATTTTGTGAAAGGGCGCGTCATTTGACGGGGGTTTTAAGCCAGTTTAGGATTGAGATTTCGAAACATTAAAAGCTAGACTTTGTATGGAAATTAAATTTGGCAGGAAAAAGCAAACAAAAATTTCGCCTGCGGCGCTCACTTTATGTTATCATAGGTAGTATATTCAGTAGACTACAGTTGCTGCTGCTGCCGGAACGTTGCTCCAAGCGTTTTCTGGAACTTCTTAGAGTCTCGGTATTTCATCAACGGTAAATGATAGAATTTGTAAGAGAAGCAGTTAAATTTTAGCCTATAAAACAAAAAATAATGGATTTCGAAAATTTTAGCCTGCGGCGCTCGATTTATATTGGCTATACTGCAATCATGCCCGGCAACATATTCTCCATGTGGCCTTCGCCAAAACGCCGCCTAATAGTTGCCTTATCGTCGTTCATGCTGCCTTTTATTGTTACTCTTCCTACGTAATCGTTTCTGTTCCATAATTTAAAGCTCGAATTCTTAGTTCTAGGATTCGGTAAAATTTTTGAAAGATTCGGTAAAATTTTGGCTCTGCACCCCCCCACCGAAAATGCACTTGCGACGCCCCTGGTCTCAGCGTAGTTACTTTTTACGAGGTTGAAACGAAAATAGTAACTACTAGTGTTAGAAGGGTGTTATGTCGCGTTTATATTGAATTCCAATACAACAGTTTCTGACGTCTCTCAGAGAGGTTAGGGATTTTTCGAATGATGAATTATTCATCATTCGAAAAATCCCTAACCTCTCTGAGAGACGTCAGAAACTGTTGTATTGGAATTCAATATAAACGCGACATAACACCCTTCTAACACTAGTAGTTACTATTTTCGTTTCAACCTCGTAAAAAGTAACTACGCTGAGACCAGGGGCGTCGCAAGTGCATTTTCGGTGGGGGGGTGCAGAGCCAAAATTTTACCGAATCTTTGTGATGAAACAATGATGAAACAGTGTTTCAGTGATGAAACAATTCGTAAAGTCCCTCATCAGATGAGGGACTTTACGAATTGTTTCATCACTCTTAGCGGTAAATTTGAAATTGAATCGAAGCATGCTCTCCTCACAGTCTGTCACTTGTCTGTTTTATTTGTTGTAGTCCTTTTCACAGGGGACCGTGCTCGGAATAAAGTAAGTTCAAATTGTTTCTCAGTTTGATTTTTCAAATGACTGCTTGAATGAAAAATAAACTTTTTTTTTGAAAAAATGACTGTCTCTAAGAAACAAGACCAAAGAGAAAGGTTTTGATGGGCTCCCATAAAATTTGATATCTCGTCCAGACAATTTGGGTCCTGTCTTCTCAAGACTCCTTAATCATTTTTACTACAAAATTCAGAAACAGATTAAGGCCAAATAGCTAATCATCTGAGAAAACCAAGTTCAGATAGCCTATGGCTGTCTAGTACACTAGCCCCTTTTCAGGCATAGTGCTCAAATTTCTAGCACCATGCCTGGGTGCTAGACGTTCAAGCACTGTACCTTGGGTTTCATGCATGGTGCATGGATTTCAGTACATTTCAGTATACAGTGCATGCATGAAAAACACAGTTTCTGTCATCAGAACTGAGCCCCAGCTTGGACAGGGCGGAAATTACTACTATGAATTAGAGAAATCAAAGACAATCCATTTTTCACAACAAAAACAAAAGGGCTCTAATGATGATGGAGATGCAAAACCTAACAGCACCCTATCTATTTTCCATGTAGAGTTTTTCCACCTTATAATACACCTGCAAGAGAAAATTTGGTAATGATTGTCTTTGATTTCTCTAATTCATGGTAGTAATTTCAGCCCTGTCCAAGCTGGTGCTCAGTTGTGATGACAGAAACTGTGTTTTTCATGCTTGCACTGTATACTGAAATCCATGCACCATGCATGAAATCCAAGGTACAGTGCTTGAAGGTCTAGCACCCAGGCATGGTGCTAGACATTTCAGCACCGTGCCTGAAAAGGGGCTAGTGTACTAGACTGGCCTATGGATTCAGCATGTGTGTTTACCCCTACAAGTCATATTGGTTTTGAAGAAACCAATCAAAACTTCCTGCCTTAGCTTACTTCTGCCAAATTTCCGGTTTCTGCCAAATTCAGGAACTACTTATCCGACAAAATATCAGAGCTCAAAAACGAATTCATTGTATCTCCTTACTCCTAAACTCGAGAAATCAAGAAGCAGTTGAACAAGAAAAAAAGATCATGGCAAAAATACAAGCGAACAGATAGTTCAGATCAACATGAGAAATTCAAAAGAGCTAGGGACAAATTGCGAAAGCTGACTAGGAAACTTTACCAGGATCATGAAGCTATATTAGCCAAAGAAAGCAAGCATAATCCAAAGAAGTTTTGGCAATACGTCTCCACTAAAAACCCTGGTCGGCGATCTATCTCCAAGCTAACAACAGCCTCAGGAGCTGAACTTACGGATGTCAAGGAAATAGCTGACGAGCTCAATCGCCAATTTTTGTCTGTGTTCAGTAACGTGTCAGATGTGGAACTACCTACAACCAATCCCAGACCAGTTCACCACCCAATGCACCAAATTGAGATTGATGGCCTCAATATACTCAAGAGACTCAAATCACTGGATGTCAACAAGTCAGCCGGACCAGATAACTTGCATCCCCGTCTTCTCAAAGAAACTGCTGAAATAATTACTGAACCACTGACCCAAATCTTCAGAGTTTCCCTGGATACAAAGCAAGTACCATCAGATTGGAGAACAGCATTTGTCACCCCCTTGTTCAAAAAGGGAAGTAAGATGAAAGCAGAGAACTACCGTCCCATTAGCATCACTTCAGCTATAGCCAAAGTCTTGGAAAGGGTGGTAAATGACTCTATTATTCAACATCTCAAAATTAACGGAATACTATCACCCAGTCAGCATGGTTTCCAGCCAGGAAAATCAGTAGAAACAAACTTGCTGGAGACATACGATGCAATAACAGACCTGATTGATCAAGGGTTACCTGTGGATGTCCTTCTTCTTGACTTAGCCAAAGCTTTCGACAAAGTTCCCCATCCGCACCTGAAACAAAAACTAATTGCATGTGGGATTAACGAAGACCTTGTGGACTGGATATCAGCTTTTTTGACTGGGAGGACACAGAGAGTGAGGTTGTTCACTACAGAAGGAGAAACAGTCTACTCAAACAGCTGTGAAGTTATCAGTGGTGTCCCACAGGGTAGTGTCCTGGGACCTACCCTGTTCAATATCTTTATAAACGATATATTTGGACTGGCAAGCAATCGTCTAACTCTATTTGCTGATGATTCAAAGCTGTTTGGTGCAGTTAAGAACGAGTCACTTCAGGCAGATCTCAATCGCATCCAAGACTGGGCAACAACATGGCATATGTCCTTCAACATTGAAAAATGCAGTGTTATACACTTTGGCAAGGCAAACGTGCGCACCAAGTATACCATGCTAGACAGAGCCACAAACAGCATCAAAGAACTGCAGGCTGTCGATGAAGAAAGAGATCTTGGGATTATTGTTGATCATCAGCTGAAGTTCCATGCTAACAACAAAAAGACTGTCTCTCATGCAAACTCTGTCCTTGGCCTCCTTAAAAGAACCATATCCAGTAGATCCCCTCACGTGTTCCTGAAGTTGTATAAGGCCCTTGTCAGACCAGTGGTTGATTTTGGAATGTGCTTAGCATCACCAGGGTTTAAGGGTGACGTAAAGCTCCTAGAAGGAGTGCAAAGGAGAGCCACAAGGACAATAACAAACATGAAAGATAAATCCTATGAACAACGTCTGAAGGAGCTGAAACTAACTACACTTGTTTTTCGACGACGGCGAGCTGACATGCTTATGACATATAAGCTGACCTCTCAAGAACAACCCCCAATTTGTATGCCCATTGTCCAGAGCGTTGGCGCAGATAGAAGGGGACACTCTAAAAAGCTGTTTAAGCCTTCTGTCAGAACCCGACAACGACAACAGTTCTTCTCGTGTCGAGTTGTCAACACATGGAACAGCCTGACCGACGACACGGTATCAGCACCCAACGAGGAAGCTTTCAAAAAGTTGCTAGATGAAGAGTGGAATGATGTGCCTTGGAAATACAACTGGGATGCATCTGATGCCTAACAAATCATCACATCATCAATGACGGAGCGATTCAACAGATCAAGACTGATCTTAATTCGCTCCGAAGTGCGAATTAAGGTAATTAAGGTATATCAAACACCGGTTTCGGCCTGATTCCTGTTCCAGCCTGATTCCGGGCGAAGTATGCGTCCGGGTAGAAAGCGATTGTCATGTAAGGATTCAGCATCTCTTCTAATTTTCCGGATTCGGCCTGATTCCGGGCGAATTCCTTGTCTGGCGAGGAAATGGTTAATAATCGTGTTTACCATGTCTTTCTACCCCTCAGTCGAACATCTAATCAACTTCAAATAAAACTTTAGCTTTTGACATATTTTAAATTTTGACCGGATTCCGGGCGAACTACTTGTCCGGGGACAAAATGGTTTTCATTATCGTGTTCAGCATGTCTTTTTATGTTCAAATAAAACTTTTACTTTTAAAACTTTCCAGTTTTTGCCGGAACTCGACCTTACTCTTGACCCAAAGAATACTCACACCAAGATCATCAAAATATCTCATTTCCTTCGAGAGTTATCGTGCTTACAGACGGACTGACAGACGGATCAACAACTTTTGCGATGTCATAGGTATCCCTCCACTTACGTTTTGGGATCCCAAAAATGACTATTTTTACGAAAAACTTACTGTTTTGAAGAGAAATTGGCTATTTAAAAGAAAACCAACTATTTTGAAGAAAAATCTGCTGTTTAAAAGAAAATTGACTGTCTGTCACTAAAAATCATGTTGCTTCACAGTGACCCCTCTATTTTTTACCAATGACTTGGAGGGGTGGGTATCTCCCTCTCCTCCCATACGTAATACAGATGTGAAGCCCCTGATTATAAGTAGGGGATGCCATGCAGGAATTGGCAGGAATAGCAGGAACTATTTGTCTATTTTATCTTTCACAACAGGTAGTTCAAGCAGAGTGCAAGTAGGTGTTTGAACCAGTGTCTATGTCTGAACATATTTTTTTGCCGCCTCTCCTTGATTATTCTGATCAACAATCTGGAAGAAAAAGATTTTTAAAATTAGCCTATAGCAAACGGTACAAATAGAAAATTAGTTCCATTTCTTATCTCATTTCTCCTTGCAATTCTCTTGTCATTGCTCCTATTTTGCATCTTATAAATATTGGAATGGTGCCAATTCTCCTTTTTTGCATTTTGTTCAGATCAAGAATGGGGAAATAGGGAAAGCTTTGCAGTTTTGAAGAATAGAGAAGATCCTTTGATCCTTCTCTGTTCATATTCCTGATTGGTCAGTGAAAAACCCTCACAAGCAGTTTGTAATAAGAGGTAAAATTAGTATTTTTTTCAAAAGTGAGAGTGGAGAAGCAAAAAGAGCAAAAATAGTAATTTTTTAAGAGAATTGTAAAGTGGGAACTGAGAATTTTAAATCCAGCTAAATAACACAACTGTTATGACATTTATTTTTGTTGCTACAAGCTTTTATCTTGTCTTCTATCTTTCTAAGATAATCTTGTCATAGGCTAGTTTCTGTCTGGTAATTCAGTTAAGGGGATGGCTAGTAATTTGACTGGTAGAATCATTTAACCTTTCAGACAGCCAACAATCTTGACAGGTTTTGTCGCTAGTATTGTTTGCTGGCTGAAACTTGTGTGAAGTCGGGAATGAAAAAATACATAACTCTTTTGGCTGGAGATCTTTGTTGTTGTTTCCCAGCCTTACCTGTTAGGTTGACAGAAAAATACGGTTTGCTTTTGTTCCAGCCATAGTTGTAATGGATATTAGACAACTTTCAAAGGGATTTTGCTTGGTGATGTTTCTCTGACATGTTGATCATGAAGATTGACATTCGATGTTCCTGAAGCACACACCACACCCAGGGGCATCACGACTGGGGGGGGGGGACACCCCCCCAATGCTGTCGGCCAGTCGGTAAAAAACAACCGAGTCGGCACGAAGCGCCGCGATTTTTCATCAAAACAGTTGATTTTTTACATGACAACAGTCGTTTTTTTCTGAAATCTGTCGATTTTTCAAAAAATAGTCAGATTTTCTGGAAACCAGTCAGATTTTCTGAAAATCAATAGATTTTTCCGATTTTTTTTTCGGATTTTCTGAAAATCAGTCGATTTTTTTCAAAATGTCAGTTTTATTAAAAACAGTCGTTTTTCTGCACAAAAAGTCGGTAAAAATTACCAGCCAGTCGGTAAATGCCTCGCCCCACACCCAAACCTTTTGGTTAGTAACGCCTCTGACCACACCAGTCATGTGATTCAACAGCTTTATCCTTCCCTTTCCTGTTGCTGAAATAAGAACAAATATTGTTAATAATAAACCACATAAATGACTCGTGCTACGTGCACACACAGCCCGATAAAATATCGCATCCGAAAACATGCGTGCAAGATACTCGTGACAATGGGAAAACGACAGACGATGCGTAAACAGTTGGGAGAGAGGGAAGAAATTTGCAGCTGGCTGTGTGTATTTGGACGTACGTTGAAGCACTAAAGATGAGTTCTTCAAGTCTCTGTGGCACAAAATTTCAATATTTGAATTGTTCTCGCTTGAAGGATTAATTTCTTGGCAATAATTTGTGACTAATACGAAACTACCCCTACCTAGACCAGGCTTGTTTTACATAAGTTCCTATATGTTTTTTGTTCATGCCCCAAACAATTTAAGACTGCCAGTCATTGTGGTTCGAACGATATATCTGTAGATTTTGCTTCAAAGGCTCTTGGCATCTTACGACACTACTTTGTCTGATTTATTCTGCTGGAGCGTAATAGCTCCCGATTGTATATAGGCGAAGCAAGAAATGTAATTCTACTAAAATTTAAGTCTAGTGATTGACAGTAAAAATGAATACGCACAGTTGCTAGCACTGGTCGTAAAGCAGTTGAACCATGATGAATAAGACCAAAGGTTTCGATGGGATCCCGAAAATTTCATATTTGATCCATACAATTGAGTCTTCTGGAGATCCAGTCTCCGCCAGACTCCTTGAGCACTTTACTAATAAAATTTAGAAACAGATTAAGGCAAATGGTAATCATCTTAAATGGGTCAGATCATCTGAAATGGGTCTAAGGCCCCCCCCCCTTTAACTCCTCCGACCAAACCCCCGTACCAAGCCTCGCCTCTAGCCTCGCCACTAGCCTCGCCTCTACGTATACTTTTCATAAAAATATGTTTTATTTTATTAACATTGTATACTGTGTTAATAAAATAAAACACATTTTTATGAAAAGTGTATTTGGTCGGTTTTTTTTCGCTGGGGGGGGGGGGGGGGGTGCCGTTTTTATGGCACTCGTCTTCCGGCCAAGTGCCGTATACCTGTTCACTTTTCCGTCAGTCGGTCCGTCAGTCCGGTGATCGCGAGTTAGGGTACTTCAAGATGTGGTAGTACAATGAAACTTGGCAGGCATATCAGGGACACAACCAAACTAACTTGAAAATAATCAGTTTCCCTATCCGACAATGGAGGGGGGGGGGGAGTGGACGGAATTGGAATCCGGAAAATTTAGTAGTGCATAACTTTCAGACGGTCGGACGGACGGACAGACTGACAGCTTTTGCGAAGTCATAGGTATCCCTCCACTTACGTTTTGGGATCCCAAAAACTACTGGATGATTTCGTGAACAGTCATCGGGAAAACAATCTAGACCATTTGCCACCTTTGCTTCTTTGATTGTTAAAATGGGTCTAAGGGACCCCCCCCCCCTTTAAATCCTCCGACCAAACCCCCATACCAAGCCTCGCCTCTACATATACTTTTCATAAAAATCTGTTTTATTTTATTAACACTGTATATACTGTGTTAATAAAATAAAACAAATTTTTTATGAAAAGTGTATTTGGTCGGGTTTTTTTCGCTGGGGGGGGGGGGGGTTGCCATTTTTATGGCACTCGTCTTCCGGCTAAGTGCCATATAAAGTTCACTTTTCCGTTGGTCGGTCCGTCAGTCTGGTGATCGCGAGTTAGGGTACCTCAAGATGTGCTAGGACGATGAAACTTGGCAGGCGTATCAGGGACCCGACCAAACTAACTTGAAAATAATCAGTTTCCCGATCCAAAAATGGGGGGGGGGAGTGGAGGGAAGGGGAATCCGGAAAATTTAGTAGTGCGTAACTTTCGAATGGGTGATCGGATTGGAATGAAACTTAAGAACTGAATAGATAAACCCATTTGAAGTCCTGACCGGATTCGACAGCTATGGGGGAGTGGGGGGGGGGGGGGGGATCTCGAGAAACGGTTATAATGGGGGGGGGGGGTCGGAGTGAAACTTGCTGGGAAGAACAAGTATCTGCTCTAGATGAATCGTTTACACATTTAGACTGGATCCGGACACCTGTGTGAGTGTGTGGGGGGTGGGTCCCGGAATTCTTATGATGGCGGTTTGGCGATTTTCACGACAAAACTTGACAGGCATATCAGGGACCCAATCAAACTAACATGGAGACACAAAAAATTCTTGATCCGATCATCGTGGGGTAGTGGACGGGGTGGGAATCCGGAATATTGAGTCATGCATAACTTTGGAACGGGTGAAATTCCAGTGAAATTTAACAATTGAACAGAAGACGTGTCTCTGATGTTCTTTTTCGTGTCCGGACCGGATCCGACAACTGTCTGGGGGGGGGGGGGAATACGTGACCCGCTTAGACTTGAGAGATCTGAATGGAACTTGGTGGGAATAACAAACAATGCTCTAGATAAATCATTTACATTACCGGATCGGATCCGGGCATTGTGGGTGAAGTTAGAGGGGAGGGTGGGGGGGGGGGGGGTCCGTGTGATCGCAAGTTATGGTACTTTCAGATGGTCTAATGATGAAACTGGGCTGGAAAATTAGAGATTTGACAAGATTGGCTTAGAAGTCGTCACTTCCAAATTTGACCATTTCGGAACTGTACAAGTAATATACTCTTACCCGCAAAGTAAAAAAACTCTTCTAAGCAGACTATTTTCATGATTCCCATGAGGATGATAATTTTTGCCTCAAGGGTTTTGCTTACAAAAGAATTTCTAGCTCCCTTAAAGTGCGCATCTTGACTGCAAAGTCAAAAAGTACTTTAGATCAAAGGATGCATTTTGTCCCATGATCATTTGTGCCACAAGGGTTTTTCTTAAAAAAAATTTATCTCATAGCACCAGTAAAGTACGCATCGTAACCGAAAAGTGAAAAAAAAAAAAATTTGATCAAACGATATATTAATGATCCTCAAGGAATTACTATCGTTTTTGTCTTTGGGGTTTTGCTTACAGATGAATTTCTGGCGCCTTTAAAGTGCGCATCATTACAGCAAAGTTAACAAAGGAAATACTTTCTACCAAACGATCCATTCTCGTGATTTCCAAGGGTCCATGATCATATCTCAAGGGTTTTGCTTGCAAATGATCAGAACAAACCCACAAAAAGGTAGATTCTGATTTCATCCTCTGACCCAGAATTGCAAGTGCCATATACCCTTTTACGAACCTTTTTACAGTACCTTTACAATACCAGCCTTTAAAAGAACGAAATCCAATATCGTACTCACGTTCTAAGTCAAATGAGTTTCTATATCATGTGACTCGTTGTGGGTTATGTGGGTAGACAACTTTTGCTTTCTCACGACGAAGCATGTAATTCAACCACCGGATTGGCTAGCTACGACCGGCTGAAATAAAAGTGATCGCAGTGTGATCATGTAAAGTCTTGCTCGATCCCTTTGGACCGAGATAGAAAGTAGGCTATTCTTTTGAAATTAGGTGATCTTTTAGCTCTCGAAATATTTTGCTTGGTTGGTTACTAGGCGCCTTCTTTCAGCAGAACTGGAGCTCATGTCAAACCTTAAAAATAAAAATAAAGCTTATTATAGCTTTATAATAATAAAGCCTAGGGAGGTAAGGGTGGGCAGGGGGGTAAGGTGAGGTTGGGAGGGAAGAATGGGGGAGGGGGGAGTTGAGTATTGATGAGTGAGAGAGATTGGATTTCTTCTTTATTTTCCTCTTTCTTTTTTTTTTCGTTATATAGGTAAGTAGTTATGTGGACTTTCGCGCGAATGCAAACCCTCATAGTTTTTTTCTCCAGCGCGAAAGTGTTGTTTTTTATTTATTTTTTTGTGAATGCTGAAAATAAAACTTGAAAACTTGCACTTGCACTTGTCTCAATCGCATTTTACCTCTCCCCTGCAATTTGAAGGCGACTGGTTGATCCTTGAATTCTTTACAGAACTCTCTGAATCAGACCTCTAGCAAAGTTCAAAATCACAACTGTAGTGGCTGCGTCTG
The DNA here is from genome assembly GCA_023053575.1 of Branchinecta lynchi. Taxonomy (NCBI): domain Eukaryota; kingdom Metazoa; phylum Arthropoda; class Branchiopoda; order Anostraca; family Branchinectidae; genus Branchinecta; species Branchinecta lynchi. The sequence continues at coordinate 18,625,269 of JAKZAP010000006.1, forward strand.
ACCAGAATCTTATGAAAGGCTCAGATTCGAGGGATCGGGATGGAACTTGGTGAGAAGAACAAGCTTAAACCCTAGATACATTACTGACAAACATGACTGTATCGTGTCATAGTGGGGGGAGTTGGACGGGGGTTTACCGGAATTCCAGCGTGTTTACCGGAATTCCAGATGTGCTAGGACCATGAAACTTGGCAGGTATTTTAGAAATTCTACCATACCGACTTAAAAATAGTCCCTTTTCCCCGATCCGATCATCGTGGGGGAGTAGAGGGGTGGGAAATCCGGAATCTAGTGACAGGCACAAATCTGGAATGTGTGATCGAACGTGCATGACACTTGGTAAGTATTAAGAACAAGTGTTTCGGATGTTCAGTTTCAAGTCTGGACCGGATCTGATCACAGGGCGGGGGGAGTGGGTACCGGAAATCTCGTGAATCTTTTAAAGTTAAGGGATCGGAGTCACACTTAGTTGGAAGAACAAGCGTAAACCCTAGATACAATCCTGACAAAACAGGACCGGATCGTGTCACGGTGGGGGAAGTTGGAGTTTTTTTTTCGGAATTCCGGTGATCTCGAGCTAGGGTCCTTCCGGATGTGCTAGGACCATGGAACTTGGCAGGCCTGTCAGGGACTCTAACATATTGACTTGAAACTAGTCCCTTCCCCGATCCGACCATCGTGTGGGGAGTAGAGGAATGGGGAATCCGGAATCTGTAACTTAGGGACTGGTGATCGGACGTGATCGAGTGTCTAAAATGTTCAGTTTCAAATCTGGAGTGGGTCTGATCACTAGGGGGTGGGGGGAAGGAGCTTGAGGGGGACACACTGACAAACATGCTAACTGTTCCGACAAGTGCCATATGAGCTTTCAGCTCTTGTTCTTAAAAGCAGTCGGTTATGTGAAAATCAGTCAATTTTTCGTCAAAACTGTCATTTTTTTCTTGAAAACAGTCTTTTTCTCTGTAAAAACAGTCACCCCCCCCCCCCCCCCCCCCCAGATTTTTTATTTTATTTTGACGCATCTGTCTACAACCATTCAAATGTGTCTGAATCAACTCCTTTAAGCTTCAGAATCTTAGGCGCATGCAGGGGCGTCACGTATGGGGGGGGGGGGGAGACCCCCCCAATGTTGTCGGCCAGTCGGTCAAAAATAACCGTGTCGGTGAAGCCGTCCCCCCAATGTTGTCGCAAGTCGGTAAAAAAATAACCTAGTCGGCGCGAAGCTCCGCGATTTTTCGTAAAAACAGTCGATATTTTGGGATCACAAAACGTAAGTGGAGGGATACCTATGACACCGCAAAAGTTGTTCGTCCGTCCGTCCGTCCGTCTGTAAGCACGATAACTCTCGAAGGGAATGAGATATTTTGATGAAACTTGGTATGAGGATTGTTTGGGTCAAGGGTAAGGTCGAGTTCGTAGATGGGCTCTGTAGCCCTATATTTGGGGGTGGGGTAGGGGGGTCAATTTAAGGGACAAACAAAATATTTTTAAACAGCTAATGTGATAGACGATTATGGGGTAAGAAAACATGCAGAACACGATGGTGACAATCATTTTCTCGCCGGACAAGTAGTTCGTCCGGAATCCTGCAAAAACCGGAAAGTTTGTTAAAAGTAAAAGTTTCATTTGAAGTTGATTAAATGTTTGATTTAGGGGTAAGAAGACATGCTGAGCACGATGGTGAAAACCATTTTCTCGCTGGACGAGTAGTTCGTCCGGAATCCGGCCAAAACCGGAAAATATGTTAAAAGTAAAAGCTTTATCTGAAGTTGATTAGATGATATATTTAGGGGTAAGAAGAGACGCTGAGTCTGTATATAATGATCATTTTTTACCCAGACATATAATTAGTCCGGAACCCGGTTGTACCCGCTTTTTTTTTAAGTCAAAATTTTATTTAAAGTTGATTAGATTTCTTTATAGGGATAAGGAGATACGCCGGCTTCTTTTCGGAATTTTCTTTTTTTGCTGGACTAGTAGTTCGCTCGGAATTCGGGCCTTATAGAGGTATAGCTAGGTAGATAGAATATCCGAACTCGGTTTTCTCTGATGATTAGCCTGGCGAAGACAATACCGAATTGTCTGGATCAAATCTTAGATTTTTGGGATCCCATCGACACCTTTGGTCTTGTTTCTTCAAAACAGTCGTTTTTTCTACAAAAATAGTCTTTTTTTCTGCAAAACTGAAATGTGTTGGCGCATGTGTTGTCCTTTCGACTAGATAAGCTTGGACAAACTGAAATGGGCATTGCTGATTAGACGGCTAACATTCATTGGTGAGACAGGATTTGTGTAAGTCACATGCGATTGTTTCTGCGAAGATTTTGGATAGACTGGGTTTTGCTGTAGGAGTGGTAAGATCAGTCTGCAACAAATCCTTGATTTTTTCAGAAGTTATGCCAAACACGGCTATATCCGAGGGCTGGAATAGCCTATGCCTAACGCCAGCTAGCCTATACCGAATGCTGGATACCCTAAGAAATGAAATATTGATGGTTTTAGTGAAATTCTGAAAATAGGCTAGCCTTTTGTCGCTTTTTCCGTCGGTTGGTCTACCTGTCCCTCCGTGCGGTGATCGCTAGTCAGCGTACTTGCAGTTCCAGACGGGCTGGGACGATGAAACCTGTCAGGGATATTGGAGACCGGACCAGATTGACTTAGTCTTGGACCTGACCATCCAGGGGGGTGGAGGAGGGGGAATTTTGAATCTTTTGGCGGGATCAGAATCCCAGCCTCTGGCATAGCCATATGTTAACTGGCGCTTGGCATAACTCTGGGTATACCCAACGTTTGACATAGCCCATCCAAAATCAGGGATTCGTTGTAGACTGGTTGAGCGTGCTTTTCGTAGGAGGTTTGTCTGAGATCAACTAGGTCGAGGGAAAGCCACAGTGCCAGGACTGCCAGGTCTGCAGCAAGTCTATTCCCCGTTTCATAGTATCTGTCGTATCTGTTCCTTTGTATCAAGTTGGCTAGCTGTCAGGGGTTGATTCAGGTGTCCACTGCGGTTGGAAACACAAGCACATGGGAGCGGTATTTGAGTGATTACTTATTCAGCGCGGTTAGCATTCTTTCGTTACGTCCTTGGCGAAGGTCAGGCAAGCTAAAAACTCGATTTTTTTACTCGCCTGCGGGGTAATAAGGCTTCTAATCAACTACTTGAAAGAGGATGGGATATGATTTTGTCGGCTATGCAGATAGAGTTTTCGAAGATGTTTATGTCTTTTTGGCTGGAAGTTTGCCATTGTTTGCGCTAAATTTGAGTATTGTATGTATTTATCGAGGAAAACCTCTTCCGTCCTATGTATGAGGAAATCAAAATGAAAAAAGGAATTTTGATAAGAGGTCACTGCCCGTCACGCTCCCCCCAAGATGCCCTACTGAAACCTGGGCTGCGTAGTTGTGCCTGACTGAATGGCTGGCTAGTTTGACATCCTAATTATTGCGTTTATTGTTTAATATCGTATTTTTATAGTGTCGTTTTTGTTTCCATTTGCTTTGCGTTTGGTGTTACTTTATGTGTGCTCAAGTAGCCTAATGGTTATATTAAGTAAGTAAGTAATTTATTTATAACCCGCCATTTTGAAAAAAAGCGTTGTAAATCTTCGGCCAGGAAGTAGTGGATAACGTTGTGGGCCCTCTTGTCCATGATTATGGCACTTGCCCTTCGGCCAAGTGCCATATAGCGATCGCGATTTCTGTCCGTCCGTCGGTCTGTTGGTCGGGCGGTCGCTCCACATTTTGCTAGTTCGGGCACTTCCACATAAGCTAGGACGATGAAACATGGCAAACTTGGGACCCCAAATGATTAAGTTGGAAATAGCCAGTTTCCCGATCCGAGCATCGTGGGGCGAGTGGAGGGAGGGGGAATCCGGAATCGTGAGGTATTTATAACTTTTGAACGGGTGATCGGATCTCAATGAAACATGATATTTGGAAAGATCTCGTGCCTCAGACGACCCGCTTAAAATCCGGAGCGGATGCGGTGACTTTGGGGGGAGGTGGAGGGGGGAACCGGAAATCTTGAGAAACGCTTAGAGTGGAGGGATCGGGACGAAAGTTGGTGGGAAGTACAAGCACAAGTCCTAGATATATCGTTGACATAACCGGACCGGATTTGGGCACTGTGGGGGGAGTTTTTTTTTTTTTTGGGGGGGGGGGGGGTCGGAATTCGGTGATCCTGCGGATTCGGGACTAGGAAGGTGAAATTTGGTATGCCTGTCAGGGACCCGAACAGACAGCCATGATAATAGTCGTTTCCCCGATCCGACCATCGTAGGGGGAGTGGAGGGATAGGGAATCCGGAAATTAGTAACATGCATAACTTTGGAACGGGTAATCGGATGTGCATGAAACTTGACAAGCGTCAGAAATAAGTGCCTCAGATGTTACTTTTCAAATCCGGACCGGATACGATAACTGGGGGGGGGGGGGGCTGGAAGGGGGCACCGGAAATCTTCTGTAAGGCTCAGAGTCGAGGGATCCGGATGGATCCCTAATACGTCACTGACAAAACAGGACTGTATCGCGTCATAGTGGGGGGAGTTGGAGGGGGTTTACCGGAATTCCGGTGATGTCGAGTTAGGGCAGATGTGCTATGACCATGAAAATTGGCAGGCATTTTTGGGATTCTACCATATTGACTTGAAAATAGTCCCTTCCCCGATCCGATCATCATGGGGGGAGTAGAGGGGTGGGGAATCTGGAATCTAGTGACATTCATAACTTTGAAACCGGTGATCGGACGGGCATGAAACTTGGCAAGTACTAAGAACAAGTGTGTCGGATCTTCAGCTTCAGGTCTGGACCGGATCTGATCACTGGGGGGGGGGAGCTGAAGGGGGCACCGGAAATCTCGTGAATCTCTTAAGTCGAGGGCTTTGGTTGGAAGAACAAGCGTAAACCCTAGATACATTCCTTACAAAACAGGACCAGATCGTGTCACGGTGGGGGAAGTTGGAGGGGGTTTCCCGGAATGCGGGTGACCTCGAGCTAGGGTGCATCCAGATGTGCTAGGACCATGAAACTTGGCAGGCCTATTATGGACTCAAGCATATTGAATTGAAAATAGTCCCTTCCCCGATCCAATCATCGTGGGGGAGTAGAGGGATGGGGAATCAGGAATCTGGTGACATTCATAACTTCGGAACCGGTGATCGGGCGTGCATGAAACTTGACAAGTGTCAAGAACGAGTGTCTCAAATTTTCAGTTTCAAGTCCGGAGTGGGTCTGATCACTTGGGTGGGGGAGCTGGAGGGGGACAAACATGCTAACTGTTCTGATCGACAAGTGCCATATGAGCTTTCAGCTCTTGTTTTTGATAGCGACGAGGAAACATCCAATCGTATTGTAGCAGCTGTATTTGCTTATTGCTTGGCTTGGTAATTGAGGGCTTTAATGAATGAATTTACTTCGTAAAAAGAACCGAGGGGCCTTTGCAGGAAAAACAAAAATATAATCAAAACAACACTCATAAATTATAATTATAATATCCTAAACACAAAATAACACTATAGGTCGTGCGTTAGAAACCTAGACCAAACCGACGAAGGTATTATATGTTATTATTCTATATTTATAACCAAATCTTCCTCTTCCATCGTTTCTCGCACGAATATCTCTCTTCTCAAATCTCGTGTCTCAACGCAATGACCCAACAAATGATAAATACCCTTCCTTTGTAAACCGCACATAGGGCAAATTTAAGAACCAGAACGTAACTTACCTTTTCCTATATCTTCTTCTTTCCCGAAGGGTAGAGAATTGGCCCGCGACTTAACATCCCTTTCAGTTCTTCTGGCTTTAGCCCCCCCCTTGACCCCTCCCCCCCACACGCCTCTTTAGCCAGGACCTACACTTCAAGGCAGGTGGATTGCGAACTCCTCATTTCCCGGTTGCATCTCCAGGTCGTTTACCAGGAGATGGTAAAGGACCTAATGGATAGGCTATGATGGCCCTCACCCTTCACTTTGTATGCCACCATATTCCACTATTTTTTTTAATTTGATTTGGACACGCATCAACTTTAGGGTCCTTCAATATTTCCAGTTATGCCGCTCTCAGGAGCCACGCTTTGGCCAAACATGTTAAGCTATCTTCTATTATACAAAGTCATTAACCATAAATCCCTTTAATTACTAAACTGTTTGTTCCTATTCTTACCCCTAGCACCCTCTTAAAATATCCGTAACCCGCAAACATGATCGAACAAAAAGGCAAATAGTTGACAAATAACTAAACTCGGTACCGGGCAACGGGGTTTCTACCAAATCATCGTAAAACAAACAATAGGTCAGTTGACTTAATTGTCTACTTTGAACTGAAAGAAACGTAATTTCTTATCTACCCTTTCCACAGACAGCGATTTTAGTTTAGTCCAAGGTTTATAAGTCGCCTCTCTTTATGACAACACATCATTATAACCAGAAGTCTAATGTAGTTCAGGGTGAAGTAGGGTAAAAATATCTGGATAGATATTCACATTTTTGAGATTTAGAGTAGACTAAACTAGCCTTAGACCTTGCTTAGACTAAGGTAAGGTATCGTCTCCACAGCCAATCGCAAGCTGTCGGAAGTGAACGTAACGAAATCGTAGCCGCCACTTCGTGGATTTGCGGTTCTCGCAAGCTAGTCCGCTATCGCAGCGTCGCAAGTCCGATGGTAACAAATTGCGAGGGTACGCCACTAAATCGTAAGAGTACTTTCGTCCAGTCAGAGAGGAGTCGGAATACCGGTACGAGAAATACGAAAAGAAAAACGTGATTCCAAATGATCCTTTGTATTAAAAATAAAATATATATAACATCTTATGAATATGTCAAAGCCAAATGTTTTGGTCTTTAGACTGGAAAATGGTAGAAACTATTGAAATTAATAGTTACAGATTCCGGGATTCGGAATAAAGAAGACCAAAGGTTTCGATAGGATCCCAAAATTTAATATTTGCTACCGACAATTCGGTCTTCTAGATATTCGGTCTTCAACAGACTTCTTAAAAATTTTTACTACTAAAATTTACAAACAGGTTAAGGCCAGTGGTAATAATCGGAGAAGACCAAGCTCGCATTTGACAGTGCAAACCGGATACGCCAGCTAAATTCCAACAAGTTCATATATATTCAGATATCCGTTTTCCGCTGTCAAATATTCAAATATGGATTCAGCGTATGGTTTACCTTATAGCCTACGTCGTTCTTCCTTACTTACTTCTGCCCAACTTCTGGTTTCGGCCGGATTCCGGACAAACTACTTATGTGGCAAAAAACTAAAGCTCAAAAACAAAATCAGTATGTCTCCTTACCTCTACATCCAACCTCTGATCAATTTCAGATTAAACTTTTACTTTTAACAAATTTTCCATGTCTTCTTACCCGCAATTCGAACATGTTATCAAATTTAAATAAAACTTTTACTTCTAACACATTCTCCGGTTTTGGTCGGATTCCAGACGAACTAATTGTCCGGCGAGAAAATAAATTTCATAATAGGACTCAGCAGGTCTCCTTGCACCTAAATTCAACCTCTAATCAACTTCATACTAAACTTCTACTTTTCACAAATTTTCCGGTTTTCACCGGATTCCGGGTGAACTATTTATCCGGCAAGAAAATAAATTTCATATTCGAATTCAGCATGTCTCCTTCCCCTAAATCAACTATCTCAATAGCTTTCAAAAAATATTTGTTTTGCCCCTTAATTTGAAACCCCTCCCTCACCCTCAAATATAGGGCTACAGAGCCCATCTTCGAATTTGACCTGTAATCTGACCCGCAGGATTTTTCCACCAAGTTTCATCAAAATATCTCAATCCCCTCGAGAGCTATCGTGCGGACAGACGGACAACTTTTGCGATGTCATAGGTATCCCTCTACTTACGTTTTGGGATCCCAAAAAGAAGATAAAATTCCTTTCAAAATATATGTATTTAGGTAGGATCGTAGAATTGCACTAGGGAAAAGAAGTAGGCTACCAGTATTTTGTATTATTCAGTATTTAAACCAACGATATTAAAATAATGCGAAATAAAACTTCTTTTCAGTGTTGGGTGACTGGACAAATAACATAACTTATTTTTGCAAGAAAAAAAAGACAACCAGAAGAGACACTGTTGATATTAAAAGCTATTCTACTATTTTCCAAACTCATTAAGTTTCATCTTTAAAGCCCCAAATTACAATCAGAGGATTGTCCCCCGAGTCCGAGTTTTGCCGCAGATGTGCCACGTGCTATCAAAACAATACGATACGATCAAGAGCAAGTGGAGACGACAAAGAATCGTAGTCCGTTATAAGTGTCATAACGAGTCCTAACCCGCTTCAAGATGGCCGCTACGAGCTTGCGATTGCCAGTGGAGTTCCCGCTAAAAGTAGCCCTTGTCTCACGATAAGCTGAGTGTAAAATTTACAAATATACTATGGTTCAGCTTTAGTTCACAAACGCTTCATCACAAGAAAAGGGTTTTGGCGATAGGGGAAGCAAAGCCGGAATCATTTTCCAGCGGTTTTCGCACTCCTTTGGAAAGTTTGGCAATTTTTATGGCATTTACAAGTGCCATATAGCGATCGCAGTTTCTGTCCTTCCGCCGGTCTGTCGGTCGGTCCGTGGGTCCGTCAGGGGACTTGTAGTGTGTCTTATTTTTGTTGATTGTGTAATGTGTTTATTTGCTATGTATCAATGTATCAATTGCTTATGTAGCCTACCTGACGAAAAAATATCGAATTTGGCAATTTGCTATGATAAGCCATATTTTTGAATTAAAGTTTTATTCTATTCTGTTTGCTAGTTCGGGCACTTCCACATAGGCTAGGACGATGGAACTTGGCAGGCGTATTAGGGACCCCAAAAGATTAAATTGGATATAGTTACTACCCCGATCTGAGGATCGTGGGGGAGTGGAAGGAGGGGAAACTCGAATCTTGAGGTATTTATAACTTTTGAACGGCTGATCGGATCGGAACTTGATATTTGGTAAGACCACGTTCTCAGACGACCCAATTCAATCCGAACTGGATTCGGTGACTTTGGGGGGAGCTGGAGGGGGGAACCGGAAATTTTCGGAAACGCTTAGAGTGAAGGGATCGGGATGAAACTTGGTGGGAAGAACAAGCACAAGTCCTAGATACATCGTTGACATAACCGGACTGGATTCCGGCACTGTGGGGGAGTTGGGGGGGGGGGGTCCGGAATTCTGGTGATCCCGCCAGTTTGGTACTTCCTGATGCGCTAGGACGATGAAACTTGGAAGGTGTATCAGGGACCCGAAATTGACAATTGACTTGAGAATAGTCGTTTCCCCGACCCGACCATCATGGGGCGAGTGGAGGGATGGGGAACTCGGAATCTAGTGGCATGCACAACTTTTGAACGAGTGATCGGAATTTAATGAAATCTGGCAGGTGGAAAGAGCTATCGTCTCAGATGTTCCATGTCATGTCCTGATTTGATCCGATACTTTGGGGGTTGGGATTGGAGGGGGGGGGCACCGCAGATCTCGTGAATCGCTTAGAGTCGATGGATTGGGATGGAACTTGGTGGGAAGAGCAAGCATTAGCCCTAGATACGTAATTGACAGAATCATGTCGGATCTGGACTCTGTGGGGGGAGTTGGAGGGTGTTTCCCGGAATTCCGGTGATTGCTAGTTAGGATAGTTCCAGATATTCTAAGGACGACGAAACTTTGCAGGAGTATTATTGAATTAAGGACCAGACATAATGCCCTGTTCCTGGATCCGACCATCTTTGGGGAGTTGTTGTGTAACAGAACAAGGACACATGGGTGCAGTATCGCCAAGTTTGTCCAAATCGCTCAACCCATTTGGTCCCTAAGCGTTTAAAAAAATGTGGAGGACCCACCTCCAGTCCCCCCCAGAGAACTACCATAATAGCAAGAACAGGTTCGGGCACACAAATGGCACATTTTGGCATCTGGGTCTACCATCTATCAAGCATCACTCGAACGGAGCATTTCCGAAAAACGTCCAGTAAGCCTACCAGAACTCAACCCCTCAGCCCCACCTTCATCCCACGGATGACAGATCCGGTTTGGGCCTCAAATTACGTGTCTGGGTCCCATAAATTTTGTACCTTCCAAGTTTTATCCCAATCATTCTATCCGTTCATCCCGTACTCGTGTTACAATATTTCCGAGACCTCCTTGCAGCACTGTTCTCGGACGCGTATAAACTGAACAACTTGTTATCCCTTGTCTTTACCTCTCTGGCATTTCGTCGATCCAAATCTTAGGAGCTGGGATATCGTGGCAGGAAATTCAAAAACTCCCAGCAATGCTTGATAGAAAAGGATATATTTGAGATGTCACCAAAAGTCAAGCCGCAGATATAGTTTACCTGATTGTTCTAGTGTTTCATCACAAGTTCCATGGCTTAAAGTGCCTATTAAAAGTTTTTCTTTGTGGAATTGCGTTGTCAAGCTTGATTAGCTTGCTTTATGAAATGTACCAGAATATGCAATAAGCTTACAAAAAATAACATAGCTACAGAAATCATTCAAAAACAAATGACCTATTCAAATCTGAATTACAGAAGCTGATTTATGAATAAAATAAAGATCTACTAAGTATCATAAGAAACATCACCTTTATCTTTGTCCAAGCTAGTAAATTGAGCATGTACTGGCCCAAAATTACGCTTTGAAATATCACAGAGAGAAAACTGTTGAAAAAGCTGCTGATCTAGGGGGTAAGCATTGTTCCTAGGTTGTTACAGAGTGGGATTGGGGTGGTTTGATGTGCCCACTGAACTTTAAGTGCAGTCAGATATGATTCGCTTTGGCTGAAGAAATACGTTTAACCTCAATCAACTTCAGATAAGACCGAATTTTCAGATAAGAACCACATTTACCGGTTTTCCCGGGATTCCGGGAAAACTACTTGTCCGGCGTAAAAGGAAAATTGAAAAACGGATTCAGCATCTCTCGTACCCCTGTAAAATTTTCTGTAAACCAATCAACGGTAACTAAACATTTGTTTTGATTAAATTTGAATAAACCGGCGTTTTTGTTTATTTTCTGTTATGTATTCAGTTCAGTTCAGTTTATTTTACTACCCAAATACATTTAACTATGATGCCAGTACCCGCCCCAAAAAAGGTACAAAAAAGCACTTGCAACTGGGCGGGTACATAAAACTCATTTCCTAACTAATAATTAACTAAAAACAAAACAACACAAACAAAACTCTAAAATAAAAATAATAACCAATCTCTCATCAACTCATTTAATAATAATAACAAAAAAAAAAAATTAATAAGAAAATAGAAAAAAAAAATATGAACCTTGGCCTAACAAATACTTTTTGGGATCCCAAAACGTAAGTGGAGGGATACCGATCACATCGCAAAAGTTGTCCGTCTGTCCGTCCGTCCGTACGTCTGTCCATCTGTGCGCACTATTACTCTCGAAGGGAATGAGATATTTTGATGAAACTTGGTGTGAGGACTCTTTGGGTCAAGAGTAAGTCGAGTTCGTAGATGGGGCTCTAAATTAAGGGGCAAGTGAAATATTTTTAAACAGATAATGTGATAGTCGATTATGGGGTAAGAAGACATGCTGAACACGATGGTGAAAACCATTTTGTCATTGGACAAATAGTTCGCTCGGAATCCGGCCAAAACTGGAAAGTTTGTTAAAAGTAAAAGTTTTATTTGAAGATGATTAGATATTCGATTCAGAGGTAAAAAGACATGCTGAACACGCTGGGGAAAACCATTTTTTCGCCGTACAAGTAGTTAGGCCGGAATCCGGCCAAAACCGGAAAGTCTTTTAAAAGTAAAAGTTTATTTGAAGTAGATTAGTTGTTTGATTTAGGGGTAGGAAGACATGCTGAAAACGATGCTGAAAACCATTTTCTCGCAGGGCAAGTAGTTCGCCCGGAATTCGGCCAAAATCGGAAAGTTTTAAAAAAAGTTTTTATCTGAAGTTGATTAGATGTTCGATTTAGGGTAGAAGACATGCTGAACACTTACTTGAAAAGTATTTTCTACCCGGACAACTTATTCGCCCGGAGTGAGGCCAAAACCGGAAAATTTGTCAGAAGCAAAAGTTTTATTTGAAGTTGATTAGATGACAGATTTAGGTGTTAGAAGACACGCTGAATCTGTATATGACAACTTTTTTTTTACCGGGACATATAGTTCGTTCAGAATTCGGTTGAAACTGGATTTTTTTCTATTGAACTGGAAACTGGATTTTTTCTAAGAAGTTTTACTTAAAGTGTATTAGATGTTCTTTATACGGATAAGAAGATACGCTGAATTCGTTTCTGAACTTTTTTTTTTTTTGGACAAGTATGGTAGTTTGTTCGCAATTGTCTGGATCGTTCAATCATTCATTCATTTATTTGTACTACACAGACTACGTAACACAAATAGAATGCGATAAACAAGACCCCCTGAAGCTATCTTGTTGGGGATCAAATATTAGATTTTTGGGATCCCATCGAAACCTTTGGTCTTGTTCAATTGGGGCTTCTAAAAGGAGTGGGTCCCATAGGCGAATGCCTGCTTAGCCTAGTAGGTAATCTAGCACTGGTAAATCGTCACACACGCACACCTTTTTACCAGCAAAAGTTCCTGCGCTTGGGAGTTCATTTGGGCGATTGGCTTTTTGGCGCTCGCCAGCGTCGAACGTGAAGTGAAACCCTTGCGGTTATTTGGCATTCCTTACCTGGCAGTTTGTTTGTTGGCTTGTCCTGGGTAACAAGTGTAGAGCTCCTGTCTAAAACAGAAAAATGGGATAAATATCGCTCGTGCAAAATGTGATTGCTGTATATCCGGAACGTGGCGAGGCTTTATCTCATTACACATTGCCGTACACAGAATTCCGCGACTTCAAATTAGGCGGAACAAGCTCTAATAGAGATAGTGCGAAGTTTACACTGTGGTTAGTGGCGAATAGTGTCTGTGGTTTGCAGAATGTGATTGGATACCGAGGAAAGTCTACTTTAACTGTTTTATTGTAAGCAAACCCTTACTTTTGAAATTCCTAGTAACCAGTCGGGGGTTTGCCTGAAATGTCGTTGATTCTTGTGTTATGGAATTACTTTCTTTGGGCTTTTCAGGGATATGGATCTGGAATCATTTGTCCTTCTTTTGGGTTCATTTTCCGACATTTGTTAGAGTCAGAGAAAATTACGGTTATTGATTTGAAGTCAGTTTCCCGGCGAGAAACCCTTCCAGAGATTAAAAGTGAGTGTTTTCGCCTTATTTTTGCCGACTTCTGACATAGTATTTGATCTGACAGCTGACCCCTCGCATTCAGGGAGAAAATACGAAACAAAAATTCAAAAAGTTTCTGACACAAATATCAGACTTTATGGAAGTATTTGGCTAAAGTCGGATGTAGTTTTGCTGGAGTTTCATTTTTTTATTCTTTGTTCTTCCAGAGGTTTTGCTTCGTACTGGCTCCATACCCTTTTTATCAATTCCAGATACTGTAGTTTCGTAACTTCTCGTGAGTGTCCCCCTGTGGGGTTCTTGATAGTTCTGTCAGCAAATTCACCCTAGTGCCTGATGGACCAGTCCTAAAAGAGATAAGGGGTCTTTACATGTTCCGTAATTTGCTCAAGCCTACCACAAATACTCTTGGGATGAGACTCAAATGAATGTCAGCTTATTTTATGTGTTTGTCGAGTTCTTGATGGACTTTGACCATATGAGGATATTTTGTTTCCTTTGGATCTGATGCCAGACCTGTAATCGAATCCTCTCACACACGAAGTCTTTGCTGGGGGCATTAGAAAAGTTTGGATGCGGGGTGATAAGTTTGGAGATACCAGAGCCGCTGGGAGCAGAAACTTTTGGATTGATTGCATTGGATGCTTGAAGCTGGAATCGCAGTTTTGGTGATGTGTTGATATGACTCAGATGATTAAGCTGGCTAATGTTCAGTCTTGTTGTCGTCAGGGACACATTTTATGTTTTTGGTAGCAGAAGTTGACTGGAATATTGGCATAGGTGAGTTGAGTTACGGTACACTACGCCTACTTCCGATTGATGCTTGGTTTATACCCATCTAAGAATGGTCATAGTTAACTTGATCGTTATTTGTGGCTGCTCTAGCTGGATTTCAGTTTGTTTTCACCGTTTTTCGTAACTCGTGGACCGTGAAAGATGTCAAGTGAAGTTTGATTGGTGACATAGGGGTTTGCCCCCCCCCCCACTCATCCCCTCCTGGTTCTAGTGCAACTGGACCCAGATTGCCCGTCTAAGTTCGTAATTTGACAACTGTTGAAGTAGGGCGATGAAACATGATGTGGGCTGCTCATAAACCATAGGGTCTAGAAGATCGGTCTCACCTGACCAGAAAGGTTTCTTGTGGAAAGGGGTTGATTTTTCTCGAATTTCGTCAATCAATTTCGTCAATGAATCCATGTGTGAACCTGAATTTTCTCGCTGGCTAATCAGCTCATCCGGAATTTGGCAGAATCGGAAATTTGATAGAAGTAAACAAATTATTTAAGTTGGTCGAGAATCGATAAAGGGCTAACAATATCTTGAATCCAAATATGAGGCTTATATTCTCACCGGACAAGTAGTTTGACCGGAGTCTGGCGTAACCGGAAATTTCAAAGAAGTAAAATAAAATTCTGATGTCGGTAAAATTTGCTTTGGGGAGGTAGGTGCTGCAAAAGTCACGGCGAATCAGGATATACTGCTTATTCTCGCCTGGGATGGATAGTCCTATCGGAATTTAGTCAAAACACGATTTTTTCGAATAAGCCTGATAGTTTGATATGCTTTTAGCTGGAAAGTAGGACGTAATTGCTGTTGTTCAGTGGTTTGTTACAATGATATCAAATGTATACGGATTCGGCAAAGAGTGAACATCTTATCTGTATAAAAAAGATTGACAAATATTCCCTTTTGGGATCCCATCGAAACCTTTGGCCTTGTTTCTGAATAGGAGTGATTCTTTACTATTAATAGTTCGCATTACCTTATAGCCCTATGTTCACGATAGACCCCCACGAAGGGATTGAATTCCTAACCGAGTTGATTGATGACTGATTGTTTCGATTTACATTGTTTACATGAATTTTGGAAACCAACAGGCCATAACTTGGATGACTAGCTTGATCCATGAGGGCGATGTGTGTTGTATCGCGTGTTGATTTCAGTTGGTAGTACCAATGTTTGTTTGTGGTTGCCTCAGTTGATTGGCATTATTTTTCATTTTTGTCGCTAAATGTAATGTTCCATCCGCAAGTTTAGCTTACGTGAAAGGCTGAGGGTAGGGAATTAAACGAAACATAAACAAAGAACTTCCTTTAGAGTTTTCTTTAGTTTAGTTTCCTTTTTTTGTTCTCGTTCTTTTTACCATCTTTGCTATTGCCTCAGGCTTTTTTGCGGATAAATTATAATTATAAAATTGTAGCTCTGTTTCTATTTCGTTTCGTCGCTGTGACCGGTGGACAGTTTGTTTTGCAAGTTCATACACGTAGAATGAAGCCACGAACCCCTGAAGCAGTAGGCTTCCTTCTATTGCACCGCTGCAGGCTCGACAAAATTGAGCGTTTGATAGTTTCACTGTGGGTTCACAGTTCACACAGAGATTCGGGCGCGAAACTTCATTTTCATCGTAGCTTTATTGCAGCTAAATTCACACACGGCAGTTGCGTTTAGCTATAAAAGGTGGCAGATAAACCAAGTCAACAGCTTGCAATGATGACCTACTATATCTCTTTAGGAGACTTATGCATTGACAATTATAAATACTACATTGCAGATGTAGCCTATAGTTTCTTTAGAGGTTTTGTGACTTTCTTCAAAGAAAAAGACCGGGGGGGGGGTAGCGGGTTGACCCCCACCGTAACATACAAAAATACTCATTTTACATGCTTTTCCCTCTGATCTATGTCTTTTTTGTACTTATTTTTGCAACCCGCAGGCACTCCCCCCGAAAGGCAACCCCCCCCCCGAAATAAATTCCTGGATACGGGCTTGTGCAGAGGGGAGTTTGTCTTAAACAAAATCACGGTATTTGAAGCTCTCTCAATATTGTTCTTAATTGCAGAGCGGAGAATCTCGGGCGGTGTTGGGGGGGACGCCTCCGTCCTATTTATTGACAGAAATTCACGCGACGGATCCAACAAAATTATATTCTGTTAGATTTATTATAGAATTATAGGGTACGTAGTTGTTGTCGTTAAGGTAAAATTATTGACGAGCATTGAATGTATGAATTTTTATTCTCCTCAGTGCTTGTTTGATGTATTTGTAGTTTAGTGTCAGAAAAAAAAAATGCTCAGATGGCACTTGTAAGGCTGGGTCAGAGGATGAAAGTAGGAATTCTTCAGTTCGTGGGTTTGTTGTGATTATTTGTAAGCAAAACCCTTGAGATAATGGGTCCTTGGAAATCACGAGAACGTATCGTTTGGTGATACGTTTGGCTGTGATGATGCGCACTTTAGGGGCGCTAGAAATTCATCTGTAATCAAAACTCTTGAAGCAAAGATGATGATGAGCTCATCGTGAGAATGAAATGTATATTTTAATCAAAAGTATCATTTGTACTTCAAGAAATTCAGTTGTAAGCAAAACCCATGAGGCAAAAATATTCTAATCATGTCAAGTCTCTAATGTTCAAGTTTCGCGGTCCTAGCACATCTGGAAGTACTTTAGCTGGTGATCACCGGAATTTGGGACCCCCCTTCCTCCCCCCACAGTGCTCGAACCCGATCCAGTTCTGTCACTGATGAATCTAGGGCTTGTGCTTGTTCTTCCCACCAAGTTTCATCCCAATCGCTCCACTCTTAGCGTGTCACAAGATTTACGGCTCCCCCTCTGACCCCCCCCCCACAATAATCGGATCCGGTTTGGACTTCACATGGGACATCCGAGACACGAGGTCTTTCCAAATATCAAGTTTCATTAAGATCTGATCACCCGTTCCAAAGTTATACGTACCTCTAGATTCCGGATTCCCCTTCCCTCCACTCCCCCCACGGTGGTCGGATCGGGGAAGTGACTATTTCCAAGTTAGTTTGGTCGGGTCCCTGGTACGCTTGCCAAGTTTTACTGTCCCAGCCCACCTAGAAGTAACTTAACTCCGTATTACCGGAATTCCGCCCCCCCCCTCCAACTCCCACCACAGTGCACGAATCCCGTCCGCTTATGCCAATGATGTACCTAGGGCTTGTGCTTGTTCCTCTCACCAAGTTTCATCCCGACCCCTCCACTCTAAGCTTGTCATATGATTTCCGGTCCCCCCTGCGCCCCCCTCCCACATTCATCGGATTCGGTCCGGACTTGAAATGGAACATCTGAGACATGACGTCTCTCCAAATATCAACTTTCATTAAGATCCGATAACCCGTTCGAAAGTTATGCTTGCCACTAAATTCCGGATTCCGGCTCCCCTCCCTCCCCCCACGATGGTTGGATCGGGCAAGTGACTATTTCGAACTTAGTTTGGTAGGGTCACTAATATGCCTGCCAAGTTTCATCGTCCTAGCATATCTGGAAGTACTCTAACTCGCAAACACCGGACTAACCGACCGACCGACAGACCGACGGAAAAGTGATCGGTATATGGCACTTGGCCGGAAGGCAAGTGCCATAAAAAACTTGAACTTTAAATGCCGGAGGTCTAGATCTCTGGACGCACGGCCTTGTCTTGTATGCAGGCCCGTATCCAGGAATTTATTTCGGGGGGGGGGGGGGGGGGGCTATTGCCTGCTGGTCGGACAAAAATGTACAACAAACACATAGATCAGAGGGAAAAGCCTATACAAATGATTATTTTTGTCTGTTTCGGGGGGAGGGGGTTTCAACCCCCTACCCCCCCTGGATACGGCCTTGCTTGTATGCTTTGGCTTTTCTTTACTCGCTCTGCTACATTATCAGGAATATGTGCTTTGGCCTTACCTTTGAGAAAAACCGTGATTTCTCCTGTAATACCGCCTTGAAGCACTCATTACGAGAATTTGGGGTTGGGTCCTGTCCTATCTACTCAGGCCTCTTCACACGAGGATCAGTACGCTGGGAAACACCGGAAGACCAGATCTCTGGAAGCGCGGTCATATCTTGTCGACTTTGGCTTTTCGTAACTCGCTGTGTTACATTATGGGAATATGTGGTTTGGCCTCACGTTTGATGAAAACCGCGATTTCTCCGATCATGGTTGAGGAAGTCAGATTCTTTAATACGCCGTTAAGTTCAGCCATTGTACGCTTAATCATGCAAGTGCATAGATTCCGTAGGTTGGAACATGACTCCACATTTTCTCCATCATTTGCTTTGTTGATCCTGATTGAAGTTCAAACGAATACGGACTCCTGATCGAATCGATTACTTCATGAAATTTGGGACAAAATAGCTTCTGAATCGAAAATGAGGCTGAGTTGTAAAACTGGAAATGGAAAAAGTAGTTAAATTTTGTCAGAATTCTGGAAAATTGGAGTCGATGCTTGGCTTCTGCTTTGAAATATCTGTTCTATATTGTTTAGGTTGCAATGACAAAGGCTGCCGTATGCTGCTGTTTGCCTTTTTATAAAAAAAAATCTGCATGGGCATTTTTATCTTAATTTTTTAAATTGCAGAACATTTGGAAGAAGTGAAAATAGAAAAGATGACTAACATCCGTTGAACTTTGTGGGAACAGGAGTACAGACTGAGCTTCTGACTGGAAAACGGTATTTTCTGGATTTTAGGGCATTTCTGGCGAGACTTCATAATTCTGATAGAATGTGTCGAATGGAAAAATATTTTCATAATCGAGAATACAGCGCTGTCTGAGCGTTGTTGACATGCCTACTGATGCTTTAATTTGTTTAAACATTCATTGTTCTTCTCAGAACAAGTTCTCTTATTTCTGTTACGATTTTAAACAACTCCTGTATTTATCATCATTTTTAGAACCAAAGCTAATCTTACAGTTTCCTTCCAGGTCCACAGGGAGTATAATGTTGGATGAATCTTTGTGTCGTTTAATTGGTGATTTGTGAGAAAAACAGTGAAAATGTCCAGTGGTAAGGACGATTTGAAAGACTTCGAGCAGGGGCGTATTCGCGTCCTGCAACAGGAGCGCCTTAAGATTCAAAAGAAAACGTTCACCAAATGGGTCAACTCTTTTCTGGAAAAGGTAAGACCTATTATCTGTCTCGATAGCCTGGAGCCCGAGTAGTTATAGTAGTTTAGCCTGTGTATGGTAGTTTTACGAAAAAGTTGCATATGTAGTAGTACAGAATACTTTCATTTAACGTGCTCATATTGAGCTAATCTTAAGCCGTAGTATTCAGTAGCAGCCAGTCTTGCTATAGTAGTATCCAGTTCTCGGATTGGAGTCCTAGACTTAGTTCAGATAAAAGCTTTTGGTTTATTTTTCATGGTACAAGTCCCTTGTAGACCGATCAAGCGCCATCTTATATTACCTTCCGTGAAATAGCGTTGTGAACTGTTTAGATAGATTTGCCTCCAGGACGGATCACTCTTCGTATGTCTGGCTTCTGTCTGACTATTGTAGTGGTTTGTAATCTATGTTCATAAGCCCCTCGGTAGCTCGATTGGTAGAGCGGTCGTCTTGTAAGCGGAGGGTCCTGGGTTCAAATCCCGGCTGAGGAGCATTTTGGTCTTTCAGTGTGCTACTTATAAATGATGAATGAAGTCTAATTTGAAAGTATAAATGGGGTTGCTGCTTAAAAAATAAGAAAAAGTTCAGAAAGAGTAGGCGAAAAATGGCTAAAACCATGACATTTACTGTAACTGAGTGGTTTTGCTGTACGGGTAACATTTTAGTTAAAGTTTGTTATCGAAGATATCGTTTCAGGAGAATGATTAACATGAATCAGCATTATAACTGTGCGATTACAGTTCAAAGCTTAATCCTCTTAAGCCCCACCCTTGTATTCTAGCCTGTCTGGAAATTTTTCCCTGACTGATGTTGATGAAGTTTTAACCAGGTACGTCGACGGAGAGTCTGGAACATTGGAATTTATTAGCCACGCATATTAAAAATGAAAACTCACAATAATAAACCTAGATAAGGCGTCTGAAACCAAATTCAGTTTTTTCGTTTATGAATGATTTTCCTTGAACACGGTTTGTTTGGGTGGAATTTGGATGATTTAGTCTGGTCGTTTAGGTTGTCTTTTCCTTGCCTTTCTTTTGTATTTTGGGTTCCATGGTAAAGACGTGCAGTACCTTACGGCTCTTTACCGTGGGATCGCCCCCTAGGACAGGCGAAAGCATTTGTTCATTCTGCTTTATCTATAAATTCTCTCGCTCTGTCTCTGTTTATTTACCTTAATTTGCACTTCGGAGCTAATTAAATGTGTAGATCTGTTGAATGCTCCTAAGTTGAATCGGTGGTATCAAGAACTAATAATCAGATAGAACCTCCGTCTCCCCATCTCTGTACTATGACTATGCGGAATCGAATATTTCCCTGTCTGTACCTTTTCCGCCGTGAACGAGCGTGGGTTAATAGCTTCGCGCCACATCACGTTTTGTTACCTCTACAATTAGCTATATCGCTGAGAATCCGCCTTGAGGAACTGTAGAAGACAAAGCTGATTGGTTCTCTGGAAGCTCTCAAGAGCGGGTCAGCGCGCGCAGTACCGTACGCCTACTGCGTTTTCTTTCTCTGCGATGAGCAACGGCGAAGACGGAAGTAGAGTAGACGGGTAAAAAGCTACACTAAACACCATTAGGTCCGCTCAGTTTTGTCCGGTATAGTCGCTGCTCGGTACCAAAGACAGAGGTTCTATCTGATTATTTGTTCTTGGTAGCATCTCATAGCAGGACGGGATGTCCCACTCATACTTCCTATCTTTCGTGGCCCACTCTTCGGGGGTAGCTCACTTGGTTGGCAACACTGTACTCCTCCCATGAGAAGCGGCTGTGCATCGGGCACTTACAGTACACCTCATTGCACACCCGTACACCAACTGAAAGGACAAAACCCTAAAACCTATATTTGTATCTTTTAGGTTGGTCCTCACATGCACGTTGACAACCTCTTCACGGATTTGTCCGATGGCAGAAAGCTTTTGAAGCTTCTGGAGATAATTAGCGGAGAGAAGCTGGGACGACCCAATAATGGCCGGATGAGAGTCCATTTCGTTGAAAATGTGAACAAAAGCTTGGCTTTTCTGCACACAAAGGTAAACTGTCCTTTATTTGACAAACTTAGGACATTGAAGAGGTCGGCTTGACTACTCAGTCGAAATTGTAATTTCATGGGTGGCTACTCGTGTGAGTGGGGGATGGGTAAGGACTGGGGAAGTTACTATTTTCATTAAAAAAATCTTTTGCATTAATCACTATTAAATAGCCTACGAAACTTTTAGTCTCGGCACTACAGAATATGAATAGCAGTAATTTCATCGCACGGTAATAAAACCACCTTATCAAGGAGGGGGGGGGGGTTGACCCCCGAAATAAATTTCTGGGTATGGCCCTCGCGAACATGCTCGGCTATCGGCCATGTTGCAAATTTACTCTGTTGTGGCATTTACCCAACCGTCCTGCTTTCTGAAAAAATATTTTATAACAAGGATTTATGGTCCGAAGTCGTCAGCGGCAAACGATATTTGTCGACAGTTTCAGAGAAATTTCCATATGATGAGAAAACTAAAAGAGCGCGAAAACAAAGATAAGAGAATGTCACTGATTACGTGGATAGCCCGAAGACAAGTATTTAACCGTTATTTAGCCTTTATTCAGACAATGTTTACAACGGATACGTCAGCTATGATTCTTCATTAGCGATATTTCGGCCCTTGCCAAGAAGGGCCGAAATATCGCTAATGAAGAATCATAGCTGACGTATCCGTTGTAAACATTGTTTGAATAAATGTTTCAAAGTCAGCTTGGGCTCAAAGAATAGTTATTTAGCCTGTAATGTAGTTCAGCGGTCCTGCAGTTCGCCGAACGTTCTTCAAAGCCAGCTTGCTGTCCTTGCTCATTTCCCTCAACTCCGGCTGTTCACGCAGCTAAACAAGCTGACACCGCGTTTCCGTGCGGAATTTTTGAATTTGGGAATCCATAGAGCTTCCCCTGCGGATTTGATGATAAGAACACCCGTGCCGAAACGCGACATCTGTTAGAGATCCCGAATTTTCCACATTCATCTCTTTCCTCCGATGTCAGGTTGGGTTTTAGGTTGCACGAGCCTGAATTTTATTGCTTCCTTCCTTGTCAGTCACCCTTGAGGGGTTTCTTCCTCGGGTGAATCTTGCGAATACGAGAGAATAATACCAGTTCGGTCGTGTGTCTTAGCCCGAATGTTTTATAACCGTTTTCTCAATATAGATCTATTTGCGCTAACTCTATGTTTTTAGTTTCATTATTGTTCTTCTTTTTCCGCTGACATCATTTTTTTTCCTACACGCCTGTAGTTCGGAATCAGGAGTGATGGTTTGGTGTTTGGTTTGACCAGAGAATAGGGAGCATCGCTGTTTGGTTAGTTTAAAGCACAATTCCTACTAGAGAAAATCTTTTCAAGATGAAATGGCTCAGAAATCTCGTTTTAAAAAACACCATTACATTCCAAGAGAAATTAGCGATTTTCTTGTATGCGCTTGTCGACTCCATCCAGCCTCCCTCTCTCCGATGCGGTGGCTGGACGCAAAATATTTGAATATTGATCGCGCCTTGGTTAACAAGACCAAAGATTGCGATGGGAAAGACTTCGCCAGATCCAGTCTTCGCCAGACTCTTTGAATATTCTTACTGTTAAAATTTAGAAACAGATTAAGGCCAAATAGCTAATCATCTGAAAAAACCAAGTTTAGATGTGGATTCAACATGTGTGTTTACCCCTATAAGAAATATCTGTTTTGACGAAACTGAACGAAACTTCCTGCCGAATTACTGACGAACTGCTTTTCCGGCAAAAAAGATAAAGCTCAAAAATGAATTTCAGTCTCCTTACCCCTATATCGAACATATAATCAACTTCAAATAAAACTTTAACTTAAAACAAATTTTCCGGTTTCAGCCGCATTCCTGGTGAACTACTTGTCCGGGTGGAGAATGATTGTCACCTAATTGATCAGCATGTCTTCTTACCCCTAATCGAACATCTAATAAAATTCAAATAAAACTTTTACTTTAACGAACTTTCCGGTTTTGGCCGGATTCCGAGCGAACTACTTTTCTGGCGAGAAAATGGTTTTCATAATCGTATTCAGCAGGTCTTCTTACCCCTTAGTCGACTATCTCATTAGCTGTTGAAAAAATATCTTGTTTGCCACTTAATTTGAACCCCCTATATTTCGGCCCTTCTTGGCAAGGGTCCTCGTCAGGCTGTCAATCTTCTTGTTCAACTTCGGGGAAGGAAACAAACCTGTAATAAATAACTGAAGCTTCTACCGACTATAAATATCTTATTAAGGTAAATTATCTTCAATAAGATATTTATAGTCGGTAGAAGCTTCAGTTATTTATTACAGGTTTGTTTCCTTCCCCGAAGTTGAACAAGAAGATTGACAGCCTGACGAGGACCCTTGCCAAGAAGGGCCGAAATATCGCTGATGAAAAATCATAGCTGACGTATCCGTTGTAAACATTGTTTGAATAAATGTTTCAAAGTCAGCTTGGGCTCAAAGAATATTTTTTTGAACCCCCTAAATGTTGGGCTAAAGAGCCCATCTACGAACTCGACCTTTCTCTTGATCCAAAGAATCCTTTCACCAAGTTTCACCAAAATATTTCTTTCCCTTCGAGAGTTATTGTACTGACAGACGGACGGACAGACGGACAACTTTTCTGATGTCATAGGTATCCCTCCACTCACGTTTTGGGATCCCAAAAAGTAGGAAAATTAAGCAAAAAAAGAGGTCAAAACGGAAGGTAGACCTGATGGTCTAGAATGTCTTCCAGAATGAGAAATAATACTTTGAAGCATCGATGTCCTTATTTGTGAAAGAGTTGTCGACGCACCTTGAAGCTTTCGGCGAAGTTTGCTTTGCGTAACTTTCAAAACTCGGCTGGGCCCAAAAAGCGCTAAAAAGTCGTAGGTACAAAACGAAACAGTTGCAAAAGGTGAAGATTTCAGAAGCTTATAATCCCATAAGGGAGCCAGGGATAAATAAATAGAAGAATAAGCCAGAGGGGTCCTTTCTCGGGTCCTTTAAGGTTTATCAAGTTCCTTGTATTTTGTTGTAGTTTAGCAGGCAGGCGGGTAGGCAAGCGCGATTACAAGTTTAGTGATGGTCAGAAGTGAGCAGTGGCCAATAGTTACTCATGAGTAGAGGTTTTGCTGGTGTTTAAATTATATGACATTCTGTATCAGAGATGTCATATGTGTAAATTGCTGAGGAAAGTTGAGGATGGTTGAAAATGATTTAGCCTGGGGTTTAGGGCCGTTCTCGGAGTCAGTATTTCCTGCTTTGGTTCATCGTTGTAAATAATACACTTCCATCTGGAAACGACGCTCTTTCTAGGCGAGACGTCGGGACTTCAAGCCATTGAATAGAGTGTGCAATTTATTGGAAGGGAGAAACGCGAACCGACGGCAGTCCCAAAAATCTTGGTATAATAAATAGGGTCACAGATGAACCGAGAATGCTAACTGACACGAGCCTGAGGTCAGGTGTGTAAGTACTTAGGCATTGGCTACCTCCTGAATCACTGGCGAGTTTGGGGAATGCTTCAAGAGGTGGTGCTTAAGCCGCGTTCACAGGCATGCCTAGCCAAGCACAGATGCCCAGGCACCGAGTTCTAGAGCCTGGAACTCCGTGCCTTGCCCAAACTCTAGTTGCGTTTTTGATTGCCGTTCCTGATCTCAGTTCTTCGATCACCTTCCGAGTTCGCAGTTTGTTTAATTGTCGTTTTTGCTGAAACGGAGACCGTGTCAGTTCTCGGTTCTACAACACCTGCGAGTGAAACGGCGAACTGTGACGAAGACGCAGTTCCCGGTCCGAGTTCGCCTGTTATGAATAAATTAATCCAACAAAATTGAAAGTCCTGGTAAGTGTGTTTGGAAATGGATGATTACAACTTGTATATTTCAACTACGAGAATTGCCTTTTCACTGTCAAATATGACTACCCTTTACTGACTTATTTAGGCGATTTTATGAATGATTTTCCGGGATACTTATTTTCCGTTTTTATTCACCTGCGTCTTGAAACGTCGAAGGCGTCGGGCGACCTGAGTGTAACAAGACCTAAGGTTTCGGTGGGATCCCAAAAATATAATATTTGATCCAGACAACTGGGTCTTGTCTTCGCCAGATCCAGTCTTTGCAGGCTAGTCATTAGAGAAAACCAAGTTCAGATATACCTCTATAAGCCATATCTATTTTGACGATACTGATCGAAATTTCCTGCTTTAGTTCTGCCAAATTTCCGGTTTCGGCCGAATTCCGAGCGAACTACTTGTCAAGCAAAAAAAGAAAATTTCAGAATCGAATTCAGCGTACGGTATCTCCTTATTAGTTAGGCACATCTAATCGATTTCAAATAACAATTCTAAACAATAACGGTTACAACCGGATTCTCGATGAATTATATGTCCGGTTAAAAAATGATTGTCGTATACAGACTCAGCGTCTCTTCTTACCCCTAAATCTGTAATCTAATCAACTTCAAATAAAACTTCTTAATTTAGAAAAAATTCCGTTTTGGCCGGATTCTGGGCAAATTAGTTGTCCGGGAAGAAAATGCTTTTCATATAAGTGTTCAGCATGTCTGCTTACCCCTAAATCGAACATTTAATCAACTTCAAATCAAACTTTTACTTTTAACCAACTTTCCGGTTTATCCGGGTTCCGGAGTAACTACTCGTCCGACCAGAAAATGGTTTTCACCATCGTGTTCAGCATGTCTTCTTACCACTGAATTGAACATTTAATCAACTTCAGATGAAACTTTTACTTTTAACCAACTTTCAGCTTTTTGCGGGATTCCGGGCGAACTACTTTTCGGACGAGAAAATAGTTTGCATATTCTTGGTCAACATGTCTTCTTATCCCATAATCGACTATCAAATTAGCTGTTTAAAAATATTTTGTTTGCACCTTAGTTTGAACCCCCTCCCCCACCCCTAAATGTAGGGGTACAGAGCCCATCTACGAACTTGACCTTACCCTTGAACGAAAGAATCCTCACACCAAGTTTCATCAAAATATCTCATTCCCTTCGAGAGTTATCGTGTTAACAGTCGGACAGACGGGCGGACAGACGGACAACAAAACCAAAGTGTTGCTCTCGCGACACAATAATTCAAACTGAATATGGCCTAACACAAAAACATAGAAGGGAGACACACGCAAGAATGACTAAACCTCTTTGTTGAAAATATGTACAAATTTAGGGATAAAACTATTACGGTACCGCTCTGTACCGTAGTAACGGGGTTCTAGCTTGGGTATTCGCTCCGGACACGCTCGTTGCGGGCGCAAACGTTGAGGTTGGAAGAGAGGTGGCAGAAGGGAGCGGTTGGAGGGGTTCTATAGGGACTTCATACCAAAATCTCTGCACAGGCTCTCCCGTCTATGATGCAGAGTCTCAAGTTTAAAATGATTTAAAAGAAAACAATAAGCCATTCTAGATCCTCTGTATATAATTCTGAGAGCACGTTTCTGTACACTTTCAGTGGAATCTGTATCCTCTTTTGCCAGAGCATAGTGCCAAACCGGACACGCATATTCAAGTAGACTTCGGACAAACATAGAAAATACATTAATCAATACCTTTTCTGGAACCCCAGATTTAGTCAGGGTTTTAACTATTGACATGGACGAATTTGCTTTTTTTATTAAATTTTGTGTGTTCTTCTTCCAAGTTAAATCCGAAGAGAGCGTAACTCCAAGAAGGGTAATTTGTTCAACAATTAAACCATTTTCAGGGACAGGGAAAAATTCTGGGCTACTTTTCAAAAAGGAAAAACTTACAATTGATGACTTATCTGTATTTACAACCATATTTGCAGTTAGGGCCTCGTCGCCTATATCTTGAAGAATAGTCACTGCGTTACTTTTTAAATTTCGACCAACAACTTCAACCAAAGATAAATCGTCCACATATTTCCAACTTGCATCAGTTCCTTTTGCAATGTCGTCAATTATCATGAAAAAACACAGAGGCCCACACAGAGGGCTTGTTGAGTCCGAGCATTTCTAGTCCATAGCAAATAACACTAGGGAGTAGCACCAAGACCTATGCTTTCTATGCTTCGCCAACGGGCCATACTCGTAGCGCCGCTCACCACGCTTGCGGCATTTAAAGGGAGACAAACTTGCGTGCTTAGACAATTCTAGTAAAGCTAAGATGCGGTCTGCATACATCGAGGAAACAGGGGAGGCTGTATCTTGTTTTTCTGTTTTCAGCATATGGAGTTATCGGTGCCAGCGCTGGTGCACGACTGATTGAGTTTCAGTAGGGACGTTCTCTATCGCTAGTGATGCTAGTGTCAATGATATTCGACTTTCTTCAAGCCTTGGCGATACTGCCTAGTGTTATTTTGCTCTGGTCTAGTCCGCATATATAACAGTTTTGTCCAGGGAATAACAAAGGAAAGGTAACAAAGAATGTTCGTAAAGTTAACAAGGTCAAATCCTCATATGAGTGGCAACAAACTCGACGGAACATACTTTGCCAAAAAATCTACGAAACTTACATATGCCGTCTGAGTCGTCCTTGAAACCGGAGAGGAAGGAAAAAAGAAAGGCAAAATTATTCTTTAGTATTTTGCTTGTTAGTGTGAATATAGGAAAATACTTCGGCGGTATTTAACTTCATAATCTTCTTCTCTTATTCGTCCATTCTTTGTTTACAATCAAGGAAGGTCTTGAAAATTTAATTTCAACGGTCAGTGCTTCGGTTGGATTTGTCACTCAGTTTAAGAAGGCATGTTTGCTGCATCGCTCCAGTCCTTTCATGTGCGGGTGTTGTAGTTGAGACTGGTTAAGTAAGCTTACTGTTAGCTGTAACACAAAAGAGGTTGTAATTTTGATTTGACCGGGCAAAAGCATACTCTGGTTTTACGTCGAATTTACATTTTTGAACGGAACTTGGGGGAAAGATTTGATCAGTTACCGAAGTTGCGTGGATAAATGTTACGAGTGTTGCATTTCGCCCGAAGAAAAATATCTATCTCTAGCAAGTTTTCACCGGGAGATGCTGCATGTACGCGAATAAATTAACCTACCTTTACTGCACTACCCAGATCTGTGCTTCGTTCCTTTCTGCCTGATTTCTCCAGCGAAGGACGCTTTTTGTCAATTTTTAGAGATGATAACCTCGCTAGTATGTCCTAATATAGAGTATTTTACTTATTATAATATTAATTCGTTACAGGTCCGACTTGAAAGTATCGGCGCTGAAGATATCGTAGACGGGAATGAAAGACTCATTCTTGGCCTCATATGGACCATCATTCTTCGTTTCCAGATCCAAGAAATTGAAATTGATGTGGTAAGTGAGTTTAACGACTGTCATGATTTGGTCGTTGTGGCAACCTCTGACGTCAGTTCGCGTACTATATTGATTATAAACGGCTCTTTACGAAGTTGTTTTTGCATTATTGGCGTGCCCGGGGGGGGGGGGGCGTGTTTTGTTGGTTTGGAGGATTGTTAGGATTTCATCGCCTACAGTAATGACCTACGGATCAAGGGTCCCTAGGTACTACTTAGAAGAGTTGGGGCCTCTTTTTGGGAGTTTAGCAAAAGACAACTTTTACTTTTATTTGTTTGTTTATTTAACGCACTTTGACTAGAAAATAGACAAGGAGACGTAGAAATGAAATTGACAAGTACCAGCTGTACTTTTTTACACATTATATTTTTTACACCTCGGCCCCTGGCCGTTCCGACGTTAAGGCCCTAGGCAGCTGCCTAGTTTGCTTAGGCGTTCGACGATTATCGTATCGTAAGGTGGTTGAAATATAACTAAGGCCAAAATAAACCATGTTTAGGTCAGATGCTGCTAAACGGATTAGTCTGCTGAAATGTGGAACGGACGGTATTCGGCCCTTTTTGGGATCCCAAAACGTAAGTGGAAGAAAACCTATGACTTCATAAAATTTGTCCGTCTGTCAGCGCGATAACTCTCCAAGGGGTAGAGATATTTTCTTCAAATTTGGTATGAGGATCCATTGGTTCAAAGTACAGGTCAGGTTCGTAGATGAGTCCTGTAGCATCATATTTGAGGGTGGGGGAGGGGTTTCAGATTTAGGGACAAAAAAAAATGTTTTAAAAAGCCAATGAAATATTCGATCTAGGAGTAAGGAGACATGCTGAATCCATATATGAAACTTATTTTCTCCTCGGACAATTAGTGTGTCTGGAATCCGGCCAAAACCGGAAAATTTGTTAAAGTAAGTTTTATTTGAAGTTGGTTAAATTTTTAGGTTTAGACATGCTGAATCCGTATCTGACAACCAGAACCATTGTCTACCCGGACACATAGTTTTCCTAGAATCTGGCCAAAACCGGAAAATTTGATAGAAGTAAAAGTTTTATTTGTAGTTGATTAAATGTTCGATTTAGGGGTAAGAAGACATGCTAAATCCATATATGATAATCATTTTCTATCCGTACATATATTTCGCCCGGAATCCGGCCAAAACCGAAAAATTTTGAAAAGTTTTATCTGAAGTTGATTCGAGGTTCGATGTCGTGGTAAGGAGTCATGCTGAATTCGCACATAAAAATTATCTTCTCGCTGGACAAATAGTTCGCCCGGAATCCGGCAAAAACATGAAAATGTTGTTAAAGTTTATCTGAAGTTGATTATGGTTCGATAAGTGGTAAGGAGATATGCTGAATTCGTCTCAAGCTTTAGTTTTTTGCCTGACAAGCAGTTCACCCGGAATCCTTCCGAAACCGGATGTTTGGCAGAAGTAAGGCATTAAGTTTCGACCAATTTCGTCAAAGTAGATATGATGTATAGGGGTAAACACACATGCTGAATCCATACCTGAACTTGGTTTTCCAGATTAGTAGGGATATTTTTTTCATCCCCGGTCATACAGTTCGTCCGTAATCCGGCCTAAACCGGAAATTCGTTAAAAGAAAAGGTTTTTGTTGAAGTTGATTAGATTCAAGTCAATTATGGTGGTTCTCGTCCATATAGCCACTAACTATATAAAAAAGATAATTTTACACTAGTTTAGATATAGGCTATAAAGACTTGTCAAACATAACACAAACTATTCAAATCCATATATAATCACTGATTCGAGTTTAAATTAATGAAGGCGGGAACAAATCTTCTCAGTTAACGGATCGTTGCGTGTTTAATTGGCTGCAGTTTGGGTATTGGCTGAGCCACCACTCGTCTCAGGCCGTACTCTAGCCGCTAAAAAATCTGGGGGGAGGATATCACGTAGTGCTGGTGTATTCAAGATTTTAGTTCCAAACATTAACGAGAGTTTTTCACTGCGCTTAAACAGGGTTTCTTAAAGCACAATGGACACTTCTAATGCTTTAATTTATATTAAATGCTTCACAAATAAACATTTCCGACTTCCTTTAGAAGGTGCTACGAAAATCGGCCGTTTTCTTGTTATCCCTTGTCTTTACCTCTCTGGCATTTCGGTGATCCAAATCTTAGGAGCTGGGATATCGTGGCAGGAAATTCAGAAACTCCGAGCAATGCTTGATATAAAAGGATATATTTGAGATGTCACCAAAGTCAAGCCGCAGATGCAGTTTACCTGATTGTTCTAGTGTTTCATCAGAAGTTCCATGGTTTAAATTGCCTATTAAAAGTTTTTCTTTGTGGAATAGTGTTGTGAAGCTTGATTAGCTTGCTTTATAAAATGTACCAAAATATGCAATAAGCTTATAAAAAATAACATAGCTACAAAAATCATTCAAAAACAAATAACCTATTCAAATCCGAATTACACAAGCTGATTTATGCATAAAGTATAGATCTACTAAGTATTATAAGAAACATAACTTTTATCTTTGTCCAAGCTAATAAATTGAGCATGTACTGGCCCAAAAAATTACGCTTTGAAATATCACAGAGAGGAAACTGTTGAAGAAGCTGCTGATCTAGAGGGTAAGCATTGTGCCTAGGTTGTTACAGAGTGGGATTGGGGTAGTTTGATGTGCCCATTGAACTTTAAAGCACAATGGACACTTCTAATGCTTCACTTTGTATTAAATGCTTCACAAATAAACATTTCCGACTTCCTTTAGAAGGCGCAACGAAAATCGGCCGTTTTCTTGTTATCCCTTGTCTTTACCTCTCTGGCATTTCGGCGCTCCAAATCTTAGGAGCTGGGATATCGTGGCAGGAAATTCAAAAACTCCCAGCAATGCTTGATAGAAAAGGATATATTTGAGATGTCACGCCGCAGATGCAGTCTAAGTGATTGTTCTAGTGTTTCATCAGAAGTTCCATGGCTTAAAGTGCCTATTAAAAGTTTTTCTTTGTGGAATAGTGTTGTGAAGCTTGATTAGCTTGCTTTATTAAATGTACCAGAATATGCAATAAGCTTATAAAAAATAACATAGTTACAAACAATCATTAAATAGAAATAACCTATTCAAATCTGAATTATACAAGCGGATTTATGCATAAAATAAAGATCTACTGGGTATTTCAAGAAACATCACTTTTATCTTTGTCCAAGCTAGTAAATTGAGCATGTACTGGCCCAAAAAATTACGCTTTGAAATATCACAGAGAGGAAACTGTTGAAAAAGCTGCTGATCTAGGGGGTAAGCATTGTTCCTAGGTTATTACAGAGTGGTATTGGGGTAGTTTGATGTACCCATTGAACTTTAAGGAGATCTACTGGGATATCAAAAGGGGTTATACTTGCCCTCCTGAGATTCTTTAACTTAATACTAACTTCAGTGGGACTTGTTTCAGGGTAATCCAAGAAGTCTGGAGGTACATTAGGTATTTCATCTATAGGGAGGGGAGGGAGGGTCTGAACAATTGTTGCAAGGTGTGAGTTTAACTTCCAGTCTCCGGTTCACTTTCATCGAGATTGAAGTCCACACCCTGTTGAGTTTTACCTATAATCTGCATAATACAACGGAACCACTGGCTAGGTTTCGACTCAAAAAGGTGGTTTACTTTCTTATCAACATAGGTGCCAGCAGCAGCCCTCGTCATTTTTCTAATTTTAGTTTTGTGCCTATTGGCTTGAACCCGATTGCCTTGCCGGAACAAGCGTCTCTTCTCCAACATCACAGATTTGATATTTTTCGATATATAGGATATGCGCGATGTTAAGAGATGCGTTTTGCAGTTTTTCCGGAAAGCAAGTTTTACGCTTTTCTAGTAATGTTTCCTGGAGAACAATGGCTTGATTTTCTACTGTACTTGCTGTTAGAACCTTCTCCCACTTCTCTTCACAAAGCCATTCACCGAATTTCAGCAGTCCTTCATCAGTGATGGGTCTACTTGTAGTTGAAGTAGTCGTTCGTATATCCTGCTCATTTTTTGGGATCCCAAAACGTAAGTGGAGGGATACCTATGACGTCGTAAAAGTTGTCAGTCTGTGAACACGATAGCTCTCGAAGGGAATGAGGTATTTTGATGAAACTTGGTGTGAGGATCCTTCCGGTCAAGGGTCGAGTTAATAGATGGGCTCTGAAGCCCTACATTTGGGGTGGGCGATGTGGTTCAAATTAAGGGGCTAGCAAAATATATTTAAACAGCTAATGAGATAGTCGATTAAGGGGTAAGAAGACAGGCTGAATACGATAATGAAAACTATTTCCCGCCGGGCAAGTAGTTCGCCCGGAATCCGGCCAAAAGCGGAAAGGTTGTTATCAGTGATGGGTCTTCTTGTAGTTGTAGTAGTCATATACTCAGTTTTTGGGATCCCAAAACGTAAGTGGAGGGATACCTGTTACATTGACAAAGTTGTCCCTCTGTTCGTCCGTCTGTCTGAATAAATGAATGAATGAAGGGTCTGTTAAAAAATATTAGAATCTTCAATGCCCAGAGGCGAACATGTAAGGGACTAATTACCCTCGAATCAACAATACAAACTTCGACAAAAATAAAAAAAAAAAGAAAGAAAGAAAGAAGCTTGACTTACCCGGTATGGGACGCCCAACCAAAAAAACAACAACAACAAAACATTTTCAACCAGAATCACTACTAACTATCCAAAACGTATATCCTGAATCCGTATATGAAAATTATTTCCTCGCAGGATAAATAGTTCGCCCGGAATCCAGCTAAAACCAGAAAGTTTTGTCTGAATGTTTTAGGAAGTCTGACAAATATCTCTCAAAGCCCCGATTGTCTGGATAAAAGAGTCCAAGAATTATTAAAATTTTTGGGATCCCGTCGAAACCTTATGGTCTTGTTAAAGTAATAATAGGTAAAAGCTTCTACCGTTTGGGCACCCCTTGTTTGTAATTAAAGTAATCAACCGTTGGTGTATCATCAACCATGTCTTTCCGGGATACAAAAAATGTCACGGTGTTTTACCATAAAATTTTTTTTTTTGCAATAAATCATTCAATGTTCCAATGGGCGTTCCGTCGACCACTAGGAAAGGTTGGCTGTTCGCTTACTCTCAGAATTCGGCTTGGCTGCTTAGTTCATATTCGTTCGTCTGGTGCAAGTTTGACAGAAATGCGAATCTGTAGCATGGATAAAAAAAATAGCCGTCATATTTTTTTTGTAGGATGAAGACAACGAGAGCAGCGAAAAGAAAAGTGCCAAGGATGCTCTGCTACTGTGGTGTCAACGGAAGACTAATGGATACCCATATGTCAATATCAAGGATTTTACAGGCAAGTCCATTTATATCTGTCTCTGTTCGCCGTTTAGCAGACGTGTATGGAAAAACAAATGCCAGAACAGCAAAAGCAAGGCATCTGTAGGCGAAGACACTAATGGAGTGCCTTCAAAAAAAAAAGTCCGGCCTGTCTGTATCCGATTAGGTGCGTCACACCCAGCCTTTACAGGGCTAAGCTCTGCTTGGGTCACTAGTGATAAGAAATAAATGGTTCCCTTCTCTTGTTCCTGCGCGATTTGTAATTGGTTAGCTTAGCTTATCTCTAGTTTCGGTTGGCTTGAGGTTTAAAATCCTGATGGATTGTATAATTTTTGACGCGGTTCGAAAAATATCCTGTTTAGATTTCTCTCAGAATGTGAGAAAAATCTCTCTCGTAATCTCCGCGAGTAGACGGAAGTGGGTTTAACGAACATGATTTACTGGGATTTGAGAGCCCATCTTCTGTAGATCCTAGTTTTCCCAAGTTAGAAATAATGTATTAGGTGCTCTTGGTTTTAGGGAAAGAAGAATATGTTTCCACTGGAAACAGACGATGTCGATTATTGATTTCAGTACACTGCAGTGGGAACTTTGGAAGTTCGTTATTTTGATTTGATTTAATTTACAGCCTTGGTAAGTCGTGAACACTGATCTGTTCATTACGTTAATTTCAGCACTTAACTTTTTTTCGGAAAGAAGCCTTTTCTAATCGTGACGTTTAGAACTCCCAGCCCAGTTTGACAGAATGTGCGATGCGAGACGACGACAGTCTCATCCTGGTCGCATCAGAGTCTTGATATAATAAATAGGCCTCACATACCGATGTGTGAAGATCGTTAAACTTGAACTAAAAATGCTCATGGGCAGGAACTCCAGGTTTGATAAGCCTACTTGGGCTTTGGCTACCTCGTGGATCATTTTCTATATATGTCCTTGTTCGCAACTCAACACCCTAGTCGCGCTTTATTTTTCGTAATCCATTTTTTATTCCGGTGCCTTCAGTGCCCTTATTTTTCAGTCTGAATCGAGCGGTCATGTATTGACAAACCTGATTTGACTGAGATAAAACTAGAGAACATCTCGCAGTATTTACTGTTTATGTTCCAATATTCTGAAATAATCGAATAAGCCTATTTTAAGACTCAGCCTGCTTTTAAAAAAATATCCGCTGTTTTCTGTCTTAAGACTGGCACTTGCCTTCCGGCTAAGTGCCATATACCGATCACTTTTCCGTCGGTCTGTCGGTCGGTCAGTCCGGTGATTGCGAGTTAGGGTACTTCCAGATGTGCTAGGACGATGAAACTTGGCAGGCGTATTGGGGACCCGACTAAACTAACTTGGAAATAGTCACTTCCTTGGTCCCACCACCGCGAGGGGAGTGGAGGGAGGGGAATCGGGAAGATTGACGTATGTGTAACTTTTAAACGGGGAATCGGATCTTTTTTTTATTTATTTATTAATAGAAAAAGACGTTAAGCCGAAGCTTCTCTAATGAAACTTAAGATGTCGAAAGACCTCATGTCACACTTCAAGTCCGGAAGGATCCGTTTACTTTGGGGGAGTTGAAGGGGTGGGGGGGGGGGCGGAAATCGTGTGACATGTTCAGAGTGGATGATCGGGATGAAACTTGTTGCGAAGAACAAGCATGAACCCTAGATACATAGTTGACAAGACCGGACCGGATCCGGGCACTGTGGGGTGAGTTGGAGGGAGGGTTCCGAAATTCCGGTGATTTCGAGTTAAGATGCTTCCTCATGTGCTAGCACGATGAAAATTGGCAGGCATATGAGGGACTCGACCATTTTAACGTGAGAACAGTCATTTCTCAAATTTCACCATCGTTTGGTGAGGAAAGAACTCATGTCTCAGATGTCCCATTTCAAGTGCGGGATCCGATAAATGTGGGAGGAGTTGAGGGGGGGGGGGAGAGGGCACTGGAAATTTTGTGTCACGCTTAGAATGTAGTGACTGGGATGACACTTGTTGGGAAGAACAAGCATCAGTGACAGAACCGTACCGGATTTGGGCACTCTCGGAGTAGTTGGTGACTGGGATGACACTTGCTGGGAAGAACAAGCATCTGTGACAGAACTGGACCGGATTTGGGCACTCTCGGAGGAGTTTGGGGGGGGGGGGGGGCGGAATTCCGATGATAGCGATTTGTACTTCTAGATGTGTTAGGAAGATGAAACTCGGCTTGAACATTAGAGACATGATAAGATTGGCTTAGAAATTGTCGCTTCCCAGATCCGTACATCCGTACTCATTTTAACCGCAAAGTAAAAAAAATACTTTTATGCAAACATTTAACGATCCCCATGAGTCCATGATCATTTCTGCATTAAGGGTTTTGCTTAGAAATTAATTTCTAGCACCCTTAAAGTGCACATCTTAACCGAAAAGTCAGAAAAATACTTTTGACCAAACCCTATATATTCATCATCCTGAAGGTCCCACGATTATGTTTGTCTCAAGGGTTTTGATTGTAGATGAATTTCGAGCGACCATAAAGTGCGCATCATCACAGCCAAGTGCAAAAATAAAATACCTTTTTACCAAATGATACATTTTCGTGATTTCCAATGGCCCATGATAATTTTTATCTCAAGGGTTTTGCTTCCAAATTATCACAGTAAACCCGCTGAGTGGCAAGTTCCTATTTTAATTATATGGCCCATCCTTGCAAGTGCCATACGAACTTATAGCTCTTGTTCTGCCGAAGGAGCTTCTCGTAAACATTCGTCGGAGCACGATACGCATCGAGAATAGCGAAAAACGGCAAGTATGGAAATCAGTGAGGTGTCGTTGGGAATACTCTTGATGACTATCTCTCCTTGCCGATGCAAAATCTCCGGCCTCTCCGGGTAGCTAGTGGAAGAAAGGCAGAAGTGGTGTCACAGCTGCTCCCAAAGATCGCGGTGATGGATTGATTGACACAGGATTTGAGTCGTTGAGTTTGAGTCGTACGGACACGCTTACTCCTTCTTCCTGAGGATCAGTGGCGTGTGTTGGTCTTAGTCATATATAATATTACGGAGCGATAACGGAGCTATGTTGGATTGGCATTGTCGGTACGACGGTCCTTTTGGGTTATTTGTCCCGGTTCCAGGCAACAGGAGTAAGAATCCCTTCTGAAAACTGAACAAATAAAATGCATTTAAGCAAACATTACTGAAAAATAAAACGATCCTAGTGAAACAGCACTGAGAGTGGCGCATCGAATCTAGTGATTAAACCGAGGCTCGTTGTGAAACAGATGAGTTCTCATCGACTCCTCGCTTCCGTTACGGTATGGTGAATGAAGAAGACATCCACGGTGATCGGGCTTCATTGAGATCTGTAAGTTAACTGTTGTGGGAGTTAATTTTCACTCAAGCATGAAGTTTTGCGGGTATTCAGCGGACCGTGATCAAGCTTTGCGGTGTACCTTCGTGCAGCAGCAGCAGGTTGACTATTTTTGGGATCCCAAAACGTAAGTGGAGGGATACCTATGCCATCGCAAAAGTTGTGCGTCTGTATGTCTGTGCGCACTATAACTCTCGAAGGGAACGAGATATTTTGATGAAACTTGGTGTGAAGATTCTTTGGGTCAGGAGCAAGGCCGTATCCAGGGGGGAGGGGGGGGGGGGCTAGGCGGTTCGAACTTCGAACCCACCCACCCCAAACTCACAAAAGTAATCGTTTTTTGTAGGCTTCAAAATCTGATATCTGATATATGCTATTGAGATAGTTATTGAGATAGTTTTCAGGCTCAACTTATAGACGAACCTGCAATCTCATCTGACTTTTTCGATTAGCGTCGTCAAATAATAACTAAAGTAATAACAGTTTATTGGAAAGGCAAATACGGCCATGCACTATACTCCTAATGATCTACAGTAAACTTGGTCTGAAGGAATGCTTATAATTATAATTACTGTCAGTATTCGAACAATTAACGTCTGGACCATTTTTTCGCTGGTCATGTTTGATTGCGGGGACCCCAGCTGATTATACTCTCTGAGTCTTTTGCCGGGCAAGACCGTGCTAATTGAGCGACTGATGCAGTGACGGTATTCTGAAGCCTGAATATCAGTTGTTCGGGAGAAAACAATAAATAAAATGTGTGATTAATAATTTCGTCTGTGTCCCACCATTTCATGACTTTTGTTTTTTCTCTCGTGAAATTTGTATTCTGGGACTTCGAATCATGTTCTTACGTCTAAAACACACTGTCTCCTTTACGAGAATTATTTGTATGTTTAGAACGCTTAGCAACACTAATTGATGCTCAAAAAGGAAAAGGCTTGACACGCCTTTTCTCGAATTTCCCTTACGCCGTTATCTGCAGTTATCTGCAGGTTCTGTCTGTTCTCGGCAGGAATTCCGAGGCTTTTTTCCGATTCTTTGGAAAAGAATGCCGGAATGTTTGGATTGCGCCACGTCACAATCAGTTTTCTTGTAGAAATCAAGTGAATTGACTATGCTGTCCCGCGAGAATGTGCTGTCCCGCGAGAACTACTGTAACAGTTCACGAAGAAACGAGAAGGGTGGGGACAAAGTAGAAGGAGAATGGATAGTTTCGGCCCTCAGCTGTTTAAGTTTCCGGACCCCTCCCCCCCCCCCACCAGCTTCCCTCACAGTGCCCGAACCCGGTCCGGTTCTGTCACTGTCGTATCTAGGTCTTGTGCTTTTTTTTCCCCATCAAGTTTCATCCCAATCGGTCCACTCTAAGCGTGCCACAAGATTTCCGGTTCCCCCATCCGCCTCCCCATCACATTCATCTGATCCGGTCATCCGAGACACGACGTCTTTCCAAATATCAAGTTTCGATAAGATCCGATCACCTGTCCAAAATTTATACTTACCTCCAGATTCCGGATCCCTCCTCCCTCCACTCCCCCAACGATGGACGGGTTGGGGAACTGACTATTTATGAGCGAATCATGTCAGGTCTCTAATGTTCAAGCCAAGTTTCATCGTCCTAGCACATCTGGAAGTAGCCTACCTTATATCGCGATCATCGGAATTCCGTACCCCCCCCCCCCTCTAACTCCACCCACAGTACCCAAATCTAATCCGGTTAAGATCTGATCACCCGTTCCAAAGTTATTCATTCTTCGACATTGCGCATTCCCCTTCTCTCCACCCCCACCCCGGGGAAAAGAAAAATAAACACAAAATAGTGAAAAATTGGAGAGAAAAAGGAAACAAAACAAGGAAAAGTTATCAGTTTCCACAAAAGACAGACAAGT
The DNA here is from genome assembly GCA_023053575.1 of Branchinecta lynchi. Lineage (NCBI taxonomy): Eukaryota > Metazoa > Arthropoda > Branchiopoda > Anostraca > Branchinectidae > Branchinecta > Branchinecta lynchi. The sequence goes on from JAKZAP010000006.1 coordinate 18,664,168, forward strand.
TAAAACACGAAAAGGGGGTAAGAGGCTGGTGTGGCGTAAGGTATGACAAAGCTGACCCCAACAGTTTCCTGGGAGGAAGCAGTAACTTCTCCGGAGACGGCTTTATGGTGGGGCTAGAGGAGTAAAGGTGGCAACTTTTTTTTTTTGATAAACTGAACTATAAACAAAACTATTTGCTATTATGAACTTCCTAACTATATCTGTTCACGTTAAAACGCACGGACCGCAGTTGACAATACTTTTTTTTGCGGACCCCGGCCGGGAGTCGCATGCACAGCTGGGGATGATTGCTTGTCGAAGCTACGTCACTAGTATTGCAATATCTATGCAAGGTGGTGAGTCAGAGGACCATCTACGTCGATCATCATAAACTTAAAGTAAGGCGGAATCCATATGTACCTGCCACCAGCTTTTTGAAACAAATCAAAATACCATGGCAAATCAAACTATGCATTCAACAGGTCCAGTCTAGTAAATTCTACCGTCACTGCCAAGATGGTTACTGATTGCAAAATCCGGAGGTCAGTTGAAAGTGCAGTATTCCTTCCAGAATCATTTACGCAAAATAAAGAAAGTGTTTAGGTTTAAGGTGTACCCCTAAAAAAAAGAGAAGAAAACTGAAAAACTCTGTAGTCACATGAATCAGAATCCTTTTTATTTTTCCGAATATTCGTTAAAATAGCCTGGGATTATACTATGTATACATGCTGACTGTTCTGTCAGCCTCGTACTAGGTTGATGTCAGTCTTTCTCGCACAAGGAATTCCGCTGATCGCGAATTATGGTATGCTAGGACGACGAAATTTGGCTTGGACATCAGAAACTTGACAAGGTTGACTTGTCATTGAATTGTCACTTCTCAGATCCGACCATCACTAATCCTAAACGCAAAGCACAAAAATACTTTTAAGCAAAGTATACATTTTCACCATCCACATCAGCCCATGATCATTTTTGCCTTAAGGGTTTTGCTAAAAAACAATTTTTTGACCGAAAAATTTAAAAAAAATACTTTTGGCCAAACGGTATGTACTCATTATCCCAAGGGCCCATGATAATTTTTGCCTCAAGGGTTTTCCTTACAAGTGAATTCCTTAAAGTACAAACAATAATTTTGAGAAAAATATACATTTTCATGATTCCGATGAGTATATTATCATTTGTGCTTCAAGAGTGTTCAGTACAGATGAATCTCTAGCGCCCTGAGTGCCCATCAGCACAGCCAAATGCTAAAATAAAATAGTTTTTACGAACAATACGTTCTCGCGATTTCCAAGGACCCATTATCATTCTTATCTCAGGGTTTTGCCTACAGATTGTCACAAAAAAATCACGAATTGACGAATTCCTACTTTCATCCTCTGACCCAGCCTTGCAAGTGCCATATGAGCTGTCATTCTTGTTTATACTTAAAGTTGAAACCGTAGGCTAATTTTTTCCGCTCCCTTCCTCTTTATGTACTAAGATATTCTGTTTATTCTGTTCTGTTTTGCCCTAGCCAAGTACACATCTTGCGCCTTCGGGGCAGGAATTTTTATGTTAGTCGTATATTATTTCTTTAAATGTAATTAAATGTACTGAGCTGAACTGAACTTTTATTCCACTTGTTTTCCCTTATTGAACTGTACGTTAAATTAGGAATACTGGTTCCCACGCTAATGTGCTCCCTTTTGCGAATGATATTCACCTTGCGGGAAGACAAGAGGCTTTCTTATTATTACTATTATCTGCGGTATCTGCGAAAACAACTAATTGCGGATTCAGTTACTGTGGTAACAGATGATAACATGGTATCTGCAAAAATGCAACTAATCTCTGATCGTCCGGTAATTCTTCGGTAACAACATTCTTTGAAAAGGAAAGAAGTGTGATAAGAGGAAAGGGTATTGATTTATTTGATGTTATTTATTTATTTTTTACCCCCCCCCCCCCAAGGGGGAATGAAGGAAAGATATAGCGGCCACAATCGGGATTCTTTTGTCTTAAAAGTGGCATTAATGGTAAATTGTTTGTTTAATTTATATGTTTTTTTTTATGAAATTAAAAAATGTCTATGTCTATGTCTAATGATTATTTTCCTTGCAGGCTCTTGGAGAGATGGAATGGGATTCAACGCCCTCATCCACTCTCACAGACCCGACCTGATTGACTTCTCGTCCTTGAACCCGAAAGACTCACAGAGGAATCTGGAATATGCCTTTGATGTGGCTCAGAGAGAGCTAGGAATTGCGAAACTGCTGGACGCTGAGGACATAGATACGTTGAAACCTGATGAAAAGTCTGTCATGACTTACGTTGCGTCGTACTATCACACCTTTGCCCGGATGAAAACAGAAATGAAAGGGGGGAAAAGGATCGCAAAGGTAAAGAGGAAATGCATTTTACTTTCTCTTCTGCTGTCTGCTTGAAACCAGAGGCGTTATTTCAAGGGGGGAGGCACTTGCCCCCCCCCCCAGGCTTTCGAAGGGATATCAAAATTACCCATGAAAATCGCAAAATCTATAAGAAAAGTAGTGATTCGATAACATTATGGCATACATTAGCGTGAAGTGGATATAACAAGGGCCAAAATTTGAACTTCAAAGCTGAGCTAATCCGGCACGACGCCGACTCCCCTCGTGGTTTCAAGTGAATATGACGTCCCGGTTTGAAACTGGATATGATGGCCTTCTGTGGCTCTAACATGATCAACTAGTCTCGGATCTGGCTCTGAAAGTCCCACCAATTGGCGAAACCGACCTTAGTATGTGAACCTTACACTGTCAGAAGTTTCATAACAGATAGCGTATAGCACTTTCAAGAATAACACCTTTTCACTTAGAAATAAAGTTTTATGACCAATTAAGTTTACACTATTTCGTGCCTAGATCTCCAACAACACCTTCAGTTGGTAAAAATACTAATGGGAACGAAAGAAACATAACAGATAACATCCCAAAGTGTTTTCTGTTGAAACCGCGCATCCTTCTGTTGTCGTTATGTAACTTCTGACAGTGTAGTATTTTTACCTATTGAAGGTGTTATTGGAGATCTAGGCAGGAAATAGTATAAACTTGAAAAGTCATAACAATTTATTTCTAAGCGAAAAGGTGTTATTCTTGAAAGTGTTATGCGCAATCTGTTATGAAACTTCTGACAGTGTAGTCCCGAATTTCGCAATCGGATAGGAAAAATCACATTCGCATTCCAGAAAAATCAGTGCCGGTCTTTACTAATCCCGCTGAATCATCCGAATATTCATATCCGACTCTGTGATAACTAAGATTAAGCGAAATCGCAGAACCATTCGAGTTAAGAAGTGGCGGCATGTGATGACAAGAGGCCACTGTATTTACTTAATTGCGCTTGGTTTACTGCGCAATCCGCTCAGCTTTACCTGAAGATTGAAGCTGACGTACCACATATCTCAAGAATCTCGGTCTTCCTAATAGGGCATTGAGTGTGATAGCCTAGACGAGTAACTTCTTTCCGCGGCTGTGGGTTCCACCTATGGATCCCTACTCGGTCAAGTTGTACGCTGATCTCTGGGAAGTTTCTTTTTGGGATCAAACGTAAGCGGAGGGATATCTAAGACATCGCAAAAGTTGTCCGCCTGTCCGTCCGTCTGTGAGCACGATAACTCTCGAAGGCAATGAGATATTTTGATGAAACTTGGTGCGAGGATTCTCTGTGTCAAGGGAAAGGTCGAGTTCGTAGATGGGCTATGTAGCCCTGCATTTAGAGGTGGGGGAGGAGGTTCAGATTATGGAGCAAACAAAATATTTTTAAACAGCTAATGACATAGTCGATTAAGGGGTAAGAAGACATGCTGAACACGACTATGAAAAGCATTTTCCAGCCGGACAAGTAGTTCGCCTGGATTACGGCTAAAACCGGAAAGTATGTTAAAAGCAAAAGTTTTATTTGATGTTGATTATATGTTCGATTAGGGGTAAGAAGACATGCTGAAACTCACCTGAAAACATTTCTACCCGAACAAGTAGTTCGCCCGGAATCCGGCTAGAAAATTTATTAAAAGCAAAAGTTTGATTTGTAATTGATTAGATATCCTATTTTAGGGGTAAGAAGAGAGGCTGAATCCGCATATGACGGTCATTTTGTACCCGGACATATAGTTCGCCGAAATCCGTCTGGAACCTGTAAATTTTTTATAAGTTAAACTTTTGTTAGTCGATTAGATGTTCGGTGTAGGGGAAAAGGAGATACTCTTAATTCGTTTTTTAACTTTTTTTCGCCGGACAAGTAGTTCCGGTGTTGGGCCGAAACCGGAAAATTAGCAGAAGTAAGGCAGGAAGTTTAAGGAGCTCTCAGATGATTCGCTATTTGGCTTTAACCTGTTTCTGAATTTAAATAGTAAAAAATTTCAAGGAGTCTAGCAAAGACTGGATCTGGCGAAGACAAGACCCAATTGTCTGGATCAAATATTGAATTTTTGGTATCCCATCGGAAGCTTTGGTCTTGTTCCAGTCGGAGAGGGACATAGGTAACCTTCATCGCTAGGTTGGCAAGGTCTCTACAACCCATTTGACTACGTCAGAAGTTCGAATTGCTCGCCTTCTCCTGATTTCGTTTTTCTATACTACTACATCCTGACGGGAAGTGTTTTCTTAATTTCTCAGAAATTTTTTCTGAAAGTCGAGGCGAGAAAAAGAAAATTGACTTGGCGTTAAAGTTTGGATTTCTCGCTGTTACCTGTTTATTTAGTCGTCCGACGGAAAGATTTTGATGAGTCACTTCCGCTTGTTTGTTTATTGCATTTCGGTTGTTTATTTTCTGGTTCATGGGCTCGTAAGGATCTACCGCCACTAATTTGCGTGTAAATCTTCGCCTTGACTGCCGAGAATGTTTAGAAGGTTGTCCAAAACACTGAAGAAGGAGTATGACTCACTTTCAAAGAAACCCATCTCTCAAGCAATAGAAGTACAACTAATTTGTTCAAAACCTTTTTCAGCCTGCTAAGAGCAGTTGACCCGACGATGAAATTTAAAATGCTTTAGGAAAAGGCCAGGATTGGAGGGATGTCCAACGGCTGGATAGGGTAGAAGAAGACGTCAAATTCGAACAACGAGAACCGGGCGGGAAAATTTTGTATGGTTTCATTCTTATCACTAGGAGACCTTTCGAAAACAGTCGGTCTGGCAAAATAGTCATTGATACATAGTTGACTTGAAATGCGGTAGTTGACATCAAATTCGGGTTCTCTTTGAACTTCATGACTCAAATTGCAACAAGTTCCGAGAGTCTTCATTGTGCAACCTTACACAACACTTTCATCCGCTCCAGATGTCCGTGATTTCCAGAATCAGTAAATCGTGATCGGATTTGATTGTCTCGTTTTGCTTTACTTGCTCATCTTTTATCCATTCCATTTCATTCATCACCACGAGTTGAGAGCAACGAGCCAACTACTTCGTTGAATTTAGTTCGTAATGATTTATTTGCCTCTTCCATAGTTGCGCCGTTTCCGCTAAGCTCTCGGGTTGTATTTTACTACTATTACTTTATTGTACTTCCCCAAAATTGAGTACAGGGTTCGACTGAATTATCCACAAATAACCAAGTTCTGCCGTCGAGAAACGAGTTTAATCTGGTTCATTTCATTCACAACATCTTCCTTGTTTATTTGCACTAGAACGCTACGTCACGACAGGTTGCAAACTTGCTGCCAAATTTTCGACTCGACTCTGTGTGAACCCAGCTTAATGCTTCGTGCTACGAGTTCGTTTCGCGGATGAAATGGGAGCCTCGAACTAATTTGATTAACAAATATGCCTCGCGGGCTAACTCGTGGCGACCACAATGTATTGAGCAATACGTTAGGTTTTGCTTTTGTGGTAGTTACAAATTTTCGCGAATTGGCAGTCATGAGCGGCATTTCCTTTTTCGTGAATCTAATCGTTGGCTCTGCGCTTCAGTCCACGCCCAACCGCGCAGTAATGTGTGGTTTACTTTATCAATCGCCATCTGCTTCTACGTTTCTCGTGTGAAGAGGGGATAATGAACTTCAGCATTATCCCAGACGTAATCGGACTTCAGCCTTACATCTGTAGAACAACTGTTAATTCTGAGGGGAGGGAGCCTGGTGATTGGGAGCGACAGAGCTTTGAAGTCTAGCATTCCTATCTTAGAAACGGGGCGTTAAAGGACCCCTCTTGCTTATTCTGCCTTTTATAATATACTGAGCTCCCATATGGAATTATAAGCTTCTAAAATCCCCACCTTTCTCCATTGTTTTGTTTGATAACTACGAATTTTTTGCGCTTTTTCGGCCTTGCCAAGTTTTCCCCTCACCTAACGAAAAGTTTGCCGGAATCTTGAACGTCCACTGACAACTCTTTCATACTTAAGGATGTGATAATCTTATGTTTATTACTTACTTTTACTGCTTAGTGTTCCCACTCTTTAACCAAGGCACGTTAAGTTTTCAAATGTTTTGCGCCCAGCCGCCGCGTCGGACAGCAGGAAGGCTGGATATAGTCGACAAGCACTAACAAGAGAATCGCTGGTTTCAGGTGGAAAGTAATGGTATTGTCGAAAACGGTTTTTCTGATCTATTTCGTAGGGACAATATCATTTCTAGTAAGAGTTGTGCTTTAAAGTTCTCTGAATTAGCGTTGCTGGGTGAGGGGAATGTTTCTTGTCGGAAGTTGATCTTCGACCCGAGAAACGTTGCCTGGTGTGACCGGGGAATCTTGCTTCATGCAGGCATTCACTTCATGAAATATCCAATTGTTCTATGCAGTATATAGCATTAATAAATCTGCTTTTGTCGTCAACAGGCCACGTTACCTGCCGAGAAGGAGAAAGAAAAGTATTCTTTTAACAGGACAAAGCTTTCCGGGGATTCGAAACGGTACGGCTTAGTGCCGGTAGGGTAATTATTTTGACCTGAAATCCGGATTATTGGCACATGTTCAACTGGTTAGTTGACAGACAGATGGAAAATTCGGTTTCATCGGGGTTCGATCCGAATTTCTAACAATGGTTGGCTTTTACTGATTCGTCATAGTTTTTTATGGCACTTGCCCTTCGGCCAAGTGCCATATAGCGATTGTAATTTCTGTCCGTCAGTCGGTCTGTCGGTCCCGGTTTTGCTAGTTCGGGCACTTCCAGATAAGCTAGGACGATGAAACTTGGCAGGCATATCAGGGACTGGACCAGATTAAATTGCTTTCCTGATCCGACCATCTGGAGGGGAGTGGAGGCAGGGGGAATCCGGAAAAATTAGGAAAACTCAAATATTTTTAGCTTACGAACAGGTAATCGGATCTTAATGAAACTTCATATATGGAAGGACGTCATGTCTCAGACGCTCCATTTTAAATCCAGACCGGATCCGGTGACATTGGGGGGAGTTGGAGGGGGAAACCGGAAATCTTGGAAAACACTTAGAGTGAAGGGATCCGGATGAAACTTGGTGGAAAGAACAAGCAGAAGTCCTAGATCCGTGACGGATATAACCGGAACGGATCCGCTCACTTTGGGGGAGTCGGGGGGGGGGGGGGGGGGGGGGGGGGAGAAGTACGAATTTCTACTGATCCCGCGAGTTTGGTGCTTCCTGATGTGCTGGGACGCTGAAAATTGGCAGGCATGTCAGGGACCCGACCAGATTAAATAGGCAATAGTCATTTCCCCGATCCGACCATCTGGAAGGGGGAGTGGAGGGAGGGGGAAGCCAAAATTTGAGGTATCTTTGTCTTGCGAACGAGTCATCGGATCTTGATGAAATTTTATATTTAGGATGACCTCGTATCTCAGACGTCTCACTATAAATCCGGACCGGATCCGATGACACTGGGGGGAGTTGGAGGAGGGAACCGGAAATCTTGAGAAACGCTTAGAGTGGAGGGATCGGGATGAAACTTGGTGGGAAGAACAAGCACAAGTCCTAGATACGCCATTGATATAAGCGGACCAGATCCGGGCACTCTGGGGGAGTTGGGGGGGGGGGGGTCCGGATTTCTAGCGATCCCGCGAGTTCGGCATACTTCCTGATGTGCTAGGGCGATGAAACTTGGCAGGTATGTCAGGGACCCGAACAGGTTCACTTGAGAACAGCCGTTTCCCCAATCCGACCATACTGGGGGGAGTGGATGGATGGGGAGTCCGGAATCTAGTGGCGTGTATAACTTTTGAACGGGTGATCGGATCTTGATGAAATTTTATATTTAGGATGACCTCGTGTCTCATACGTCCCACTATAAATCCGGACCGGATCCGATGACAGTGGGGGGAGTTGGAGGAGGGAACCGGAAATCTTGAGAAACGCTTACAGTGGAGGGATCAGGATGAAACTTGGTGGGAAGAACAAGCACAAGTCCTAGATACGTCATTGATATAAGCAGACCAGATCCGGGCACTCTGGGGGAGTTGGGAGGGGGGGGGGGGTCCGGATTTCTCGCGATCCCGCGAGTTCGGCATACTTCCTGATGTGCTAGGGCGATGAAACTTGGCAGGTATGTCAGGGACCCGAACAGGTTCACTTGAGAACAGCCGTTTCCCCGATACGACCATAGTGGGGGGAGTGGATGGATGGGGAGTCCGGATTCTAGTGGCGTGTATAACTTTTGAACGGGTGATCGGATTTGAATGAAACTTGTATGGTGGAAAGAGCTATCGCCTCGGATGTTCAGTGTTAAGTCCGGGTCGGGTCGGGTTATACCTGTGGGGACGGGGGGGGGGACGGGAAACTCAAGAAACGCTTAAAGCAGAGGGATTGGGACGGAATTTAATGGAGAGAACAAGCATTAGGCCTAGATCCGAATTTGACGGAGCCAGATGGTTTCGGGGCTCTGTGGGGGGGGGGGCAGAGGGGGTTTCCTGGAATACCGGTAGTCGGGGGTTAGAATAGTTCCAGAAGTACTAAGACAATGAAACTTTGCGACCCGACTTAATTGACTTATTTATTTAAACTAGGATACGACCAACTAGGGTCAAACAAATGGGTGATAAGAATCGATGGCCTCGATAAGTAAAAATGTGTTCGAACAAATGCGACCACGGTTGGGGGAATTCGGTGGGGGGGGGGGCTTTAACCAAACGAATGGCCCAAATGAAATGCAAGTTCGACAGTGCCGAGTTTATGCGGCCTAGATTTGTTATTTGGCGTCCGGGCCGGATGCGGCCAAGGTAGGGGGGGGGGGGTACTGGAAACTTGCAGATATGCTATGCTCCAATTTCAGTGAAACTTGATGGACAGGAAGAGGGAATTAGGAGATATGACGTGTATGTTTTCAAGTCCTGTTCGGCCACAGTGGCGGGAATTGGAGGGAGATTGCCGGAAACTTTGAGGCTCGCATAGGAGTCAAACGAGTGCATCAGTTTAAATGAAACATAGAACTTAGAGAGAGCATATACCCTGGATGACATATTATGGGCAAGGATCCGGACCCGACAACGTTGGTGGGGGGAGGGGGTACCAGAATTTTCCAAAAATGCTCAGATTCGACCGAAACTTGATAGGTGGTATAAAAGAAGATACTTTAGATGATCCATTTTTTTTAGTCGGAACCAGATTCGGCCACGGTAGGGGGAGATGGAGGGAGTACCGGAAATATTGTAGCACGTCTAGGGATCAAACTAGTGGATTTATTAGGCTGAAACTTGGAAGTTTGAACAGTCATGTGCATTTGATAATCGATACGATGTCGGAACTGCTCAGAAGTGAGTGAAACAAAATATCCTACTTCTATTTCCGAACCGCATTTTTTGATGGCGGGTGTATTTTGTCACGTTCTCATCTACTTTCTTGTACTGCCTACTCGTAACAAGTGCCATATGAGCTCGTAGCTCTTGTTCTGATCTTAGTTGTTGTCCCTAATCAGTGTACTTACGAACTTCTGCTAAATTTTCGGTCTAGCATCCACCCGAGGCGAAAACCACACTCAGCTCGGGTCTGACAGATTGCTTTACTACCGAATTCGACTTTCTAATCTTATCCGTTAGGCATTGTTCTGCTCCTATGTGTACGCCCCCGTACGAGAAGAAAACTAACAGCTTATCATGACTTAGCGCGTTGTTCTACCGCTATCCCGACCACCTAACCAGTTTTGTTCCGGATTCCTGTCGTTCCGATTCAGCCGGTGTTTAGCCCACTTTCCTATACATTCAGTTTTCCCCATATTCCGGTTGAACTGTTCATCTGAGTCAAACAAATGCAGCATGTCCCGTCCCAATGTGTTGCTTAACTCCTACTACTTCCAGGGAAATTTGAAGTTTTGGAATTTTTTGATCCCGGTCGAATCTCCGTCGGAGGCCTGTTCTTTTACGTTGATGCCGTCCCAAATTTGTCTTTGTTTCTCCAAGTTTATGTTTTCGAGCTTCTGGAAGTTTTAAAAGGTGTAAGGTACATGTCAGTCTGTTCGGAAAGTTTATCGCGGGAGAAGGCGAGACCTTAAAGTGGTATTGGGCGACATCTAGAAGTCACATCATCTTTTCAGGTTGTCGGTCAGATGATGGAGGCAGACAGTTTGATTGACCGTTACGAAATGATGACCACAACGCTGCTCGAGTGGATCAAGCGGAAAGTTATGGAGCTGGATAATCACCTCTTTCCCAATTCCTTGGAAGGAATCCAGACGAAAATGACTGAATTCAAGAATTATAGAACGATGGAGAAACCACCCAAGTGAGTACTGGATCATTAATATCGAGTGTGTAATAGCGATCTTGCGAAGCCGTTGGCAGACTTTCAATACAGACAGAAATCTGCTCTTGGCTTAGGATTGGTCCCACTGGGCTAAAAAGCGGCCTATTCGACAAACAACTGAAAAACCCTAAGGGACGTGAGATTTGATGGGCTTTGTGGCAGCTTGCGGATAATAATAATAATAATTTATTCAGGCCCCCTATACAACAAATGAAAGAGCGGAGTAATAGAAAGAAAGAAATATGAATTACACACAAAGAAAACGAAACACTACATAAACTTTATAAAACTTATAGATATGTTAGGCGAGTCAACGGCGATTCGAATATGTTTTTGAGAGCCCGGGATCTAGCACGACACTCTATGATTTCGCACTTCGCGGAAGCATCGATAATGTGGTACTTCTTCGAGAGGGCTGAATTAGACTCCCACGGGGGAGTCCGAGAATGTATTTTGCCAGTTTGTAATATTTTGTCCGAATTTGCCTTTTCTCGGAAATGTTTAGCAAATCCCAAATGGAGAAATGTACAGAAAGTGCGGTGTGACCATACTGCAGTTGGGGGTCAATTAGGGTTCCTGAAACATAATTATATACGCTGTTTTGCTCTAATTGATCTCCTGGATTTAAGACGACAACATTCAGAATTACTTGTATCTGGTTCTTTTTCTTTTTTATGGCACTTGCCCTTCGGCCAAGTGCCATATAGCGATCACAATTTCTGTCCGTCCGTCGGTCTGTCGGTCTGTCCAGGTTTTGCTAGTTCGGGCACTTCCACATAAGCTAGGATGATAAAACTTGGCAGGCATATCAGGGACCCCAAATGATTAAGTTGGAAATAGTCACTTCCCCGATCCGAGCACCGTGGGGGGAGTGGAGGGAGGGGGAATCCGGAATCTTGAGGTATTTTTAACTTTTGAACGGGTGATCGGATCTCGATGAAACTTGATATTTGGAACGACCTCATGCCTCAGACGACCCACTTAAAATCCGGACCGGATCCGGTGACTTTTGGGGGGAGCTGGAGGGGGCAACCGGAAATCTTGGGAAACGCTATGAGTGGAGGGATCGAGATGAAACTTGGTGGGAAGACACCTAGCAAACACTAGATACATCGTTGACATAACCGAGCCGATTCGGGCACTGTGGGGGGGGAGTGGAGGAAGGGGGAATCCGGAATCTTGAGGTATTTATAACTTTTGAACGGGTGATCGGATCTCGATGGAACTTGATATTTGGAAAGACCTCATGCCTCAGACGACCCACTTAAAATCCGGACCGGATCCGGTGACTTTTGGGGGGAGCTGGAGGGGGCAACCGGAAATCTTGGGAAACGCTATGAGTGGAGGGATCGAGATGAAACTTGGTGGGAAGACACCTAGCAAACACTAGATACATCGTTGACATAACCGAGCCGATTCGGGCACTGTGGGGGGAGTGGAGGGAGGGGGAATCCGGAATCTTGAGGTATTTATAACTTTTGAACGGGTGATCGGATCTCGATGGAACTTGATATTTGGAAAGACCTCATGCCTCAGACGACCTACTTAAAATCCGGACCGGATCCGGTGACTTTTGGGGGGAGCTGGAGGGGGCAACCGGAAATCTTGGGAAACGCTATGAGTGGAGGGATCGAGATGAAACTTGGTGGGAAGACACCTAGCAAACACTAGATATATCATTGACATAACTGAGCCGTGCCTACTCGTAACAAGTGCCATATGAGCTCGTAGCTCTTGTTCTGCTTTTACAGCCCAAAAAGCCAGGAAATGAGCCAAGTTTGACCAAGCTCGAAACTTCAGTTGGAAAGTATTGTTAATGGCGCTTTCCACGCAAGGCTTAGGCCAAAGCTTAGCAAGTTCTGCTTCTAAATATCTTAGATCCGTAGTTCATTACCGTCCGGTTCGTTTTAGCGAGATTATGCACATCTCGAATCGTACCAGATGCTGCAGGGCTCGTAATATGCGTTTTATATACAGTTATTCGCAAAGGCCTTCCATTGGTTATCCTTAATAGAGCAATCTCATTCCCAACTTGTCTAGGGTCACATTTACCCACTTTTCACTCTCGCCACAGAGTGAAAATCACGATTTGGTAACCGCATTTATGTCACTCTGACAAGTTCGAAACTTACGACTGTCATTCTAAAAAGCTCAAAGCACACGATATTTCGTAACGTAATGACTTCTAGAAAGTCTTTATACAACCATACGACCAGAAATGGGTCATTTGCTGTCGAAATTCATCTAACTGCCTCGTATGGCAAGCTCAAAACTTACGACTGTCTTTAAAATACGACTAAAAGATCTATTCGTAAAATACGACAAGACACGGCTCATTTTCACGGAAAATTCACGGTTGATGTCATTCTGGCAATTTCAGACATACGACTGTGATTCTGACAAACTGGGAACACGATACTGTGAACCTGGCAAGCTTAAAACATACTACTAAAATCTCTATGTAACAATACGACCATAAACAAGTCATTTGAAGGCGAAGTTCACGATTAGCTAACTGCTTTGTCTGCCTTTATCTGGCAATCTCAAAAAACGACTGTCTCTAATTTACGACGAGAAAATCCCTTCGTAAAGTACGACAAGAAACGGGTCTTTTCTGGCGAAATCGCGGTTGATGTCATTATGGCAACCTCAAACATACGACTGCCAATCTCGAAAACTCACAACACACAACTGTGAATCTGAAAACATTCGACTAAAAAATTCTTCGTAGCCATATGACTAAAAAATGTGATTTGTGGGCGAAATTCACGTTTGGTAACTGCCTTGTATGTCATTCTGAAAAGCTCAAAACATACGACTGTCATACAGACAGGCTTAAAACATACGACTGAGAGTGGTCTGGAGCATGGGGGGGGGGGGGGGGTCAGTTTGTTGGATTGAAATCCCCTGGAAAATAACGAGAATCTGCCATGCGAAATGACAATTTGTGATGTGTCTTACTGTTATTTTTACCATGACGCTAATGTTTTTAAAAAGTGTATAGGGGCGTCGAAGCTACAACTTTAGCTGATTATTCAAGCTAATAATGGATTTGTACCCAACAAAAAAATACAGGACATAATCATTTTTTCATCCATTATAATTGAGAAGCGGTGGCAACTCATATCACTGATGTAGTCATGGGTGACATGACCGGGGGGAACCTCCTTTTCCCTTCTTTCTTTTTTTTTAAATTTTTATCTCTCTTGTTTTATTTATTTATTCATTTATTTCCCTCAGAACTGAGGAGTGCAAAATAATGTATAAAACAAAACTATGCCTAAGCCATCTGGTCCATTCATTAACACATAAATACTAAAAAAATACACACGATTTCGACAACTAAGGTACAATTATTTACGCACTAAATTATTCACTTGTTAGAAAATGGGTACAGTTTTGTTCAAGTCTTTGTGTTTTTGATGTTTTAAGGGTTTATGGCGTTGAAAAGTACCGTTTTTTCAATAGACCCTTTATTCTCTCTTAAAAAAAAGGATATAGTTCGATTCAGTTGAATTCAGTAACTTTAATCCGGTAAGAAATCAAATCCTAACCCTCTCTCTACAACAAAAACAAAAAGAAGTAAATAGTAACGGTTCCAAAGGTCAACCGCACATTTGTAGTCCTTACATCCTTACACGCAGAGATTGCCGGATCTAATAGGTAAGCGGGAACAAATCTTCTTTAATTGAACCTTTTCTTCCCCAGGTATCAAGAGATGAGTGAAATCGAAGCCACGTATTTTAACATCAACCTGCGTCTCAGTCTGATGCATCAACCTCCCTATCAGCCCCCCGACGGCCTCCAGCTCTACGAACTTGAAAGAGCTTGGAATTTCCTTGGAAAATCAGAATATAAGCGTGAAATCGCTCTGAAAAATGAGCTGCTGAGACAGGAACGACTAGAAACCCTGGCTCAGAAGTTTGACCGCAAGGGGTCCCTTCGTGAAGGCTATGTGAAAGAAATGATTGCAGTGCTCAAAGATCCCAGATATGGCTCCAACCTAAACCAGGTTGAGGCGACAGTAAAGAAGCACGAAGCCATCAGTGCGGATATCCTTGCTCGGGTAAGTGTTCTAGGATGTCTCGGCAGAAAAGCAATATTGTGTTATGTTGCGAATCCTGACTTCAGCAGTTTAATTTGACTTTAGGTCTCCTCTCTCAGGCTCCCTAGATTTCAGATTTAAATATTCTTTTATTTCACCAAAAAAAAATTACATAATATGAAAAACTCAACAACAACATACAAGACAAAAATCCTGTGGGTGGCTGTATCTTGTAACCACCTTTTAGCTTAAAATTATTCAATAAATAATAACAGAACAAGAGCTACGAGCTCATATGGCACTTGTACGAGTAGGCTGTACAAGAAAGTAGATGAAAACGTCACAAAATACACCCGCCATCCAAAAAGGCGGTTCGTAAATAGAAATAGGATATTTAGTTTCACTCATTTCTGAGCAGTTCCGGCATCGTCTCGATTGCAAATGCACAATGACTGTTCAAACTTTCATCCCAATAAATCCATTTGTTTGATCCCTAGACGTGCTACACGATTTCCGGTACTCACTCTATTTTCACCTACCGTGGCCGAATCTGGTTCGGAATAAAAAAAAATCGACCACCTAAAGCATCTTCGTTTATGCATGCATGTCTACCAAGTTTCACTCGAATCTGAGCATTTTTGGAAAGTTCCGGTACCCCCCCCCCCTTCCCACCAACGTTGTCGGAGCCGGTTCGGGCCCAATCTCTTAATTCCCTCATCAAGTTTGACTGAAATTGGAGCATAGCCTATCTGTAAGTTTCCAGTACCCCCCCCCCCCCCTACCTTGGCCGAATCCGGCCCAGACGCCAAATAACAAATCTAGGCCGCATAAACTCGGCTCTGTCGAATTGCATCTCATTCGGTCCATCCGTTTGGTTTTTGTGCATGTCAAAAGTCCCCCCACCCCCAATTCCCCTAATCGCGGTCGTATATGGTTCGAACGCATGTTTTACATGTCGAGGCCATCGATTCGTATCACCCATGAAGTTTCACTCGAATCAGACCACTCGTTCGCAATTTATAGAAGTCCATATTTCTCTTCTCTTGCTCCCCCAAAAATGCTCCGATCTAGGAACGGAAGTTTCCGGGGGTATGTTGTGTCAGGTTTTTAAGTCAAGATAAATTCGGGTCGCTAATATGCCTGCAAAGTTTCGTTATCGTTTTACATCTGGAACTATTCTAACTCACGACTACCGGAATTCCAGGAAACCCCCTCCAACTCCCCCCACAGAGCCCCGAAACCACCTGGCTCCGTCAATTTCATCTAGGCCTAATGCTTGTTCCATCCATTAAGTTTCGTCCCGATCCCTCTGCTTTTAGAGTTTCTTGAGTTTTCCACCCCCCCCCCCATCCCCACAGGTATCGGACCCGACCCGGACGTGACACTGAACGTCCGAGGCGATAGCTCACCAGACAAGTTTCATTCAAATCCGATCACCCGTTCAAAAGTTATGCACGCCACTAGATTCCGGACTCCCCATCCACCCACTCCCCCCACGATGGTCGGGTCGGGGAAACGGCTGTTCTCAAGTCAATCTGTTCGGATCCCTGACATACCTGCCAAGTTTCATCGCCCTAGGACATCAGGAAGTATGCCGAACTCGCGGGATCGCTAGAAATCCGGACCCCCACCCCAACTCCCCCACAGTGCCCTGATCCGGTCCGGTTATGTCAATGACGTGTCTAGGACCTGTGCTTGTTTTTCGCACCAAGTTTCATCCCGATCCCTCCACTTTAAGCGTTTCTCAAAATTTCCGGTTCCCTCCTCCAACTCCCCCCAGTGTCATCGGATCCGGCCCGGATTTAAAGTGAGGTGTCTGAGACACAAGGTCATCCTAAATAGCAATTTTCATCAAGATCCGATCACCCGTTCAAAAGTTATGCACGCCACTAGATTCCGGACTCCCCATCCACCCACTCCCCCCACGATGGTCGGGTCGGGAAAACGGCTGTTCTCAAGTCAATCTGTTTGGATCCCTGACATACCTGCCAAGTTTCATCGCCCTAGGACACCAGGAAGTATGCCGAACTCGCGGGATCGCTAGAAATCACGACCCCCACCCCAACTCCCCCACAGTGCCCTGATCCGGTCCGGTTATGTCAATTTCCGGTTCCGCACCCCAACTCCCCCACAGTGCCCCGATCCGGTCCGGTTATGTCAATGACGTTTCTAGGACCTGTGCTTGTTTTTCCCACCAAGTTTCATCCCGATCCCTCCACTTTAAGCGTTTCTCAAAATTTCCGGTTCCCTCCTCCAACTCCCCCCAGTGTCATCGGATCCGGCCCGGATTTAAAGTGAGGTGTCTGAGACACGAGGTCATCCTAAATATCAATTTTCATCAAGATCCGATCACCCGTTCGCAAGCTAAAAATACCTCAAATTTTGGCTTCACCCTCCCTCCACTCCCCCCCCCCCCAGATGGTCGAATCGGGGAATTGATGATTTCCTATTTAAGTTGGTCGGGTCCCAGACATGCCTGTCAAATTCCATCGTCCCAGCACATCAGGAAGCACGGAACTCGCGGGATCACTACAAATTCGGACTTCTCCCCCCCAACTCCCCCAAAGTTAGCGGATCCGTTCCGGTTTCCCCCTCTAAGTCGTTTTCCGGTTTCCCCCTCTAAGTCCCCCCAGTGTCACCGGATCCGGTCTGGATTTAAAATGGAGGGTCTGAGACACGAAGTCCTTCCATGTATTAAGTTTCATGAAGATCCGATCACCCGTTCGTAAGCTAAAAATATCTCATTTTTCCTATTTTTTCCGGATTCCCCCTCCCTCCACTCCCCTCCAGATGGTCGGATCGAGGAAGCGACAATTTCTAATTTAATCTGGTCCAGTTCCTGATATGCTTGCCAAGTTTCATCGTCCTAGCTTTTCTGGAAGTGCCCGAACTAGCAAAACCGGGACCGACAGACCGACAGACCTACAGACCGTCAGACCGACAGACCTACAGACCGTCAGACCGACTGACGGACAGAAATAACAATCGCTATATGGCACTTGAGTAAGCTCAAGTGCCATAAAAACTAATCTAATATATTTAAAAAAAAAAGAGGTAAAGAAAGAGAGTAAAAAAAGGATGAAAAATGATTCGCTCGTCACAAACTAACCCACCGCCCCCATCTCACCCCCCACCTCCTCACTCCCCGCCTCCCTACACTCCCTTCCAACAACCCACAAAATTCGACCACCTTTTTTAATTAAAAATTTCTTCAACTTTCTTTTAAACAAAATTAAGTTAAGATACCCTAGTATAAACTCCTCGCGAGAAGGATCGGTCGTCTGTGCGGCGCACGTGTCAGGGTTCTGCTGTGACAGTTACCGCGGAGAGGAGTCTGAAGGCTGTTTCCCACTCTTCCAGTGACAGGGAGCGCGACAGAAGAAGGGCCACTCAATAGGGGTTCCAGTCCAGAAAGAATAACTTATACTAGTTGCGAAGTTTGAAGTTACCTTCAACCTCAAAGGTCTCTGCTTAAATACCGTTTTGGGTCGCCGGTCACAGTTCCTTCGTCCTTCAAACTCTGACCGTCGAACTTCGTGCGCTTGCAAGTTCGAAGTTTGCTTGAATCGTCGAAGAAACGTCGACCTGGCAAGGATCGCCGGAGTCGTAAAAACACTAATTAAGCAAACGGTGAACTTCGACGGCGTTCAGAAACGGAAATTAAGCAACCGGCTAAGCGAACGGCGAACAAAACTTCGATCAAAAACGCAACTACTCTCTCGAGATAGGTGACCTCACATGACCAATCACGCACGGCAAAAACCATCCAGTGACCTTGCCTGGGTGACGCTCGTAGGACAATTTCCGGGTTCAAGGTTTAGTTTATCGCTTCTGTAAACAAATCATATTTTGACCAGATTCCGACAGGACTATTCATCCGCGACGAGAATCTTTTTCGGTCCTCCAACCAGAATTTTATCGGCATCAGAATTTCATTTTATTTCTTCGAAATTTCCGGCTTTGGCCGGTCTCCGGTCAAAGCACTTGTCCGGATCCAGAGTGAACTAATTATCCACCGAGAAAATCCAATGGATTCAGCTTGTATTCTTGCTCCTATAAGTACGCTTTGATCTACTTTAAATAAACTTTAATCCTACAAAATTTCCCATTTTCGCCAGATTCCGGTCGTCTACTTGTCCAGCGGGAACATAAGTTTAACATAGGTTCAGGATGTATTCTTACCTCTATGGACGCTTTGTTTGATCAACGTTTAATATCTAAGCAACTTCAGATAAACATTTAAATTTTCAGCATGTCTTCTTAATTGAACATCTAATCAACTTCAGATAAAACTTTTACTCTTAACAAACTTTCCATTTTTCGTCGGATTCCGGGCATACTACTTGTCCGGTGAAAAATGAAAATCTAGAGACAGATTCTCTGTACCCCTGTATCGAACTTTTATTCGATTTCAGACAGAACTTTTACTTTTACGAAATTTCTGTTTTTTCCGAACTATTTGTCCGGTGAGCAAATATTTTCTTCATCCGTCAATTCAAAACCCAGTCCCACGCCCTAAATATTCTAGGAACCTGACCTGTACTTCGATCCAGTAGATCCTCACACCAAGTAAAAAACTGTTTAGTAGTAGAACAACCTAGTTGAGGTTTAACTAATTACGTAAATAGATAAGAATTATTTCATGACTCACCAGTAGGCGGGCACCTGTCTACTGGACAAATACAAAAACATATACAAAGATACTTGTTAATGATTTTGTGGCGACACAATAACACAAATAAGAATAACAAATACTGTGCGATAATTCCAAAAACAAATACATTTTGGGATCCCAGAAACCGGTTCAATAATAGTACATCCTAGTTGACATTTAACTAATTACGTACGTTTTGAGATTCCCAAAACCGGTTCAATAATAGGACAACCTAGTTGACATACAACTAATTATGGGGATAGATAAGATTTTTTCATGACTCACCACTGTCACCAGTAATCGGGCACCTATCCCACAAACCCACCGATACTTATTGATGAGTTTGTGGCGATACAGAAAACAAAATCAAATACTCTGCGATAATGCCATTTCTTTTTGGGATCCCAAAACATAAGTGGAGGGGTACCTTTGACTTCGCAAAGGTTGCCCGTCTGTCAGTCCGTCTGTCAGCACGATAACTTTCGAAGGGAATTAGATATTTTGATGAAACTTGGTGTAAGGATTCTTTGGGTCAAAGGGCAGGTCCTGCTCGTAGATGGGCTCTGTAGCCCTACATTTAGGGCCGGGGATCAAATTAAGGGGCGAACAAAATATTTTTTAAAAGCTAATGACATAGTCTATTTAGGGGTAAGAAGATATTATGAACACGAATATGAAAATCTTTTCTCGCCGGACAAGTAGTTCGCCTGGAATAGCCCTACATTTAGGGTTGGGTGGATCAGATTAAGGGGCTAACAAAATATTTTTTAAAAGCTAATATATTGTCCATTTAGGGGCAAGAAAATATGATGAACACGAATATGAAATCATTTTCTGGCCGGACAAGTTAGCCCGGAATCTGGCCGAAACCGGAAAGTTTGTACAAGTTTTATTTGAAGTTGATAAGATGTTCGATTTAGGGGTGAGAAGACGTGCTGAACATTTAAATGAAAATCACTTTCTCGCTGGACAAGTAGTTCGCCGGTAATCCGGTCAAAACTGAAAAAAATGTTAAAATTTGATTATTTGTCCGAGATAAGCGTAAGAAGACATGCTGAATCCGTATATGACACTCATTTTCTATCCGGACATATAGTTCGCCCGGAATCCGAGTGAAACCGGAGAATTTGTTATAAGTAAATGTTTTATCAGAAGTTGATTAGAGGTTCGATGTAGTGGTAAGGAGGCATGCTGAAGCCGTATGTGCAAATTATTTTCTCGCCGGACAAATAATTCGCCCGGAATCAGGCCAAAACCGAAAATTTGTTAAAAGTTAAAGTTAATCAGAATTTGATTAGAGGTTCCATGTAGGGGCAAGGAGATATGCCCAGTTCGTTTTTGAGCTTTAGTTTTTTAGTTCCTCCGGAATCTGGCCAAAACGGGAGTTTAGGCAGAAGTACGGCAGGAAGTTTTGATCAGTTTCGTTAAAGTAGACATGACGTATTAGTTTCGTTAAAGTAGATATGACGTATATGAGTTAAAACACACATGCTGAATCCGTACCTGAACGTGGCCTTCTCAGATGATTAGCCATTTGCCTTGTTCTGTTTCTTATTTTAGTAATAGTGTTCAAGGCGAAGACCGGATATATTTACAAGACCAAATTTTCTGTATCAAATATTAAATCTTTGGGATTCCGGCGAAACCTTTGGTCTTGTTACTTAAACGGCAGTTAAAAGATCAAAATGATCACTATTTCTAAATGGTATTAAGCTGGACCGGCATGTTAATTTTTCTAAAGTGATAATAACCAGGACCGGGTCCACGCGGTGAAGCGAATTTTCTGGACCGAAGCGGAAGCCTAGGCGAGTAGACTTTTCTTCTGTGGAAGGAGAGGGAATCCGGAAAATTTATGTATTTCTAATTTACGGACGGGGGATCGGATCTTAATGAAACTTGATGTTTAGAAAGAACTCGTTTCCCAGACATCCCACTTAAATCCCGACCTGATCCCGTGATTTTGGGGATAGTTGGGGAGGGGGGGGGCGGAAATCTTGGGAAACGCTTAGAGGAGGGATCGGATGAAACTTGGTGGGAAAACAGGCACATGTCCTGGATTTGTCATTGACATAACCGGACCGGATTCCGACACTGTGGGGAGTTCGGGGGGAGGGGGTCGGATTTCTGGTGATCCCGCGAGTTCGGTGTTCGATTCTTCCTGATGTGTTATGAGGATGAAACTTGGCAGGCGCGTCAGGGATCCGAACGGACTGACTTGAGAATAGTCGTTTCCCCAATCCCACCTTCATGGGGGGAGCGGAGGAATGGGGAATCCAGTGGCATGCATAACTTTTGAACGGGTGATACGATTTGAATGAAACTTGGCAGGTTGGAAGAGCTACCTTCTCAGATGTTCCATATCAAGTCCAGATAGGATGCGATACTTGTGGGGGAGGGGAGGGGGGCACGTGAAAACTCCTGAAGGGATTGAGATGGAACTTGGTGGAGAGAATAAGCATTAGGCCTGGATACGTTTATTAACGGAACCAGATCGTTCCAGGCTCTGTGGAGGAGTTTGAGGGGGAAAAACTCGTGAAACGCTTAGAGTCGAGGGATTTAGATGGAACTTGGTTGGGAGAACAAGCATTATTTTTAGATACGTAATTGCCGGAGCCGGATAGTATCAGGTCTCTGTGGGGGGTGTTGGAGTGGGTATCCCCAACAACAATTGACGTAAGAACCCGATACATTACCGTAGGAAAACTTGGATTCCTGGATCCGACAATTGTTGCGTGAGTGAGGGAAGTGGAATAGGGAAATTGACTTCCGTAAGTTGCGAACGGGTAGTCCGATTCGAGTGAAACTTAATGGGTTATAAGAATTGATGGTCGAGACGTGCAAAGCATGCGTTTGAACCACATGCTGCCACGGTGGGGGAGTTGGAGGGGGGGGGGGGTAGAAACTTTTGACATGCACATAAACGAAACGGTTGGACTGAATGGGATGCAAGTTGGACAGTACCGAGTTTATGCGGCCTAGATTGGTTATTTGGCGTCCGGAACGGATCCGGCCACTGGGGGATGGAGGGGGGGGGGATCGGAAGTTTGGAGATAGGGAAGAGAAGATGTCAAAGATTGGATCGTATTCGAGTTGGAGGGGGAGTATCGGAAATTTTTTTGGCTTGCATAGGGGTCAAACGAATGCAGCGATTCAAATGAAATTTGGAAGGAGCATATGCCCTAGATGACATATTTTAGGGTCCGAACCAGTTCCGACCACGCTGGGGGGGGGGGGGGGGGTACCGGAATTTTCCAAAAGCGTTGAGATTCGAGTAAAACTTGATAGGTGATAAGGGAAGATGCTTTAGATTTTAGATGATCCATTCACGAGTCCGAACCAGATTCGGCCGCGGTAGGGGGAGTTGAAGGTAAGTATCGGAAATTGTGAGACACGTCTAGGGATCAAACGATTGGATTTATTGAACTGAAACTTGTAAGTTAGAACAGTCATTTGCGCCAGTTGATCCCAGGAGATGTCAGAAATGCTCAGACTTGAGTGAAACTACATATCCTATTACTTGGTCCGAACCGCATTTTTGGATGGCTGGTATGTTTTGTGACGTTCTCATCTACTTTCTTATACCGCCTACTGAGCTCGTAGTTCTTTTTCTCTCGTCGCTACTAACTCATCTAGTTCTCGAACTCATTCTCGCATAACCGGGTGGTCAAGAAATGCTATATGATAGTAGTCGTGACAATAGGATTGATTGTCTCATCGTCTGAGCTTAGGATTTCTCCAAATGCCTCAGTTTAGCTAACACCGGGTTAGCGTGCACATTTTTCTTAGTCTGTTACAGCCCCGCACACGCAATAAATATTGAGTTCTTGATTCCTTGTGCAAATCCATTGATGCGAACGGAATATCAAACAAACAATGGCGCTTTTGAATATTAATGAGCTGACCAGGCCGGTGCACTAGATTATTATCCGGGTACAGTCCGAACTATTCTGGAACGTTAACTACGGATTGTCAGTAGTCGCGATTTTTGTCGGGGATTTTTGTTGATCTTAGTTTTAAGGCTCATTCACAACGGGTTTTAGCTAATACTCAGTACCAGGTAGTTCTAAAAATTATTCCGAGACCGAGCCAACCAAATTTTTTTGCGGAATATTGAAGGATATTCTGATTCCCTGGTGTTGAACCACGTCAGACCAAATATCAATGACCTAGCTTACTTTCGAAACAGCAAAGCGTGGATGTGATTTTGTCTATTGGGCTTGGTTCGAAACTAGCCAATCAGAATATTCCCCAAGGTAATCTGACTGTCTAGTACCCTCAAAAGTTGAACCGATTTCAACTTGTGTCAGAGACTAGCTGGTACCCGAAACTGACCCCAGCATCCATTGCGAACGGCAGAAACCCGGCAAAGCCTCGGTCTCGGAGCGATTTTCAGAGCCAGCTGTACCGAGTATTGGCTAAAACCCGTCGTGAATGGGGCTTTACCAAGCATTTTGTCCTTCCTGCCCTTGCCTGCGAAGAAATCAGATTGGCGACTCCGAGGTGAATTTCACCAATCTGCTCAGGAAAACAGTGCCAGACTCCTTTCAACCCCAAAACGGTCAAAATTTAACTGGCTTAAGCTGGGGTACCTGTCTTACAGTAATCAATGACGGTTCTTTGTCGACGGTCTTGAAGTAAGAGGCGTGAAAGACTTTTTCAGCATTATATTTATTTTATTCTAATTGATTGGGGTACTGTGCGTTATGCCTTGAGGCATGCCCGACATCAGTGTACTGCTCTTGTAAAAGTTAAAAGGTACCAAACCCGACCTTCCCTAAAAAAATACGCATCTTCCTACATAGTTTCTTCGCGTGTGGCAAGAAATGTGACTTGTTTACTTGAGTGTTACTAGATGCAAGAACAGCAACAAAGATAAAATACGGTATAGAGTGATTCTCATAACCCGGGAAAAGTCATGCTGGTCTTTGTCTTCTTCCCAAGAAAATGTGAGAATGAATTTACAGTTTGTCTAGCAAAAGGTATAATTTGGTATTCAAACGCGAAGTACGGTAGCTGATTTGACGAAAAATATTTTTCGGTGTTACCCGTTGGTAAACACAGGCGAAGCTGGGAAGAGACACCATGCAAGCTGTGCGGGTGGTATTACTCTGTGTTTGAATTATGCTCTGGCGTCATGCCGGATTGCAAAATCATCGCGTCAAACATTTCCAGTTGTATTTCGACTTAATCAGGTGGACTAACAAATTTATTCTATTCAGTTCAGTTCCAATTTGTGTTTATCAAAACACACTCAACAAAATCCTAGAAAAACAACCACATTCACTCTTAAGAAGCCTCATGGCCTGTGCAGGATGACTTTTTTTTACATTTCGTTCGCAACCTTCTCTCTTCGCATAATTTACCCGCTCCTCCCTGAGTCCTTCGCCCCCTCCACGTCCAAACCCTCCCAGGGCACCCCGCCACCTTATTCACCTCCCAACAGCTGACTTTTTAGTTTATCCTTGAAAATAGAAGCGTTTTCAGCCTCCCTAACGCTGACCGGAAGTTTTTCCAAACCGATACTGCGCTGTTTCTAATCACAAATCTTGCTCTAGAAATAGTGCGGTATCTGTTTAGAAGCTTGGATGACTTAGTTTCGATTCATGTCATTTTGTTTAGGGTATTACAAATGAGTTCTTCCACCCTAATCTTAGATATCCCATTAGTCGCTCCGCTCTAGCCTACTGATTGCATACGGTAATGAGTAAAACCTATAAAGCTGCAACTGCAAAGTATGCAAGAAAGCGGAGTAATCGTATTCCACGTCAACCGTTTGCAGCTTGCTTCTGATTTCCAGTGAGGTAACGGGAGCCTGTATCTGTCGCCAGTTTCTGGTCTCATCCCTTGCCGCAGAGCAAGCGGCATGCATAGGTTTGAATACAGTCCGTTTGTATCTTTATCTTTCTTCAGACGACTTTATTTATAAGCCCCCGCCCCTCCCTCGTCACAAGTGAAGTGAAAAAACAAACATCATGGACCAAATGAGCTATCATCCCATAGTTTAAACTTCTTCTCTTGCCTATTTATTTTCAAGTCTACTGTGGCTCGCCGCCCTCGTATACACACTTTCAGAGGTTTGAAAACACTCAGTAGGCCACAATGATGGATGCTGGAAATGCCGTAAGATTTGTGTCATTCTCTCTTAAATTAAAATTCCGAAAATCGATAATAAGATTTAAATCCGTTCACCTTGTTAATTTCTACAAAAAATATGAGATTTAGGTATCTTTTACCTTATCCTGATTATCAGTAGCCTAACTATCATACAAAACAATGTGTCTCCCTAAATGCTCTCAGTATGCTATCCTGCCGCTATTGCGTTAAAAAAAAATTCTGTTTGAAAAGTACACTGTCAGAAGTTTCATAACAGGTAACACAAGGATGCGCAGTTTCAATAGACAGCACTTGGGATGCAGTATGTTGTGATTTTGAAAACACTTAAGATTTTATGCATAACAAGCATTGCCAGGAAGATCCGACTAACCGCCGAAAAAGCATCTGCTGACTTTTTTGTTTGTCGTCATGATATCGGAAAAGTCAGCAGATACTTTCGGCTCTTCCTGGCAATGCTTGTTATGCATAACATTTAGTTCATAACATTTTCAAAATCACAACAGATTACTCCCAAATGTTGTCTGTTGAAATTGCGCATCCTTGTGTTATCTGTTTTCAGATCAAGTTTTGAAACTTGAAACTTGTGTAGCCTTCTTACAGTGCTCGCGAGCTTCGTAGTAGTATAGTTACAAGAGCGTATGGCTTATTGCTAGTTTTGATGTCCTCCATGTATCATCTGAACGGCCGGTTGCGAAATATGAACGTCCCCGTTGGCTGCCAACTGCCGGCTTACAAATTGCATGGCAATAGCAAGGCAGCATCACAGCAGAGTAAGGGGCTACAAGGTATTGATTGAGTGTACATTACTCAGTTCGCCTGACGCCTTCGCCGTTTCAAGACGCAGGTGAATAAAAACGGAAAATAAGCATCCCGGCAAATCATTCAAAAAATCGCCGAAATAAGTCAGTAAACGGTAGTTATGTTTGACAGTGAAAAGGCAATTCTTGTAGTTGAAATATACAAGTTGTAATCATCCATTTCCAAACACACTTCCCAGGATTGTCAATTTTGTGTCGGTTAATTTATTCATGACAGGCGAACTCGGACCGGGAACTGCGTCTGCGTCACCGTTCGCCGTTTCACTCGCAGGTGTTGTAGAACCGAGAACTGACAAGGTCTCCGTTTCAGCAAAAACGACAATTAAACAAACTGCGAACTCGGAAGGAGATCGATTAGATTTTTAGATTAGATTTATTGTATAATTCAGGTACAAAATTTCGTAGTTGTCCAACCAAATTGTTTGACCTTTGTCAAGTAATATATACAACAATTGTTAAAATCAAATTCGTAATCAAAATAAAAGGTAAACCATTGAAGTCAACAACCGAAATAAAATTCATAACAAAATAACTAAGACAAAATAACATTATTGTAAAAATCAACAAATTTCGGAATGAAGCTATTACAATATCTTTCCCGGTTACATGCGATCGGCATGAGCTTCGGGACTTTGGTGGATACTTGCCTTGGTGGCCTTGGGCGTTCAACCTCAAAATCCGGGGGTAAAAGGGATCGGAGAGTTGGGTGTTCAAGGAGTTTTAGTCCAAAATTTTGACACAACTTCTGCCTCCTATTAGACAGCGCATCCAGTCCAAATAAAGAAAGAAGGCCAGAGTACGGTATTTTAGGGCCCCTGTTCACAATTCTTAGGGCACGTTTCTGAATATTCTCTATACGATCAGATTCATCCTTCGTAATACCATAGTGCCAGACCGGACAAGCATACTCCACAAGAGGACGAACAAACGTACAATACAGACGCAACATCTTTTTTTCAGGGACCTTAAATTTAGTTAGTGTTTTTAACATAACAATAGACGCATTAGCTTTTCTAATCATGCTATCAGTGTTTTTCTTCCACGAGAGATCAGACGAAACGACGACTCCAAGGAGATTAATTTCCTCCGAGAGGAGGCCATCATCTAACTCAGGGTGGAAACTTGGCTCATCCGATAAAAAAGAAAAGGTCAAAACCGTTGTTTTTTCCGCATTTACAACCATATTTGAATTTTTTGCTTCCGTTGCTACATCCTGGACTATTGTCATTGCTTGGCTTTTAAAAGATCGATGCAATACTTCCACAAGTGACAAATCGTCCACGTACTTCCATCTCTCATCAGCATCAATAGCAATATCATTTATCATAATCAAAAAACAAAGAGGTCCCAACACGGTTCCTTGTGGGACACCACAGTATATAGCACTAGTAGATGAATGAAGGCCTTTATATTTTACAACTTGCTGCCTTTCCGTTAGAAAACCACGCACAATTTTTAAAATGAAATCCGGAATATTTTTCTGTCTCAGTTTTTCCAATAAAATATTATGATCAACTAAATCAAAAGCTTTTTTAAAATCTATTGCAATCAAATTTAACCACTTCCCTTTCCACCACTTCCCTCGAAAATGAGAAATAAGAAGAACTGAGATCAGGAACGGCAATCAAAAACGCAACTATTTACAAGTGATGCACATCTAATTGTTTCCATGTATACTCTTTAGTCAAGTTCATCGTTTCTTTGCAGAAAGAGCGGTTCCATGAC
This sequence comes from Branchinecta lynchi, assembly GCA_023053575.1. Taxonomy (NCBI): domain Eukaryota; kingdom Metazoa; phylum Arthropoda; class Branchiopoda; order Anostraca; family Branchinectidae; genus Branchinecta; species Branchinecta lynchi. The sequence continues at coordinate 18,692,172 of JAKZAP010000006.1, forward strand.
CTCGCAGCCATGGCGGACGAGCTCGACCAGGAGAATTACCACGACGCTAAAAGAATCAAGACGAAACACAAGGGGATAATGATAGGATGGGAAGAGCTTCTTTCCATGTTAGAAAAGCACAGGCTGGCCCTCGGCACTGCCTTCACCCTTGTCAGCATACTCAGAGAAGTTGAATCCCTCTCACAGGCAGTTCTGGAACTTGAGGTAAGTGTTCTTATACTCCTATAGCTTTTTCATTAATATTATTAGTATCATTATTCGGTACAGTAGAGGTATGCTTATTTTAACGTTGCCTAACAGTGAACGATTATCGATGAAAACACTACCCATATCAGACAAAGTTTACTGCAAAATACTTGCCGAAAATGCTTATTTCATGTCCAGATAATCATTTGTCAGTCTCATTTTGAAATATTTGCTCTCAATTTCTCTTTGATTCTTCCTTTCAAAAATCCCTTCAAATTCCCCTTCCATCCAATCTAAGTGGCGCGTAATTTCACGAAATTGATGGCGTTCAAACATAACCAGTATACACCAATGGAAGAAGAAGCATATTTAAATACCAACGATAGATCTACAAAGTATACACAAATCCTCGATTTTTGGGCATGTTGCCCCAACGTATGGGCATGGTACCCCTGTGAAGTTTGGTTTAACTGAGACTGGTTACATACCTAAATAGGGTCTTCTTCCTGTCCCAGATCAAAAGATACCTGATTTTACTTTCTATCCAACCTCATTTTCCAATTTACAAGATGTTAGAGCACTTCCAAGATACATAGAGTTTTTTGGAGGCCACTTCTCTTCTAGTGGGTTTATCCTATGCTTTTTCAGAAAATTGCTGCTAGGTAGCATGGATGAGGCAAGCTTTTCAATCTGTTCACTGGAGATAATAGTTCCTTTAGATTGTTTGACTTTTATTGTATTTATTTTGCGTTATTTTTTTTTCACTTTTTTTTTTACTCTGACTTTTGAGTTTTCGACAACATGGAAAAGGATTGAGTAACCTAGTGGCAACTACATGGAAGAGGATAGAGGAAACCCACTCAGAAAGAAGCGGCCTCCACAAAACTCCTTATATCTTGGAAGTGCTCTAACATTTTGAAAATCGGAAAATGAGGTTGGATAGAAAGTGAAATCAGGTATCTTTTGATCTAGGACAGGAAGAAGACCCTATTTAGTTATGTAGCCTGTGTCAGTTTAACCAAATTTCACAGGGGTACCATGCCCAAAAACTGAGGATTTGTGTATGACTGCAAAGTAGATATATATGTGCTCGGCTAAGGCGATTTTTCCCATCGCCTAAAAACACTAAATCTTTAAAGAAGATGCAGAAGAAGAATTGCAACTCAGTTTTTATGCCAGAAGAAAGCTGAAACTTTGACTGTTAGTTGATATCAAGTAGTTTTTTTCCTTTCCATCTGACTGTTTTATAATTAAGAAACAAAACCAAACAAACCATGGTGGTGAAACATTTAGAGAAGTGTTCAGATAAGCATTATCTTTACTGTGGTTGTATAAAGTATGCTGACAGTCGATCAGGATATGGCGATCGCGAGCTTACGTCACTCAAATCGAAGCAAGAAATGAAATAAAATATAAAGAAAAAAAGTAAAAAGGAGAAAAAAGCTTTAAAAAAGAGAAGTTCAAAATTCAAGATGCAAGTGTTACCCTTTTGGATGTTTCCTCATCGCTTTAAAAAATCATGGACAACTGGGCCCAACCAGTGCACGACGTTATCCACTGCTTCCTGGCCGAAGATTGAAAATTAGGTGTTTTCTGTGTGTTTATGTTTTTTATTTATTTTCTTTCATTTACTCCGCTTTTTCGAAATGGCGGGTTATAAATAAATTACTTACTTAATTACTTACTTACTTACCTACATCGCACACAAATTGACTGGGACAGTTCGTTGATTCTCTTTTCTGTGGGAGTACTGTCAGGCCATAGCTAGATTGGAGTGGTCGGACGTGATGCACTGGAATGATCAAATTGCAAAGACGAGATAATAACCATTCGCAGCTTCGTAACAGTTGGTAGCTGGATGACTTTATCTTCAACGTGAAGCAGATAACTTTGTGAAACTTAGCGCACGTAGGAAAACCATGAGAAGGCCTAGCACTTACCCCTATCCAAGCACTGTCTTTTTGCTTCTGACGGTACCCAGTTAATCACCTCAGGAATCATTACTATCTTGCAAGTTGCCTGTTAAGCTCTGCACAGTAAGTCCTGAGATATATATCCTGAGGCCGAAAAGAAGTGCGATAGCCTTCTTCGTTTATAGTGTGGACACACTATCAGGGCTTCCCTGCAGTTGGTGCCGGATTTTCTGTACTTTTGTCATCAAGTTGAAAAATGTCAACTTTTCCATTTGGAATTGATGATGGGGACTACACGTCTTGTAGGAATTCGAATCCGCGAGCATCCGACCATGACCGTCTGTCCAAGTATTATCGCTGAATGTGTTTTTTGTGCCCGAAACTTCAATATAGCATTTCTCGCCGCCCCTAATATGATTTGGTTGAGGTGTACTTGTAGTTTACCAGTGCTTTTGACAACGCTCCTTATTAGTTGCTTTTCGCGAAACCTAAAGCAACTGTTACTATACGTGAAACCTAAAGCAACTGTCACTATGAAACTGCTACATTTTTTTTTTTGCTTTTTGCATTGACAGCTAGAATAAGAGTAGTAGTACGTAAGTAAGTAAGTAATTTATTCATAACCCACCATTTTGAAAAAGTGGAGTAAATGAATGAAAATGAATAAAACACATAAACACACATAAAAAGACACTTAATTTTCAATCTTCGGCCAGAAAGGAGGCCTATTTTCTGTAGAGACCAATGAAGTATTTTTTACATTAGCCTTTGTTAATTATTAAGATATACTGGGAGCAGAAGACGAGCACAAACTATGGCCAGTACGTAATTGGATTTTTACCTAGTGTTAGTTTGACGGAAAGACAAATATAATTTTTTTTAAACAGTGATGAAGGTTTTGCAATAGAGGATGTCTGATAGTTAGATAATAATTAGAAACAAAGAAAACTTCATAGGATATTGCTATGGAAACAGTATTTAGTGCTGCATTCTTCATTCGTTAGTTCTTTCGCCTTTTTTCCCTGTCAGTTCGATTGTAATGATGGTGGGAAATATCGTTAGCTGACTTAAGATATTCAAGTCAGATCTTCTACTTTTGTGCGATGACTTTGCCAGAAATTTTTGTTTGCAGTAATCGTATGAAATCGTACTAACCAAATCATAGTTGAGTTCTTATCGCTCTATAAATACCGTGATTTGGTACCGAGATTAAACTAACTGGATGACGGCCAAATTTCGAAGTAAGGCATTCCAGATTAAGTTGGCTAATAAAGGCTGTTATTCCGCAAAGATTACTAGGCAAGAAGAGAAAAAATAGGAAGGTTATTAAAATTGAATTCTCGCCATTTCTCGATCTTAGGGCACATAATCCGTACCAGAATTAGACAGAAGAATACAAATAGCTTACACAAAAAAGTGAAATTCCTGTATTGTATGTAAATGTCGAATATACCACGCGCCGCCATGCCCCTATATCACTGTATGACTGATATGACATCATAAGAAATTGGTTGCGCTATAGAGCCCTCTGGCTCTGCCAGTAAAAGATGTGAAGAAACAGACACAGTAACAACTCTAACCACCTGATCGTCTGCACCGAAAATCCTTAAAGCACAAGTCGTGGTGGATACATTTTCTGTTCCAGTGCATGACTCGTTATAAACTTCGCTAGTTTTCCCGGAGATTACAAACCGGTCTTGGGTGTTGCACAGACCCCTTGGTTTTGATGAGAAACACGGATAAACTTTCAAAACCGATATTGGAGACCAATCAGCTCCGTTTAAGCGACACGCGGGAGCCTGATCGTGGTATAAAATACTGCGAAGAATTAGTCTAATGACCATTAGCGTTGACAAACATTACACAAGGAAGTTCGAATTTCTCGTCTATGAGGATTAACGCAACAATTAGGGACGGTGAGGTAGTCAGTAATTTAGGTGCGATGAGTCCTTTAAAAGAAAACACAATTTCTCTTTTCCCCATTCCGTCCATTTTTACGCTTCGGTCAAGTGCCATAAACCGATCATTTTTCGGTCTGTCGGTCCACTGTTCTAGAGTTAGGGTACTTTCAGAAGTGCTAGGACGATGAAACTTTGCAGGCATATCAGGGACCCGACCAAACTAACTTAGAAATAGCCACTTCTCCGATCTGACGACCGTGTGGGGAGTGGAGGGAGGGGGAATCCGAAATCTTGGGTTATGTTTAACTTTCAAACGGGTGATCGGATCTTAATGTAACTTGATATTTGGAAAGATATCCTACTTTAAATCCGAATCGGATTCATTGATTGTGGGAGAGTTAGGTGGGGGGGGGGGGGGGCAGAAATCTTGTGACACGCTTAGAGTAGAGGGATCGGGATGAAATCTGACAGAAAGAACAAGCACAAGCCCTGGATACAGAACTGGACCGGATCCGGGCTCTGTAGGGGGAGTGGAGGGGGTTCCGTAATGCCGGTGATCCCAGGTTAATGTACTTCCAAATGTTCTAGGACGATGAAACTTGGCAGTAATATCAGGGATCCGGCCAGATTGACTTGGAAATAGTCACTACCCCGATCCGACCATCTTGGTGGGATTAGAGGGAAGGGGAATCTGGAATCTTGTGACAAGCACAACTTTCGAACGGGTGATCGGACCTGAAACTTGAAAGTTGGAAAGGACAAGTGTCTGAGATCTTTCATTTTAGGTCCGGAACGGATCCGATGACTCCGGGAAGTTGGAGAGGGGATAGGAAATCTCGTGAGACGCTTAGAGTGGAGGGGTTGAAACTTGCACTGTGCGGGTAGCTGGACGGGGGGATTCCGGTGATCACGAGTTCAGGTACTTCAAATGCACTAGGACAATGAAACTTGGCAGGCTTATCAAAGACCCGAATAGTATGACCTGAAATAATCACGTCCCGGATCCAATCATCGTGGGGGGATTGGAGGTAAAGGGAATTCGGAATCTTCTGTCACGCATAAGTTTCCAACGGGTGATCAGCTCCGAATGAAACTTGACAAATGACAAGAGCACGTGTCCTTTATGTTCCGTTTCATGTCCGGACACGATCCCACTACTCTGGGGGGGGGGGGAGATGAGGGGGAAAGGTGGAAAGGTGAGTGGAGGGATCGGGATCGAACTTGGTGGGAAGATCAAGCAAGTCCTCTAAATATCAGAATTGGTTTGGATCCGGGCAATGCTTACTATTGTTCATCTTAAGCGCAAAGTACAAACATACTTTTGAGCAAACGATCCATTTTTTTTATCCCCAAGTGCCTTTGGTAATTTTTGCCTCAAGGGTTTTGCTTGCATGAGTTTGTAACAGCCGTAAGTACGCATCATAACCGCAAAGTTTAAAAATACCTTTGACAAAAAGATGCATTTTTACGATCCCCAAGGGCTGGTGATCATTCGTGCCTCAAGGATTATGCTTGCAAACACATTCTTAGCCCTCTTAAAGTGTGCATCGTAACCGTAAAATGTAAAAAAATACTTTCGACCAAAGGATACATTATCATGATCCCTAAGGGCGATGGTAATTTGTGACACAAGGGATTTGATTATAAATGATCAGAATAAACCCACGAACTTAAAAATCCCACTTTCATAGTCTGACCCGACCTTGCAAGTGCAGTATAAGCCTCTAGCTCTTGTTATCAATCTATGGAGATGCAGTCCAAGGGATGCCTAAGGACCAGTTTGCGTCGGTTTCGTCTCTCCTCCAGCAAGTGTACTACGATAGTGGATCATATCCACAATGCGGTTAACTCATAAGGCCAGTGTTAGGCTACCAATCTGGATTTTGGCCAGGAATAATTATTATTATTTTCTCTGTGACCGCCAGGAAATAATTCTTCTAAGGCAGAAAACCCACTCGACAGACCTCCAAGGAATTTAATTCTAGCGAAGAAGAAAACTAAACTGGCAGTCGGCAAACAAGTTTCGAAATTTCAAAAATACGTGTTTGCTATAAATCTTGTCCATGAGGAATAGATGTACTTCAGATCAATATAATGGAATTTAGACCTTAGATTTTGCTGCGCCACCCGGTAACACTGCTTCGTTTTCTTCAGACCAACTTCAAATCTGAAGATGTTGGTCGGCACCTCATGGCTGTCGAGGACCTTCTACAGAAGCACAACATCCTCGAGTCGGAAATTATTTCCGTCGGCGAGTCCATCAAGAAACTTAACAAAATGGCCCAGTTGCACCTCAAGACACCTCAGCTGAGTGCTCTAGCAGAGAAGGAGGCGAAACTGCTGGAAACGAAACTGGACGCGTTGAATGATACGTATGACAAGTAAGTTGAACGTGGAGGACTTCTGTGTTCGCTGATGTGTTCGGAAATGATTATCACAAGCTTCGGGAAAGTTGCCGATTATGGAAGACCGTTCGTTGTCTGGCAGGAAGTTGGGTCATTTTGGAACTCGCGTAAAAAAGCTAGGGGAGCTTCCCGTCTTTTTCCTATGTTCCGTTGGACACCCGTTCTACAGCTGACAAAATCGGAAATTATGAGCAACAAGTTTCAATCCCCTAATGGTGCAAACACACGATCAGGATTTTAAGCTCTCTATTATAGTGTTATGTAGGTTAATCTGTCAAAGGGTGTTTGTTAAACTCTTAACAAGTGTTAACTTCTGGAGGTTTTGTAGTTCCTAGTACTTTTCCCGAAAAAAATCATATATAATCAATAATCAATCATTTACCATGTGGAAAAAGTCTCAAGTTTTTCCATATGGAAGTCAAGATGGTGCCGAAAATCCGAACAGGAGCTCCAGTCCAGGACCGACTGACCCTGACCGTGTGTTCGCACTATGGCTGCGTTCCGGAACTTGATGATCGTTAACAAATTGTTAACAGTTCTTAACTTTTTGCGTTACACGTTTCTGATTTCAAAATTTAAGCTCCGCCCACCTACAATTTCCGTTCCAGAGCTTAACGATTGTTAACTATTTTGTAACGATGGTCGGTGAGCATCGTTGCAAAATAGTTAACAATTGTAGAACTGGGAATAGTTAACGATCGTTAAAGCTGCAGTTAGCTCCGCCCCTAAGTAAAGTTAACGATTGATAACAATTGTTAAGTTTGGGGAACGCAACCTTTACTTCTCGTAGATTCCGTTGTAAAATTGGAAGACCAAAATGTATATAGTAAAAGTAGTAATAGGGGTGGGTGACACACCGTCATGGTTGGGTTGAAGTCTCGTATGAGTCCGTAAGACTGCAAAGAACTACGCACTCACTGCGAAAATGCTACAGTCTCTGGTCAGCCCACTGTAAAAAAAATCTTGCAGTATTTGCTACTGGGATTAATATTGTCTCTACTGAGATAAGATTATTTCTATTTCGGATTAATCTTATCCCAGTAGAGATACGATTATTTCTATTTCGGATTAATCTTATCCCAGTAGAGATAAGATTAATCCCAGTGCAAATACTGCAGTTAACTTTAATCCTTTCTCGGAGAAATTTTTTACAGTGTAAAGCAGCCAAGAGTATTTGCCGAATTATTACGGATTGCCACTTAGCTCTGCGAGGATTAGGCTATATATGATTGTGCTGCTCATCAGCTATGGGCGGTGCTTTCCCAGTGTTCGATCATTAGCTTAGAAATTAGCGGTATAGACAAATGGACAAGCGTGACTTTGTGGTTATGTGGAAGTCGCCAGTACCAGCACGCTGGAATATAAACGGAAGTCTGGTTTTTGCGACCTTCGCCCACCTAGTCAAATATTACTTGTAACACGAACGGGGAGACGTGGATACTTTTGCGATACGCTGGGTGGTTAATAATTAGGTGTGGCCAAAAGCTAAATATACCGAGAAGATATTTTTTTTTTGCATCGTAAATTCCGGAAAAAACACGCGTTAATGAGACTTCGTGTATCCATTCTCAGTACTCGTGATACTAGTACATGTTTCGAAAGTGTTAGGGAGATGGACTTGTCTATACCGAACAAAGGACTCAAGGGTCAGCCCTTTTCGATAATCCTGTTCAAGGTCCAAGCAGGTCGTACCGTGGCAGAATAATTAACAGTGAAGTGTTCATGCACATCATAACTTCTAGGTGGAAAGGTTCCTGTATCATCATCGTTATTTAAGCCCCCCCTTGTCGCTTGCTACTGTAGTTGTCCCTGTATAACGAAGCAGGAAACCTTGTGGAAATGATTGAACTGTTAGCTGTACGCCATCAGTATAGATAGATAGATAGATAGATTTATTTGCGCTAAAAAGCCGCAAGGGCCATGGCAAATACAAAATAATAACAACAAAACAACAACAATAAGAAACCTACAAAAAACCTTCCCGATGTGACAGAGCGATCCGAAGGAATCTTCCAAATCTCTTTAAATCCCCAAAATGTTTACTTTTTAATTTTCTAACAAGTTCCTCCCTCGAGAAAAAACCCACCCTAAAAATTTCCTCCCTTAGATACCTTAAACCCTCACAATCACAAATAAAATGCTCTACATCTTCATCAATCATCCCGCACAAAGGGCAGAAATAAGGACCAGACGAAACTCTAATTTTCCCAATATATTTTCTTCTTTGGCCAAAAGGCAAACAATCCCCTCTCAGACTAATTAAACATTTCAATTCTTCTGGAGATAACCCCGACTTAAAATAAATTTCTTCGCCCCATGCCTCCTTAACCCTATTGTAGAGACTCAGGGACCCAGGAATCCAAACCTTACAACCCCACGCCTGCAACTCCTGGTCCTTTAATACTCTTTGGACTTCTTTCGCGACCTCACCTACCTCTAGCTGAACCCCCTTCCCCTCGTTCCACCTACCTGACAGTCCACACTCATTCAAAATAGTCTTAATTTGGCCAGGCCAAGTACCCTCACGTTCATCCTTTAGTGCCTCCAGGTATGCCGCTTTGGTCAACCGTACCCGAGGAAGCGTAAGGATTTTTTCCCAGAATTTAACCATACGAACTAAACGAACACTACGAAGACTAGTAAGGCCTAAATCTCCCTTCAAAACTAAACTATTTAAAGTAATATTTACCCCTAGAACTCTTTTAAAATACTTAAGCTGTACTGCTTCAAGCTTATCCCCCTGAATAAAACCCCATATTTCAGATCCATAATGCATTGCTGACGCTACTTTCGTAGCAAACACCTGCTTGTGAAATTTAACATCCTTTAGTGCTATTAACGGACTTCTAAGAATAAGATTAGCACATCGATTACCCTTCACCACACAATGCTCAACATGCTTCCCAAATCGACCCTTTGCAGAAAGTTTAACTCCTAAATAAATAAACTCCTCCTTAATTTCTAACTCCGTACCACCAAAATTTACTTTATCACTAGCTGCTATTTTCCCCCCTTTACGAAAAACCATCACCACTGACTTTGAAGCATTCAATTCCAATTCTTTAATTGAAAGATAATCCGTCACCAAATTTAGAAGCTTCTGTAGGTTATCACGTGAACCAGCCACCAATGCTATGTCGTCGGCAAAAAGAAGCATGCAAAGGCGAAAAATATCAACAGAAAGCATAGGAGCTTGTCCATCCCGCATATAAGAATCTAAATCATTAATATAAAGTGAAAATAGTTTAGGCGACAAAGTGCAACCTTGTTTTAAACCCATTTTCGAAGAAAAAACCTTCGAAAATTTCCCAGCAACCCGAACTACAAGTCTTACATGTATATGTTAGGCGGGCGAGGGGTGGTGGTGACAGGAGGTTATCCTCGAAATCCCTCCCTTCCCCCGAAACAGTATGAAATAACTGCTATTGACGTACAACAGTTATAAAAACTTAACTAAGACAAGTTAAAGATCTTGTCCGTTTAAAGCTTCCTTAAAAATACTGAAGTACTGAGAGGTGTCTGTTTCTGGTACTGGTATATCTAAGATGCTCTTTTTATCCTTCTTATTACATTTTTTTTTATATATTTTTATAATTTTTATTTTTTTTATTTTTTATTTTTTTTTTATCACTTTTGCACCGTCAAATATGATTCGCAGTCAGCTTGGGCTGAAGGAACATCTATGCTCTTGGGTTTGGCATAACAAGTCAAGGAATTAAGTTGTTTTATTTCGATCAAACCGTGTCGTGAGCAGACAACATAAAACTAGGGAGAAGCGTCAAGACTCGAAAAAAATTGACACATACTCGAATAGCAACGACACTAGAACCACTAGCGTTAGAGAGCGTCCCTACTTAAACTCAATCAGTCGTGCGCCAGTGCTGGCTCCGATAACTTCATATCCTGAACATAGCAAAAAAAAGATACGACCTCCCTTGTCACCTCGATACATAGATAGATAGATATTTAATGCATAAAAGCCAACAAGGGCCATCGTACCACAACAACAAAAGAAAAAAAATAAAACAGCAAGAACACTATACCAATATTTAAATTTACAGGGATATACAATTTTCCCTGTGTGCTAGCGCTATCCGGAGGAACCTTCCAAATAGTTGAATAGCCTGGAAACTTTTCTCTTTCATTCTCTCAATCATCCACTCACTCCCACACGCTCTCACTCCAAACAACTCTTGTTTCAACCCATTCCATTCCTCACACTCTCCCACAAAAAACTCATACTTTCATTATCGCATCCACACATAGGGCAAGACCGCGCTTTATATCTTAGCTTAGCTTTATATCTATGAATTAGCATCTTAGCTTGGCTTTATATTACTAGAATTTTCTAATCCCGCAAGTTTTTCTCGCTTTAAATGCCGCAACCTCAGTCGGCGGCTCTACGCCTATGGCCCGTTTGCGAAGCAAGCAAAGCATAGGCCTTGGCGCTACTCTCTAGTGTCATTTTGCCCTGGTCGTCAGCAAGATCATTCTAGGGACCAGCTTCTTAGACTTCTCAAGATCCGTTTGCTAAATATAATAATAATAACAGATTTATTGCCCATCGTAATGCACAAACGTACAAAAAGACGGAGTAATTAAATAAAGAAGAAGGAAAAGAACTAAAAAAAATTGAAGAAAAAAGAACTTTACTGTCAACAACAATAATAAAACGAAAAACAACAAAACACTGACAGAATTTACAAAGCATCTGCTGAGCTACAAGTAGTAACTACTACTACTGCGCTGTCGCCTTTCCCGAATAACAGATGTCCGGTTGTAACAGATGTGTGTGAACTTGATTTTGAAAGTTGGAGTGGAGCTCACTGAGAACCATACATAAAAAATGACTAAAACGGATAGGTTAGCTGGGATATTCTTCAGCGATGTTTCGGCCCTTCTTGGCAAATCTCCTCTTCAGGCTGTAGCTGGAAGAACCTAACCTACAATAAGTGAATGAAGCCTCTAGCAACTTTAACTATCCTGTTTGGGGGAATTACTTCTTAGAAACTGCTGTAGGGGAAGAATATCCTAGCTGACCTATCCGGTTCTAGTCATTTTTATACATAAATACATGAATGATTTATTTGCATATTAAAGGCCTAAGTAACAAAAACAATACTAACACACTATTAAAATGGTTTTACCTACACTATTTACACAACTTCTACATCAGAAGAAATCTCTCCGGTGTTTGAAAGCTAACTTGAGGAGCTAAACAACATTTCTTATTTCTTCAGAGTTTGTACTCCCGTCATTTTTTTAATCCATTTCGTATCATTTCCCTTACCCCAAAGCTCTCGTCCCTTAGCCCCTTAACTCCCTGCATTCAGACAAAAGGTGGCATACATACGGCTCACCAGAATAACTGTGCTCAACAAAACATTTGATAAGGTGTGTTTTTATGGCACTTGTTTTATGTAGTTTTGGTGTAGTTTCACTGTAGTTTGACTTACTTTTGTTTCAGTTATGAAAGTACAGTATGTGTACCGTTTTCTTTGTCCATTACACATACTGTACTTTCATAACTGAAACAAAATTACGCCAACCCGATGAAAAATTTATCTCAGAATAGTAGTATGAAGTTGTACGAAAAAGTAGAATGGAGTACTAACTGATTCTACTTAAGGGCTACCGTGTTACTGCATTCTACTACATGCTACTATGAGCAAGATTGGATGCTCCTAGAGCAAGACAGATGCTACTGGTTACTGCTACTGAAGATTGGCCTAGTCTGAGGCACATTAAATGATAGTACTCTTTACTACTACATATTACTAGATGCAACTTTTTCGTACAACTACCATACAACTACGCCGGCTACACATTTTTCATCGGGAAACTACGGTGAAAGTACAGTAGAGGCATGCTTAAGTGAACGTTTGTTGACAGTGGACTTTGCCATTTTCATGCACTTGCTGTGTCTAACGCTAACTACCAGTTAGCCAAAATAGGTAATTAAGGGCATCTGAAAACACCTGTATAGGTATTTTGGATCTTCATTCTACCATTTAGAGCGTGTTCCACCCTACTTACCGTAGTTACTACGCGTGACGTCACGAATTCTGGCTTTTTGCCGTCAATGCTGGAACGATTTTTCTATTTTCCAGCAGGATCTCACGCCAGGGGTAATTCCGACCAATCACGTTACAGAGATGCGTAGTTACTACGCTTACTACGCTCCCGAGCATGGTAAGCAAATAGTAACTATTAGTTACTATTCTGACAAGGTTGGAACGGTCAGCGTAGTAACGTTTCGTGAGGATGGAACGGAAATAGTAACTAATAGTAACTATTGTTAGAATGGTGGAACACGCTCTTAGCCAAAAACTGCACTGTTCGCATTAAAGTAACTGTTCACATAAGCATACCTCTACTGTACAACGAAACCACATGAAAAAAACGCACCTATAGCTTCTAGAACCTATCCGTAACTTTTGTCATTCCTTTGATTGAGACGGATTGGATTTACTTTTCAGGCTGAAAAAGATGAGCAAACATCGCCGGGCTCTGCTAGAAGATGCTCGGGTCGCTTTTCAGTTTTTCCAGGACCACGAAGAGGAGGAGGCTTGGGTCGACGAGAAGAAGAGCATCTGCCAATCAGGGATCACTGCCAATAGTCTTCCTGCGTTGTTACGGAATCAGCAGAAGCACAAGGTCAGTTCTTGCCTGGCAGTTGGTGGATAAAATGCGTTTTATAAATCATTCTCTGTTGCTGGATTTCTTCGTAGATCTTATCGGAATTCGGAGGCTGTTTGCGAGTCTGTAAAAGCGTACGGTCAGTTTTGTGGGTTTTCGATCGTGATCGTAGAACTAAATATTGTGCATTCTAACTTGTTATCGTTATTGTCGGAGAAATCTGAGATTAAAATTACTCGGTGAGACGCTTGCACTGACAGAAGTTTCATAATAGATGACACAAAGATGCACGGTTTCAACAGACAACGCTTGGGATGTAATCTCTTGTGTTTTGAAAACGTTATGCATTAAATTTTATGAATTACAGAAATTGAGGTGAAGAGCCGAAAACGTACGAAACAGCGTATGATGACTTTCCCAGATTGTGACGACACAACAAAAAAAATCAGCAGATGCTTTTTCGCTGTTTTTCGGCTCATCCTAGCAATGCTTGTTATGCTTAACATTTGATGGATTATGTTTTCAGAATCACATTGGTTTACATCCCTAGTGTTGTCTGTTGAAACTGTGCATCCTTGTCTTGTCTGTTCTGAAACTTCTGACAATGTTGGTTCTAAATTTTACATAAAATATAACAGAAGCGGAATTTATCTTGCACAAGTTTGTCAGTATGACGGTTACGGTTCTTGAAGACTTCTGAAAGCGGATTGTTACACGTCGACACAAAGCAAAAAAAAAATGTATTACACAATTTTCCTGACTGAGATAAAGCTGGTTGAAAGCGAATGGAACGCAGATTTTCCGCTCGAGTATAGAATTTCCGGTAGGTTGAAAAACTGTAGGCCTAAGAACCAAAGGTTTATTCGCGAACTAACATTAGTCTTTGTTGCCTATCTCCAACGAGAACCCACACGTTCTTCACTGTTTCTGTTCATAGATTAGCCCAATGTCAGCGTTGATGTTATGAGACCGTCGGAATCTGTCTGACCTTCTCTTGTGATCACCCGCTTAGCCTATTAACGTATTTGCTGTTTAAGCTACAGACACACGTTAAAGATTCCATATCGACTTCAGCGTCCCATCCTCTGGAATACGTGAAAATTTTCAGCATTTTCGGCAACATCCATGACGAAAAATTGAGGATATTGTTGAAAGGGCTTGACGGCCTCGAGGAGGCGTCATAAACAATCTCGTAGTGTGTCCGCAGCTTTATTCTTGATCTGACACTAGCATGATGCTTGCATGTACTAACCTCTGTTCGGGTTATTTGAGTTTCCACACAGCCTGGTTCTCACTGCCCAGACTTGTCCGGGTCTGACGAGAAAACAGAAAGACTTTACTAGAAAAAAATTCGACAAATTCTTAAGAAATCTGGGCAGTAAGAACCAGGTTTAAAGCGGTTTGACGCGGTTTGCAGGCGATTGCTAAAAGGGAATAATGTTTCACAAGCAACTAACTCTTACTGCCAAAAATTGGCACTGTCGGGGTTCATTCCAGCACGAGTTTGCACAAGCCATAACACTGAGAGGTCTCGTTCAATGGCTACTCGAGTATCACGCCGGTTTGTGTATTCGTGACTGTTACTGACTATCCGGGAGACGGCTGCCACCGCTTGAAGCCGCCTGTAGCATGTAAGGAAACTGATTAGTTTAGTTGCACTAACTTTTTTTGTTATTTACATCCCGATTGGCTGTCCGCTCTAACACCGATTCCTTGGTTGCAGACTCGCTTCCAGGTGAGTTTCCGTTGAGTGGTTGCTTATAGTTCATACCCAGCTCGATGTTTGATGCTTAAAGTGTGATACTTTATGTATGCTTCTTGTGTTTATTGCCATTTCTGTATTGTCATTTCCGTGTGGACTTTCTCACAAGGGAATATCAGTGGCGTGTTCATTCTCTGCCAAGTTTCGCCTTTGCCTGTGGGAGCTTAAAGAAAAGAAAAAAGTTTTCGATTCGAAAGGCGATCAAAAATCTTAATAGTCGACACTATTAAGGGACACCAAAGGACACCTGAACAATGAAACCATACTTGAACACACCATGGAGAATGCATTTATGGACATGGCCACGGAGAGCGTTCTTCTCCTGAGCGTGAAGTTTTCAAAATAGGGATGTTCGTTTCTGGAGGTACAGACTCCAAGACAAGCGCAATTCATTCAAATCTTGTACAGCGCTGGCCGGATCGTATTGGAATTTCTTCTGTATACATGTTTGGGCTTAACTGGTTAAAAAATATTCCAGAACAAGTGTTGATTGGAGACATTTGTTCATTTCTAAAATTGTTCGGTATTGAAATAAGGACAGATGCAAAATGGAGCAAAAATCATAGCTTGGAAACACTATTTCGTGTTTGTATTGGGTTTTCTGCAGGCAATGTTAACGGAAGTCATAGAGATTGGGATGATACTTGGTACTCTTCATTCAGGTGTCCTTTAATGGTGAGATAACTCAGTGAAAGCAAATATTGTACATCTAAGCAATAAATGCGTTTTTGCAGATACCATGGTATCTGATACCACGGTCTAAAGTCGTTTTCGCAGTTACCGGGGTATCTGATACCACGTCAAAAGGAGTTTTTGCAGTTATCGTGGTATCTCAGCAGTTATCGTGGTATCTGATATTCAGATACGTGTTAAATGATCGTGGCACCTGAAAAAGTAATCTCATTTTCATCATTACCAACAGTAGAGCTTAGGATTCTGTCAAATTGGTGAGAAAGAAGGTTGGAATTTAGTCATGTAACCGGACATCACTTTTTCTTTAGGGACGACTTCGAAAAGCGCAATTTCGGCAATTGTCGTTTTTGCAGAGCAACCGTGGTAACTGCAAAAACGACTAATTGCAGTTCAAGTTGCCGTGGTAACAGACACCATGGTATCTGCAAACACGTAACTAATGAGTTAAATCGTAACTTGCTGTCGCGTTTATGGTTTTCCATACTCGCCATCTAAGGTGAATCATTTCCTTTCCCCCAGCTGTATTTAACGGAATGGGTGGCGGGGATTTAGTTAGAATGGAGGATACAAGGATGCTGGTCGACTAGCTTCTGCCATCGCTAAATAAAACTCTTGATGACTAACTCTCCTTGCCGATACAAAATCGCCGGGTACCAAGCGGAAGAGCCATAGCTGTGCCCAACGATCACCATGATTGGTTGACACAGAGTTTGAGTTGTTGAAATTCAGTAGTTAGTGAGACGTTTTCTTGTTCTTCCTGAGGATTACTGGCGTGTTTTGGACTTAGTCATATAGAGTATTATACTACCGTTCGCTGAGGAGTTTTTCGAAGCGAGTCATCGATGGAGCCATAAACTGGCTGACATGATGGAAGCATAATGACCTTCATTAAAACACGACAGAGTTTTCCTGGACTCGACAGTCTAGCCATTTGATATTCCGAGGAGACCCTGTGAGTTAAGAAGGGATCATTTTGCATTCTAATCAGTGTTTTATGTAGGCGTTACAAGATGAAATGAAAGCCCGGTGGCCAAAAGCGGAACGACTCTGTGAGCACGGAAGGGAGCTGGTGGCAGCTAGACACCCAGAACACGAAGATATTCAAATACGGATTAATTCCATCGAAATGAGTTGGAAGCATCTGAGGGAACTTGCAGAGAAAAAGAAGGCATCTTTGGAAGACGCGTCTGAAGCCTGCCAGGTATATTATGTATTTTATTTGTACTTTTGCGACGACAGCCGAGTAGAACAAGACCAAAGGTTTCGATGGGATCCCAAAAATTTAATAAGATAAGAGATTTCCGTAAAAGCACAAAGGGCCATCGAAACAACAAAACAACACAAAAACGCAACCATAACTTCAACCACTATTTACAAAAAACTTTCCCTGTGAATCATAGCTACCTTTAGGAATCTTTCCAAATTTCTAATATCTCTAAAACTTCTACTTTTCAAAATTTGTTTAAACCTTTCCTCCCCCCAAATGATTTCCCCAAATATTTCATTCCTCAGGTCTTTTAACTCCTGACACCCACCCATTTAATAGAAATGCATTCATTTATTTTGGCACACATCGGACAAAAGTAAGGACCACGAAGCGGGGAGGTTTCGATGGGATCCCAAAAGTGTAATATCTGATACAGACTTTAACAGATTAACGCAAATGGTAATCATCTGGGAACACCAAGTTCAGATATGGATTCAGCATGTGTGTTTACCCTTATGTCCTACGTCGTATGTACTTTGACGAAATTGATCAAAACTTCCTGCCTTACTTCTGCCAAATTTCTAGCTTCGGCCGGATTCCCGGTGAACTTGTCTGGCAAAATCTACAGCTCAAAAACGAATTCAGCATGTCTTCTTACCCCTACACCGAATATCTCATCAATTTCAGATAAAAAAATTACTTTTAACAAATGTTTAGGTTTCACCCGAATTCCGAGCGAACTGTACGTCCGGAGAGAAAAAATTAAGCATGTGTTCTTACCCCTAAATCAAACTTCTAATCAGATTTAGATGAAACTTTTACATTTTACAAATTTTTCGGTTTTGGCCGGATTCTGGGCGAACTAGCCCACTTGACCGGTGAGAAAAATTTCATTCGGATTCAGCATATACCCTTACCCTTAAATCTCTAATAAACTTCATATTAAACTGTTACTTTTTATAATTTTTCCGGTTTGGCCGGATTCCGAGTGGACTACTTGTCTGACGAGAACATAATTTTCATATTCCGATTCAGTATGTGTCTTTACTAATAAATCGACTATCTCATTTGCTTTTATCTTCGAACTTGACCTGTAGGCTACTTTTACCCAAGGAGTCCTCATGCCCAGTTTGAATAAAATATCTCAACCCCTTCGAGAGTTATCGTGCTAACAGACAGACAGACGGACGAACATACGGACAACTTTTACGAAATCATAGGTATCCCGTCACTTACGTTTTGGGATCCCAAAGAGTCTCCGAAGCTCTGCTCTAGCTGTGCCCGTTTCTTTTCTTCTGATTCCGCTTCGAGAGTATGCGGATTCTGCGGCTGTATGATTATTTGATATTACGTGACACAGATTGTGCATGCCGACGACCATGGTTGAGACCTGAATGTCTGAAACAAAATATACATCCAAATTCTATTCTTCAGGGACTGCGCGGCACATTTCGCAAGTTCGAGCTCCGTAGGCAAGTCTGCATGTCTGTTCTTGTTTGTTTAGGTGTTCATAAACATCGTCAATCGGAAATTGTAACTGCATGAAACAACGGCATCTTAGACACAGTCAAATTGTGTGAGTTTCGTGCGTGCGGTTTTGCGCCTTCTTGCCTCACGGACTAATGAACCTGTCTTTAATCATATTCTGGTGTTGTTCAGTTCAAGCAGTGAAGCGTATAACCACGTTGTAATTTGCAAATTTGCGTCACCTGTTGGCGTTTAAGCCAAGAGGTGACGCAAATTTGGTGGCGTTTAAGTCCACTTGCCCTCCGGCCAAGTGCCATATAGCGATCGCAATTTCTGTCCGTCCGTCAGTCTGTTGGTCGGTCCGGGTTTGCTAGTTCGGGCACTTCCACGTAAGCCAGGACGATGAAACTTGGCACGCATATCAGGGACCCCAAATGATTAAGTTGGAAATAGTCACTTTCCCGATCCCAATATCATGGGGGGAGTGGAGGGAGGGGGAATCCGGGATATTGAGGAATTTCTAATTTTTAAACGGGTCATGGGATCTTGATGAAACTTGATATTAAGAAAGACCTACTGCATACCCCGATTAAAATCCGGATCGGATCCGATGACTTTGGGGGGAGCTGGGGGGGGGGGGATCTTGGGAAACGCTTAGAGTGGACAGATTGGGATGAAACTTGGTGGGAAGAACAAGCACAAGTCCTAGATACATCTTTGACATAACCGGACCGGATTCCGGCACTGTGTGGGGAGTTGGGGGGGGGGGGATTCTGGTGATTCAGCGAGTTCAGTACTTCCCGATTTAGTAGGAGGATGGAACTTGGTAGGAATATCAGGGATCCGAATATACCGACTTGAAAATAGTCTTTCAACGATCCGAATATCGTGGGGGGAGTGGAGGGATGGGGAATCCGGAATCTAGTGGCATTTATAAGTTTGAACGGGCGATCGGATTTGAATGAAACTTGGCAAGTAGAAAGAGGTATTGTCTCAGATGTTCCGTGCCAAGTCCGGACCGGATCCGATACTCGGGGGGGGGGGGGAGGGGTCACCGGAGTTTTTGTGAAACGCTTCGCGTTGAGGGATCTTGGGGGGAATTTGGTGGGAAGAATAAGCATAGGCATTAGATCCTTTCTCGGCAGAACTGGATCATATCGGTGCTCGTTGGTGGGGGGGGGGGGGTGAGGGGTTTTCCCAGAATTCTGGTGATCGCGAGTTAGGATACTTCCAGATGTGCAAAGGAGGAGAAAACTTGGCAGGCATATTAGTGACCCGACCAAAAAGACTTAAGGACCTGACACGATGCCCTAGGAAGACTTCCGCACCTGGAGCCGACAATTTTCGGGGAGTTGAGGGAGGAAGAATCTGGAAATTACTGACTTCCGTAGGTTGCGAACAAATGGTTCGATTCAAGTGAAACTTTATGGGTGATCAGAACTGATGATCTACACATACCAAACATGTGTCCGAACCCATTCGGCAATGGTTGGGGGAGTTTGGGGGGGGGGGGGGGGGTCCGGAAATTTTGTGACATGCTCAAAACCAACCGGGATGCAAGTTGGACAGTACCAAATTTATGCGGCGTAGATTTTTCATTTGGCGTCCGAACCGGTTCCGACCAAGGTATAGGATGATGAAGCGGGAACCGGAAATTTGGAGATATGCTCCGATTCTCGTTAAAATTCATGGACGGGAAGAAGAGATGTTAGAGATGCAAAGTTTATGTGGCCAAGTCGTTTTCGGCCACAGTGGGGGGTGATAGAGGGGGAGTCCCGGAAATGTTGTGACTCGCATAGGGATTGAAATAGTGGAGTGATTTGAATGAAACTTGGAGAGTAGAGAGATTGTGCCTTCGACTACATATTTTAGGGTCCAGATTGGATCCGAGCAGGGTGGCGAGGAGTACTGGAATTTCCGGGAAAATGCTCAGATTTACTTTCTCGTTTCTCACACAACCTACTTGTGACAAGTGCCATATGAGCTCGTAGCTCTGTTATTTCAGAAAGACTAGCGGGGGTTCAAATGAATTATCCCTTTTATTTTAGCTTATTACCGGCCACACTGTCAGAATTTTCTTAACAGATAACACAAGAATGCGCGGTTTTAGCTGACAACACATGGGATGTGATCTGTTGTGATTTTGAGAATGTAATGCATTATGTTTTATGCGTAACAAGCATTAGCAGGAAGAGCCGGAAAACCGCCAAAAAGCATCTACTGACTTTTGTGATATCGCGACGACTGTCAAGTTGGGAGTGGTAAGACTTTTGTCTCAATTCCAGTTTCCAATTTGTTTGATAATAAAGCAAAATATATCTCTCGTGGGCAGAGCCCAAATATGATGTTTTTTTAGTCATAAACAAAAACAAAATAAGTTGTCAACAAAAAGAATAACAGGGCAGAAAAATGCTAATATACTGCTTTATGAAGCTCGGCACAAAGCTTCTGTAAGCGTCTATGCAGGAACTAACGGTGGTACAAGAGTATAATTTAGTGTTGCACTAGTTTTAAAAAAGAGATGTTAAGCATACGCGAATCTGATCTAGTCTGACGTGATCGCGCGTGAAAAAAGATCGCAAGGGGGGTTGTCTGTTGAAACCGCGCATCTTTGTGTTATCTGTTCTGACAGTCCAGGGGCGCTATTGGGTTGGTGGGGGACGCCCCCCCCCCCCCTAGGTTTCAATCTCAAACAAAGAATTAAAACAAATACGCCAGCTATGCATCGTTGCTGACCTACCCGGCTTTAGCCATTGTTAGAATATACGTTTCCCAGTCAGCTTGGGCTCAAGGAAGACTTAAAGTCTTCCTCTTTGTGCCTATTTTTGACCGTTCAGGGGGTTGCAAAAGGCAAAATGCAAATTAAAGACTTTACTTTTAGGTATACTGGAAAACTACTGTTAATTTACCCCAAAAGGAGTAGCTAAAAGTTGATGAGTCAGTGTAAAAAACCGGGGGTTGAGACCCAAAATTGATCTTTGGGTCTCCCTCCTACGGTTAACTGAAATGGCGTCACTGTTTGCGGCCAGCCTTATGCTAGGAGTGTAGCTACGTCCTAAAATTATTAATGTGTATATTGTGGGGTCAATTACCCAGACATTATCTGTTTACTTAAAAGAAAATCACCTTCTGATTGACGACAAACTATAAAAATTGAAAAACCCAAGAGCGGAGAAGAATCCAGAAAAAAATCAGAAAAACCGGTTTCACGATATTGTCTATTCGATAAAAGCATGAAAGGAACAGAAGAATGGTGTCCGCAAAACCTGTCACCTTTTTCTCTCTCTTCCCACTTCTCTCTTCTAATCTTTGTTTTTGTTCCAGTTTTTCGCAGATGTCAACGAAGCAGAGTCGTGGCTAAAAGAGAAACTCCCGCTTGTGCGATCTGTGGACTGCGGGACAGATCAGACCTCAGCTCAAGCCTTATTGGCCCGTCACAAGGATCTTAGCGGACAAATCAGAGCATATGAGGCTGAAGTTAAGGCGCTGGTTGCACAGGCGGAAAAGCTGTCGAAGATGAATATTGACGGTCACTCGGTAGGTTCAGTTGTTCGTCACGATGAAGGAGCACATTGTTTTCTTACTGCAAAAAAATAACCTGATCAGTTTAAGAAAAGCAATAGAGAAAGTTACAAGGTCTAGGCACATCCATCCGTATGTAGACAGCCTAAAAGCAAGGCTTCACCTTCTAGATGTCTGGGGACTTCCCACAGTCAAGCCAACCCTTCTTTATTTTCATGATAACGATCATAGCTAATTTTGCTACTCTTCAGCATTGCCTAGATGTCCCCTTCAAATATCTTTTTTCTACCAATCAAGATTATCCATCGCTAGGTCCATTCCCTATCCTCTTATCGCATTCCTTTCAATATTTATTGTGTTATGTCAAATGTGTGGCCTGTATGACACCTTCCGGATTCCGGAATGTAGGCCCCCGACCTCCACACGTTTTTGACCTGGATTCGTCTTCCGGGGTACATCTGGACCAAAGCGGATTTCTGGAATCTTGGAGGAAGTCTTGAAGGTGAAGCATTGCCTCAGTTCGGTCATGCCATGCTCCCGTAGACAGTCTATCTTACTTGTATTGTGTATTACTGACTACCACCTGGAAGTCCTGGAACGGATAAATTCGTGACACATCTCCTGCTGCCCCATGAATATCCAGGTATATGCATCGCGGCAATACGAGTCCTGTGTCTTTGACGAATCATCGGGTAGAAAATTGTCTTGCGTATTAGTCGTCGGATTTTCCGCATATATATTTTCTGTTTGCGAGCTAGTCTGTGAAAGGGAGACTCTGGGGGGGGGGGGGGAGGGGCTGAAGACGATAGACATGATGAAAGGGCTGCTTTAGTCTACTACGGGAAGGGAGGGATGGACTGACTCGGATCTTGGATACCAATAATAGGCTGAAGTGCAATAACGGTGCGGCAAATTATCATGCGTATAAACTCTTGCAGTTCTCGGATAAGCCAGAGCAAGTAGCCGCTACTCCTCTGGAAGAAGAGGAAATTGTTGAGACAATACAGTACGTTGACGAAGAGTACTTCGTCGAAGAACCATTCGAAAAGACGGAACTAAAAACTGTCACCGAAGATCGCCTAGCGCCTCAGGCAAAAGCTCTATATGCCTTCAATGGCGATGGAATCGAATGCCTGAAAGGAGAGGTGAGTGGACATGGACTATTGTTTTAGTTACGTCGGGTTGGATCTCGTCAATCGGACCACGATTCCTTGAAACGGGATCATTCCGAATAAACTCGACCTCCCCACGTTGGCCAAAAGATTCGAGCAGACTATCCTGAGGTTTGGGAAGTTTCTTCTCTCTAAACCCCAGCATCGGGACATCTTACCACCCACTTCACCACTCATAACCGTACGCATCACCAAAATAAACTGGTTCCAGTAGCTGCGCGAACGAACCGCCACGCAAATTCGTTTGTACCTTTTTTTTACGGATTTGCTAAACAAAGCCGAGTGATATTTTCCCTTTTTTTTGTGTCAGTTTGTTATTTAGCATAGTGAAGCAACGCAAATTAGCTGTTAGCTATGATGTTGTCTAAATAGACCTATCTGAATGAATGAATGAATGAAGGATTTATGACGCACTGCCCAAGGGCGTAAGTGCAGTAGAAAAGGACAAAAAAATATAAAATAATCACAGAACTATCAAAAATATTTTCCACAAAAGGGGGCTTCAAGCGTCAACAATGGGTCGGAAATCAACAAACGGCGGATCAGGTAGCGGTTCCGCGTGCGCCGTGGTAGGTAGAGAAGAAATCTCAGATATCTGAAGTATGTCTAGCGTATGCGTTGAAGAGAATGCAATCCAGCAAGGAAGTTAACATACGGTGCGCAAAAGGCAGTATATAACTTCCCAATCCCAGGTCTGCTATACCTGGAACAGTTCGGCACAATTTTGCGTTAACCAAATTTATTCCTTTAGCGGGTGATTTGACTGCTTCCTCGCAAACCTTTCGTATAGTTTGCCCAATTGTAATCCCTAGCCGTCGAATTTTTTCCTCAGTTACGAGAACATTGCCTCCAACATTCAGAGAGGGTTTCCGAGGAGTAGCAGGAGCGTTGAAACAAAGGTACTGACATTTACTAGCGTTGACTGATAGGCCAATCTCGCCAAGGGATTGGTTCAGGCTAGCAACGTTTGTTTCAAGGCCCTTCCTGGATCGGCTGATAAGGAGGACGTTGTCGGCTTAGGCCAGGTAGCTAACATCGATTTAACGGAAGTTAAAAGTTGGCGTAAGCTTTATTAGGCACTGAGCAGTCGCACATTTAAAAATCTGTGGCGGTAGGACCCTGCCCTGTGGAACTCCCTTTTTCACTGTATTAGGGTCACTCAGCCTGTCTTGCCATTTGACTACCAGCTTGCATTAGGAGTACCACGATCTTAAGGCTAATATGTTTGACCTGTTTACGCCGTTTTCCATCAAAGCCGGTAGAGCCTGGACGTGGTTAACGTTGTCAAAAGCTCCAGCGGTGTCAATGGCACAAAGATGAACTGTGTCTCTCTTTGCTGATGCTTGCTTTAGAATTTGGATCAGTGACTTATGGGCATGGGAGCATCCAATTCGTTTTCTGAAACCATACTGTAGGCTTCCAAAGTCACATTTAGAGATAATTTTTGGTGCCAAAGTGTATTCGAAAATTTTGCTGAGGATGCATGAAACGGTAATTGGTCTGTAGGAGCTGCAGTGATTTACATCTTTGCCGCTTTCGAAGACGGGGGTAATCGTACCCAGAAGAACACTTTCCGGTAAGGTGGGTGTTGCCAGGATCATCTGGAATAATAGCCAGAGTATAATAGCTAAATGAGAGTAATAATAGCTAATAGCTGGAATCTCTCTCTCTCTTCCGTTTTAAGAGGGGCCTTGGCATAACTACTATTCTGGTATTTCTTTTTTTTTTTCTTTCTTCTTAGTCAACACAAGGGTTTCTCTCACACTACGCAGATACCCGCCTCATTCAGACAGTCGATTTTGAGCGTGTCGCTCCAACCTCTTAAATAGTTACTACAGTGACCGTTCCAACCTTCTCGAAATATTAACAGTATAATAGTAACTATTTGCGTACCATGCTCGGGAGCGTGGTAACTACGCATTCTGTAACGTGATTGGTTGGATTCGCCCATGGCACGATATTCTGGTGGAAAATAGAAAAAATCGTTCCAGCCTTGATGGCAAAAAGCCAGAATTCGTGACGTCATGCGTAGTAACTATGGTAAGTAGGTTGGAACACGCTCTTTATTTGCTACGGATCCAGACCATCAGATGGTTAAAATGCCCTGCAAAACCAAAATATAATTATTTCTTTTGTACAGGTTAGCGAAAATAGGGGATGGTGCGCGAGAAGCAGATTTTGTCCGTAGCCTGTGCTTCGAGTTGTACCTCTCTATGAGGGGCTGAGGACCTACTGATCTGAAGTAGTAGATGGCTTGTAGGCTTGGCGCGGAAGCCTTGTACCCTGCCTCGTTGTTGAGCGACGGGGGATGATGCGCGAGAAGCAGGTTTTGTCCGTAGTCTGTGCTTCGAGTTGTACCTCTTAGGGACTGAGGACCTATTGATCTCAAGTAGTAGATTGCTTGTAGGCTTGACGTGGAAGCCTTATACCCTGACTCGTTGTTGAGCGACTGTCGGGACATGACGGCAAATAAACTCGCGACTCTTCTTTGCTGTGACTGTACAACATCCCGTCTCTTTTGCCACTGCACGATCGCAGCAGAAGCGCCTGACCCTAGCAGATGTTCATACTTTTGTTGCCATTCAACTTTCCTTATAGACTTGTAGGCAAGTTAAATCTTTTTTGACCCCATGGTATTGTTTGCGGGATCTATTTAGTATCTGTTTTGCAGGTAATGCTTCTTCTTAACAAAAGCAATGACGATTGGTGGTTAGTGCGCCGACGAAATTTGCAGGAAGGCTACGTACCCGCCAATTACCTAAGGGAAATTGAGGCCGACGTGATCAAGGTTCAGGTTAGAAAACCAATCACGGTTACGGAAATGCGAAAAGTGAAGAAAGTTCGCAAAGTTCCTAAAGCAGTACCTGTCAAGAAAACTAAAGTCCAGAAGTTGACAAGTGAGTACCGGGGTTCAGTGTTGTATTGTTTTCGACTCAATCCACGCAGTCACTGTAGAATAATCCATGCATGAGGACCCACGCTCACTGTCGTTATATGCATGATGGAGGACCGCCCTATTCACCCCATGGCTACAGACATACGATCTCTTTAGTCAAGCCCCCTAAAGCGGGTGCTGTCTTCCTTCGCTAGCGACATCGCCGGCCATAGACTGCCTCCGTTAATGGTGCGCTGGGGGCTGACTAATTTCCGATAGTCCTTTTTCGTTCACGGGCCTTGCCCTCAACGGAGAGACTTTATACACTTACGACTGCTCGAGCCATCGACTCGTCTAGCCATCGCTGGCCCAAAACTGCGTCTGCGGTGGGGCAGCTAGCGAGGTTACATCCTATTACCTTTACGCTAAAGAAGTCTCACTGTAAGCTATGCAAGTTGAAAGAAAGCCATCCGAAGCCGTCGTGGCTTTTGATTTGTCAACGGACGGCTTTGACTGACGTGCGTTAGTTAGTTTTGTAAGTAAATTCTTTATTACCCGTATTTTTCACTTAGAACAAAACGGAGTAAATAAGAAAATAACGAAAAAAAGAAAAAAGGAAGAGAAATTTAAGGCAGAACACGAAATAGAAACATGACATTCTACATAACAGTTGCGTAATCAAGAACTATAAAAGTGTTTAAGCCAGGGGTGGTTCAATTTCCCCTGGAAGTTTGAGATTACCCGATTCAATGCGAAACCAGGGTCCGCGATCTGGTGTTTTTCAATCATGTAATGGTGGGTTTACACACTGCGTAAAATCCGAGCGTATTTTGAAATCCGAGCGTATTTTACGCAAAGACTTCTAGTAATACGGACATCTTTAGATACAAAACGGACCGATTTCTCAAATACGTCCGTATTGCTAGAAATGATTTCAAGCTCAAAACGTACGTAAAACACGCTCGGATTTCAAAATACGCTCGGATTTTACGCAGTGTGTGAATGGACCATAAGTGTTCCTTGTCCACAAGGGACAACGCAGCACAAACTTTGCCAACCTGAAGTAAAGGGACCGGAGCTTACGTTTTTGGGTCTCGGTTACCAAATTCCAAAACGGCGCGACATACAGAACATGCGGCAGTGCGACGGCGTTATACATTGTTATATGCGACAGCGTTATACTTTTGTAGCATGCTATTCATAGCTATGCCGTCTGCAATGTTCCATACATTGTATGTTTATGTATGTTTATGTGTTTTATTTATTTTCTTCATTACTCCGCATTTTGAAAACGGCGGGTTATAAATATATTACTTACTTACTTACTTACAAACCGTAAATCCATCTTATGTATTTATTTCATTTTAGTCGCTCGTAGCGCTTCCGTCACCGATGCTTCTGACGAAAAAGAAGGAATTGAAGGCCGAAAACGAAAGATCGTTGAACTCTACCAGGACCTCAACGAAATGTCAGAGGTAAGGAGACTCTTGATGGCTTTGAACTAGTTGGTCATCTTCTCTTTCAGTCACAGTGCGTAAATCGGACAGTCTCGGAATTCGCAGTAATATGTTGTTGGACAAGCGTCATACCTACCAAGACTCAATTCCCAAAGTCAGCGGTGTGCAATTTTAAGGAAAACTTTCGATCTAGGTCTTTTTACTTCTCTAAGCAATAGTTTTTACTTCTTGATAGTAGGTGCGTGTGACTATATGGTGTTAATCAAGGCACAGACCCTCTCTAGTTTATTTACGTACATCCTTATTACCTGCGCGATCAAGTCCGTATCTGACAGTGCAAAACGGATACGTCAGCTGAATTTTGTTAAAGCCATATTTCCGCCCGTCTTGGCAAGGGTACTCTTCACGCTCATGCTTGAAAATGAACGTGTCATCGATGTTCAGCTGAAAAGCTCATCTTCCAGCTCTTGTCATTGTCGTTGACGTTCGGCTGACGGACCCGTTTTTCACTGTCAAATATGATTCGCAGTCAGCGTTGAACTGAAGAAATATTTAGGTCCGTATCAGATAGGAAAAGAAGGAGGCTGTCGCAAGTCGAGTCTCGATGGACGGGCAGCTCGCTTGGGAAACGCCCAAATGCTGTAGCGGCAAAGAGCTATACTTCATCGTTATGTTGGAGGTCCAAATTCTCCCCGGGATACGGTTTTTCGTGCCTTTGGTCTGCAGTTCGAAATTTTTTGTCCGAAAACATACTCTGGTAGTTTTCATGCCGAAATTAAATCTCTGATTGATTTGCTGACAACATTATTAAGGAGTAAGCAAAATGGCTCTCTCGTGACCATTCCTACGTGGGACTGAGACTCGTTAATCAACTTGTCATTTTTTGTCGTTGGTTTTCGAATTCGGAAATGCGAGTCATTTCTCAAGTAAATCGGCTGTCTCAATTTATTTGCATCTGGATAGAGCTTCTGTTTTGGAAACATAAATGTTGGACCCTAATAGCCTTGCTAACAGCTTCAATGTGTGGTTGATAAAAGTGTCCACTTGGCGCAGTACACAAGTTCCCTACTTCTTTATGAATAGTAGAGGCGAAAGCAAATATATTATTATTAAGAGCGTGTTCCACTCTTCTAACAATAGTAAGAATTAGTTACTATTTTTTTTCCAACCTCGTAAAAAGTTACTACGCTGACCGTTCCAGCCTTGTCGAAATAGTAACTAATAGTAACTAATAAGTTACTATTTCCTTACCATGTTCGGGACGCATCTCTGTAACGTGATTGTTCGGATTAATAGTTACTATTGGCTTACCATGCTCGGTACGCATCTATGTAACGTGATTGGTCGGATTCGCCCGTGGTATGATATTCTGCTGGAAAATAGAAAAATAGTTCGGTGATGTCATGCGTAGTAACTACGGTAAGTAAGGTGGAACACGCTCCAAGTGTTATGTTGGATGGGCTGTTGGGTAGCTTTATTTTTGTTTTAGAAAAGAAAAAGCCTCTTAGAAGACTCGATCCGATTATTTGCGTTCAACAGCCACTTCGACGATTTCTCTCACTGGGCGAAAGAAAAAGAGAAACAGCTGAAAGAAAGCACCGGGCAAGATAGTATTGATGTGGCCAAGAAGCAGTTTGAGAACATCGTCACTGATATCTCCGCTAACAGGACCCGCTTGGAGAAAATTGATGCTTTGGTAAGAACCTGTCCAAGATATTCCGTTTTAATACTCAGCTCTTTTCCCCCAATCTGACAGACATATTAGATATTGGGTATTTGTTATGTTTACCTACTGCATATTTTTTTTTGTCGAGACTGGGGGCTTTTTTGGAAACTGTTACACTTGAAAGAGAACATATAATAAATTGTAGAAATGATAATATAGAGGTTAACATACTTTCAGTATGCCAAGTTTTTACTTCAGCTCCCTATTCAAAGAAGAAACTATCATTTTACTGTGGGATTACTATAGATTGACTGACCCGAAAACAACTAGCTCTTCAGTCTTCAGTTATTGATTTCATTCGATCGTGAATGTTACTGCAACTGTAATTTCTTTAGACTAACATATGTACCAAGTTTTGTTCCCGCCTTACTGGAATAGATAAAAAATGGGATCCAGTACTTGTGTATTGTTGGCCTGTTGATGGTGTCTGTGATAATCAAGTTGTTTCTTCAAGACTGTATTTTTGCACCGCCTGTATCTCCGTAGACTTTAAACGGAACCCGGGTTCGCGAAAAGCTAACAAATCTAAATGCCATAAAAGCTGTTGAAGGCATATAAAGTTGAAAGGGTTGTTAGTTGAAGATAATGTTTATTTTCGGACCTTGAATGTATTTGTTTCTTGGATTGGCTCATACTCGTGTTTTTCTAGGCCGATGAATTGGTCAGTCATGGAACCAGTCAAGCTGCTAATGTGAAAGCCAAACAGAAAGAGGCACATAAAACTTGGGAAAGCCTCGATAAGCTTCGTCAGGACAAAGAGAAGAGCCTAGAAGGAGCTTCCAGGTATGAAATTGTTGTCTTCTTTATGGTTCTTTCGCTTTTTCTGCAGTTTGCTCGAGCTCTGTCAGCTAAATTAGTGCATGTCATTATGTCATTATGTGTTTGATGAAATTATGTCCCAATGAAAAATTTGTAGCCTGCGTAGTAGTATGGCAGTAGTGAAAACGTTGCATGTAATACTATGTAAGAGCAAATAATACTATCATTTAATGTGCCTCAGACTGGTCCAATCTTATGTAGTAGTATCCAGTAGCATCCTGTCTTGCCATAGTAGCATCTGGTCTTGCTAATAGTAGCATATAGTAGTATGCAGTAACACGGTAGCCTTGAAGTAGAAGCATGTAGTAGCATCGTTAATACTGCATGCTACTTTTTCGTACTACTTCATAGTACTATTTTGAGATAAATTTTTCATGGGGTATGTGTGATTATGTCAAACAGAACCTGGTCTTATCAGCTCTCACTGCGTTCTTTGTTAAATTTGTGAGGGTCTAACAAAGCCGAAAAAATGTCTACCCAGTTTCTGCCTTAGACTTACTCGGGCTCTTAAGGTAAATAACTACCTGCATGGGATTGGGAACTCGGGATTTTTAATTTCGTATTTTGGGAGGGAGTTTATCCCGAACCATTTTTACCCATTTTTTCTCCGAACGACCGTGCCACAGAACTTAGTTTGGCATCAGAATAAAATTCTGGACCGAACATTCTCAACAGACACGAAAAATATAGATCAGTCTATGAAAAAATAATGAACTAAGCTGACTTCACAACAAACTACGATGTAGACTGTAGGCACACAATGGTTATCTCAAATTTTTTTTAGCATTTTGAAAAGTGTTGTCATCCGATATTCGAATTGCTTTGGGCAGTGAACTCCGTTACCAGCAGACCCGAATTTCCCAGTAACTACCGGTATAGACGATGCAGTTTGACAGTCGTAAGCTATTATGCCGATTTAATTTTGGGGGGCTGAAAATGATAAATAGTGTACTGCAAAAGTGGAAGCCAAGACAGAAGTGTAATATAGAATAGGAAAGCAGGGAACATAACCAACGTAATCAGTTGACCGATAAATCGCTGAAATCCATTTTTTGTCTTCAAAAATTTGCCTGAGATAAGACGAACGGGGGAATCTTCACGCTCATTGTTTTTTTCTTTGAACCTGTATTGTTCTTATGAACCTGAAGCGATTTGGGCTCCTCCTTTGCAGATAAAATTTTAAAGATAAAATTTAAAATATTTTTCAAAGGACACCTGAATGAAGAGTACCAAGTATCATCCCTATCTGTATGACTTCCGTTAACATTGCCTTCAGAAAACCCAATACATATACGAAATAGTGTTTCCAAGCTATGATTTTTGCTCCATTTTGCATCTGTCCTTATTTTAGTAACGAACAATTTTAGAAATGAACAAATGTCTCCAATCAACCCTTCTTCTGGGATATTTTTAAGCAGTTAAGCCCAAATGTATATCTAGAAGAAATTCCAGTACTATCCGGCCAGCGCTCTACAAGATTTGAATGAATTGCGCTTTTTGTCTGGTGCATGTGCAAACCTCCAGAAACGAACATCCCTATTTTGAAAACTTCGCGCTCAGGAGAAGAATGCTCTCCGTGACCATGTCTGTAAATGCATTCTCCATGGTGTGTTCAAGTATGGTTTCATTGTTCAGGTGTCCTTTAAATATTTTTATTTAAATATTTTTTTAAATTCAAATATTTTAAAGATAAAATTTCATTTGCCATGGAGTCGATTTTTTAATTTATTCGACAAGAAAATTGCGCCTTGTCGTGAGAGTGTCACTATAGTTGCGTTTTTATCTGAATTCTCAGTCCCGCTTCTTAATTCTCGATTCTTGTACAAATTATCGTTTTTGCTCTTCTCGATTTTCCGTACTCGCATTGGACAAAAATACGAATGTAGCCACCCGTTAGCGCCTGCTTATACGGGTTGAACATCCGCCCTTTGTTGACCAATCAGGGTGGAGGATGGAGACCGACAGCAGAAGCCACTTCTTGATTCTGCCGAATCGCGAAGTATTCCCTGTTCTCGAGTCTGACAAAAACGCAAGAAAGGAGAATTCGCTTGATCTAAGTAGTCCAAAAATGTGAAATAGGAAATTGAGATGAGAATCACGAGGATAATTGGGATAACGACTGATGTTCCTTCGGGCTCAGTAGAGGCTTAGCTTAAAGACCTAATCCAAACATTCTGTTTGCCTTCACGTACTGATCGCAAGTCACCAGTTTATTTATGTTTGAACTTGATTACCGGGCCAAGCAGAAGGTCTTCTTTTCCAGATGACGAAATTTTTCCCAAGACTTTATTGATTATTTTTTGTATGTCTTCAGAAGTACCAAACTGGGCTTGGGCTTTTAATTTATTTATTTTTGTAATAAACAGTTGGAGCATTAGATGGAAATTATTATTTTGATCCTTGGCTCCCGACGTGCCATAGCGGCTGTCCCGGATAATCGGCTGAGATTTAAACCATACCGAGTTATTTCAAACGGAAATTTTGTGTTTTTTTTAATTTGCTCCTGTTTGACGGTGTTTTTGGGGTTTTGAACATTCATAGTGACAGTAGGGATGGTTAGCATTGTGTGTATGGTAGAAAGACCATTTTTTGTGGTCCTCTTTAAGTTTTATTTTCTTACAGCGTTGAATTGTTCTATCGTAACTGTGATGAAGCGAAGCAGTGGATGGACGAAAAGCTGGAAAACTTACAACGGGATGAGTTTGAAGGGGACCTTAAAACAGTGCAAGCTCTGCAGAGGCGCCATGAACAATTGGAAAGGGAGTTGCATCCTGTTGAGGACAAAGTCCGGAAGGTAGCACGGATTTTTTATTTTAATGATCTGATTTCACTGTGTGTGGGGAGGGCTGGGATGCATAACAAGTACTTGGGGAAAAGAGACAGGGTTGAAAAAGATATTCTCACGCTGAACTCAAACTGGCCTGTCACATTAATCTGTATCCAGCATTTTATGTTTCCTGGGAACCTTTAGAGGGTTACAGCTGGAAGATCGGGGTTACCATATGGTGGTCTGGAGTTGTCGTTTTACATTTTGTAGTTAGTGTTACGTTATACGTATGCCAAATAAAGAGCTGTGTCCCATTAACTCTCTGGGAATAAAGAAAAGTGTGTTCGATCAGAAACCTCAGGAACTCTGCCTATTCCCGGAGAAGCTCCTGTAAACGTTCTCGGAAGGAGACCTGATTATGTTCCCATTGTTGTGTCAATTGGATACACAGCAAAAGTCCAAAAATGTGTCAATTTAGCGTGGGGTAAAGGGAAGGTGGGTCTTCAGAAGCTGGGGTTGGATCTGACGCAGTTTAGAGGCTCATCGCCAGAAGTAAAGCGTGTTCCACTTTCTGTTGTATGTTACAATAGACAAAAAGGAAAGACGTGATGCAATGCGGTAAACATAAACTGTCTCTGGTTTATTTTTCACGATTAAATCCCTTTTTAATTCCATCTTATAACCTCGATTTTTTGCCGTGTAAATAATTGCGTGATATTTGATAGTGCGAAACGGATACGTCAGCTGAATTTTATTGGAGCTATGTTTCGGCCCTTCTTGGCAAGGGTCCTCTTCAAGAAGGGCCGAAATATAGCTCCAATAAAATTCAGCTGACGTATCCGTTTTGCACTATCAAATACGATTCGCAGTCAGCTTGGGATGAAGGAATAATTGCGTGATAGCCGTGAAGCAAATCTTGACGCTCAAAGCTAAGTATTTCAGCAGGCTAGAAATCGTCCTTTATTCAAAGATAATGTATCTACATGTTTTCCCTAGGTCAAAAACCTTGCCCAGTCTGTAAAAGCTGACTACCCAAACGAAGCAAAGTTAGTTGCTGCGAAGGAGGAAGAAGTCAGCAAAATGTGGGAAGAGGTGCAGAATAGATCGAAAGATAAAAGGAGGCGAATTGAAGGAGCTGTTGGAGCCCAGATCTTCTTCAGAGAAAGTAACAATCTGGTAAGATTTATTTCGCATTTTTAACCGTTAAATATACATATATCTGGCAGTCTCAACTTTTTGTTTGGTATTTAATAACTTATGTTTCCGTCATCTCCTTTCTGATTTTATTATGGCACTTGAGCATACTCACAGTTTCTGATGTTCTTTTTAATGTCCGGACTGGATCCGACAACTGTTGGGGGGGGGGGGGGATTTCGATGATCGTGAGTGAAGGTACTTCCAGATGTGCTAGGACGATGAAACTTGGCTGGACCATTAGAGATTCGACAATATTGGCTTAGAAATCATCACTTCCCAAACCTGACCATTCCTTAAAGTACTAATCTTAACCGCAAGAAAAAAAAAATACTTTTAAGCAAACTACATTTTCGTGATCCCTATGAGCCCGTGCTCATTTTGCCTCAGGGTTTTCCTTACAAATGAACTTCTAGCTCCCTTAAAGTATGCATCTTAACCGAAAAAAAAAGATGTATATTAATGATCCCCAAGGGCCCATTATCGTTTTTGCCTCAGTAGTTTTGTTTACAGATGAATTTCTATAGTGCCTTTAAGTGCGCATCATTAGGCCTACAGCCAAGTGCAAAAATAAAAAACTCTTACCAATCGATACCAACTCGTGATTTCCAAGGGCCCATGATCATTCTTATCTCAAGGGTTTTGCTAACAAATATATGACGATTTCGACAAATTTGGATTTCACCGTGATAGTTAGAAGAGAATAAAAGCGATATCTATCTATCAGAACAAAACCCACGAATTGGCAAATTCCATATTGCATCCTTTGAATCAGCCTTGCAAGTGCCATATGATCTTCTAGCTCTTGTTTTATTTTTTCCTGTAATTTCAGTTTGTCGCATTGTAGGTACTGTCCCAGTAGGCTTGTCACATCATTTCAGCTGGTCGGTTCCCAGGCAAACGTTTTTTTTTAGAATTTGGAAAAACCAGTATGATGAAAGACAATTATAGCAAATGCGAAGAAGCTTATTCATGTTCTGCTTATGGATGTTAAAAAGGAAAGTCATACTGAGATACACGATGCACGGTTGTTATCCGTAAATTTTTTGCTGACCTGTCCAAAACCCTTAGACTTATAGAGCACACATTTTTATTTTTGAGCTGATAGGTACTTTCCCTTTAGTCAGTTTTCACATGAAAGTCGTTAGTTCATATAGAAAACGCTATTATTATTGATTATTAAAAACCAATTAAATTTTATTTATAACCCATCTAGGTAGAGCACACATTTTTATTTTTGAGCTGATAGGTACTTTCCCTTTTGTCAGTTTTCACATGAAAGTCGTTAGTTCATATAGAAAACGCTATTATTATTGATTATTAAAAACCAATTAAATTTTATTTATAACCCATCTAGGTAGAGCACACATTTTTATTTTTGAGCTGATAGGTACTTTCCCTTTAGTCAGTTTTCACATGAAAGTCGTTAGTTCATATAGAAAACGCTATTATTATTGATTATTAAAAACCAATTAAATTTTATTTATAACCCATCTAGGTAGAGACGGGGTATGGGAAAAAATGGCAAAAGAAAGAAATAACACAACAACAACAATCAAAATAACTAACATTAACAAAACCAAACATCATACAGCTCCATGGGTGGCTACAATTATGCTTCATCCAGTTGATGGATCTCCTAACAGTTATACGAAACTTCAATGAGAGTCTGTTCCTTGTCAGAGGGGGAGGCGAAACAAATAGTTGGAAAACTGAAAGAAAAGGACTGAATTCTACGAAAATGTTCGTTACTGAAGATGGTCCAGAAAGAGGAAAGATACACGTGGGCAACTTTCTGGAAATTATACAGGCATAAGTTCTGCTGGTGCGCTTTAGCAAATGGGCTATCAGTATTTTCAAGTGGTTTTAACTGAATATCCAGTTGCCAGTCGTTGATACCTCAGACTGGATTCGTTCTGGACCTGGCATCCTATAAGGTCAATGACCTTATATTAAATATTGGTCTCAGGAGAGATTCTTGAAAATTAGACTTTGTGTATTGACTGGAAAAAAAAAACACAACGGGAACTGAGAAAAAGAAGGAATAGGCATAGTTACTGGCAGAGATCCTTTAAGCAATTTATATTTCCCGTGGTACCATTAACACACTTTATACACGTTCCATAATTGAGTCGAAATAGTAGTTGTTTTTTAATTTGCAGAAGAACTGGTCGGATGGAGTGATGGAAACAATTTCCGTTAAGCCAAATGCAAAGGACGTTGCAACTGCCGAGGCAGCTCTGAAAGATCACGAGGAGATTGCCGTTGACATCAAATCCCATCAGGATGAGTAAGTCATTGTCATGAGCTTTTAGTCCATTCTGTGACATTTTTAATTAGTATATTCATCTAATTCACCTTAATGAATGAATGAATGAACTTTATAACCCGTAAAGTGTAAAATACAAAATACGGAGTATTATGAAAGAAACAAAACGATAAATAACGAAAAAACAACAACAAACAAACTAAACAAAACAACATGAACTATCTAACCAGCATCAATAACAAAGAATGTCCGCAGAGGGTCGTAAGGGTGAATCAGGTTAATGGTCTTTTTGGGATCCCAAAACGTAAGTGGAGGGATACCTATGACATCGCAAAAGTTGTCCGTCTGTCCGTCCGTCCGTCTGTCCGTCCGTCCGTCCGTCTGTAAGCACGATAACTCTCGAAGGGAATGAGACATTTTGATGAAACTTGGTGTGAGGGTTCGTTGGGTCGTCGGACCAGTCAAGTTCGTAGATGGGCTTTGTAGCTCTACATTTAGGGGTGGGGGAGGGGATTCAAATTAAGGGAAAAACAATATATTTTGAAACGCTAATGTGATAGTCGATTATGGGGTAAGAAGACATGCTAAACACGATGGTGAAAACTATTTTGTCATCGGACAAGTAGTTCGCCCGGAATCCGGCCAAAACCGGAAAGTTTGTTGAAAGTAAAAGTTTTATTTGAAGTTGATTAGATGTTCGATTTAGGGGTAGGAAGACATGCTGAAGACGACGATGAAATTATTTTCTCGACGGACAAGTATTTCGCCCGGAATCCGGCCCAAACCGGAAAGTTTGTTGAAAGTAAAAGTTTTATTTGAAATTGATTAGATGTTCGATTTGGAGGTAGGAACACATGCTGAAGACGATGGTGAAAACTATTTTCTCGACGGACAAGTATTTCGCCCGGAATCCGGCCCAAACCGGAAAACTGTTGGAAGTCAAAGTTTTTATTTCTAGTTGATTAGATAAGCGATTTAGGGGTAAGAAGAGATGCTGAGTCCCTGTATGACAATCGTATTTTACCCGGACATATAGTTCGACCGGAATCCGGCTGGAATCGGAAAATTTGTTATAAGCTAAATTTCTATTTGAAGTTGATTAGATGTTCATTACTGGGGAAAGAAGATACCCTGATTTCGTCTTTGAGCTTTCTTTTTTCGCCGGACAAGTAGTTCTGGAGTTCGGCCGGAACCGGGAAATTGGCAGAAGTGGCAGGAAGTTTTCGTCAAAAACAGATATCACTTACAGGGGTAAACACACATGCTGAATCCAAATCTGAACTTGGTTTTCTCAGGTGATTAGCTATTTGGCCTTAATCTGTTTCTGAATTTTAATTGTAAAAATGTTCAAGGAGTCTGGCGAAGACTGGATCTGGCTAAGACAAGACCCAGTTGTCTGGATCAGATATTGAATTTTTGGGATCCCATCGAAACCTTTGGTCTTGTTACACAGGTCATCACTCGAAGTTTGAATCCGAGAGGGCACGTCTATTAGTCCAATTTGCACTTTGGAAGAAATTAAGATCCTTCTTTATAAACATTCGTGAAGATTCTTCAATACTCGGAAGAGATTTTTTTTTGGAATGACACATAGCCTTTTTTTGAAACTAAGTCGTTCTTACGGCACTTGCACTTCGGATAAGTGCCATGTAGCGATCGCAATTTCTGTCCGTCCGTAGGTCTGTCGGTCCGGGTTTTGCTAGTTTGGACACTTCAACATAAGCCAGGACCATGAAACTTGTCAGGTCTATGAGGGACCCAAAACAGTTAAGTTGGATATAGTCACTTCCGCGATCGTCGATATAGTCACCCTCGTGGAGGGAGGGGGAATCCGGAATCTTGAGGTATTTATAACTTCTGAAGGAGTGATCGGATCTCATTGAAACTTGATATTTGGAAAGAGTTCGTGTCTCAGACAACCCACTTAAAGTCCGGACAGG
Source organism: Branchinecta lynchi (assembly GCA_023053575.1). Classification (NCBI taxonomy): domain Eukaryota; kingdom Metazoa; phylum Arthropoda; class Branchiopoda; order Anostraca; family Branchinectidae; genus Branchinecta; species Branchinecta lynchi. Next base: position 18,730,086 of record JAKZAP010000006.1, read on the forward strand.
ATCCAGTGAATTTGGGGGGAGTTTGAGGGGGCAACATGAAATCTGAGAAAATGCTTTTAATCGAGGGATCGTGTTGAAACTTGGTGGGAAGAGCAAGCACAAGTCCTAGATACATCATTGACATTACCGGACCGGATTCGGGCACTGTGGGGGGAGCTGGAGAGGGTCGGGAATTCTGGTAATCCACGAGTTTAGTAGAGTTCAGTACTAGAACGATGGAACTCGCCAGGCATGTCACATCAACTGACTTGAGAATAGTCGTTTGCATGATCCCACCATCATTCATGGGGGAGTGGAGGAATGCGGAATCCGGAATCTAGTGCCATTTATAACTTTAGAATGGGCGATCGCATTTTAGTGAAACTTATAAAGTGGAAAGAGCTGTCGCTTCAGATATTCCTTGTCAATTCTGGACCGGATCTGATACTTGTAGGGGGGAGCTGAAGGGGGTACCGAAATTTTCGCGAAACGCTTAGCGTCGGATTGGGCTAGAATTTGGTGGGAAGAACAAGCAGATACCCTAGAGACTTTCTTGACAAAACCAGATCATATCGGGGCTTTTTTAGGGGAGTTGGTGGGGGGGGGGGGAGACTTCAAGATATGCTAAGGACGATGAAACTTGGCAGGCAAATTAGTTACCCGACCGAATAGACTTAAGGACCTGAAACAATGCCCTAGGAAGACTTCCGTTCCTGGATCCGACCATTGTTGGAGAGTTAAGGGAAGGGGAATCCTGAAATGACTGACTTCCTTAGGATGCGAACGGGTGGTCCGATTTGAGTAAAACTTTACGGGTGATAAGAACTGCTGACCTAGATATATAAAACGTGTTTCCGAACCACATGCGACCGTGGTTGAGGGAGTTCGGGGGGGGGGGGGGATTTTGACATGCACAAAAACCAAACGACTGGGCCGAATGGAATGTACGTTGGACAGTACCAAGTTTATGCAGCCTAGATTCGTTATTTGGCGTCCGGACCGGATCTGGCCATGTAGGAGGAGCATGAAGCGGAAACCGGAAATTTGCAGATGTGCTCCGATTCGAGTCAAACTTGACGAACGAGAAGAGGAGATTTCAGAGAGGCGAAGTTTATCTGTCTTATTCGTAGTAGGGGTGAAGTGATCTGAATAAAACTTGGAAAGAAGAGAGAACATGTACACTATAGATGACATATTTTAGGTTAGGTATTTCAGGTATACGGTGGGGTGGGGGGCTACCTGAGTTTCCCAAAAAATGCTCAGATTCGAGTGAAACTTGATAATTTATGTGTCCTAACCCGATTTGGCCGCGGTAGAGGGAGTTTGAGGAGTGGGCTTACCGGAAATAGTGTGGTACGTCTAGGGATCAAACTATATAGCGGATCTGAACTTGGAAGGTAGACACGTCATTAATACAAAGAAATGCGTTCTTCAGGTCCCCCAGATCCAGGCTTACTGTTATTACATTTCTGCACCAGGCCAGTCTTTTGTTTTGTAGTCATTGGCGATAATGGGTCCTTGGACCATTTCGGGGTGAGGATACGGGTTGAACCGCACTGGTGTTTACTAAATTTGGAAACAACAATCAGTTTTCAATTTTCGAATAGTAAACCGGGTTGGATTTTTCTTTTCTTTTTTTTTACTATAATATAGTTCATATTGATTTTTCTGGTTAGATTCAAAGAGCTGATTGGCCTTGGAGAAAGCATCAGACAAATCACTCCCAAACAAGAAAGTGACCGTGTGGCTGAGCGGCTAATTCACTTAAAGGATACCCAAGCTAAACTAAGCACTGAGTGGAAGAAGAAAGATGCGCAGCTTAAGCAGACAGTGGACCTTCAGATGTTTAACAAAGAAGCTGATCAGATTGACGCAGCAACATCTTCGCACGAAGCTCTGCTAGTTTTCTCCGAACTCGGGGTAAGTTTCTACGGCAGTTAGAGCTTCTCTCAAGTGTTATGTACGATGTACCGACCATTTTTCGGTCGGTCTGTCTGTCCTCTGTTCTCGAGTTAAGGTACTTCCAGAATTGCTAGGACGATGAAACATGGCAGGCGTATTAGGGACCCGACCAAACTAACTTGGAAATAGTCACTTCCCTGATCCGACCTCCGTGGGGGGAGTGTAGGGAGGGGGAGTCTGGACTCTTGAGGTATGTATAATTTTGTAAACGGGGATCGGTTCTTAATGAGACTTGATATTTAGAACGACCTCGTGCCTCGGATTTCCCGTTTCAGGTCCAGGCCGGATCTGGTAAATCTGTGGAGGGAGCTGAACCTGGGGGGGGGGGGGGGTCGAAGCGCCAGAGGGGTGAGCCGGAAATCTTGTGACACGCTTAGAGTGGAGCGAATAGGATGAAACTTGGTGGGAAGAACAATATAGTTCCATCATTAATAGAACCGGACAAGAGTCTGGCACTGTGGGGGAGTTACGGGAGGGGGGGGGGGGGGGTCCGGAATTCCGGTGATCGCGAGTTAAAGTACCTCAAGTTGTGCTAGAACGATGGAACTTAGCTTGGACATTAGAGACAGAATTGGCTTAGGAATAGTCAGTTCCCCGACCCGACCATCTTTTGGGGAGGGAGGGAGGGGGAATCCTGTATCTTGAGGTATTGGAAAGACGTGACCTGGAAAAAAAACCCGCAGGGATCCAGCGTCAACTTTCAGATCAAAAGCGACAAGGGTGTGTACCCTGTAGCAAGTGCGATCTAAGGTAATGGATAACTTTCGAACGGGTGATAGGATCTTAATGAAACTTGATACTTGGAAAGATCTCGTGTCTCAAATGTACCGCTTCAAGTCCGGACCATATCCAGTGAATGGGGTAGGGGGGATCGGAAATCTTGTGGCGCGTTTAGAGTGGTGTGATCGGGATGAAACCTGGTCGGAAGAACAAGCTAGACTCATTAGTGACAGAACCAGACCGGATTTGGGTACTGTGGGGGAGTTGGAGGGTGTTCCGGAATTCTGGTGATAGCCAGTTCAAGTACTTCCGGATGTGCTAGGATGATGAAACATTGGCTTGAACATTAGAGACTTGACAAAGTTGGTTAAGAAATTGTCAATTACCAGATTCAACCATCACTTAAAATACTCATCTTAACTGCAATGTACAAAAAATACTTAAGCTAAATAGACATTTTCATGATCCTATGAGCCCACCATCACTTTTGCATCAAGTGCGTTGCATAGAAATTAATTTCTAGCTCCTTTAAAGTTCGCATCTTGACCGCAAAGAGAAAAAAAATCTTTCGACCGATCGATACATTTCATGATCTCCGAGGGTCCATGATCTTTGTGCCACAAGAGTTTTGCTTGAAAATAAACTTCTAGTACCCTCAAAGTGCGCATCTTAACCGAAATGCAAAAAAAAAAATACTTGTTACAAACGATATATTCATGATCTCCAAGGGATCCTTACAAATGAATCCCTTAAAGTACAAAAATACTTTGGAGCAATTATACATTTTCATGATCTGGGTGAGCCTCGGACCATCATCTTTGCTTCGAGGGTTTTGATTAAAGATGAATTTCCAGCATATTTGACAGTGCAAAACGGATGTTGTGTGCATCATAAAAGCCAAGTGTAAAAATAAATAGCTTTTACCAAACGATACATTTTCGTGATTTCCAAGGGCCCGTGATCATTCTTTTCTCAAGGGTTTTGTTTACAATTGGTCACAACAAGCCCTCTTGTTGGCAAACTCCTACTTTCATGCTTTGACTCCCGCCGCAGTGTTAACCCCCCCCCCCCCCCAACCGGAGAAACACGCCTGGTGGAACCCCACAACATACCTCCCCCCCCCCCCCCCCCCGCCTGCTAATATTTAGGAAAATAGAAAATCTTATTAGATACTGTAGTTTTGACCGCGAACACAGCCTCGGTACTGGCCAAGATTATGCATGGCTTAGTTCTGGTCGTTTATTTTTAAAACAAGATGGCTGTTATTTTGCCAAGATATTTTTATTCATGTTTTTTCATAGAACTCCCTTGATGAAGTTGAAGCGCTTATCAAGCGTCATGACGACTTTGAAAGTGTCCTCACAGCCCAGGATGAGAAAATCAAGAGCTTCTCCGACAAAGCTGCTAAGCTGGTGAAAGCTGGACATTTCGAGAGCGACTAGTAAGTAACCTATATTTCCTTGTAACGTTCGGGATAAACTGTCGTCATAAACGCGTTCAAGCCCTACAGATGAGGTTTTTTTGAAAAATCAAACCAGTTTTGAATTTTTCAATTTTTCCAAAAATTCCTCGTTAAGAAAAATGGCATAGGAAGCGTCAATAGAAATAAACTAACATACAAGCACATATACGATGAACTTGCGTAATATTCTAGAAAACATGAATATAGTTTTGGTTTTCTAAATCTTAATCAAAATAAAATAATACTAATACTTGCGGTGTTACAGTGTTAATTGGTTCAGGTAGAATCCACTTCAGTTTGTTATGCATCTGAATAGTCATAAGAACTAGCTTGGGTCGTACCCGCTCACGATTGTCGAGAAATGCTCGGTACTTGTGTGCTGTATCCTCATTAGCATTTTTCTTCAATTCTCCAGGGTGTACTATTTCTACTATCTTCTTCCCGCTTTCTATATTCCTCAGTTTCCCCTTGATGAAGCGTGGCTACCACAAAAAGTAGACGGGGTACTGCGCGCATGTCCGGAATTTCCTTGCGAACAACATAGTTACGAACAACTTGTTCTGGGTTTGTTTTTCTTAGCTTCTACTCTTCTAGCGTGAAGGCTAGACAGAACGAGGTTGTCGACCGCCGCCAGAAAGTTAAGGAAAATGCAGCAAGTCGACGCCAAAAGCTGGAATCGGCTCAGGACTATCAACAGTTTGCAACTGTCGCCGATGATCTGGGGAAATGGATCCAGGAAAAGAAGAAGTCTGCCGAGGATGAGTCGTATCGGGACTTGAGCAACCTGGAGAGGAAACTACAGAAGCATGAGGCGTTTGAACGGGAGTTAAGGGCAAATGAAGGGAGGTTGAAAACAATCAATAAGGTACGGATGTTTTCTTGTTGACCCAGTGTGTTGCTCTGCCCCTTCCAACCATCAACTCTTCTCATTCATTTCCCGGCAGTGGGCCTACACTAAATAAAACGTGAAAGTTGCATGTTTGCAAATACTGTGGTATCTGATACCACGGTCTAAAGTCGTTTGCGCAGTTAATTTGGTATCTGATACTGCGGTCAAAAGGCGTTTTTGTAGTTATCGTGGTATATCTGGCCAGCTATCTTGGTATGTGATATTCAGGTACCACTGTACGACTGTGGTAACTGATCGTGGTATATAACCACCGGCCATGTTAGTTATATGACCCACCGGTTATATGACCTTCCGGCATTCCGGTGATCACGAGTTCATCACTAATCACACTCTGATTTTAACTTAATCAGCTTCATGACGAAGGTGTTGGTTATTTTGGGGTTTTCTGTGGATCCTTTTCGTATCCTTTTTACACGTTATGTCAACACCTAAACAGTGCCGCCGGTTAATTTAGTCGGTTCTCAAACTCACGGCTTTTACCGGATTCCGATAAATTATCCGTCGCACTCGAAGAGTAACAGCATGTAGAGGTTCAATGTTTTGTTTTACCCTTATGTCGTCCCAGCACTGATCATATTAATGGGTCAATAAAGATTGTTTCTGAAATTTCGGTTGACTGTTGTAGAAATTCCGGATTAGCATTTTCTCTTATCTATTAAAGCAACTTTCAGTCAATTTGATCATAGAATTTTGTCGCCCAACATTTCAAAGCTTCGCGCAACCGTAATTCTTGAGGGATGATCTCGACCAACACTACTGAGCCGAGAAGCTTATACAGCAACTTCAAAATTCAGCACTTGCTTTCATGATCTTCAGAATGCTTTTCGGCTAGGCTAGCTACTCCTTATGTCGTTATGTGGACTTTGTTCTTTTTCTTTGATCAGTCTTTCTTTGCAGAACGGCCAAGGTCTTATTGCCAAGGAGAACTACAGGTCCGCCGACGTTAAGACCACACTGGACCACCTTAACGAATCTTGGGAAAGCATGGTTGTGGCCTCTGTTGAGAAAGGCAAAAAATTACGTCAGGCCTCTGCTCAGCATTCATACAACAGGTATATATAGCCTATATATTTTCTTGAAATTATGTGAACAGGCAACTGATAACCCGTTTTGCCAGGGATGAGTCTCCATGTGTCAACCACATATCCTATTGTACCGCAGTGTTCTTGGAAAAAGAAGAAACACAAATTTTGCTATATGCACCGTCGTGTCACCCCCCCCCCCCCCTCCCCCCTCCCATCGGCACGCCATATCTTCATTTGCCTTTGTGAATAAAATAATTTGGTTTTCGTTCCAGCAGTAGGCTAACTTGCATCAAGAATTACAGATGCCGAGTAAGCCGCCGTTACCCGTGGCCCAGGAAGATTATGCCGAAAGAATCGAGTTGGGAATAAACAACGGATTTTCTTTTAGGGACCTGGAAACAGCGCGGTCGCGCGTGGTAGAGATAGAGGAATCCCTAACCAACCAAGAGCTTGGGAAAGACGTTCGGAGTAGCAAAGACTTGCTGAAGAGACATCAACAACTTGAGAACGATTTAAAACAGTGGGACGTCAAAGCCAACGATATGATCGCCCTTGGCGACGAGATGGCTAACGAAGGTCATTTTGACGCTGCCAATATTAAAAAGGAGGGCAGTGCCCTGAAAGCCAGGTAAGTCCTCCCAGCCGACTATCAAACTACTCTATTTTCGTTTTTCTGTTATCACCTTTTTACCCGGTTGTGCGTCAGTTCTCTTTTCTCGATGTAAAGGCAGCCTATATAATTCCGAAGCTGCATATAACCTTCTAAGACAAGGGGACAACTCCCATCTCGTTTTCGTCGTCCTTTCTTATTGGTGGATTTGGCTGTACTCCACTAAAGGCTTTTTCCGGTAGACAACGTTTGGGATCCATGAAGCCAGTGCACCTAACGTCTCTCTATCTCTGGCAACTAATCTTAATTTTATGCCATAGACATCTCCTGCTCTGTGGGGCTTGGTCAAAGCTATCTGCAATTGTGATTTGTTTCAAGTTGACGAAACCTAGGCTGATAGTGGACGGATTTGAATGGGCTAGTTGCTTGAACGGGGTACAGTAAACTACTGAATAATGTGCTGTCCTCATCGTTATATTCTCCTATAGGATAGTTTGATGGTCCGGTTTGATATTGTCTCCCAGTACCAAATACGACGTATTATTTAGGATTGAAGCCCTCGAAGACCCAGTCAAAAGGCGGAGAGCAGCTCTTGAAGAATCCCAGCGATTCCACGAGTTCCTCTTCTGCATCGATGTGGAAATGCAATGGATCCGAGAACACCAACCGGCTGCCAATTCAGACGCTTTGGGACATGATCTTTACCAAGCCCAAATGCTAGACAAGAAGCACAAGAAGCTTGAGAGCGAAATTGCAGGTCATCAGGGAGTCATTGAATCCACTCTCGAAAACGGACAGAAATTGATCAGAGAAAAGAATCTAGAAAGAGCAGAGGTTGGTTAATTCAGTTTCAGGGTTTCGGAGAAGGAAGAGATTGTAAAAGTCCGGTAATCTAGTAAATTTTTCTCATGACGCCCGGGATAGTGTGACTGTTCTCTCGATTCCGTAAACGAAGTGTGGTATCCAAGAGTACACCAAGAGATGGAACAGCTTTGTTACAGCAAAGTTTTGTTTATCTCTTTGAACTAAACGTAAACGTATACAGAGAGTACTCTGTGATATATTTGCTAGCCGTCGTTTCTGTCATGTGTTTCACTTCTTTGCTGTATCCGTGTTTCGTCTTTCCCTGTCGCTTTAAGGTACACGAACTTAGACTTTCAATTTTAAGATCGAGTTGCCTGGCCCCGGCAACCCCTGGTTTCCCTGCAGAAACTGGTGCCGGGTACGATATATACGCTACAGCATATTATGTTGTAGAGAAGCATGTCTTTAATTCTTTCGGTAATTTTAGTTATTTAATTTGAATAAGTTTAGGAATGCACACATCGACCGTCGCTCTCCCATTTGAGAGTATGATTCCGGTCAGTGTTCCAGACTTTATTAAAAATATATTGCTTCTAGTGTTGATTTCATCCAAAAACTCCGAATTTTACATCAGACCCTGTTGGAACCCAGAATCACACAGCATGCCACTCGCTTTTCCCAAACGGCCTCATTTCGAGCATGTGCTTGTACGTAACGTACGCTATTTCTAGATTGAGAAGAAGTGCAACGACCTGAATACTGCCTGGGGAGATCTCAAGTCAGCCACGCTGAAGCGACGGAAGGACTTGGACCTTTCTTTGAGAGCTCAACAATTTTTCTCAGGGGCTGCCGATATCGAGTCCTGGCTTGCTGAAAGGCAAGAGTTACTGTCGTCCAAGGACCTGGGGAAGGATGCGGAATCAGCAATCAAACTCCTTACAAAACACAAGGTGAGTTTGGTATTATTGCCTCTTAGCCAACCGAGGTGAAGATGAGTTTCTGACAGGTGTTGTCCGTCCGAAGTTGTGTCGCTGCATTACAGACCAGTCAATCAGTAATTTGTATAACCCATATAAGAAATGGCACAATGCGTGCCCATATGGAGTATTTGAAAAATAGTAAAGCATTGATTCTAAGAAGAAGAAAGAAACCGATTAAACAAAACTGAACTAGACCTATATTGCCTGAGCAACGTGAAGTGTTGCAGCAACCATTGTTCGACTTCGCCGACTAAAGTGTTTCGAGAGCAACACTTCGGTTTTGTTTCTTCACTCAACAGTTAAATGCTGATTTTGTCAACCTATCGAGGTTTTCAAAAATGGATGTTCTATAACCGAAGAAGAATTTTTTTTCTGAACTGACGACACAATCTGCAATCACATGGCTATCTCTCAGCGTTGAAAAACAACAACAAGAGAATTTTACAAATAGGGACTAAATTTATTTGGCAGCCAGTTGAACTTTATCCTTTTCAATCGTAGACATCGTGACTGGTGAAAGCCTAGAATATTATCTTATTTAAGCTAGTTGGTATTATAAAGCTATCCTTAACTTTTCAGGGTCAAAATACCATAGATGCTACTATGTACTGATTGTTGCGAAACTATCACGTTGCTTTACAGTATCTGCTGCGTTAGCACTTAGTTCTAGGTTACAGCGATGAACCACCACCGTAGACCATTTTAGTATCTCACGAAAATGACAATGCTTAGCAACCGATTCTTACTTGCAAGTCCCTCTCCCCGTGTAGACATGAACCAAACTTTTCTTATTATAAAAAACACCGGAAACAAAATAGGTACACAAACTAGGAAAAGAGAAAAAAAACATCGCCGAAGATGATTATGGTCACCCGATTGTTACTTTAAAGTCCCTGACAAGTCTCACAATTGGTTTCGCTTATTCTTTGTTTGAGTTTGTATACCCTACCACTAAAGTTGTCAATCCCCCAAAGACTTAACTCTGAAGTTACAGTGACAGACCATGGTGACAAATTTTCTTACCCTCAGAGTTGTAGAGATTAAATAAAATGCACTAATCTTTACAAGTTTCTAACCCCTCCTTCTAACACCGATTCCAGCCTGATGAAAGCACGGATTTGCGGTATTTGTCGCATGAAGCTCAGATTATAGTATTTGTCCGTTATCGAGATTCGAAAATATTATGTTTTGCGAAAACCTCCAGTACCCAGGACAGCACGGAAAAAAACTATTCGTGTGCCTCTATTTATCAGTGTGCAGTGACAGGGTAGAACTTATGACTGGAGTCAAAGTCCATTAGTTGAAACGTGATGTCAAGCTCCGGTAAAAATGTGATGACTGTAAAAAATGTTGCCGTTAATGACACCAAGCCGAGATTTGACAAAATTTTTGCTACAGCGCAGCCTCAAATGTATCATTGATTTGTATATATTTATTTCTACACGTGTCTGCCATTTGATTTATGAAATATTGCCTTTTTGGGATCCCAAAACGTAAGTGGAGGGATACCTATGACATCCCAAAAGTTGTCCGTCTGTCCGTCCGTCCGTCTGTCCGTCCGTCCGTCTGTCCGTCCGTCCGTCTGTCCGTCCGTCCGTCTGTCCGTCTGTACGCACTATAACTCTCGAAGGGAATGAGATATTTTGAAGAAACTTGGTGTGAGGATTGTTTGGGTCAAGAGTATTGTCAAGTTCGTAGATGGGCTCTGTAGCCCTAGACTTAGGGGTGGGGGAGGGGGTTCAATTTAAGGGGCAAATTAAATATTTTTAAACATGTAATGTGATAGTCGATTATGGAGTAAGAAGACATGCTGAACATGATGGTGAAAGCCATTTTGTCATCGGACAAGTAGTTCGCCCGGAATCCGGCCAAAACCGGAAAGTTTGTTAAAAGTAACAGTAATATCTGAAGTTGATTAGATGTTCGATTTAGGGATAAGAAGACATGCTGAACATGATGGTGAAACAGATTTGTTCGCCGTACAAGTAGTTAGCCCGTAATCCGGCAAAACCGGAAAGTCTGTTTAAAGTAAGAGCTTTATTTGAAGTTGATTAGATGTTCGATTTAGGGATAAGAAGACATGCTGAACATGATGGCGAAACACATTTTCTCGCCGGGCAAATAGTTCGCCCGGAATTCGGCCAAAACCGGAAAGTTTGTTCAAAGTAAAAGTTTTATTTGAAGTTGATTAGATGTTCGGTTAAGGGGTAAGAAGACATGCTGAACCCTTATGTGAACAGTATTTTCTACCAGGACAACTTGTTCGGCCGGAATCAGGCCAAACCGGAAAATTTGTTAAAAGCAAAAGTTTTATTTGAACTTGATTAGATGACAGATTTAGGGCTAAGAAGACACGCTGAATCTGCATATGACAATCTTTTTTTTTTACCTGGACATATAGTTCGTTTTGAATCCGGTTGAAACCGGATTTTTTTTTTTATAAGTTAAAGTTTTACTTGAAGTTGATTAGATGTTCTTTATGCGGATAAGGAGATACGCTGAATTCGTTTCTGAACTTTTTTTTTCTGGACAAGTATGGTAGTTCGTTCGCAATTGTCTGGATCAAATATTAGATTTTTGGGATCCCATCGAAACCTTTGGTCTTGTTCACGTTGTGAAAATAGGGGTATGCAACCTTTTCGAACCTTGTTTAGGGGTACGCGGTACGGAAAAGGTTGGGAACCACTGGTCTAGGTAGTCTTGACTGGGAAAAAAATTGTATTAAGAAATGAACAAATTTAACAGGCTTTCCCAAGGCAATCTACACAGTTATGCTAAGCGTGTTCTATTCGGCTTCGTCGTAACATTGATTCCCTACCATAGCAGCGGTTTTTGGGATCTCAGAACGTAAATGTAGCTACCTAAAAACAGGTAAAATACCAGTGCCTATCCTACCCCTTTTCACACAGGCGAAAGCTCTGCGCGTGGATGACGACACTCTTTGTTTAATATACGGACGCAAGAGGCATAGTGACTCCGTTGCGCGCATAACGCGCAAAGTTTCTTGGGGTTTAATCGAAGACTGTTTAAAACTAGCGTACATATTCTTTGGGTTTTGGTTGTCGGGGGGTCGAAGGGGTTGATACATCTTGTTCAGACTTCGTATGAGGATTCATTGGCAAAGTACAGGCCATGTTCGTAGATGGGTCCTTTAGCCCTATATCTAGAGGCAGAAGAGGGGGTTTCGAATTAAGGGTAAAAAGAAATATGTTTTTATAAGCTAATAAAATATTCGTTTACGGGGTAAAGAGGCACACTGAATCTATATCTGAACTTAGTTTTCATGCCGGATAAATTATTCACCAGAAATTCGGCCAAAACTGGAAATTTGGTTGAAGCTCTCAGTTGTTTCTGAAGTCGATTAGAGATTCGGTATCGGGGTAACTAGACATGCTGAATCAGTTTTGAACTTTATCTCCTTGACGGATAAGCTGGCAAAATTTGAAAAAACCCTGGTAATTTGGATTGAAAGGTTTGGCTCTCCATGTCAGTAACTGTTTTGCTCTGCTTGCAGTTCGCCGGGAATGCTGCTAAAATACGAGGAACTTTTTGAATTGTTTTTCTTCTGAAAGACCTTTCTGAAGACGATTATAGATGAGATATTGGAGTAAACATGCTTGCTGATCCGTAACTGAACTTAGTTTTCTAATTTGATTAGGTCGGTAAAATTTTTGTTGTACGTATTCAAGCGGTTGATTATGGATAAATAGCAAAATGCAAAGGGGTCCGGCGAAGACTCGGAAATGTACAAGATTCGATTATCTGGATCAAAAAGTCTAATAAATATAACATTTTTGGGATCCCGTCAAAACCTTTGGTCTTGTTGGTCAAATTAAGACAGGTTAAGAAGACGTTCATGATAATTTCCTTGGATTTAGACATAACTGGCTTCTTTCCTCTTATAGGCAATCGAACTGGAGCTGGACACCTACTCGGGTCTAATCACGGAGTTATGTTCCCATGCCCAGCAAATGATTGGGCAGAAGCACCCAGACTCGAAGGCTATTGAGCAGAGACAAGACACCTTACAGCATACGATGAAGAATGTTCAGAAACTGGCTAGTCAAAGGCGCCAGCGACTTGTTGAATCTATGAACAGGCACGATTACCTCAGAGAAGCTGATTCAATGAAGGTCTGGATCTTGGAGCAGATGGTCACGGCAACGTCCGAGGACTTTGGCCAAGACTACGAGCACTTATTGGTAAGTTCAGCAGGCTATGGCAATGAGTGATTCGAGTTTTAAGGTCTAGAAAATCAGGCTTTCGTGTTGTTATCGCACCAGACTTGGTTTTTCTTAAGGTGTTCCGATAGGATATCCGGCAAAAATCGTCGCCCAGGCTGGGCCACGATTGCCCAAATTTGCTCGTCGGTTACCGAATTTTACAGTAAGAAACAGTATTAACAAAAGTAAAGACAAAACATTATGAAACAGATAATCACCCCTCCAACTCTTTAACATCGGCCATTTTGAAGAATGTGTGTCTACTTAAAAGTAATCATTGGACCAGGTGCTAGATAGATAGATAGGAAGTTATGTTTTATAAAAACGACTTTCGTTGCTAGAACCAAATTTGCGATTAACGTCCACAGAAACATTTACAGTTTCTGGCTTAATACGCTCTATCATGTTTCGTAAAAGTCTTACGAACCTTGGAATCAAACTTTTCGTATATCTGGCATCTTGCGCTGGACAGAGTCTGGTATACTCTAGAACTTATCATTCTTTCTTGCCGACTTCTGACGTTTTGGTAGAAGGTAAAGGATTTGGGAGCAGAGATGGCTTAACCAAAGTTAGTGCTTAGCTCCATTTTGTGCTGTTGTTTATTGCAATGTTTTAGGTTAGAATGTTTTATAAGGCAGGAGGACGGAAGTTCTGGTTCACTGTGAATAATAAGACGATCCCGATTGATTTCAAGATTGTCCCTTTGTTTCTAAAATGCCAAACAAGTGGTGGGTATTCCAGGGTGGGTCTCTGGGAATAAGTAGAAGCGTGCGTCATAAGTTACGTCACATTAACGTAACGTCCACTGAGAATAGTGGCGGAGTATATATATATATATATATCGTTTATTCGTTTATATCGTATTTCTCCCTTATCTTTTCCACCAGCGAAGCGCGTACCAACCTTACCTTCCTCACCATGTCTTCGTCCAGGGTTGTCAGTAAACAATACGAGCCAAAATGTATGACTCAATTCTAAATATATTGTTGGTCAGGTCAATAGACCTCAACTTTTCATTATTGCTACTGAGTGTAGACTACTAAGGGAAAAGTGAACAGCCCCGTTTTCTTTTAGCTGCTGCAGAACAAGTTCGATGAGTTTAAGCTTAGAATAGAGTCAGGCTCTGAACGATTCCGGCAGTGCGACGAGCTTGCCAAGAAATTAATCGCCAGCGAAAACCCGTACAGCAACGATTTTGAGAGGAGCCAGGAAGAGCTTGTGTAAGTTTTTTCATTTTTTTCGGAAACCTGACCGCAACTGACTTCATGAAAGGTATATCGTAATTTTTTTTATTGAATTCTATTTTTACTTAAAACGAGTAAAGGCAAGCAGCCTCTCGTCTTGGGTCTCACTGAAAACGTGCGAGTAGCAAACTAAATCTAAGCGTATTCAGGTCTTCTATACGCGCTTAGAGATTGCGGAAAGTTTCTAGTCTTTAAGCTATAAAGGTGAAAGCCTTTTAGTCTTGTTCCGTCTTATTATTACCAACCGAAAGGCAAGTGTCGACCACTTATGTTGTTCTTAATTCGACGGTTGAGCAGCTTTGTAAATTTGCTGATGGTTCGCGACTCTTGTTACTTCTTACTGTTTGCCAGTGTAGCCCCTAATGTTGCATGACTGGACTCTAACACCCCCTTTATCTCCTAAAGCTCTCCCTCGAAAAGCTCCTCAAAGGCTCGTGACCCTGTCCGTCAGGTTTCACAGTTGCATGCCATTATCTGGTAAGGTTTGGTCTCTTTCCGGTGTTAGTGCTGTCTCTTTTCAGTCCCGCTGTCACCTTTGGTTTGGCTTATCTCACTCTTATTTTATGTTGCGTTGTTTAGTGCCGCCTGTTCTCGTGGACATGTATCCAGTGCGTCTTTGCTTCGTTCAGTCCTAGGGGCTCGAATTGTTCGTGTTTTGTTATATTTCCGCAATCATCATCATCACTTTATTTATAACCCGTCACTGAACAAAACTGGGCGAGGGCCAGAAAAGACGGAGTAAAAAACAAGAAAAACGAAAGAGAAACAACGGAAAGGAAAAACATACTTCGATATCTACGAACTCGGAACAAACAGAAATGACCAAAGATGGAATGACTCCTGACATTAGAAAAATCCCTAATACGCTTCTCAATAACTCCCGCTGGGCTTACCAATCGATACTTTCTCTGCAGGAATGCCGGAATAGGTTGAATGCCTTGCAGTCTTTGAGCAACAACAAAAGTGAGCGTATGACACAGTCATACACAAATCCTAAGACTTTCGTCATGGTGCCCAAAGCTCTTGGCATGCCCCAGCATACGGGCATGGTGCTCATACGTTGGCGCACCATGCCCTGCAGCAAGAGCATGGTACCCCCATACAAATCTGTTGTCAACTGTTTGACTCGAGAATCTGAACTGGAAATTTGCTTTTCCAACAGATTTTTAAGAGGGTACCATGCCGTTGCTGCAGAGCATGGTGCCCTAATGTACGAGCACCAGACATTGGGGCATGTCCAGACGTTGGAGCACCATGCCCAGACGCTGGGGCATGCGCAGACGCTGGTGTGCGTCATAACTTCGTAACGCTTCGTGTGCGAATTATCTCGTATGTTTGTGGGAGAAGAAATTACAGCAGGAGATAGAACTACTAGAACGTCTGTACGGTGTGAGAAGACATGCTAATCCAACGCATGGGTTCGACCGGAATCTTGCGAGAAGAGAATTCTGCGGTCTAACCAGAACATTTTAGTCAAGATTAAAGTGTAGACACCCGTACGGAAAAAACGTCATAAAAAAATCAAAAAAAAATCATGATTAGCAATTATGACATATCATGATTAAAATCATGACAAAAATCATGATTTTTGTCATGATTTTTGTCATGATTTCTTAGTGACTAAATGTCATGATTTATTGACGGCTAAATCATGATTTAGAAAGTCATGACTAAGCGAAATGACAACTAGAAAAATCATGAACAACACGTACATGATTTGTGAACAACATAGTCATGACTTTTTCATGACTTTAATGACAAAAATCATGATTTTTGTCATGATATTTATCATGACTCTTTATATAGAAAATCATGACTTTTTTCGTGATTTGCTTTATCATTTCTAAAATCATGACATTTAGAAAATCGACAAAATATCATACATGAGATCATGAAACTTTAATGACTTCAATTTGACATGTCATGATTTTTGTCATGTTTTTGTCATTTTTAAATCATGACATTTCGAAAATCAGTATAAAAATCAAAAAAATTGAATCATGACTCTATTTTGATATTTCATGACAAAAGTCATGATTCCTGTCTTGATTTTTGTCATGATTCTTCGTAAACGAAAGTCATGATTTCTTGGTGATTTGACTTGTCTTTGTTAAATCTTAAAAAAAAACTTAAAACTTGAATCATGACATGTCATGATTCGTAACAAATGAAAGTGACTTTCTTGGTAACCTGTTTTGTCCTTTCTAAAATCATGACATTTCGAAAATCAGCAAATTGACCTTAAAATCATGAATAATAAATCGTGACTTTTGTCTGATTCTTAATAATGATAGTCAGGACTTAAAATCTCGACTTCATAATCGATACAATAACGATGTGTCATGACAAAAATCACGAACGTCACAGTCTGGTTAAATTAGTATAACCGCACGTATTCAGTTGCTTTTGTGCAAAATGATCTTGATTTTGAATAACATTCTTTTATTCTTTTGTAGGCAGGAAAGCAACACGTATAACAATTTTTGCTGGGCCTGGCTGCGAACGTTTTGCTGCGCTTGGATGACCTCGATGGCTTTATCGCCATCGCATGCTTTATTTTTGTTATGCTGTGGTGACAAAGTCTGCTTTGCTATTATTGTTTCATATTAAAAACACAGTAACGGTCTTTTCAGTTCTCGCATGCTTCTTGTGGTCGGGTGCTGTATGTGGGCCTGCACGTGGTGAAGGAAAGTGGATGCAGGGTCCTATCATAGATGGACAAAAACATGCATGAAGTTGTGCCCTGTTGGTCTTGCGAGCGGTCGAGCGATGTGTCTGCGAGCTCGACAACGTACTAGCTAGTGAACTAAAACTTAAAGGAGCTTCGTTTATGGGTGGACACGTCTCAGCTATTAAGTATACATGCATCCAGAAACATGCTCGTCATTAGACCTCTCTGTTCTGATATCCTACAATTCACTTTCAGATCATCATCACTAAAACTTCTTATTGAAAAACTGGCTTATATAGTCCAAAATTAACGATATGGACTTTCAGATACGCAAAAACATCAAATAAACCAGGAGCAAATGTTTCAGATAACAGATCACACAATTTTGTATGATTTCTTTGACTATTAATCCAGACAATCGGGCCTTTGTAGATCTGTTCTTTGTCAGTGTTTGTCAGACGGACGGACGGTCAGTCGGAGTACTTTTAAGACGTCATAGGTGATCGGAAAAATAGTTAACTGGGAAACTAAAAGCAAGTGGGAAACTAAAAGCAAGTTACGATCAGAGATGGGCGAAACCGATCATGAAATGATTAGAATCCGAATCCAGGGGTAGACATCACTGAGGAGGGTTGGTGGTCGAAATCAAATCTTGGATTGCCTAAGCCGACTGTGTAGAATTGGGAAACGGATGCTAGAAGGATCTAGACTAGAAATTTGGTGGGATTCGTACGAGTGAGGGTTATACAGAATCGGATTCGCCCATCTCTGATGACCGATGCATCTTTATGAGTCACGAATACATCTTCGTCGGACACAGAGATCATCAACAATGAAACTTCTTATTGATTAAAAAACGGCTAGTACCAAAATTAACGACATGGACTAGAGCTTCCAGATATATCAACATCAAATAAACCACAAACAAATGTTTCAAAATGCAGTATTATTCATGCAGTAATTATTCAAAGTAATAGATACAGGCGAGTATTCCATAATAGAAACGTAGAACGAGGCTATTAATGAAATAATATTGAAGTTTTCAGCCCCTTATTAATAACAAAACCGAAGTTGATGAAAATGCAGAAGAAAACCTTTCCTGTCATCGCCCCAATCGTGCAGCAAAAACAGCGTCCGTGTAAAAAATTAAATCTCAGGACTAGTTTTTTCACTATAGTGGTATTTGAAGGTAATTTACTTTAATAAGATATTTATAGTCGGTACAAGCTTCAGTTATTTGTTACAGGTTTTTTTAATTCCCCGACCTTGACCCAGAGGATTGACAGCCTGACGATCACCCTTGCCAAGAAGGGACGAAATATCGCTGATGAAGAATCGTAGCTGACGTATCCGTTGTAAACATTGTTTTGAATAAATGTTTCAAATAATGTGTACAACGGATACGTCAGCTACGATGCTCGTAGGGGAAAGCAACAAACCTGTAATCATACATCATTACAGGTTTGTTTCCTTCCCCGACGTTGACCCTGAAGATTGACAGCCTGACGAGGAACCTTGCCAAGAAGGGCCGAAATATCGCTGACGAAACATCTTAGCTGATGTATCCGTCGTATACATTATTTGAATACATGCCTTTATTCTTCTCGAATTATCATGGGAAGAACCAAGTTTGTCGAAATCGTCAATATATCCGGTACGAATCCGGGCCTACAATGCATCTGCTAGATTATAGCGTTCATTTTAGCGTGAACTGAGGAGCTACAACATAATTTACCCCGACTTTACTTTTGATTCTATGTGCAAATTAACATTTCCGCATAGAATTTTGCCAGATTGATCCGGCCTCTAGTGATAGGATCTCCTGCCGGAACTGGATTTGAAGAATCCGGATTTTGAAAAAAGACCGAATTTCGAAAAATATTTCGAAGAGTCTGGTCATTGAAGATCTTTCAGGGTATTTTCTGATGAAGTCTTGATTATTGGGATCTCAAAACGTAAGTGGAGGGATACCTATGACATCGCAAAAGTTGTCCGTCCGTCGATAGAGATGTTTTGATGAAACTTGGTGTGAGAATTGTCTGGTTCAAGGGTAAGGTCAAGTTCGTAGATGGGGTCTGTAGCCCTAAATTTTTTACAAATTACGGCCGAACTACTCAACTTCAGACAAAACTGTTGCTTTCAGCAAATTTTCTGATTTTGGCCGGATTCCGGGCGAACTATTTGTCCGGCGAGAAAATAGTTTTCATACACTGATCCAGGACGTCTCTTCACGCCTACATCCGACCTCTAATCAACTTTCAGTGGAACTTTTACTTTCAACCATTTTTCGGTTTTGGACGGATTCCGGGTGAACTGCTCGTCCGGAGAGAAAATAATTTCAATATAAGGATTCAGCAAGTCTGCTTACCTCTGTTTCAGTACCTCTAATCAACTTCGAGTAAAACCTTAACTTTAAAAATTTTTCCAGAAATTCTGCCGGATTCAGGGCGAACTATTATTCTGGTGAGAAAATAACTATCATCTTCGGATTCAGCATGGTTTCTTACCCCTAAATTGACTATCTCATTAGCTTTTAAAAATATTTTGCTAGCCCCAACACTTGAACCCCCTCCCCCACCCCAAATATAGATTTACGGAGCCCATCTATGAACTTGTCCTGTTCTTTTACCCATAGTTTCCCCACACCAAGTGTGAACAAAATCTTGTTTTAACACAACCCAACAATCGTGTGTCAAAATACTCAAATTCTGTGCATTTTCTTTGTTTTGAATTTGCTTGCGGATTACAACAAGGAATACGAGCTCAGGTAACTATGAGGAGGAATTATTGAGAAACAAAGATAGGTTTAACTAGATATACCGAAGCAAAATTTATTTCTTCAGTGTGTAAACCATTCTATAAGGTTCAATCTAGTATGTTTGTCATATTTGTGGGTCCCTTTTTAAGCCAGATAGATTTTTCTCACGGAAGATTTCTCTGGATATTTAAAATCTTGTGTGAGGTTGGGTACCTCTCCTGTATCACTACACTTATGTTTTGGAAAAAAATAAAAATAAATAGTTCTTAGTTATGCTACTTAACTTTCTATATAAATTGCTGGGTATAACCAACAATAGGCATGGACAAGCAATATCATAGGCTAGGTAACTTGATCTCCTTATAAGCAGGACACACATCAACAGTAGGGAACAGAACAATAAAATAATTAAGAAACATACCCATAATAAAATTAGCGCCAACGCCTTTCATCAGCAGATTTGAATCAAATCTAAACCGCGCGCTATAAGCAAAAGAGTCATGGCGCGGATTTTCCAAATTTCCGACCGATTCAAAACTTTCATGATTCGTTATTAGGATTTTAGAGATCACAAAATTTCTACCGCTATGATCTTTCATGATTTCTGAGATCACGGCGGCTTCATTCCTCATTGAAATGATCTGTTATTGGTAAATCAAAATCATAATTCTTGTCAAAATGACTAGTTTATGATTTTTTGAATCATAAAGACTGAATCATATTTTTCATAATTCGTGGTTACGATTTTTATGATTTCCAAGGTCACAAAACTTATATCACTAAGATCTTCCATGATTTTTAAGATCACGACGGCTTAAATCATCATAGAAGTGATTTTTTAATGATTGTTTATAATCATTTAAGTTCCAATTATGATCTTTTCAAGATCTTTTGAAGTCACGAAGACTAAATCATAAATACAAATTATCGTGATTTTCCGATAAATAATTATGACTATTGTCTGATCATGACTTTTTCGTGACATCAATGTCATATAAAAGAAAAATCATGATTTTCCATGATTTATTTAATGATAAAATGGGAAATCATGATTTTCTTATGACATGACATTGTGTGACATTTTAATGAGTTTTTCCGTACATCATGCTTTATTTTTGTTATGCTGTGGTGACAAGTCTGCTTTGCTATTAATTGCTTACATTCTATTTATATCTATGTTATATACCATTCTAATTATCATCTTCGGGTTCATCATGTTTTCTTACCCTAAATAGACTATCTCATTAGAAAAGTCATGTGTCCCAAAATACTCAAATTCTATGCCTTTTCTTGGTTTTGAAGCTGCTTGTGGATAACAGCAATGAATACGAGCTCAGGTAACAATGAGGAGGAACTGTTGGGAAACAAAGATAGGTTTAACTAGAAATACTGAAGCAATGTTTATTTTTTCAGTGTGTAAACCATTCTATTTATATCTATATTATATACCATTATAATTATCATCTTTGGATTCATCATGTTTGCTTACCCCTAAATAGACTATCTCATTAGAACAGTCATGTGTACCAAAATACTTAAATTCTATGCCTTTTCTTGGTTTTGAAGCTGCTTGTGGATAACAGCAAGGAATACGAGCTCAGGTAACAATGAGGAGGAATGGTTGGGAAACAAACATAGGTTTAACTAGAAATATTGAAGCAATGTTTATTTCTTCAGTGTGTAAACCATTCTATAAGCTTCAATCTAGTATATTTGTCATATTTGTGGGCTCCTTTATAAGCGAGATAGATTTAACTGGAAATTTGAAATCTTGTCTGAGGTAGGGTACCTCTTCTGTATCAATCCACTTATGTTTGGGAAACAAGTAAATAATAGTTCTTATGTATACGACTGATCTGTTCTATAAAATGCTGGATATAACCAACAATAGGCATGGACAAGCAAAGCAATATCATAGGATAGGCTAACTTGATCTCCTTATAAGCAGGACACACATCAACAAAAGAGAACAGAGCATCAAACACTCAAATATCAAAGCCTGTATTTGTTCATATCAACGGAATAGTACGAAAAACTAAACAACAATCAAATACATAAGAAACATACCCATAACAAAATTAGCGCCAACGCCTTTCATCGGTAAATTTGAATCAAATCTGAACCGCGCGCTAAAAGCAAAAGAGTCATAGCGCGGATTGAACTTAATCCCTCTATAGTTTTCGAAATCCCTCTCACGGTTTGGACCAAACTACGAGGAATTACCAGTCCTGTGTTCCTGACCCAAAGGCAATGATTTAGGTTTGCTGACAACTGACCGACAAGGTAATGCTTTAGCCATGAAATCCAACTACTTGGCACGTATGCAGCAGGTGTTATGGCACCTGAGAATTGCGGGTTCAACGGAATTTGTACTAATTCCGGCCAATTTTCTAGACAAGACCAGCAAATGCAGTCTTGGCGATCTTCACTTTTCCGATTTTATGGCATTGAAATTCGAAAGAAAATTAATTTCACATGAATATTATAGCGTTTCTTTTGGACAAAAGAAAGAATACAATTTTAAAGATGAGCAAAAAAAGCTCGCCGTCGAACGCTCGAGAGGCTACTAAGTAAAATTCGAACATCTTTCTTGGTCAGTTCACGTCACCACAACATTAGACCGAGGGCTCCTCCCCCCCCCAGGATCAAAGTTCCGTGCACGTATTTGAAGCACAACGTTTTAGATGGGTTGTAGCACCAGTTTCTAAAAACTTCCCGGTATGATCTGTTTGTGATTCTGAAAATGATAAAGACTGAGCCACAACTGTCAGAATTGATGGTCATGATTCATTTTGATGTCCCGTATCACAAGACTTCTCAATATGACCTGTTTACGATGCGAGATTACGATTTCTTATGATTTCCCAGGTAACAAAACTCACATCGCAACGATCTTTCATAATTTGTAAGATCACGACGGCTTGAATTATCACAGAAGGGATCTCTTAATGATTTTTCAGAATCATTAAAATTCCAATCCTGATCTTTTCAAGATTTTTGGAGTCACGAAGACTAAATCATACATGCGTACCTGGTGTTCAGGATTTGTTTATGATTTGGAGAAATCATGAATATGAAATATCGTGATTTTTCTGATAAATGATTATGACTATTGTCTGATCATGAATTTTTCGGGACACCAATGTCATACACAAGGTAAATCATGATTTCTCCATGATATTTCTAATGATAAACTTGGAAACCATGATTTCTTATGACAGTGTGCGACATAGTACTCGACCACGCGCAAGACCAGCATGCAACGAAAGATTGAGTTGTCACGAAGTCCACTGCATGCAGTGTTTTCGCCAGTCAATGGGAATTGTGCGTCCATCTTCCTCCACCACATGCAGGCCCACATACGCAGGCCCCGACTACGAGAAGCATGCGAGAACTGCAACAGATCTAGTTGTCGGATTTTAATATGTATAAATCGTAGTTAGTCATTCACCAGGGGCAAAAAGAGTATAGATGCAGATAGGCAATAAGTTGAGGGATATGCTGCTATGTGCTATGCTTACCTACAAATGAATAAAAAAATATCGGACAAAATAAGTCATTATTCTTAAAACCTGGCTTTCAATATTAATATGACCTTTGTCTACGGTATGACAAAAATCATGATGCAAGGTGAATTTATGATTTCTGAAACATCAAGACTGGATCACAACGTTCATAGCTCATGGTTATTAGTTCCTGTGTCAAACAATTTACGGTGCTAAGACATTTCGTGATTTATAAGATTGCCACGCCTAGAGTCAAAATCGAGATGATATTTTAATGATTTATCAAAGTCATAAAACTTCCGAATATGATCTTTAATGATACCAAGATCACAAAATTTCAGGAGATGTGATACTTTTCTGATTTTCAAGATCATGACGGCTTATGTTAGCTTAGAAATGATCTCTTGATGATTTAAAAAAATCATAAAACTTTGCAATATGACCTGGTTATGACCTGCAAGATCATAAAGACCGATTCAAAACTTTCATGATTCGTTATTATGATCTTTGAGATCAAAAAATTTCTAGTGCTATGATCTTTCATGATTTCTGAGATCACGACGGCTTCATTCCTCATTGAAATGATCTGTTAATGATTAATCAAAATCATAATCGTTCTCAAAATGTTTAGTTTATGATTTTTTGAATCATAAACACGGAATCATAACTTTCGTAATTCGTCGTTACGATTTGTTATGATTTCCCAGGTCATAAAACTTATATCACTACGATCTTCCACGATTTGTAAGATCACGACGGCTTAAATCATCACAGAAGTGATTTTTTAATGATTTTCAAAATCATTTTAAGTTCCAATTATGATCTTTTCAAGATTCTTTGAAGTCATGAAGACTAAATCATAAATGCCTAACTCCTGTTCATGATTTATTATGATTTAGAGAAATCATAAATATAAAATATCGTGATTTTTCTGATAAATAATTATAACTATTGTCTGATCATGATTTTTTCGTGACAACAATTTCATATAAAAGGAAAATCATGATTTCTCCATGATTTATTTAATGATAAAATGGGAAATCATGATTTTCTTATGACATTATGTGACATTTTAATGAGTTTTTCCGTACGGGCAGAGGGACACGAAGACATGCACTGTAAAAAGTTTCTCCGAATAAGGATGCAGTATTTGCTACTGGGATTGATCTTATCTCTATTGGGATAAGATTAATCCGAATTAGGGGTAATCTTATCTCGATATAGATAAAATTAATCCCAGTAGCAAATACTGCAAGAATTTTTTTTTACAGTGTGCTGGTTCTATATTTGTGCTTCATTTAGCTTCACTGGGCCAGTGCGGGTCGATCCGGAAATGTCGGACGACAGGCAGGCTCAGATTTAACGAGAGGTAACCCAGACCATTTTCTAGGTCGTATCTTTCAGGGTATATATAAGCGTACGGATAAAGAGAAGAAAAAACAACCAATTATTTACAAGTTTTTCGGAATTATTTTGAAGATGTCACATACAGTGCTGTTAATGGTAAACGGATTTCCTCGGTACCCGAGAGCGAACTGCTGGATCTTGTTTCTACGTGCTCCGCGATAGGAAATGGACCTTTTTTCTCTACGAGGAGGTGGCGCAGAATTAAGTGGTTACGGCTGGGGCGTAGAAATGTGTAAATCCGGGCTTAATAACAAGGTGGCACAACAAAGTTTATGATCAAATATATTTTGAGAGTCGAGCGACTTCGAATCTTTGCCTCTTTTTCACATTTGACCAAAGGTTCGGCCGGAATCCGACGAAGACCCGGTAGATCTGTAAATTTGTTGATTAAGTTGTTAGATTTTTAGTTAGATATTTACCTAACTATCGGTAGTCAACCGGAGTCAGGCAATTTGCCGCTGTGTATATTATCAGGGATTGGCGAGTACACCCTTCCCACCAACTGACTATGCGGCCAATTTGTTTTTCGTTTCCCCGTAAAAAACGATATTAGCTAGATCAAGAAATCTAACGGACCCTGCAAAACTTCAGGTTTGGGAAACTGCAGGCTAAGCTACCGTGCACCACAGAAAGGGCCATATATTGGTGGAGGAGAATTTGCCCGCCCCCCCCCCCCTCACATCTTCGGGCATCTTTTAAAGGACCCCTCTTGCTAATTCTGTCTTTTATAATATACTTAGCTCCCATATGGATTCGTAAGCTTCTGAAATCCCCACCTTTCTCCATTGCTTCGTTTCGTAACTACGAATTTTTAGCGCTTGTTTGGCCTTGCCGAGTTTTGCCGTCACCCGACGAAAAGTTTGCCGGAATCTTCAACGTCCGGTGATAACTCTTTCACACATAAGGAATTTATGTTTATTACTTCTTTTATTTGCTTAGTTTTCCCACTTTTTAACCAAGGCACGTTCAGTTTTCAAATGTTTTGCGCCCAGCCGCCGCGTAGGAGAGCAGGATGGCTGGAAATAGTCGACAAGCGCTAACAAGAGAATCGCTCGTTTAAGGTGGAAAGTAAGGGTTATTTTCGAAAACGTTTTGTCTGATCCGTTTCATAGGGAAAATATCGTCTCTAGTAAGAGTTGTGGTGTAATTAAAGATAACCTAGCTTTGATTCTAACGTGATGCTTATAGCCAAATGTGGGACCGTCTGATTGAATCCGTTGACATCCGGGAGCAGCGCCTCCATGCCGCCGGTGAGATCCATCGATTTAATCGTGATGTCGCCGATGCGCTGGCTCGAATTCTGGAGAAGAACACAGCCATTCCGGATGATCTCGGAAGAGACTTGAATTCAGCACTAACTCTGTGGAGAAAGCATGAGAATTTTGAGAATGATCTTGTAGCCTTGGAAGCCCAACTTCAGGTAACTATAGTTTCAATTCAATGGTAAAGGGCTGGTTCGAGCCAGCGTTACCTGTCATCATTCGCACCCTATTTTGTCGAATCCTTTAATTTGTACAATTAAAGGATTCGACAAAATAGGGTGCGAGTGTTAGTTATTTGTCTCTAGTGCCCTAATTTGATAATGACATTCTCAGTGCAGCTTTTATAATATTACAGCGCTGTAAACGGATTGATTGATTGATGGATAGGACAATGACAAGTTGGATCTCTTAGATATTGACTTTATCATTGGCGAAGGCTTCTATAGGCGTATTCTCGCCGTTCCCCGAGGACTCCTCGGGGAATCGAAAAGAACGGCGAAAACAGAGGGAGTCACTTCACGCGGACTCCGCGTACAGAAACAGCGAGAACACGGGTAATGCTTCCAAAATGGATTTCGTTCGAAAAAGTAATATGCAGTTGTCAAAATTAGTCGGGATCCACTTTATTTTTGGTTTTGTTTATTCCGATTGTTTTTAATTAATTTTACATTGCACCAACACCACCAAAAATTGATTCCCCTTCGTATCTGAAAGGGAGTCCTTATTGATGATGGTGATGATAATCGGAGCACTCCCCGTCCTTGGGGACTCGCGAGAATACGGGGAGTGAGTCCCCGGGACAAACAAAAACGCGGGGACTCCTCAAGTGGAGTCCTCGGGGAACGGCGAGAATACGCCTTATGAGATAGAGAGAGAGAGAGAGTGTGTTGAACAACATAAGCGTGAAAGGCTTGATCACTGGCCTGCCCTACAGAGTGGCCGACGCAAAACTGTAAACGCTATGATCCAACCAGAATGGTACAGAGAACGCAAACTGCATTATCGGTTGAATTTTGTGTAACAATGTGACATACTCATCGGGTCTCCTGCTGGTATTGCTCTCATTTGAAGGATACAGAATAGAGGGCCTATAGTGCTTCAGGTTACATTGTTTTTCTTCACTCATTTCCGAAAGAAATAGAAAACCGTGATTTTCGGTTTTTATTATTGATCAGCTAATTATCCCTCTAGGATGATGTGCGAGGGATAAATCGAAATTCGGATATTTCGGTTGCACTTCCAGCAAACCGTCCTCAGCGAAAAACAAACAACTAAATCATAAAATCCAAACACAATACCAACAGAAAAGTGATGCGGAACCAACAAAACAAGTAACTAGAACGATGCTGATTGAAACGACAAACAAATTCAAATAAAATAACGAATATTAAAATGTTCGTGTTAAAAGTGTTATGTACAAATCTGTTTTCTTTTACAGTTCTGAATTCTGTGTCTATTTACGATTTACGAATTCCCTGGGAAAGCGCAGAAGCTTTCACCCAGCCATTATAGGATCCTTCGCTTTACCCATCACTGTACAAATAATTTCACAATAATTTCACTCATTTCCGGTATGGGACTGAGGAAAATGGCGATGCTCGTCCAGTATTTTTATTCACGCAGTGCCACAGTCATATCTTTGTTTCTTATGTCTTTGTCTCTAATCTGTTTTTCAAAAACTGTGATCAAGTTATTCATTATTTTGTATGTTCATTTGTGTATTTTCAAAGCTCGCATCGTGGCAATGTTTAATTCTTGTATCTTACAGGTCCTCATCGACGACGCAGCTCGCCTGCAGGTTGCCTATCCCGGCAGCAATGCTGACCATATCAAGAAACAACAGACGTTGGTTGTTCAGAACTGGGAAGCCCTTCAAGATAAAGTCTCAAATCGACGCGACGTTCTTCAGGCCAGTATTGATCTCCAGAGATTCTTGTCTCAGGTGAGTGCCCCCATATTACTTTTTCATGCTGCGGCTAGAGTTTTTACGAACCCGAAATCTTTCAGCATAGTGCTTTGACTTTCATAGGGCGTTTGGCTGTTTGTTCCATGGATTATCACGTACTTTAGAGCTTTACTTTCTTGACAAGGGACGCTGGTTTCTAAACAGCAAACTGCCAGCTATTGTTGTGAAGAATAACCCTCTTCAGGAGAACAGGCTTCTTCCTTGTATCTCTGGTGAAGCATGCATCTACAAGAAATACGATTGTTTTATCATTATTTGTCTTACCATTTTCGGCGCATGAACCCCCACAAAGTCATCATCTTCCCATACGTGACATAGCAACGGCCTGAGCTAAAAGTTGACTTTACGCATGCAGCCAGAAACATTATTGTTGTCTTTTTCTTTTAGTCTATTTCTCTGCAGTGAATGAATTAACTTGCGTCTTTGTACCGTTTCAGGTTCGGGATCTGATGAATTGGTCGAAGGAGTTATTCAATCAGATGTCAGCCGTGGAAAAGGTCAGCGATGCCGCTGCTGCCCAAGCCCTGACTGCTGAGCATAAGAGCCTGTTTGACGAAATTCGTGCCAGGGAAGATACCTTTGCAGCCACCACCCGTAACGGTGAAAACATGATCAAAGAAGGTCATTATGCTGCTGAGAAAATTAAGGAACGGCTTGAGGACTTGTTGAGCGAGCGAAACCGACTCCACAGTGCTTGGAAGCAAAAGAAAGTGTATCTAGACCAGCAGCTTGACCTCCAGTTCTTCTTGAGAGATGCCAAGCAAATCGACACAGTTGCAGCTAGACAGGAGGTACAGATTTGTCAGTGTAAACGATTGTAAAGGCATACTGCTTACCGCCCTTTCCTTGGGTCTTTTTGGGCTGACCCCCACCTTTGCCTTTCTACAGCATGAATCGAACTGTTGCGGTATTATATGCGAGCTATTCGGCTTTCTACTTACTTTCGTGTTGGTGTAAACTGAGCCTGATCATCTTCGTATTTCTCACTGCTGTCAATTCGCCATTGGCAAAATAGATCTTATGTCAAGCTGTTTGATTTCTTCGCCTTTTTTCTTTCAGGTTTTGATCGTTAAACAAAAACAAATATTCGTCAAAATCTCAGAAAATTCGAAAATGGAACAACCGAAAATGGAAAAGATCGTTAGAAAGCAGAGAAAGGAGCCTCTTTAAGCGGCTAGTAGGCCTCCTAAACAGTTGTGTGAAGCCGCAATAAGTCTTTATTCTTAGGCATTTATGACCAGCAGCGATTACGGCACTACCGAAGAAGACATCAGCGCCACGCTCAAGAAACTTGAAGCTCTCGAGAAGCTGATCGTGGCTCAGGATGAGAAGCTGTCCGTGTTCTTGGAACATGGCGAGAAGCTCGTGGCCCAAAACCACTACGAGTCAAAGCTGATCTCACAGACAATGCGTGAGGCAACTCAGAAACGCGTCAAAGTTAGAGAACTTGGTGTGCAAAGACGGCGCAAGCTTCAGGATGCATTACTGTACGCACAGTTCGTTCAGCACGTGACAGAGGTATGACTTAATTGTATTGTTGTTGTTGTTGTTGTGCTTTTAAGATAGATATTTTATTTGCGCTAGAAGCCAGCGGCCATGGACATTGAAAATGAACTGTTTACATTGTCCCTGGCTACCTTATCAAGTTATAAACTTCCGAAATGCCCGCCTTCCGTGATTGTTTACTTTCGTGCTTACGACCTTTTAGCGCTTTTTTTGGCCTAGCCGAGCTTTGCCAGTCATGCAACACAAAATTTGCCAAAAGCTTCAAGGCCCGCCGACTGCTCTTTCAAACGTAAGAATTTTAAAAGTATCAGAGCGTTGTTTCCTATTTTGAAACACGTGGTAGACCGTCAAGTCCATCTTCTGTTTTTGTCTTTTTCTGTTTCGCTTGGTTTTCCCAATTTTTTTTTGTTTTGTTTACCGCGGCGCGTTAATTTTTCAAATGTTTTGCGTCCAATCATTTTCCGCCGGACAAGTAGTTCGCGCGGAATCCGATCGAAACTGGAAAGTTTGCTAAAAGTAAAAGCTTTATCTGAAGTTGATTAGATGTTCGGTCTAGTGGTAAGAAGACACGGCGAACATCCATGTGAAAATCATTTTCTCGTCGAACATGGAGTTCGCCCAGAATCCGGCCAAAACCGGAAAATTTGTTAAAAAGTAATAGTTTTATCTGAAGTTGATTAGATGTTCCATTAAGGGGTAAGAAGACATGCTGAATTTGCATTTGACAATCATTCACTTACCCGGACATATAGTTCTCCCGGAACCCGGCTGAAACCGGAAAATTTGTCATAAGTAGAAGTTGTATCTGAAGTTGATTAGAGGTTCGATGTAGTGGTAAGGAGGCAGGCTGAATCCATATATGAAGATTATTTTCTCGTCGGACAAATAGTTCGCCCGGAATCCGGCCGGAACATGAAAATTTAAAACTTTATCTGAAGTTGATTAGATGTTCGAATAGGGGTAAGGAGATAAGATAAGCTGAATAAGTTTTGATCAATATCGTGAATGTAGATAAGACGTGTAGGTGTAAATACACTCATGCTGAATCCATATCTGAACTTAGGTTTTCTCTGACCATTAGCCATTGGCATGTTTCTAAATCTTAATAGCAAAAAATATTCAAGGAGTCTGGCGAAGACCGGACAAGTTGTCTGGATCAAATATTACAGTTTTGGGATCCCATTGAAACCTTTGGTCTTGTATCTTCGATTTAAAAGTTGGTCTGTTTTCGTTAAGTTTATAGCTAATTTAGGACCGCGTCTGTCAAACAATGAATGTTTTCGGTTTCCTCGATGGAATAGCGGTTTCAGGCTCTGTTGAATCCTGTTTGCCTTATTGGTGTGAGCGTGGTAGTATTTTTCTGTATGCTGACACCCATACGTGGGATTACCATATTATCTGCTACTCTAAGTCCTATGTGGTTCTCGCATCGTCTGCCACCAGGGGTGGGGGGGGGGATCAAAGTCATTATTTAGAAAAGAAAAAGAGTTGGCCTTAGTTTTATTTTCGAGCAACATCGCAAAATATTGCCGAGTGTTTAGTATTTAGAAAAGAAAAAGAATTGGTTGTAGTTTTATTTTGAGCAACATCTTCAAAATACTGCCTAGTGTTAGTACCATAGCTCTGCTGTCTTTCAAATACAGATATGCTCTAGTTCACCTTGTTTTGTTTCAGGCGAACGTCTGGATTGATGAAAGGCAGATAAAGCTTGAATCAGAGCTGTCCAAGGGGGAGGTTACCTCCCTGGACGAAAAAATCAAGCGCCTTCAATGGTACCAGGCGTTCCATGCTGAGATCGCGGCGCATCAGAAAACAGTCGATGGAATAAGAGAAAAGGGTAAGGCTACACAGTGGTCATGGCTTTCTTTATTAATGAACCACTTAAATGTAATGAACCACTTAATTACATTAGGAATATAGTGCCGGTGCTAATAATGTATTGTTTTCAGAATATTCCTGATTTCTCTTGAATTTGTTCGTGCCAGACAGTGTTATTGAACAACTTTGCCCGATTAGATACGGCTATACTGATTCTAGAGTAGAATTTATTTCAATTGCGGAAGCAGTTAAATCAATTCCTTGTTACTCGAATAACCAAGTTTTCATTATCTGAGACAGTGCCCCGATGTGTTCTAGCCCTGTTTTTGTATTTTTTTTTTTTTTTTTTAACGGGAATGCTGTTTTTGTGTAGGTGTGTATTTTTACCTCTCCACTCTACTCCGCGTGATCTCTTCGTGTCGTGAACTCCGAAATCCGTGCTATAAACCATTTCTCTTTCCACGAGATCTGACAAGTTCATGCACCTGACACGGTTAACTGTTTCGGAAGCAACTGCCTCACATTTTGCATTTAAAGCGAAGCAATCATCAACGTAGGCAATAGTTGTGTTTTTGCAGATTCAGTTATATCATTAGTGGAAATGTTCGATCCTTGGAAATTGGAGAACAAATCGAAAGGAGGAAAACATCTTACAATACTAGAGGGAAGCTACCGTGGTAACAGACACCATGGTATCTGCAAAAACGCAACAAATATCATTAGTGAAAGTGTTCGATCCTTGGAACTTGGAGAACAAACCGAAAGGAACATTTGTTTTGTATTTGGTTATATTTCTTTTTTCGTTTCATTTATACTCCGCTTTCCAAGATGGCGGGTGAAAAATAAATTACTTACTTACTTACAATGTAAGTTGCTGCAGGCCCCTTGTGTTTCCGCATAGGTATTGTGAACTTGTTGACACCCGAGCGTTTTCTTTTCCCATCCTTGTTTACATGTTTTTCCATCCTTGTTTACATGACTTCAAATTTAAGGTGACCGTCTAGTCAGTAGTGGACATGAGAACTCACGGACCATCGCTGCGCAGCAGGAGTCCCTTTTAAGCAAATGGCACAGGCTCATCTCTGCCACCGGAAGCCTTGGCAGAGGACTCGAGGAAGCCCAAGATGTCCTTAACTTCAATAGTAATGTTGAAAGCACCGAGGCCTGGATCCGCGAAAAGGAAATGATGGTCCAGGCTGGTGACGTCGGTCAGGACTACGAGCATTGCCTTGCGTTGATGAGAAAAGTGGATGAGCAAGAAATGCGGGCGGCTGGTGACCGGGTTAAGCAAGTGTCTGCTCTTGCTGAGAAGCTCATAAGCCAGAATAGGAGTGATCCAAAGCTCATTCAAACCCGACGAGATAAAGTTAATGAGAAGTAAGTACCTCAACATCCTAGTATTTTTCTTTTGCTTTATTTTATTTTTTTTCAATCTGTTGATTATATGAGTTATCAGCCTGCATATTACTGCATAGACTAGAAAATATTACCAAATAGACGGAGGGCCATGGCAAGAAGAATTTTACAAGTACACTAACTTATAGAACTAACAAACACTCCTATTCTTAACATCCCGTTCTATAATCCATCAGCTAGCCAAGTATAACGCCCAAGTTTTCCCACAGTGAATAAAAACATTCATCCTTCATCATCCCTACCATCCATTCTTCATTATATTCTCTTTCACCAAATAGCTCCTTTGTCCATTCATTCAGTTCCAAACATTCACACACCAAATGAGCGACACTTTCCTCACCGCACATATCCCGATGAAAAACTTTCGAGAATTAGTCGTATGGAGTTTTACGAAAAAGTAGCATGCAATAGTAACTGTTGTCACTGCATGCTACTACTAGCAAACTGGATGCTACTACAGCAAGACTGGATTCTATCGGATAATACTACTACTTAAGATTAACCCAGTCGGAGGCATGTTAAATCAAAGGATTCTATACTACTATAGATCAATACATGCAGCTTTTTCCGTACAACTACACTGTCGAAGGATTTTTCGTCGGGATAGGACAGAAACAAGGACTAATTCTCTCTTTTGCCTCTCCAATATGTTTTCGCTTTGCCCAAAAAGCCACGAGGAGCACTTTTGTATCACTTCCTTTTTGAAGATATATTGTTGTTTAGAAATGTGTTGATCATTATGCCGCTTACCTGACTTCTAAATTTTCAGCCCAAGCACCTTTATAGGTTCATGTGCGTAACAGTGTGTTCTGCACTAACGTCTGTCCAGGTGTGTGAAAAAGACTTGAAATATAAATGGCGTGTTCCACCCTTCTAAAAATAGTAACTATAGTGAATATTTTCGTTCTAACCTCGTAAAAAGTTACTACGCTGACCGTTCCAACCTTCTCGAAATAGTAGCTAATATTAACTATTTGCTTACCATGCTCGGGAGTGTTGTAAGCGTGGTAGCCTGGTGGTAACTACGCATCTCTGTAACGTGATTGGTCGGATTTGCCCGTGGCGTCATATTCCGTTGGAAAGTAGAAAAATCGTTCCAGTCTTGATGGCACAACACGAGAATTCGTGACGTCATGCGTAGTAACTAAGGTAAGTAGGGTGGAACGCTCAAAGCTCATAGTACGGCCTATAATACTGACAGGTCCCTTTTTCGCGAAGAAGAATAGATAGTTGGGTTTTTGCGGATACCATGGTATCTGTTACCACAGTAACTGGATCTGCAATTATTCGTTTTTACAGTTACCATGGTATCTGATACCACGGTTGCTCTTGAAAAACGACAATTGCCGAAATTACGCTTTTCGAAGTAATCCGAAAGGAAAACTGATAGACAGTCACATCACTAGGTACCAAACTTCTTTCCCACCAATTTGAAAAAATCCTAGGCTCTATTGTTGGTGATGATGAAAGTGAGATGACTTTTTCAGATACCACGATGACAGGTCTGATAACCACGATAACTGCAAAAACCCCGTTTAACCATGGTATGAGATACCACGGTAAATGCGAAAACGACTTGAAACCGTGGTAGCAGATACAATGGTATCTGCAGAAACGCAACTAATGATAAGAGACCCGCAGATAGTTGTATACTGACGTGAATACTTTTTAGGTGGAAGTCGTTGCAGAAAGCAGTCGATGAATATCGGTCTGACTTGGCAGGGGCTCTTGAAATCCATGCTTTCAACCGCGATGTTGCCGATACGGAGGAAAGAATTGCGGAGAAGGTCGTGGCCTTGTCGAAAGCCGAAAAGCCAAGAACCTTGGATCAGGTTGAAAAAGCAAAAAGGATACAACAGAGTTCAGAAACGGAGCTTCGTGCCATTGAAAGCAAACTCCAGGTATTTGCGCTTAGAGTTTGTTACCGAGTCGAATCAGCAAGTACTACGTAATAGTTAGCCTGTATTCTATTTTTGAACAGCCTTTTGATGTAATCTCTGTAATCTCTCAAATAACGACTTGAACTTTTTGGTCAGCACTGTTTTATTCGCTACGGCAGAACACGCTGTTCATTGAACAAAAGGTTTGTAATAAACTGTTCATAACTTAGTCAGGGTTTGTACTATCTATCGTATGTTAAGCCAACCTTTTTGAACATAAATTGTTATCTGCTTGATCCAAGGAAGTCTGAGGATCGCGTTCTTGTTCACAAAAACAGGACAATCGCGATCACGTACAGAAGAGTGCGTCACCTCGAATATAAGTGCTATATGTCTTAAGACTAGACCAGATCCGTGTGTGCTTAACATCACATCTATCTCTTTAGTTATTAGTACAGTACATATTTTTACTTCCGTACCGCCGTGATAGGAGGCGACCACAATTTCATCTCTATATGAAGTCGATTTCTTATGTTTTAAGTAGGACCAGGTCAATTTGTATCGTGATCCAGATTCCAAGTGTATTAGACACAACAGCGGCTTCTATTTATCGTAACAGTGCGTCACTTAGCTGAAAGTGAGGAACGTTATAGCGAAAAATAATTGTTGGTACGTCACGCTAAGCGAAGCCCTAAGGATAACTATACACTTCGAGGCCCTTGATTGGACTCTTTAATTTTCACACTGATGACGTAGCCTACGGTAAATAGTCGTATAGCATGAGCATAAAATGAGACGCATAAGCTTCGCCGTTGTCACTTATTGAGTATTAAAGTTTTAACTTTTTACATAACCCACTCGACCTGTGTACTTTAAATTAATTATGTTTGGTTATTGTAATAATTACCGGTATAATAAAGCTCTCTTATCTGAAGAAGTTCTATCTGTAACTTTCTCAAACTTGTCTCTCGAGTAAATAGTAAAGTGGTCAGACAGACATCTGCTGCATAGGCCTGGTTCAGGTCCGCTCTCTGGAGGTCCATTCATGAGTTCATGACATTGCTGCTGAAGTCGTTAAAATCTTTCGCCAATGAGTTTTAAGCTATGAATTTTGAGGTATGAGTATGGTGTGAATGAATATCAAGATTTCATCTGGAACAACTTTGTTGTATTATCTTGTCATATATTCTGGATGACATTTCATTCGATTTCAGGACCACGAAGTCGAGACCAAGCGACTTATCCACAAATACACAGACATGTCTGATCCTATCACCGCAAAATTGAACGAAACCAGAGCCAGGTGGAAGAACCTTGTCGCCCTTCGCAGCGCCCGCAAAGACGCTTTTGCTGAAGCTTTCAAGAGGCTGAAGTTCCTCGCCGACGCACATGACCTCGCTGAGTGGGTAAAGGATATGAAGCGAAAGATGGAGGAGGAGACCCCTCCAGACAACTTGAACGAGGCGCAGGCTGCTCTTCAACTTCATCATGAGCGAAAGGTATTTATTCTGTTTGGAATGTCCGTCCCTTGGACATGGATTTTACGAAGGTGAAAGTGCAAGCCTTTTATTTTTCAAAGAGTTCGTGGATCGTGACTTGTTCATGTGCTAATTTGGGGTTTGCGATCAAGGAATGCTGATTTCTTCATTAACCGATATGGGAAGTGGAAATAGTCGATTCAAAGAAGAGGAATTATTATTTCCCCTTAAGGGTAACCGGCCCTATATACTTCCAGTATTCAAAGATATGTGAGTCCTTTATGTTTTATAGTAGTCAAATCTTCAAGTATTTGTTTACGTACCGAATTGGACATTGAGTAGACGACCAATAGGATATGAGACATTCTATCACACAAGTCGGAAACTTTGAGGATCTCATTCCTGACGAACGTCTTCTCCAGTACTGTGACGAAACAATGGATGACGGGGTTGGAAAAACAGTTCCATTTGACTTCAATATTGGTGTCAGAACCGTTTGCAGGCTGTGACAGTTCAGTGGCAAAGCCGAAAATCCATCCTCACAATGTTAAAATCTGTGTAGCCTACTTTACCATGCGCCTTGTTTTGTAGGCTGAAATCGATGGTCGGCAGTCTGTATTCCGAAACTTGAAAGAATATGGTCAGAAGCTTCAAAAGGATGACGAGTCGTCATCTTCAGACGAGACCGACGAAGAATCGAAACGGTCAGAGAAAAAAAGAAAGCACACAAAAGAAGTATCCGTTTGGATGGCCAACCTTGAAGACATGCGCAAAGACCTAAATTCTTCTTGGGACGACAAGAAATTACAATTGATTCAGTGTATCCAACTGTGTCAATTTACTAGCCTGGTTGAAGCTGCTCACAGTCGAATGGCGAAACATGAAGCCTTCTTGAATAATGACGACCTTGGAGTAAGTATCCTTTTTTTTGCTGCTTAGCCTACTATTTACTCTCCATAGCCTGATTGGATACAAACAACGTAAATCATTTCCAAGAGTATAGTTATGTCAAAGTAATGCACTACATGAACCATAGGTACAAAATAACTTACCAGATTACAGAAATATATGTAGACCTGCATATTTTATTTTTGAGTTCCGTGTCCCGATTTCAAGGGTCCCGGATTTCGGCTGACTAGCCTCGTGGTGAAAATTAATACCGATTGCTTGATATGACCTGGATGACCGTAAGGGACACCCCCCCCCCCCCTCACCCTCCCCACGTGTTGTCGAATCGAAGACTGTTAATCTAAATATCAAGTTTATACAAGGGAGGGCCGTAAATAACCCACTTCTGTCCTGCGGTTGGATTAGATTGCGAACTAGAGGAACACTTTTGTCTTTCTATTCACTACTTGTAACACGAACACAAATAAAAAGTTAAGTGCGTTTGAGTATGAAAGAGCGAAAAAAAATACAACAAGTGGGCCTATAGTCTACCTGTAAATGGGTTGATCTTTCTGCAGAATAAAAGATACATTCAGAAAGTCATTGTACTATATCGTTCGTTTCAGAACTTGTGTATCAGCTATCTGTTGTTAATGCTGCTATGAGACCCTTCGGGTAGGACATCAAAAAGTAAGAGGGTCGCGTGTGACATGTATCTTGCCGTGAGATGAAAAAAACAGAATAGGCTTTGATATACATTGTTCGTCTTCCGCTTTAACCAGTCCCTTCTACCTTTAGGAGTCGGTCGGAACCGTGGATTCCCTGCTGAGAAAGCACGAGGCTTTCGAGAAAACGCTGGCTGCTCAAAGTGCCCGCTTCACGGAAATCGAAAAAGCTGCCACTGCACACATTGAAGCCGGCCACTACGACAGTGAAGGCGTCCGGAAACAGCTCGAAGCGGTCGTGGTACGCCGTGTCAGGATTCAGGAAAGAAGTGCTGCTAGAAAGCAGAAGCTCATCGAGGCCAGACAGTTGCATGCATTCTTGATGAAGTTCCATGAGGTTCGTTTACCGTTTTTGACACATGTCTTATTGCCCTATACAAGGCAGGCCGACTGGGGCATAACCTATCCAGATCAAAAAAAAGTCTTACAAAGAGTTTAAATCTAGCTTTACTCTGAATGACGGCCGGTCTCGTAAGGCACCAAGAGCAACTGGAACGACCACGATCTAGTGAGAGATAACAGTCAAAAGGAAAAATCCCAGACTGAATAGATTCCGTTCCCCAGGTCCAGTTCCCAATGGATCTACGGACCCACTATTATTTATAAGTACACCCCGGTTCATCTGCCGACGCTTTTGAATCTAGCAGCTCTTTATAATAAGTCTTTCTTCTAATAGATCACAAGCTGGATTGCTGAGAAGGTACAAGTCGCTAATGACGAAAATTATCGCGAGCCAACCAACCTCCAGAGTAAGCTGCAGAAGCACATCGCCTTCGAAGCTGAAGTTTTGGCTAACAGGGGTCGTATTGACTCCGTGGAAGAAGAGGGCGGCCAGTTAGTCAAAGCTAATCACTATGCCAGCATGGAGCTTGGAAACAGAGTGGAGGACCTCAATTCGTACTGGCACGAGCTTCAGGAAGCTATGTTAACTAAGAAGGAACGGCTACAAGATGGCTTGATGGTACCTATGAGTTCATACCTTTTTTTTTTAATTAAGACCTCCGGTAGCTAAAGAATAGAATAGCGAAAAAAAAAAACAAGAAGAGAGTCGCCAGTACTTCGTGCCGTTTTTAACGTTATAACCTGCTGAACAGTGACATAGCAGATAGACAACGTACACTTCAGGGTCGCTTCCTCCTGGGTGTGCAGTGGTCGCGAGCGCTGGTCCAAGTTGAGTGGTCACCAAGACTGCCTGAACCCTACTTGACTTCCAACTTAATGTTGTGTGTGCGTTCCATATTCTTATTTATTTTTTATTGTGGATGTACTCGTGGCTCATCATTTTCTTTTCCCATAGGCACTTCAGTTCAATCGAACACTGGATGATTTGAACTCGTGGATGGACGAGATTGAGGTCCAGCTGCAGTCGGAAGACCACGGCAAGGACTTGACTTCTGTGCTGCTGCTTCTTAAGAAGCAGCAAACCTTGGAAAATGATATTTCATCACATTCTGATGGTATTGACTCGGTCAAAGGAACGGCCAGTAAGTTCGTGCAGAACGAGCACTTCCTGGCTGACGATATTTCTAGACGAGCCAAAGATTCCATTAAAAGGTATTTTGTGATTACCTCTGGCTTCTTCTTGTCTTTCAAGTTAAAAAGTTAAACTGAATAGTTACAATGCTCCTTTCGTGTCTTCGTCCTGCAAAACCGTTTCTTCGCTTTTTGGGATCCCAAAACGTAAGTGGACGACCTATGACATCGCAAAAGTTGTCCGTCTGTCTGTACAATAACTCTCGAAAGGATTGAGATATTTTGATGAAACTTGGTGGGAGGATCCTTTGGGTCAAAGTACAGGTAAAGTTCGAAGACGGGCTATGTAGCCCTATATTTGAGGGTGGGGGAGGGGTTTCACATTAAGGGACAACAAATATTTTTTGAAAGCTATTGAGATACTCAATTATGGGGTAAGAAGACATGTTGAGTGCGACGGTGAAAACCATTTTCTTGTCGGACAAGTAGTTTGTCCGGAATCCGGCAAAAACCGGAAAGTTTGTTAGAAGTAAAAGTTTCATTTCAAGTTGATTACATGTTTGATTTAGGGGTAAGAAGCCACGCTGAACACGATGGTGAAATCTATTTTCTCGCTGGACAGGTAGTTCGTCCGGAATCCGGGAAAAACCGGAAAGTTGGTTAAAAGAAAAAGTTTCATTTGAAGTTGATTATATGTTTGAAGAAAAAGTTTCATTTGAAGTTGATTAAATGTTTGATTTAGGGGTATGAAGACATGCTGAACATGATGGTGAGAACCATTTTCTCGCCGGACAACTAGTTCGCCTGGAATCCGGCCAAAACCGGAAAATATGTCAAAAGCACAAGTTTTATCTGAAGTTGATTAGATGATAGATTTAGGGGTAAGAAGATACACTGAGTTTGTATATGACAATCATTTTTATCCGGACATATAATTAGTCCAGAACCCGGTTGTAACTGAATTTTTTGTAAGTCAAAGTTTTATTTAAAGTTCATTAGATGTTCTTTATAGGGATAAGGAGATACGCTGGATTAGTTTCTGAATTTTCTTTTTTTGCTGGACTATTAGTTCGCACGGAATTCGGGCGAAACCGCAAATTTGGCAGAAGTAAAGCAGGAAGTTTCGGTCAGTATCATCAAAATAGATATGGCTAATAAAGGTATAGATAGATAGATAGATAGATAGAATATCTGAACTCGGTTTTCTCCGATGATTAGCCTAGCGAAGATTGAATCTGGCGAAGACAAGACCCAATTGTCTGGATCAAATCTTAGATTTTTGGGATCCCATCGACACCTTTGGTCTTGTTTCTTTGGTTCATTTTTACGGTGTTGGTCCAAGCGGTTCCATGTCCAAATACTGTTGTTACGGGACACTTTGATTGGTTGGTTTGTTAGTTTAGGAATTTCCTACCGAGAAAGTAGAAGATTGATCATGCACTTGCACGTAAACGACTGGTTAAAAAGATCGAGAATAAACGGGGAGGTGAAGGAGTTGGTTGCAGATAAATGTAATTACTGTATAGTGCAGGTGGTAAGAACTACTTTAAAGAATACGCTGTGAATGGCGCATATAGGAACTATTTTAGAACTGCCAGTCTGCAATGGCTATAGTGTCCTTCTTGAATGGTGCCTCCTTTAAACTCATTCTTACGTAAGTGTTTGTGTTGGAGTCGGTGATACTGTCCACAGAAACGTTATCCTAGAAGCCGAAGCTTGAAAGGACCCTCCTTACTTATTCTGCCGTTTCCATTACCCTAGCCCCAGTGAAGCTTAATGCTTTAGAAATCCTGGCCCTTCGCTATTGTTTCGTTTCACATCTAAGGTTCAGCCGCGGTGCCCAAACTTCGCCGAAAGCTTCAAGGTCTGCCGACAAATTTTCAAAAATCAATGCATTAGAAGCATCAAAAGTTGTTTTTTAATGCACTTGCCCTTCGGCCAAGTGCCATATAACGATCGCAATTTCTGTCCGTCAGTAGGTCGGGTGTTCGGTCCAGGTTTTGCTAGTTCGGGCACTTCCACACAGGCTAGGACGATGAAACTTGGCAGGCATATCAGGGACCCCAATTTATTAAGTCGGAAGTGGTCACTTCTCCGATCCGAGCATCGTGGGGGGAATGAAGGGAGGGGGAATCCGGAATCTTGAGGTATTTATAACTTGGTGATCAGTTCTTAATGAAATTTGATATTTGGAAAGATCTCGTGCCTCAGACGACCCACTTAAAACCCGGACCGGATCCGGTGACTTTGGGGGGAGGTGGAGGGGGGAACCGGAAATGAGGGGTTGGGACGAAACTTGGTGGGAAGAACAAGCACAAGTCCTAGATACATCGTTGACATAACCGGACCGGATTCCACTGTGGGGGGAGTTGGGGGGGGGGGAGTCAGTGATTCTGCCAGTTCGGTACTAGGACGATGAAATTAGGTAGGCATGTCAGCCTTGAGAATAGTCGTTTCTCCGATCCGACCATCGTAGGGGGAGTGGAGGGATGGGGAATCCAGAAATTAGTAACATCTATAACTTTGGAACGGGTAATTGGACGTGCATGAAACTTGACAAGTGCCTCAGATGTTCCTTTTTAAATACGGACCAGATACGATAATTGGGGGGGGGGGGGGGGGGCTGGAAGGGTGCACCGGAAATATCCTGAAAGGCTCAGAGTCAAGGGATCGGGATGAAACTTGGTGGGAAGAACAAGGTTAACCCTAGATACATTACAGGTGGGCCCAGATTTCCTACGAGTTAAGTTCATCTATGACAGGTCCCAACTCAACTCCTGTATAGTTGTGGATATATATGTATAGATGTGAATTTTGGCGTATAACAGCAACAAGTGAGACCATGCGACATACTTCAGTCCTTAATGAAAAGTTGAAAACTGGAAGGTTTGTCATATGACTGATGAAACGCCGTTCTTAGTGAAGTTGTGGTGAAGGGGGTTGGGCGGCTGCTATGATTTGGTTTATTGCACTTGTTTTTACCTTGCTAATTGAAAATTGGTCGGACTGGCTGGCAAGACATTCAGTATTGAAACTGAAACCGTTCTTTCAAGATCTTCAGTATGGATTTCTATGCGGTTTGAACACATTAAAAGCTTTAAACTGGGTTGATCTTAATGTTGGTTATTTCAATACATGTTTGGTTACTGGAGATGTGGAATGTCTTGGCTCTAACGTTGTTTGTATAAACTGTGATAAACATTTTACTTTCACATTCCACGTTTGACCGCTTGCGTGCTTTATGTACCACTTTTTGGGATCCCAAAACGTAAGTGGAGGGATACCTATGACATCGCAAAAGTTGTCCGTCCGTCCGTCCGTCTGTCCGTCTGTAAGCACGATAACTCTCGAAGGGAATGATATATTTTGATGAAACTTGGTGTGAGGATTCGTTGGGTCGTCAGACCAGTCAAGTTCGTAGATGGGCTTTGTAGCCCTACATTTAGGGTTGGGGGAGGTGGTTTAAATAAAGGGGCAAACAAAATATTTTGAAACAGCTAATTTGAAAGTCGAGTATGGGGTAAGAAGACATGCTTAACACGATGGTGAAAATCATTTTGTCATCGGACAAGTAGTTCGCCCGGAATCCGGCCAAAACCGGAAAGTTTGTTAAAAGTAAAAGTTTTATTTGAAGTTGATTAAATTTTCGATTTAGGGGTAGGAAGACATGCTGAGCCCGATGGTGAAAACCATTGACGGACAAGTAGTTCGCCCGGAATCCGGCCCAAACCGGAAAGTTTGTTAAAATTAAAAGTTTTATTTGGAGTTGATTAGATGTTCGATTTAGGGCAAGAAGACATGCTGAACACTTATGTGGAAACATTTTCTACCTGGACATGTAGTTCCCCCCGGATCCGGCCAAAACCGGAAAATTGTTAGAAGCTTAAGTTTTATTTCTAGTTGATTAGATAACCGATTTAAGGGTAAGAAGAGATGCTGAATCCGTGTTTGACAATCATATTTTACCCGGAAATTTTGTTCGACCGGAATCCGGCTGGAGTCGGAAAATTTGTTATAAGTTAAATTTGTATTTGAAGTTGATTAGATGTTCATTATTGGGGAAAGAAGATACCCTGACTTCGTTTTTGAGCTTTCTTTTTTCGCCGGACAAGTAGTTCTGGAGTTCGGCCGAAACCAGGAAATTGGCAGAAGTGGCAGGAAGTTTTCGTCAAAACAGATATGACTTATGGGGGTAAACACACATGCTTAATCCATATCTGAACATGGTTTTTTCAGATGACTAGCTATTTGGCCTTAATCTGTTTCTGAATTTTAATTGTAAAAATGTTCAAGGAGTCTGGCGATGACTGGATCTGGCTAAGACAAGACCCAGCATCAGATACTGAATTTTTGGGATCCCATCGAAACCTTTGGTCTTGTTAACGACGTCGCGCACATTTTTCAAATAGCTTGCGTCAAACATCCGCTTCGGAGGGCGAGATGTCTGGATGAAGTTGGCAGGTGTCAACTAGGAACTCGCCAGTTTCATGGGGCGAATCATGGTATTTTCGGAAACGATGTTGTCGAACCGAAAGCTCATTTCTAGTAAGATTTGTACTTGAAGCATTCTTTTGAGGCTTGTCTAGCCAAACTGTGTGGTCAGACGTTGCTCAGATTGATGGTCATGTAACGAGTTATGCTTTAGATATCACTCGCTCCATGAGCCACTTCAGATTCGTCGTGACAACCTGGAGGATGCTCTCCTGCTCTACCAGTTCATGCGAGATGCCAGCGAAGAAATGACATGGATTTTTGAAAAAGAGCCAATTGCCTCCTCAAAGGATTTGGGGACCTCCCTTGCGGCTGTTCAAAGTTTACTGAAGAAGCACCAGGTAAGACTCCAAGTCGGTATTAACGAGATCTTCGAGCTCGATATTGCTTACCATTCAGTATTGGTAACATGGTCATTTTGGTGGAAACAGACGTTTAAGCTACGTGCAACATTTTCCGATAAGGAATAAAATATTTACGAAACACACAGACACGAAACAAATAACCAATACACCTACAAAATTGGGCAGAAGAATTAGCAGGATATGGAGAAAGTGACCTGAAAACTGAAGAAATATAGACCTATCCACGCATCTATGGCAA
The DNA here is from genome assembly GCA_023053575.1 of Branchinecta lynchi. NCBI lineage: Eukaryota > Metazoa > Arthropoda > Branchiopoda > Anostraca > Branchinectidae > Branchinecta > Branchinecta lynchi. The sequence continues at coordinate 18,773,853 of JAKZAP010000006.1, forward strand.
GTCTCGCCATGCAAGGTTTCGTTGTGTGCGGATCCTCGTCTTGCCGATCAATATCCTCTATTTCTATTTTTCTAATCTAATACCATGGAAGCTGTTACCGATGTACACGATTATTTAGCAGCGTGGCCGCACAGCGCGCATCCATACCAGCCAATGAGAAAGGCCAAACGTATCGATTTGGAGATAAGCATTGCTTTTGTGGTACATCAAATTACTGGCTGCCTTGTATCGGGTGAAGGCGTACTTGCGAGGAAAAGCATGTTTTCTGTCGTAGTATAGATATGAAGCGGCCACTTTATTTATTTAAGACCCGGTTCTTGGGCACAGCGGAGTAATATATATAAAAAAAAAGAGGCACGAATGGCATTAAAAACCATAACAGAGTCCTTAAACATTTAAATTCCTTAAATACACTTAAAAACATACCACGACATTTTGACATAGCCTATACGGATTTGACTAAATGGATTCTTAGTTAAAAACAATAACTGGCTAAGAATAGTTTAAAACAATTACCGTTTAAATATAAATTACGTACAAATTACCGTTTTCGCTCTTCTTGATTCTCCTTTCTCCCGAAACACTCGCCCTTTGTGGACCAATCAGGGAGGAGAACGGAGAGCGAGAATCGAGAATTGACTATCGAATCAACTTCTCAGTTGCGTAGAAGCATAATGCTTTCCCCGTTCTTGTTTCTAACGAGAATGCAAGAAAAGAAGAATTGGCTTCATCTCAATAATCATAACGCAAAATAGAAGAATTGAGAGGAGAGTCGCAAAGAGGATTGAGATAAAAAGGCGCAGCTAGTGGTTTGAATGTGTCCGAAGAAGTGTATTTGTGCTGTCCTGAACTTTGGAATCTGAAACCAATTTACGATTCGGGAGGATTTACGTGCAGGAAAACGATAGTAAAGCCCGTGAAGCTTTCTTGTCCTTCTCATTTCCTATTATAATACTTGTTTTCCCACAGGCGTTAGAAAGTGAGACCCAATCTCATGAACCGGTCATTTCCGCTGTATTGTTAAAGGCCCAGCAGATGATGAAGTCCGGTCACTTTGCAGCTAGTCAAGTTGAAAGCAAGGCGACCGAGCTAAACTCCATGCTTCTGAGGTTGAAAGACGTAAGCTCTGTCAGACGGCTGAGACTGCTTGATGCGATAGAGTCCCAGAAGGTATGGTTTGTTTTAATTATGTTCGGGTAAACGGCCTTTGTCCTCTCTTTAGTATTCTACTTTTTGAACACGGTTCTTCAGGCTTATGTCATTTTGGAAAAGTATTGGACCAAAGGAAACAGGGGACCTAGCTAAGTTTTCGGTTCAGCTCAGTGCCTTTCAGCTTCATCTTCGGTTGATAGAATGGAAAAAGCACGGAAAGGACAATTGAACTTAAAAGTACTCTCGTGAGTACCAAAGAAAAATGAACTTGTCTTTATCAACTGTACTCGTCATGGAGGTGTTGGGGATCTTCTTGTATCTGTCGAAGTCTTAGGTCTGTTATCGGTCGAGATGATTATGAAAGCTTAAAAAAGGCACCTCTTTGCCTTAACAACATTCTCAGAAACTGCTCCAAGGTAAATTGTAAAGTAGCAATGTGATTGTGATGAAATCTATTAATTTATTTCCTTCAGTTAGGCTACTGAACTTGTCTTACGTTGGACGAGGATGAGCTAGCGTAGAACGTATCCTGCAAATCTTTCGTCTTTCCCAGGTAGTTTGCCTGATGCAGAAAGAGTGCATATTCTGTAGGTGTTTTTTTGTGCTCCCACGAATCGGTTGTGGGTCGATTGTGGATCGAAAAGAGCGTTTCCGCGGCCTTTTGTGCAGCCCACAAGTGTGTGTCCGCGACCAACAAGATTTTCGTGGCTCGCTTTGTGGCTCAAATTCGACAAACAACTGCCGAGGTGATGGTCTATTTTGTGGCTCGATTTTTGGGGGAAATCCTAATTTAGCAGCAAATAATGTCAGAACAATACAGTTAAAAAATTTCTCAAGTATGTAGACATAAAACTAAAGATCCTTTTTGCACGGAATGGTCAGGATGAAGCCTGGAGTTCTGTTTATTGAGATTTGTACGTGATTTTTATTTATATATTCAGCATTTTAAATTATCGCCCTAAAAATAGACCAAACGGAGTTTCCCCGAGTTTCATCTTGTTGCTCGACTGTGGCACACAATCGTGTTTCCGCGACAAACACTCAGTCAGAAGTGTGTGGCCCACGACTATGTCATGGAAAAACGCCTTATGTTACCTGTGGAGATCCATGTTCTCTGCTTTGCTGACAGACTGAAGAAAATCTGGCTGCCAGTCTCAAGGATGTAAAATTAGGATTTTTGGCGGGTGGTGCGGGTGGAATAAGGCTGTTTAAATCCTCACCAATATTTATTTTGAAGTTTTACGCCGATGCAGCCGAGGCTGAACTGTGGATCTGCGATAAGCATCCACTCGTGGCTTCAACTGACTATGGCCGGGATGAAGATAGTGTTGCAACATTGCAAAAGAAGCTGGAGATCACGAAGAGAGAAATTCTGAGCTTCAACATCACGATCCAGCGTCTCCTTGCCTCAGCGAAAACCTTGGTCGACAGACGACATTTTGACAGCGAAAATGTGCAAGAAAAACAAGTAAGTTCGACTGTGATATCATTTACGCAAAGAATAGAACCAAGTTCTATTATTTTTGGTTCTATTCTTTGCGGCGTTGCGCCGACGCTTACTCATCACATTTTTCAGTGAAAAATAGAAGTTTATGAGCTGCGCTTCCCTGTCATTTTTCTTAAACTCACTTTCGTCGCGAGTTTATTCTTTTGGTGTATTTTCTTGCCGTGGCATGTTGATTCTGTATTCTTTTAGTTTACGTCGTTGTCGTTCGAGTGCTAATTCCGAGGTAGGGTGAGGTGGAATGTGATCATTTACAGTTAGATTTGCATTTGGGAACTTCTGTGTTTCTACGTTTGTGGTTTTGCAATTCTAGGTTTCTGTATGTTTAGGGTTTTGTAATTCAGGGTTTTAACGTTTGGAGTTTTGCAATAGCTTCGAATTTGGAGTGATTTCAGTCGGAAGTTAGACGAGTCATGAATTTAATCGAAAGTGAGAGGCAGTAGAACTTGAAGGACAAAGACCGAAACTTTTTCCAGAAGGCTTTTTTTTTAACTCGCTTCACAGAATTTCTGTTTTCTGCCAGTTCAGAATTCTGGCCCGAAGAAAATGATGAATTGTACCATTTCCACTGAAGTCTTAACGGATGTAGAAGTCCGGAGCGGGCTTTTTCTTTCTGTCCCTTCCTTCTGTTGAACGCATCGTTATTTATGAGGGAAATTTGGTTTGTTCCAAAATCTGAGGAAAATTCGGAAGAATTTAAAGAAAATGGCTAGATCTTTTAAAAATTTGGGGAGTGTGCAGAAACATAGGCAGTGAGAACTTACCTTTATAAGCATGTAAATGCTTTTCGGTGTGATCATGCCGAAATATTGTCTCCTAACCCGCAGGTGAAGCGGTGTTTCCAGATCGAAATGCGCCGCTGCCAAAATTTCTTTTTAACCCAAAATTGCAAGAGCTCACCAAAAAGTTACAAGGATTGTCAATGTAACCCAAACAATTTTAATCCACCAGCAAAAAAATAATCCACCAGTTGGTCGTAAAATATGCCATATGGCAACACTGAGGTGAAGCCAGCCGCTCCTCGAGGTTCAGAAGAGAGAGACTGACAGTAAGAGACAGAAATGCCGTTTGATTACGAGGTTTGGTGGAGAAATCAGCGCGGGACCCCTGCGTAAGATAAGAAGAAATGCAGTATGCTGATTGTTATCGATAATATAAGATAAGATAAGATTTAATTGCACAAAAAAGACAAAAGGACATGGCAACAAAAAAAACAAAACAAAACAAAAAACAATGATCTATACAGTAAGCTATTTACTCGAGGCATAATTTTTGGTGTCGAAAAGCGATCTGAGGAATCTTGGCAGCCTCCTCACATCATCACACTGACGGGTACCAGTCACACTACATATCCCTTTCTCATCGAACACCCTCACGCATCCTCCAAATACTTCATCCTCAGCTCTCTTAATTCTTCACATTCATACATGACATTCACCGCACTTTCATTCTCATCTTCACACATTGGACAGGAGAAATACTGACCAGAAAGTTTGAAAGAACTTCCAAAATACATTCTTCTTAGTTAGTTTGGGGACGATTGAAACGTGTTTTATCTTTCTTTTCAGGAGTCGATTCTTTCACAATACGAAGAGCTCAAGCAATTGGCTGTGGAGAGAGAGAAGAGACTGTCGGAGAGTCGTGAGCTTGTTAAGTTCATTAGGGATTGTGACGAAGTTACGTCATGGCTGCAGGATATGACTGTGGTCGCTGCGTCAGAAGACTATGGCAGCGATGTGGAACATGTCGAGATCCTCATTGAAAAATTCGAGAAGTAAGACCGCCGATTTTTTTTTAGAAGGTCTGGTCGTCACTACAGTTCAATCCATACGAAAAGGGGAGGGAATAAACACAAATGTTGGGAACAGGCGGTTTTTGCGAGGAGTTGAAAGATCGAGAAAGAAAGTTTTTTGTCGTGAGGTTTGGGAGGAAAGGGGTTTGGTTTCAGGGGTGGGGAGTGAGTGTTATGGTGACTCCTAAGACTGGGTGGATCCCTAAAGATAGCCATGGTCCACGGATAATTATTTCTGTAGATGTTGATTTCTTTTTTCTTTTCTTTGTTCGAGTGTTCTGATCTTTTTTTTTCCGCAATAGCCCATGGTCTGTTTTTTGAATTAATTCGTTTGTTCTTTCGTATTCACCGCACATCATTACAGGTTTTTGGGAAGCCTGGTGTCGAGTGAGACACGCATTCAAACCCTGGCATCCTGTGGTAGTAAGCTTGTCGACAACAACCATCCCAATACACCAAGGATTAATGCTCGTCTAGATGAAGTAGAAACCCTGTGGGCGGATCTCAAAGAAGTTGCTAACGCTCGACAAGAGGTAAGATAACTTATTTGTCACTACCAGTCTACCACAAACCCCGATTTTTATGGCACTTGAGCTTACTCAAGTGCCATATAGCGATCGTAATGTCGGTCTATCGGTCTGTCCGCTTGCTAGTTTGGGCACTTCCATGACCTAGGATGATAAATCTTGGCACGCATGTCAGGGACCCAACCGGATTAACTTTAAATAATCACTTCCCCGATTCGACCATCAGTGGGGGAGTGGCAAGATGGGGAATCCGGAAATTCGTAACATTCATAACTTTGGAACGGATAATCGGGCGTGCATTAAACTTGACAGGTATCAAGAACAAGTGTCTTCGATGTTCATTGTCAAATTCGGATCGGATCCGATAACTGGGGGGGGGGGGCTGGAGGGGGACACCCGAAATCTCTTGAAAGGCTTTTTCTAGTTTTTGTCAAACCCCTACCCTTTTCTTCACAATAGTCTAACTCTCCGCGTGGATGAGTCATTCTTTCTTCACACTAGTATAGCTCTGCTCGTGGTTTGCTTAAATTCGTTCGGAGAGAGCTAGAGCAATCGACGGTCGAAGGGGTTTGGAATAATATGGAAAGTGTCAGCGGCTTCTCTGGCCAAACAAAATTACCAGGGTATATGCATTTCTGAAACACTAGATGGCCTCTATGCGATCTTACGCGCAGTTCTGACACGACAGAACTCTTCCCAATCGTTACAACGCAATTACTACGTTTTCTTGCGACGAAATACTGGTGTGGTGTACGTCTATTGTGCTATTTGTGTTTGATGGCAAAGCCTTTGTTCGAACAAGCAAGTAGTGGTAAATCAATCATTGTAGAGAGATTGCGAATAATTGTGATATTGTCAAGCTGAAATACAGTGGAGTTGTAAATTCGACAAGATTGGCTTAGAAATTGCCACTTTCCAAATCCGATCATTCCTTAAAGTACCAATCATGACCGCAAATTAAGAAAATACTTTTAAGCCAAATATGCATTTTCATGATCCTCATGAGCCCATTACCATTTTTGCCTCAAGGGTTTTGCTTACAAATGAGGTTCTAGATCCCTTAAAGTGCGCATCTTCACCGCAATGTCGAAAAGTACTTTTTATCAAACGATACATCTCACCCCATGATCATTTGTGCCACAAGGATTCTACTTTTGACCAAACGGTATATATCAATGATCCCTAAGAACCTGCTATCGTTTTTGCCTCAAGGGTCTTGCTTACAGATGCTTGTCTGGCGCCTTTAAAGTCCGCATCATTACATCCGAGTTCAACAATAAAATCCCTTTTGGGATCCCAAAACGTAAGCGGCGGGATACGCATGACATCGCAAAAGTTGTCCGTCCGTCCGTCTGTCCATCTGTGCGTATTATAACTCTCGAAGGGAATGAAATATTTTTATGAAACTTGGTGTGAGGAATCTTTGCGTCAAGAGTAAGGTCAATTTTGTAGATGGGCTATGAAGCCCTATATACATATATGGGTGGGGGAGGGAGTTTAAATTAAAGGGCAAATGAAATATTTTAAACAGATACTGTGATAGTCGATTATGGGGTAAGAAGACATGTTGAACACGATGGTGAAAACCATTTTGTCATCGGAAAAGTAGTTCGCCCGGAATCCGGCCAAAACCGGAAAGTTTGTTAAAAGTAAAAGTTTTAATTGGAGTTGATTAGATGTTCGATGTTGGAGTAAGAAGACATGCTGAACACTTATGTGAAAACAATGTTCTACCCAGACAAGTAGTTCGTCCGGAATCCGGCCAAAACCGAAAATTGTTAAAAGTTAGAGTTTTAATTTGTAGTTGATTAGATATTCGATTTAGGGGTAAAGAGATGGTGAATCCGTGTATGACAATAATTTTTTACCCGGACATGTAGTTCGACCGGAATCCGGCTGGAGCCGGAAAATTTATTAAGTTGAATTCGAAGTTGATTAGATGCTCAATATTGGGGAAAGAAGATAGGCTGAGTTCGTTTTTGAGCTTTCTTTTTTCGCCGGTCAAGTAGTTCAGGAATTCGGCCGAAACCGTGAAATTTGCAGAAGTGGCAGGAAGTTTTCGTCTAAACAGATATGACTTATAGGGGTAAACACACATGCTGATTCAATATCTGAACTTGGTTTTCTCAGATGATTAATCTGTTTTTGAATTTGAAAATGAAAAATGTTCAAGGAGTCTACTTTTTACTTACTAGTGTATAATAATAAAATAAAATAATATTCGACTCTGTACAAAGTTCCCAAACAAAAAACTCCTGCCAACATTTTGCCTATTCTTGCAAGTGTCATATGAGCTTTCAGCTCTTGTTGAATACCCTGTGCCAAACCTGGGTACCTGTTGGTACCCTAACTTTGACCTACTCCAATATAAAGGAGTTCTGATTGGTTTATTTCTATGCTTTGTTCGAATCATCAAATGATTTATTGGGCTAGAGGATCGAGCATTAGGTATAGGCTATGCCAAACAATAGATATACTCAGAGTTTGGCAAGAGTGTCCAAAAATCATTGGTATGTTGTAGACTATATTGTCATTACTCTGTTACTATTATTTCTAACAGCAAAACTTGTACGGAGATGGTTGACAGAGGTTTAGAGCAGTAGTATAGGTGATACCAGTGCCTATAGCCCTATATTCCCTAGCCTATTTTGGCTAGTAGTTACCTCGTTGGTGCTGCCAGTAGTAGCAGGCTTGCCTCGATGTTAAGCCTTGCATGTGGTAAGAACAAGTGTCACGCGGCGTAACAACGGGCTCGATAGCTTAGTTATTTTTCGTGCTGACTCCGCTCTTGTTCTGATCGGATGTAAGCAACAGCGGAGTTTATAACATCCATAGCTTTAGCTGTATTTATTTTAAGTTGATGCCTTTTTGGGATCCCAAAACGTTAGTGACGGGATATCTATGACTTCGTAAAGTTGTCCGTTCGTCCGTCTGTCTGTTACCACGATAACTCTCGAATGGATTAAGATATTTTGTTGAAACTTGATGTGCGGCTCCGTTGGGTGAAAGTACAGATCAGGTTCGTAGATGAACCCCATTACTGTATATTTAAGGGTTGGGAAGGGGTTTGAAATTAAGGGATGAAAGTAATAGTATTTAAAAGCAAATAAGATAGTCGATCTAGGGGTAAGGAGACAGGCTGAATCCATATCTGAAACTTATTTTCTCGCCGGATTAGTTCGTCGGGATCCGGCCAAAACCAATAAGTTTGTTCGTATAGTCAAAGTTTTATTTTAAGTTGATTAAATGTTCGACTTAGGGGTAAGAAGACATGCTGAATCTGCATACGACAATCAATTTCTACCCCGGGAAGTAGTTCGCGCGGAATCCGGCCAGAACCGGATAATTTGTTAAAAGTAAAAAGCTGTATAGTTTTTTCTCTGACAAATAGTTCACCTGGAATCCAGCCTAAACGGGAAATTTGGCAGAAGTAAGGCAGGAAGTTTGGACCAATTCTTCCAAGTAAATATGACGTTTAGGGGTAACACACATGCTAAATCCATTGTTTCCAGATGATTAGCGATTTGCCCTAACCTATTTCTAAAACTTGACAGTAAAAATGTTTAAGGAGTCTGTCGAAGTCCGGATATCTACAAGACGTAATTGCCTGGATCAGATATTACATTTTTGGGATCCCACCGAAACCTTTGGTCTTGTTAATCTCAAGCTGGTAAATAAGCATCCTATTTACGCTCTAACCGGGCTGTTGGCCTGCAAAAGGAATTGACTCCTTTTCAACCGATGATAAAGACTATAACGGGTTCAAATCAAACAGCAGTCAGAAGTTCTTGAGACTGGCGTCGCACTCGTTTGCCGTTGGCTTGAAGCATTGTCATAGGCGTATTCCTGCCGTTCCCTGAGGAACCCTTCGGGCATCGAAGGGAACAGCGAGGATAGAGGGAATCACTCCAAGCGGACTCCGACTAGGAAAACAACGAGAACATGGGGAAGCTTCTGAAATGGATTTTGTTAAAAAAAAAATATGCAGCTGACGAAACTAGTCTGGATCCGCTTTATTTTTTGCTTCGTTTATTCTGATTCTTTTAATTAATTTTACATTGCACCAACACCAGCAAAAATCCTTTTTGGTGACGGTGATGATAATCGGAGCATTCCCCGTCCGTGGGGACTCGCGAGAATACGGGGAGTGAGTCCCCCGGACAAACAAAAACGCGGGGACTCCTCAAGTGGAGTCCTCGGGGAACGGAGAGAATACGCCTCATGAGTGAAACAGCTGACCTGTTCGATTTCGATCGAACGATCTGAGATCGGAAGGAAAAGTACCATACATAACTGGAATCTTTTACAGGCGTTGGCAGGCGCCCGACAAATTCATGTTTTCGATCGAAATGCAGATGAAACCGTCGCATGGATCTTAGAAAAGGAAGCTGCTGTAGATTCTGAGGACTATGGACAGGACCTCGAAAGTATTCAATCCCTTATTCGGCGCCATTCTGGATTTGAAAGGGACCTTGCAGCAGTCAGTGAGCAGGTTTGTTGCTGCATTGAGCGTTTTTAGCTTGCTATTCCTGTTAGATAGGCCACGAAGATACCAAAACAGTACTTTAGGATTGAACTACATCTTTCAGCTTAAAAGAGGAATCTAGTTGTGCCCACTGTAGGTGGAAAGCAAGTGAACGCTGAAGCTCCTCTGAAGGACTTACCAACCCGTTTCCCGAACCATGCTTACATTATGTATTATTATTGTTATTATAATATTGGCCTTGAGCCTTGAAACCAGCCTACCAGCCTTGAAAACTCCAAACCGTATCTGACAGACATGATAACTGTTCTTACAAGTGCCATATGAGGTTTCAGCTCTTGTTTTTGTAAAAACTTGTAGACAACTCTGCTTTATTATCATTTTGCGTAAGAAAATGGACGACCTTTCATGTAATAGCTCACAACAAAAACTATTGAGATTTTCGTGACCGTCTTAAGCTGACCAACTTAGCGTGATTCATCGTTTCCCGCCCAATGCAAGGAAAGTCGTCGCCAAGTTGAGTTTAATCGTCTTCGATGGTGGTGAAATAGCTTATAGGTTCTTGTTGAAGTCCCTCAAGTTGTGCTGACAATGTGTTTTCTGAGCGAGTTCTCGTTGCTTTAGGTTCAGACAGTTCTCGCTGAAGCAACCCGGTTAGCGGATCTCTACCCGAGTGCGAAGGAACATATTGGGGCAAAACATGAGGAAACTGTGACTGCATGGAACGAGCTAATGGACATGTCTGCCACCAGAAAAGACAAGCTGCAGCAGTCCGAGCAGCTCCAGTCTTATTTCGACAGCTACAGAGATCTCATGTAAGTTACTTCTTTTTTGTTTTTGTTTTTTTATCCACTTGTTATCCTTGTTACTATAAGGTAATAAATTTAATTCGTTGGCTCAATGTTACATACCGGGTTGAGATTACGGTGTTCACAGATTTAGGCAGCAACAGTAATAGTGCTGCTGAAAAAAACTTTATAACCCCTAACGTTCCCCTAACTTCAGATTCGAGAGTGATATCTTCATTAATTATGTTTTTAACCCCTCCTGAACCCAAAGCCGGTGCATTTCAAGTGTTCTTTGCTCCGGCGTGTATCTTGTGCCAGGAATCTCGCGCAGGTCTGATCAAACCTTCTAAATATGGGATATTTTGCAGGGCTTCTATTACGGAAATACTTGGCAAAATGACTGCCCCTGACCTGGCGCAAGACGTTCCATCTGCCGAAACCCAAGTCTCGACCCATAAGGATTACAAGTCAGAAATCGATGCTAGGAGCGCGGCCGTCGCCAATTTTATCACGACTGGAAACGCCCTTATCGATGAGGTTTGTATTCTTTAACTTTTGCATTTATCTCTAGCTAAATATGATCTGCTCGACTTTCTGGCATTTGTCTGTCCGTGTCCAACACGCATTGTCTTATGCATTCGATATTTAACAAGAGCTAATAATACTGATGTGGAGTAGAACATCTTTTCCTGCTTGCAGTGCGTCCTTGCTCCCACTACTGAATTCACGACCGAATGAATGAGCTCTATCACTGTACCCGAACATTCTTGCGTCAGTAAGACGTCCAATACATTAGCATTTTAGTTCCGTGTGAAACAGACGACCAACAAGCTGTCCGGTAAAAGCAATTGCTCTGTGCTTTGGAACATTGCTTTGCTTTGCGCAATGATGTAGGTCCAAATAACGTGCATGCTTTTTGTAGGTCAAGTTTTTATTTTGCTGGTTAGTTTGGATTTAAACCATCAAATCTTTAACTGAATCCAATTTTTTTTTTTCAGAACTTTGTGTTTGAATTGTAAATATCATAAACTCCTAATTGTCTATACACATTTATACTTGAGAGAGTTGAGACAGACGACGATTTAGCTTTAGTCGTTTTGAAATTTGAAGATACTTTTTTTTAGATATTTGAGACAAGATTTGAGTCATCCATGGAGCTCCACGATAGTTCGGTTTAGCGACTTCTAGTTATTTTGGTTACTGTTGTTGTGTGTGTGTGTTTTTTTTTTTCATTTTTTACCATACTCCGTCTCTATACCTAGACGGGTTACAAATAAAATTCAAGTCCAAATACGGTATTATAATGAGCTGTGCATCACGAAAAACGTTCGGCTTCGTCCGTGAGGGAACTTAGAGAATAAATTTAATGGAACTGAACCTTCCTTTTTCCCAGGGCCACTTCTTGTCAGAAGATATCCAGGACAAAGTGGCAAATCTGCGGCAGCGCTACCAGTTGCTGCATGATACCTGGACCCTTCGGAAAGACTTGTATGAGCGAAACCTTGATCTCCAGCTGTTTAAGCGTGACGTTGCACATATGAACTTCTGGTTGGCAGCAAGAGAGCCTTACGTAAAGGATAGCTACTATGGAGAAAACCTCCCTGAAGTGGATGAATTGATACGTAAACATGAAGACTTCCAGAAAACCTTAGAAGCTCAGGAGAACAACTTGACGGCGATCCAGCGGACGACTTTGGTACGTTTGTAATAGTGTAGCATTGACTACATGTGCCCAGCGCGCGAGAAATTTTTCCAAATTTGAAAGGACTATGGCTTAACGATTGCAGCAGTAAGAATAACCGAGGGATTACCCACTCCCCGGCACTTTCTGTACAAATGTTCCTGCACCGGCCGAAATCAGCGGTGCCGGCCCGTTCTGGGCATAAATTAGGCGATTCTTGCTTCTAAATATGCTGCTTTCAACGTTCTAACACGTGGCAACCGGTGCCAGCTGGTGTCAGCCGGCACTGGCCGGGTACCGTGGCAACTGACACATGTTGTACGTCAAAATCCAGAGTTGGCAATCACTCAACAGTAACAAATTGCAGGAGGGGCCCTGTTAGCATGGTTAGTGTCTGGTTACAAACGATGGTGAAAAGGAAGAAATATGAACGCGAGCGTGAATTGGTAATAGGTGGTTTTCTTTGGCAGTACTGAAGTGATTTAACTCGAGTAAAAAAATATTGCCAATGTGCTATAAAATTTATATGCGTTCTCTTCTGGGGTACTGTTGTCTAGTGTGGCATGGTGTATACAAGAAGAAAGGAGATACTGATGAACTTCGGAAATAACTGGTGTCTATTATAATAATAATAATATAATATAACTGCACTAAAAAGAGTTTCGCCTCTATCAATTTCTTGAGACACTTTGTACACTAAATTGAATTTCACCCATGTGATGATCCACACCTGTTTTAAACTGATTAATATTTTCGGCATTTACGACAAGTTCAGGGAGATTATTCCAGTGTTCCACTATCCGGTTTTTGAAGCTCCATTTTCCAAGGTCTTTTCGGAATTTGTCACCACGAGTTTTCAATTTGAGCCCTCTGAGACCGTTGTGATTGAAAGTGAGTACATCATCAGGCCGTATGTTATCATAGTAACTATGACAAATCTTAAAAGTCTCGATCAAATCACCTCGGAGAAATCTGTAAGATAAACTGGGTAATCGTCATTTTTTAATTCGATGTTCATAAGGCGGACGGCGAATGGCTGGCACTGTTTTGTTTTTTATTAATTCACATCGACAGATTCTACCCAAGTTTGTCACTAGAAGAACGACTGAGAACTAGACTATATAGAGAGAAGTAAAGAAAATTAAGTCCAACAACGCCCAGTTATTCATTCAAGCGAAAGTCATTTCTACCTTATTTTACAAACAATTCAAGTTTAAATGCTGTAGGAAAATCAATTCGTGATTTTCTTGAAATGGAATGGTTGACCAGTCAGTGCTACGTTTCATCTCAGTGAAAGATGTATGATAGAATAACCTGAATTTTGAGTCTGAATGACTGTTAGTAAGAACTCACGAAAAACAAGACCAAAGGTGTCGATGGGATCCCAAAAATCTAATATTTGATCCAGACAATTGGGTCTTGTCTTCGCCAGATCCAGTTTTCGCCTGGCTAATCATCAGAAAACCAAATTCAGATATACCTCTATAAGCCGTATCTATTTTGGCGATACTGACAGAAACTTCCTGCTTTACTTCTGCCAAATTTGCGGTTTCGCCTGAATTTCTAGTGAACTACTAGTCCAGCAAAACAAGAAAATTCAGAAACGAATCCAGCGTACCTCCTTATCCCTATAAAAAAAAAACATCTAATTAACTTCAAATAAAATTCTGACTTTAAAAAAATCCTGTTACAACCGGATTCCGGACTAATTATATGTCCAGGTAAACAATGATTGTCATATACAGACTCAGCGAATCTTCTTATCCCTAAATCTGTCATCTAATCAACTTCAGATACAACTTTTGCTTTTAACATGTTTTCCGGTTTTGGCCGGATTCCAGGCAGTTGTCCTGCGAGAAAATGGTTTTGGTCGTCATGTTCAGCATGTCTTCTCACCCTGAAATCGAACATTTAGTAAACTTCAAATGAAACTTTCACTTTTAATCAACTTTCCGGTTTTTAAATATTCTTTGAGCCAAGCTGACTTTGAAACATCGTTTGAATTTCCGTTTTTTGCCGGATTCCGGACGAACTACTGGTCTGGTGAGAAAATGGTTTTCACCATCGTGCTCAGCATGTCTATCACATTAGCTCTTTAAAAATATTTTATTTGTCCCTTAACTTGAACCCCCACCCCCAAATGTAGGGCTACATAGCCCATATACGAACTTGACCTTACCATTGACCCAAAGAATCCTCGCACCAAGTTTCATCAAAATATCTCATTCCCTTCGAGGATTATCGTGTTTACAGACGGACGGCCTGACGGACAACTGTTGCGATGTCATAGGTATCCCTCCACTTACGTTTTGGGATCCCAAAAACGAGATACCACCGAGCTTATTATAGTATGAACGAAAGGTGTTCCCATATTTCAGTGACAATGGAGGAGACTTTTAATTGTGTGTTTACTTTTAGATTGAACAGGCGTTCAGAGACATGCGTAAGCTTGAGGAAGATGCTCGATTAATGGAGGAGAAGCGTAAAGAACAAGACAGATTGGACGCAGCAAAGAAAAAGGAAGTCCAACGAATTGCTTCCGTAAGTCGCTCACATGTTGTTTCGTAAATATTCTTTGAGCCCAAGCTGACTTTGAAACATTTATTCAAACAATGTCTACAACGGATACGTCAGCTATGATTTTTTATCAGCGATATTTCGGCCCTTCTTGGCAAGGGTCCTCGTCAGGCTGTCAATCCTCTGGTTCCACTTCGGGGAAGGAAACAAACCTGTAATAATTATTGCAGGTTTGTTTCCTTCCCCGAAGTTGAACCAGTATTACAGGTTTGTTTCCTTCCCCGAAGTTGAACCAGAGGATTGACAGCCTGACGAGGCCCCTTGCCATGAAGGGCCGAAATATCGCTGATGAAAAATCATAGCTGACGTATCCGTTGTAGACATTGTTTGAATAAATGTTGTTTCGTGTTCAGTAAGATCAGATCAGTTTTCTGAAAGTAGAGTGCGCAGTGCACTGTATGCTTTCTGTTGTCGATCGAGCGAAACGAATATCACCAAAAAATCATCATGCTTTTAAAAGGATTCTAGGACAATTTGTCACAGACAAATTGTCACACGGACAGTTAGTCACAGGGACAATTGGTCACACGGGATATTCATCACAGGACAATTCGTCATCAGAACAGTTCGTCATATTTTAGAAAACTTGCTATTACAAAGGTAGTTTGGATAAAATAAAAAATGCCACCCCTTCCCAAGAGGTTGTTTGAATCAATATTTGAATCATTATTTTTAATCCTTGCTCTAATCACCGATATTTAATCACTAGTCTTAGTGTTATAGGTTCTCGAGGAGAGTCAAGGTCTTATTAGTTAAATATGGCACTCGCAAAGACCGAGAGAGGTCGTTAAAAACTCTATTATTAAGGACTCTCATATACAAAACACAAATTCAAGCAAACAACGATATTCTCGAGAAGTATTCGTCTTGCAGCGATTTGCTCTCACCATGAGTAGGCATGGGCACTGTTCTGTTTTTGCGTTCAAACAGGAACAGGCAGAAACAGGTCACATAATAACAGAAACAGAAAGAAAACAGGAAACTTGAAAACAGGTCCTGTTCTGTTTTAACAGAAATGATGACTTCGAAAACAGAAACAGCTGTTAAACAGGCGAAAAAAAACAGAACCGGCTGTTTAAAACAGTTTTTTTTTATTATTTGATTTCCCGTATTTTTTATTATGTTTACGGCAGAGTTCACCTATAGTTTGCCTTGTACCATGAAGTATCTTCAATAGTTCTACCTTGGACCGCACAGATGCCTTTCTTCGAGCTCATTTCATAGAACAACAAATATCTTGGTCCAGAATTCCAGCTGCCTTTATCAATGAATTACACTTTTTCCGATTGAAAATGAGCCATGGAAGTTTCATTTGTCTTAACAAAAAGTTTTCGCATAGCCTACCTTTCCACTTGGATTGTTTGTCATAGAGATGGGTAATAAACTAAAGTTTACGGATCATACAAACTCAGAGTTAAGCAAGCTTCACTTCGTGACAGTGGTTGGTGATGATGGTCATTTTTTGTGTGGGGGGAGGGTCGCGAGGGATGCATGTTCAATCAGAATACCGAATAGCTTTTCCTCGGTGGTTTCTTTTGTGTATGGTCATACAAGGCTCAAAACGCGCGGATTTCTCGGCTGAATGTGAGCCTACTATTCTGCGAAAATCCGTGAAACGGAGTTACACTTTCATCATCAAGTTGAAAAAATTTCAACTTCTCCGTATAGAACTGAGGGTGTGCAAAAAATACTGTCAGGAATTCCAGTTAACGTTTGTTTACATCATGAACTGGTGCGGATGTTGTGATGTCCCTAAGCTAGTTTCAGCCTTTCTAGCCTTTTTGAAGTTGAAAGTACTAGTCTTTTGAAATCACAATTAACTTCGCTGAACAGATAATACGTCATGTGAACCCTTCTTGGTGATCACATGTTCGATTTACTGGAAAATTCATTTATGAACACTCCACTCTTGCGGCCGCGATAGCCGGTTTTCCGTTCTCGGTTTTCACCGTTTTATTTTGGCATTCTTATCTCATGAACCATGACAGATGCTAATTTGAAACTTGGTGTACTTGTGGGCCTTGGGGTCTACTTGTCACTTTTGGGATTCAACACCCGATACACTCTCGGTTCAAATTGGTGACTAATGTTTCCTTTAAAGTTTAACCTAAAAAGGCTGGCATAGGACAATCTAGTTACCCATCACTTATTCACTTAAAACAGCATGAAGAGCCGCTGAAAATGCGTTTCTTCGTTGTTCCGCTATTCAGGAATAATTGTTTTTCAAATAATGGAATTTCCATGTGATTTGTGGTACCTCTATGCGCTTGTATTTTTGTTGCACCCCGTACAAGAAAGATTTATGATTTTTCTTTTGTTCCGGCACTAAACAATCTTCACCAATCTCACCACTGCCCAACGAAAAGCTGTGTTTGTATTTAGATTAAAATTTCCCGAGTCATACTAGAATTTGTGTTGTGGGGACCGA
Organism: Branchinecta lynchi; assembly: GCA_023053575.1. Lineage (NCBI taxonomy): Eukaryota > Metazoa > Arthropoda > Branchiopoda > Anostraca > Branchinectidae > Branchinecta > Branchinecta lynchi. Next base: position 18,790,785 of record JAKZAP010000006.1, read on the forward strand.
GAATTTGCTTTGTGGGGACGGCCGCATATATTCTGAACGTCATAACTAGAGCAGATAGTGGAAAATAAAAAATTCCCTTTGTAGAATCCTAATAATTCAGTATGTTCAATTAAATGACACAAAAATTAGTTGGCTTTTCAGTTAAATTTTAAAGGCTTACCACCGTTCTGTGAATTATGTGCAACTGGGCCCAGAGTAAATTGCCTGACCAAATTCGCAAACTTGCTAAACATGCCTGGTACTAAGGTGGAAATTTGGAATGCGTGAACATCATTGTCCAGATGGGTCTTTGACCCATCTAGATGTATCTTTCGGTGTTAACCCCCCCCCCCCCCCCTCACATCCAAACGCTGGTATCTGGGCCCATATTGACCAATGAATGTCAACGACGAATGGTTATTAGGCTGTTCGTACACAATATATGATACAGAGCTGGGCGAATCCGAATCCGGATTTAGGTTCGAATCCAGGATTCGTCCTTCTGACTGGATTGGAATCTTCTGCTTCTCAGGCTGGATTCGGTTTTGGACTCCGATTCCAAACCCTCAATCTTACGAATCCGCTCAAATTTCTTTCTATTCTACATCCGTTCAGTTTCCGTTTTCCCAATTTTTACGCAGTGGGCCACCAAATATGTTAAGTAATCTATCACACTATCTGATTACCTGAAATATCAGTTCTTTTTGTCACCTCTGATTTTCAAACTATAACCTATGAACATGATTTAATTTTTGTTAAGGTCGGATTCGAATCCGGATTCAATTTCGGATTCGAATCCTCAGCATGAAATGGTGGATTCGGATTCGTTTCTAGCCCTGGATTCGGATTCGTATCTAGCCCTGGATTCGGATTCGGATTCGAATCCTTTCATGATCGGATTCGCCCATCTCTGATATGATATATGGTTTACTTTTACACATCACGTTTGAGCGCTTGCGCACTTTTTCATATTGGACCCGAAGACGGCTGCTGCCACGAAGGGTCGGCGGAAAGCTGCAAAAGTAGTCTAAGACTTAGCTGACTACGTATCTATTTAGCTCAGTCAAATGCAATTTGCCGTCAGCTTGAGCTGAATAAATATTTACAGTATCTGAAGTTCCCATTTTTTGCTGTTGTTCCTACTATTGCTTGATTCTTGCTCAATATTTTTGATAGCCGTCATCGCATCCACATTTCGCGTGGGTCACTAAGGTTGACAAATTGGCCGCTTTTGGAATGTGGCATTTCGAAATGATGCCAAATCTTGAGTTAAAAGATTTGTTGTACTGATAAGGCGGGTTTCCCCCAAAAAACAGATTTGGCTGTTTAAACAGGTAAAAAAAAACAGGAACAGGGCAAAACAGGATACACCAAAACAGAACAGAACAGGTGAGAAAAAAAACAGCTGGCTTCAAAACAGCTGTTCTGTTTATTTTGGGTCCCTGAAACAGAAAACAGTAAACAGTAAAACAGGAGGAAAAAAACAGAAACAGAAACAGAAAACAGGAACAGTGCCCATGCCTAACCATGAGAATGCTGACAGCGTTGGCTTTTCTCCCAATGGTGGATATCCCATCAGCGTTCGACCGCTATGTAACAATTTGAAGGATGGCATTCAGCATTCAACAAATATGTTGGAGTAGCTCATCCAAACATTTATAAATTCATTTCGTTTCTGCTGCCGGAGCAGGGCAAAACGAAAATTAGTATTGAGGGATTTATTGCTGGGCTCCCGAACCCAACCAAGAAGTGGAAGTACGAAGACCAACCTGCGACTGAAAACCATAGTGACGTACTCGAAAATATGCGAGAAATTGCTCATAAATACATGTTTTAATGTATTAAATAGCCATAGTTGAGTATTTAATAATGTATAGCTTAAAAACGAAATCCGGAATCAGGCTCTCTGTGACGAAATGTCTGTATGACCAATTGTCCTGATGACGAATTGTCCGTATGACGAATTTTCCGTATGATGAATTGTCCTTGTGACGAAATTCCTTGTGACAAATTGTCCTGTGACGAATTGTCCTATGACGAATTGACCGGACACCTTTAAAAGGGCCTTGCGTATAGACATCTCGGGCCGTTGTTACTGGTTCTGCGGGTACTATGCCGTGTATGAAGGCATCTGAACTAACGAATGTGCACCTGCTCGCCATTTACGGAACACGATCGCGAATTTTAGCTAGGCGCACTGGCTTATTTGGTGGTTATTATCACACTTAGGTTTTGGTCAAGGCAATTTTGTGCTTTCCACGTCGTAGAGCTCATGAACGTTAGTTCTCTTTCTATAGGAACGAAGAAACGAAGAACATTCCCGACGACGTACTCAAGAGATCAAGATGACTCGAGAGGACTTTGAAAAAATTAATAATGGAGACGTACGCCCCTCGTCAAAATCACCTTCCGTTGCTGGTTCCGTTGGTTCCGAGATGGGGAGCCCCACCCTTCTTTCTCCTAACCACAGACCGGCTCCCTACAACCCTTTGAGAAATGCCAACGGAGGAAGTCATTTGTCTCTAGCCGAGAGAATTCGATCAGGTATTGCACTATGTTTCTGCTGAGCATACGCTTAGTCAAATCTTTTCGGTCGGCGGGTTTCTGAAATTTCGCAGTTTCAGCCGAGTTGAAAGGCGTTGAAATTTACGGAATGACTTGACAAATGTAACATCAGGCTTGGTAACCTAATAGTCGTATACTGTCTGAAACCAGTGAACGAAAAGCAAATATCTTTCTTTTCTAATAGAGAAGAAAGGCATATTTCTGTTCAGTCTTCAGAAATACTATTGTATTAACTAACACTAAAGTAATACTTTTGTATATAGTATTGCAAAAAATATTAAATAGTATTTAGTATTACTTACAGTATAGGTTCTTTTAAACTATAGTATTTGGAAGGTTGAAGAGATTACGATAGTATTATTATACTACAGTACTTTTGAAGGTTGACCAGATCTGCCTCTGCCACTCTTAAGAGAAGCATTAGGGAGACCTTGGGATTGGCCCACTGTCGTCGTCAGCCAATCATATAGAACGGAACGGTTTGATACTGCAAATAAAGATTGAGACAGGCTGGGGTAGTGTTGCTGAGAAAATCATTATAAAAAAAGAAATAAAAGGGAGTAAGCGCAGTTCACTCCAGATAGGACAAGGTATATGATGTCAGAAAATTAATCAAGACTGTGCGCCACTGAGCTTAAAGGACACCTGAATGAAGAGTAACCAAGTATCATCCCTATCTGTATGACTTCCGTTAACATTGCCTGCAGAAAACCCAATCCAAATACGAAATAGTGTTTCCAAGCTATGATTTTTGCTCCATTTTGCATCTGTCCTTATTTCAGTACCGAATAATTTTAGAAATGAACAAATGTCTAACCCTTCTTCTGGAATATTTTCTAACAAATTAAGACCAAATGTATATCTAGAAGAAATTCCAACACAATCCGGCCAGCGCTGTACAATATTTGAATGAATTGCGCTTTTTGTTTTGGAGTCTACATGTGCAAACCTCCAGAAACAAACATCCCTATTTTGAAAACGTCACGCTCAGGAGAAGAATGCTCTCCATGGCCATGTCTGCAAGTGCATTCTCCATGGTGTGTTTAAGTATGGTTTCATTGTTCAGGTGTCCTTTAAATCACTCTCCAGCATTCAACTTTCCTTTACTGTTTTCCCCTTTTAGGTGGTGATATGAAACGTGCAGAAAGCATGCGCATTGCTAAGGATGCATCACCCATGGTAAGCAAGCCGAAGAGAACCCCAAGTTTCACCACCAGACGTCATACCCAGAGTTTCAGGAAAGCGAAGAAATTGGACAGTCTGCCGACTCTGCCCGCCGTCGAGATTGAAGGCTACCTCGAAAGGAAGCAAGAGCTTCAAAGTGGTGGCAAACGTGCCACCATCCGATCTTGGAAGAGTTATTACACAGGTAAGTCGCAGGAGTATCCACCAAATCAAGTCCGGTCGTATGTAGGAAAGTAACGAAATTAGACATTCTACAAGGGACAGTTTGAAGGCCTCAGGTTTTCTGTAGGCTACTGTTGCCATGATTTCATCTCATCTAAACTGAAGCGTATGCTTCAGACATTCGTAGTCTCAGTAACCTTCAACTCCGAACGAGAAGATTATATAAGTTTAACGTTGCCCGTGGCAAAGAATGAATAGTGGAAGGAGTTTATACCCTTTAAACTTTTGTTGCATGAGCCAGGACCTTTTAAGAGAGATGGTGATAGTGAAACCTAACAACTTCCGAACAAACCTGAATGATATCTGAGAGGAAGTGTATGATGTGGTCAGTGCATATTCTTTTTTTTCAAACACCACGTTTGATGGTTTTGATAGATAACTCAACTAGTATGTCGCTTGCATTGTTATTAGTAGTCAGTAATTTTATTATTATTGTATTTTGCTTTTCAGTTCTATGTGGGCAGTTGCTTTGCTTCTTCAAGGACCAGGAAGACTTCGTCGAAAGTAAAGGTGCTACCCCTCCATTTATCGTGTACAAGTGTTCATGTGAAAAGGCCAGTGATTATACTAAAAAGAAAAATGTCTTCCGGTAAGTACCTTTCGTACATTCATCCATGTACCTCTTTAGTATGGGATCTCTATATTTCCTGGTATAAAGCCTCCCTCTGCCTGTACTCACTCTTTCCCCAATGAGCTTTTCCCCCTTACGCCCATTTAAGTTCAAAATAGGTTCTAAGTGTCAAGGTTGGACAACGCACCATTAAACCAGAGTTTGCTAAGACCTGAAGGAGGTTTATTTTGCTTGGGTTTGAACGACACTAGGTGTTTTGGGGTTCGAACGATGCTATGTATTTTGGACCGATAATATGTGGTGTTTTTTGTTCTTAAAGTACCCTTGGCCCTATTAAGGTCCCCATGGTTCATGAAAAGTAAATGGAGGGCATGTCTTCTTACTCAACTTGTTGAAAAATCGTACATCCGTTGAAAAGTACAAAGAGATTCTGAACCCAACTAGCTCAAAGCCAGTGTGCACAACTGCTATGGAGAAGAAGTTACCAGTGTACTGACATTGTAAAGTATTGTGTTTCAACTCGTCATTCTCGTCCACCATTTGCTGCGCCTTCGAAGCTCAAGAAGAAAATGGAAAGAGCCCTGTTCCTAAATCACTTAACTAAAAAAATACTTACAGGCTTCTATACTCATGAACACTCATTCACCATAAATGACACCACCAGACAATACACCCTTGAGAACTGCAGAAGTGTGTTTGGGATATTATTTAACGCATGTTGTTAATTCAGATCTGCCGCAATAACCTTTGTTGACTTGCACAAGAAAACTCAACGCCTAACTTTTGGTTGTCTTTAGGATTAAAACCACCGATGGCTCTGAGTACCTATTTAGCGCTGAAAGTGAGGACCTGCTGAATGAGTGGGTAAATAAAGTGTCATTTCACGCTGAGCTGCCACCGTCGATGCAGCTCCTCAGCTATGATACCCATAAGGTAAGCTTTCAGTCTCTTGAATAGTTAGAAATGGTGTGATTTGCCATCTAGTTAGATTTGTGTCCCTGAATTACCTCTTTGGGCAAGCAAAGAGTTGAGGGTGGAGATTAGAAATGTGGTACCCCCCCCCCCCCCCCCCCCCCCCTCGCAATGTGGTGACTAAAGGATGTGCAGCCTCAGGATCATCTCATCTCATAGTATTTTAAAGTGTTCTCCTCTTCTCTAAGTTCAGAAAAGACTTCACTTGCAAGACGGGGATTTCAAAAAGTGTTTTTCGTCCGTTGTGCATCCAATAGCAGTGGCGGGATGCGTGACTAAGAACAAGAAAGGGAAACATCCTAAGACAATAAATTCAGGTGATTAGGGACGAATAGCGGTACTGTACAGTATTTCCTTTAAACCTCTTTCAGTTTTTACAACGTCTTTATACAACGAAGGGGTACAGTTTATTTTCCTGTATACTAATCTCATACTCATTGGAGTAAGAAGGAGAGGGGGGTCTTAACTAGCTGAAAACTTTACACGAGGTGAATGTGGTTATTTGACGGTGGAATGTTCCTGTATTTGAGTCGATTGGCGTTGATAAACTAGTTGCATGGCCCCCTTGTGGTAGTAGTGCATGGAACCTATCCCCTTTCTTACCCCTGCTTGCTCTTTAGACCCTGGCTCAAGAACGATCTCACCGTGACTCAGACTATAGCGGGAACGTCAGTTTTGAAAGTACGCAGTCAAGTTTTGGGAGCACTCCTCAAGCCTCCCCGATACCCAAGCCAAGAGTTTTGTCGGCACCGGTGATTGAAATAACTGACGTGGTAGAACCCAAGGCAAATCCCCCTTTGCATGGCATTCAGGACCAGGTTGGTAGAGAATAGACGAGGTGACTTTCAGCGGCGACTTCCGACCTTCCTCAAGAAACTTTTTGGGCTTAATTTCTGCGTTGCAGCAGCAACAGATAGGAGGCATGTTTGCGATTCCCGATTTTGGTCTAGAAATGTTATAGTTGTGTCATTCTAGCGTCAACAACAGCAAGAAACGAGATGTGTTTGGATAGGTGAGGCCTGATACGAGGACTGGCATTTTGTTAAGAACCTTCACATTTTTTCAAAGAACCTACAGGCATGAAAGAATTAATGGGACAACTTGTATTTGTATTTAAACAAAACTATTTGACGCCTGAAAAATATTTCCACAGGTTGTATAGCTGCTGCTTACAAAAACTACGTCCGATGAAAAGATTAAGCCGTTGAGATGTCGGGGGTTCTGCTGATCGAAAGTCACCTAGTTTATTAGCAGGCGTTAAGCTTTTGGTGGTAGAGTTTTTGTGTTATGGTGTCAGAGTAGAAGGTCGTTCGAAGTTTTTTTTTTTTTTTTTATATCAAAAGAAGACGACAGTATGAAACTAGACCTACGTGGGATTTGAACGTCAAGGCAATGAGATAGTCGATTTAGCGGTGAGGGGACATTCTGGATCCGTACCTGAAACGTATTTTCTCGCCGGTCAATTAGTTCGTCCGAAATCCGGCCAAAACCGAAAAAAAATTTGAAACTAAAACTTTTATTTGAGGTTGACTAAATGTTCAATTTAGGGGTAAGAAGACATGCTGAATCTGAGTATGACAGTTGTTTTCCACTGTTATGGAGACATCCCATAGCACTTTGCTCTGCAATAGTCCTCCTAGTTATTCCCTCCATCTATCGCCTACTTTTCTATATATCTCTTCGGTTTCCATCACCATCATTAATTTCCCGGCATCGTGACAATAGGTCACTCGGTCTTTATCCTAGCTTCAGTTAGCTGCTCGCTAATCCGAGGTCAGGCTTTGATCCATTTCATTCTAAGTATTTTGGCTGCGTAATGAATCGGCAGCCAAAAGTAGTTCTCTTTCATCCTTGGTCGGAGCAAGACCTCAGTTACGCTATATTATAATTTATGGTAAGGACCAGTTTATATATTTAGTTAGGGACCCCTTTAGTGCTGTATTATATGTTCTTGTACACGATTTGCATGACATAAATTAACTATAGACGTTATGGTCCATCTCGGCTAGTAGGCCTCGGGCTTGACTGGATATGTGAATTCCAGCTTCGCTAGGATGTGTGAACCAGCTTGATTAGGGATTTCTGGATTGACTGCGGCTGAGCTATAGAATTCCCTGAGACTTTCCCTTGTCTCTTTTGTACGGTTTCCTGACTGGTCCTGGGGCTAGTGGGCACCTACGGTGTCAGAATGTCTTCAGCCCACACCCCAGGAGCCTTATCTTCATTAAACCTAGCCTCCACTCGTCCATCTTTTTAACAATGGGGTCCAGAAGTGGGATAACATTCTTAACAATGGTATCAGAAGTGGGAAGTTTATTTTTGTAAGCCCTTATTTTCTCATAATAAGGAGGACCCACGTCCAAATTTTTTGTTCGTAGTCACGACAATTAAATTTTTTTCCACCCACCCGCCCTACCCTTTAATTTAGCAAAATAAAAATAACTCCCTTATTTATTTTATTTCATTTTTTTTTATGGTTCAGCTCGGTCAGTCCAGAACAAAAATGTAGGTTTAGGTTTTTCCATTTTTGCTCTTTGATATTTCCGTCGGCTTTCTTCACATATGAAAATTATTTATGTCGGGTTTATCCTTTTGTTTTTGTTTTCCCTTGTATAGTTTTTTGGATTTTTCCGGTCGCCATGTGAGTGTGTGTCGCGCCACTGATACTGTGAATTTTCCTTCCTTCTTTCCTCCCACTTTTTTTTAAAGAATTTTCCGGTCTACATGTGAGTGTGTGTCGCGCCACTGACTGTGAATTTTCGTTCCCCCTTTCCTCCTACCTTTTTTTTGTTTTAAGAATTTTCCGATCTGCATGTGAGTGTGTTTCGCGCCACTGATTGAGAAATTTCTTGTCCCTCCCCCCTTCCCTTTTAAGGATTTTTCCGGTCGCCATGTGAGTGTATTTCGCGCCACTGACCGCGAATTTTCTTTTCTCCTGCCCTCTTCGCCTTTTCAGGAATTTTGCAGTCTTCATGTGTGTGTGTGTCGCGCCACTGATTGCAGATTTTCTTTTCCCTGCCCCTTTCCCTTCCAGGATTTTTCCGGTCGTCGTTGTATGTGTATCGCCGCACTACAGATCGCGATTTGTCCATCCCTTCAGTATTTGTTATTGTCTACTTGTCGTCAAGTGAGTGTTTTTCGCGCCACAGACTGCAAATCGTCATCGCATCGGCAAAATAATTTATTCACCGGGGTACATCATTGCGTCATTTCGCAGTGTCTATTTTAGATCAGTGCTCTCAACACTGACAATGCGTGCTTGCGGTACCATTGATAAACTAGCACTTGCGTATGATTTCATTTTTCACATACCCGGAAACGTAATTTTGCCTGCGATTATTCCCAATTCCATGATGATTCTTTCGTTTAGTTCCCCGACATATTTTTTTTTTTTCATGAAAGCCATGGTTATTCGGAATAAAATCAACCTTTCTCGCCTTTTTTTTTCGACGTTGTCTTTATGGCATGATTTTCAAGCCCTATGGAGTGATGCAGGGACGTCGTATTTCTATTTGTGGCATTTTTTCGGCTTATCCTTAATTTTCATATTCCCCTATCGGCCAGTTTATTTTTTTGTTTGGTGGTGATCTGTTTGTATATTTTTCTTGCGGAGATAGATACTCTCTCAAGAATGTACATTGCGCTTCATTCGTGACATTTTCGTGGAATTTCGACTGGTTTCGGTCTAAATGTGTGTAGTAATTTGCCACATAGACGTTGTGCGCCAGTCGTTCCCTCTGTCATCCCTCCCCCACCACCACATTTTTTTTCAGGTTTTCTTGCGTTTCGATCGCCATCTAGCGTATGTGTGTTTATTCGCCATCCGGATGCGGTGATTTCGCATGAAGCCTCAGGCCTATTTTCTTTTGATAATAAATTTAAGGTTAATGTCATTTATTCATGCCACATATTTTTTTTCCCTCATGAAGTAAAAACAATGGTTAGATATCAGGTTGGTCCGCGTTTTCCCGCTCGCAAGTGCGGCTATAAATATTTCCGGTTAGGTATATATATGTTCGTCCCCCCCCCCCCCTTCATAGTTTAATTGTGTAGGCCCTCTTTAAAGTCGCTTTTGTACATATGTTGATTTCGGTTTCGCTTCGCTAGTCCTTGCGATAACTGCACTGTTCCTTTAAGCATTGCTTTTTCTGCTTCCGCGCTTTTCATGCAGTTCCTTCAACTTTTCGGTCGATCTGACTGAAGCCGTTTGTCGGCCACCGCTAGCTTTTGTTTTCCGCGCTTTATTGCCTTAGGTTTATGCACATAATGTATATATTATCAAAAATCATATTGACGCCGTGTGTTCGGCCATCATTCTTAAAAATGCTTTGCGCCTGTCTTTTGCGCTTTCATTACTTGCGTGCCCTTACCTTTAGTGCTTTATTTTGCGGCTTAGAGTGCGTAGGACCTCCCCCATTTCTACTTCAAGTTTTTTTTGCATCAAGGTCTTACCTTAGGTCGTTGCGACAGCTAACTGGAGTAATTTTTAAAATTGCGGCCTTTCTTTTTCCCTTTCCTCCCAAATTCCTCCTAGTTTTCCCTTTTCCATTTTCTATTTTTAACAAATCTCAGAGACTTCTCTTTTGGGACGAGTTGTGGTACTGGCAACATTTCCCCAATATTTCCCTGATAATCCCTTTTTAAAGTTTCTTCCAGCCCCTAATTTATTTTAGAACTTAAAGGCATCGACGCTTCAAATATTAATTCTGCCTTTATTTCGCATTTTATATTTGTTTTGGTTTGGTTCGTGTGGTCAGGGTAAGGTCAGTAGGACTGAAGCTCAATAAAGGACCCTGAACTAACTGAACAGAGAGTGGGCTTTGATTTTTCACACTTATTTGATTGCCCCCTCTGTCAGAAACCTGGGTTGCCGCGATGGCTTAGCTATCGATGGTATGTTAGTAGGTGGGGCTGGAATGGAAACATTGTAGAATCTTTTGTTGCCCGTACACCACTCTGCCCAAGGGGGGGAGGTGTGTTATGGAGACATCCCATAGCACTTTGCTCTGCAATAGTCCTCCTAGTTATTCCCTCCATCTATCGCCTACTTTTCTATATATCTCTTCGGTTTCCATCACCATCATTAATTTCCCGGCATCGTGACAATAGGTCACTCGGTCTTTATCCTAGCTTCAGTTAGCTGCTCGCTAATCCGAGGTCAGGCTTTGATCCATTTCATTCTAAGTATTTTGGCTGCGTAATGAATCGGCAGCCAAAAGTAGTTCTCTTTCATCCTTGGTCGGAGCAAGACCTCAGTTACGCTATATTATAATTTATGGTAAGGACCAGTTTATATATTTAGTTAGGGACCCCTTTAGTGCTGTATTATATGTTCTTGTACACGATTTGCATGACATAAATTAACTATAGACGTTATGGTCCATCTCGGCTAGTAGGCCTCGGGCTTGACTGGATATGTGAATTCCAGCTTCGCTAGGATGTGTGAACCAGCTTGATTAGGGATTTCTGGATTGACTGCGGCTGAGCTATAGAATTCCCTGAGACTTTCCCTTGTCTCTTTTGTACGGTTTCCTGACTGGTCCTGGGGCTAGTGGGCACCTACGGTGTCAGAATGTCTTCAGCCCACACCCCAGGAGCCTTATCTTCATTAAACCTAGCCTCCACTCGTCCATCTTTTTAACAATGGGGTCCAGAAGTGGGATAACATTCTTAACACCACCCTGACAAGTAGTTCGCCCGGAATCCGGCCAAAACCGTAAAAAAAAATTAAAAGTAAAAGTTTTATTTGAAGTTGATTGACCGGTCGATTTAGGGGTAAGAAGACATGTTGAATTCATAAGTGACAACCATGTTCTACCCGGACATATAGTTCGCCCGGAATCCCGCCAAAACCGATAAATTTTTAAAAGTTAAAGTTGATCGGAAGTTTATTGGAATTTCGGTAGGCTGTAGGGGCATGGAGATATGTCGAATTCTTTTTGACCTTTCCTATTTTGCTGGACAAGTAGTTCACCCGAAATCCGGCGGAAACCGGATATTTGGCAGACGTAAGGCAGGAAGCTTAGATCCGTTTCGTCGTAGTAGATATGGCGTACAGGGGTAAACACACATGCTGTATCCATATCCGAACTTGGTTTTCTCAGATGACTACCCACTGGCATTAATCTGTTTCTTAATTTTAATAGTAAAAATGTTCAAGGAGTCTGGCTATAAGACCTGATATTTACAAGACGCAATTGTCTGGATCAAGTATTAAGTTTTTGGGATCCCGTCGAAACCTTTAGTCTTGTTTGAAAGGACCTCTCGTACGTATAATGCCAATGCAACCTGCTTCCGTAACTGCATCGTTAATTCTTAAACCCGGAGACCCAATTCCATGTGTTACATTTTAAACCCGCTAACGACATTTCGCCAATCTTTGCACTTGCCTTGATTCGCTATTTTCCAGATGTATTATGCTCCCGACGAGTACTCGCGTATCAGTATCATGCCATTAATGCATAAAACCATCTACCCGATTTTGCCGAGTTTTTGCTAGAAGTCAGTGGGCCGGGGAAAAGGTTTAAAAGCCAAAGCCGTGGATAAGTTGCTATAAGCAGAGTTTCCAGTATTCAGATAGTTTTGAATATCGGAAAATAAACAGTAAATAGCGCGAGTTTTGCTTTAACTCTCACTGGTGTCCTTTAGGATGAAGTTTCAGAACAGAAGATCGAGTTCAACCCCCCGGAGACCATTGCAGAAGCCGACTCTAGTCCACCGCCAGTTTTACCCCGCTCTATGGCACCTAAGAGAGAACTACCTGCCGCAGGTAACCATAATTTTCTTGCGCCGGCCCTGAAAACAATAGTAGCATTTATTTTAGAACTTGTTTACAACCTACTGAGCTTTGTTCCTGTTAGAAGAATTACATGAGCTGCGTTTTTGATCCGAATTCTCCTTTCTGAATTTTCAATTCTCGGACAAATTACCGTTTTTGCTCCTCTGGCTTCTCCATTCTCGCTTTTGACAAAAACAGTAATTCGGCAGCTCGTCAGCAACCCGGTATACGTGTGTATGCATATTGAACACCCGAACTCTGTTGACCAATCAGGGAGGATTGGAGGAGAGAGGAGAATCGAGAATTCACCATCGGAGCAACTTCTCTATTCTGCAGAATCGCGAGCTTTCCCCGTTCTCAATTCTGACAAAAACGCAAGAAAATGAGAATTTGCTTCATCTGAATAGTCCAAAAACGCGAAATAGGAGAATTGCGAGGAAAACTGCAAGGAGAATTCTGATCAAAAACGCAACTATGATTTATTGTTCATAATCTGATATTACTGAAATTGTTAGATTTAGAATCGCTAGAAACTTTGTTGGTTTTATCGGAAGTTCGTGTTTTTGACCATGCGCTGATGAGGTCCCTTGCCAAGAAGGCCAGATATCGGTGGAAACGAAACATCAATGACCTTTGCTAGAAGAGAAACCATTCAAGCTGTGAGCTAACGACGGAATGATTTTGACGATCGGGCATCTCTTCGGCGAAAATTTGTTACGATGAACCAGTCGGTGAATTCGACGACCATTGGTCAAGTTTGGGGCAAAGAGCTCACCAATGAGAATGCGACTCCAAGCAAACGTGAGGAGATTCTTTGGCCGCAAGCTAGTCTTTAGAATGGTTCTTCGTATGCGCAAGAATGGCCCTTTTCAATCAATCAATAATTTTATTAACCCATATAAAAATGGCAAAGAACGTGCCCTTACGGAGTATGTGAAAAACAATAAAGGAAAGAAAAAGAAAAGAAAAAGACCCGACTAAACTAGACGAAATGACTATACAAACACACTATAAATAAGGATGGCACCTGTCTAGAGAAGGGTCAAACTCGTGTCTTTACTTTGTGTCTGTACCAAACGGTTGATACCATTGATGGGTGTTCAGTTTTCGAAACAAAAAGCAGTAAAATCCTAAAGCTGAATTGTAGGTTGCAGACGATTACCGTGACACTTCAGCAAGTCATGACTGATCACCTGCTTTTCTTCTTAGCGGAAGTTGGCCTGCCGAGTCCAGACACCTGGCGAAGACAGTCTGATATTTGGAGAAAGCGGGAGTCACAGGAGATTCAAAGTGGTAGGTACCGAACTGGCTAGTCCGTCTTTGCTTTGAAGTAGATCCTGTTTTGTCCGTCTGCCTTGATAAATTGCATGTAGGGCAGCTTTCTGTGTACTTAGAGGTGTGTCGTATTCTGCACGATGGCCCCGGGCTTGTTTTCTCAGACTTCAGTTCGATTCAGCATCAATCTGTTTGGACAGAGCCACATATCGCAAGTATCAGCAAGGGCAAACATAATGTTTAGCTGTTTTTGCTAGGGCCGGCAATTACCTATCCTTAATACTGTGATCCGTTACCCATTTTGTCTGGGTTCACTTTTGTTCACTGCCTTGTATGTCGCTGAATCTCTTTTTGTCAGATAGGATAGGGAACTTGATTTAGACAAGTCGATTGTAGTTTGTTCGGTTTTCAGCAAGATCGGGTGTCATTCCGAAGTGGGGTGCGCAGAGCACTATCCACTTTCTGTCATATGGGCAGGTCATCTAGCGGGAATTTAGTGAAGATAAAAGGGGGGAAGAAGGTAGTTCAGTTCAGTTTTATTAAATTCAAAACAAACAAAAGCTCCATGGCCCGTTACAACGTGGCCCGTAACCGAGAAATTATGCCGGTGGAAGGCGCGTATGGTTAATTATGAATGAATGAATGAATTTATGACGCACTGCCCAAGGGCGTAAGTGCAGTAAAAAAGGATAAAGAAATATAAAATAATCGCAAAACACTCACCAAATATTTTCCATAAAGGTTCACTAATTTAGAATCACGTTGATGGGGTCATGGACAGGTAATTTTCCAATCGGAGAACACAAATTAGAGGAGAGGGCTTCAAGCGTCAACAATGGGTCTGAAAATAAACAACGGCGGATCAGGTAGCGGTTCCGTAGCGGTTATGTATGATCTATAAAAACAAAACAAAAAACTACTAACAGAAAGTAAGGTACCGATCCGATTGCCCTTTCTCCTCGAAAGACATAAGGGCATTCATAAGAGGGATCGACTAAAACCAGGAAGGGAAGGGAACGCGAGAAAAGCAGGAACGCATACTAAAACCAGGAAGGGCATACTAAAACGAGGAAGGGCATGCTAAAACGAGGAAGGCTGTCGCCAGGATTCGCCGCACCGTTCCCTTCCTCTATTTAGTATTATTTGAGGGGTCGGCAACTTTTCAAATTCAAAGTTCACCTTCCCTTCCTCGTTTTAGTATCCTGACATGGGTAGGCATCAAGTTCAGTCAGGGGTCAGCAACTATAAAAATTGTAATTCGCCGTTTCATTTCTTGTTCTGACGGTAGGCGACTAACCACGAAGGGCATACTAAAACCAGGAAGGCTGTCGCCAGAAGTCGCAGCACCGTTCCCTTCCTCTATTTAGTCTTCTTTGAGGGGTCGACAACTTTTCAAATTCAAAGTTCACCATCCCTTCCTTGTTTTACTATCCCGAGGAAGGGATGGTGAACTTTGAATTTGAAAAGTTGCCGGCCTCTCAAAGAAGACTAAATAGAGGAAGGGAACAGTGCTGCGAATCCTGGCAGCAGTCTTCCTGGTTTTAGGATGCCCTTCCTCGTTTTAGTATGCCATTCCTGGTTTTAGTATGCCTTCCTGCTTTTCTCGCGTTCCCTTCACTTCCTGGTTTTGGTTGATCCCTTCATAAGAGTACATTAACATACAAAGTGATATTTTCGTTTTGGTCCGCATGTTAAGGAGGGGGTAATACTCCAACCCATTCAGGCTCCACTTACCTCGGAACAGGGCGGGGAGGTAATGAGCACGTGCCTTGGTAACATCCTACTGACCTGTCGGGAGAAAGTGGATGACTCTTAATTCTCAAACTTAAATATTTTTTGCTGTTTGAGCCGTGCTGAGTGAACGGTGTGTGCTGAGGGGCTTGTGATCTGTGAACGGTGCTGAACAGCTTTTTTTGTTTATAGCTGTCGTACCACATGTCTGAAGCACTTACATTTGTGTTGTCTGCTTCTTGTTGCATGCTTTAACTTGTGTTGTCTATTAGAATTTCAGTCTTCTTTGCCTCGAACTGCATCAGCTGTTACCGCCCGACCTCCAGTTCCACCTAGGAACGCGCCAGCTCGACCCGTACCCGTCGTATATACTAAGGAAGAATGGAGAGAGTCCCCATATTCTGGTTCGTTTAAGTTTGAACGATTTTACCCTTTTCAGGGACTAAACTGGTGAAGGTATGAGCTGACTCGTTTTTGGGATCCCAAAACGTAAGTGGAGCGATACCTATGACGAATTCGTAAAAGTTGTCCGTCTGTCCGTCCGTCTGTCAACACTATCACTCTCAAAGGTAATGAGATAGTTTGAAGAAACTTGTTGTGGGAACAATTTAGGTCAAGGGAGAGTTCGAGTTCGTAGATGGGCTCTGTAGCTCAACATTTCGGTGGGAGGGAGGGTGGTCAAATTAAAGGAAAAGTAAAGGAAATGAGATAGTTGATTTCAGTGTAAGAAGACATGGTGAATCCGCTTTTGAGAATCATTTTCTAGCTGGACATATAGTTCGCCCGAATCAGGCTGAAACCGGAAAATTTGTTAAAAGTTGAATTTTTGATCTGAAGATAGATGTTCGATATAGGGGTAAGTAGATACACTGACTTCGTTTTGGAGCTTTAGTTGTTGCAAGACAAGTAGTTCGCCAGGAATCCAGTCGAAACCGGAGATTTGGCAGGAAGATTTGATCAGTTTCGTCAAAATAGAAATGACGTATAACCTAGGGGTAAATACATACATGTTGAATCCATATCTGAACTTGGTTTTCTCAGATGATTAGCCATTGGCCTTCTTCCGTCTCTAAATCTCAGTAGTAAAAACTTTCAAGGAGTCTGGTATCTACAAGACCCATTTGTCTTGATCGGATATTAAAATTTTGAGACCCATCGAAACGTTTGGTTTTATTTTTTGTTGTCCTTTACTGCCCTTTATACCCACGTATCCTGGCAAATCGTTTTGCCTCGGTTCTTCCACCGAGGCGAGCGAAACCTAAGTTATAAAAAACACGGTCAATGGTTAGAGAATTTTGATAAAAGAGGAAAACAGTATGCGTACTGAAGGAAAAACTAACCATAGTACCATAGCTATTTTAATCGCATCAAGTTGCAGTTTTAAGGGCAAATTTAGTGAGGCTTTCCTGCTTCATTTTTGTTTTTGGTAAACGGGTAAGTCTTAGGGACATGGTCTTTGAAGAACAGTCCGTCGGAATATTCGTTCGCTTTATGGATCCCAAAACTTAAGTGGACGGATACCTAAGACTTCTTAAAAGTTGCCCGTCTGTCTGTCAGAACGATAATTCTCGAAGGAATTATCATGAAACTTGCTGTGAGGGTTCTGTATGTCAAGGGACAGGTTGAGTTCGTAGATGGGCTCCGCAGCACTGCATTTAGGGGTGGGGTAAGGGGTTCAAATTCAGGGGCTAACAAAATATTTTTAAAGCACAGCTCTTACTAGAAATGATCTTTTCTCCATGAAACGGATAGAAAAAATGTTTTCCGAAAATACCATTACTTTCAATCTGAAATTAGCGATTTTCTTGTTAGAGCTTGTCGATTCTATCCAGCCCTCCTGCTCTCCGACGCGGCGGCTGGGCGCAAAACATTTGAAAACTGAATGCGCCGTGGTTAAAAAGATGGAAAACGAAGTAAATAAAAGAAGTCAAATACCGAAGATTCTCATATCCTTATATGGTAAGAGTCGTCAGCGGACATTGAAGATTCTGGCAAACTTTGCATTATGTGCCGGGCAAAACTCGGCACATTCGAAAAAGCGCTAAAAGTTCGTAGGCACAAAACGAAACAATGGAGAAAGGTGGGGATTTTAGAAGCTTAAAACTGTACAATTGAGCTAGTTACAAAAGGCATAATAAGCAAGACGGGTCCTTTAACAGCTAGTGAGATGGTTTATTTAGGGGTAAGAATACAAGATGAACACGTATATGAAAATTATTTTCTCGCCGGACAAGTCGTTTGCCCGGAAACCGGCCAAAACCGGAAAACTTTGTTAAAAGTAAAAGTTTTGTTTTAAGTTGATTTTAAACTGGAAATTTCTCAGAAGAAGGCAGAAAGTTTTGATCAATTTCGTCAGAGTAGATATGAAGTATAGGGGTAAACTCGCTTGCTGAATCTATATCTGAACTTGGCTTTCTCAGATGATTAGCCACTGGCCTTAATCTGTTTCTGACTTTAATAGTAAAATATAAAGGGGTCTGGCGAAGACACGATATCTACAAGAGGATCAAATATTAAATTGTTGGGATCCCATCGAATCCTTTGATCTTGTTTCATCAGAATTCATTAAGGCCTGAGTAAGGCCCTTTATGGCAACTATGGGAGGGAACAAAGAGTATGGTCTTGGTTTAAGATGACATTTGCACTTGGGAAGAAAACGCTATTCTTTGTTGTTGTTGTGTGTGAGTGGTTGAAGCTTAGCCAGATATTTGCCCTAATTTGCACGATCCGGAATAGAACAGCCTCAGCATTAGCCTAAGACTTAGAATATTTCATCGCTAAACGAAATATATCTGGTATCGCAACCGAATTTCTATATCCTTCAAGTGATATGACAGTGTCTAGGTCCCTCATTTCTGCTTTTAAGGGGATGTGATTGTCACCTAGTTATTGTGTAGGTTCAAACATTAAGAATGCGGCCACAGCGAAGATCTTGAAGATCAGTGTTTGTGATCCCAGAACGTAATTGGAGGGATACCTATGACATTCCAAAATTTGTCTGTCTGTCTGTCTGTTTGTGAGCATAGTAACTCTCAAAGGAAATGAGATATTTTGATGAAACTTGGTGGGAGGATCCTTTGGGGCAACGGAAAGCTCGAGTTCGTAGATGGGCTCTGTAGCCCAACATTTAGGGGTGGGGGGGGGTCAAATTAAGGGACAAACAAATTATTTTTAAATAGCTAATGAGATAGTCGATTAAGGGGTAATAAGACATTCTGGACACGAATAGGAAAACCATTTCCTCGCCGGACAAGTAGTTCGCCCGAAATCCGGCCAAAACCGAAAAGTTTGTTAAAACTAAAAGTTTAGTTGAAGTTGATTAGATGTTCAGTATAGGAGTAGACATGCTAAACACTTACGTGAAAACCATTTTTTACCCGGACAAGTAGTTCGCCCCGAATCCGGCCAAAACCGGAAATTTGTTTAAAGTTAAAATTTTATTTATAGTTGATTAGATATCCAATTTAGGGGTAAAAAGAGATGATGAATCCATGTGTGGCAATAATTTTTTTACCCGGACATGTAGTTCGCCGGGAACCCAGCTGGAACCGGAAATTTGTTTTAAATTTGTATTGAAGTTGATTAGATGTTCGATATAGGGAAAAGAAGATACGCTGAGTCCTTTTTCTTTTCTTATTTTTTTTTTTCGCCGGACAGGTAGTTCCGAAATTCGGCCGAAACCGGGAAATTGGCAGAAGTAAGGCAGGAAGTTTTCGTCAAAACACATATGACCTATAGAGGTAAACACACATGCTTAGTCCATATCTGAACTTGGTTTTCTCAGATCATTAGCTATCTGGCCTTAATCTATTTCTGAATTTCAACAGTAAAAATTTTCAAGGTGTCTGGCAAAGACTGGATCTGGCGAAGACAAGACCCAATTGTCTGGATCAAATGTTGAATTTTAGGGATCCCATCGAAACCTTTGGTCTTGTTCTTTCTATTCATAAATATCCCATCCTTTTATGGTGCTAAAAAGCCAAAATCCTGAACCTAGGGAGACAATCCGCTCCTTTACAAATGTCCCGGCTGAGACGGAAGGGTACGATCCTCTCAACTTTTACTTTTTGGGATCCCAAAACGTAAGTGGAGGGATACCTATAACATCGTCCGTCTGTTCGCACGATAACTCTCGAAGGGATTGAGATATTTATATGAAACTTGGTGGGAGAGTACAGGTCAAGTTCAAAGATGGGCTCTATAGCCCTATGTTTGAGGGTGGGAGAGGGGTTTCAAATTAAGGGCAACCAAAATATTTTTTGAAAGCTATTGAGATAGTTGATTTAGGGGTAAAGAGACATGCTGAATTCGAATATGAAATTTATTTTCTCGCCTGACAAATAGTTCACCCGGAATCCGGCGAAAACCGGAAAATTAGTGAAAGTAAAAGTTTAATATGAAGTTGATTATTGGTTCGATTTAGGGGCAAAGAGGCGTGCTCGGACCGAATATGAAATTTATTTTCTCACCGGACAATTAGTTCTGCCGGAAGCCGGCCCGAACCGAAGAATTTGTTAAAAGTAAAAGTTTTATTTAAATTTGAAAAGATGTTCAGTTTGCTGGTAAGAGGACATGCTGAATTCGCACATGACAATCATTTTCTCAGTGGACGTACAGATCGCTCGGAATCCGGCTGAAACCGGAATATTTGTTAAAAGTAAAAATTTAATCTGAAGTTGATTAGAGGTTGGGTGTAGGGGTAAGGAGACTTGCTGAATTTGTTTTTCAGCTTTAAATTTTTGCCAGACAAGTAGTTTGTCTGGAATCCGGCCAAAACCGGAAGTTGGGCAGAAGTAAGGAAGGAAGGAGATACGACGTAGTCTATATGGTAAACCATATGCTGAACCCCTATCTGAATATTTGACAGCGCAAAACGGATATCTTAATATATCTGAACTTTTTGAAATTCAGCTGGCGTATCCGGTTTGATCTGTCAAATACGAATTCGGTCTTCTCCAATTATTACCATTGACCTTAACCTGTTTTGTAAGTAAAAATGTTTAAGAAGTCTGTTGAAGACCGAATATCTACAGGACCGGGAATTGTCGGGAGCAAATATTAAAATTGGGATCCCATCGAAACCTTTGGTCTTGTTCTATTGGTCAAGATCGGGCAAAAAAAAACTCGGTATTATGTTGAAAGTTTCCTTCAATGAGTTGAACAACCTGGGTTGTGGGACAAATAAAAGAATGGCCGTTTTCAGTCTCAGCCATCTTATCATAAAGAAGTTCTTGTTAATGCGGCATACTAAAACAGATTCCCTCCACGTTTCTTCATTAAAATGCGACCAGCTTTTTGTGTGTTTGTGTTTTTATGCCACTTGTAGCTTTGCCAATTGCCGTATACTCATGCGCTAGGACGACGAAACTTGACAGGCATATCAGGGACCCGACCAAACTAACTTGGAAATAGTAATTTCTCCGGTCGGACTATTGTTAGGCGAGTTGGAATCCTGAACTCTTGAGATGTGTGAAACCTTTGAACGGGTGATCGGATCTTTAGGAAACTTAATATTTGGAAAGACATCATGTCTCAGATCGCTCTTTTTAAGTCCGAGCGGGATTCAATGACTGTGGGGGAGTTGGAGGGGGGAGCCGGAAAGTTGTGACATGCTTAGAGTGGAGTGATCGGGATGAATTTTGATCGGAAGAACAAGCACAAGCTCTGTGCTTGAATTCTGCTCTCGAATTCTGGTGAACCCAAGGTCAAGTAGGCTACTTCCAGATGTGCCAGGGCGATAAAACTTGGCAGACATATAAGGGACCCGACCAGATTATTTTGGAAATAGTCGCTAGCACTATCCGACTATCGGAGGGGTGGGGGGGGGGGGGGATTCGGAATCTTGTGGCACACAGAATTTTCGAACGGGTAACCGGATCTGTATGAAGCATGAAATTTCGAAAGATCAAGTGTCTCAGATTTTTCCGACCAAACTAACTGGCAAATAGTAATTTCCCCGGTCCGACCAACGTGGGGATAGTGGAGGAAGGGGGAATCTGGAATGTTGAGGTATGCAGAACTTTAGGACGGGTAATCGGATCTTAATGAAACTTGATATCTGGTACGACCTCGTGTCTCAGATGTCCCATTTCAAGTCCGGACCGGATCCGGTGAGTGTGGAGGGGAATCGGAAATCTTTTAACACGCTTAGAGTACGAAGTGATCAGAATGAAACTTGGTGGGAAAGAACAAGCACAAGCCGTAGGTAAATTGTTGACAGAACTGAAACGGATTCGAGCACTTTTGGGGGAGTTGGAGGGGGTGATTTGGAGTTAAGGTACTTCCACGTGGGCTAGTACAGTGAAATTTGGCCGGCATATCAGAGACCCGACCAGATTAACTTGAAATAATCAGCTCCTTGATCCAACCATCGTGGGGAGATGCGGGAGGGAAATCCTGAATCTTCAGGTATATATAACTTCCGAACGGGTGATGGGATCTTAATGAAACTTGATATTTGGAAAGACCCCCGTGTTTCAGATCTGACATTTCAAGTCCAGACCGGATCTGATGAATGTGGGTGGTGGAGCGGAGAACCGGAAATAATGTGACACGCTTAGAGTGGAGCTATTGGGAAGAAACTTGGTGGGAAGAACAAGCGCAAGAACTAGTTAAACCAGTGAAAGAACCGGACCGGATTCGGGCAGTGTGGAGAGAGTTGGAAGGGGTGGCCGGTATTCTGGCGATCGCGATTTAAGCTAATTCCGGATGTGCTTGGACGATTGAACTTGGCTGGAACATTAGAGACTCGACAAGTTTGGCTTAGAAATTGTCACTTCCCAGATTCAACTATCCCTGAAATTACTCATCTTAACCGCAAAGTAAAAAAAAATACTTCTAAGCAAAACATACATTTTGTTGTTCCCCATCAGCCCATGATCATTTTGGCCTTAAGGATTTTGCTTAGAAATGAACTTCGAGCTCCCTTAAAGTGCGCGGCTTAACCGCAAAGTGAAGAAAATACTGTTGATCAAACGATACATTTCATGGTCCTCGAGCGTCCTCGACATTTGTGCCACAAGGGTTTTGCTTTAAATTAATTTTTGGCACCTTTAAAGTGCGCATCTTAACCGAAAAGTAAAAAAAAAATACTTTTGACCTGATGGTATATAGTCATGATCCCCAATGTCCCGTGATCATTTTCGTCCCTAAGGTTTTGCTTACAAGTGACTTCCTTAAAGTACAAATAATATTTTGGAGCAAACCAAACATTTTCATGATCCCAATGAGCCCAGCATCATTTTTACCTCAAGAATTTTGCTTACAGACGAATTTCTAGTGCCCTAAAAGTGCGCATCATCATAGCCAAGTGCAAAAATAAATACTTTGTACAAAACGTTACATTATCGTGATTTCGAAGGGCCCATGATCATATTTATCTCAAGAGTTTTGCTTACGAATGATCAGAACAATTACACGAATTGGCGCATTCCTACTTTCGCCCTCTGGCCCAGCCTTGCAAGTGTCATATAAGCTTCTAGCTCTAGCTCTGTTCGTCGGCATTTTGTGAAAACTTGGTAAATCAAGTTTGCAAAAATGTCTCAGTTTATTTGTAACCGGGCTTTTTCGCCAGGGAAGGGTACGGTTCTGTTAGCGTCTACTTCTCCTAGAGATCCGGATCGGGAAAACAAAACCTCGGAATTATGTTGAAAATTTCCTTCAGTTATTTCAACAAACTGGGTCGTTGGCCGGATAAAAGAATGGCCGTTTACAGTCTCAGTCGTGTTACAAAAACAAAACAAATCTTGTTAGTGCGGCAGAATGAAACATACGCTTACATGTTTCCACATTACAATGCGGCCAGCTGCTGCTCTTTGTGTGTGTTTTTTTCTGTTCGTTGGCATCCATTAATTATTTTGAGATAATTCGGTACATCCAGTTTGCAAAGTGGCTCGATTTATTTATGACCCGCTTGGTTTTGAAACCCGCGTCAGTATTTATTTTTTACAGGCCAGAATGGTAACAGTAACCGACCACCAAGCGTCCCGTTTCGGCAGTCCACTGCCTCCATCTACGTGGCTGATTACCGGAGTCAAACTCTACCACCCTCTGCCTCCCCCCAGTCTCTTCGCGCAGATGAGGGCATCTCGAGAACAGATACATCATCAATTGCGTCATCCGAAAGTGAAATTGCATCACATTCCCCTACCAAAGAAAAAGAGAAGAAATCCAGTGTTCTAAATATTTTCAAGAAGAAGAAAAAGAGTGCTCAGGATAAAGTGTAAGCGTTGACTGTTGGAGTATGTTTTTGTTAATTCAAAATCAAATTATTTTGCTATATACTGATGTCCATTTCTGTTACCACTTTCATTTTTGTCACTGAGAAGTCTATTATGTTGTTACGTTGCTAATTAATTATACCGTTTTTGTCCCCTTGCGGCTGGTGTTCCGATTACACACGACATATGAAGATCATTTGTCTTTATTGGTCTGATAGTTGTCATTATAGCTGTCGTTATCGACGCTGACAGAAGTCGGCTAGCCTGTTAATAAAAGATAGATATTATATTACGGGACTAAGTTTAACAACATAGTACTACCTACCGTGTCGCTTTTGTCAAGTATATTCTAAATAACATTATAAGACAAATGACCCGTCAAAAGAAAGCACTAAAAAGCAGTATAGGGAATATTTGTCATTTATTCAAAATTTCAACGAAAACTGACAAAGCTCTTTCTATACTTTATACGACTAAGTCCAAAACACTTCACTGATCCTCAGGAAGAAGGAGTAAGCGTGTCCGTAGGATCGTGTGTCAATCAATCACCGCGATCTTTGGGTGGAGCTTTGACACCAATTCTTCCGCTAGCTACCCGCAGAGGCCGGAGATTTTGAATCGCCAAGGAGAGATAGAGCGTGTTTCACCCTTCTAACAATAGTTACTATTAGTTACTATTTCCGTTCCATCCTCACGAAAAGTTACTACGCTGACCGTTCCAACCTTGTCGGACTAGTAACTAATAGTTACTATTTGCTTACCATGCTCGGGAGCGTAGTAAGTGTAGTAACTACGCATCTCTGTAACGTGATTGGTCGGATTCACCCCTTGCGTGAGATCCTGCCGGAAAATAGAAAAATCGTTCCAGCCTTGACGGCAAAAAGCCAGAATTCGTGACGTCATGCGTAGTAACTACGGTAAGTAGGGTGGAACACGCTCATAGTCATCAAGAGTATTGCGTTCAGTTCTTGTACTAATGTGGTTAAAGACCAGGTCTTATTGTGCTTTAACTCGAGCTTTGGGTGGGGCTGTGAATAGGTGTCGAGAACGTGGGTGACAGCGCAGATCATTTCCGAACTCGGTATAAAGCGCAAAGTGTTGGTCTACCGACAGGCCAGCGTGCTATAGGACAAGTGTACTCAAGCAGTGGACTGATAAAAGAAACGTTAAGTCGGCGGAAGCGCTTT
This sequence comes from Branchinecta lynchi, assembly GCA_023053575.1. NCBI lineage: Eukaryota > Metazoa > Arthropoda > Branchiopoda > Anostraca > Branchinectidae > Branchinecta > Branchinecta lynchi. The sequence continues at coordinate 18,815,469 of JAKZAP010000006.1, forward strand.
TGGGCAAAAATTCGAAACGGCTTTAGGAGACACAGAGACGCAATAGCCTTCTTAGTAGTGGAACAAAAGTAGAACTACTTCAAATGAACCTTTCTGCTGTGATTATTTCATTGGGTACAGGTTTGATTCGAGAAAACTTACAATCATATTGTTAGTTTGCTGATAATTGTACATTATGGGTTAAGTATCGGAGGGAGTCCACGCAGATACCCCTCCCTAATCCTTCCATCGAAGACTTCGTCCTCCTTCTCCTAAAACCTCTCAACCGATTTTCGAAACCATTGGGTTATTTAGGTTACGGAGAGTCATTTTTGTTTACAAAATAATGGCATATTTGCTTGACATTGGAATTCAGCACACGGCTTGATCGTATCCAGGTCAGAAAAGAAATATGAACATTCCTTGGCAGGCGACAGCACCCTTGGGATAGGCTGCTGTGACCACGCCACTTTTGCATGTGACCATTTTGCCAGCTTAGTAAGTTGGCGCCATGTGTATACTCTACATCAGTGGTTCCCAACCGGGGGTAAGCGTACCCAGGTGGTATGCGAGACCCTTGTAAGGGGTACGCGAAGGAACCAAAATTGATTTAGTCTGTAGCTTCAAAATCTCGCCTTAGTCCTCACTCATTTTTGATTGCCGAAAGCCTAAATTACCAGCAGAGGCATCGTCAGCCAAATTGTATCTTAAGGGGCAAAGTATTTTTACTGACCCGACTGTTTTTTATTGTTTTTAAATAACTGCTTTTACGAAAAATCGCGGCGCTTCGCGCCGACTCGTTTCTGTTAATCGTCTGGCCGATCTTTTGGGGGATGAGTATTGTCAACCCGTGCGTGACTTCTCTAATTACAAGCATAGGTGAAAGTCAGTGAACTAACGTTGATCTAAAAACAGCTCGCCTATAGGCTACTGCCGTAAAATCTGTTCCTGTGTCAAACAATATTGTTTCAAGAAGAATCGAAGACATTGCAAGTGATATTGTCATTCAGGTTGCGAATTAAGCTAAAGATAAAGTTTGCGATGCAGCTTGATGAAAACACGGAGAACATCAAAACCAAACACAGAAACAGGTTGACTGTAAAATATATTCCGCTAACGACGTCGAGCCGAGATTTGACGAAATTTTAGCTACAAAGCAGCTTCTGGTAATTGCCTCATTGATTTTATAAATATATTACACATCTGCCTTATCATTTATGATAAGAACTATCGTCTTTTTCAAGTTCTGAAAAAGGGGGTACGCAATCTTTTCGAACCTTGATTAGGGGTACGCGGTACTGAAATGGTTGGGAACCACTGCTCTACATGACTAAGTCTAAAACACGCCAATGATTCTCAGGAAGAAGGAGTAAACGTGTCCGTAACGACTCAAACTCAATGACCCAAATCCTGAGTCAGCGCATCTGTGACACCGTTTCTTCCGTTCTTCCGCAGGTACCCGGAGATTCTGCATCGGAAGGGAGAGATAGTCACCAAGTGTATTCTCCCATCATTTGCTTCGATATCTACTCCAAACATTTTGTTATTACCCTCGTATGCATCAGCCGAGAGTCCGAGACCACGAGATGCACTGGCTTCTTCAGCTCGCAAACTATGGGACGTTTACTCCCCCTCAAGACCATCGACTTAGAAAATGAACCAGAAGTCGGAGCATAACAGACCCGCCATTGACGTTATTCGCTCCAAATTGCGAATTAAAGGGTAATTAAGATCAGGTAATAACGCCGTACCGAAAAAAATCGTGCCAACTGAACATCCTAACACTCATAACTGTTCTTAGTTACAATTAAAGTAAGCTTTTTCTGCGAAATAATACAGTTAACAGTCAAAATCTGGAGCAGTCAAGATAACCTCCTATTATCATTACTACAGGGCTCCGAGAATGTCATCTGTGACATTTTGTAATTCCTAACCCTTTGAACCGTCGTTCAAAAATAATACTTCAGTTAATTTCTCTCGATCAACCGTCGCACTTGCAGTGAGTGAACCTCCCAGTCGGGTTTTCGGAAACATGTCCCAGTGAGAAACCCATTAAAACCCAGATTAAATCGGATATAAACGCAGGCCGGTGAATCCATTTCTGAACTTTACTTTCTTGCCAGACAGAACCCTAAAATTTGGTAGACTTGAAATGTTAAATTCTTAAGTCGATTGCCAAAATTCCTCATTGCAAAGTCGTAAATCTCAAGGTAGGCTAACACGAAGAAGGTTAGACAGGGGCGTCACTGTGTGGGGGGGAGGGGGGACTCCCCCCCCAAAGGTCTTGAGAAAGTACTTTCGTCGGGCGAAGCCCGGCGAAACTTCACTTGAAATAAGAAAGGAAATAAGAAATAAGATTGTTCATGCTTTTGTCAGGTGTCGGTCGACTCGTCGGCACATCGGGTTCTTTTTATACGCAAGAAATGAAATCCTGCAAATATTTGTCGGGCAGAACACTGAAGAGCTCGAATTCTACAAGCTTTTGTCGTGCCTTGGTATTCTCGCCGGCTCATCAGTTTTTTTTTCTTATATATAAGGAATCCAGAAGAAATACATTTGTTATGTTTTTGTCGGGCGTCGGTCGACTCGTCGGCACATCGGGTTCATTTTACGCAAGAATGAAACCCTGCAAACATTTGCCGGCAAAAGACTGAAGAAATTGAATTCTGCATGCTTTTGTCGTGCCTCGGTATTATCGTCGGCACATCGGTTTCTTTTATAAATAAGAAACCCAGAAGAAATAAACTTTGTATGCTCATTGGGTTCTACTTATATTTAAGAAATCAAATTTTGCAAACCCTGTCGGGCGCACTCGGGAAGTTCAAGTCTGATCGGCACAGGGGGTTATTTTTACACGTAAGAACACGGGTGTCGGTTTTCTCGTCGGCACATCGGGTTCTTTTACACGAACTTTTTTTTTTATCAAGTTCTGTAAATTTTTCGTTTTAGGATATAAATTATTGGGGTTTTAAACACGTTAAAAGCCGGAAATTGCATGGCACTATAGCTAAATTTTTCCGGAAAAAAGCAGCTTTCAAAAATTTCGCATGCGGCGCTTGGTTTATCTTGTCTTGGTACAGTCGTTAGAACCACCGCTTTTTAGCGATAGCTAAAATGAACAGCAGGTCAACTTTAAAATACGAAATTATATCAAAGGAATAATCTAAAGTGATGCATTACAGTTAATTTACACAAAATTTTGCCTGCGGCGCATTTTGTAGTATTCTTTGATTGGAAGAACGGTAAACATTTAATTGGCGTTTTAGGATTGAAATACGTGGGGGTAAGAAAAAAAGCTAGAACTTGTATGGTAAGTATAGCTAAATTCTTCCGGAAAATAGGCAGATTAAAAATTTTTAGCCTGTGGCGCTTAGTTTAACTTGTTCTTGGTACAGTGGTTGGAAGCTTCGCTTTTTAGCGAAAGCTAAAGTGAAAAGCCAAGTACGTGAACTTTAACATACGAAATTACATCAAAGGATTAATCTCTACGGATTAATTTTACCACGCTCTATTCTGTACGTGTGGGAATTGTGCGCCGTTGCGGTGAAGCGAAAACGGCGCTTTTTGTCGGCACATTTTTTAGTCCGTCGGCACAAACCGGACGTCCCCCTCCCATAGGTAAAAGGCTAGTGACGCCCCTGGTCAAAGCAGTTAGCTAATCGTGAACTTCGTCTTCAAATGACCTGTTTCTGGTCGTGTAGTTCCATAGGGATTTTAGTAGTATGTTTAAGCTTGTCAGATTCATAGTTTGTTCCCAGTTTGTCAGAATCAGAACCGCAAATTTTCCCTGAAAATGATCCGTTTCTTGTCGTATTTTACGAAGAAATTTTCTAGTCGTCTATTAGAGACAGTCGTCAGTTTTTAGCTTGCCATATGAAGCAGTTAAGTGAATTTCGACAGCAAATGACCTATTTCTGGTCGTATGGTTGTATACAGATTTTTTATAAGTAATTTTGTTACGAAATATCGTGTGTTTTGAGCTTGTTAGAATGACAGTCGCATGTTTCAAACTTGTCAAAGTGACATTAATGCCATTACCAACATTTATTCAAACAATGTTTGCAACGGATACGTCAGTTACGATTCTTCATCAGAGATATTTCGACCCTTCTTGGCAAGGTTTGATTACAGGTCCGTTTCCTTCCCCGAAGTTGAACCAGAGGATTGACAGCCTGACGAGGACCCTTGCCAAGAAGGGCCGAAATATCGCTAATGAAGAATCGTAGCTGACGTATTCGTTGTAAAAATTGTATGAATAAATGTTTCAAAGTCAGCTTGGGCTCAAAGAATATTTACCATTACCAAGTCGGGATTTTCACTTTGTGGCGCTGAAAACAGGCTGATTTTCGAAAATCTCGCCTGCGGCGCGAAGTTTCAACATTGTCATACCTGGTTTTGTGCAAAAATCTCCTTTATCTTAAAAAGAAACGGGCCGAACCCCCTGATGGTCCCTGATTGTGTAGTCTAAATTCAAAGTGGAAGCACTACCACGTACCAACTTCCGGGAAAATGTCCCACTCCGTTTACGAGATATCGGGCACGGACTGATAAGTGATATATGTAGGCAGCCTTTAAAATGTTTCGCAAAACTTTACCTGCAGGGGCGGATCCAGCCTTCCGTTCTAGGGGGGGCGATTCTTACCGAAAAGAGTGGGGGTAGTGTCTTTTTTGTCGGCCGCAAGGCTGATTTTTTTCGCGTTTTAAGTGTCCCTGTCGGTCTCTTATTTAACGAAAATGTGGGTTTCATATATTACAATAATGGTAAAAACTGTACTTGATCAACTGACAAGTGTTTACAAGAAAAATTCAAGCTCCTGGCTCCACTTGTAAAAAGATTTTAGAGTCTAGTTACAGTAGTTAGAATAGCGTTAATGCAGACTTCCGTAAGTGCAGTAAAACAAAACAAAAAATTACAGCCAGTCTAGGGGGGGGGCGATCGCCCCCCCTCTGGATCCGCCCCTGTTTACCTGTGCCGTCTTTCATAGTCGCCTGCTTGCTATCTGGTTGAATGGCCCGTAATTTAGGTGAGGTGTTTATAGCCCCGAGATTTCAGCCACCTTAAAAGCTAGAAATGCCAGGAAAAGGTCGGAATACAAAAAAATCGCCTGCAACGCTGAGCTTAAATCTGTCTTCGGTACATATGTAAAAGCTGATGCTTCGGATCTGAGCCACGTTGGAATACAAAAAAATCGCCTGCAACGCTGAGCTTAAATCTGTCTTCGGTACATTTGGTAAAAGCTGATGCTTCGGATCTGAGCCACGTTAAAAGCAAGAGTTGTGTGGGAAGTAGTCGAATATTGCCGAATAAAAGCCGATATAAAAAATTTGGCCTGCAGCTCTTTCGTAGTCCTGTGCTATTTCTATTTAGTTGAAGTGTGCATCATTTATGTACGGTTTTAAGTTTGAGATTTGGTGTCTAAGTTACATTAAAAGGTAAAACTCGTAAAGTAGTAGTGAATTTTGCTCGGACTGAGGAAATTCCGCCTGCGGCACTCATTTTAGTTTGTCTTGAGTAGATATGTAAGAAGCTGGTACCGAGGCTTGTCTTCGGTCCAGCGAAATTTGATATGAACAGCATCGTCTAAGTCCTGTTACTTTTATATTAATTATTTTATTACTACAAATGGCATTTTGTAACGTTTTAGAATATTTATTGTGCCTGCTGGTGCTTTTGGCCACTCGTATATTTTGAAGTCCTCACCCCCCCATGCCCAAGCCCCTTCGAACCGCCCCTGAGGTTAGCTCAACCGTTAGCGTTAGACTGCAGATCAAGAGGTTCTTGGTTTGCCCCTTGGTGTCACCAGCTGTTTTGGTCCGCACACAGTCTTAGAGGTGGTTGGCTCAAGTAAAATTCGACAAAAAATACTTGAACTTTATTTTCCAAATTGGAAAAGAAGTTGGCCTGGAATACAGCTAAAACAAGGAATTTCGTCAAAATATATATGACACTTAGATGTAAACATATATCCTGAATCCATATCTAAACTTTTTTTCTCAAATGATTAGCAATTGGCCTTAATTTGCCAATACAAAAAAAATAGTAGGCTACAGTATTATTTATTTTTATCTTCAAGCGGCAGATAGTGCTAAATTAATATAAAAGATTTTTAAGGAGTCTGGCGAAGACCGGATATCTAAAAGACCCGATTGTCTGAATAAAAATGTCCAGTAAATTTTAAATGTTCGGGATCCCATCGAAACCTTGGTTCTTGTTGCTTAATGAAGAGCCGTGATCCCGCCAAAATCCAGAATTTGGTAGTTCTTGGTCAAACGGCTTAGAGTATAGATAGTGTGGTAAGGTGGCATCTTGAATCGATCTATCTGCTTGGTTTTCCTGTCTGGTTGATGCGACCTGATTACGTTGCGGGATCCCAAAAACTGATCACGCGAAGTTCGGAAATCTAGAAAGATCCGATTGGCTGGATCAAGAAGTCCAGTAGCCTAATTATATAACCCATGTTTTTACCCGATCAAAAGCTTTGGTCTTGTAAGTTGCGAGAGGAGAACTGGTTCGTCCAATAGCCGTAAAGTGTTTCTTTAGTTAATTCGCTATGGTTTATTCAACAGTCTTACTTTTGGTCTTACAACCAATTTTCTTGACCACTGCTTATATGCCACTATTTATCTGCTCTGGTCGTGTTCTGAAGAGCTGGCGCACTCTGTTCGGGAGTAGGCTAATGGGCAGAAGCTTTTCGAATCTGCTTTTTGGGATCCCAAAACGTAAGTGACATCGCAAAAATGTCCGTCTGTCTGTGAGAACGATAACTCTCGAAGGGAATGAGAAATTTTGATGAAACTTGGTGTGAAAATCCATTGGGTCAATGGTAAGGTCAAGTTCGTAAATGGGCTATGTAGTTCTACATTTAGGGGTGGGGGAGGGGGTTCAAATTAAGGGACAGACAAAACATTTTTAAACAGCTAATGTGATAGTCGATTCTGGGGTAAGAAGACATGCTGAGCATTTATTGTTCCTGCCAAATTTTATTTCCATCCAAACCTTAAACCCCCCTTCAAATGACGCGCCCTTCCACAAAATAGAGAATATGACGAAAAATGCTGCAGGCGGAATTTTCTAAATATTTATGATTAGATATTCTTTTTGGGATCCAAAATAAAAGTAAGGACTATCGGCGATATCATAGATCATCACTTTTGTCTGCGGCCACTGCTTCACTCGACTTCTTCTGAGTTTCGAGGTTCGTGGTAACATCCGAATCCTGGCAATTACAACGAATAAGTTACCGAATCTCAGTTATTATACCGAATAAGTTTAGACCGATAGCGTGTTCGGGATTCTGTATAACTACCGTATCAAGGTTATTATGCCGAATTGTTTTGGAATCGAAAGACTACCGAACAATATTCATATTCGGTATACTTTCGTCGAAACTGGAACAAAGTCAGGATTCGTGGTTAACATCCTAATCCTGGAAATTATACTGAATAAATTATCGAATCCCATTCATGATACCGAATAATTTCTAACCAATAGCTTATTCGGGAGTCTGTGTAACTGCGGAATCTCCTATACCGAATAGTTCCGGCATCGAAAAATTACCAAATGATTGCAGTAATCTCACCAAATTCATGATAACTACCGAATACTGGCATTTATACCGAATCCCGATCATTATACCGAAGAGATTTGTACAGATAGCCTATCTAGGATCCTGTATAACTACCGAATCCCCGTAAATCGAAAAAAAATACCGAACAGTTTTAGTAAAATTTAGTAAAGTAAGTTTTAGTAAAAAATTTCTCGCCGGACAAGTAGTTCGTCCGGAATCCGGTGAAAACCGGAAAGTTTATTAAAAGTAAAAGTTTCATTTGAAGTTGATTAAATGTTCGAGTGAGGAGTAAAAAGACATGATGAACACGATGGTGAAAACCATTTTCTCGCCGGACAACTAGTTCGCCCAGAATCCGGCCAAAACAGGAAAATTTGTTAAAAGCAAAATTTCGATTACCGTCAAATGGAGTGACTTTGATTTTCGGGGTGACTTTGATAAAACTTTCTTTTTTGACAAAAAAAATATTACTCAAAGATGGCGAGCAGGAAAGTGCTGGCAAAAATTCAGCTGACAAGAAGGAAAGATTTGGTTCAGTAGGCACACAGACATCGAAGCCAAAGCATACCCGAGCTTCAGGAATCGATCATAAGCAAGTGGGTATTTTTCAGAAATTTTAGATAGGCTACAAATAGTGACTCCCTAGCCGTCTACACATTTAATTCTGACAACCTCGTGGTATTGCCGGATGTTAAGGAACATAACGAGTATATGCCAGAAGTTTTTAGCCAATCTTGTAAAAACTTTCGCAGGAGATGCATTTATCAAAGTCACCCCACGGAAGGTCGTCAAATGCGGGGTGACTTTGACAACGGAAAGTATTTTATCCGAATACAGTTTCACACGTGACATGCAGTCATTCACGCCAGACTAGTTCTCTTTAATTTTCCATTGCATTTACTAAATATTTCACAGTAAAAGGAAGAAAATTTGGATTTTTGATCGTTAACCTTTCATTTTTCAACCTTATCTTCCTAATTCAAACCTTATCTTAACTTTTCATTTATTATACTGTACCGTCCTAATTATTTTATATTCTAGGATTACGCGTAAATACACGAGAGTTATAGGTAGCCGTACCTATAAAGATTACTCAGAAGAAAAGTTAGCTCAAGCAACTGACGAAATTAAAAAGGGCAGTAAAATACATCAAGTTGCAAAAAAGTATGACATTTCTTATGGAACACTTTACAATAGGGTAAAGAATGTCCATACCAAGAAATTCGGGGGCCAACCTGTGCTCAACCTCAATGAAGAAACCGTGCTTATCCGATACATTTGCACGATGGCTGATTGGGGGTTTCCCTTGACCCGCTTTGAACTTCGTCTTCTCGTTAAGTCGTACCTTGATAGAAACAGAGTGAAGGAGCCCAAGTTCTGCAACAATTTACCCGGTGACGATTGGGCGCTTTCCTTCGTGAAGAGAAACTCCGAGAATCTGTGTACTCGCATATGCCAAAACATAAGTGTCAACCGTGCCAACGTTAGTGAACAAGTCGTTGTGACTTACCTTGAAAACCTCAGCAAATCCCTAGAAGGAGTTGATCCTGAGTGGATTATGAACTTTGATGAGACGAACCTCTCGGACGACCCTGGTAGAATAAAGGCAATCTTCAAGAGAAAGACGAAATATCCGGAGAGAATTATGAACTCGAGCAAATCCTGCACTTCTCTCATGGTCGCAGCAACAGCAGACGGGCAATTGCTGGTTCCGTATGTAGTATTCAAGTCTGAAAGATTGTGGGACTCGTGGCTGGACTCAGCTCCCAAAGGGTTCAGGTTTAATCGATCGAAATTAGGTTGGTTTGACTCAACCTGCTTTCATGACTGGTTCGTATCTGTTGTATTGCCATGGGCGAAGAAAACCGAAAAACCAAAGGTTTTAATTGGCGACAATCTCTCTTCTCACCTCGATGTCCGTGTTCTGCGAATATGTTCTGAATGCAACATCCGGTTCGTCTGCTTCCCCCCACACTCAACTCACCTGCTTCAACCACTAGACGCCGCTTTCTTTGCACCAATGAAGAAGCATTGGCGAAAGATCCTGACAGAATACAAGACGCACTTTAAGACAAGGAACGCTGTACCGAAGGATCATTTTGCAAGACTCATGGAAAACTGTGGGAGGCTCTTGAACCGAACGCCAAAGAAACAATCGTCAATGGATTTAGAACATGTTCGATCTACCCAATAGACAAAGATGTTGTTCTCCGTAGGCTGCCAAGGAGGGAAGTCGATGATGACGAAGCTAACTCAAGTGTTGGTGAATCCTTGCTCGTTATTCTTTCTGAGATGAGGCATGGCAAAGGCGATGAACCAAAGCGCCGTCGTAAAAGACTAGAAACAGCTCCTGGCAAGAGCCTTTCTGTAGATGATGTAGCACAAACTCTGGCAAACGCAAGACAGAAGAAAAAAGCCAAAAGCCGAAGCAAAAAGAATACCCCGGTTGCGACCATCGATGATTCTGGAGACACGTCAGAAGCGATGAGTGACGAGGAGCCGATGCTGAACGATGACAGCTTGTCTGAAATGACTGAAGGAGATAATGATCATGGTGACGTTGTTCCCGAGGGCGTAAGTGTTGGAAAGTATGTTCTTTTGAAACTGGCAGGGAAGAAAAAAGCTTCATTTTCCTACTTTGTTGGACGTGTTGAAAAGATCTTTGACTTTAGTGAAGATGAAGGTGACGAGCTTTCGACCGGCAGTGTAGGCTTAGACATTGACCTCGAGATATGTTATCTGAAGAAAGTTGCAGGAACGTCGGACAAGTTTGTCTGCACGGAAGAAGTTAGCTGTGTGAAGAAGTCTCAGGTCGAATTGATCTTATGTGATCCCCTGGAAGTTGGGGGGACAAGTCGTCGTGGTAAGCAGCTAGTATTTGGAGTTGACCTTGCAAAATTTAAGGTTAACTAGCTGCTTGATGCATCTGAATAAGTGAATTTTTCAGTGGTATCATGTTCCTACCTTTTTATTACATTTGTATAAGTTTTTATTTAATTATATCTGACTTTCAAGCATATTTCACTCGGTGAACCTAGCAAATTTTTTTCATTATCAAAGTCACCCCATCGCGGGGTGACTTTGATTTTGGCATTCAAAACTCAATAAAAAATAGTTCAAGACCTTCAAAAATTCTGAGCATGTGGCAGAGCCACCTAGAAGCTATTGTCCAAGTTTTAGAATAGTTTTCAGAACTTTAAGTCAACAACAGATGGCGTGACAGCACTTTGAATTTGAAAAGCTATCAAAGTCACCCCATTTGACGGTACTCCGTCTTTTTGGCCTCGGCCAGTTGATGGGTTATAAATAAATAATGATAATAACTATATAGTAACAAATCGAACTTCGTATGCACTTTGTCGCGCCTCGGTATTCTCGTCGGCACATGGCTTTGTCGGGTGTTTTTACACAAACACGAAATGCTGTCAATTTTTATCGGGCGCATGCGAGAAGTCTCGTCGGCTTCGTTCCGAGTTTCACAAAAATTTTATAATGAAAACACAAGAAACCGACAGGAGAGGGTCGCAAGTTTAAAGGTTCCAAAGTTGTCCCTCGTACCTGCAACACATACGCGGTACCAGAAAAGCTTCGTTCCGAGTTTCACAAACATTTATAATGATGTTGGTTGCTGTCTGTGATATTATTCCAACGTCCGTGTTCTGTTTTTGGTTTTTATTTATATACTATAACAGGTCTGTGATGACGAATTGATGATTAACTGTATAGATTATAAAATGTGCTATACTTGACGTAATGCCCAAATTTGGCATTGCCATGATAGTGTTTTTTTTAAAATAAATTCGTTACTTACGTACATCGCACAACGTAAAGATTAACGTTCTTTACTGTCTTGTCGGGCAAAACACAAATGAAATCGAATTCTGAATGCTTTTCCGCGTCGGTATTCTTGTCGGCACGTCGGGCCTTTTTATACGTAAGAAATCAAATCGAGGGAGGATTTCAGAAATCCGGTGATCCCGAGTTAAGAGGCTTACACATGTGCTAGAACGATGAAACTTGGCAGGCATGTCAGGGACTCGACAATTTTAAACTAAGATTAGTCGTTCCTCCGATTTGACCATCGTGGGGGGAGTGGAGCGAGGGGGAATCCGGAATCTTGAGAAATGTCAAACTTTGAACGGGTGATTGGATCTTAATGAAACTTGATATACGGAAAGAACCCATTCCAAGTGCGGACAGGATCCGATCAATGTGGGGGAGTCTGGGGGGGGGGGGGGGGGACCGGAAATGTTGCGACACGCTTTTGAGTGTAGTGATTGGGATGACACTTGGTGGGAAGAACAAACTTAAGCCCTAGACACACCAGTAACAGAACAGGAACGGATTCGGGCATTCTGGGGGAGTTGGAGGGTGGTCCGGAATTTCGGTGATCGCGATTTAAGGTACTTCCAGATGGGCTAGAACGACGAAACTTTGCTTGAACATTAGAGACTTGACAAGATTGGCTCAGAAATTGTCACTTTCCAGATCCGACCATCCCTTAAAGTATTCTCTTCACCGCAAAGTACAAAAAATACTTTTAAGCAAAATCTACATTTTCATGATCCCCATCAGCCCATGATCACTTTTGCCTCAAGGGTTTTGCTTAGAAATGACTTTCGAGCACCATTTAAACTGCGCATCTTAACTGAAGAGTAAAAAAAATACTTTTGACCAGAACATATATATTCATGGTCCTAAATGGCCCAGGATCTTTTTTGCCTCAAGGGTTTTGATTGCAGATGAATTTTTAGTGCGCATCATGCACACAAAATTTGTTTTACCAAATGATACACTGTCTTGATTTTCAAGGGTCCATATTTATTCTTATCTCAGGGGGTTTGCTTACAAATGATCGCAACAAACCCAAGAATTGGCAAATTCCTACTTTCATCCTTTTACCAAGACTTGCAAGTGCCATTTGAGCTTCCAGCTCTTTTTGTAGCGCCTAGCCACACATGAAGCAAGCGAATTATGTTCTTTCCTCGTTCCTTTCTATTCCTTCATAAACTTCATACACGCGGGCAGCAGATTGTGAAACCGTTACTGATCACACAGGTAAAGTGCCGGTCTTGATATTACCTTACCTTAAATTACCTTAAATTGCACTTGCAAGCAATAAGGATGTTGTATCCCGATGAGTAGCTTGCGGATGACGATGGTGCTATGATCTGGTTGCTGCTTCCGGGGCGCACCAGTCCTTTTTCCAGGGTTGCCCGCGCCAGTCCTCGTCAAGTCGCTTTTTGAAACCTTCGGGTGTTTCGCTGGTGACAGTTGGTTCAGACAAGCTGTTCCAAAGAGGAACAGCTCGGTTACTGAAGAAGTGCTGGCGAACACGAGAGGTATTGCACCTTCTGGACAGTTTCCGGGAGTGGCCCCTGGTCCGTGAGTGGTTGTCGGGGGCGAAGAGGGAGGGGAGACAATTAGAGTTGAGGATTCTGTAGACTAGTAGCATGTCCCCTCTCTTCCGCCGGTAAGTAAGTGTCGGGATCTTCAGTTTCTGCAGTCGTTGTTCATAAGGTAGTGCTCTAAGGCCTTGGATGGATTTTGTTGCTCGCCTCTGGACACCTTCGATTAGTTTCTTGTCTTGTTTGTAATAGGGTGAGGCGAGGGCGTTGCCGCACTCCAGCTTGGGCCTGACCAAAGCTTTGTAGAGCTTCAGCATGACAGTTGGTTTGCGGGATGCGATTGATCGTTTTATCATCCCTAGGGTCTGATTGGCGCTAGCCACTACCTTTTTGGTGTGAGTGTGGAATTTTAGTTTGTCGTCCACAATAACTCCGAGGTCCCTTTCTTCTGAGGTGGATGGGATCGGGACTGGGGTGCTCGATCCATGTGGTCTCATCTGGTACTGCCGCTTTGGGTTGTTGTGTCCAAAGTGAAGTATACGACATTTATCTGGGTTGAACTCTAGTTTCCATTCACTTGACCAGTCAGTTAAAGCGTTGAGATCTTCTTGAAGGGTGTTCGTGAAGGCATTGGCAATTAGCTTCGAGTCATCTGCGTATTGTGGCATGGGGTTCTTCAGAAGCTGATGGGCGTCGTTGATGTATATGTTAAAGAGGGTTGGTCCTAGTACTGTCCCTTGCGGGACTCCACTAAGTACTGCGGCTTCCGATGACAAGACCTCCTCACCTGCTATCCCGAAGACTCGAACTCGTTGCTTGCGTCCAGTCAGGAAGTTCTGCACCCAGTCTGCTACTTGAGGATGAATAAAGCAAGCGTCGACCTTGATGCGCAATCTTCGGTGACTGACTTTGTCGAATGCTTTGGCCTGGTCAAGGAGTGCTACGTCAACTGGTGTGGCTTGCTCCAGAAGATTGGTGACGATCTCGTAGGACTCTATTAGGTTAGTGTCCACAGACTTTCCTCGGACGAATCCATGTTGGCTTTGGTGGATGATGTTGTTTGCTGCCAGGTGCTGGGTAATTTCTTTATTAACTATGCCTTCAATGACTTTGGATATGACAGATGTCAAGCTGATTGGACGGTAGTTTTCTGGGGAGTCCTTATTACCCTTCTTGTAGATGGGCGTGATGGTGGCAGTTTTCCAGTCTCCAGGTATGGATCCATGATCAAGCGATAGTTGAAATATCCTTGTCAGTACTGGAGCTAGAACAGAGCTGGTCTCTTTCACAGTCCTTGGGTGTATCCCATCTGGTCCTCTAGATTTGTTGGGGTCCAGGGCAGCGAGACGTTTTTCGACATCTGACTCAGAAACAACAATCCTTTCCATGGGTATGGTGACGGTATATCTTGTCATTTCTGGTAGGTCCCTGTCGTTCAAGTCATTGGTGTACACAGAGGCAAATTGCTCGTTCAAGGACTCAGCAATTTCAAGTGGAGTGGTTGAGGTTGACCCGTCAGGTCTTTGGAGGGGGGGGATGGTTCGCCGAACTGGCCTCAGGGATGACATGTGCCGCCAGAATCTCTTTGGGTTTGTTTTTGCATCGTTAGCAAGCGATTCTTCATGCTTGGATATGCATTGGTTGATGGCCTTCTTGCACATCTTTCTGGCATGCTTGTAGGCTTCCAGACTTTCGGGGAGTGAGGTTTTACGGTAACTTGACCAGGCCCGCTTTCGCTTTTTGATTGCTTGCTTAACAAATGCAGAGAGATAAGGTAGGGTTTTAGGTTTCTTTACAAATTTTACTGAGGTGTATTTTCTTTCGGTTTGAAGTACAAGATCACGCAAGAGCACCCAGGCAGTCTCCGCTGACTCGGCTGACATGATTGTTTTCCAGTCTGCCGTACCAAGGTCCTGTCGAATTTTCTTGTAATCAGTAAAGACTTTTTTGGTGTAACCCCTTTCTTCAGCAATGCAGGTCATTCTGATTTTGATGCTAACGTGATCACTTGAGCCAATTGGAGGGAGGTAGTCAACTGCGACAATTGACTCAGGTTCATCAGTTACGATTAAATCGAGGCAGGAAGGCAATTGTCCGTCCCTGTATCTGGTCGGCTGGTTAACAGCTTGGTGGAGAAGATTTTCATGAAGACAGTGAAGGAATGGCTCGGATTCCTCACTAAGGTCTCTCTTTGCCGAGGATGGGTACCCAGCACCATCACACCATGAGATCGATGGGAAGTTGAAGTCGCCTGCCAAGAAAATGTCCTTCCCTTTCTGTTTGATAACCTCATTTAATATTCTGGCAATGGCTACTTCGCTTTCTAGCTGATTGGGGGAACTGGGGCTCCGATATAGACAACCTACTGTTGTTAGTCGCTTCTTTCCGCAGTATAGGTCAAACCAGATCGACTCTACCCATTGGTATGACTCATCAGTTTCAATTTGTTTGAAGTCCAGACCCTCCTTCACATATGCTAAAACTCCACGTCTACAGAATTTGCTAGCAAGGTTTGAAATTACCTGGTATCCGGGAATATGAGCCTGAAGGTCGTCCAGTTTGTAGGTACTGTTCTTGGGGCAAACTTCAGTGAAGAGAACTACATCGTAGGCTTCTCTAGCCAATATAGTTCTTATTTCCAGTAGTTTGTTTGTTATTTGGTCACAGTTTGCGTACAGCAACTTCAGGTTACTCACGTTTCGCACTTGGTTCGGGTTTGAACTGCTACTAGATCCAACATTGCTGGGTGACTGCGGCATCGAGTGGCTTGTGGGGGGGGACGTAATCGACTGGTACGAACTTTTGTCGTCTGACGTTACAGAACAATTAGAGGAGGAGGCAAGTCTGGATTCACAGGAGATATAGTCAGTTTCACTTAATGCGCTAGGCCTACTGTACGGAAGTGGGGCAACGTTTGGCATATCATAAATAACACTAAGAAAAGATTGTTTACTTGGCACTACACTTTGATCAGGGCAAACACTAATATTATCGTCTAAAGCACTGCTGTACACGTTTGGGGGCTGGTCAGTTCTGCCTACCCCGTCTCCATGGAGTTTTTTGAAACGATTTTATCACCGCGTATGACGAGGTCTTGTTCTCCTTGGGCTTCTCTTTCTCTCAGCTCGGACAGAAGATTTTTCCTTAGGTTTCGGTCCTCTTTTGACTTGTCACTCCGAAACTGCACTGCTTCTTTTTTCTTCCGACGTTCATAGGATTTCTTGGTAATTGCGCGTTTGATAGCTTCAGAGTTGACCGAAAAGAGTACCGGCGGGAAAACATTAGGTTGCTGTGGTTGGGGCGGGTCGGAAGTTTTTTGTAGTCTGCGGACGCCTGTAACAGAGATGTTCGGCATGCCGTACTCGGACGACAGAAAGTCGTGTATGAACTTGGCATCCGCGTCCTGACATTCCGCTACGGAATTCAGACCGGAGTGGGGGATGCCAAACGCCACTACATTGTTCATCCGCCTAATTCTGTCTCTGTCTAGCCGAAGGGCAGCATGCATTTTACCCTCCAATTCCGCTCTGAGTGAGTCACCCATTTTTTTCAGTTCAGTCTGTAGCTGTTTGCTTACTTCCTCCTTCATGTCAGAGGAGCTACATTTGGTGGAGAGTTCTGCCTCAAGATTGTCTACTCGAACCTTTAGGGTGTTTATCAGTCCTTGCATATCCTTACCAATGTCGGTCCGAAGTGTTGCTGTGGATTGTTCAACGACCAGTTTTACGTCAGCGAGACTGACTCCTCTGTGGCAGGGTTTTTTTTCACAGACGATGCACAGATAGTTAAATTCGTTGCCTCCGCTCAGCTTGTTTATGAGGTCATACTTGGACTGAGGCATCTCGATGCACTCTATGCAGAGCCACTTCGAACAATCGTCACAGTTCAGTGCACTTGAGTCGGGCACTAGAACGACACGGCAGCCTGCACATTGATCTTCGCCGTTCTTGCGGGGCGACCGGTAAGTTCTCTTCGGGTTGCGGTTTGACATCTTGTCGCAGGTCCCGGCGGGAAAAATTCAAAATCTGTCGGCGGCGTGCACGATCGTTGAACGGACGTTGACGTCTCCTTCGATTTCAGGTTGGAAAAGTTACGTCTCTGATTACAACACTTGAGGGGATTTTACAGGTACAGTTCGCTTTTAGTCCGATTCCCAACTTTTCTTTGTGTAGGTCTTCCAGTTTTGGCAAGGAAATGTTCAGTTTAACTGCAGGATTTGGCACTTAAAAATCACTGAGCAAATATTTGTTTGTTGTTGTTTTGACATCACCATCATCACAAATTGCGCAAATAGTTTGTATCGCCAGATGTTGGACTGCATTTTTTCGCTTTGGAACTAAAAAGATTTATATGCATATCTATATCCGCAAGAGAATTGCTCCTAAAAAGCTTTATGCCTTATCAGTGATGTAGTGAGGAACGAGTCTGTCGACAGTCTGGAATTTTAGACGTAATGGCTTGACCAAAGGATCATTTCGGCTCAAACGATCGGTATGGTTTTTCTTCATTCCTAATTAGAGGTCTGGTAGAGAGGTAGAGTGTGAAGCTCTGCTATCACCATTACTTATCTCATTTGGAGATTACTCTCTAGTTCCGTTATTATTCAATCTTGGTAGCCCCCTGGTTTTAGGGGAAGGTATGTTCGTTGTCGGGTAGGGTGTATTACCCATCGGAACATTCTTGTGGGAAGGTAGGTCAACTTTGGTACTTTCTGGATCGGACTACCATTGAAAGGAGTTATGAACTAGCCGTTGAGTCAACCTAAATTACAGACGAAAATCGCCTTCCTGCACTCCAAGTATACTTCGTGCTCGCGTCAGAATCCGAGAAATAAACGTATGTTTTTACTTATATTGATTAAATTTTATTACTTAGCTTGAAGATTAGAAAGGAAACACTGCTTCATTATTTGACTTGAACATTATAGCACGTACGCGTTAAATGTTATACGAAACCAAGTGAAAATTCGTACCACAATGTGAAACCGCTAGAAATTGGCTACTTAGCCTTTCCAGATTGCTACTGGTGTTCAGAACTGAAGCTGCATACCGCTAAACTGTGTGCAGTTCTTAGGCTCGTGTCGAACAAATTTAAGTGCAATTTTGTCACGGAGTAGAACATGGACCCACGTCGTCCGCGCAATAAAAGCTGTTTATGCTCTAGTTTATGTATCTATCATGTAGTGTTGCTACTTTGGCAATTTGGCAATTCTAGGTAACGGAAGTCTGTTTCCTTGTAGGAACTACGGCGGTCTTTTTGAAAGTAGGATACGGGTGAGGACATGACGTCTAAGGATAGCGCGACTTCTCTCCGGTATGGTAAGTCGTTTCTGCGGAAGCTTGTAGTTTTTTGTTGTTTGTGGTTTTACTGAGATGAAACATTTTCATACATTCTTTCAGACGGTTGAAACACTTGCGTAAAACAATACGCTTAGTTGTAACGGCACGCGCACTTTGGGCAAGCATTCACGGTGACTATAGCTTGACGACGAAACTGGTTAGCTTACCAATTATTCGCGTCGCTTGACTTCCGACTCGACATAAACAAGACACAAGTTTTCGGTGGGAATCCAAGCGGAATGAGTGAATTAAGAATTTATGAAGCACTGCTTAAGGGCATAACTGCAGTAAACAAACTTTTTAATTCATCTTCACGATCCAGACAACTGTTCTGTTTTTCTTCTGGTTCCATATTTCTGTTTTTCATAGGGTTACACCTGATCAATCTTTTAACCTGGTCATTGCATTCTGACCTTAATATCCAATCTAGACCATATTACGACCGGATTATTAATAAGAGTAACAATTCATGGACATACTTTTCATCTTTTTGTATAGGCCTACCCCCAGGGGCGTCGCAAGTGTATTTTCGGTGGGGGGGGGGTGCAGAGCCAAAATTTTACCGAATCTTTCAAAAATTTTACCGAATCCTAGAACTAAGAATTCGAGCTCTAAATTATGGAACAGAAACGATTACGTAGGAAGAGTAACAATAAAAGGCAGCATGAACGACGATAAGCCAACTATTAGGCGCCGTTTTGGCGAAGCCCACATAGAGAATACGTTGCCGGGCATGATTGCAGTAACAGCTACTATCTATTATAGCCAACAGAAAATTAAATCGAGCGCCGCAGGCGAAAATTTTCGAAATCCATTTTTGTTTGTTTTTGTAGGCTAAAATTTAATTGCTTCTATTACAAATTCTATCATTTACCGTTGATGAAATACCGAGACTCTTAAGAAGTTCTAGAAAACGGATGGAGCGACGTTCCGGCAGCAGCAGCAACTGTAGTCTAGTCAATATACTACCTATGATAACATAAAGTGAGCGCCGCAGGCGACATTTTTTTTGCTTTTTCCTGCCAAATTTAATTTCCATTCAAATTCTAGCTTTTAATGTTTCGAAATCTCAATCCTAAAACTGGCTTAAAACCCCCGTCAAATGACGCGCCCTTCCACAAAATAGAGAACATTACGAAAAGTGCTGCAGGCGGAAATTTCGAAATATTTATGATCAGATTTTCTTTTTGGGATCCGAAATAAAAGTAAGGACTATCGATGATATCACAGATCATCAATTTTGTCTGCGACAAGTGCTTCACTCGACCTCTTCTGAATTTCGAGGTTCGTGGTAACTTCCGGATCCTGGCAATTACAACGAATAAGTTACCGAATCTCAGTTATTATACCGAATAAGTTTAGACCGATAGCGTGTTCGGGATTCTGTATAACCACCGTATCCCGGTTAGTATACCGAATTGTTTCGGTATCGAAAGACTACCGAACAATATTCATATTCGGTATACTTTCGTCGAAACTGGAACAAAGTCAGGATTCGTGGTTAACTTCCGAATCCTGGAAATTACACTTAATTAATTACCGAATCCCAATCATGACACCGAATAATTCTGAACCAACAGCTTATTCGGGAGTCTGTGTAACTGCGGAATCTCCATAAATATACCGAATAGTTTCGGCATTGAAAAATTACCAAATGATTTCAGTAATTCTCTCACCAAATTCGTGATAACTAACGAATACTGGCAACTATATCGAATCCCGATCATTATACCGAAGAGATTTGTACAGATAGCCTATTTAGGAGTCTGTATATATCTACCGAATCGCCGTAAATCGAAAAAATACCGAACAATTTTAGTAAACTTTTGGGCCTCCGGCCCAAAATTTTACCGAATCTCAAAAAGGTGGGGGGGTGCTGCACCCCCCGCACCCCCCCCTTGCGACGCCCCTGCCTACCCCTCTTGGCCAGCTTCCCGTTTTTGCCAGATTTCGGCCGAGTAGGGTATGTTCCAGCGTGATCAGCAAGTATAGATGAGGTTGCAGTGTCTCTTTCCCCAGATCAGCGTTCAATATTCACTCAATTTTCCATTCCTTCATAGCCTACCATTCAAACCGACGTTCAAATTGACCTCGGGCAAAAGTTTTGCTTTTCCCAAATTTGTGTCTAAGCGCTTGGCGAACTATGTATCCGGCGAGAAAAGGAAATTCAGATATGGAGTCAGCATGTCGCCCTACCCCTAATTCAATATTGTCATTGTTCAATTTGACAGAAAATCGCCTTAATTTATAAACCCTTCCCCACCACCCAATATAGGATTATGGTTCCCGTCTTCAAACTACAAAATATCTAACGTCTACAAAGGATCCTTCCCACTTGAACGAAAACTCTCGACCTCTTCGAGTGTTATCGTGCTACCAAACAGATGAACAAACTTTACGAAGTCAACCCCGTCACTGGCATTTGAAAGGCCAAAAGTTGCTCCCAGATATCGTTATGTCTTCGTCAGTGTTGTCTTATGGCTGCAACTTCAGTCACAAGAAATGCATGATGGGCATGATCGTCTGGCATGTTATTCTTCTCTCTGAACAAAAATGTTGTCCAATGCGATCGTCACCAGGAGACTTCGCGCCAAATTGATCGCTCCTGCCGGATAAACCAGAAAGTTACTTAATCATAGATGGACGATTTCGCCCCGCTAGCACATCACCTAACCTTTTCCTATTTTTTACCAGGTACCCGATCCTGCAAGTTTTTGTTGGTGTTCCTCTTCTTAGTATTTGCTGCCTTGGTTTTCGTTCGTACTGCTGGATTAACCATCGGCCAGACAAATGAATATATCAAAAGCTTCCACAATGTATTCGCCAGGATAGAAAATGACGAAAAGACCTATCGTCTTTTCGACTTGGAGGCTCTGACTGAAAAAGCGGCTTCACTTCGTCAGTCTGTTGACGAGTTGTCTTGCAAGGTAAGTTTTGACGATTCTAGGACAGTTGATCACAGGACAGTTTGTCAAAGGACAATTCTTCACAGACAATTTGACAGAGACAATTCGTCACAGACCATTCGTCACATACCATTCGTCACAGACAAGTCGTCACAGACAAGTCGTCACAGACAAGTCGTCACAGACAAGTCGTCACAGACAAGTCGTCACAGACAAGTCGTCACAGACAGTCCGTCAAACGGACAGTTAGTCGCAGGGACAATTCGTCAGATGACAATTGGTCACATGGACTACTCGTCGCAGGACAATTCGTCACTAGGACAATTCGTCACTAGAAAAATTCGTCACTAGGACAATTCGTCACTAGGACAGTTCGTCATATTTGGAAAGTTTGCTATTACAATGGTAGTGTGGATAGAATAAAAAATGCCATCCCTTCACAAGAGGTTGTTGATTACGAAAGAAATAGAAAACCGTGATTTTCGGGATTTTTTCTTGATCAGCTAATTATCCCTCTATGATGATGTGCGAGGGATAAATATAAATTCGGATATTTCGGTTGCACTTCCGGCAAACCGTCCTCAGCGAAAAACAAAACAAAACTAAATCATAAAATCCACCACAATCGCAACAGGAGAACGATGCGGAACCAACAGACAATAAGACGAGATGTAACTAAAAACCAGAAGAAAAACGGTGCGGATGCAGATAAAAATAAAATAACGAAAGATAAAATGTGCGTGTTAAAATGTATATGTACAAATCTGTGATTATTTACAATTCTGAGCTCTGTGTATATTGTGTATACTGTATATATATATGAGCTCTTTTGTTTTTCGCTGAGGACGGTTTGCCGGAAGTGCAACCGAAATATCCGAATTTATATTTATCCCTCGCACATCATCATAGAGGGATAATTAGCTGATCAAGAAAAAACCCCGAAAATCACGGTTTTCTATTTCTTTCGTAATGAATGGTCAGCTTGGCTTCAAACTTTATATACGTTGTTGATTTTCATACATAAAACACAAATTCAAGCAAACAGCTATGTTCTCGAGGAGTATTCGTCTTGCAGCGATTTTATGCTCACCGTGAGAATGCTGACAGCGTTGAATGGTGGATATCCCATTAGCGGTCGACCGTTATGTTCAAATCTGTCTATCTGAAGTATATCCTATCCTCGACTACTTTGAAGACATTACATAGAAATAACATCACAGGCCATAAGGGCAAGCAGAAATGCTTTCATTCCTATCCCATTCCTATCCAGGAGGCCTTCCTAGGACTAACAACAATTTGAAGGACGGCATTCAGCATTCAACAAACATGTTGGAGCAGCTCATCCAAACATTTGTAAATTCATCTCGTTTCTGCTGCCGGAGCAGGGCATCAGATGCCCTGAAAAGAACATCAGATGTTCTTTTCCATGTCCAGACCGTATCCAAGAACTTGGGAGGGGGGGGGGAGCGTGTGACCGGATTAGCCTAAAGAGATGGAACTGGGTGCGAATAAGCAACAACTGCTTTAGAAAAAATCATTTACAGAACCGGATTGGATCAGGTTACTCATGCCCACTGTTCAGTTATTATCTTTCATTGGCATCCGGATTACCCGTTCAAAGTTACGCACGATTCAATATTCCGGATTCACCCACCCCTACCCCCCACGATCACTGGATCGGGAAAGTAAGTCAGTTTGAACTCCGGGACCCCTCCCCCCTCTCAATCTCCACAAAATGTCCAGATCCATTCCGGTTGTGTACAAGATTTATATAGATCCCCTCCCCCCCCCCCCTACATCTGTCGAATCCGGTATCCGGTCCAGACGTGAAACGGAACATCAGAGACATATCTTTTCTTCTGTTATAAGAGTTGCGTTTTTGCACATGCCATGGTATCTGATACCACGGTCTAAAGTCGTTTTTGCAGTTATCGTGGTATCTGATACCACGATCAAAAGGCGTTTTTGCAGTTATCGGGGTATCTGGCCAGTTATCGTGGTATCAGATATTCAGATACTACGGTCTGACCGTGGTAACTGGTCGTGGTATCTGAAAAGTCATCTGACTTTCATCAAATTTTGTCAGATTGGCACTTAGTGATGTAACTGGATATCTGTTTTTCTTTTGGGATGACTTGGAATAGTGCAATTTCGGCAATAGTCGATTTTGCAGAGCAACCGTATATCAGATACCACGGTTACAGCAAAAACGACTAATTGCAGATCCAGTTACCGTGGTAACAGATACCATGGTATCTGTAAAAACGCAACTAAGGTTTCGTTTGAATCCAATCATCCGTTCAAAAGTTACGCACGACTCAATATTTTGTTAGTTTAATTGGGTCCCTGACATTTTAGCTTCTCAGAGCTGTGATGAAACTCTTAACCAATCATTGTCTTCGCATGTATTTTTCAAACAAACATCTCCCATTGCTCTACTGCATTGTATCACGACAGTTCTCATGTGAAGTGATCAGAGCCAGCGCTCGTTAACGAGTAACGACTGGACTGATCAACTTTTAGTGGGATGTTCGTGTCCGCTAGTGGAGCTAGTGCCGCTGCGATTTGACTCTGTGACCTGTGTCACTTTTCCAAAGTTTGTCTAGAGTTATTTTGCTCAGGGGTGAATCAAACATCACAGTCCTTTTGCGTTCAGTACATCCTCAGATGAATTTGTCCCTTTTCCTTTCAGGTTTTTGGCATTGCATCGAAAGGAGGTTTCTGTCTTTCGGATGAAAGTGTCACAGTCGGCGGAAACCAGGTGTGGAACGTGGTCCTAGCTCAGAAGGTGGAATCCTATGTTGGAAACGGGTCCCTGCTTGACTTGGGAGCGGGCCTAGGATTTTACGGCAGGTAAGGACAAACCGTACTTCATTTGCGGCCTTAATCCACATGGATAAAACAGGGTTTGCCAAGACTCGACTGGGAGTGTTTGGGAGACATCATTGTTATTCATACACACATTTAGCCTCTCACACACACTCAGCCTCAAGATCTCAACGTTGTTCTTACTTGTATTCCGTTTAATCATTCCAGATATTTCCTACGAAAAAGGGAGCCAGTGTTCCCTGCGAAATTCCAAAGCGTCGACGAGGAAAACTTTTTCAATCGAACCGATGTAATGGATGCCATGGAAAAGCCGCCTGTCGTATCCGAGTATGAAGGTATGTGCCTGAGGAGATTTTCTTGCTTGATTGGCCGCCTCAGTCTGGATACGGCTGACATTTCTATCCGAGCCTACAAGTGGGTGGAGTTCCAAAATGAATAGACTCTGGAATAAATGCTCTATCTGTCTATAGTATCGGACCAGGTTCCGCTACCAGACCAAGGAGCTGCTGATTCTTTACCTCCATCACCTTCTCGATCTCAGCTCACATCATTCTATATAGACCGTGTCCAAGATTGTAGATTCCCTGATTTTCCTTCCATCCCCTTCTCCACCAACTTCTACTAGCAAACATTGAGAGAGCCACCGGAAAGCACTACAAGCTCGAAGCCAACTTGTGGAATTGTTACTTTCCTTCCATCGAGGTATTCTTCAGGGATACTCAGTAATGTTTT
Organism: Branchinecta lynchi; assembly: GCA_023053575.1. Lineage (NCBI taxonomy): Eukaryota > Metazoa > Arthropoda > Branchiopoda > Anostraca > Branchinectidae > Branchinecta > Branchinecta lynchi. The sequence continues at coordinate 18,840,170 of JAKZAP010000006.1, forward strand.
CGCTTTTCAGGATACGATGGCGCGGTGAACGTGGAAAGATACACTACTGGCTTCATCAAGTTCATGGATCTCTCTGAAAAAAAAATTTTGCCGCGGATGTTTGATTTTGTCATGAGCCTGGAGGTTGGTGAACACATCCCAGCTAAGTTCGAGACAGTTTTCCTTGACAACCTTACTCGCCATGCATGCAGAGGTACGGTACTTTCATAATCTACAGGCTTAGTGCTTTTTGTCTTTAGAGCTTTCATGGCCATTAACAGCTTCATCACAGTAATCTTACGTTAAATCCGCAGTAACCATATTTTCAAGTATCTGGGTCTTTGAATAAAACAAACATCCCACTTCTGCAATTTGATGAAAACGGTACGTGACAGAGAATACGCTATAATTTAACGTTTCCTATTTTTTTTTGGTCACATTGCGCCTACATAACTATACGTTTGCCAATCACTCGAATCACTTTGTCGTTCCTCCTTACAGCGTCTATTTGCATTCTCATTTTCTCGCAGGTTCCCAATCTGGCGTGTATCAACCCCGCAATTGGCATTAGTATTTTGGCCTGTCTTCTCTTCAAAGCTGACAAAAACGCATGACTATTGCCAAATCTCGTTAGGGAAGACGCGATTTAACTACAATCGAAGGAGTCGATCAATAAGAGACACGGCACGGCACGACATAGTGTAGGTAGTGTTGGGCGATATTCGGATTTTTCGATATATCGATATATCGATATTTTCACTTTCGATATTCGATATATCGATATCGATATTTCTTTGGTATGTTTTGCTATAGGATACGTCTCGTTTCGCCAAAATTTACTAACGAAATTGTCGTTAAATAGCATCTTGCATCATCTCAGACTCTGAATAAATAAGAACTGAATTACGAAGACATATTGCTCCAATTTCGGATATATATTTGTAGGTTATGTTGGATTATTTACAATAATTATGAATGAAAAAATATCGTTTTCGATATCGATATTTACGTTTCGATATTCGATATCGATATTTGGTCCGATATATCGATATATCGTTATCGATATCGAATATCGCCCAACACTAAGTGTAGGAGGCATGAGTACTAAAAAGAGGCACACAAACTGAAAGTGAGGGGCAGGTGAGGGGCAGGAACAATGTTCTATAACGTGCCTTCTTTTAGGCTCTGAAGTTACGAACTCTCACTACTTGTCTCCTTCTATTACTTGCTGAGCTCTTTTAATGACTCGAAGCCTCTTTGGGATCTGTTTAGTTTGTATGCGGCGATAGTCGACATATTGGATCAAGGGCTCGAGCAAGTTATGGAAGGTCACTGGGATCGATCTCAGGCTGTCGAAAACCTCACGTATCTTATTTTACAGGCATTGTGATGTCATGGGCAGTCGAAGGGCAAGGTGGTCACTTTCATGTAAACAACCACAATAACGACTACGTCGAAGCACGAATGGCTGAAAGAGGCTTCCGATCCTGCCCCAGCCAAGACCAGGAGTTAAGAAGAACGGCCGATCTCGGTGGAGGATATTGGTTCAAAAATACCCTTATGTTGTATTTAAGAGAAGTTCCAAGTGAAGACACTCACTGCCAGAGCAGTTATCCGGAATTTCAGTGTTAAGAAAAGGAATGCCGTTTTGAAACGAATAAGAGTGCAGTGCATAGAGACGTCAGTGGAGATCTGTGCGTGGCACTACCGATTTATTCCTAGTCGAACAGTAAAAATAAATTTTATATGCGCGGATGCGAAACTTTGTAACTACTAAATTCGTGTTTGTTCTAGTTTTCGTAGTCAACTGTGTTAAATAAGTGTCAAAATATTAATCAGGTCAGGCCAGTCGACGGGCGGCCCAAGGAGCAGAAAACGCACCGAGTCAGGTGCGTCAGGCCACATTAAACCGTCAAAGTCAGGCCACATTAAACAGACGCCCCCCCCCCCCCCAAAGCTGTCGGCCAGTCGGTAAAAAATACCGAGTCGGCGCAAAGCGCTGCGATTTTTCGTCAAAAAGTTTTTGTTCATGAGAACAGTCGTTTTTTCTGAAAATTGGTCGATTTTTCGTCAAAATAGGCGATTTTTCTAAAAATCAGTCGATTTTTTTCAAAAATGTTAATTTTTTTTTGAAAACAGTCGTTTTTTCTGCAGAAAAACTCGGTAAAAATTACCAGCCAGTCGGTAAATGCCTCGCCCCCCCCCCAAACATTTTGGCTAGTAACGCCTCTGCCGCCCTCACAAACCTAGTTAGACATGACGTTGGCGTACTTATTTGTATTTCTGCGCTTGAACCACCCTCCCCCACCCTTTGGTGGACACCAGTTCGTAAGTGCGCATGCCCTGTTTATGATTCGCCGAGGAAGTTTCGTTGATTTCCTTTGTATTTCAACGGCTTCGAGGTACCGTCTTACGTTGGCTTCACTTGTTTCGTCTCCAGTAGTAAAGGTGAGCTGATATGATTTTTTCCATCGTGGATCTTGTAATGGTTCATATAATATCCTGTTTGACAACCCAGGCGACATCTGCTCGTGTGGGGAAAGGTAGGAATTCCTTGTTCGTTACCTGTATTTGCCTGGCGGTGAGAAAACCAAATTGTTCGACTGTAACTGCGATCCTCTGGGGCTTAGTGCCGCAAAGAGACGATCAGGGTCGGGTTCTCGCAGACTAGAGTTACTGCCAGAATTGTTGGCACCATCACACCACTTCCGAGTGAAAAAGTTGACGTTATGAAAGTGCAAACGGAAATCTGGTTGTGTATCCGTGGCGTAAACCTTTGTTTTTGTATTATTTTGTCCCTTCAGGGTCAAAGATTCTAGCTAACAAATGTGAGCCAATCAAGATCCCCATGTGTATGGACATGCCGTACAATCTCACAAGTTTTCCAAACACCATGGGACACCAGAATCAGATCGAAGTAGCTGTTGCAGCAGAACAGTTCAGTATCTTACGATGGACCCAGTGCTCGCCGTATCTGGTAAGTAAGAAAAAATATCTCATACGATCGGTCTTAAGCTCTAACTGAAAAGCCATTTTGTGTGACTGTTTGACTTTGTTTGACTTGAGGGACTGTTTGAGACTTTCAACCCGCTGCAACTAATTAGTGCAGTCGTGGGACATTAGCGAGAAATTGCGGGTGAAATCGACAGTGGGTTACGATATGTCATGTTTTGATCAACTGATTGTTCCCTGCGTTCGTTGTTCGTGTATTCTTTTCCTTTTGTCGTTATGTCTACCAACCGTCGATCGGTCGATCCGAGTTCGTTTTCAGATCTTATCATCGATTTTGTTGCGGAGGGGTTAGAAATCCGGCACCATATGACACGCGTAAATTCAGTTTAACGCTAAAATTTTGAAATGGCTGTCGCCAAAAGGAACCCAAGAGGAAGGAAGTGGTTGGCGAGATGTTTCAAGAGGATTGTTCCCTGTTATCGTTTTTGCTAAGAGAGTTTCACATGAACACGAAAGTCGCCACTGGCAAGTGCCTTAGAATATCTTAAAGCACACCTCTTCCTATTTACTGTTTATGTTATAATATTCAAAACTGTCTGAACAGTGTAATGCATGGCTCTGCTTTTAAGAAATTATCCGCGGCCTTTTGATAGTTTAAGCCTTTTCCTAGGCTCATTGACTTCTAACAAAATTACGGCAAACTTGAGAAAAAAACAGTTTTCGTGTCAGTAGCATGAGACACAAACACTTGTTGGTAGCAGAGTGCTCATGGAAACTGGTTAATAGCAGCAAGTACAACTATTAGTTAGTCGTTATCGGGTTCAAAAATGGAACACGTGAAATTTGGGTCTCCGGGTTGAAGAACTATCGATGCTATTACGGAAGTTCGTAGAATTGGCAGAATAGGTAACGACAGGTCCTTTTGTTTTACTTTCTATTACAAACTAATAAATCAATCCATAGGCTTTCTTGTTGTGTTCGATTTACGTCCCCTTGTGTACGTTCGACTTCACGACTGAGCCGATTCCTCCATGTCAAGAAGTCTGTGAAGCTGTCTTGGATGACTGTCAAGATATCCAAAACCAACTAGGGTTTTCATGGCCGGCAGCGCTGGACTGTCAAAAATACCCACCGAAAGACGGCGGAGTCTGCATTGCACCGGAAGCAGAAGGTAATGCAAAGTCACGTGTAGATACTCCTGATGACCAACTCTTCGCGCTGACTAAGAATCGCGGCGTGTCTAGTGAAGAGCCGAAAGGGCTTACCGACGAAACGTCCCCGCGGCGAAACGTTACCGTAACAGAACGCCCCCACGGCAAAATTTCCCAGAGCATAGAGTTTTGAGTTCGCTTCGATCATCAAGTGCATGACCGAGATAAAAACAACTTCAGAGTGTCCTCCATATTGCAGATATGGGAACATTCCTTATAAGCAGGGAAGATCGGACATGGGACCGGCTGCTTCATAAATGTATTGTTTCCAAACAAAATATGCCTAACAATGGACTCTTAACTGATCAGGTCTAGGTCGTTTGAAGCAACATGCACAATCTGAGGAACACCAATATGCTCCTCAGAGAAAAGGGAAGACTTCTGTGGCTCAGAGAGAGTCAAAGAAGGAGAATGCAAGAATTAGTGTACTGCCACGCCGTTATGGTGGATAAAAATTACATGGGAAGCGAGGAAACGAAAGCGGATGGAACGATTAGTTAGGTAGAGAGACACAGTAATTCAAGGTAAGACGGGTTTGATCCTTTAATAAACCTTAATAATAAATATCGTCAAATTACATATCGAACAAAAGCGAGATCAATGAGTTATATCGCAGCGTAAACTAACATACAAACCAACAAATTAAATAAAGGATAAAACGAAAATTGAGAAACTACTAGGGGCAACACTTTGGTTTGGTTCTTCACCATCGGTTAAATGCTGAAGTAGTCAACCCATCGTGGTTTTCAAAATGTTATATTCAAGATCATTTTTTGTCTGAACTAATGACTGTCAGTAATCACGCAGGCCTAGCTCTCCCTCAGCGATGAAAACAAAAAACCTATAGCCGGGGACGTTTTGTCGTGGGGATATTTCGTTGGGTATGTTTCGCCAGGGGACGTTTGGAACGGGGACGTTTCGCCGACAACCATTCGGAAGCGCCACCGCAGCTGGCCCCATCGACAGACGTTGATTGGTTTACGTAGTATCTCAGTCATCTTTCGTTCGGGCGACGTTTCTTGTTCTTTCAGACGTTCACTGTCGTGGTGGAGTGTTTTGGACTCAAACGTCGTATCGAGTATTTAGTGTCTTTACTCTTGAGAACTAACTTTTCGTGCCAATGAAGAATCGCCGTGTGCCTAGCGAAGAGCAAGAGACGTCGCCACAGCTGTCCCAACAAACGCTGTTATTGGTTGACATAGAATTTGAATCATCGTTCGGATGACGTTTCTCCGGTTCACTGGCGTGTTTAGGACATATAGAGGTATTATCTTGTACTTCTTGTCTTGGATTTGCATGTACAGACGTATTTACTGTATGACTGATTATTACCAGATTTTTCATCAGTAAAGCGAATGCTATATGTGACTAAGTCCAAAACACGACAGTGGTCCTCATGAAGAAGGAGTAAGCGTCTCCGTAACGACTCAAACTCAATTACTCAAATTCTGTGTCAAACAATCACGGCGATCTTTGGGAGCAGCTGTGACATCACTTCTGCCTTTCTTCCGCTAGGTACCCGGAGAGGCCGGAGATTTTGTATCGGCAAGGAGAGGTAGTCATCAAGAGTATCAGTAGGCTACGGAGAAGTTGGGATGATTAAAGTGCAGACAACCCCGCCGAAAAAAGTCTGAACGTCTGTCCTTCCTATTAGCACCGAAACAATGATGGACCCTCAGGATTCGAAAGACAATTCCATCGGTAAGAATCCACATAGGCCGGACCGTAGGGAGCGGGTGGGGGTATAACTCTTCTTTAGTCGTTGGTTCAATGGCTGAGAGCTAGGAGTCAAGGAGAAGGAAGTGAAAGTGAAAAAAAGAGAAAGGAGAAGAAAGTAAAGAAGGAAAATCGATTTGGTAGATTTAGATCCATTTTTTTTCTGATCATCGTCACTCTTCCAGTCCACGACCTCTTCGCGGGCGTCCCAAGTTTAAACCCCGACTGTGAACGGAGAGTCCGGCAATTTACTCTGCAATCCATGAACCATAGCAGAGAGTTTTAAACTTTGCTGGAGGTTATAACAGATGTGTCTTGGTATTATTGGTATTATGCGAGAGAACATAACTGTTGGTTGGGATATATATAGGGAATGCTAACGAGCTGTCTATTCCAGACTGGACATCTACCACAACGCAGAAGGATATAATCGACGACGAGTGTAGATGTACCAAAATTCCTAAGCTTCGCAAGCGGCTTTACTACCGAAGCAATTTTAAATTTGGTAAGCGACATATTGGCAAAGGCTGGTACTTCTTTTTGCTTACGTTTTCTGATGATGACGATGAGATGATGTTTATTGCAAAAAGCAACTGGCCATAGCAAACACAAAGAAGAAAGCAAAATAAAAAAAGGAAGCTTATTTTTACATCTAATATTTGAAAACAGGGAAATGTTTTAATCATCGAAGGGATTTTATAAAAAAAAAATTTTAGCGGGGCTATAGTAATAACGCTCAGAGCCTAGTCACACTGGGCTCAAAACGCGGCCTATTTGACGAACAACTGAAAATCCCTAGGGGACGTGAGATTTGATGGGCTTTGTGGCAGCTTCAGGATAATGAGGAGAATGCATTCAGGGGTCAATTAGGGATCCTGCATTATAATTATACGCGCTGTTTTGCTCTAATTGATCTCCTGAATTTAAAACGACAACATTCAGAATTGGATATATCTCGTTCTTTTTCGTTTTTCTACTTTTGCAACCCAAGAAGCCAGGAAATGAGCCCAGTGTGACCAAGTGTCAGGATGTGCTCTGCTTGCCCGACCACGCAAAATTCATCCAAACACGAAGAATTTCAATAAAAAAAAAAAAAAAAGCCTACAGTTTCCAGGATTATAGATCCGCCCGGAAAGGTCACGGTCAAAGAAAGTAGGAAAATAATGCCAAGATATGTCTTGCAAAGGATCTGCTATTTTTAGTGTTTTTATGGCACTTGAGCTTACTCAAGTGCCATATAGCGATTGTAATTTCTGTCCGTCAGTCGGTCTGTCGGTCTGTCGGTCCCGGTTTTGCTAGTTCGGGCACTTCCAGATAAGCTAGGACGATGAAACTTGGCAGGCATATCAGGAACTGGACCAGATTAAATTAGAAATACTCGCTTCCCCGATCCGACCATCTGGAGGGGAGTGGAGGGAGGGGGAATCCGGAAAAATGAGGAAAAATGAGATATTTTTAGCTTACGAACGGGTTATCGGATCTTAATGAAACTTGATATATGGAAGGAACTCGTGTCTCAGACCCTCCATTTTAAATCCAAACCGGATCCGGTGACATTGGGGGGAGTTGGAGGGGGAAACCGGAAATCTTGAAAAACACTTAGAGTGGAGGGATCCGGATGAAACTTGGTGGAAAGTACAAGCACAAGTCCTAGATACATGGATGATATAACCGGAACGGGTCCACTCACTTTGGGGGAGTTTGGGGGGGGGGGAGAAGTCCGAATTTGTAGTGATCCCGCGAGTTCCGTGCTTCCTGATGTGCTGAGACGATGGAAATTGACAGGCATCTCTGGGACCCGACCAGATTAAATAGGAAATCGTCAATTCCCCCAATCGACCATCTGGGGGGGGGGGGGGGAGTGGAGGGAGGGGGAAGCCAAAATTTGAGGTATTTTTATCTTGCGAACGAGTCATCGGATCTTGATGAAATTTTATATTTAGGATGACCTCGTGTCTCAGACGTCCCACTATAGATCCGGACCGGATCCGATGACACTGGGGGGAGTTGGAGGAGGGAACCGGAAATCTTGAGAAACTCCTAGAGTGGAGGGATCGGGATGAAACTTGGTGGGAAGAACAAGCACAAGTCCTAGATACGTCATTGATATAAGCGGACCAGATCTAGGCACTCTGGGGGAGTTGGGGGGGGGGTCCGGATTTCTAGCGATCCCGCGAGTTCGGCATACTTCCTGATGTGCTAGGGCGATGAAACTTGGCAGGTATGTCAGGGACCCGAACAGGTTCACTTGAGAACAGCCGTTTCCCCAATCCGACCATACTGGGGGGAGTGGATGGATGGGGAGTCCGGAATCTAGTGGCGTGTATAACTTTTGAACGGGTGATCGGATCTTGATGAAATTTTATATTTAGGATGACCTCGTGTCTCAGACATCCCACTTTAAATCCGGGTGGATCCGATGACACTGGGTTGATTGGAGGAAGGAACCGGAAATTTTGAGAAACGCTTAGAGTGGAGGGATCGGGATGAAACTTGGTGGGAAAAACAAGCACAAGTCCTAGACATGTCATTGACATAACCGGACCGGATCAGGGCACTGTGGGGGAGTTGGGGTCGGGGTCCGGATTTCTAGCGATCCCGCGAGTTCGGCATACTTCCTGATGTCCTAGGGCGATGAAACTTGGCAGGTATGTCAGGGATCCGAACATATTGACTTGAGAACAGCCGTTTCCCCGACCCGACCATCGTGGGGGGAGTGGGTGGATGGGGAGTCCGGAATCTAGTGGCGTGCATAACTTTTGAACGGGTGATCGGATTTGAATGAAACTTGTCTGGTGAGCTATCGCCTCGGACGTTCAGTGTCACGTCCGGGTCGGGTCCGATACCTGTGGGGATGGAGGGGGGGGGGAACTCGAGAAACTCTAAAAGCAGAGGGATTGGGACGAAACTAAATGGATGGAACAAGCATTAGGCCTAGATGAAATTGAAGGAGCCAGATGGTTTCGGGGCTCTGTGGGGGGAGTTGGAGGGGTTTCCTGGAATTCCGGTAGTCGTGAGTTAGAATAGTTCCAGATGTAAAACGACAACGAAACTTTGCAGGCATATTAGCGACCCGAATTATCTTGACTTAAGAACCTGACACAACATACCCCCGGAAACTTCCGTTCCTAGATCCGAGCATTTTTTGGGGAGCACGAGAAGAGAAATATGGAAATTGACTTCTATAAATTGCAAACGAGTGGTGTGATTCGAGTAAAACTTTATGGGTGATACGAATCGATGGCCTCGACATGTAAAACATGCGTTCGAACCATATGCGACCACGATTAGGGGAATTGGGGGCGGGGGGACTTTTGACATGCACAAAAACCAAACGGATGGACCGAATGAGATGCAAATTCGACAGTGCCGAGTTTATGCGGCCTAGATTTGTTATTTGGCGTCCGGGCCGAATTCCGCCAAGGTAGGGGGGGGGGGGGGGGGGTACTGGAAACTTGCAGATAGGTTAAGCTCCAATTTCAGTAAAACTTGATGGACAGGAACAGGGAATTAAGAGATTGGGCCCGAACCGGCTCCGACAACGTTGGTGGGAGGGGGGGGGGGGTGAGCAAAAATGCTCAGATTCGAGTGAAACTTGATAGATGGTATAAAAGAAGATGCTTTAGGTGGTCGATTTTTTATATTCCGAACCGGATTCGGCCACGGTAGGTCGAGATAGAGTGGGTACCGGAAATCGTGTAGCACGTCTAGGGATCAAACAAATGGATTTATTGGGATGAAAGTTTGAACAGTCATGTGCATTTGCTACAGACAATCGAGACGATGCCGGAACTGCTCAGAAATGAGTGAAACTAAATATCCTATTTCTATTTCCGAACCGCATTTTTGGATGGCGGGTGTATTTTGTGACGTTCTCATCTACTTTCTTGTACAGCCTACTCGTACAAGTGCCATATGAGCTCGTAGCTCTTGTTTTATGGTTTACTTTGTAGTTGGTAAATATTTCAAACATAAGGACAGGCGCGAGGTACCACGAATCCGAAAGAAAAATTTAATTCCCTGAAATCCATTATCTCTTGATAGTGGACAAACGGAGTAACGCATTTTTATCCTGTAACTACACTGTCGGATCTCAACTCCATTAGGTTAAAATTTTAAATACTTGTCTTACCTATAATACTAACGCAGCTTACTTCCGTAATCAATCCAACAAAACAACGCTGATTTTCTCACTTGCCATGTTTCGCTACCTTCGATGTGTATCACGCTGTTAACGGTTGTCTGCGAGGAGTTTTTCCATCAGAAAATCTCGTTATGCAAATTGTTTCCCTATTCTCGCTACAAGTCACCGGGTCTCGGAAAAGGCTTAAAACAGCTAAACCCGCGGGTTCTTTGTTGAAGGACCAGCATAGTTTTAAAGTATTCAAATGTTTTAAAAGACTGTAAGTTGAAGAGTAAATAATAGGAGGGGTCCTTTAAACAATATTTTTTCTTTTATAGCACTCAGAGGTCGCTCTAAACAAATAACTGTTTATGGAGAACTAACCATCATCAATGTTCTTGTTCAAGAAGTGCTGAAAGAGACGACAATCAAAATTCATCCAAACTCGGAATATACTTTATGGATGAACAGTTCGTGCTTATGCCCAAGGATAGAGCTGGGTATGTAGCAAGTAAAAGTATAAGCTAGGCGTAGTAGCAGAAGGCTAGCTGGTTTAGTTTTGCTCTATGACGGTAGTTTTGTTCGTCTGGCCCTGGAGCTAGACTGCTTTCCACTTCGCAGATCAACCTAGTTTTAGGCAGAAATTCAGAGTGGGTGCCTGGGGAGTCACCCACTCCTGTTTGGTTTTTGGGATCCCAAAACGTAAGTGGAGGGATACCTATGACATCGCAAAAGTTGTCCGTCCATCCGTCTGTTAGTGTGATAACTCTCGAAGGGGTTGAGATATTTTGTTCAAATTTGGCACGATCACTCTTTGAGTCAAAGTAGAGCCAAGTTCGAAGATGGGCTCTGTACCTCTATATTTAGGGGTGTGGGAGGGTTTTCAAATTAACGGAAGACTAAAAATATTTTTAAAAGCCAATGAGATAACCGATTTAGGGGTAAGGAAACATGTTGAATCCGAATATGAAAATTATGTCTCGCCAGACAAATGTTTCACCCGGAATCCGGCAAAAACCGTAAATTTTGGAAAAAGTAAAGGTTGTATCTGAAGTTGATTAGATGTTCGATTCAGGGGTAGGAACACATGCTGAATTCGAACATGGAAATTGTTTTCACACCGGACAAGTAATACGCGCTGAATCCGGAAATTATTATGAAGTTTTAACATAGTCGACATAGAGTGAGGAGACATGCTGCTGCAGCTTTCGAACATACTAATGATAAACAAAAAGTATGTGCGATCAGTTTAGTTATCTCTAAAGTTCCAACCGGCATCTGTCCGTCAGGAACTTGGCTTCTTGTACTGTAGTGGCGGTTTACTTACTTTCAATATTCCATTAGGTCGAGAATACTTGCTGATGGGATACGAAGACGCGGAGAATCAAAGGCTGTTGCACCTTCCTGACAGCATTGCCATCGAATGGCACAAGAAATATGCAGACAAAATCCTGGTAAGCTTTGCACTAGAGTCTCAGACTAAAAGTGTCTTCTATTGGTATTTTGTTTTTGAAACCATGTCAGCACACTGACCTTGCATGACATTTTTCTTTTCTTTTTTTCAGAAATGGGAGAAAGCAGCAAAAAAAACAAATTTCAGTTGGCCAGTTGCAGTCTCTGCTCGAGCTGGAGGACAGAACGACAAAAAAAGAAAGGATCGGAAAAAGTTCTTTGCTTAGGCTAAAGTATTTTTCTATTATTCCAAACGAAGAGATATTAGTAAAACTGCATTATTCTGTTTTATAGGAAACTTCAGTCTATAGTTCAGTCAGTCCGAGCAGCGGCTAGAACATCTCCTTTTTCGCTGACCCATGGTTCACACTGCTGCGATTTCGTGCAAAATTCTGCGTCATGCGACATACGACATACGACACAAATCGTGCGACAAGCAACGCAGAACTTTGCGTTTTGTCGCAGTGTCGGATGCGTTGAAATATTTCAACTGATCCGACATAACGCATGCGATTCTTGAGGGAAAGAAAAGAAAAAACAATGACTAGTAGCTATCAAGACTAAAATTGCTCTACCTTGGTCTGACTGTAATCCTAGGATGGCTGAATGCAAAATATCTTCTGAATAAACTTGTATTAGCCTGTTTTGAACAAGATGACATATGGGGTTTGACTGAAAATTTCCTAATGATGGGTGGTATTCAGATGGGTAATCTCCCAGCATCTTCAGAGGTTGTTTCCCGAAGGGTTTCTTTGTCCTTTTGCAGAATAATCTCGTTGAAAAATTTCGTGTTCCATTTGCGTCTGCGTGGTAGTGGGAACGTCCATGCGATTCTGTCGCACGTCGGAACATCAAATAAAAAATCGTGTCGCACACGAAGCAGCAGTGTGAACTAAGGGTGAAACTTGTTTGCTAGCGATGCAAACGACATGCCGGACTAAGATTGCACAGTTTATAGCTGACCGCAAGGCGGACATACTCTAGTTGCATAATATTAGGATTTGATATACGAAATTTCTTATGGTAGCGAATTAGTTGGCCAAGAACTTCTTTCCAATTAAATTTTTTCCTGTAGCCAACTAGTCGGCCACACCTGCTTTTCCTATAGGAATTTTCTAACAGTGGCCAATTAGTCTACTAGAGACTAGGTATTTACAATTTTTATTATTTATACGAGAATCTAATATCACTCAACTAGAGTTGTCCCTGCTGTTAATGATAGAAGAGACGTGAGAAATACAAAACGATGGGCTAGAAAGCGGGGCACAGCTCTATAGTCCCCGAAACCGCACCGAATTTTAATTTGGATGCGGCGGAGAGAACTATGTTATATGTTCGCCGGTGGCGCGCTGCCGGCAGGGGCGGTTCGAAGTGCTTGGGCTTGGGGGGTGAAGACCTAAGAAATACGACTGGTAATGTCCGGCAATTATACCGAATTGAAAAAGAATAGACAAAAGACACAGGTCCAGGTGTTCAAGAAATATTAACTTCCATTTTTAAAAGATGATGCAAAAGGCAATTACAGAAATAAAGCAAAAAAATTGGAATTAGAGCATGCTGACTTTCACCAGAGAGAGCCAAGCCTCGGTATCATGGCATCTTCTGACTTAAGTGCGCAAGAGAAATATAAACTGAGCGCCGGAGGCGAAATTATTTAAAGAAAAGCAAAATTGACCTACTTTTCATACAAGTTCTAGCTTTTGATGGGGCTTACACTGTAAAAAGTTGCTCCGTAAAAAGATTAAATTATTCTTATCTCCACGCAGATAAGATTAATACCAAATAGAGTTAAGATGAATCCGAGTAGCAAATACTGCAGTTAACTTTAATCTTTATACGGACAAACTTTTTACAGTGTAGACCCCAAAATCTCAAGTATAAAACCTCGCCTAAATGATGCACCCTCCAGATAGACGCATATCCTCATAGATAACATGGTAGGTAGACAAATGGCGCCGCAGGCGAAATTTTTCAAATCCGCCTTTTTCTGGCAAAATTCACCGCTTTAAAGGCTTTTCGAAGTTTGCTTTTAAGGTGGCTCAGATCCCCAAGCAGCAACTTCTAAGGTATGTAGTCTACTCAAAACAAAGTTAAACTGAGCACCACAGGCGAAATTTTTACTACTTCACGTACGAACTCTAGCTTTAATGTTGCCCATACCCCAAAATCTCAAGCTTAAAACACCATTTAAACAACGGACGCTTCGACTAAATAGAAAATAGACTACTAAGAAAGGAGCCAAAGGCAAAATTTATAAATCCGCCTACCATCCGGCAAAGCTTAACTTTTTCCAGTACTACCTCTACTTTTAAACGTAACTCAAATTTTAGGCCTAAAACCTCACCTAAATGACGCACCCTCGCACTAAATAGCGAATAGGCTACTACGAAAGACGCTGCAGGTGAAATTTTAGGTAAGGAAAAGTAAGGGCTGCCTGTGATATCCCAGATGTCAATAATTCCCAAACGGATAACTCTCCAACTCTCGCCCCAATAACTCTCAAACGTAGCAGAATATTCTGCCGGAAGTTGGTACATGCCAGTGCTTCCACTCGGCTCCTTCCGAAAAAGATAGTGGCCAACCAAATAAAAAAGATTCTACAATAAAAAAATGGTGGAGCCATCAGGCCGGTTTATGTTAAAAACTACGGAAAAACTACACAAGATGTTAAAAAAATCCACCTGTTTTGTGATAAAATAGAAGTTCTTATGCACAAAGCCGGATATGCTGGTGTTGAAACTTTGCGCCGCATGCACAAATTTTGAAAATCAGCACATTTTCTGCTAAAATACAGTGGTTTTGGGACAAAACCAGTTGCGTTCAAATTTTGCGCACCAGGGTGAAAATCACTATTTGGGAACTACATTTATGTAATTTTGACAAGCTCGGAACATACGACTGTCATTCGAACTATCTCGAAACTTACGACTGTCTCTAAGATGTGACTAGAAAGTTGCTTTCTAAACAAAACAAGAAACGGGTCATTTTGTAGGCAAATTCACGGTTTGGTGTCATTCTTCACGGCAGTCATACAGACAAGCACGAAACATACGACTGAGAGTACGATTCTATGAAACATGGGGGGTGAGTCACCCCTTCGCCCCCCCTTGAACCGCCCCTGGCTGCCGGTTCATTGGCGTTTGCTTTAGTTTTATATTTTTTCCCCATAAATCCTTACCGTTTCTGAGGCCCTTGTAGCCTTCAGCTCAAGACCCGTGCTGTTTGTCCCACTCAGGGGGCAGCAGAGACTCAAATTTCTGACATGTAGCCTCGGAAATGGCACTTTTCGGGGAGGGGGGTACCCACCACCCAATTTAAATTTGGACATTGCAATTTTGTAAAAAGACCACCCAATTTTAATTTGGACATTTGGTTTTCTGAAATTAACCACCCAATTAAAATTTGGCAATATTCGTGAGCAAACGGAGACCACCCCAAAATAAATAGAAAAAGGATGTTTACATTTTTTATTGTAGATTTTTTTGCTTATCAAGTACAAATAAAGAGAGAAAAAGTCATTTACATGTTTTTGCAACATTTTTTTTTGAAGATTCCGCTAGTCTCAGTATTCTTTCTTTACGGATTTCAAGAAAGAATCCCGTCAGGATTTGAAATCCTCAAAAGGTGTGCGAATCACTCAAAAGATGACATTTACATACAGATACAGAGTGAAGGTACTGTATCACTTATGATTTATGTGTATAGTGAGGAACTTGACTAGACTAAGGATTCCCTAAGTTGAGCTAGGACTAGCCTATATGGGTGGTACCCGACCTAGAATTTCATAACCTCGAACTTGACCTGAAAATACTACAAGCAAACTTCCGCACAGTCCTAAATTTATCCCAGGTCATTCAGGGTGTCTTTCTCAACAGTTAAGACTGCAGGTTTGGTACCTCTCCTGTAGATTTACAACAAGATAATCTGGCAAAGCATCAAGCATGCACAGTTTTTTTTATAGTCCAGGCCAGTCTAGTACACTAGGCCCTTTTTTGACACCCATTCACAAACGGGGTGGCATGCCCCCAGGTATGAGTAGGGTACTCATACGTATGTGTACCCCTTCTTCCCCAGAGGTCTACCAGTCTACTACACTTTCTAAATCAGAATTAATTACTGCTTACCGACTGCTTCGTCAGGTCCAAGGATTACAGCAATAAATAGCCCTGCTTCAGAGGAATATTTTGGTATACTTCCACTATTTTTTTGAATCTTGTATCCAGCTAAAAGGAGCCACTGGAACGAAGCTAACACCAACTTCTGAAAACATGGCGGATCGCCGTGGTACAAAAAGGACCGTGCACGCTACCTCGCGTCAACAAACAGTGTTGCCAGATGTCAAACGATAGTGAGCGTGTCCGAAAGCTCAAAATGCAGCATTAATGTAGCATTAATGCAGCATTTTTCGTAGCGTTTTCAGTTCGGACTAAAATTTCTTCTGTCATTAATGTAGCATTAGTGACGTCAAAAATGCTACGAAAAATGCTGCGAAGTTGCAGCATTTATGTGGCATTTTTGAGAAGAAGTTAGGAAAACGACGGCGATCCCTTTTGATCAACTGTTCGCGGTTGACGGGAGAATTAAAAAGAAAAACCTAATTTTGTATATTCTTTTTGTGTTTAATAAAATATATAAAAATAAAACAAAACATCTCCTGAGTGCGTGAGTTTACTCTCCGAGTAAAATTTACTTGTCTTGTAGTCCTTAGACTTTAAAAGTGGTACAAATTCCTAAATAAATAGATTTCAGCTTACTCGATTACTGAAGTAAAAAACAACAAATAAAACTTGTAAATATTTATAATGGGATCAGAAAATAAGAAAGTAGACTGTAATCATTCTAAAGTAATACAGTACGGTGTTCTTTTCAGTGTGGAAAAATGGCTTGATTATTATTTTTCCAAGGAAAAAACAAACATTATACTTAAATTATAACAGACACTGTTGAGATTAGTAAATTACTGAAACAATTCTACCTTTTTTTCCAAAATTATAAAGTAATCCTGAGAAGCTTGATACAAAATCATTCTATGTACACCTATGTCTGACAGAATTTAAACTGTTGTGACCTGAAACTGCTCAAGTTTGACCTAATTCCCGAAGCTACAGTCTGTTTACTGTCCCCAGAGCCATAAAAGATCGCTCGAAACGATTTATTTATCCCCATTGGTGACCGCGTTGAAAATACGGGCCTATTCGGACGATCAGCGGCTGATTTTTGAATGCCAATCGTGAAGAGCTCTTCACTGAGCTCTTGAATTAGCAACTCTTATTGAAGTTCAAAGAAGAAACAACGAGAGCATCTTTCGGACTTGAAATGCAGCATTAATGCTGCATTTCTGGCAGCATTTTTCGTGAAAGAAGCTTTCGGACACGCTCAGTGTGAATTGCCACAGTAGATTATAGAACTCTCCGCAGCATCTAGTGAGTGACAGACGAAGCAAAAGTTGCGATTTTGATACGAATTTTTTTCGCCAGTTGTTTAATTTCCGATTTCCGAAAGCCGCCAAGGTTTACCGTTTGCTTAGTTCGTGTTTTTACGACTTCGGCAATCCTTGCCCGGTCGAAGTTTCTTCAGTTGCGTTTTTTATCGAAGTTTTGTTCGCCGTTGGCTTAGCCGGTTGCTTAATTTCCGTTTTCGAACGCCGTCGAAGTTCACCGTTTTCTTAATTAGGGTTTTTACGATTTCGGCGATCCTTGCCACGGTCGACGTTTCTTCGACGATTCGAGCAAACTTCGAACTTAGTTGCGTTTTGATCGCCGTTAGCGTAGCCGGTTGCTTAATTTTCGTTTTCAAACGCCGTCGAAGTTCACCGTTTGCTTAATTGGTGTTTTTACGACTCCGGCGATCCTTGCCCGGTTGACGTTTTTTCGACGATTCAAGCCATTTTCGAACTTGCTAGCTCATGAAGTTCGACGCTCAGAGTTCGAAGGACGAATAAACTGTGACCGGCGACCGAAAACGGTAATTAAAAAAAGACCTTTGAGGTCTTCAAACTTCGATCAAAAACGCAACTCTTGTAGTTTGAAGGCATCTTCAACCTTCGATGAACAAAAGCTAGAAGCTCATATGACATTTGCAAGGCTGATTCAGGAAGTAGGAAAAGAATATGCCAATTCGTGGGTGTGTTGTGATCATTTGTAAGCAAGACCCTTGAAAGTGATCATGTGCCATAGGAGATTGCGAGAATGGATAGTTTGGTAAAAACGTATTTATTTTAGCACTTGGCTGTGATGATGCACACTTTAAGGGTGCTAGAAACTGATCTGTAATCTTAACTTTCGAGGCCAAAATGGTTATGCGCCTTTAACGATCATGGATACATATCGTCGATAAAAAATATTTTTTTGACTTTTCGGTTAATATGCATAGTTTAAGGGAGATATAAATATATCTCGACGTATCACGTATATTTTGCTGAAATTTATTTTTTGTACTTGGCGGTTAACATGAGATGGTCACATTCTCGTCAAGTCTAATGTTCAAGTTAAGTTTGATCGTCCTATCACATCCGGAAGTACCTTAACTCGCGATCGACGGAATCCCCCCCCCCCCATACAACTCCCCACAGTGTCGGAATCCTGTTCTGTCACTTAATGTATCTACGGCTTGTACTTGTTCTTCCAACCAAGTTTCATCCCAATCGCTCCAGTCTATGCGTTTCACAAGATTCCTTTTCTAGCTTTTAGCTATTCGGATTAAACTTGATTGATTGAAAAAAAAAAAAAAAAAAAGATATCCGGTTCTTCCGGTTTCCTGAGAACCGGTTCCAGTTCTCAGGACTTGAAATGGGACATCTGAGACACGATATCTTTCCAAATATAAAGTTTCATCACGATCCGATCATCCGTTCGAAAGTTATGCATGCCTCAATATTCCGGGTTCCTCAACCCTCCACTCCCCCCACGTTGGTCAGAGAGGGGAAGTGACTTTTTCAAATTTAATTTAGTCAGGTCCCCGATATGGCTGCCAATTTAAGTTGCATTGTCCTAGCATTTCTGGCAGTACCCTAACTCGAGGAAAGTGGGCCGACCGACAGACCGAAAAGTGATCGGTATATGGTACTTGAGCGAAGGTGCAAGTGCAATAAAATTGCAACACGTCTTTATGCTTAAAGAGTTGACCTCGAGAGTACCTTGAAGCTTTTGGTATAGACACCTATGTGGTTAGTTTTATTAAAAATTGATGTGTTGGGTCATCTGCGAAATGCACTGAGTTCTCACGGGTGCGAACTGATTCGCGAACTGAAAGGGGGGGGGGGGTCCATGGGGCTACTCACTTCTGTTGCAAGGTGTTAAGTCCCTGCCGCCAGCCTCTTGGTGTAGCCAAAACAGTCAGTGAGCAGCCCCTTAGGAAAATCAAGTGCTACCTGAGTGTATTTTCACCATAGAGAAATTGCGTAATCTTTAAAGAGCTCTGTTGAAGGGTTAATTAAAGCGGCCAATTGGTGTCGGATCGGATAGGGGGAAAGAGTTTGAGTACGGTCTGCGGAAGAGTGGAAACGTTATTGTGGCAAGATGGCTAATCCGTTTTCAATTCGTTCACTGTAGACTAGAGCTAAAGTAGGCCAGAGCCGAAATCGTGTGTCTGAGAGACACCTCTACGAGGCAAGACGGGATTGTCTTCGAAATGTCTCCAATCGAAACGTCCCGAAGCATAGATTTTGAAGTTCACCTTGGTTCGCCCTCAGCAGATAGCCTACTTTACACATTTGTGGAAAGATTTACATATAATTTCGTGTACATCCGAGCAAGAAGATAGCCTCAGAAAAGGGGCCGGATCATGACTTGTGAAACTATGAACGAGTTCTGCATTTGAGCTAGAATAAATCTATTAAATTTTAACTTGACGTAGGCAAATGATTACTTTTAGAAGTGAACGGGTGGCACAAAGTCTACTTCCGATGCAGGGGCGTAATTTGCTATGGGGCGGGGGGGGGGCAACCCCCCCCCCCAGCTTGAACCTGAAAAAGCAAGAAGCTTGACGTCAATCGCGCAGTGGACAGTTTCGCGAACTTGAAGAAGCGTCGTTTCGCTTCGGTTGATTAGTAAAATATCTCTCGTGTTTCTTTGTTTTTATTACGTTTTTCTTCTTGAAATAAAACTGCTCATTTTCCCTTGACTTGGGAAAATCGGCTCCAACTTTGCCCCCCCCCCCAGGATTTTGACGAAATTACGCCCCTGTTCCGATTGTAGGCATAAGTAAGTCGGAGACCAATTTGGTCGCGGGGGATGGCAACCAATATCTAGTTTTGCCACTTCAGGAAAGCAATTAAAATCACGACTTCCATTTTATATTGATTAAACGAAAGAGTATGCAGAATTTTGACACGATTCATGACAATTACTTAAATTTCAATCGTACGTAGCCTGCTCACACATCCAGACCTAGGAAATACAAACACTCCATACGACGTCCAACACCACGACAAATTTTGTTATATTGAGAAGGTAACACGGACAGAGTCATAACTGAGACGAGGCTATGAAAAAATCAGATACTGAAAAAAGGAGTGAATTACTATGTTGAGGATACACCGAAATAAGCTTGCGAAATATACTTTATTACGGAAAAAAACGTATATGCGTCACAGTTCTTCGGCGAAAGAAGAGATTCGCACCTGACTGCGGAAATCGGACTGTGTGTACACATCTTAACCGTTGGCAATTCTAGATAGGGCGGGAAAACAAGATCGCAATGGCGAAGACAAAATAGGGGAGCTTAAAATGTGAGCTGACCGTAACTGCAATCTGTTAGGCAATCAGCATAATTGTTCAAATTCTGGTCCCATTAGTTTGTTGCTTGGGTCTTGGTTTCCAAAATACCTCTTCGATACGTCGTAAAATTCCAGACAATACTATGCGAATCAATGCCAGGTGGAACAAACTTCGATAAAAAACGCAACTGAAGAAACTTCGACCGGGCAAGGATTGCCGAAGTCGTAAAAACACTAACTAAGCAAACGGTAAACCTTGGCGGCTTTCGGAAATCGGAAATTAAACAACCGGCGAACAAAAATTCGATCAAAACGCAACTTTTGCTTCGTCTGTCACTCACTAGATGCTGCGGAGACATCTGGCAACACTGTTTGTTGACGCGAGGTAGCGTGCACGGTCTTTTTTGTACCACGGCGATCCGCCATGTTTTCAGAAGTTGGTGTTAGCTTCGTTCCAGTGGCTCCTTTTAGCTGGATACAAGATTCAAAAAAATAGTGGAAGTATACCAAAATATTCCTCTGAAGCAGGGCTATTTATTGCTGTAATCCTTGGACCTGACGAAGCAGTCGGTAAGCAGTAATTAATTCTGATTTAGAAAGTGTAGTAGACTGGTAGACCTCTGGGGAAGAAGGGGTACACATACGTATGAGTACCCTACTCATACCTGGGGGCATGCCACCCCGTTTGTGAATGGGTGTCAAAAAAGGGCCTAGTGTACTAGACTGGTCCAGGCAGGATGACAGGAAGTATGAGAGCAGTAATAGTTATCCGTAATCTGAATGCATCCCAGTAGCAACAGGCTGTCACAGGTCCAACTTCCATTTTCCCCTCCCCTAATCTGGGAGTTTTTAGAATGTCTTGAAAAGAAAAATTAAGTAATAACAATGGAGAAATATTAATATCAGTATGCCTTAATTCTTATAATTTCAGGCTACTGAAATACTGAGTTCTTGGGAATAGTGTTCCAGTGTCTGAGCACATGCCCCAATGCATGGGCATGGTGCTCGTATGTTGGGGCACCATGTCCTGCAGCAATGCCATGGAACCCCCTTTTTGAATAGCTAATTTCCATTTCAGATTTTCATGGGGTAACGGGCCATTCCTGCAGGGCATGGTACTCCCAATGTATGAGCACAATGCCCATACGTTGGGGCATGCCTAGAGGTTGGGACACCATGCCATAAAAAAATGAGGATTTGTGTGTGACTGGCTTGGCTCCTGCACTTAAAGTTCACTTGCTTCATTCGAGCTTTGCAAAGCAAAGGAATTAAAGCTTGATTTCTGCCCATTTGTCATCATAAGCCTGTCCACTAGGCTAGAGGAGATTCGCTGTAGTTTTAGCATGAAAAAAACGAAACAATATGTATTCCTAAGGAAGTGACCATTCAGTCACCATAGAAGTAGTTGCACTTGGAAGCTGTTAAGAAGAAAGAGTCCATAAGATAGCTTGATAGGTTTGCAGATCAAGATCTGCAACAATTAACATAGCTTTTGTCAGTTTGTCGAATCCACAGTTGTGTGAGAATTTTTATTTTAGTCAGTAATGTGTGAAATTGTTACATCCACTGGGAATATTTCTGGTACTTGTCTGCCAACTACCTGCAGCCCAAACCTAGGCAATCTGGCACTATCTTATCTAGTTATAAATGAGAGTCTCTTCAAATCTAGCAAACTGCTCGTCCAGAATGACAAAACATTGTCTTATACATTTAGAACTTTCCAAAAATCCTGAAAGAATTGCACTTTGTGTACCAGAAATAGATTTACAGATGGCAAAATATAAGCATCACGAGAACAGGCAATGCAGCTCACAATGTCAGACAAACAGACAAGAGTTTGTGAACTTAGCAATTCTTACTTCTGAGTTTAAGGAGAGGATGATGCTAATATACCTACTTCCTAGTCAAGCATGTAGTTATTGTCATGTCAGAATAAAAGTAGTTTATACCTTGAAGCTATTGAGAAGAAAGAGTCCATATATTAGCTTGATAGGTGAAGAGTAGGTTGTCACCATAAAAATACTTCTAAAACCATACAGCAGCATAAGTTAATTATCTTCTGAAGTTGGCTATTTGGGTCTAACTTGATGTTCTTTCCAGGGCATAGTCAGTGATCAAGAAACAGTACCGCCTGGACTAGCATCATGGGTAACTCAGCGATGGATACAGAAGTAGGCTATCAGATAGTGTGACTAAGAAAGAAAGTCCAAGTTGAAAAATTTAAAATCATGTGGAATATATAGAAGCTCTTAAAGTGTCTGCATGAAGGAATAGGGGACGCCCATTCAATCATCAACCAATGCAAATTGAATTCCAAATGTAATATTTTCCCCTAAAGGATCTACATATGGAAGCTCTGCCTTGTCAGCAAGAAGGAGTAGGTGAACCCCGTGCACTGTTCGTTATTCATTGGACCTTTAGGCCCAGCGCCAATAAGAGCACCTGACCAGGAGTCAAGTTCCAATGCTTAAGAATGTCAAGTCTGCTTATAGTGTAAAAAAGACAGAGGTGGAGTATTAAGTGCAATCAGTCTATGAAACAGGTGTGCAAAGGAATTATACTCAGCTTCCAGATACCATCACCACTTTTTCGTTCCTTCTGGGAAGCCAGGAGTTCGAGGTTGGTTATGGAACGCTCCGTCACAAGAAAGTGTGTTGGAGATATTTCGTGTTCGTCTCGTTCGAGCATATAGACTGCAAAGGGCTACAATATGATAGTGCTTTTCATGACAGAGAGTCAGGTGTGCGACACACATATGGTAACACAATCTTTCAAGCTTCTAAGTAACAAAGAGGGGAGACCGTTGACAGAACATACAGTGCTAAGATCCTGTGCACTCCTATAGACTTCAGATAAATCCCAGACCATACACCTGTATTTAAAGCCAGTCTCGTAGAGCAGGATGTCCAAGAACAGAGAGGTAGTTTTGGCAATGTCTGAAGAAGAATAGAAGCATCTCCTTCATCTTTTGACAGAGGGTCAACCTTGGTCATGGACCATGCTACAGATTTCAGCACCAGTGACATTGACCTTGGATACCCGATCGCACTCATCGATGTCTCGCGAATATTTAGTTGCCTAAGTAAGGAATCTTATTGATGCATACCAGTGTGGTCTTAACGTAAAGTGATCGGCGGAACATATGTGCTTTAATAGTCGGAGCTTTTTCATGTGAACTTCCACGTTCTATCTATCATAAGTGCTTTTATTCTGCCAAAGTTGCCTTTAAATACTGTGTTGCTTTTACTTTTTGTGGTCTTCGTGACGGAAGATTCCTGGTGTAAAATAAAATCATCCTTTAAACCAAGCCAGATCGGATTTCACTCCCTACAAACAGACAGATGCTTGACTGTATGTTTGAGTTGGTATAGGTGGATAGTAATATCATTTAATATTCTGATTGACACGTCTACGTTTCCGGTCAAGCCACTCCAGTGCACTTGCTCTCATTTAGATGGATTATAAAGTTTATCGATGCTTCTGTGACTGGCCCGTTGGTTGGTCTTACCGTGATTCTTGCTTGATCTTACTTAACGTGCTCCTAAATATTGAATTTGGTGTTACCTAATTCGTTGAACCACAATTAAATTACCCATTTTCAAATCATATTTTGTCTTCCATACCCAGGTGTTAATTGCGTACTCACTCACTTATATCCTAGTATGAGGTCACAAGCCGTGCAAGTCTCCCTAGCGAAAGCAGCTGATGAACCAAGAATTGCAACGAATTTTGCTCTTTCGTAAAGGGCATCAGGAGTTGAAGCTAGGAGGGATTTCACCTGCTTCCGTGCCGGTGGAAACCTTCGATGTGCTCGAGCTTGTTTTTGGCGTGCTAAGGGGTGCTACATTTGCCTGCGCGGGCAAGGTGTTTGTCCGCAGTTTCTTCCATCCGGGCAGCGGGGTTGCGAGCAAAGCCTTCTTCACTTCGTCTCTAAGGTGCAAATTACCCAGACGAGGTCAGTCGACGTTTCTTGACAAACGAGGCTATACGTCATGTTTACGGAAGGTTCACAAAGTTTGAAGCCAAGCTGACCATCTAACTGCATTCGTTTTCGGGTCCAAGGTTTCAACGTCCAATGAGACAGTCAGTGAATCCTGAGTTCTTCGTAACTGACCTTGAAATGCAACGCCGGTCTTCAGTGGGGGGATGGTGTATATTCAAAAGGCAGAATTATTAGGAAAACAGCAGCTATAAGGTCATATGGTACTTGCAAGCTTGTTAGCATGTATTCAAGTTCTCGTACTGGGATGTGAATGAAGAAGTTTCGTCATCCTAGCACATCTGGAAGTACCTTAATTTGCGATCACAAGAATTCCGGACCCCCTTCCAACTGCCCCCACAGTGCTCGAACCCCGTCCGGTTCTGTCACTGATGTATCTAGGGCTTGTGCTTGTTCTTCCAATCAAGTTTCATCCCGATCGCTCCACTCTAAGCGTGTCACAAGATTTCCAGCTCTCCCCTCCACCTCCCCCCCCCCAACATTCATCAGATTACATCCGGACTTCAAATAGGGCATTTGAGACATGAGGTCTTTCCAAATATCAAGTTTCATTAAGATCCGATCACCCGTTCAAAAGTTACAGATACCTCAAGAATCAGGGTTCTCCCTCCCTCCACTCCCCCCCCCCCACGATAGTCTTGTCGGGGAACCGACTATTTCCAAGCCAATCATGTCAAGTCTCTGATATTCAAGCCAAATTTCATCGTCCTTGCACTTCTGGAAGTACCTTAACTTGCGATCACCTGAATTCTGGTCCCCCCCCCCCACATTCATCGGATTCGGTCCGGACTTGAAATGGGACATCAGAGGCATGACGTCTTTCCAAATATCAAATTAAATTCCGGCTCCCCTCCCTTCCCCCACGATGGTCGGATCGGGCAAGTGACTATTTCCAACTTACTTTGGTGGGTTCCCTAATACGCATGCCAAGTTTGATCGTCCTAGCATATCTGGAAGTACCCTAACTCGCAAACGCCGGAATAACCAACCGACCGACCGACGGAAAAGTGATCAGCATATCGCTGTTGATATATAAAATACCACTTTATTTAAGGTACTTTGGTCGAAATATCACTAAGATTAGGTCATATCGGCTAAAATGTTGTTGAATTTAAGCTAAAACCCTTTTATTCTCACAAAAGACCACCCAATTTAAATTTGGACCTTTTTATCCCAACAAAAGACCACCCAATTTTAATCCGGACTTTTTTATTCTGGCCAAAAGACCACCAAATTTAAATTTGGACCTTTTGATTCTGGCAAAAGACCACCCAATTTAAATTTGGACATTTGCTGAAAAAGGGACCACCCCACGGGGGGTTGATGTCGGGAATTTTAGTCTCTGCTGCCCCCTGGTCCCACTTCTGCTAGTTCGGGCACTTCCACAAAAGCTAGAACAATGAATTGGTAACTAGGGGACAAACGCCTGGGACAAACGAATCACGGGGACTAATCCGAATATCATGAGACCGATGTCTCAGTATGATGAGACCGGTAAAGAGACATGATCTTTGGACTAATCAACAGGAGTAAAAAATGGAGTCCCCGGAACAGCGAGATTACGCCTTTAGTAAATAGAAGATGGCTGCATAGTCTGGATACCTACAGTCGTTTCTTTGACGTCGTTAGCTCCTCTACGAGTCAAATCTCTTTTGATTACTGTTGAAGCTGTCCTTGTGCAGTGCAGAACAAGTTCTACTGTCAGGTAAGTGCAGGATCTTTGTGAGTTTCATGGATGTGTCTTCATTTTAGGAGCTTTGGTTAGGATATCCCAGAATTTGTAGCGTTTACATGGATAAGAATCCCCGTCGAGTAGAAAGGAATTCCGGTTGACTCGAAAGGATTCCGTTTGTGAAGACGAGTAGAAAAAAGGTCTAGCAGGACTGGAATCCTTTCATGATGAAAGGAATTCTGGTCTACTTGAAAGGAATCTTGACGTTGGCACTGGGTGTGCACGGTGTGCACTGGGTAAACAAGTTTAGCTAGCTTTTAAGAGCAGCAATCATCGGTACTGTCAGCAGTCATTAGTACATCAGTACTCAAAACATTTTTTTTATTGGCTAGTGAATTTATTTTTGTCAGATTTTCTGGTTGGAAGGATTTATTTTTTCCTTCTTGTGTTTAAACACAGTTTAAACGTAATCCTGTCACCAGTAACAGATTCTGTTCAAGGTTTCCTGTACTTGTAATGCTGCATGAGATTAGCTGATCAGTCGACAATATTGTATGCTTAATTGAACACTTTTTTAAACTATCCCACTACCCTGCCACTACCCATCCCACTACCCTGCCTTTGTTACTTCCATATAAAAATAAAATGGAAAAGAAAAATAACAAAGTTGATATCAGCTAACAGCCAACTATTTCATGGTTATCCTGGCACCAGCCTGACACAAACCTGAAGTAGACATTCAACTACAGGAGGGGTACCTGACCTCGTTTTTACACTATCTAGATTTTAACAGTCATGTTTCCAAAAATATTCAAATTCTGTGCCTTTTCTTTGTTCTGAAGCTGCTTTGAAAAGGGATTTTCTGCTATTTACTTTGCTAACTCTACTTTTTCCATCATTTTGTAGTCAATGGAGGTAAGGCTAGAATGAAGGGATCTTTTTTGAAAAGAAAAATATGTTTAATTAGAGATATTGAAGCAATATTCACTTATCCAGTATGTAAACCATTGAATTAGCTTCAATCTAGTATGTATGTCATATTTATTGGTTCCTTTTTAAGCCAGATAGATTATTCTGAATGAAAGACTTCTCTGGAAATTTGGTATCTTGTCTGAGGCTGGATACCCCTCCGGGCCCCACCATGGACACACCTGTTCGTAATTTGGTTTTTAGACGTTTTTAAGACCTGTTTTTAATATGTTTTAGGATGCTCCTCTCTCATTGTTTTGTTCGTAATAGATTAAAAACGGAGATGGATTGATCAGTCCCAGATTTTCTGAATGGGTTCAAGGAGGAATGGCATAAAAACTGCTAAAAAACAGTCTTAAAACTGGGTCAAGGACGATTTATGAACAGGTATGTCGGTAGTATCCGTCCGGTGCATGAATCACTTTCAGCTGCGAATTATACAAATATTCAAAAAGTGACAAAATCGTGAGTGGCTATTACAAGAATTCATAGCAAAACATGCCTGGTTTGAGTTTTAGTTTTTTCTTCTGCAGGCATTCACTGTTAGCAGACTTTCACACAAGCATACCTCTACTGTTTCTCAAACAGTCCAACCCTAGTCCTTGATTTTTGGATAGGCCTATCCAGAGGCATCACAGTGGGAAGGCAGTCATACACAAATCCTCAGTTTTTGGGCATGGTGCCCCAACGTCTGGGTATGCCTGGACGTATGGGCATGGTGTCCATACGTCGGGCACCATGCCCTAGAGCATGGGCATGGTACCCCTGTGAAATTTGGTTAAACTGAGACTGGCTACATACCTAAATAGATCAAAAGAGTCCTGATCAAAAGATACCTGATTTTACTTTCTATCCAACCTCATTTTCAAATTTTCAAAATGTTAGAGCACTTCCAAGATACGATAGCCTTCCAGCAACTTATTATTAGTTAAGATTGTTACTATTCTTGTTATTATTGCTGTTCCCATGCCCACCGTAATATGTAATTTGGCTCCTCCCACTTATTATTTTCGTTCCACAACGTTTAAGATCGTTACAATTTACTTATGATGGTCGCGAGCATCATAAGTAATAATAACTATCGGTTCTGCAGGAATTCCCGTAAGAGTGATAACGTATTTTCGTGTTGTTATTATTTTTGTTCCAGAGAGCTTTATAACTACCACAATATGTCACTCGCCCCTCCTCTTATCATCGTAACTTCTAATAACTTCACTGGAACGCTACCATAGAGTTTTGTGGAGGCCACTTCTTTCCTAGTGGGTTTACTAAAGCCTTTTCCAGGTAGTTGCCACTAGGTTACTCAAGCATTTCCAGGTTGTCGTCGCTAGGTAGAGTGGATGAGGGAAGCTTTTAAATTTTCTTGCTTCAGGAATTACATTTCCTTTTTTTCCAAATTCATTTGGATTGTTTGCCTTTTATTGTATTTCTTTCGAGTTTAGTGAGTTTCGATAACAATTGTTACCATATCAAACAAAAAATCACTCAAAATAAATACAATAAAAGGCAAACAATCTATAGGAAATGATTGAAAAGCTTGCCTCATCCGTGCTACCTAGCAGCAATTTTCCGAAAAGGATAGAGTAAACCCACTAGAAGAGAACTGGCCTCCAAAAAACTCCATGCATCTTGGAAGTGCTCGAACATTTTGAACGTAAAAAGCAAATTTTTCAGTCGAAAAATTCAATAGAATATTCGCAAAATTGAAATATTCGAAGGCCTCTCGAAAATTGCGAATATTCCTGAAATATTTCGCTAAAATGAAAAATACGGAAAAATTGAAAAATTGGCAAAATTTCGCAGTTTTCGCAAGAAAAAAATGCAATTTTTGCTGCAATTTTCGGGAGTTTGTGCCCCCTCACTACGCAATCATGTCCATGCGCGTCACACAATCATGTCCAACAGGTTCGTAGGAAGGCGATTTTTTGCAGCTTTGATGGATTTGGGGATGAGTCAGGTTAGTCAAGGGTTGCATTGCATTTGGAGGAAATTATAGTGTGATTTAGATACAAAGGATAAATATGAGAGTTTTTTATTTGTAACTGGTGATTATGTCTTTTTTTATTACTATGTTACACAAAACAGGATCGGCAGGGGAGGGGCCGTGGTTTCATATCCGGAAGACGGAAACTCTTGTTTGTCTTGCAAATTTGATTCTTGTACTGATTGAACTTGACGAACATCAGAAATAAACTACCTTTAACTTCTCTGTAGATTAAGCGTAGCAGAACAGATGTTTGGCATATTAAGAGGGGTTTCTCACTTTATAAAACTCATGTGTGGTATAATTATTCTGCGCTTTCAGCAGTGGCGAGACTAGGGGAGGGGGGGTCACGAAAAATGACCCCCCCACAAAAAATCCTGTCGCTTTTATCATTTCGTTTCTGAGCTTTTGTTACAGACAAAAGCTCTGTCTGTAAGCCAGGAAAGTTCTTGTTGGAAAATGGGCACCGTTTATCGGTGCGGAGACGGTGCGTAGATTCGATTTCCGGTACCGACAAGAGCTTTGACAAACAATTTCCTCATTTCGTTTCTGATACTGACGAAAACTCTGTCGGTAAATCATGAAAATGTAGGGAAATCAGCAACGTCTGTCGGTGCACGCATTCCGTTTTCAATAGCCTACCGACAACAGCTCTTAGGTAAATCAGGAAACTTCTTGTTTGGAAATCGAAGGCGTTTGTCGGTGCGGAGACGGTGCACGGATTCCGTTTTCAGTACTGGTAAGAGTTCTGATAAAAAACACTTTCCTAATACCGTTTCTGATACCGACATAAGCTCTGTCGGTAATCAGGAAGCTTCTTGTCCGGAAATCAGAATTTTTTGTCGGTGCGGAGATGGTATCGATAAAAGCCTTGTCAGGAAATCAAGCCGATGATGGGATCGTGATATTGATATCTGTTGTTTCATTTTTCGATACAATGACCGGGAAAAGTCTTGTCGGTAAAATGGGAACTCTCTTTTTTGGTCTGTTTACATACGGAATTGATAAAAATCGTTAAAATCAGTATTTGTGAACTATTCGTCAGTGCGAGAGTTTTTGATGTTGTGACTGGAATATTCTCCTTGGTAAATCCGAAAATGCACTAACCAAATACTTCTTCGTTCCTTTCTGTTCCTTGACGGTAAACCAACCACACCGGCAAACCTGTTTCCTCGAACTGTTCTTGAGTGATTTCTCTGTTCCCACCCATAAACTGCCCTTTTGGGTTGATCTGGCCGTTTACCAATTCGGGAAACATTTTATTCAGTGACTTATGAGTTTCAAATTCCCGTTAGTGATACCCCCACCAACTCGGCCCACCGAAGTTGGATCAGGCAAGGATATCTGAATAACATAATTAGGTCACATGGACGCAGTATTGCAAAGTTTATCTCAATCTTTCAACCGATTTGGTCACTAAGCGTTTCAGAAAACATCCAGGACCCACCTCTAATCCCCTCACAGCACTACCATAATGGCAAAAAGAGGTTCGGACACATAAATGGCACATATTTGGCATATGCGTCACTCGAACGGAGCATTTCCGAAAAATTTACAGTGGGCCTACCGGTCCGGTACCCCTCAGCCCCACCTTCACCCAACAGACGTCAGATCCGATTGGGGCCTCAGATTACTAGTCTAGGTCCCATGAGTTTTGTACCTATCAAGTTTTATCCAAATCACTCTATCCGTTCGGTCGCTACTCGTATTACAATAGCACTTTATAACGCCCATGCAACCGTTTGGTTTTTGAAGCGGTTTTTGACCTCCACTGGGTTGTCGGATTTCCTTCGGACTCGAAAGCAGCAAAATTAGGGCATCTCCATCAGCCATCGAGTTTCCACAAAACTGGATTGCTCGTTCACTTCACGTGTACTTTCATGCAACGCATCCTCGTACCAAGTTTCAACAAAAACTTTACAAACTCATAGATGCTAAAGTTTTGAACCCCCCAAAAACCGCTTAGTTTACAAGCAAAAAGACAGCCGCGTAAATCTTCAAGCAGTGAAGTAATCTGTTGCAGTGTCTGTCACTACTTTTCTGATTTGCAAAACTACTGACTTCATAGTATGTTCCTGGTTCTATGTGATAACCATTGGTGTAAGGAAGTTAATGGCAAATTCATTAATTTCATTAGAGAAATTAATGAATTTAATGAAAAGGTAAAATATGTTTGTTATATATTGTACCGGGTTTTTGTCAATCGACCTTGTGTCCCCGGCTTGACCCTATTTATTTTGATTTTATACAGAAGTGTAAATTAAACCTTGAACCTTGAACCTTGAACCTTGAGAACCATCTCAGTTCATATGTCACAGATTATTATTAGAACGGTTGCAAGATGCGTTCACGGGGAACGTGCACCGTTGCTGCGCAGCAGCAACGGCGCTTTTTGTCGGTAAATCATTAAATCTTGTCGGTAAAATTTTAACTTGCCCCCCCCCCCCCCACGAAAATGGGCTAGTTACGCCACTGGCTGTCAGTGGATGTTACTGGGTGCTGAAGGTCTATAAGTGTGAACTTGTTTTATTTTTCATTTCTTGTGAAAACCCACCATAATAATCAATAAACACATGAAAAAGTCATGAACTTCTCACAAGTGAAACAATGGGACCAGTCTCGAATAAGGACTTCTTACTAGGTCTATTCATTATTCTTAAGGGGGAGGGAGGGGAGGGGACACCGGGACTCGAAACTCCTTCGTTTGCGCATTTGACAATGTCTTCCACGGAACTTATATGTAAAAAAAATCTCCCGCTGATGATGATGATGATGCTGATTTTATTAACGCACTTAAGGAGAGGAAATAGTGCAGTAGAAACAAAAAAAAGAGGAAAAAGTACACTGAGCTTTCAATAATGTAGTAAATGCACAAGATCAAAAAATAAACATTTAAAAGAAGAAAAAAAAGGGACTAATCGGGTCTAAAAAATCTTCTTCCTAGATGGAGTGCGGAGAAATGGTCAAGGGCAGAAACGTGAAGGTCCTGGGCAATTGAAGATAATTTTGCACAAGGGTCAGAGGGCAAAAAAGTTGCAGTTATACGGGAATTCCTATAACGTCGAGGAAGGTACAAGAGAAATTTACAATACTTGAAATAATAAGTTCTGATGCGTTTTAAATCTTTTAGCCTCAGAATACCAAAAATTCCGGAAAGGTTGCAGACAGAGGGAGAACAGAAACTATTATATAAACTACCAAGCGCTTTTCTGTTATACCTTCCTCTATTTGGAACTATTTTTCCATATCCGACACGAACGGAATCGTGAACAGCCGAAACAGCGTTATCGCAAATTTTATTTAGAGACTGTGCTATGAACATGCCAAGCCATTTTACGGTAGGGGAATTGGGGAGTTTTTCATTTTGAAAAGAAATACCGGAATCTTTTGGGCTGTTGAATTTAAGATACTGACATTTAGAAATGTTAACAGAAAGGCCAATTTGAGAAAGACCCTGACAAATCGTTTTTATGTTAGATTCTAACCCACTTTTAGTTCGACTGATTAATAGAATGTCGTCTGCATAAGCTATGTAATTAATACTTAGGTCTCCAAGAAAAAATGTTGGCAATAAACCTGAGAGGCATTCATAAATGGCACTTTTAAAAACAAAGGGAGATAGGACTCTACCCTGTGGTACCCCCTTGCTCACAGGAATGGATTCCGAAACCGCCCCTGACCATTTCGCCCGAACAATCGCGTTACGGTACCAAAACCTTAAAACAGAAACAATGGAAGCATTAACACCCTGACGCAACAAAGAAAGTAGAGCCTGTGAATGTACTACATTATCGAAAGCTCCAGAAATGTCGATTGCACACAGATGAACGGCAAATTTTCCAACAGTCGCCTCCTTGAGAATTGTAGACAGAACTCTATGAGCATGGCTGCAACTGAGTCTTTTTTGGAAACCAAATTGGAAGTCGCCGAACTGGCACTTCGACGTAATTTCTGGCACTAAAAGATATTCAAAAATTTTGCTGAAGATGCAAGACACTGTAATTGGCCGGAAAGAGCTGCACTGGTTTGGGTTTTTTCCTTTTTTTATAATTGACGTAATAGTTCCAGAAAGAAAACTGTCTGGAACTATAGACGTTGCCAAAATCATCTGAGATAGCAGCTGTATGTGGAAGATGAGTTCGGGAGAGCTGAACTTGAAGTGGCTAGAGCAGAGACCGTCGCTGTCAATGGAGGTGCTTTTCAATCGGCGTATAGCTTTCATGACTCCGTCTCTGGTGACGGTGTAGACTTTTGACTGATTCATTTTGTTCGGAAGAAGTTTTGAAAGGCGCTTGCCAAAAAAACGTTGAAGTAGGCCATCACTAGAGCTGAAAACAGAAGAATAGTGGTGCAACCAGTCCTTCATCTGAAGTGGCGACGGAAGCGGAGGAGTGGTTTTGTCAGGACGCAAAACCGATGCCCAATCCTTCTTATTAGTCGGGAAATCCAAACCCTTAATGCGTATTGACCTAAGGGCCTTTTTGAAATTGCGCTTGGTTTTTTGCTTCAGGTCAAAGACAGTCCCATGCATAGGGCGACCGCAGGCATTCCATATTTGGTACCAAGTCCGAGCACGGCTTTTAACTTTTTTGATTTCCCGGTCGATTTTCCACAAAGGTTTCCTTGTCCCTATCTTGACACGCTCAAGAGGGACAGCCATTTCTTCAGCTTGTTTTATACACCATACAATCTGATTGTAATAAGAGTTGATGTCGAGACGGGCTGACTGATGGGGTACCAGGGTCTGGAGCAAATGGAAAGGTATTCTTATCGTGGACAAAAGCGTAGTTAGGTACTGCAAAAATATCACTTTGTTGCACCTGTCCCAGTTGCGCTTTTCATGCCATTTAGGGGGAGTGTTATTCTGTTGGAGAGCAAAGAGTTTTGATCTGAAGCTGCACGAAATACACAAGTGGTCATCGTCAATATTTTCGGTATCCACATGGACAAGGCCATCAACTGCATTATCTGACGAAGTTATTATGTGGTCGATGTTTGACGTTCCACTGCCTACATTGTGGATATACGAGTAGTCGAGGTCTTTTGGTGCTATTTGGTATCCATCAGGTAGGATATCGAGTAGCAGCGTTGATCTAGGGGATGTTTTCAGAATATCGCAGTTCAGATCACCGGCCAAGATCCATGGAGTTTGTTCATTTGCGATGCTTTTGAGAACCGTCTGGAGTTTCCTGCAAGCATTGGCAAAGGCATTCAAATATTGCGAGTTGCGTCGATTGCACGGTAGATACACATTAATAACTGCGAAACGATCAGTCTTGACAGCTGACTGAAAACTGAAGAAGTGGCGGCCAACCTGATTCGGATTTTCCGTATTCTGGATTCTGGATTCTGATTAGCAGAAAGGAATTCTTTGTAAAACCAATTCATCTAGCCGCCAATGTTCTGGATGTTCTCAACCCTTTGTACAGGGGAAGTGATCTGAGTGTTAGCTTGGTGTTACTGAGCAAACCACTTCCATAGAGTTCATCTGCTCACCTGCCGAGAGATAAAGTTATACGGGGTGAGACCATAATCTTGACTGAGTTCCTCGTTTGTGGTCTAACACAGATGAAAATTCGTACAGACACCATACTCAAGCTCAGCATCTTATTTTTCAGCTTTCTTTTTAATTTTTGGCAATTTTTCCGCGAATATTCGCAATTTTCGCAAGATAAAACGAAGGTATTGAAATTTTGCATCTATACCTGCTGTGTCCTTGTCAGACCAAATACTCCTCTGGTTGATGAATTCTCTTCCCTAGGCGAGGTGACAAACATAAATCATAAAAGAACCTGAAAAATAAACCCTTTTATGAATGTTTTTTTTTATTGTTTACTAATTCTGTGGATTTTTACTTGTAGAGGAGGGAAAGCTACCTTCTGCCGTGTCTTCCCGTCAAGATTTTCGTTTGTAATGCTTTGCAGGGGATATTCTTTCCCCAAGTATGAGATTTTCCTGCCTAGAGAAATTTTCAGGTTAATCCTATGTGAAACTCTTTGAAGTACTGTGTGATATTGTCAGAAATTCTCCTTTCTTTACTTGGTGCCCAGCCTAAACAAGGGCACAGTATGCTACTGGGTTACCAGCCAGTCTGAAGTTTTGCAGCCTTCCTCCCAATTTGGGCAGCAAGCACTTTTAATTTTGACTGTTATAAAAAACGGTGGTTTTGCATCAGTCATATAGGGGCACAGGCACATTTAGAAAAAACAAGTTTCTAAACGGAGTTTTCTCCGTTGAGAAAACAAGTTTCTCAACGGAGTATGAGCACCAGGCTTCGTTGATCTATGTGGTATGTGTTGTGGGATCTTGTCTTTTTTTCTCCTTCTTTTTTTCTGTCATACTCCGTTTGTGACTTTCATCTTAAAAATGGGTAATAAATTTCATTCAGTCATATGTTGGGGTAGGCCTATATCCTAGCGTTGGAGAACTCCCATCAACAAATTGAGGATTTCTGTATGACAATTGCGCACCTCACAGTTTTACATGTGAGATAACAGTCTTGCACTATTTTTGTATCCTCTTAAGATCTTGGAGAATGACAGCCTAACCCGTAAGCTGACAGCAGGTAGAAGAGAGTTTTGTACGACTCCATGAAAGAGCGCCATAAAAATCTGACACCTACTTTGGGAATCCCTTTTCACTTTTCTTTTCCATCGACCTTAATAATGATAACCCGCGGATAGTCAAGATGAAACGATTTCTGCTTATGATATGCAATTACAGCATATGTTTTCGTAAAGTCTGCAGATTCTCATGTCCAACAAAATTCTTGCGTTCATTGCCAGGATATTTCAGGCTGCTGTAGAGCTTTAGAGCCAGGTTGAACTGTTTATAGAGCACAAAAGATAGTAGAAAGTTTCTGTAGCAGTACAGTGACCAAACAAATGGACTCCACCTTGAAGTCCAGTTTGTGAAAACTGTCAATGGGCTTGGCATAGTGTAATTAGGTTTTTGAGGTCTGAGCTAGGTGGGTTTTTTCAGTACCTTCATTTTTTGTGCTCCTTAAATTTGTTAATTGCTCCTTAAATTTGTTAAAGAAGGATTCATCGGCCTAGCGTTTCAGCTTCCTGTTGTCATGCAAAATGGACTGAAAATTATTTTTGGGATTTCTGTTTTAAAAAAATCGTAGTTCATTATTTGAATAACTCTGCACATCCTACTATCTTATTCCAAAGGGAAAGCCTGCCGCCTTTTCGTTACTAATAATATTGAGCCAAACTTTGATAGGATCCATGGTTTGGTTAGTATTTACTACGTAGCTTTTTTGTATTTTTTTTAACCAGATCCGCATTTTTTGTGTGGCCAGTATCCACATGACAATCAGTTTAGTAATCTGCTAGGAGGTCAACATTACACGACACAATGCAATCAACATTTTTTGTATGGTTCTTTTTTTTTTTAGCGCTGAAACACCAACATGGGTGAAAAATCTCAGCCGCTGGTGAAAATTGGGCACTATGTATTGGGAGAAACTCTAGGAGTTGGCACATTTGGAAAAGTTAAGAGTAAGTATTTTTAATTCTTTCTCATTTCGTTCACCATGGCATTTGCCCTTCGGCCAAGTACTATATAGCTATCGCACTTACTGTCCGTCTGTCGGTCGGTCAGGGTTTTGCTAGGTCGGGCACTTCCACATAAGCTAGGACAATGAAACTCGACAGGCCTATCAGGGACCCGAAAAGATTAAGTTAAAAATAGTCACTCCCTCGGTCCGAGCATCGGGGGGGAGGGAGGGAGGGGGAATCTGTTTTTGTTCCATCGGGATCCAGCTAATGCAAAGTTTGGATAAATGTATTTGATACATGCTATAAGGAAGATGAA
Source organism: Branchinecta lynchi (assembly GCA_023053575.1). Taxonomy (NCBI): domain Eukaryota; kingdom Metazoa; phylum Arthropoda; class Branchiopoda; order Anostraca; family Branchinectidae; genus Branchinecta; species Branchinecta lynchi. The sequence goes on from JAKZAP010000006.1 coordinate 18,876,765, forward strand.
ACTTCGCAAGTGTTGTCGGATGTGAAAGGTTTCCTCGGAATTCCTCGGTTGAATACCTTCGGGAGGGGTTGCAGGCAGGGGAAATCTGGAACCTTGTGGCGTTTCTGCCTCCCAAACGGATGACACGACTCGAATTAGACTTACTAGGTGGCAAAAGCAAATGCTTAGATCAGGACCCGATCGGGCAACGTCCAAGTGCCATATGAGCTTCGCATAGCCACTTTCTACGTTTCTATCCTTCTTGACGGAGGTCCTTTTCCGGACACAGCCTGATTGGTAATCCAGTAACTAAGAACACAACCTAGCTGCACCTTTGAGAGGATTTATGCCAAGAAAGACCTACATTTTCTTGGAATAAAGCTCAGCTGACATAATACGTTAAGCAGCATCAAATTCGGTTAAAATGTGAGTCTTTTGGTTTATTGATAATACACCACGCACAGTCTGATGCAGTCAAGGTCAGGTTTGCCAAGAGCTCGACTCAAAAAAGTCCTGACAAAAAGGTACTTTATTACACCTAGAGTTTATTTTTCGCATTCCGCTGCGCAGTGCGCAAAAGACTAATAATTGTTAATTATTCTGAATTTGTAATAATATTTTTCAAAACGTTTCTTAATTGTTAGATCACAGTTTTGTATAACAAAATTTAATTGGAATTGAGCTATAGATTAGGCTTCAGACTGTTTTTGTGTACAAATTCAAAGTAAAGTACACGTTCTTTTCGGGTGCTTTTTCTAACATAAAAAGTGTAATTTCTATGAAAATTTGTCATTTGTTGAGAAAAAGTGTCATCGTCACCCAGAGGCAAAAGGCTTTAAAAGGCACCAAAAGTGTCACTCTTGGCAACACCGGTCAAGGTTGACCAGATGAAAGGTTGTTTTTAGTGTAATAAACGTTAATTTTTTATTTTAGTTGGTGAACATCAGATAACAAAGCACAAAGTTGCTGTGAAGATCCTAAACAGACAAAAAATCAAGAACCTAGATGTTGTTGGAAAAATCAGAAGAGAAATCCAGAACTTGAAACTGTTCCGGCACCCACATATCATCAAATTGTAAGTAGTCTATGTAGGCTAATTAGAGCCAACTCGAAATTCGTTTTGTTTGTAGAGTTTAGTAGAAGCGGTTGGTGCTTCTGAGACTACCTCGAAAAGAGTCATAAATGGACTGGGTGGGGCCTGGTTGTAACAAGTAAAATATAAGTAGCCGGTAGAGTTGACAAAAACAGAAGTAAAATCCAGGAAATACCTTTATCGAAGTCTATTACGATTTGCTAATGCTCTAGTCCAGATAGAGAAATCAGGACAGTAGGCTCATATCTATGATTAATCAGGTTTCGTTTACAATTATTAAAATGATTTAGTACATAAGCTGTTTAGACACGGAAACAGCATTGGGCGGGTCAATACAATAAAAGAATAGCCTAATCATTATGTAAAATTTACGAGAACTTACAGTTCCCAGGCCTACGCACCAGTCTACAAAAAATCCCAGTTTTGTTCACAGTCTACCACAAATCCCTTTTTAACCACAACCATCTGAGAGGTCAGCTAGCAGTCATGGGCGAACAGTAAAGAAAGACAAAGGGAGAAGTCCCTCCAAGAACCAAGAATCACGTCGTGGACTCTCAAACAGTGTCTTTGTTGCCAAATCTTGAATGGTTTAGAAATATATCCCTATAACTTTTCGGTGGGACCAGTCTAGAAAAATATTAAAGTAAAGATTCGCTTTATTAGTTGCATTTTTGCAGATACCATTGTATCTGATACCACTGTAATGGGCTCGGGATTTTGTCGTTTTTGCAGTTACCATGGTATCAGCAAAAATGCAACTAATAAAGCGAATCTTTACTTTAATATTTTTCTAGACTGTTGGTCCATCGAAAAGTTATGCCATGGATTGTTTGGAAAATAAATAAACATGAACAGAAGTTTAAAACACATTAAAATGGTGATAAAATATTTAGCCATTTTCCTTTACCAAATCCACCCAAACAGAAAAAGTGATATCCACTTGCATCACAAGTGTAAAATTTTTCTCAAAAAAATCATAGGCGCTTGTGTTGATGATGATGAAAATTAGATGACTTTTTCAGATACCACCATCAGTTACCAATCTGATATCATATACCACGATAACTGTGTAAACAACTTTAGACCGTGGTATCAGATACCATAGTATCTACGAAAATGCATCTTGAAATAGCCAAGAAGAGGAAATTATCCTTGTACAAATGGGGAGATGATGAAATCACTCTTTTCAGATACCAAGTGATCAGCACCCCAACGGATATTTTTATGATTATGGAATACGTTTCTGGCGGTGAACTCTTTGACTACATCGTGAAGCATGGTAAACTAAAGGAACACGAAGCAAGGCGATTCTTCCAGCAGATCATTTCTGGCGTTGACTACTGTCATAGGCATATGGTTGTTCATAGGGATCTGAAGCCAGAAAATTTGCTGTTGGATTCCAACCTGCATGTGAAAATTGCTGATTTTGGTGAGATTATTTTTTATGTTTTTCTACTTCAGTTTCGGTTTATTGATGCGGGAGGTCCCAAACGCCTATTTAGCTGGTTCGCAGTCGAATGCCGAAATGGACAAACTGCGTTTGCGCAAATTAGGGGTAGAACATTTTTTCGAACAAGTATTCAATGCATATCCTCCTATCTCTTCCAGGTATATTATCTTTATATTTTATCTCTTTTATATTTTATCTTTAACAGCCTAAAAAGGAGGGCTTTTTTCACAAAGGTAGTCGGATTCGACTTTTGTCGAGGTTGATACGAATTTTGGTGTCATTCTCATAGGAGGGCATCAGCACGCACAATATCTTGCAATTTTCATTTTTTTTTCGAATGGCCATATCTTGACAGCGCCTTAAAGAGAGCAAACGCACATACTAGACTGGTTAGGGACCTGAACCGGTAATCAAATCTTAAAGAAAATAAGTCAGAAAGAAGAAAAAGAAGAACTGTGAATATAGATAAACAAAATCAAGATCGATAAACGATCCAAGTGATGAGCACAATCATGAACACCACTTTCTATTCGACACTCTCATAACTGTTGATTTTCTCCCGCCGCTGATATCGGAATAACGAAATTGGTGGGCATATGAAAATATGAACGTTGCTCCTCTCAGTAGATTTTTCTAGTAAAGATGGTGGAAACAGATTGACACAAGCTATATCGTAGAAGTGGGTCGCTCCTCAGCCAATGGATAGGTGGCTAATAACCAGTTAGTATATTTCCGTGACTGAAATGCTGCCAACCACGTGAAAATGACCTTGTTTTTATGGCACTTGCCTTCTGGCGTATACCGTATACCGATCACTTTTCCGTCGGTCGGTCGATCAGTCCGGTGTTTGCGGTTTAGGGTACTTCCAGATGTGCTAGGGACGATGAAACTTGGCAGGCATGTTAAGGACCCGACCAAACTAAGTTGGAAATACTCACTTGTCCGATCCGACCATCGTGGGGGGAGGACGGGAGCCGGAATCCGGAATTTAGTGACATGCATAACTTTATGGAATCTTAATGGAACTTGATGTTTGGAAAGACGTCATGTCTCAGATGTCCCATTTCAAGTCCGGACCTTATCCGATGAATGTGGGCGAGGGGGAGTAGGAGGGGGGTTTTTGTTTTTGCCGTTCGATTGGGTCATAGAAAGGGGAGAGATTCTTCTGCATTTTGGCTTTGTAGTCACCTGTCTCTTCTTCTTCTTTCCAGTAAAGATGGAAACTTGTTGGCGGCATGTATGCGCGATCTGTACGGAACTATTTAAGAAGAATCTTTAATTGTTTTTCCACAAGTTCATTTTCCAGCTTGAGCCCGAAGAAGACCCTTGCCAAGAAGGGCCGAAATATAGCTCTAATAAAATGAAGCTGACTAATCCGTTTTGAACCGTCAAATACCTAGTTTGTATACTGCAGTTTCTTTTTTTTTGTTTGGTTTAGCCAGTCTACTATTTCTGTTGTGGGCAGGGGAGCCACGACCGGGGGGGTGGGGGGTGGGGAGGGAGGCCCCCCCCCCAATGCTGTTGGCCTGTCGGTAAAATAAACCGACTCTGCGCGAAGCGCCGTGATTTTTCGTCAAAACAGTTGATTTTTTTTCGTGAAAGCAGTCGGTTTTTCCGAAAATTTGCCGATTTTTCGTCAAAATAGTCGTTTTTCCTGAAAATCAGTGGATTTTTTTCAAAAATTCTATTAGAGCTATAATTTCGGGCCCTTCTTGGCAAGGGTCCTCTTCAGGTCCAAGCCGCTCAAGCTGGAAAATGAACTTGTGAAAAACTATTAGATTGTTTTTGTTGTTGAAAAAAGTCGTTTTTTCTGCAGAAAAAGTCGGTAAAAATTACCAGCCAGTCGGTAAATGCCTCGTCCCCCTCCAAACATTTTGGCTAGTAACGCCTCTGGCTGTGGGCAATAAAAATATACACTCATCTAGATACATAATATAGAAAAACATCCATTTTTCGCTTGCAAGTAGAAACCCTACTTTGATCTTTGTGTTTCTTAGAATCTCAGGTTTGAATGTGCGTAGACGCTGACTGTATTTGACCAACATTTCGCATCACTGTAATTGTGTTCAGCTGCTCAGGCTACATTTTGTCACATCTGTAGCCTACGTAATTTGGTTCGTAAATTGGTTAAAAATTGGTTATTCCCCACTAATTAGGTTTCATCCTGGTCACACTTGGAACAAATAAATTCAACTAGTATCGCCGTCATCAGTCATGGGAAAACAGAAGTCTGGCGCAGATGGAAAAGACGGTTTTACGTTGTCAGCTCTTTTCTTCTCATTTTGGACCATCAAACGGTCTTATTACCGGCGTTATTACCAGGAGTGACTATAGTAGGGCCCGAGCATAACATGGCATGGGGTCTTGATAACGCTAATTAAATCAGCTCTCACCCCGTAACGTCTCCGTCCATTCCAGTTCAAACTCCTCAAGATTCTCTTCCGATACTGTAAATTGAGTAATTTTACACTGGCTGTTTGTGGTACCGTTTGATATCCGGTCTGGCACGGGGTATGCACGACGCAAAGGAGTTCAGATAGTGCGAGCAGAAGCCGAATCCCTTATTTTTGTATTTCACGTATTTCCATATTTTAGGTTTGTCGAACATGATGTCTGACGGAGAGTTCTTGCGGACCAGCTGTGGCTCGCCCAACTATGCGGCTCCGGAAGTGATCTCTGGGAAGTTATACGCTGGTCCAGAAGTTGACATATGGTCCTGTGGTGTCATCATGTATGCCCTGCTTTGCGGGACACTGCCGTTTGACGACGAGCACGTCCCAACGCTCTTTAGGAAGATCAAGTGTGAGTATTTCATAAGTTCTCGAATTTCTTTAAACTTTAAAACGAAAGAATGTCTAACAAGAATAGTACGTGGTCTTTCATTGAAGTTGTGCACTGTCAGAAGTTTGATAACATTTATCACATCCTCGTGTCAAGTGTTGTGAACGAGTATTATCTTTTCTAGAAACATATTTCTTTCTATTATGTTAATTCGTTATAACTTTTCTCGAACAGGTATGCAATGCATATCTTCGTATGTCCTACAGGAAGTTATTTTATGACAATTACTTTTGTGGAGGTTGTTACGACCTCGTATCATCCTCTAGAGAGGCTGATACGATGCCGTACCAGCCTCCGCAGATGTTCGTCGAGCACTTTTACTCAAATACTGAATTCGTCGAGTACTTGTCCTCAAATACTGCAAAGTAAAAGCTGACATACAAAAAAGAAATTAAAGTACTTTCAGTAAAAAAAAAAACACAAAAAAATACTTAAAAAGTTAAATAAAAATAAAATAAGAAACAAGATAAATGTTGACAAATGACAGAACATTTTTCTCTCTTAGACAACCAGTCTGTGTCCTAGGACCTAGGTTATACATTTTCATAATCAGATTACCACTCAAGATACAGCTTGTCAACTGAAACATCATCCTACTATCCCTTGCTTTCCAAAAGCTAGTCGATTCAGCATTGAAAAAATGACAGAACATCTTACTCTCATAGACGACCAGTCTATGCCCTAGGTCATATTTACCTTGTCATAGTCAGATTTCAACTGAAAATACAGTTTGTCAACTGAAACAAGATCCTACTATCCCTTGCTTTCCAAACGCTAGTTGTTCAGCATTAATCGCTATTTTTGTTCTAGAAATTATCTTGTTTCTCAGGACCCCAACACGTGGGGTTTGTTATTGTTTACGTTTTACTTCCACGACCCCTAGAGTATATAGTAGGTCTATCTATACTAGGTTTTCATGATCGCTAGAGGCCGAGTCGCCAAAAAAGTATAAGACTATTGGTAGAAACTGAAGTTCTTGGGTCTAAACAGCAGTCATTTTAGTAGGTCTAGAGTAGACATGGGTTGCTACTTTGCTAAAATAAAATTCCCTACCCCATTAGCGAAAAAGTATAACAAAAGAAGAATAAGACCTACCTATAAAAATATTCCGTTCGAAAAAGTTATAATAGTTAACATACCTCCATCTCGGTTCCGTTCGAAAAAGTTACAATAGTTAACATATCTCCATCTCTTCTTCGGCTCGGATAGGTTATTTTCAATGACCGTCTCGATGTTATTTTCCGATATCAGCCTCGATTTCTGAAGTTAACCTTTAACAACCTTGTTTTTACCATTCTCTAAGAGCATCGCCTGATAGATTTTCGGTTGCGGATAAACTCTTAGCTTCTTCTCGGAGAGCTCTTCAGAGCAAAACACGCGCCTTCAGCGCCTAAGACGTGCAGAATATTATGAAAGCTCTGTCCAGAAATTCTTCAGAGCACCAGGGTCACGTTTTGATCTTACCCGGGCACGAGACAGGATCTGAAGATCTTCTTTAGAAACAAGGGCTCCCTCTTCCTTTGGTATCAGTGAAAAGTGGGAGTTTTGGTATCTGCTGCCTCTGTTTGCCAGTATGATGATGATCTGGCGCCTTTATAAATGCTAAGCCTACTGGTAAATGCGCATATCTATCTTTATCGTGGCACAATTGTTTATTTCAGGTCGAATTACGGAGCAATGTCTTTAATCGTGTAATTTATTTTCAAATCGTTAATTCGTGAGTGATTTAACCCGCCTGATGTTTGTCTTTTTAGGCTTGTACTGAATCTTCTAGTGTTTTTTCTTGCTTCTGTTGTTTCTTTTTCGTATTTTTTTTGTTGTAAATCTCTCTTTTACTGGCACACAGTGTCTATAGAAGAGCGGCTTGTAAAAAAAGCATTATAGATGTAAAGTCTTGGTCATCCATACTGGGTTCCTGCCGTTTTTTGGGGCCCAGAACGCTCACTTCATCTGTTTCTCTCGCGCAGCCTTCCTTTTTGCTCGACTCCTTGAAAGCGTTGTAAGCTTTGAATCAGCTCGAAGGATGTTACTTGGTTGATTATCGTGGGAGATGAGCGGAAATTGCTGAAGCATGTTCCGATAAATTATTTCATCTGTATTGCTACAAGTATCATCGATAATGTGGTATACATTTCAGCTGGTGTCTTCCCTATTCCCGACTACTTAAATAAAACTGTGGTGAGCCTGCTCTGCCACATGCTTCAGGTGGATCCGATGAAGAGAGCATCGCTGGAGGACATAAAAAAGCATGAATGGTTCCAGAAGGATCTGCCCGCCTATCTCTTCCCCTCTCCTGTTGAGCAGGACACGTCCGTCATTGACACCGATGCAGTTTCGGATGTCTGCGAGGTAAGAATGAACCTGGCGCCTCTTTGTGTTTAGAAGTGTTATAGGGTGAGGGGGGTAGGGGGGCTGCCGCCCAACTCCATCAAAGAGGCTCTTAACGTTTTGTAACGGAAAACCCTTTCTAGTTGGTACTTGTCAAGGGAAAGGGCCCCTAAAGAAATCATGTTGGTAGTACTTCTGCAATAAGTGAGTGAGTTTCAGAGGTCTAAGTAGAGGATCCGAGGGACGAAGAAGAGAAAAATACATGTTTTTGTACCCTAAAGCTACCGCCTGATGTGAGTGCGACCTTAGCAATCATCCGGAAGCCACATTAGCGGGAAACAATGGAAGAAAGAAAGGGAAATTCCAAGTCTAAAATCATACAGCAAACAAAGCCGAAAACGGACGGTCTTCTGTCGGAAGGTCGAAAATGCCATCCCGTTGTTTTCAGAGGAAAACAGGATGGTCACAAATACTGTTATGCTATTACCGTTAGCCTAATCCTTTGAATTTTTGAAATAACCGTGAACCACCCTGATCCGGACCGGCGGTCGTGCTCCTTTGAACTAATCCGATTTTCACCTTAAGCGGTGAAACCTTAAAAAGATCGCTTGCACGACGGTATGACCCGTTCCTGTTATTCTGCAAACGTCCTTGTACCAAGTAATTTTAACCAGTGAAAACACAGTGGAAGTGTTGAAACCAAGGGACCATTGTATTTTCTTTTAGAAATTTGGAGTAGCCGAGTGTGAGGTTCACAGTGCTCTTCTGAGCGGAGACGCACACGATCAGTTAGCTATTGCCTACCATCTGATCATAGATAACAAGAGGATCGCTGACGAAGCTGCAAAGGCTCAGATTAAGGATTTCTACGTCGCCAGCAGCCCACCGCCCGTCCTCCAGGCTTTTGGACATTCACCGGAAGCGGGCTCCTCGCCCACGACCCGGCCCCACCCTGAGAGGATAGCGCGTGAGTTGGACCATATTTTTTATTTTTATTTTTACCTTATATTTTTTGTTTGGATGTCGAGGTTCTTCGTTTCGCTAGCTTGATACGCCGTTTGGAGAATCGTTGCAAGTACTTTGTTCCCGCCGGCTGTGGAAATCCGTTAAAAGTAGTTTAGGGGTATTAATCCCCAACCTCCATTTTATTAACGAACTTTCCGATAAAGTAAACAATTATTTATGTATGTGTTCTCAGTTTAATCTGCTGTGAAAGCGCATCATCAGGAAAGAATAAATAATCAGCGTAGGAGAAGTAAGAAAAAAGTAAGAGAGTACGAACCGAGGCTAGACCCAATACACTCGGCATGGCACTGGGATATGTTGCCACACTGAGGCTCAGTGACTGAGCAGAGAGCCACAAAAGCGAGTTCTTGGGCGGTACCAGCCTCCCCTCAAGGATTGCCTACCTTTTGCTTGAAAGCGAGGGAGGTCGGTACTGTGGCCGTCCGCACAATTTGTTCGCTTTTAATCGATGCTATGTTATAAAATAGATAAAAAAGCTGGATTTCTGTAGGAAACGAGCAGGAAGTTTCGTCGAAGGTGATTAAAGATACGAAAAAGAAATCGGTAATCACTTACCCTGGAAGACCTTGGGACTGTTGATTGTCAAGTCTGCCTTGTCTATCATTTTGAGTTTTAGTTGTACTGTTTTGTCGGATTAACACTCATTTTCATATTCTGATATCTTTCAGCGACTCGACCAGGTGATAAAGCCGCGGCTGCGGCGCAACCTCGAGCAACCCCGCTCATGAAGCGAGCAAAGTGGCACTTGGGAATCAGGTCTCAGAGCAAGCCTCACGACATCATGTATGAGGTCTACCGTGCAATGAAAGCACTGTCGTTGGTAAGTCTACTTTACTGATTTGAGTGCATTTGTTTTTAATCTCCATGATTGTCCGGTAGCTCTGTAGGCTGTCAACCTTAGAACCTGTTTTTGGGACGGGATACCCTGTTTTCGTAAAATTTGTCCGTCTGTTAGCACGATAACTGTCGGAAGGGGTTGAGACATTTTATTTTAACTTCGCATGAGGACTGAAAGTACATATCAAGTTCGCGTGTTCAAGTAAAGTAAGTAATTTATTTATGACCCGCCATTTCGGAAAGGCGGAGTAAGTGAAGAAAGGAAACAAAACACATTCAAACACAGAAGAAGACACTTAATTTTAATCTTTTGTCAGGAAACAGTGGACGACGTCGTGTGCTGGTTGGGCCCTGTCGTCCATGATTTTTGAAAGCGATGAGGAAACATCCAAAAGGATAGCACTTGCATCTTGAACTTCTCCGTCAATGTATGGTTATGACATAATTTCGATAAGTGGAGCAGGTGCTTTGCATATTTAGAATAACATGATCTCATCTTTTTAATCTTTCGCAGAACATGAGTGACGCCAGAACGAAATAGTATAGAAGGAGCGCAGAAGGTGCTGTACAAATTTCCCAAAGCTTTACGATTATAGCGCCCCCGGTTGGGGACGATGCGCCCGTAGGCGGTACGGATTGATCTAGAAACTTCTTGAACAACCGAAGAGCAAAATTTTGACAATGAAGATAATGTTATACCGAGCCATTTTTCAAGTGGCCACGGTCAAATCAACGAGAGTCTGTTGATTTGACCATGAACGATCCAAGAGAGACAGAAGCTTTGGATACATTCGAACACTTGACGAAGGGTTGAAATGCAGGTACTCACACTTTGCAAGGTTAACTTCAAGGCCAATTTTGAGAAGTTCCGACGACAGCTTACTTACATTTTTTGTGAGTGTGGATCGGCTACGGCTTACTAAGAGCAAGTCGTCCGCATAGGCTATGTAGCTGAAGGCATGGTCTTTATAAAAGTAAGCAGGATGCAAACAATCAAGACAAGAAGATATGGCCGATTTGAAGATGTAGGGAGATAAGACTCCCCCTTGACGAACACCAGTTCGGACTGGAATAATCTCTGACAGGCTACCTTGCCATTGAACCTTACTGAAGAATGAACATACCAACATTTTAACAGATAGACAACAGACAGATTCACGCCAGAAGTAATGAGAGAAAGTAGGGCCTGAGAGTGCGTTATATTGTCAAAAGCACCAGCTATATCTATAGAACATATATGTATAGCAGACTTGTCGCGGGTAGCCTGTTTCATCATTTTTGTCAATATGTGATGAGCGTGAGCACAACTGGCGCTCGAACGGAATCCAAACTGCATTGAACCAAAGCGACATTTTTCAACTATTTCTGGAAGAAGGACGTATTCCAGGATTTTGCTTATGAATTGGCCGATAGCTTTTGCAAAGGTCCGCGTCTTTCCCTCGCCTAATCACCGATGTTATAGTACCCAAGAGGAAACTATTCGGAACCAAACCCTGGCATAAACAAATTTGAAATAGAAGCTGAAGGTGTTGTGTTAAAGCTGGACACTCAATTTTGAAAAAATCGGCACTAAGGCCATCAGAATCTGTAGAACCAGTTCTTCGTAATTTTCGGAAAGCAATTTCGATGGAAGAACAAGTAACGGGAAGAACAGAAGGTTGAAATATCTTCCTTGGTAGGTATTTAAGAAGTAAATTTTCAAAGTGCTGCTGAATCTGGTTTTTGCAACCACTGAATAGACCACTGTAATGGCTGGTCCAGTCAGCCATCGTTAGCGTGGAAGAAGGTACAGCTGAACCTTTATCTGTACGAAGGACCTTTTGCCACGCTTTTTTGTCACTGGGAGCATGTAAGCCATTCAAAAGAGCATTTTTAAGTGAAGATTTGTATTCACGCTTCGTTTTAGCTTTTAGATTAAAGACAGTACCATTCCCTGGGCGTCCAAAGTGTGGTCTATCACTGTAGCTCTACAATTAGGGGTGGGGGAGAGGTTTCAGATTAAGGGGTGATTTCGATGTAGGGGGGGAAGAGACATGCTGAATCCAGATATGAAAATTATTTTCTCAACGGACAAGTAGTTCACCCGGAATCCGGCAAAAAGGAAAATTTGTCGAAGTAAAAGTTTAGTCTGGAGTTGATTAGAGGTTCGATTAAGGATTAATGAGACATGCTGAACCAGAAAATTAAATTTATTTTCTTGCTATACAAGTGGTTCACCCGGAATCCGGCAAAAACGGATTTTTTTTTATTCAAACAATGTTACGTCAGCTACGATTCTTCATCAGCGATCGTAGCTGACGTATCGGTTGTAAACATTGTTTGAATAAATGTTTCAAACTCAGTTTGGGCTCAAAGAATATTTAAAAAACGAAATATTTGTGAAAAGCTAAAAAGAGAAATTTGGTCAAGTGGTCAAGTTGGTCTGAAGTCGATTAGCGATGAGATGTTGGAGTACACCTGCATGTTCAATCCCTATCTGAACTTGGTTGTAAGTTATAGCATAATGTTAAAGGACCCCTCGCCCTATTTACAACTTACAGTATTTTAAAATATTTGAATACTTTAAAACTGTGCTTTCAACAAATAACTTACGGTATTGGTTGTTTAAGCCTTTTCCGGGACCCGTTGACTTGTAGCGAAAACAGTGAAACAGTTTACATAACCAGTTTTTCTGATGGTAAAACTTCTCGCAGACATCCGTCGACAGCGTGATACACATCGAAGGTAGCAAAACACGGCAAGTGAGAAAGTCAGCGTAGTTTTGTTAGAGGGGTTAGAATGTTCTGTACGAAATTGGGGTCTCCGCGTTTAGAAATATATGTAGTAATTATGGAAGTAGTTTGCATTACTATTGTAGGCTAAACCGTTCCTGTAAAGGGTTTGGCAAAGACCGGAAATCTACAAGATTCGATTGTCTGGATCAAGTGGTTCAATAAATGTTCAGTATTTGGGATCCCATCGAAACCTTTGTTCTTATCTATTAATGACAGCATCCTTTACGAAAAGTCGACTGGCCCGCTTCAGTTTCAATTCAGTATAATCTAAAAAAAAAAGCGACACCATGCCTTGCAGGTGATACACAACATCCGCTTGAGCTATCCCATTCGACATCCACGACCATAATAGAGGGGTAATATCAGATTTACTCATAGCTAACTGTGGCCCTTTATTTCTAGGAGTGGAAGACCGTAAATGCATACCACGTCCGAGTCAGGAATACAAACCAGATCACTGGGAAGCACATCAAAATGTCTTTGCAGCTGTACCAAGTCGACCATAGGTCCTACCTACTGGATTTTAAGAGCTTGAGTTCAGAAGAACAGGACCCTTCGCAGTCCGCCTCCTCGGTTGCTCTGTGCGTTGCTTGTAAGTAATACACTAGTCTTTCTTTGTTATTGCATGGCCGACAGTGATTCACAAGGGCGTTTTTCTGACTTGTAAGTTTCCTCGGTGTCCGCTAGATAGCCCTAAGCTCCGAAGAGCTCTCTGAGAGCTGCAGAGCTCTCTGAGAGCCTGGAAAATGTCCAAAAGAGAGGCATGAGAATCATTCTGGGTGATCATAATATTACATACGAAGAGGCTCTCATTAAACTTGACATTCCTAAATTATCTGTACGTAGAAATACTCTTTCAAACAAATTTGGAGCTAAGATAACGTGTTGTCCCCAGATGACCCATGTATTCCCCCCTCCCCTCTCGTCTTCCGTGCGTCAGTCCGAAAGGAATACTGGCAATAAGTTTTCCCCATATCCCGCTAATTCTTCTACCCAATTTTTACGTAGTTTCATTCCATAATTTATTTCTGGTAATTTCTTGTAAGTGTATTAGTTAATTTGTTTCTTGTATGTCTGTGTATTTTGTAAATTTGTATTCCTTTTCTAGCTTTTGGCTATTCGGAGTAAACTTGATTGATTGATTGAAAAAAAGAAAAAGAAGTAGATGGCGCAATGCACCATCTACTTTTGGCAGATAGAAGATTTATTTGATTTTACTGAAGACAGAATAGAACGGAACGAAGTACTTCATTGGATTTGACTTAAAACGGCTAGGGCAGTTGGCAGTATTGTGAACATGATTGAGTAGGAGGTAGATCGCTCTATTGAAGGATCAGTAGTGGAAGGTCGAGAACTAAGTTATGAACAACCAATTGCAAAATTTGAGCACATTTTCATCTACTGTCTCCTGCCAGATTCGGGGCGAATAGTTCAACGCTGTTTCGAGCTGTCCACGAATCCAATATTTAATGTTGTGGCCAAGAATTTCAGTCTGGCTTCCGAGTTCGGCTTTGGCGAGAACGGAAGCCTTACCGCAAGAACGAGCACGATCTTGTTTAGACGAATCACCCGTATCATTATGTGAGGTTCTATCTTTTTCTAATAGCTATTTTTGACGTCATTAATATGACTCCCTTGTTTCTAGTCATATTAGATTTTCTTTCATGTCAATGTCACAGTGACTGCGACATAGTTCTGTTGTTGGGGTAAGACTATATATAGGCACATAAAACAGATTTTTATAACGAATTTCTGACATCCATGCCGAATGCCATACCACGAGCCCTACACCAACGAAGATTATTGAACAGAATAACAGATACGTTCCTCGTCAGAGATGGGCGAATCCCATCATGAAAACATTCGAATCCGAGCCCGCTGAGGATACGGAATCGAACTCGATCCGACCTTAAGAACAAGACCAAAGGATCCGATGGGATCCCAAAAATTCAATATTTGATCCAGACAATTGGGTTTGGGTCATGTCTTCGCCAGATCCGGTCTTCACCAGTCTCCTTTAACATTGTAACTATTATAATTCAGAAACAGATTAGGGCCAAATAGCTAATCATCTGAGAAAACCAAGTTCAGATGTGGAGTTAGCATGTGTGTTTACCCATATAAGTCATATCTATTTTGAACCGGCGAAAAAAGAAAGCTCAAAAACGAACTCAGCGTATCTTCTTTCCCCAATATTGAACATCTAATCACCTTATAACAAATTTTCTGGTTCCAGCTGGATTCCGGTCGAACTTTATGTCCGGGTAAAAATTGATTGCCATACACGGATTCAGCATCTCTTCTTACCCCTAAATTCGGAAATCTAATCAACTACAAATAAAAGTTTAACTTTTAATAATTTTCTGGTTTCGGCCGGATTCCGGACGAACTACTCGTCCCGGTAGAAAATTATTTTCACAGAAGTGTTCAGCAAGTTTTCTTACCCCTAAATTGAACATCTAATCAACTCCGAATAAACTTTTACTTTTAACAAACTTTCCGGTTTTGGCCGGATTCCGGACGAACTACGTATCCGGAAAGAAAATGGTTTTCACCGTCGAGTTCAGCATATTGTCCTACCCCTAAATCGAACATCTAATCAACTTCAAATAAAACTTTAACTTGTAACAGACTTTCCGGTTTTGGCCGGATTCCGGGCGAACTACGTATCCGGCAAGAAAATAGTTTTCACCATCGTGTTCAGCATGTCTTCTTACCCCATAATCGACTATCACATTATCTGTTTAAAAATATTTTATTTGCCCCTTAATTTAAACCCCCACCCCTAAATGTAGGGCTACAGAGCCCATCTACGAACTTGACCTTACTCTTGACCCAAAGAATCCTCACACCAAGTTTCATCAAAATATCTCATTCCCTTCGAGAGTTATAGTGCGCACGGACGGACGGACGGACAACTTTTGCGATGCGATGTTTCCACTTACGTTTTGGGATCCCAAAAATCAAATCATATCTTCATAGGTTATAGTTTGTAATCAGATAAAGTGATAGATTACTGAGGATGGCTGGTGGCGGAGATCAGAAAGTTTGATTGCCTTAAGCGCAGTGTGTAACAAGACCAAAGGTGTCGATGGGATCCCAAAAATCTAATATTTGATTCAGACAATAGGGTCTTCTCTTCGCCAGATCCAGTCTTAGCCAGGCTAATCATCAGAGAAAACCAAGTTCAGATATACCTCTATAAGCCATATCTATTTTGACGATACTGACCGAGACTTCCTGCTTTACTTCTGCCAAGTTTCCGGTTTCGCCCGGATTCCGAGCAAACTACTAGTCCAGCAAAAAACGAAAATTCAGAAACAAATCCAGCGTCATTGATGTTGGAATACAACATCTAATCAACTTTGAATAAAAGATTACAACCGTATTCCGGACTAATTATATGTCAGGTTAAAAATGATAGTCATACACAGACTCAGCCTCTCTTCTTACCCCTTAATCTGTCATCTAATCAATCTTTTAACACATTTTCCGGTTTTGGCCGGATTCCGGGCGAGCTAGTTGTCCGGGGTAAATGGTTTTCACCATCGTGTCAGCATGTCCTTTTACCCCTGAATCGAACATTTAATCAACTTCAAATGAAACTTTTACTTTTAACCAGCTTTCCGGTTCTTGCCGGATTCCGGACGAACTACATGTCCAGCGAGAAAGTGGTTTTCACTAGCGTGCTCAGCATGCCTTCTTACACCATAATCGACTATCACATTAGATGTTTAAAAATATTTTGTTTGTCCCTTAATTTGGACCCCCTCCCCTACCCTTAAATGTAGGGCTACAGAGCCCATCTGCGAACTTGACCTTACCCTTGACCCAATGAATCCGGAGATCGGCCTCGCCCGTCTCTGTTCCACGTATTTGACCTACGGGTCAGCCTTGTAGGTCCAGTCTAGCCCATGAAAACAACATCTTTGGTAACAAACAATGTCAAGTTGTTCTGCTGTCAAACCAACGAAAAGGTTTCTGGTACATCCGATCAGAATCCGTTTGTTTCGTTGATTTTGTGTATATTTCGTTTTCTTTTTTTGTGTTTCTTTACTTATTCCTACTCCACTATATTTACTTCATGTATTGTGTGGGTGATAAATAAATTAAATTAAAGACGTGTATTCCAGTATTAATCAGTCTTCTTTTCAGCTGATCAACAAGGTGGTCACCACACTATGGAGTTCTTCGAAATGTGTGCCGCTTTGATTACGCAGTTGGCTCGCTGAAAGCTTGCAGAGGTTTATTGTAAATATCCTGACTTTCTCAAGCAGATTTCTCAGTCATCTTTATTATGAGGACTCCACAAGCTGACTGGACTCCCGATTATCGTTCGATTGTGTGCGGAAAGACTTCGCATTTTTTTTTCTTGTTTCGTTGTGTTATTCCACCTGTTATATCCGTCGTGTGGTAATCGTATCGTTAGAAATAAACGGATGAAGTATGAGATCTTCGAAATTAAGAGAACTGGGAACCAGCCCAGTCTTGTCTCGGCAACCCACAAAATGTTAGTTTGTTAGTCGGGTTCACGATCTGTAAGAAAGAACACTACATATGTCTACCTATTAGCTTCACAGTGATGGTACCAACAAGGTTTACGGTATGACTGGGTCACGTTCTGGTTACAGCAAACAACCACGGCAGGAACGATATAACCAGCCCCCCCCCCCCCCCCCCGATAAGAACTGCTGCTCATCAGACATGGACGTAACGATGGTTGAAAAAGACCAACGTTTCTTTCGGGTAACCGTCTCTCCGCGAAACTGACAAAAGCTACATTCTTTGTAACCGTATTCCTTATGAATGGTCTCTGGTTTTTACCCGTTTTTATGGCACTTGCCTCCGGTCAGTCCGGTGTTTGCGAGTTAGGGTACTTCCGGATGTGCTAGAACGCCATATCACTAAATTCCGGCTCCTCTCCCTCCTCCCACGATGGTCGGATCGAGCAAGTGACTATTTCCAAGCTAGTTTGGTCCGCTCCGTAATATGCCTGCCAAGTGCCAAATACCGGTCACTTTTCAGTCGGTAGGTCAGTCCGGTGTTTGCGAGTTAGAGTACTTCCAGATGTGCTAGGACGATGAAACTTGGCAGGCATATTACGGACCCGACCAAACTAGCTTGGAAATAGTCACTTGCTCGATGCGACCATCGTGGGGGGAGGGAGAGGAGCCGGAATCTAGTGACATGCATAACTTTCGAACGGGTGATCGGATCTTAATGAAACTTGATATTTGGAGAGACGTCATGTCTCAGATGTCCCAATGAATGTGGGAGGGGGGGGGGGGTGCCGGAAATCATGTGACACGCTTCGAGGCGCGGAGCGATCGAGATGGAGCTTGGTAGGAAGATCAAGACCTAGGTACATCATTGACAGACCCGGACCGAATTCGTGCACTGTGGGGGGAGTTGGAGGGGGTTCCGGAATTCCGGTGCGACGGAGTTAAATTACTTCGAGGTGGGCTAGGACAATGAAACTTGGCAGGTCATTTAGCGATCCAACCAGATTATCCTGGAAATAGTCAACTTCCCGATCCGACCACCGTGGGTGGAGGGGGAATCTGGAATCTTGAGGAATGTATAACATTGGAACGGTCGATCGGATCTTAACGAAATTTGATATTTGGAAAGACCTCGTGTCTCGGATGACCCATTTAAAGTCTGGACCGGATCCGATTTGGGGGAGGGGGGGGGGGCGGAGACCTTGTGACACGCTTAGAGTGGAGCGATTGGGATGAAACTTGGTGGGAAGGACAATCACAATAACTAGATACGTCAGTGACAGAACCGAATCGGATTTGGGCACTGTGGGGGGAGCTAGAGGGGCGAGGAGGGCCAGTCGTAGTCGACCAGTTCTCCGACCCAACCATCGTGGGGGAGTGGAGGGAGGGGGGATCTGGAATCTTGAGGCATGTATAACTTTTGAACGAGTGGTCGTATATTAACGAAACTTGATATTTGGAACGACCTCGTGTCTAGGATATCCCGTTTAAAGTCCAGACCGGATCAGATTAATTGGGGGGGGGGGGCGGAAGTCTTGTGACACGCTTAGCGATTGGGATGAAACTTGGTGGGAAGAACAGGAACTGGATACATCAGTGACAAAACCGGAACGGGTTCGGGCACTGTGAGGGGAGTTGGTGGGGTGGGGGGGGGGGGGGGTATTTCGATGATGTGCTAGGGTGATGAAACTTGGCCTGAACATTAAAAACTTGAAAAGATTGGCTTAGATATTGTCACTTCTCAGATCCGACCATCCCTTAAAGTATTAATCCTAACAATTAAGTCGATCGATGCTTCTAAGCAAAGTATACATTTTAACTCGAGGGTGTTGCTCAAAAACTAATCTTTAGCACCCTTAAAGTGCGTTTCATAACCGAAAAGTCAAAACAAGAGCTACGAGCTCATATGGCACTTGTACGAGTAGGATGTACAAGAAAGTAGATGAGAACGTCACAAAATACACCCGCCATCCAAAAATGCGGTTCGGAAATAGAAATAGGATATTTAGTTTCACTCATTTCTGAGCAGTTCCGGCATCGTCTCGATTGTCTGTAGCAAATGCACATGACTGTTCAAACTTGCATCCCAATAAATCCATTTGTTTGATCCTTAGACGTGCTACACGATTTCCGGTACTCACTCTATCTCCACCTACCGTGGCCGAATCTGGTTCGGAATAAAAAAAATCGACCACCTAAAGCTTCTTCGTTTATACCATCTATCAAGTTTCACTCGAATCTGAGCATTTTTGGAAAGTTCCGGTACCCCCCCCCCCCCCCCTCCCAACAACGTTGTCGGAGACAGTCCGGGCCCAATCTCTTAATTCCCTGTTCCTGTCCATCAAGTTTGGCTGAAATTGGAGCATAGCCTATCTGCAAGTTTCCAGTACCCCCCCTACCTTGGCCGAATCCGTCCCAGACGCCAAATAACAAATCTAGGCCGCATAAACTCGGCACTGTCGAATTTGCATCTCATTCGGTCCATCCGTTTGGTTTTTGTGCATGTCAAAAGGTCCCCCCACCCCCAATTCCCCTAATCGTGGTCGCATATGGTTCGAACGCATGTTTTACATGTCGAGGCCATCGATTCGTATCACCCATGAAGTTTCACTCGAATCAGACCACTCGTTCGCAATTTATAGAAGTCAATTTCCATATTTCTCTTCTCTTGCTCCCCCAAAAATGCTCGGATCTAGGAACGGAAGTTTCCGGGGGTATGTTGTGTCAGGTTCTTAAGTCAAGATAATTCGGGTCGCTAATATGCCTGCAAAGTTTTGTTGTCGTCTTACATCTGGAACTATTCTAACTCACGACTACCGGAATTCCAGGAAACCCCCTCCAACTCCCCCCACAGAGCCCCGAAACCATCTGGCATGGTCAATTTCATCTAGGCCTAATGCTTGTTCCATCCATTAAGTTTCGTCCCAATCCCTCTGCTTTTAGAGTTTCTTGAGTTTTCCACCCCCCCCCCCATCCACACAGGTATCGGACCCGACCCAGACGTGACACTGAACGTCCGAGGCGATAGCTCACCAGACAAGTTTCATTCAAATCCGATCACCCGTTCAAAAGTTATGCACGCCACTAGATTCCGGACTCGCCATCCACCCACTCCCCCCACGATGGTCGGGTAGGGGAAACGGCTGTTCTCAAGTCAATCTGTTCGGATCCCTGACATACCTGCCAAGTTTCATCGCCCTAGGACATCAGGAAGTATGCCGAACTCGCGGGATCGCTAGAAATCCGGACTCCCACCCCAACTCCCCCACAGTGCCCTGATCTGGTCCGGTTATGTCAATGACGTGTCTAGGACCTGTGCTTGTTTTTCCCACCAAGTTTCATCCCGATCCCTCCACTTTAAGCGTTTCTGAAAATTTCCGGTTCTCTCCTCCAACTACCCCCCGTTTCATCGGATCCGGCCCGGATTTAAAGTGAGATGACTGAGACACGAGGTCATCCTAAATATCAATTTTCATCAAGATCCGATCACCCGTTCGCAAGCTAAAAATACCTCAAATTTTGGCTTCACCCTCCCTCCACTCCCCCCCCCCCCAAATTGTCGAATCGGGGAATTGACGATTTCCTATTTAATCTGGTCGGGTCCCAGACATGCCTGTCAATTTCCATCGTCCCAGCACAGCAGGAAGCATGGAACTCGCGGGATCACTACAAATTCGGACTTCTCCCCCCCCAACTCCCCCAAAGTCAGCGGATCCGTTCCGGTTATATCAGTCTCGTATCTAGGACTTTTGCTTGTACTTTCCACCAAGTTTCATCCGGATCCCTCCACTCTAAGTGTTTTCCAAGATTTCCGGTTTCCCCCTCCAACTCCCCCCAGTGTCACCGGATCCGTTCTGGATTTAAAATGGAGGGTCTGAGACACGAAGTCCTTTCATGTATCAAGTTTCAGTAAGATCCGATCCCCCGTTCGTAAGCTAAAAATATATCATTTTTCCTATTTTTTTCCGGATTCCCCCTCCCTCCACTCCCCTCCAGATGGTCGGATCGAGGAAGCGACAATTTCTAATTTAATCTGGTCCAGTTCCTGATATGCCTGCCAAGTTTCATCGTCCTAGCTTTTCTGGAAGTGCCCGAACTAGCAAAACCGGGACCGACAGACCGACTGACGGACAGAAATTACAATCGCTATATGGCACTTGAGTAAGCTCAAGTGCCATAAAAATACTTTTGACCAAACGATATATATTCATGATCCGCAAGGGCCCATGATCATTTTTGCCTCGAGGATTTTGCTTACAACTGAATTCCTAAAATACAAACAATAATTTTGAACAAAATATACATTTTCATGATTCCAATGAGCTCATCATTTGTGCTTCAGGAATGTTCATTACAGATGAATCTCTAGCGCCCTTAAAGTGCGCACGACCAAATGCACAAATACAACAGTTTTTACGAACAATATATTCTCGTGATTTCCAGGGACCCATGACCATTCTTGTCTCAAGGGTTTTGCTTACAAATGATCACAACAAACCCACGAATTCATGAATTACTACTTTAATCCTCTGAACCAGCCTTGCAAGTGCCATATGAGCTTCCAGCTCTTGTTTGATTCACTGGTGACTGCTCTCTAGCGTTAAAACTACTTTCGGACTCGCCAGAATTTGGGCTACCTCAAAAGAACGGACTAACTAGAACCTGGTCGGGAGGCCGGTTCCAGTGAAGCGTTACTTGGAGATGGTGAGACAAAACAAAACTGTTTATAGAGGTAACTCCCGGGAATTAGTGTGTAAAAAACAGAAACCACTGGGAGTGCGATAAACGCGCCTATCGGCATCCATGCCAAACACCATGTTCGCTGCGACTCCGATTTTATTTCCCACGTCCAATAACTGTTGTCTTCTATACATGTTCTGGCCGTGTGTATACCGGTCCGCGTTATCAAAGTGCGAACACGGCACTCCAACCGACGACAACTTTGCAGAGATCGAACAAGAAAGTGTATTTACATCAACAACATATAGAACATTCTTCGACACATACAGCTAGACGCCGTGACTAGTTCACATATATTTATGAGGGAGAGGTCCTGTAAAATAACGTAAGACAAAATCGAGAACGAACGGATTTTGTCTGGAATGGCTTCAATGAATAACGTAGATGGTTGATTTGTTCAGTCTAGATCTTGTCACCCATCTTCACCTTCGACGTCTGCAAAAAGAGACCCTGCTTGAAACAAGGCATGGGGGTGGCTGATATACGCTTCCACTACATTGCCTCGATCCTAGTTCTAACTTGCGGAAAATTTCTCTTCGAATTTCGCTTCCTTGCCAAAAACTGCACAAAAAGGAGTCACTTTCATGCAGTGAAGCGAAATTCGGCAAGAGTAGCGACAATTAGTGACAACTTTCCTTTAGAAGACGAAAAGAATAGCGATGTGCTAACTCCAACGATCATGATTCTTTTTTTCTTCATCAATTTGCTTCTTTAAAGTGAGAAAAACGAGGCACCTGGGCTAGCCAAAATGTTGGGGGGGGGGGCAAGGTATTTACCAACTGGCTGGTCACTTTTACCGACTATTCTTTGTAGGAAAATCGACTGACTTGACGAAATATCGACTGAAGTTCCGAAAAACTTACCATTAGGATCCCGACAATGAGACCAAATAGACCAATGGCACTGCCGAAAATTTCGATGATGAGAATCTTCACAAAGAGAGAGGCATCGGCTGCGTCAGCAAGCGCAGCTCCAGAACCGACGATTCCAACGGCGATACCACAAAAAAGGTTTACTAGCCCAACCGTCAGACCAGCACCAAACATGGCATATCCAGAGAAGACATTCTTTTCAATTACGTTTTCGTCATCTGAACTGTACGCCTACAAAAGAGAGTAACTGCAGCCTTCAAATGGTTTAAAATATGCATACTTTGAACATTGTCAAAATTAAATACCATAGCCAAAGTGTCCTTAAGTTTGTGTTCCACTCAAGAATGGGCCGACCTTTGCCACTCCAATTGCGAGCTCTGTAACTGCTTCAACACCCACTCTCGGGTTGCGAAAGATAAAATACTGAAAAATAACCGCTTACAAAGTAAAAGCTCATTCTTGTCCTGGAGAAAGAAAAGCATTATGAGGTTCAACCCTTAGGTGCTTGGTCATTCTTTCACCCCTTCTTGTTCTACTCACTGGAGTCTTCCATCCACTTTCCCACAGAATCTTCTGCTATATCACATTCTGAGAACAATGATTAGAAGCATAACTATAAAATAAATAAACTTACCTCAATCATGCCTGATAGGACAATTGCTATGATAAGTCCATAAATAGCTACTGCTTCACAGAAAATGACTGAGATCAGATTCTTTGTTTTGATCCTGGGAGCTTTAACACCACCTCCAACAATACTTGCTCCTGTTGTGAATATGCCTCTGAAAATAAACTAGAATTTAGCTCTACAATCACTGTGATAGGGTAAAGTTAACCAAGATGGTTAAAATGGTAAAGCTACTTTCACCACCGGTGTGCATGATCTATGCAAAGACTGGCGTCTGTAGCGATAAGGAAGAACAGTCTTGCACAAACGTCGGAGCTCCTGCAACTACCATCACGTAAAAGACCCCAGACAAAACGCGCCACCGGAAAAAGTCCCTTTTCTGAGAGCAAGGTCTCACGGTCAACCACAAACAGTGAATTTCAGCCAAACATCACCAAAAGAAGCAAACACAGAAGGAAAGATGGCAGAATCCAGTTCACTCCAGATTGTCCAAGAACCGTTCCGTATTCCCAAACAAACCAGAAGTGATAAAGCAAAACCTAAGTTGAAGTCTATAACCTGCCGTTTTTTTCAAGAACGGCGGATGCAGTTATGGCACAAAGTGTCGTTTTCTGCACCAGGTTGTAAACGGAAATGTTGTTACTGACCAGAATCGACAGGAACAACCAGAGATATGTCGCTACTATCGCTCCGGGTACTGTAGAAATGGTAACAACTGCCGGTTTGCTCACTCTCCAAAAAACGAGAAGCGTCCTCTCCCACTTTTGCACCCCCCAGCACCCCAGGAAAATTCAGCGCCCCAAAGAACAATGTTCTTTTTCAAATCTGGTCTAAGAAAAAGTTTTCCAACAGCAGATACGATCTCCTCTGGTTCAAGGCACACAGGAAAGTTCAACCCCCCCCCCCCCCCAGTCCTCTCGTCAGGACTACAGACTGGCCAGCGCACACACACAAACAACCGCCACCGCCGTTCCAGTCCAGAGTTTTCCAGAAGTCGAGCTTATCCTCGGAAACAAAAAATGAAAAAGACACCCCACGGCTTGACATCCCCAAAATACAGCTTTCCTCGAATTATTCTCTCCAACGCTAGATCAATTAACAACAAAGTTGAAGAACTAAATCAGGTTCTAATTGATCACAAAATTGACGTTGCATGCCTCACTGAAACGTGGGCAGAAGGCGAAGGATTGCTAAACATTGACGGATACGACAGCATAATTTCTCCTCGACTAGATGCGTCGGGTCAACCCGTTACACATGGTGGTGGCGCTGGAATCGTCTGCAGAAGCAGTATCCCGAAAAGGCAACTTTTCCCACCGATTGACAAAGACCACAAGATCGAGGTAATATGGATCTGGACACGGCCCAAACTGCTTCCTAAAAGTGTCTCCTCAATCATTTACGGTATAGTGTACTACCCACCACGTGGTCCATTCAGGAAACAACTACTCGAGCACCTTCAATTCTCCATAGACTACCTCAGAGGAAAGTATCCATACTCTGGCATTATCATTTGCGGAGACTTTAATGATATCAAAGCTCCCTGGATTGAAACGTCCCTTTTCCTGAAACAAACGGTTAAAATCCCGACACGAGGCAAGAACACCCTTGATTTAATATTCACGTCCCTTCATGAGTACTACATGAGTCCAACTCCACTACCTGCACTCGGAATGAGTGATCATGTAACGATTTTTTGGGAGCCCTTGTCTAGTCTTCCTCTGCCTGCTCGAAAAAAAGTGATATATAGACCAACTTCAACCGAACAGGAAGCCGAATACAAGAGACGACTCGCCGCCCATAACTGGAAGAGTCTGTACAGTCTAACAAATGGAAACGCAATGGCAGACAAATTTTGTTCCGACGTCAATAATATCTACTCCGAAATTTTTCCCGAAAAAACTATTTTCCTTAAAGAACAGGTGAAACCCTGGGTAACAAAAGAAATCCAGTCTCTGATACAGCGAAGAGATGAGCTTTTTCAAGAAGGTGACAAGGATAACGGAAAAAAACTGCGGAACAAAATCGTTAAGAAGTTGAAAAAAGCGAGGAAAGAGTTCGGCAGGAAGTGCGATAAGAAAGTCCTGTCAGCTGATCCTCGCAAGTTTCATAAAACAGTTCAGCAGTTAATGGGAAAAGCGATCCCTAAATTGGAAATCCGGGACGATAACGGAGAGCTACTGTCATCTAGCTCCATAAACGAGCATTTTGCAGCGATTTGCTGCGAACATCCAGGACTCTCCAGCCAGATCTCCCGCCCATCACAGAAATCCCCTCAATTCACCCAGGAGAGGTTTTCCAGATATTATCAAAGTTAAACCCAAGAAAAGCTACGTATCCTGGTGAAGTTCCCATCCGTTACGTGAGAGAGTGCGCAAATGAGCTTGCCGAGCCATTGGCAGCCGTCTTTAACCAGTCTCTTGTCGAAGGAATCTTCCCCAAGCACTTTAAGCTGGCATACATCACCCCAATACCAAAGAAAGGGACCCCAAAATCCGTGAACGACCTTCGACCAATATCTAAAACGTCAGTTTTTTCAAAAGTTTTCGAACAGTTTATCTTTAAATGGCTGTACGAAGACGTTAAAGACAAACTCGATGAGCGACAGTACGGATTTCGTCCAGGCTGCAATACTTCCCATTACCTGGTTCAATATATCCATGACGTTCTAAAGCACCTGGAAACTGAGGGCTCATTTGTTGACACCCTAATCATGGACTTAGTCAAAGCTTTCGATTTTCTGGACCACAATGTAGTTATCGAAGAAGCTTCTACGATGGGAGCCAGAAGATTTGTGCTGAGAATGTTGGCAGATTTCCTTCACGAAAGAAGCCAGTGTGTCCAACTAAGCCAAGAAGACATCTCAACCTCATTGAACATCACTTGTGGAGCGGCGCAGGGAAGCAAACTAGGGCCTCTCGCCTTCATTATAGTGATAAACAAGCTCATCATTGAGTATCCAAACCGCTACAAATTTGCAGACGATTTGAATGCTGCCATCTTTCGATCTCTTTCTGATCCACATTCCAACGATCCCGTGAAGACCTTGCTGAGGGAGATCAACTCGCAAGCAGCTAACTCTAAGCTGACATTAAGCATCGAAAAAAGCACCATCTTCAGGATCAACTTTCTAAAACGTGAGGTCCCTCAAATTGGTGACACCAACCTCAAAACTGTGAAAACAGTCAAGGTGCTTGGCGTCCACATCGATGATGACTTAAAATGGGGATCCCAGATAAATGCACTCTGTACACAGGCATCTCTGCTTCTACGGTCCTTCAGTCAACTCAAACGGTTTGGCTTTAAAACAAACGTTCTCATTATTTGCTATAAGACTTATGTGCGCCCTGCAGTTGAATACTGTTGTCCAGTATGGCACTGCGGTCTGACTCATGAACAAAATGACAGACTAGAAAACGTTCAGAAACGGGCCTGCAAAATAATACTTGGATATGAATACATTGATTATGAAACAAGCCTAGAACAACTCGGATTACAACTCCTATCAGAACGGCGCCATGACTTAGTCATGAATTTCGGAAGGAAGTGTTTGTCAACAGAAAAGCACAGGGGGATTCTGCCTGACTACGCAGTAAAAAATGGTGAACAAGCACGCACCAGAACGGCAAATAAAGTAACGCTACAAACCCACCTAGTCACTCTTGTGATAGATTCCTTAACTCATTTGTGCCATACTTCGTGAAGTTTTTTAACAAGTGAAGACACGTAAAATGTTTTGACAATTAATCTAATATTACATATTTTATATTTTTATGTTTGACATACCGTTTAATTTTGTTTATTTTTCATGTTGACATACCATTTAATTTTGTTACAAGTTATAAGTCGTACAAGTTTTAAAACGAATTGTAAATATCAATTATATTTTGTTTAAGTTGACAGTCCTATGTTATCATGTTGTGAAACAGATATTCAGGAATAAATGCGATGATTGATTGATTGATTGTACTGTAGTTCAATCTAGACTAGTAAAAACCCAAAATACAATAACACCGACAATCTATGGTTGAATACTTACAAAGCAGCACCAATCACTGATAAAAAGACAGCCAAGGCAACACCCATAGCTGCCCACATATAAGGTGATATTTCTGACAACCACCATCCTATGTGTATCCTCTCTCCTTTGCCAGTTAGAGTGTAATAGAGGGCTGAAAAAAATGCATTCAAGATTTAGGGATGAGGCGTTAAGAGATGGGTTGTAACACAAAGTGTTTTCCATCATTCTAACAATAGTAACTAGTAGTTACTATTTTCTTTCCAACCTCGTGAAAAGTTACTATACTGACCGTTCCAACGTTCTCAAAATATTAACTATTTGCTTACCGCGCTCAGGAGCGTAGTTAGCACGGTGGACACGCGACGAAGACCTGATCAGCCTGCGAAACGACATTTTAAGGAAGATAGACAAACGCATTCCAGCCTTGACACCAAGAAGCCTGGATTCTTCACGTCATGCATAGTAACTAAGGCACGCAGGGTAGTTAGAACATGATCATGATAAGTTATTAGGGACAAGCAAAATCTTTTTGGCTCCTAAATGCAGCTTAGGGAAGTTTTAAGAGAACAAGACCCAATAGAGATTGATTTTGCAATTTACGAAGGCTAAAATTCATTCAGCAAGTCAGAACTCCAGAAAAAAAGTCGAAGCATTTCTTCTGGTTTGCTCTAGCAAATATTGTGTGTGGGTCCCCACAAACTGGGGTAATTTCAGGGAGCGAGTTTTTGCTGTCCAACAATGTGTCCATCCCATTGAAAACTAAAAGCCAAAACTAAAACTTCATGTTGTTGACACTTTAAAGATAATCTACATAGCCACATTGTCTGACTCCTGCAGTCATGATAAAAAAGTATGTCTCAATACCAAAGTTTCTTTTTCGTTTTACTCCTTTGATACCCAAGATGTAGGCTTTCTAGTTCAACATGAAATAAAGTGTCACAATACGGTAATCTAAAATGGTCATATTAAAAGATTAAAACCTTTAAGGATTAGGAGTTTCGTTTAGGTGTATTGCTGAGAGCTACTTCATACTCCAGAAGCACTGCTCACTATGCCCAAGAATTCTCACACAATCATATGATTGAAAGGCTTTTGTTCCGCCAAAATGAGGAGACAAGAAAAGGAAAATAAGTACAAAGGTTAAGGCGTTTACAGTACAAATATCAATTGAGAAGACCTTTGTCTCCTAGGCTTTCAGGCACGGACATTGACTCTCTTGTAGGCCTACTGTAACTATGCGGGATGCTGTGACTTCATTTCTGTCACAACAGTACAAAAATTTCTGAATTAAGAAAGATTTAACAGTCGGTATGAGTTTAAACACACAACCTTTCAACAGGTCTAACTGATCTAGACAGGTTCTGGTGCATCTAAGGTAGAAAACTAATTCCATAGGGAGCATACAGTCAAGTACACTAGCCCTTTTTCATTCACACATGCCTGAGTGCTAGACGTCTAGCACTTAGCCACGGTGCTAGACGTTTGAACACTGTACCATGAAATCCATGCATGGTGCATGGATTTCAGCATGCAGTGCACACATGAACAAGACCAAAGGTGTCTTGTCTTTGCCAGGCTAATCATCAGAGAAAACCGAGTTCAGATATTCTATCTACCTATCTATCTATACCTCTATATGCCATATCTATTTTGACGATACTGACCGAAACTTCCTGCTTTACTACTACTGACAAATTTGCGGTTTCGCCCGAATTCGAGCGAACTACTATTCCAGCAGAAAAAGAAAATTCAGAAACGAAACCAGCGGATCTCCTTATCCCTATAAAGAACATCTAATCAACTTTAAATAAAACTTTGAAAAAAAAATGCGGGTACAAAAGGATTCCGGACTACTTATATGTCCGGGTAAAAAATCCTATATAGACTCAGCGTCTCTTCTTACCCCTAAATCTACCATCTAATTACTTTTAACATATTTTCTGGTTCTGGCCGGTTTACAGGCGAACTAGTTGTCCGGCGAGAAAATGATTTTCACCATCGGGTTCAGCATGTCTTCTTACCCTAAAACAAACATTTAATCAACTTCGAATGAAACTGTTACTCCGAACCACCTTTCCGGTTTTGGCCGGATTCCGGAACTGCTTGTCCTGCGAGAAAATGATTTTCACCATCATGCTCAGCATGTCTTCTTACCCCTAACTCAAACATTTAATCAACTTCAAATGAAACTTTTACTTTTAACAAACTTTCCGGTTTTTGCCGGATTCCAGACGAACTACCTGTCCGGAGGGAAAATGATTTTCACCATCGTGCTCAGCATGTCTTCTTACCCCATAATCGACAATCACATTAGCTGTTTAAAAATATTTGTTTGTCCCTTAACTGAACCCCATCCGACACCCCCAAATATAGGGCTAGAGAGCCTTACCCTTGACCCAAACATCCTCACCCCAAGTTTCATCAAAATATCTCACTCCCTTCAAGAGTTATTGTGCTTACAGACGGACGGATGGACAACTTTTGCGATGTCATAGGTATCCCTCCACTTACGTTTGGAATCCCAAAAAACACAATTGCTATTGTTAAACATAAATAACGATAGAAATTGTGCTTTTTCATGTGTGCACTATATGCTGAAATCCATGCACCATGCATGAATTTCAAGGTACAGTGGTCTAGCGCTCAGGCATGGTGCTAGACGTTTGAGCACCATGACTGAAAACGGGCTAGTGTACAAGACTGGGTGCATACGGAAATAGAGAACAACAGAAATAGTAAAGGCTCCAGTAGCCTAACACTCAAAATGCATGGCATACAAATAAATGTGCTAGAAAAAATAAAATCACAGTAAGTTTATGTTCCTTCAATGTTTTACTTCCACTCTTCCAGCACTAGCTGCGTTTTTGCATTCCTGTGGACTGTAGCCGTAGCAGTTGGCCTGTGTGCTAATAGGTCGTTTTTGCACGCTGTTCGCTGTAGACTTTGTCCTGTGGGTTCGAACAGCAAAAACACATTATAAGCTGCTCAAACGGACAGTGGCGGGAAATTTTAAACTTTTTAAGCTTACTTCCTGGTTCAAAACTAGTATGCTAACTAACCCAGTGTGCTCTTCTAGACACACCTCAACCTACAGCTACAAAAAATGTGGCACCGACTATACACAAAAAAATTCCCCGAATACAGAGATTTGACAAGCAAACAATCATTCACAATACTGACATTTAACTTTGCAAAATTCATTTTTGTATTCCAGAATCTCCAGATGCTCAGCATCCTCCATTTTTTTGAACTGAACGTTGTATTTAGAACCGAATGGAGGAAAAGCTACAGTTTAAGGAATTTTGGTGATCACGAGTTGGGGTACTTCCGAATGTGCTTTGACCATGAAACTTGGCCGGCCGTGCTATGACCATGAAACTTGGCAGGCATGTCAGGGACTCATCAGATTGGCTTAAAAATAGTCCCTCCCCGATCTGATCATCGCTGTGGGAGGAACAGTTGTCAGTGAGTGGAATAACCATTTCAGATGTACTAGACCAAGCCCATTTTCTGTTGAGATGAGTATCGGGAGAGAGATCCAGCCTTGACAACTGCAAACCGTATCTGAAAAACATGCTAACTGTTCTTACAAGTGCCATGTGCCATATGAGCTTCCAGCTTTTGTTAAAAGGAACCAAGGACAACGGCATCAAGAAGGCCTTTGGCCGTAGCCTGTGGATTTCGTTCTTTGGCCGTTGGACTGAGGAGTAAAAAGCAAACAGGCTACAGGGAAAGGTTTGCCAAAACACCTAATAAGCACAACTGCTAATCACAGGCATACTGTAAGGCATGCAAAAACGCAGCTACTTTTTTGAAACTCAAGCTTTTTCTTTTTCGCAAAAGTTCAGAACCATTTAAATATGTTTTATGAGCCATGGGGAGGCACTTACCAAATACTGTTATAGTTGTAAGGAGCACACCGAAGAAGGAATAACCCGAGACGCAGGAATATGACCGACCCATCTTCCTGATCTTTTCTCAGCTTCCACTGAGATCCTGTAGTCACAAGACTTCTTGTTTATATTTACCCGCAGCTTATGAAGGTAATGAAATGAAATTAAGCACCGCAAACCCTGTAAAACTCTTTACCTCTGTGTTGTGTCTCTAAGAATGGCAGATAGTTCAAACAATTTGTCCCATGACTTTCAGGGTCCAGTTTTTTATACTGTTGGTTTTTCTCGGATGCTGTTCAAATGTCGTGTTCCTGGAGTTACTCACTAAGTAAATCGTCAGCCTATTAGGACTGTACATGATGAATAGAGTGATTTTAAGACTGAATGATGACTGAATTGAATTAATCTGAATGTGACATCTGAAACCAGTCTGAAACTTATATGTGGTATTTCCATCATGTTTCAATCTAGTAAAAACATTCTCAAAATTCGGATGTCCCTGGGATACTTTACAATTGTCCAAAAAATCATAGAAATATCTTGAAAGAATATCTACAGGAGGGGTATCCAACCGCGAATCAGCCTCAAATTTACTCAACCCCGAGTCTGGCCTAAATAGGTTGGAAGGAAGTTTCAGTGCAGTGCGAACAAGGTCCTATCTGTCAAGAAGGAAACCCTGAGTGACCCAAGACCTGTTTTGGACTGCACAGAAATTTATATTCATATTCGTTGAAATTCATATTTATAATACTTTTAGTAGGGTAGCTACTAAAAAAATAACTTTCAAATTCTGATCTTTTGGTGACAGGATTATGATTATCCTGAACTTTAGCTTTGGTTTCAGCTCAGCAATACATCTCTAATTTGCTGCTACGTATCCCAATTCTTGATTTGAAAAACACTAATTACAATGGGAGCTTTTTGGCAGCATGCCAGCACGTGTTCAAAAATTGTGTAGTTTTGCTAAAAAAATATTCTGAGAATGATGACATCACACAGCAATGTTGGTACAAATGCATGGCGGCTGCCATTTTGTCTTGTAATTCTTATTGAAACTGGGTGTCAGTTTTTATATTGGGAGCAGAGGAAGGTGGATTATAAGAGAAACTAGGAATATGATGCTCAAGTTCGAAGAACCAGCTATTCACTGGTGTAGCCAGTTTTGGATATTCAGTCTTAGGTATCAATTAATTCTTATAGAGAAGTTCAGGTACTTTTTTGTATACCTTAGATTACTTGCAATTATATAATGATAACATAAGGACATATTACTGATGGACTTATTAAATTAAAGATTTTTTCCTGAATACAGTGGTATATTTGAAAAATTTTTATCAGCTGTTTTAGACTGAAAAAAAAAAAAATTATGATAAATTCTTAGTAATTCATTTTTCATTACAAAAAAATCGGCAAATTGGCGCTACTTTCGGGTAGGGCTTTTTGTGGCTACCCTACATTTAGGACAAACAAATATTTGAATCAAGAACTTACTAAACAACAAGCTCTATCCTCAGCTCTCTTTATTTTTGAACTAGCTCTAACACCCACACTCTTCTCCAGATTGAAAGAGATTATTACCTTTTCCCAATTGAGGAAGAAAACCTAGACAAACTTACCCTGTTGGTCAGCAAACCTTTCAGACTGGATAGAGATTACCCAGGACGTTAGACTAGCAACCCTATGCTTTGGGGCACTGTAAGGGAATTTAGAAATCGGTATAAAAGGACGGATTTCCAGTTGGGAAGTCAGTTCAGCCGGGAGCTCAGTGGAGCCCAGAACTAAGAAACAATTTCAGTGACATTGTTCAGTGAAGTAACCCAACTCCAATGTAAGTAGATACAAAATAAATGGGCTTTATTTATTGACATCACCTTCGGAAAGACTCAGTGCATTAAAAAAGATCAGTGATGCCTGGCTTTCGTGCCAGTCTCCCTGCTGGGGACGTTATGTAAATAGTATTAAATAAGTATATTCAAACAATAAAAGAACTTGAACTTGATTAAAATTCTAGACCAGTCACTGCCGTCACCACGCTCGCCCGCTACACCTAACCACGCCCACCTCAGGCCCACCTTAACTAACCCTTCACGCCTACACACCACCGTTCACACTCTATCATAAAGGGTTTTCAGGCCAAGTTCGAAGTAATAAAAACTCGAGGTTTGATACCCCTCCTGTACTCTTCTTCTTTTTTTCCAATATTTTCCTTCTGACTTATTTTGACAGTATTCCCAGTTTAATATAGCCTAGGCCAATACAATAACAACCCCAAAACTTGAGCTGAGATATACTTCTGTCATGGCAGATATGCTTACTTACAATTCTGATTTCTTGTTCAGAATAGCCTACTCTTATCCTATTGGCTACTAAAAAAGTCTTGAAGTTGATTGGCTTGTTTTCATCTGCTTTTTGGGATCCCAAAACGTAAGTGGAGAGATACCTATGACATCGCAATAGTTGTTCGTCTGTCCATCCGTCTGTCTGTCCGTCTGTGTGTGCTATAACTCTCGAAGGGAATGAGATATTTTGATGAAACTTGGTGTGAGGATTCATTGGGTCAAGGGTAAGGTCAAGTTCGTAGATGGGCTCTGTAGCCCTACATTTAGGGGTGGGGGTTCAAATTAAGGAACAAACAAAATATTTTTAAACAGCTAATTTGATAGTCGATTATGGTGTAAGAAGGCATGCTGAGCACGATAGTGCAAACCATTTTCTCGCCAGACAAGTAGTTCGTCCCGAATCCGGCAAAACCGGAAAGTTGGTTAAAAGTAAAAGTTTTATATCAAGCTGATTAAATGATCGATTTTGGGGTAAGAAGACATGCTGAACACGATGGTGAAAACTATTTTCTCTCTGAAGAAGTAGTTCGTCGGGAATCTGGCAAAAACCGGAAAGCTGGTTAAAAGTAAAAGTTTCATTTGAAGTTGGTTAAATGTTCGATTCAGGGGTAAAAAAACATGCCACGATGGTGAAAACCATTTTCTCACCAGACAACTAGTTCACCCGGAATCTGGCCAAACCCGAAAATTTCTTAAAAGCAAAAGTTTGATTAGATGACAGATTAAGGGGTAAGAAAAGAGGCTGAGTCTGTATATGACTTACTAGTTTGGTGTAACAAAAACTCGATGGTAATTAACAGTGACAAGTGCGTAGTTTTGCATTACCTTCAAAAACAGTCAGTGAGTTATAATTATTTTATTGCTGGTAATATTTTGAAGTCGAAAGAGTCAGTTAAAGACCTTGGTGTTGTTTTCGACACAGGATTGAAGTTTGATAAGCATGCTAGTATTGCTTCAAGGAACGCTAATCACCGTCTGCTGATGATAAAGCGGAGTTTCTCTAAGTTTAATACAAGGAATTTTGTGACATTGTATAAGACAATGGTGCGACCATTAGTCGAGTATAACTCTTCAGTTTGGAATCCCGTAAACAAAACAGACCGGTCCCGAGTAGAGAGGGTTCAGCGCCGGGCCACAAAATTAATTCCATACCTACGGTACTCTACCTACGATTACAGAATGAGACATCTTAATCTACCTTCATTGGAGTTCCGTCGGGATCGCAACGACATTCTGAACACTTACAGAATTCTCAACTCGGTAGATAATTTGGACAAAAAACAGTTTTTTGAGTTTAGTTCATATCAGTCAACCCGTCAGCATTCTTTGAGGTTATACCCACCAAAAATAAACCGGAAAATTGGTCAACGTTCATTTTGTTACCGTGCATGCCAGACATGGAATGGTTTATCGGAGGAGACCGTTTCCCAACCAAATTTACTTTCATTCAAACAACATCTTGCTGGTACAACGTTCTGCAATAGCGCGTATGTGAACCCTTTTTAGTTTATATTTGTTATATGTTAAGTGTGTAGTGCAGTGTTGAAAAATGTAGTAAACATCTGTGTGCTTGTAGAGAGAGAAGCTTCGGCTTAACGTCTTTTTTCTATTAATAAATAAATAAATAAATAAAATATGACAATCGTTTTTTAACCGGACATATAATTAGTCCGGAATCCGGTTGTAACCGAATTTTTTTTAAGTCAAACTTTTATTCAAACTTGATTAGATGTCCTTCCTTCCTTCTATGGTATAGTCTTTGGGATCCACTGACCCTTCTAGACTTTTTCTTGCTGAAGCTTGGCTAAACTTGAGAAGCTGGGCTCAAGGGAGGGTCCTCTTGCCTGGTCAATGACGGTGGTTGGATGGATTTGTTCCAACATCAAGGACGCTGGATTTGTTTCTGAATTTTCTTTTTTTGCTGGACTAGTAGTTTGCTCGGAAAAAGCAGGAAGTTCGGTCAATATCGTCAAAATAGATATGGCTTATAGAGGAATATCTGAACTTGGTTTTCTCTGATGACTAGCCTGGCGAAGACTGGATCTGGCGAAGATAAGACCCTATTCTCTGAATCAAATATTATAATTTTGGGATCCCATGGACACCTTTGGTCTTGTTCTTCTTGTCCACTGTTTTATATACCTCAACAGAATATTTTCAGCATCATAATGTAACCTTTGTTTTCAAATTAGGATGGAATTAAAAACAGATGCAAAAAGTGTGTGATCCTGTGCTCAGTCTGCTGGCTAAGGTTAAACATTGGAATTCGAACACACCGAAATTCGAACACATTGATTGAACAATTCAAATCGGATACTTTATTTTATTTTCACAAATAGTCAGAGCACTTGCAAAAAATAGAATAGCCAAAAGTCGAGAAAACCCAAAAATCAACTGCCGCTAGCTTTTAGCAATGCTGTAACCTTTTCACGCAAGGAAATTCTTATCAAAGGTTGCCCAAATTTTAGTTTTTGATTGTTTGGAAATGATTTCGTAAGCAATACACACTGATTCAGAAATATCTGGCAATGACTTCTGTTGGAATACTTGTGCAAAGAATATTTACTCGGACATAGTATTTCATTTGTGTCCGACATGTAGGCTACCTATTCGAACAACAGGATTGCAGCTGTTCGTGACTAAAAGCATATCAAACAAAGTATTTTTACCTTTATTTTATCATTGGTAAATGTTCAGTACCGTAGCTGTCTGAGACGGTCATTCCATGTCCGAGTATGAAAACAGAAGGGCGCTACTTCCAAGCCAGAAAGCTTTTGTTTACATAGCCAATAAAACCTGGGACAGGCAACAAAAACGTGCAAAATTCCAACCTAAGTTCACAAGCTGTAAATACAAGGCTGTCCTCGCAAAGGTCAAAGAAGAAAAATAACGTGAATACCTGTCAGAATTTCAAGGCTTTGCTGTATGAGCAAAGTATCTCTGCAAACTATGAAACAAACTACCCTTTATGTTTAGTCCAATCCTTGGCATATAAACTTGACCAGGATTTGGTATCCTTTAATCTTTGTTCAGGTATAATCTTTGTAGGTTAACTTGCCTGGCTAACTGACCCAGCAAAAATTAAAACACTTTTATTGTTCGGAAGGTATGATCCTGGAGCTGGAAATGTTATCACATTTTCACAGTTCATGTTTGTATCACTTATTGGATTCGTCCACACAATGGATTTTGGAAGAAGAAAGTCGGCCATCCCAGTCAGGTTTGTTATTAATGTTTTCTGAGATGCACGTCTGATTCTTCAACCTGTCATTGATTCAGCTAATAGTGGGAGTGGATATGTTCTCTTGAGTGAAATATTATGTCACCTTTTTCCTTCAGAACCTTATAGTTCTAAGGAAAAAGTATAATTGTTATCAACAGTTTTTAAGCAAAGAGGATTGGGTTTGAGTTAACCAGCCGATAATCATATCTGAACAAGAAAATTTAATTTTGTCCGGGTTCAGGGACGGTGATGGCTGCAACACACACAAGCCATACTGTATGATTGCTATGTCCCTTCTCGCCTGCAAACGGCTTCGAAAACATAAGGTGCATTCGTTGCACTCAGGACTGTCTCTGGTGTTTTGTCACCAGTATTTATTTATTTATTTATTCATTTATTTCCCTCAGAACTGAGGAGTACAAAATAATGTATAAAAAGAACTATGCCTAAACCATCTGATCCATTCATTAACACATAAATACTATAAAAAATACACTCGATGTCCAATTAAGTTACAATTATGTACGCACTATTTTATTCACTTGTTAAAAAATGGGTACAGGTTGTGGGTTTGGAGGGAGTGTCCGAGGCTTCTCTTATAACGCGTTTTCTGGTTCGCCGGTGAGTTGATGAAAACTTGCTAACTTCTCGCTGAAGCCGGGCTTCCGAGCAGGTTCTGGTTAGTCCTCACCAGTGAGGTAAAACCTGACACCGGTTATTTCAAAAACGGTTTATAAGACTGGTGAGTAGCCTAGTCACCGGTGGATGCAAAAACGGCTATAAGAAAAACCGTAGACCACCGGTGAGAACTGCCGTGACAAAGAACGGAGCTATAAGTTAAGATATAATGGAGCCAGCCAAGCTAGGACACTCAGAGAGAGCACCATTCTGTTCATTTTAATTCAGTGTCTTGTTTACTTTCTTACAGGGAGTACTTGATGCTAGTAGTCATGTTCTTCCTCGTGAGTGTGACGAATAACTACGCCTTGAACTTCAACATATCAATGCCGCTTCACATGATCTTCAGAGCTGTAAGTTCAAAACCTATAGTTACACTTATTTGCGTCTAGGATGTGTTTGTTAATGGTCCAGCAAAAATTCCGTGGCCGGGTTTCCTGCACTTTTTGTGAGTTCTGGCTGGCTAGCTGGCTTAAGTTCATTATAACTTAACAGTTCTGGCTGGAAAATTTGAGTAACAGTAATATAATGCATCATAGAAACTTTCGCCTCTACATATGAAAATTGACAATCCAGCGATGGACCGCTAGAATCTGACCTTCTGTCCGTAACAGTTGACGAAACCTGAATACTCTCACATGAAAGTGATGATGGTGCTGAAAATCTATGCAGGAGGTCCGTACCCGTACCCCTCTACTCTGATCGTCTGTTCGCCCCATGATGGGTAAGCCTATTCTTGAAATGAGTAGGTCGACAGTAAGCATATGAACGATATACGCGTATGCTAAGTTCGCAGTTCAAGAGTTATGGATGTGTACAAGCTATTTCCTGCGGTGATCGCAGAGCCTTCACTACCTGGAACTGTGCATTGGTCAGAATATTGACAACCAAATGCTATATTCTGACACAGGACGTTAAACAAGAAGCAGAAAGCTTCTGCAGCTGATCGCGAACCTGTCGTTGATTTAGATTAACATCTGCTGTGCTTTGTTTTTCTACTATCAGCTTTCTTGACAGTTTTTGTGGCACTTGCCTTCCGTGCCAAGTGCCATATACCGATGACTTTTCCGTTAGTCTGTCGGTCGGTCGGTCAGTCCGGTGATCGCGAGTTATGGTACATCCAGATTTGCTAGGAAGATGAAACTTTGCAGGCATATTAAGGACCGACGAAACTAACTTGGAAATAGTCACTTTCCAAATCCGCCATCGTGGGGAAGTTGAGGGAGGGGGAATCGGGAATATTGACTTTTGAACGGGGGATTGGGCCTTAATGAAACTTGATATTTGGAAAGATCTCGTGTCTCAGATGTCATACTTCAAGTAAGGAACGGATCCGGTGGCTATTGGGGAGTTGGAGGGGGGGGGGGGGATCTTGTGACACGTCCAGAGTGAAAGGATCGGGATGAAATTTGGTGGAAGAACAAGCCCAAGCCCTAGATACATAATTTACAAGACCGGACCGGATCGAGGCACTGTGGGGGGAGTTGGAGGAAGGGTTCCGAAATTCCGATGATCCAGAATAAGGTGCTTCCAGATGGGCTAGGAGATGAAACTTGACGGACGTGTCTGGGACTCCACCGTCTTTACTTAAGAACAGTCGTTTCTCCGATTCGACCATCGTGGGCGGAGTGGAGGGAGGAGGAATCCCGAATCTTGATATATGTGTATAACTGTCGGTTCCTGATGAAACTTGAAATTTGGAAAGACCTCGTGCCTCAAAAGTCTCATTTCAACTCCGGAACGGATCCGGTGACTTTGGGGGAGTTGGATGGGGGTGGGGGCGGAAATCTTGTGACGACAAGTTCAGAGTGGAGGGATCGGGACTAAACCCGGTGGGAAGAACAAGCAAGACACCTAGGTACATCGTTGACAGAACCGGACCGGATCTGGGCACTGTTGGGGGTGTTGGAGTCTCGAGGGAGGGTGGGGGACTGAAAAATTCCAGTGATCACGATTTAATGTACTTCTAGATATACTAGGACTATGAAAGTGTGCTGTCACATTACAGATCCAACAAGATTGACCGAAAAGTAGTCATTTACCATATCCAACCACCCTAGGGGGGGGGGGGAGGGAGGGAGGGAAATTCCGCTAACTTGAGGCACGTATAACGTTCAAACCGGTGATCACATCTAAATGAAACTTCATAGTTGGGAAGAGTACATGCCTCTGATGTCTTATTTCGACTCCGGATCGGATTTCTTGATCTCCTTAAATTGCTGATCTTAACCGCAATGTCATGATCCCGAAGGGCCCGTGCTCGTTTGTGCCTCAAGGGTTTTGCTTACAAAGGAATTCCTAGTCCTCTTAAAGTACGCATCTTACCTGCAAAGTGAAAACTATACATTTTCATGGTCCCCAAGGGCCCATGATAGTTTGCGCCTTAGAGGTTTTACTTACAAATGAACTCCTAGCCTCCGTAAAGTGCGCATCATAACTGCGAAGAAATATATACTAATCGAAGAAACGATTATTTTCATGATCCCCAAGGGTCTATGACCATTTTTGCCTCAAGGGCTTTGATTGCAAATGAGTTCCGTAAAGTACTCATGTTAACCGCAAAATACAAAATATGCTTTTTGGGATCCCAAAACGTAAGTGGAGGGATACCTATGACATCGCAAAAGTTGTCCGTCTGTCCGTCCGTCCGTCCGTCCGTCCGTCCGTCCGTCTGTCCGTCCGTCTGTAAGCACGATAACTCTCGAAGGGAACGAGATATTTTGATGAAACTTGGTGTGAGGGTTCGTTGGGTCGTCGGACCAGTCAAGTTCGTAGATGGGCTTTGTAGCTCTACATTTAGGGGTGGGGGAGGGGATTCAAATTAAGGGACAAACAAAGTGTTTTGAAACAGCTAATGTGATAGTCGATTATGGGGTAAGAAGACATGCTGAAGACGATGGTGAAAACCATTTTGTCATCGGACAAGTAGTTAGCCCGGAATTCGGCCAAAACCGGAAAGTTTGTTGAAAGTAAAAGTTTTATTTGAAGTTGATTAGATGTTCGATTTAGGGTTAGGAAGACATGCTGAAGACGATGGTGAAAATTATTT
This sequence comes from Branchinecta lynchi, assembly GCA_023053575.1. Lineage (NCBI taxonomy): Eukaryota > Metazoa > Arthropoda > Branchiopoda > Anostraca > Branchinectidae > Branchinecta > Branchinecta lynchi. The sequence goes on from JAKZAP010000006.1 coordinate 18,917,038, forward strand.
TCTTGATGGACAAGTATTTTGCCCGGAATCCGGCCCAAACCGGAAAGTTTGTTGAAAGTAAAAGTTTTATTTGAAATTGATTAGATGTTCGATTTAGGGGTAGGAAGACATGCTGAAGACGATGGTGAAAACTATTTTCTCGACGGACAAGTATTTCGCCCGGAATCCGGCCCAAACCGGAAAGTTTGTTGAAAGTAAAAGTTTTATTTGAAGTTGATTAGATGTTCGATTTAGAGGTAGGAAGACATGCTGAAGACGATGGTGAAAACTTTTTTCTCGACGGAGAAGTGTTTCGACCGGAATCCTGCCCAAACCGGAAAGTTTGTCAAAATTAAAAGTTTTCTCTGGAGTTGATTAGATGTTCGATTTAGGGCAAGAAGACATGCTGAACACTTATGTGAAAACAAGTTTCTACCCGGACATGTATAGTTCGTCCGGAATCCGGCCAAATCTGGAAAACTGTTGGAAGTCAAAGTTTTGTTTCTAGTTGATTAGATAAGCGATTTAGGGATAAGAAGAAATGCTGAGTCCCTGTATGACAATCATATTTTACCCGGACATATAGTTCGACCGGAATCCGGCTGGAATCGGAAAATTTGTTATAAGCTAAATTTCTGTTTGAAGTTGATTAGATGTTCATTACTGGGGAAAGAAGATACCCTGAGTTCGTGTTTGAGCTTTCTTTTTTCGCCGGACAAGTAGTTCTGGAGTTCGGCCGGAACCGGGAAATTAGCAGAAGTGTCAGGAAGTTTTCGTCAAAACAGATATGATAGGCGTAAACACACATGCTGAATCCAAATCTGAACTTGATTTTCTCAGGTGATTAGCTATTTTGCCTTAATCTGTTTCTGAATTTTAATTGTAAAAATTTTCAAGGAGTCTGGCGAAGACTGGATCTGGCTAAGACAAGACCCTGTTGTCTGGATCAGATATTGAATTTTTGGGATCCCATCGAAACCTTTGGTCTTGTTACTAAACGATATATTGTCATGATCCCAGAGCGCAAATGATTATTTGTGCCTCAAGGGTTGTGCTTACTGAAGAATTCTTAGTCTCCTTAAAGTGCGCATAATCGCTTTAAAGTGCAAAAGAAACTTTCGACTAAACGACAGATTTTTATGATCCCAAGGGCCTATGTTCATTCGTTTTGCTTACGAAGGATTACAGTAAACCCACCATGAGTTGACAAACTCCCACAGTCATCCTCTGACTCAACTTTGCAAGTGCCATCTCAGCTTCTACCTCTTGTTATTTTGCAAGGCCCAGGCTAATCCGTTTTGACAGAGGAACCAGCAAAGAAAGCCTGATACCAAGGAATTGAATAATATCAGCGTCCTCCTGGTACCTTTTGCAGTGCGACAAAAAATGAAGTTATATGTTGGTCGAAGATGTTTAACGTGTGCCTGTTTCTTTTTGTAGGGTTCCCTCATGGCAAATATGATTATGGGCATAATTTATTTGAAGAAGAAATACAGTCTTCAGCAGAAAGTTGGCGTGGCGATGATCTCGTTGGGGATTTTTCTCTGCACTGTTGCATCTAGTCAGAAAACTGCAGCTGAAATAGCAGAAAATGTTCCAACCTCTAATATGGATCTCTTCTGGTGGTTTATAGGTAAGAAGCTCGAAAGTCTTAATTTTGCCCCCAGTTGTAGCTAGTAAGCTGGAGTAGCGCAAACAGAAATCTTTCGACTCGGTAGATTTTCTTGCATAGACTGCAAAAAGGGCATGTAATAATGATTTTCTCAAGGACAGTATACTACAATTATTTTTCTGTCTTTCCTTCTACCTAAACCGGTTTCGTTTAGTAGTTGTGGATAACTTCTTTTTATGGGACTTGCAGCTTTGCTTAAGTGTCGTATACCGACCAGTTTTCCGTGTGTCTGTCTATCGGTCCTGGGATCGCGAGTTAGAGTACTTCCAAACGTACTAGGACGATGACACTTGGCAGGCATAACAGGACTCGACCAGATTGACTCTGAAAAGTCATTTCCCCGACCCAACCATCCTGGAGGCGAAGCGCGATGCCAGCGCGAACCTTACCTGATTTACATGCTACCTGCCCTTGCAATAGCCCAATGTCATGGCCCAGGTTGCTGTTCCCACTGCCCAAAGTTTGTTTTCAGATTTTTTTTTCTTGCGAAGTTCTGCCAGATATCTGATCAGATTGAAGTTCGAAATTTTTGGGCCAAGGAAAACCAGGCCGGGCCCCGTTATTCCCATTAATCCCATCATTGCAGGTTGTCAGTTCATATTTTGGTGGGAGTAGGAACTAATTTCCGACAGGAAAAAATCCGGGCAGTGAAAATCAAATGGTCAAGTGAAAGTTTTGAGAAGCTCGTAACTTTTTTGCCTCGTACCACCCTTAAGAAAACAACTATTTCGCTTTTTGTCTTTTCTCTTGCCCATTATTGCAGGTTGTCAGTTTTAATTTTGGTGGGAGTAGGAACTACTTTCTGACAGGAAAAAATCCGGGCAGTGAAGTGAAAGTCTTGAGAAGCTCGTAACTTCTTTGCCTCGTACCACCCTGAAAAAAAAACTCTTTCGATCTCTGTCTTTTCTCTTGCTGATTACCGCGGTGGTCCAGTTTTCTGTGTTTTTTGGCCGCTTTCCGAAGAAGATGCCAAAACACCTCTACGGTTCGATTACGAGATGCATCTGCCTTGCGGTCAGTTTTTTGCGGTACAACAGTTCAGCAGGTTGGCGTACTTATTATGCGACAAGGGCGAAAAGGAAAATCCTGCATGGACTTGGGATAAATAGGGCGTTAGAAATAATAATGAGCGATTGTTCAGGCCTTCCGTTGATTTTTAAGACGTGTCCATGATTTTGCAGGAATAAGTCTCCTGACGTTCGCGCTCTTTGTCAGCGCAAGAATGGGTATCTACCAGGAAGTCATCTACGGTCAGTTCGGGAAACATCCGAATGAGTCTCTTTTCTTCATGGTGAGTTTACTTTCAAATAGACTGTGTGTGCTGAGTCGCCGTCTTTGGGGAGTGGCGCCTGGGAAAAGAAGCTTATAATGGGAACCCAGTGGAGTGGGTCTCCGAGAAAAAGCGCAACTTACTGTGTTTGCCGCCCGATTCGACTCATCCATGACAAGCGTTCAATGATCCAGGTGCTTAGATAGATAGATATATATTTACTGCATAAAAGCCAACAAGGGCCATTGCACCAAAACAACAAAAGAAAAATATATAAAAACAAGAACACTATGCCAGTATTTAAAACTACAGGGATGTACAATTTTCCCTGTGGGCTAACCCTGTCCGGAGGAACCGTCCAAACAGTTGAATAGCCTGGAAACTTTTTTCTTTCATTCTCTCAATTATCCGCTTACTGCCACACGCTCTCACTCCCAACAACTCTTGTCTCAACCCATTCAATGCCTCACACTCTCCCACAAAATGACTCATACTTTCTTTGTCGCATCAACACATAGGGCAAGAATAAGGACCAGTTTTAACCCTAACTTTACCCAAATATTTTCTTCTTTTACCAAGAGGTAAACCATCCCCTCTCATACCCATAAATAACACAAGTTCAAAAGTTCCTTAAGTGTGGTCTGTCACAAGTGTGACAGACCACACTTAAGGTAGATATCGCTTTTATTCTTCTCGAACTATCATGGTAAGAACAAATTTGTCGAAATCGTCAATATATACAAATGTATACACTAATAAAGATTACAAAATTTCACGAAAGACTTCACAAACGTCTTTTCATACCGTATATGCGGTCACATTTTACCTGTTGGAGTTTTGGGATTGCCACTGAGCCGCTCTTGCTGGTCGTTCGCGAGCAGTCTCAAATGGTGGCGGAAGTATATACCTATGGATAGGGTGCTCAAGCATTTTCTTACCAGAAGCCATGCTCAGTCAACCTACGGGACTCAAGGGACTCGAGTTTAAATTTCTGGGGGAGCTCGTTATAACGAATTTTTGTTTTTTGGGGATCTTGACATAATCAGTTGTGCACACTTCTGTATTTTTTCGATTCGATAAGCCTCGTCCTCTGGTCCTGCCAAGCTTCCACCAGGTATTCTAGCCCTGAACGTATAACAGAAACATAAAAACGGAGCAGATCTTCTTCAGGGAACCTATTTTTAGCCGAGTAATTTTAGCATATGAAGGCGGGTATGTCCACGCTCCACCATTCCTTCGTTTGGGGTTCCCATTTTAAATCATTTGCTATAATTAAACGAGGAGCTATGATTAAACCTCCTTCGTTTGGCAACAAATAGTTGCGTTTTTGATCGCCTGTGTAAGTTCCCCTGTGAGTTTGCCGTTTAAGCTGTTTACACTCAGTCCGCCTGACGCCTTCGCCGTTTCAAGACGCAGGTTAATGAAAACGGAAAATAAGCATCCCGGCACGTTATTCATAAAATCGCCTAAATAAGTCAATAAAGGGTAGTTACATTTGACAGTGTAAGGGCCATTCTTGTAGTCAAAACATACAAGTTGTAATCATCCCTTTCCAAACACAGTTTCCCGAACTTTCAATTTTGTTGGGTTAATTTACTCATGACAGGCGAACTCGGACCGGGAACTGCGTCTGCGTCACAGTTTGCCGTTTCTCTCGCAGGTGTTGTAGAATCGAGAACTGACACGGTCTCCGTTTCAGCAAAAACGACACTTAAGCAAACTGCGAACTCGGAAGGTGATCAAAAACGAGAAATAAGACGAACTGAGGCCAGGAACGGCAATTAAAAACGCAACTAATGCATTGGCTGTGTGAAACTCTTCGCGTGTACGTTGAAACAGATTCTGTCATGCATCGTTACTCGTTGCATCAGTTGCTCGACTTTCAAAGCAATGCTCGACTTTCAAAGCACACAACCTTGTGCCTGTTCTTGTTATTGATGAAAGTGCAGCTGCTACATTGGAACTTGGGAAGCCTTTGAACTAGCACGGAGAGTGTCGGAAAACCATCCTTCAACCAAGCATTCGATCTGTGCCGCAAACAGGTACTGGGACCTGCTTGCTGGAAAACATGCGAGCAGCTACCTTGCCTTGACCGACCCGTCTGCTTGGAAGTTAAATATTCAGAACGTTTGAGGCACTTACTGAAGGCTTCTTTTTACCCTCGTTTCAGCATGCATTGCCCCTGCCCGGATTTCTGCTTCTAAGTGGGGACCTCTCCAAACACTTTTCTATCCTTGGTGACTCCGAACAGATACAGATTTTTGGAATAGGAATACCGCTGATGACTATATTTCTGGCTGGAAATCTGCTGACACAGTAAGTTGAATTTCCCTGATAATGGTTGGGATTTCATTGTTTGCCGTTCATGACAATATGGTCCTCGCCCCAAGAGGTTCCTCGCTCCACTCGGGTCCCACGCCAGTAGGGTCCTCGCCTCAAGCTTCGTTCGTTACGAGTGCGTGGCATTTCACCAAAATAAGAATTTCGCGAGGAATGAGGCTATGCGCACTGGGGATAGTAGGTTATATTAGAGCTGACTTTCATCATCGAATCGTTTAAAGAGAGGAAGAACCGGCGGGGATTCAGGTTTCAGTTAGTATTATCTGTAGGTTAATACAGGAATGTGTGGTTAAAATAACCCTAACTCCTTTAGAACATCCTCATAGCCTATCAGATAAATAATTAAATAAACTAAATCGAAGTTTCTAGTCCTAATTGAGGTAATTTCACTTGTAAGGTAGTTAATTTTTCTGGTTCAGCCAAGCTGACTTTTCGAAATTTGCCCGCTGCAGGAACTAGGCTTCATGCACTTTGCCGAAGTTTTGTATTTATTTAATCTAAGAAAGGTCCAACTAGGATCAGAATGTAATAAATAACAAACACAGGCATAACAATAAAATACAAAGAAAGAAAAACAAAATATCAGCACGTCACCTGGGGAGAACCCACACCACCTGGGTATATGCAGAAAGTTGTTGCAGATGCGGACTATGAGTAGGGATTTGTAAACGCTTTGACATGACTCTGCAGCGGCCATATCTTCTGCAGTAGAGAGGTCCATGTAAGTGGGATTCCGCGGTATATAGTTTCTTATTTCAGGTATGCCTGCATTGGATCCGTGTTCGTCCTCACAACGGAGTGCACGTCACTGACCGTAACCCTTGTTCTGACGTTACGTAAATTCGTTTCCTTGGTTTTCTCAATCGTTTATTTCGGAAATCCCTTTACGCCAACTCACTGGCTTGGGACAGTTCTACTCTTTTCGGGAACAATCCTTTTCTCAAATCTCCATGGAATGATTCGCGACCGGATTCGCCCCAAAGTTGAGTAAAGACTTGTACCACAGAATGCGGCTTGTCGCACGGCGAGCGGAATTACTTCGTTTCGCCGTTTGCGACTCCATGTCGGTTTTGTTTTCTGCGTCGCTTCCACTGTCCGAAGTTTTATAGCAATTCTCCGTATTCCAGTCCAGAGCTACCATGTGGTTTAGAGCGTGTTGCACCCTTCTAACAATAGTTACTATTTCCGTTCCATCGTCACGAAAAGTTACTACGCTGACCATTCCAACCTTCTCGGAATAGTAACTAATAGTTACTATTTGCTTACCATGCTCGGGAGCGTGGTAAGCGTAGTAACTACGCATCTCTGTAACGTGATAGGTCGAATTCGGCCGTGGTATGATATTCTGCTGGAAAATAGAAAAATCGTTCCAGCCTTGACAGCAAAAAGCCAGAATTCGTGATGTCATGTGTAGTAACTACGGTAAGTAGGATGGAACACGCTCTTAATTTCTGCTAGTCCCCCATTGATCATCGCCCTCATCAGCGTTTGACCAATACTCTGCTAGGATGTGTGTTTGATTATACCAGCAGAAAAGCTTCAAGAGAAGAAAAATGACTCGATTATTATACTGTTTAGTTAAAAGTGAAATCTATTACACTATCTCTGTGTGATGGATGCTGAGAATCATAACGTAGGACAAAACATAGACTAATCCGCTTGGAGCGCTGAACTCTTGTAAGGCTAATTGACATGTGGATGCGAACTGCGATGCGAAAATCTTGCGAATAATGCCAAAATATTTTTACCTTTTAAGTGTGTTTTAATGGACTTCTTCGTGCAGCAAATCACTGTAAACGGCTTCGAACCATTTTAATGCAATGGTTTACGAAAAGATGAGTAAGATTTAACATAGGCATGCGAATCCTTAGCATTATGAAACTTTTGACAGTGCAGCGAATGACTATTCACTGCTGTGGCAGCTTGGCTGAAACCGGTAAGGTTCATTAGTGCAAGGCGCAGGCCCTTGGTTCAAATGATGAACAAGTTTATATAATTCGGACTGCCATGTGTTGTTGACCCTGTTTTATATTTTACTTGTACTGACTGGAGTTTTAAGACATTCAGTAAAACGTGTGTACGCTTTTCAAGATCTGTAAATTTCTTGTTGTCAAGGGTCAATCATGTTTAGATCACCACTCGCGATGCCGAGGGAACGCCACACGGCAGTGATTTCTGCACAGGCTTCGGCTTGTTCCTTTCAGTCCCGGTAGACGACTCCTTTAAGAGGGCAGTAGAACTGCTTTTATGAGCGAAAGGTCCATCCGCAGGGCCTTGGGAGAGCAGTTTGCTGAAGTGAAACCAGACCTGAGCCTCGTTTATGTTGCACGCTGCAGGTCCACTTCTCGGTCGCTTCCGGGTTGATTCTTTATTCGTTTTTATTTAATCTTTATTTATTTATTTAATCTATTAAATAAATTCGTTTTTGCACTGCAATACTTCCGAGGTAGGCGGCAGCGCTTCTCGAGAATCACGGAATTGCTTACCGACCAAGCCCGTGCTTCCCTGAAAAGTTCTGCTCAACCAAGAAGAAATCGTGCATGCAGTGAATCCGAAAATGCATCTTGTGAAGAAGCAAAGAAGTGCTGCAGCAGCGATGCGGCAGTACTATTGCAACAAAAACGAGGCTCTGGGATGAAGAAGACGGCAGTACTAGAGTATAAGGATGGACATGCCCATGGAATCAAAAGCGATGATTGAAACGTCATGGGTATTGTCACGACATGGAGCCGCTTATCGAGAGCAAATGCGTGGTAAATTATAATATGAAAATCCATAAGAGTTTACAAAATGTGTACGAGATCGACAAAGAGGAATAATGCACTACCTATATCCTAGGCAAACGCATCTGAGTCAGTATAAACCAAGGTATCCATTAACGTGCGAGATAGTATCCGTTTTCGTCGTACTTTTGATGCAAGCCCTCTGTACAGCTACATAATTACGTTTCCAGACGAAGCTAAGGGGGGCATTTGGATGATCGTCACTAAGCTAGCCCTCAAAAAGAAAGATTTGCTCGTTGTATCATATAGAATGGAGCTTCAGTTGCCAGTGGGACATCCATCTTCTCACTGACTTCTAGGCTATTTTTGGCCAAACAGGATCTTCTTCAAATCGAAGAGCCAGTCGTCAAGTTAGGTGAGCCGTACTATAGTGCATACTTGACACCTGAAACGAATTATAAAGGCGTATTGTAGGCTACTGAAGTGTCTCTGGAACAGGAAGTCAGAGCCTCGTTTTTGTTGCATGCTGCAGGTCCACTTCTCGGCCGATTCCGGACTGATTCTTTCTTCATCCGTTTTTGCACTGCAGCACTTCCGAGGAAGACGGCAGCGCTTCTCGAGAATCGCGGACTTGCTCACCGAGCAAGTCCGTGCTGCCCTGCAAGATGCTGCAGCGCTGCCGCTTCAACCAAGAAGAAAGTGAGTCCAGAAACGCATATTGTGCAAAAGCAAAGAGGCAGCGCTATTGCAACAAAAACGAGGCTCAGGTCGTCAGGAAAAAAATACCCATTCTAAGCATCTATTATGCTTCCACCATGAGACTATAGGCTGAAATTCTGATGTTTAATTTGATAAATTTCTCACCGTATCGGCATTTAAAAACTCTGTACAACCACAAAGTGTTGTCACGTGGTACGATCGGTCTACCGTCGAAAGTCCTTAGCAGTCCTGAGTTCGAAAAGTCCTGAGTTCTGTACTGTGCACGTATCATGACGCGTGGCTCTCAGCGTACTGACCTGGGATTCTGATGTAAGGTAATGCTGTGAATAGATGGTCAAGTTTTTGCGGCCGGATTTTCTCCACTTTCATCATCAAATTGAAAGAGTCTTAACTTTTCCATATAGAATTGGTGATGGTGCCGCAAATCTGGGCAGGAATTCTATTCCTCGAGCATCAGAGCCTGATCTTCTGTTCAGGTCACAACAATCTTTTTCTTGCGCGTGGCCTAAATTCGCTCAGTGTGATAGTCAGCGTTTCACGTCGACAACAACCTTCAGTACTGACGTATCCGCCTTGTTTTATGAATCTAACGGTACTTTATTCTTTGGTCAGTCGCTACCCGATGAAAAATTTATCTCAAAATAGTACTATGAAGTAGTACGAAAAAGTTGCGTGCAGTACTAACGATGCTACTACATGCTTCTACTTCAAGGCTACCGTGTTACTGCATACTTCTATATGCTACTATTAGCAAGACTGGATGCTACTATGGCAAGACACGATGCTACTGGATACTACTAAATAAGATTGGACCAGTCTGAGGCACATTAAATGATAGTATTCTTTGCAACTATATTTTAGGGCGGGTTTGGATGCGAAAAGTTTAGAGGCACTAGTTTGTTTAAGGGGGAACGCACTACCACTTGGGGAAAAAAGGAAATACATGGGGAAAAACAGGGTACGTGATTATTGTAAGTGATTTTTTGTGGTAGTTGCTATGGCCAGTTGGCTTTTTGCAATAAATATCATATCATATCATAGTATTACATGCAACGTTTTCGTACGGCTACCATACTGCTACGCAGGCTACATATTTTTCATCGGGTAGTCTTGCTTTGGGGTCAAGCAATTAATAGATGCGAAAGCCTTTTTGCTGCAGTTTTATTATTATACGAAGTTCGCTACGTATGCAAAGTCCACAAATCCCAAATTGTGGCGAAGGGTAACCTAAGATTTAAGTCGCGGCGTGGACCCAGATCGTGTTTACAGGATCTTTAATCGATGTGAGACGGAGTTCCGCAACATGGGGCATCCTTCGTTTATCACAATTCTTCAACAAGACTGAAGTTTTCGATGGGATCCCAAAGATTCAGCATTTATTAGATTTCTTGGTCTAAATCTTGTAGATTTCCGGTCTTCGCCAGGCCCCTTAAACATGTTACAATTTGTCCCTAATCAACCGCTCGAAAATATACTGAAGATGATACCGTAGTTGTGTTTTTTTAACAAATTGCGGCCAAACTAACCTCTTCTATGTTTCGCTGAGACTTACGGACTTTGTAATAAACAGTTTCAGTCAACTTCTCAAGTCCACCAAATTTACGGGTTTTGACTTTTGGTGAATTTCAGCAGAATTACTTGTCTGACAAGTAAATAAAGTTCAGAGGTGGGTTTATCGCGTATTATTACACGATTCAAACGTCTAATCGACGTAAGAGCGAACTTTTTATTTTTACCAGATTCCCAGTTTCAGCTGGATTCCGGGCAAACTACTTGTCTAGCTAAATAAATAAAGTTGAGAAATTAATTTAGGAGTAAGCGTGTCCGTACAACTCAAACTCAACGACTCAAATCCTATGTCAACCAATACCGCGATCTTTGGGAGCAGCTGTGACCCCACTTTGCCTTTCTTCCGCTAGATAGCCGGAGATTTTGCATCGGCAAGGAGAGATAGTTATCAAGAGTATCTCTAATCAACTTCAGATAAAGTTTTAACTTTTAACCAATTTTCCGGTTTTGGCCGGATTCTAGGCGAACTATTGGTCCGGAGAGAAAACAATTTTCATATATGGATTCAGAATCAGTATGTCTCCTTACGTTTATATCGAAAACTTTTACTCTTAACGCATTTTCTGATTTTTGCCGGATTCCGGGCGAACAACATGTCAGGGAGAAATGATGTTTATATGCGGACTCAATACGCCTCATTACTTCTAAATCAACTATATCTATTAGCTTTTAAAAAACATTTTGTTCGCCGCTTGTTTGAACTCCAATCAGTAGATATAGGGCTACGGAGCCCATCTACGAACGCGACTTGTCCTTTAACCCAAAGAATCCTCACACCAAGTTTGAACAGAATATCTCATCCCCTTTTAAAGTTATCGTGCTGACATGCGGGCGTCACTTAGGTTTTAAAAACCGGTCAAGCTTAGCAATAATGTCTTGTTAAAAGTTCAAGTTTAAAGAAGAACTGTTGCAACCTTGTTCTTGACACACGATTCGCTGGCCTTTTCCATTGGCAGTAGACTTGTTCAATAAGCAAACCGGCAGCATTTGAAGATGACTTTAGGTACAAATCCAGGATACATGTTGCGTTCCGCAGCCAACTAGTCCAATAACGAAGTGTTACTTACTTTTAAGTAGAACTGATCTTGGGAATTCCTTGATTGGACGTGAGGATAAGAACAAGCGGAAGTCAGGGTGAATACTTTCACTGTTTAGCACCAAGGACTCAAGCTGGCAGAGCCAATGAGACATCAAGTGACATTCTGTCAAGATAACCCAATGTCCTTCAGCTTTCGCTACTTGGATTATTGTCGTAGCAGTGTTCTCCTGGAAATGGGATGAAACGAAATTATCCAGCCACTATCGAGCTATAATACTTCTAATTGACAAAACGACAATTTTCCTATTAAAATTATTATCCTTTTCAGCAAAGACCAACGGTGGTCACTCGGTAACAGGGTTGGGGTTGTTTATGGTCAAAAGTGATGCCGCTGTAGAGTTTTTTCCCGTAACGTCATTCTACGGTAGTATCCACTTCACACTGACATGGCATTGGCCCCAGGAATGGCTCAGTGCGGGGTGTTAAAGACGGAGGACATTTGACTTTCACAATGAATGAAATAATGTCAGGGCAAAGAAGAAATTGTCGATTTTAAGCCAGATTCTTGTGACGAAGTCTCAAATTCAAAGTTCCACGAATCGAGGAAGGATATACACATGTGTTGTATAGGATGGGTTTCAAGGCTTCTCGCTACTTCTCATCGAGGGCTCGTTACGCCTAAGCTTTCCAAGTTTGTTAACATTTAATCCAGGGAAGCGGGTATGAGATGGGTGAAATGTTGTGAAACTTCATACCGCGTATGTGGGTAAAGAGAAATCAAGACCTGCCTTGAGAGGACTTGCTGGCGTAGGCTCTACCAAGCCTGGAATCTGCGCCCCAAGCCGATCACAAAAATGTCTCGTTCGGCGCACTATCTCATCGGCCAGGAACTGACGGGGTTGGTAGCAAACTTCTAAGGCGTATTGCCCTGAGGACTCCTCGGGAAATCGAAGGGAATGTCGAAAATAGAGGAAGTCACTCCACGCGGATTCCGCGCACAGATAGATACATAGATATGATAGATAACTATTTTATTTTTTCCGAACTATCGTGGTGAAATCCAAATTTGTCGAAATTGTCATATGTACATGTAGACACTCATATATAAATATGTCAATGTCCTATATAAAAGTAAACACTAAATAAGATTAAAAAATTTAACGAAAGACGGTAACCTACAAACGTCTTTTCATACCGTACATGGTCACATTTTACGTGTTGGAGTTTTGGGATCACCACTGAAGCCGCTCTTGCAGGTCGTTCGCGAGCGGTATGGAACGGTGGCGGAAGTTTATACTTATGGATAGGGTGCTCAAACATTTTCTTACCGGAAGCCATGCACAGTTTCAACCTACGGGACTCAAGTGACTCGAGTTAAAATCTCTGAAGGAGCTCATTGTAAGGAATTTTGGGGGATCGTGACATAATTAGTAGGGCACGTTTCTGTATTTTTTTCGATCCGATAAGCCTGGTCTTCAGTAAGACCAAAGTGCCAAGCTTCCACCAAGTATTCTAGCCTCGAACGTGTAAAAGAAACATAAAAACGGAGCAAATCTTGTTCAGGAAACCTATTTTTAGCAAGTAATTTCAGCCTCATACTCTGCTCCCTATTGTACTTGTACAGTTTTGGCAGGTAATAAATCTATATCATATCACATCATATGAAGGCCGGTGTGTCCACGCTTTACCATTTCCTTCGTTTGGAGTTCCCCTTTTAAATCGTTTGATATAATTGGACCGAGGAGTTTTGTTTGGTTTACACGCAAAGTACCTGGAATAGGAGGTTCAAAAATTGGCCCTTCTTTCAGGAAAGAAATTGTAAGAATTGCCGACTTCTTTTCATTCACAGCCATGTCTGAATTTAAAGCTTCGGCCTGTATTTGCGAAATTATATTGGCCGCTTCACTACTTTGTCCTTTTCCACATACTTCAATAAGAGAAAAATCGTCAACGTATTTCCATCTTTCTGGTGTGTCGGAAGCTGTACTGTTAATCATTACAAGAAAAAATAACGGACCTAAAATTGTTCCCTGTGGCAAACCGCAGAAAATTGCCTGCGGGTCCGATAAATTATTATTATATTTTAGAATTTATGACCTTTTTGGGGTATTGGGGAATTTTGTGACCTTTTTGGGGTATTGGTGTTACATAGCCAACTTTCCAAATAGATGAGTAGGCCTACTCTCAAGTTGCAGAAATAGTTCTGAAAATATTTGTAAGGGGTTTAACAAGCTTATCTGGGAACGCTTTGATTAAATCAACAGGGATGTCTACTGGTGTCACACAAATTTGACTTTTTGGGATCCCATCGAAACCTTTGGTCTTGTCTTAAAAGAGTTTAATGGGGTCCAGTCAGTCATGTGGTGATAGCTTCCACCAAGCGGGGGTAGATCACGAGGCTAATTATAATGGCTAATTATAGACATGTTAGTACAAATAGCATCCAGAGGTACCTCCTTTCGTCGTTGGAAAATGTATAACCTGTTTCAGTTTGTTATCCTAATGGAAATTATCCAACTTAAGTTCATTTTTGTCACCTGTCACGATTAAACCTACATGGGGGTATTTAGTTATTACGTAATCTAAACTAAGGTTAAGTTTTTCAATAAATTGTCCTTTCATCAGCCACGTTTGTCCTGGCGAATAATAAAAAACACAAACTGCAATATTTGTGACATTTCGCGGGAGTCTTTTGGGCTTCATTAGGACCCATAAGATCTCATCATTTTCGTCAAGATATGGAATTTCGATTTCACGCGGCGACGCATTATCATCAACCATCAGCATCACTCCACCGCCTTTTTTTCCCAGTGGGTGATCATCCTTTCTAAATTTAATGAATTCACGATAACCTTTAATCTATAGGTGACTCTTATTTTGACGGTGTACTTCAGTGACGGCTATTATCTTGGGGTGCAGAAGACTAGAAAAGGTTTCCAGCTCTTCTGTTTTATCCTAGTGTAAGCTTTCAGCATTACAGTAAAGTACTGGTGGGAAATGGTAGAAATCACCCGTAACTTCTTTTTCCACGACTTTAACTATTCGAGTTTTCGGGGGTTTAGCTAGTTTTTGGGATCCCAAAACGTAAGTGGAGGGATACCTATGACATCTCAAAAGTTGTCCGTCTGTCCGTCCGTCTGTAAGCACGATAACTCTCGAAGGAATGAGATATTTTGATGAAACTTGGTGTGAGGATTCGTTGGGTCGTTGGGCCAGTCGAGCTCGTAGATGGGCTTTGTAGCCCTATATTTAGGGGTGGGGGAAGGGGTTCGAATGAAGGGGCAAACAAAATATTTTGAAACAGCTAATGTGATAGTCGATTATGGGGTAAGAAAACATGCTAAACACGATGGTGAAAACCATTTTGTCATCGGACAAGTAGTTCGCCCGGAATCCGGCCAAAACCGGAAAGTTTGATGAAAGTAAATGTTTTATTTGAAGTTGATTAGATGTTCGATTTAGGGGTAGGAAGACATGCTGAAGACGATGGTGAAAACTATTTTCTCGACGGACAAGTATTTCGCCCGGAATCCGGCCCAAACCGGAAAGTTTGTTGAAAGTAAAAGTTTTATTTGAAGTTGATTAGATGTTCGATTTAGAAGTAGGAAGACATGCTGAAGACGATGGCGAAAACTATTTTCTCGACGGACAAGTATTTCGACCGGAATCCGGCCCAAACCGGGGAGTTTGTCAAAATTAAAAGTTTTATTTCGAGTTGATTAGATGTTCGATTTAGGGCAAGAAGACATGTGAAAACAATTTTCTACCCGGAAATGTAGTTCGCCCCCCCCCACCTTTTTGAGATTCGGTAAAATTTTGGGCCGGAGGCCCAAAAAATTACTAAAATTGTTCGGTATTTTTTCGATAGCAGAACTGTTCGATATATTTACGGGGATTCGGTAGCTATACAGAATCCTAAATAGGCTAAATGTACAAATCTCTTCGGTATAATGATCGGGATTCGGTATAATTGCCAGTATTCGGTAGTTATCACGAATTTGGCGAGAGAATTTACTGAAATCATTTGGTAATTTTTCGATGTCGGAACTATTCGGTATATTTATGGAGATTCCGTAGTTACACAGAATCCCGAATAAGCTATTGGTTCAAAGTTATTCGTTATCATGATTAGGATTCGGTAATTTATTCAGTATAATTTCCAGGATTAGGAAGTTAACCACGAATCCTGACTTTGTTCCAGTTTCGACGAAAGTATACCGAATAAGAATATTGTTCGGTAGTCTTTCGACACCAAAACAATTTGGTATAGTAACCGGGATTCGGTAGTTATACAGAATCCCGAACATGCTATCGGTCTAAACTTATTCGATATAATAACTTGGATTCGGTAATTTATTCGTTATAACTGCCAGGATTCGGAAGCTACCACGAACCTCAGAAGAGGTCGAGTGAAGCACTGGTCGCAGACAAAAGGGATGATCTATGATACCATCGATTGTCCTTACTTTTATTTTGGATCCCCAAAAGAATATCTAATCATAAATATTTCGTAAATTCCGCCTGCAGCAATTTTTGCAATATTCTCTATTTTGTGGAAGGGCGCGTCATTTGACGGGGGTTTTAAGCCAGTTTTAGGATTGAGATTTTGAAACATTAAAAGCTAGAATTTGGATGGAAATTAAATTTGGGAGGAAAACTAAAAAAAAATTTCGCCTGCGGCGCTCACTTTATGTGATTATGGGTGGTATATTAACTAGACTATAGTTGCTGCTGCTACCGGAACGTCGCTCCATCCGGTTTCTGGAACTTCTTAGAGTCTCGGTATTCGATCAACGGTAAATGATAGAATTTGTCAGAGAAGCAGTTAAATTTTAGCATACAGAAAAAAGGGATCCCAAAAATTTTCGCCTGCGGCGCTCGATTTAGTTTTCTATTGGCTATAACAGATAGAAGTTGTTACTGCAATCATGCCCGGCAAAATGTTCTACATGTGGGCTCAAAACGACGCCTAATAGTTGGCTTATCGTCTTCATGCTGCCCTTTATTGTTATTCTTCCTACGTAATCGTTTCTGTTCCAGAATTTAAAGCTCGAATTCTTAGTTCTAGGATTCGGCAAAATTTGTGAAAGATTCGGTAAAATTTTTGCTCTGCCCCCCCCCCCCCCCCCACCGAAAATGCACTTGTGACGCCCCTGGCTGAGCCCCTCTATGACAATCATATTTTACCCGGACATATGGTTCGACCGGAATCCGGCTGGAGTCGGAAAACTTGTTATAAGTTAAATTTTTATTTGAAGTTGATTAGATGTTCATAACTGGGGAAAGAAGATACCCTGATTTCTTCTTTGAGCTTTCTTTTTTCGCCGGACAAGTAGTTCTGGAGTTCGGCCGAAACCGGGAAATTGGCAGAAGTGGCAGGAAGTTTTCGTCAAAACAGATATGACTTAGGGGTAAACACACATGCTGAATCCATATCTGAACTTGGTCTTCGTCAGGTTGGACATGTCGATGCTTGTTTGGCTGGTGATCTCATTGAGTTTAGTTGACAAGACCAGGATTTCGTTCTTCTGGACCGATATTTTGTATAATAGGTTCTGGATTTCTTTGACACAAGCAGAAATATTCGAGGTGGAAGTTTCTGGTACGGTTTCCTCGGTTTGGCAAGTACGATCTCTTCCTGTTGGCCTCATTTGACAGGCCTTGTCGTTTAAGACACTGCTACACTGGGTACTCGCTTCTAATTGGCAGAAAGTAAAATTAGTTTGGCACTCCGCGTCAAATGGCAGAGCAAGCTTACGGTGCAAAACAGGAGTGAAAGTGCAGTTCAGTCTGGTTTGTGCGAGTCTGATGGGTGAGGCAAGGTTCAGTTCGGTGTCTAGACTTACGGCTTGAGTAGGGAAAATCTCTTACCGGTAAGGGTCGATTGGTAGGGCATAATAGTTTATTCACTACTTTAGGCACAGTCAGTTTTGGTGATGTATTGGCGGGGGAGGTTGGGGAATCGGGCACTTTGGAGTTTGAGATACTGCAGCTAATGCAGATCCAGTTTGGGCAGCCATGATACGGGGAATGCTTCCAAAATGGATTTTTGTTTAAAAAAAAAAAAATGCAGTTGACGAAACTAGTCTGGATCCACTTTGTTTTTGGTTTGGTTTAGTGATTGTTTTTAATTAATTTTACATTGCACCTACACCAGCAAAAATTGATTCCCCTCCGAATCTGAAAGGGAGTTGTTTTTTATGATGGTGATGATAATCGGAGCATTCCCCGTCGTTTGTTTGAAAGTTTGTTGAAAGTTTCCCCGAAAGTTTGAATACAGGGAAGCGTTCGAGTAGCGCTGGTTTTTATCAGACACACCTGTTCGTAATTCGGTTTTTAGACGTTTTAGGATGCTACTCCCTCATTGGTCATTCATAACTAATGAAAAACGGGAGATGGATTTATCCATCCCAAATTTTATGAACGGGTTGAAGGAGGAACATCTACAAATCGGTCTTAAAAGCCGTCCCTCGGGACAAGACTCAAAAGCAAGCGGTCCTGACCGAAATTCTGGAAGTTCATACCTGCTTTTCTCCGAGAGGTAAAATATGTAGCCTGCCGCTCTTCACTTTCTGTGTCTCCGCTAGCTGTCGCAGAACGACTGCTGGATCTGATTTACTGAAGACTATTACTAAAATGGGTGTTCTCGGCCCAGCGAAGTTCAGACAATTTTCTAGGTTATGTATCTTCTTCTCAACAAATGTCTGACCAAATATGGCTGTGACTGGATCCTAGAAAGTAAAAGCCCTCTTTATCTTCAACGTATCTTAGGAAGTTTGGGACTTAATAGTCACTGCTGTATGTCCAGCTTTCAACTATAACGTTTACCAAACTCTTGTCAATGGAAACAAATTCGATTCTCCAGTATCTATCATCATTGTTCCTCCTCCCCGTACCAGAATCCTCTTGGATATTTGTTTGCCAGCGAACGACATGATAACCTTTCGCTGGCGAGTGCGATTAAAGGTAATAAGTCGCTTCGAGCAACACGAAACTGAAAACATCTAACATATATGGATCGATCTCGAATCTTCGAAACATTCAGATGTTTTCCCTGGACTGGGCTTTGCAGAAGTCCCCTAACTAGGATTTGCGAAAACTTGACTACGCTGAGCGTGCTTTTTGCTGATCATTGAGAATGATTGTTTACATAGCAGGAGTCGTTTTTGACAAACTGGGGAGCTTCACCGCGTGTTGGATGGGCGCATCATATCATGAAAGGATTCGAATCCGAATCTGGGGCTAGGTACGAATCCGAATCCACCATTTCATGCTGAGGATTCGCATCCGACCGGAATCGTGTACATAATTTAAACTTTAAAAATCAGAGGTGACAAAAGCACTTATATAACGTGATAGATTACTGAGGATGGTTGGTGTTAGAGGTAAAAAGTTGGGTTGCCTAAGCCGACTGTGTACAAATTGGAAAACGGAAACTAGAAGGATGTAGACAAGGAATTTGAGCGAATTCGTCAGATCGAGGGTTCGCCAGTCGGTAGAAAATAACAAGTCGGCGGGAAGCGCCACGGTTTTTCGTAAGAACAGTTGACTCTTTCATGAAAACAGTCGGTTTTTCTGAAAATCAGTCGATTTCTTCATAAAAACAGTAGTTTTTTTTTAAAAACAGTTCGTTTTTCTAAAAATCAGTTCGTTTTTCTAAAAATCAATCGATTTTTCGTCAAAACTGTATGTTTTTTTCTTGAAAACGGTAGTTTTCTCTGCAGAAAAATTCGGAAAAAAATGACCAGACAAGTTGGCGGGAAGGGCCACGGTTTTTTGGGATCCCAAAACGCAAGTGGAGGGATAGCTGTGACATCGCGAAAGTTGTCTGTCTGTGCGCACTATAACTCTCGAAGGGAATGAGATATTTTGATGAAACTTGTGTGAGGATTCTTTGGGTCAAGGGTAAGGTCAAGTTTGTAGATGTGTCCTTTAGTCCTATCTTTAGAGGCAGAGGAGGGGTTTCGAATCTACGGTAAAAATATGTTTTATAAGCTAATAAGATATTCACTGAGGGTGATATTCAGTGAATCCATATCTGACCTTAGTTTTCTTGCTGGACAAATGGTTCATCACGAATTCGGCTGAAACTGGAAATTTGGTTGAAGCTCAAAGTTGTTTCTGAATTTGGGATTCGATATCGGGGCAAGGAGACATGCTGAATCCATTTTTGAACTTTATTTTAACAGCAAAAAAATTCGAGGAATCTGACGAAGACTGAATGGCGAAGACATGACCCAATTGTTTGAATCAAATGTTAGATTTTTAGGATCCCGTCGAAACCTTTGGTCTTGTTCGTAAAGACAGTTGATTTTATCACGAAAAAATCAGTTTTTCTGAAAATCCGTCGATTTTTCATCAAAAAAGTAGTTCGTTTTCTAAAAACATGTCGAATTTTCCTAAAACTGTCGTTTTTTTTAATGAAAACAGTAGTTTTGTCTGCAGAAAAAGTCGGAAAGAATGACCAGCTAGTCGGTAAGTACCTTCCTCCCCCCCCCCCCCCCCCCCCCCCCGCAAATATTTTGGCTAGCCTCTGGTAGTGAGAGATGTCACTTTTATGTTGATATGCAAATAAACTACAATATAAAATAAACAAATATACTACAGGAGAAATCCTTATTTTGCTCCAAGCTGCAATTTAAGGAAATAATCGACAGTTTGGCAACAAGTATTTTCTCTAAGTCCCTCGACGAAAATCAAGCAACGACAAGGGGCTTGTATTCAGTCTTTCAGTGGACTTGTATTTAGTCTTTCAGTGCAAACGCTAACGACAAATCGACTGCCAAACCAAAGGATGGCGACGTAACAATACCTTTTCCATTCGCCTGTCCCTGGGAATATTGGCACTTAGCACGACCTGGATTTCACGAGCCAGCATTATTGCCAAGGCAGTGCGGTCTGCTTCTACCATGCTCTGGCCCACGAACGAGTTAAGTTGCAGTCCGAAACGTTTTCCAATTCCAACTAAACGGTTGCGTTCCTGTTCAGTTTCCGAGACTGCCTGAAAAAAAAGGAAAAATAAGTAAGAACTGTTTACAGGGGTACTAGTTCATAACCAGAGCAGGGATGGAGTCGAGGATTATGTTTGGTGTATGCTTAGTCACCTGGTGAGAAAAAACGAGTTATAACTAGCAGGGGCGTCGCTAAGGGGGGTGGGGGGGTGGTACCACCCCCCCTCGAAGAAAGAAAAAAGCTAAAACGGGCGCTCGCAGAGCGCCCGATCACAAAAAACTAGCTAAAACGGGCGCTCGCAGAGCGCCCAACCACGAAAATTCAGCTCATCTGGGTGCTCACCCAGAAAAGCTGAATGGGGGGCTGGCAGATAAATCTTGAATTTCGCCTTGCAGCAAACAGTTTCAACCTGAGTTTTACCACGATCTGTTGTCTACTAGTATCTCTCGATTCAAGTAAAAATCAGGCTGATTTTGCTTGTGGCGTACCTTTCCAATAATTTGTTAGTTTCATGTAAAGATCCTTTGTATTTTAGTAGAAAAGCATTTAATGATAAGAATTTTTCTCCAGCAAATAAATCGGATCCGAAAAGGCGGTCTGATCATACAGGATTCCACAGAATTTGCCTGCGGCGCCTTTCATAGTAGGCTCTATTTACTGGAAAGTTTTTAGGCTTGGAATTTCGGGGTTTGGGCCGCATTAAAAACTATATAGATTTTGTTGTGGGGTAGTAGAGTTTTGCCCAAAAAAAGGCATGGCCTACTTAAAAAATTTCGCCTGCGGCGCTCATTTTCGTTCTGTCTGATATACAGTTTTGCGGATATCGTGCTGTGTTTCTTGGCTATTGTTTCTAACTGGTATGACTCTTGGGCCTTCCGGACATCTGCCAGTCGTATATTTTAAGATCCTCACCTACCACGCCCAAGCCCTTCAAAACGCTTCTGAACTCGGAGATACAACTAGGCTTCTAATCTTCAGTCTTCAACGCTAGCAGTTATCACGGTTTATTATCACATACGAGACGAAAAGTTGAAACGGGCCTGCCACCCTCCCTCGAATTTTGGCTAGCGACGCCCTGATAACTAGTGTTGGGCGATATTTAGGAATACCGAAATATCGATATCTCGATATTTTCAAATTCGATTATCGATATTTCGATTATTGTAAACCGATATTTGAAACTGTTTATATTGCTAGATTTTTCATGGACAACAAAAAATTAACAAGACAAAAACTGAACTAAAATAAATCAAACATTCCCATTAAGAAATAGCAGCATTTCCACGCTTTTCCTCCCGGTCTGTTTCTCATCCCCAATCGAAATCAAGTTTGAAATCCCTATTTGTTCTTTTATTCTGAAAATCCCGAATGATAGAGCTGTTGCACATCGTCATGCAACTATCGAAAATATCGAAATTTGAAAAGTCAATATAGAAATGTCGGTATGTTTCAGTATTATCAATATTTCGATTATCGCATCGAATATCGCCCAACACTAGTTATAACATTAGGGAGCATTCACCAGAATTTCGATGGGATCCCAAAGGGGAATTTTTCTTAGAGTTAAAATTCATCTTAAATTCATCCAGAGAATTGAGTTTTGAGGATTCCCGGTCTTCTCTTGATCGCGCAACATGTTAATGTTTGCCCGTAATAAACCCGTAAACTAGATCCGTTAGGTTCTGTAGCGAATCTACCGTCCAGCTCAGATTGCGACCAGAATATGGGTTTGAAGGCTTATCCAGCATAATGATTCAAAACTCTCTTTATTTCGATATACACCAACTCATACATTTAATCAGCGGGGGTTGTTCTATCCGAAATTGCCGGTTTATGGCAGGTTCCGGTCGTAATATTTACCCGATAGGAAAGCAAAGTAGATCACAACTCTTGCGGCACGTCGACACGACCTCACTAAGAAATCTGGACTGAAATGCCTGGCACCAATTGCATCGTAACATCCTGCCACCCGAAGAAGAAAAAAAGATGGACACTGGTCCGACAAGTAGTGTCTCTCGGACAGCCAACAAACCTCAGCTAGTGAATCCACCTGCGCACAGCAGTGAACGTTATTTAAATTCATTCGTGCCTTATTTTATCCGTAGTTTTAATGTGACTTAACAGAATTTTAACCATGTATGACAAATCCCGTGCGATCAGAATTTTGGGAATAAATGATATTGAAATTGAAATTGAAATACATGGATCAGTCATCGTATTCTCCCTCTAGCTTACCGATACGAGAAACTGGAAGAAGACACCAGTATGACGAATCTCCCAAGTTTCGCTGGATTCTGAAAAATCCGGCCGAACTCCCGATCTGACTTGGAAACGATGCCAGAAGACCGATTTTCTGTGTCTTCTTACCCCTAGTTTCGGTATACACGGATTTCGTCCGCAGTATCGACCTATCGACACTCTGAACGACTTTTTAAGAAGTTATAAATAGGCCTACCTGAATTCCGTTTTAGACGGAGTCCGGCCGAATACTGGTCCGGCAGGAAATCAAATCGAAACTATTAACCCAGCTTGTTTCCCTACCCCTATTTCTAAATTCTAACCGACTTAAAGCAAAACTTACTTCTCGCGAATTTCCGCTTTTTACCTGATTCCAGGTAAACTACTTGTGCAGCAATAAGATAAAGTTTGAAATTGTGTCTGTGGGTCTTCTTAAATGGAAACTCGAGTTGACTTCGAATAAACTTTTAATTCTACCAAATTTCTGGTTCTAGCCGCATTCCTGATAAACTACTTGTCCGTAAATTTGTTCACCTCCGTGTGTGTCCATTATTTGCTAGTGGGAGATGTTTTGGCTGCGACATGGCCCACGTTCAGATTCCGGAAAACTTCCGGAGTGGTAAAGCTACAAAAACAACTCCCACTGGATCGTACCCTTTTTTATTCTGGGAGAAAGCAAGGGATCGACAATTTCGACTGCCCACCTTTCAGCCCGACCAACCATCACGACAGTTTCCGCGTTTGAGGAGCATATTGGACCTGCTACCCCCTCCTCCCGCCCCTCCCAGTTTACCTCGTTATACACATCGACACACCAGACTCCAATTCGCCCCTCCTCAAGCCAGCAGCTGCTTGGAAACGGCAGTTTAGGTAGCCCAGTAGCTTTCTTTGGGACTTTTTCTCCAGTTCATCTTACTAATAAATTTCATCCTCTGTCTGACACTAACCCATCTTCTGACCCAGTTCCTTCTGAAAAGACAAAAGGTTTGAGAGTAATTTCCCCATGCAGGGTTTCATCCCCCTTGCAATCTGAGTCAAAAAGTAAATCTTCTTTAGGTTATTTTCCCAACCCATTTTCGTCTACTAATAAATTTGAAGCTTTACAAGATCTCACCGAACCGCCTGATTTGACGCTAGGAGAAGGGCTAGCAAATTGTTTAAGTTCTTCTGGAACACGTGCTCAACCGAAAGTGAAAAAAAATCAAAATTGTTGAGAAATAAGTCCCCCAGAGTCGGTTTAATTTTCCTCATCTGCTTTCTTTGAATGCTGAAAGTCTGAATGCTGATAAGATGTGTGAACTGGAAGGATACGTCAAAGTTACTGAAGCTGATATAATTGCGGTTACAGAAGTTCACAAACAAAATATAGACCATCTAAAAATCAAAGGTTACAAACAGTTTATTAAATTGAGGAATGATGACCATCCTTTGGGTAAAAAGGGAGGCGGAGTTGCGTGTTTTGTTCGAGAGGAGCTACCGATGCGACCCCTGCAAATCCCCCATATTGAAACCCATGATGAAATAATGTGGTTTTTGGTCCAGCCTAAAAAGCTTCCAAGGTCAGTAAATGGAATAGCTCTCGGTGTATTTTACTGTTCGCCCAGCCTTACGAGTTCCGAGAAAAAACGATTTGCGGATAAGCTCGAGTTATGTGCTGATTTTATAACTTGCAAATATCCAAATGTTGGAATCTGTTTGACCGGGGACAAGAACGATTTAAAAATTGATTATTTTCTAAAAAATCACGGGTTAAAACAGGTTGTTAAGTTTGCGACAACAAAAGGCAATACTAATCTTGATGTGATTTGCACAAATTTTTCTGAGTATTATGATGAGCCACAAGATCTTCCCCCACTTGGCGGAAGTTACCATTACATGTTAAAGTGGTCCCCTCTACCGTCATATAAAATAAAATATGTAATTGAAAATGTGACTTATCGACCTCTCTCAGACAGTGGTCTTCTTGGTTTTGGAAATTGGATTTCATCGGAGTCTTGGACTGAATCAATGAACGCCATTTCAAGTGATGAAAAAGCAAGTATCCTGCAGGAGAAACTCCGACAAAAATATGAAGAATTTTTTCCCGAAAAAACGTTTAAACGTTGCAACACTGACCGTCCCTTTATCACGCAAGGAATCAAAGATCTAATCCGTTACAAGATACAACTTTTGAGAAATGGTAAAAGAGAACAAGCTAATAAACTCCGAAACAAAATCCGAAAGATGACTAGAAGGGCTGCCGCCGATTATTATAATGAAAAAATCCATAACTTATTTGAGTCAAAAAGTAGCAAATGGTATAAAGAAATCAAGCGAATGTGCGGGAAAACACCCTCTGTTGTTGATTTTAATCTAGATTCTGATGATGTAACCGTCGCAAATCAGCTAAATTCCCATCTTGCCAAAATTGTCCAATCACTACCTCCGCTGGATGAAAATGAAACTGCAGAATTTTCGACTGAAGGAAATAATGTCAAACTTATCAGCGAAGATCAAGTTTATTCTAAATTGAAAAAGCTGAAAAGAACAAGCATAACACCCATTGACATTCCTATTCAGTTAATTAAAGCGTTTCCCGATAAAATTGTAAAACCTTTGACAAATATATTCAATTGTATTTCTAGTAGTTTAGAATACCCACAGGTTTGGAAAACAGGGTACGTCACACCAATACCAAAGAAAGATACTGAGTTGGATTTTGATGGCGTAAGGCCAATTACGCTGACTCCATTATTCAGCAAAATATATGAAAGTTTTGTTGCTGATTGGCTCAAAAAAGAAATAGAACCTTTGCTTGATCATCGACAGTATGGAAACCGAAAATGTACGTCAACTTCCCATTATGTAATCAGTCTACTCCATTTTATTTTTAAGCATGTTGATGAGCCCGGTAAATGGTTGAACCTGATAGCAATTGATTTTAAAAAAGGTTTCGATCTCATTGACCACAAAATTTTAATTTCTAAGCTTTATCATATTTTTAACGTTAATACCAGAGTAATAAAAATAATTCAAAGTTTTTTAACAAATAGATCTCAGATTTTAAAGTATCGTAATGTTTATTCTGAACCAGAAGCGGTACTTTGTGGCGTGCCCCAGGGTACCATTCTAGGTCCAATTTTGTTTTTAGTTATGATTAATGATATAGCGGATGATTTTGAGAATCGTTGGAAGTATGTGGATGATCTTACACTTGTTGAAGTTTGTCACAGAGAGGATTCGAGTCAGGTTCAAGATAAAGTGACTAAAGTAAAAATTCAAGCTTTGAAATCTAATATGACTGTAAATGACAGTAAATCGTGCACTATGACAATTTCATTTTTTAAGTCTTTCATCCCTACTTTTTCACCTGAAATTTCGGATTCTTTGAAAGTGGAAAAACTTAAACTCCTAGGGATAACCCTAACTAATGATTTAAAATGGGAAGCGCAGACGACTAGCATGATAAAGCGAGGGAATGCCGGACTTCAAATGCTAAAGCTCATGTCTAGGCATGGGGCACCCACTACACACTTGTTCCGAATATATGTTTCCTTTATCCGACCAAACCTAGAATATGGAGCACCTGTTTGGCATTTTGGCCTTACGGTCGAACAGACCGCTAGACTTGAAAAGATTCAAAAAAGAGCCCTGATCATAGCGTCAAAGGTGGCCGAGAGGTCTTATGAAGAGTTGCTGCGTGAATTTAAAATCACTTCTCTACACGATCGAAGACTGAAACTCTGCATGGAGTTTGGTGTAAAATCCCTGAACCACCCAGTCCATAAAAATATTTTTCCTTCTAAAAAGCTGGCGAAAAGGCTCCCTCGCAAGGTAGCTACTGCGGTTGAAAAATTGCAGCCAACTAAATGTAACCTCCAGAGGTTCGAAAAGAGTTTTGTTCCGTCTTTTGTGAAGTTGTTTAACGAGGTAAATTGAGATGTTATTCATTTTTAATGTTATTTATGACTGTTGAAGTACGCTTACATATTAACTGACTATACCAAACAAATTTGGCGTTAGCCACGATAAGTTTTTGGCGAATAAAAAGATTTATCTATCTATCTATCTATCTATAAATTAAGCTCAGTTGTGGATTCAGCGGGCATTCTTGCCCTAATGTCGAATCTATAATCAATTTTAGAGTAAACTTTTATTTCTACCAAATTTCCGGTTTGCGGCGCATTCTTGAGCTTAATCAAGGCTAGATAGAAAACGGATTTGGTTCAGTGGTTGATTAGGAATAAACTACATTACAATCCGTGAACTAGCGAAGACAGAATCTAAGATCCGTTAGTCCGACAAATACTTTCCTTTGAATTCCCATCGAACTTTGGTCTTTCTATGCCCACACCATTTTCTTTTCTCCACCGTTTTTCCTATCCTTATTTGGACAACTGTAACCGATTTCGGACAACACTTTTACTTTAAAAAAAGATTTCAGTTTACAGCCCACAACTGTAGGGGCAGGGCAAAAGAGCTGGTGATGTCGAGAGACGAACCAACAACCTCTCGATCCAGATTTCCAGGTTTTGGCAAATTTTCGAAAAATTACTTGTCTGACGAGAAAGGTTCACAGATGGATTCATCGAGTGTTCTTGCCGCCGATACGGACGTTTAATCGAATTAAGAATGGACTTTTGTTTTTATGGCACTTGCCTTCCGGACAAGTGCCATATACCGATCACTTTTCCGTCGGTCTGTCGGTCGGTCGGTTAGTCCGGTGTTTGCGAGTTAGGGTACTTCCAGATATGCTAGGACGATGAAACTTGACAGGCGTATTAGGGACCCGATCAAACTAAGTTGGAAATAGTCACTTGCCCGATCCGACCATCGTGGGGGGAGGGAGGGGAGCCGGAATCCGGAATTTAGTGGCATGCATAACTTTCGAACGGGTTATTGGATCTTAATGAAACTTGATATCTGGAAAGACGTCATGTCTCAGATGTCCCATTTCAAGTCCGGGCCGAATCCGATGATTTTTTTTTTGGGGGGGGGGAGTGGAGGGGGGACCGGAAATCATGTGACACGCTTAGAGTGGAGGGATCGGGATGAAACTTGGTGAGAGGAACAAGCTGAAGCCCGAGGTACATCATTGACAAAACCGGACGGGATTGGTGCACTGTGTGGGGAGCTAGAGGGGAGGGGGGTCCGGAATTCCGGTGATAAGGAGTCAAGTTACTTCCAGGTGGGTTAGGACAGTGAAACTTGGCAAGCATACCAGGGACCCGACCAAACTAGCTTGGAAATTGTCGCTTCCCCGATCCGACCACCGTGGGGGGAGTGGAGGGAAGGGGAATCCGGAATCTAGAGGTACGTATAACTTTGGAACGGATGATCGGATCTTAACGAAACTTGATATTTGGAAAGACCTTGCGTCTCGGATGTCTCATGTGAAGTGCGAACCGGATCCGATTATTGTAGGGGGGGGGAGTCAGAGGGGGGAGCTGCAAATTTGTTGCCACGCTTAGAGTGGAGCGATTGGGATGAAACTTGGTGGGAAGAACAAGAATAAGTAGGTAAGTAGTTCGCCCGGAATCCGGCCAAAACCGGAAAAGTTAAAGGTTTATTTGTAGTTTATTAGATATCCGATTTAGGGGTAAAAAGAGATACTAATCCGTGTATGAAAATCATACACGGATTTTCACAAACGTTCACAACACAATAGTTAGACCGGAATCCGGTTGGAGCCGGAAAATTGATTATAAGTTAAATTTTTATTTGAAGTTGATTAGATGTTCAATATTGGAGAGGAAAGATACACTGAGTTGGTTTTTGAGCTTTCTTTTTAAAAATTGGCAGAAGTGGCAGGAAGTTTTCGTCAAAACAGATATGACTTGTAAGGGTAAACAGACATGCCAAATCCATATTTGAACTTGGTTTTCTCAGATGATTAGCTATTTGGCCTTAATCTGTTTCTGAATTTTAATAGTAAAATATTCAAGGAGTCTGGCGAAGAGAAGACCCAATTGTCTGGACCAAATATTGATTTTTTGGGATCCATCGAAGCCTTTGGTCTTGTTTTGAAACAGAGGCCAAGCCACTTTAGCGAATCGGTTATTGGAATCCAAATAGGTCCCACGGACTGCCGCACTGGTTCACCCGAACACGAAGCATTAAAGCACAGATAATCACATTTCGAAAAATTAATGCCAATTAAAAGATCAATTTTTGAAAATTCTGAAGAAATAATGTTAACATTTTTTTCAATTGTAGATTTACTTCTACTGACGAGCAACATGTCGTCAGATAACTCAAAGCAACATCTTTGTAAAATTAAGAAGGCAAAAGTGAATTAAGACAATTAGAGACTGCAGACTTGGAAATTAAGGAGATAAAATACCCCCTTGCCTAACACCATTCTGTACTGGGATACTCTCCGATATCTGACCGTGCCATTTGATATAAATAGCTGAATTAGCATACCAAAACTGTAAAATTTTCACAATAGAGTGGTTCACTCCAAATCACGTCAGGGATAAAAGAGCCTGTGAGTGGACGACATTATCAAAAGCACCGGCTATATCAATTGAACAAAGCTGAACTTCAAAGTTTTCCCGGGTCGCCTGTTTCATGACGGTTGTCAAAACACTATGAGCATGAGCACAGCTAGTTCCCGCGCGGAATCCAAACTGCATACTTGCTAAATCGCACTTCTCTTTGACCTCAGGTAAAAGCACGTATTCAAAAATCTTGCTTATGGTGCATGATACAGTAATTGGCCGAAAGTTCTTGCAATTTTCGGGATCCTTCCCTCATTTTATCACCGAAGTAACACTACCTATAAGGAAACTTTGGGGACAACTGACTGGGACAACATCATCTGGAAAAGTAGTTGAAGATGACCAATCAAGGCGGGACTGTCAGTTTGGAAAAAATCAGCTCCGATTCCGTCACTGTCCGGTATCATTATCATCAATAGCGCCTCGTACTACTGTTGGAGCCTCACGTTGCAATGTCCGAAAATACTACCGTAATGGCTTAGCCAGTCGGCCGAAGGAGGCTGGGCCGAAGAAGTGTTACTGCGAATCAGATTTTCCCAAGATTTCTTATCAGTCGTAGCATCCGCACTAGCGAGGCGCGCTGTTTTCAGCGCACTCTTAAATTCCTTTTTAGTTTTGGTTTTGATTCCGAAAACAGTTCCATTTCTAGGGCGTCCGCACGAGATCCAAACCCTTAACGGAAACTTGGCTCGGTTTTTAGCTCTTTTAACTTCAGGGCAAACATTCAAACAGTGGCTTTCTAGTCCCGACACGAATTCTTTCAAAGGGAACGGCGGTGTCTGCAGCAACTTTTAAGCAATGAACAAGCTCATAATAGTAAGAATTCAGGTCAATTGAGGGGGAACGTCCACTCAAACCAGTCTGAAGCAGATGAAAGGGGATTTTTAGATTCGCAAGAAGAGCTGAAAGAGTATAAACATAAAGAATAGGATCCAGACGACGCTAGTTCCTTTTAACGGACCAGGACTGCTTAGGTTTAGCAGTTTGGGTCTCAGAGGGCCGGGAACATGAAAAAGCAGTGGCAGATGATCATCATCTTTATCTTCCTAAAGAACTTCCACGAAGCCATGAATAATTGAAGGATCGGAGGTGATCGCATGGTCGAGGTTAGATACTGCACCGCCCCTGTTATGGACGTATGAGAAAGGAAGGGACTTTTCAATGATATTGTAGGGCTGAGGAAGCGACTCCACAAATAATTCTGAACGGGCTGAGTCAATGAGGACTGTCTCAGTTGGTTTTAAAACTTACTGGCAGATTTCCAGTTTCGACCGGATTCCGGGCTAACAACTTGTCCGGCAAGAGATAAAGGTCAAAAGCGAATTCAGACCTACCTACATCGAACCTCTAATCAACTTCCCAGAAAACTTTTACATTTAACATGTTTTCCGGATTTAGCTGGACTCCTGGTTAACTGCTTGTCCGAAAAGTTCATATTCGGATTCAGCATGTCTCCTTAACCCTAAATCGACTCATTATTTAAGAATATTTTTTTTGTATTACTTAATTCGACTCTCCCCCCGCCCCTCAATATACTGGTACAGAGCCCATCTACGAACTTGACCTGTACTTTGATCAAAATAATCCTCATACCAAGTTTGAACAAAATATCTCTACCTCTTCCTTAAAGAATTATTGTGCTAACACTAACAGATATAAAGACAGACGGATTGACAAACTTTACGAAGTCATGGGTGTCCCGTCAGTAACGCTTTGGGATCAGCCAAACCTCCCGTATGGATTCAACATATATTTACCCCTATATCGAATCTCTAATCAAGTTTAGAATTTTTTTCTTCATATTGTGTTTTGGCTTAATTCCGGACGAACTACTTTTCTTGCAAGAAAATAAAGTTCAAAATGAATTCAGCATGTCTT
Organism: Branchinecta lynchi; assembly: GCA_023053575.1. Classification (NCBI taxonomy): domain Eukaryota; kingdom Metazoa; phylum Arthropoda; class Branchiopoda; order Anostraca; family Branchinectidae; genus Branchinecta; species Branchinecta lynchi. Next base: position 18,947,900 of record JAKZAP010000006.1, read on the forward strand.
CTCACCCTTATCTCGAATCTCTTGTCAGTTTCAGATATAACGTTTAGCAACTTTCCGGCTTTGACCGGATTCCGGGTGAACTACTTGTCCGGCGAGAAAATTTTCTTTCAAAGATGGATTCAGTATGTCCACTTACCTCTGAAAAGACTGTAATATTCGGTTAAACAAATATCTTTTTACCACTTAATCTGAAACCCTCCCAGTAACCTAAATATAGGGCTATGGGCTCCATCTACGAACCTGACCTGTACTTTGACACAAAGGATCCTCACCAAGTTTGAAAACAATGTCTCGATCCTTTGAGAGTTACCGTGCCTAACAGACGGACGACAAGCTTTACGAAGTCATAGGTATCCCTTGGGATCCCAAAACCAAAGTCAACCACTGAGTACTCCCGCTGGAAAGAACGCAGTTGAGGCAAATCAAAAGTCATTTGAGCAATTAGACCCAACATTTAGCCGTCCCGCCTCCAAGGGTACTTCTTTAAGAGTACTAATTTGCGCAAAATAAGCCTACCTTTTTGAAAACTGTGAATAGTTGTCTTAAGTCCCAGTGGTACATTGGGTTGACGTCCGACAGTCTTTTCAGGCAGGACACCTGAACGCCTGCCATCTGTGCCACCGCGCGGTACTGCTCACGTTGTTTGTCAGTTGTGGCCTCCTCCTGAGTAGCTCGTTCTTGCTCAGCTTCTGATTGCTCCGACAAAATCTGTAAAAGACGTACTGGAGTGGAATTCTAATCAGACTGCTGCAAAGGGGAAATAAACGAAAGTCTAAGCTCATTCCCACCTTCCAGTATTAACAGCCTGTTCCGGCCCAAGCATTTTGACAACGAAAGAGCAAGCGTTCTTAAATAGCAGTAGCAGAATGCCCCGTAGCTGCTTACAGTAATGCCGAGGTGACAAATGATGCTGAAGTGATACCCTGAAACTTCAAATCGTCACCAAATTTAGGAAGAGCCGCAACCCAAAAAGCGCCAGTACATCTAGTCTTTTCCTCCAATCCTTACTCCTTGCCCGTCTAATAGCATGGCCAGTCCACTGAGTCTGTCGGGGATGTTAACTGACCATGACATAATTACGTCACGAACGTCCCAGCGAACCCGTAGAACCCCTTTGCAGCGCGGACAGCTGACCGATGACTCCCCGGTGTAACTAACAAAAAGAACAAGACCAAAGGTTTCGATGGGATCTCAAAGGCGATTATTTATTCGACTTCCTCATTCATACTATCGTGTCTAATGAAATACTCGTTGGCTCATTACGGCCAAGGATCTGGGGATCAATCCAATCCGGTTACCTTTGAAGCGTAGAGCATTTTGATAGCAGTCTCGTCCTGAAGGATGTTCACTTCAGAGTCTCCCAAAACTCTCAAGATTCCATCTTCAAGGTCACGGATTTCCTTGCGCCTCTCATTCAGCTGATCGCCGAGCTCTCTTCGACGGATCTCGAACCGGGGTGAAATCACAGAGCAGACTTCAGATAAGAGCTGACTCTCCAGACCTTCTTCTGTGAGCTCAAAGTTCACCACCGAAACCTAAATCACGTGGAAATTAGATTAACTCCGAAACAGGTCAAAGTTAAGAGGGAAGAGAATGGAAACCACCTTCCTAAAGCTGTCACCTTTCAAATATTGCCATGGGTCTTTAATAAGTTGTTATAACTTATCTTTTATTCAGCTAACTTCCTTCACATTTACATAGGGTCGCCGACTGGCGCACCTTTTTGGTAACGCGTTTCCAAATTCGTGGAAGTTCAACTTGTTTTCAGAACATACAAAATCATTTGTTAATTCTTAACGCGAAGGGCAGGATCTTATCTCTTTCCCAGGTGCTGTCATCTATCCTCAGGCTTTTTGGGCAATAAATTATGTTATGTTATCGTAAATCGAGGAAAGTTATACAGAGTAAAAAAGATCCCCAAGGAATCATGCTAGAAGTGGCCCTGGTGAATAACTACGAAAAACGCATCATGGGCCCTTGACAATAATTACTATAGTAGTCACGTGCTTCAAAATGGTGGATTGCTATTCAAGGATAGCAATCCGCCATTTTGAAGCACGTGACTTACGCATGAGCTAGGACAAAGGATAAGTCAGATGTTTGGTGAATGTTAATCGGATTAGCTTTCGAAATCACAGCCAATCGAACCAAGAGGGATCGCGGCATACGTATAAAAGCAACGACGTAACGATGATTTCACTATATTTCTGTTTTAAGCGACAGCATGAATGTGCTTCCTGGCCCTTTGCTTACTTTTCCGTCGGCAACGTTACTCCCACCTGCCGAGGCAGTCATACCAGGAAAATTCCTGGGGCCAAAGCCCGGAAAAAATGGAGGACTCGGTTACGACTCAGGTAAGAATACATGTTTCTCGAGTGGTTGTTCTAGTCCATATCCCGGTACTTAAATTACTAAGCCTTCCGACTTTGCCCAAAAGGCCGTCCTTGATCAGATTTTTTAGCTGGATTTCGCAAAATTTTCCGAAACACGGAGCACATTTACCATAAAGCTTTAAAATCTGGCCCGGATTTCGAGCACTTTTCGTGCAAGGATACTGAAATTGCTCAGTCGCAGAAAACCGCTTCGCCTACTCAAGGCATATAGTCTCTCAAAAACAATGATTGAGAAGAAGAAGAGCCACGAGCTCATATCGAACGTTTCAAGACTGTCTAAGTTCCTAACAGCAATATCATCTGTTCAACCGCTTCTCCAGTCGCCCATCCTTCACTGAATTCAATTGGGTCGCATCTCAAGATAACTTCCATTTTTTAAGACATGTCTAAATTCCTACCAATTTTAACGTCAGCCCGCCATACCTTCGACGCTTATGCTTGCGTCTGCATTTCCGAGACACATTCCGTACCAGTCATACCCTCCCCCGTTCTAACAACGTGAAAGAGGCTTGTTTTCTTCGCTTCATTCTAGTGTGAAAAATGGCGCTGGATGAGGCGTGGAGACATTGATGACGCGTTAGGTTACCAGTACTTCATAAACATTCATAAAGTCTAGGTGGCATTCCTGTGGCTCAATAGGGTTATACTAAATCTCTTTTCTTGCAGCCCCACCTTCCTACGGACCGTTGGGTCTAAACGATGGATATCCCCAAAAGTACTCCCCTTCGTACGAGGAGAGAGAGGGTTTCCTCCTACTTGGCATCCCAGTCGAAATCATCCTCAGCGTGATTCTACCAGTTCTCTTGGCAACCATAATCATAACAGTGGTCACAGTTGTAAGCAACCAAACTGCTTTTGTGATCGCAGGAGCAGGTCAGCAGCCGGGTCAAAACTTTGACGAACAGCAGACAAACGTTGCAGGGCAGATCGACGACTACAGGGAGAAACTTACGTCGTCTAATAGGGATGATGAATTTTTGTAAACATTAGCGAATAAACAAAGGCTCGCATCGATTTTATTGTATCTGCCCACCCAAGTAAAGGAATGGGCTATGACAGCTTCTCTTATCAGTTCAACGAATATTGCGTAAGTGCAAGATTCATGGGAAGTTCCCGCATTTACTGTTGGGCAGTAGATGTTTGTTACTCTCGACGTATTCACTAGCGGTAAAATACTGATCGTGACCCTGCTTAGATCGGCCTTAAGAAATTCACCAGCAGCCGTATTTTGAAACGGAACTAAATGACACTAACGAAGCAATCCTCTACACTGTCAGAAGTTTCATAACAGATTGCGCATAACACTTTCAAGAATAACACCTTTTCACTTAGAAATAAAGTGTTATGACCAATTAAGTTTATACTATTTCCAGCCTAGATCTCCAACAACACGTACCTTCAACAGGTAAACATACTACACTGTCAGAAGTTACATAACGACAACAGAAGGATGCGCGGTTTCAACAGATAACACTTTGGGATGTTATCTGTTATGTTTCTTTCGTTCCCGTTAGTATTTTTACCAATTGAAGGTGTTGTTGGAGATCTAGGCACGAAGTTAATTGGTCATAACACTTTATTTCTAAGTGAAAAGGTGTTATTCTTGAAAGTGTTATATGCTATCTGTTATGAAACTTCTGACAGTTTACTGTACGTACGGCAGAGATGGGCGAACCCGATCATGAAAGGATTCGAAGCCGAATCCAGGGCTAGGTACGAATCCGAATCCACCATTTTATGCTGAGGATTCGAATCCGACCTTAACAAAAATAAAATAATGTACACATGTTATGGCGTAAAAATCAAAGGTGACAATAAGTATTGATATCTAAGGAATCAGAGAACGTGATAAATTACTGAGGATGTTTGGTGCTGGGGACCAAACAGTTGGATTACCTAAGCACACTGTCTAAAAATTGGGAAAACGGAAACTAGAGTGATGAAGTCTAGGAATTTGAGCGGATTCGTAAAATTGATGGTTTGGAATCCGAGTCCGAATCCAGCCAGACAAGCAGAAGATTGGAATCCGGATTCGGCTTCGCCCATGTGGGACGTACGGTCCCACCACATACGACGAATCAAAACGAGGGTAACCAAGTTTAGTAAAGGCTGATGGGTTAGAAAAACAAACAACCAACTTGGCCAGCGTGCTACGTTGCTGAATCGGGACTTACCTTGTTCGAAGATCCGAATGAGATAGGTAAATCTGGCAATACAGCTGAAAGAAACAGCTTAAACTTGTCGTTGACTCTGACATCTAAAGTGCCCAGTTGAACACCTGTTCTTGTCGTTGTCAGGAGAAGGTCGTCTGGAAAAGGCAAACAGCCTGTAGACCAATGAAGCCGGCGACTGCAGCTTAGCGCAATTTTTGGTTCAAAGTGATGCGAAGATAAACGGGATGTTCATTACATATTATCGCAGCTGAGTGAATCAGAAATACAGAGCGTGTTCCACCCTACAGTTACTACGCATGAGGTCACAGATCCTGGCTTCTCGACGTAATCAGGTTGGAACACATTTTTCTTTTTTCTGCAAAATATCATCCAACGGGCTAATCGGGTAAATCACGTCACAGGGATCGTAGTTACCACGCCTACTACGCTCCTGACCGTGGAAAGCAAATAGTTACTATTTCGAGAAGGTTGGAACGATCAGCGTAGTAACTTTTCACGAGGTTGTAACGAAAAAGTAGCTAATATTTACTATTTCGAGAAGGCTGGAACGGTCAGCGTAGTAACTTTTCACGAGGTTGCAACAAAAATAGTAGCTAATAGTTAGGCTAGAATTGTTAGAAGGGTGGAACACGCTCACAGTGTTACCCGCCGATGCTCGTTCGCCTCTTTACTGGGACATAACCTCGAACAGAAACTACGAAAATTCCAGATTACGGACATTGCACATGCTCTTACAGGAAAAGACCAAAGGTTTCCATGGGATCCCAAAAATTGCATACTTGTTCGACTTATTCATTCAAATTATTCATACAACTTCCACCCGAATTTTCCGGTTTCGGCCGGATTCCGGCTGAGCTATACTTGTCCGGCAAGCAAATAAAGTTAAAAAAAAGAATTTATTATGCTTCCTTACCCCTGAATCTACTATCTCATTTGCTTTTAACTGTTTTTCGACCCCAGCCCTAAATATACAGGTACAGAGAGACCATCTACGACCATCCTGTACTTTGACGCAAAAATCCTCACACCAAGTAAGAACAAAATGTATCAACCCCTACGAGAGTTACAACTAGTCTAGTAACAAGAGCTACGAGCTCATATGGCACTTGTACGAGTAGGCCGAGGGGTTGCTCTCTCTCCGCCACCGGTGTACACCTCGACACGGCACCGGCACGGCACCGCGGCACCGGCGCAACACCGCGGCACCAGCTCGGCACCGGCTCGGCACCGGCACCGGCTCGGCACCGGCACGGCACCGGCGCGCCTCTAGCACGATACGCCGGCCACGGACAAATTTTCTGCAGATTACTCTTCGCCATCTGGTATCTGGTATCTGGCGCCCAATAACGAAGGTACTTGAATGAAAGAATTATTGAAAACATGCAACCGAAGAAGAAGCTGAAGTAGATATGAGGAGATGCTGTTGACCAAATGCGCAAAGTGGTCAACCATGGTTTGGTACTGGTGCTTGGCGATACTTGGATTTTTCGATATATCGATATTTTCACTTTCGATATTAGATAATCGATATATCGATATTTCCGCTTTCGATATTCAACAATCGATATATCGATATTTTCACTTTCGATATTCGATATATCGATATTGATATTTGCTTACCATGCTTCGTTTCGCCAAAATCTAAGAACCAAATTTTCATTAAATAGCATCTTGGATCATTTCAAACTCAGAATAAATGAGAAATGAATTAGGGAAAACATATTGTCCAATTTCGGATATATAAGTGTAGGTTAGTTCGGATTATTTACAATAATTACGATGAAGAAATATCGTTTTCGATAGCGATATTTACGTTTCGATATCGATATTTGGTGCGATATATCGATCGATCGATATCCGATATATCGCATACTGGATCATCTCGAACTCCGGATAAATAAGAAAGGAATTGCGGAATACACATTGCTCCAATTTCGTATATATAAGTGTGGGTTACGTTGGATTAATTACAATCTTTACGAATGAACAAATATCGTTATCGATATCGATATTTACTTTCGATATCGATATTTTGTCCGATACATGGATATATCGTTATCGGTATCGAATATCGCCCAAAACTTGAGTCAGCTTCAGTATATTTTGCTTCTGGTGAAGGTAATTCAGTGGCGACCAATCTTTTTTTCATATTTGTAGAGTGTGCTAAGAATGATACTTGGCAGGCATATTTAACTTGGAAAAAGTCAATTTCCCCATCAGACACTCTGGGAGTGCAATAGAGGTATGCTTATTTGAACGTTCGTGCTTCGAACTTTGCCATTTTCATGCACTTGCTGTGGCTAAATATATGTACCAGTTAGCCTAAGTAGGTAGTCAAGGAAGGAAAAGATTGGTTCATAAATTCTTTATAGAGCCAACCACATTCCTTAAAGTACTCATCATAACCACAAAGTACAGAAAATACTTTGGAGCAAAACATATATTTTCATGATCCCCATGAGCCCATGATTATTTGTGAAACAAGGGTTTTGCTTCAAAATGAATTTCCAGCTCCCTTAAAGGACCCCTCGCACTAATCACTCTTCAACTTACAGTATTTTAAAGTATTTGAATACTTTAACTATGCTGTGCTTTCAATAAATAACTAACTGTTTTGGCTGTTTTAAGCCTTTTCCGAGACCCGTTGACTTCTAGCGAAACAGGGAAACAATTTGCATAACCGATTTTCCTGATGGAAAAAATTCTCGCAGACAACCGTCGCGCAACCGTCTCGAACCGTCGACAGCGTGATACACATCGAAGGTAGCAAAACACGGCAAGTGAGAAAATCAGCGAGGTTTTGTTAGAGGGGTTAGAATGTACCGCACGAAACGTGGGTCCCCGGGTTTAGAAATATAGGTAATGATTACGGAAGTAGGTTGCATTAGTATTATAGGTTGCATTAGTTTGAGCAAAATATACAACTACGCGATCCCCATGAGCCCATAGTCACTTTTGCCTAAAGGGTTTTGCTTTCACATGAATTTCTAGTGCCCTTAAAGTGCAAAAATAAAATACTTTTCACCAGATCATTCTCTTGATTTCCAAGGGCCCACAATCATTCTTATTTCAAGGGTATGGCTTATAATTAAACACAAGAAACCCAAGAATTTACAAATTCCTAAATTTCATCCTCTGACCCAGCCTTGCAAGTACCATATGAGCTGCTAGCTCTTGTATTCAACACACATTGCCGACTTCATTCTCGGCCAATATCTGATGAAATTTGTTTACATGTACATCAGAAATCGTGCTTTATCACAATACTGTAATTTGAAGTAAAAAAAACCGCGGCACCGGCTTGGCACCGGCTCGGCACGGTGGCACCGGCTCGGCACCGGCACCGCGGCACCGGCACGGCACTGGCTCGGCACCGCGGCACGCGCCACTTGGTGTACATCGTTTTTGGGAGTCAGCAACCCCTCGGAGTAGGCTGTACAATAAAGTAGATGAGAACCTCACAAAATACACCCGCCATCCAAAAATGCGGTTCGGAAATAGAAATAGGATATTTAGTTTCACTCATTTCTAAGCAGTTCCGGCATCGTCTCGATTGTCTGCAGCAAATGCACATGACTGTTCAAACTTTCATCCCAATAAATCCATTTGTTTGATCCCTAGACGTGCTACACGATTTCCGGTACTCACTCTATCTCCACCTACCGTGGCCGAATAAGTTCCATCCCGATCGCTGCACTCTAAGCGTTTGTCAAGATTTCTGGTTCCCTCCACCAGCTCCCCCCCCCCCAGTGACATCGGATCCGGTCCGGATTTAAAGTGGGACGCCTGAGACACGAGGTCATACTAAATATCACCTTTCATCAAGATCCGACCAACCGTTCGCAAGTTAAAAATACCTCAATTTTGGCTTCCCCGTCCCTCCACCCCCCCCCCCCCCCCCAGATGGTCGGATCGGGGAAGTCACTATTTCCTATTTAATCTGGTCGGGTCCTTGGCATGCTTGCCAATTTTCATTGTCCTAGCACATCAGGAAGCATCGAACTCGCGGGATCACTAGAAATTAGGACTCCCCCCCCCCAACTCCCCCAAAGTGAGCGGATCCGTTCCGGTTATGTCAGTCAGGTATCTAGGACTTGTGCTTGTTCTTTCTACCAAGTTTCATCCGGATCTCTCCACTCTGAGCGTTTTTCAAGATTTCCGGTTTCCCCTTCCAACTCCCCCCAATGTCACCGGCGTCTGAGACATGAGGTCCTTCCATATATCAAGTTTCGTTAAGATCCGACGACCCGTTCGTAAGCTGAAAATATTTAATTTTTCCAAATTTTTCCGGATTCCCCGTCCTCCACTCCCCTCAAGACCCACCCCCAAGATTCATCGGATCCGGTCCGGACTCGAAATGAGACATCTGAGACACGAGATCTTTCCAGATATCAAGTTTCATTAAGATCCGATCACCCGTTCGAAAGTGATGAATGTCCCTATTTTCCGGATTCCGCCCCCTCCCCCACGATGGTCGGATCGGGCAAGTGACTATTTCCAACTTAGTCTGGTCGGGTCCCTGATATGCCTGCGAAGTTTCATCGTCCTAACTTGCGTGGAAGTGCCCAAACTATTATTTATGTTTCTTGACTATGTCCAGGTTAATCAGGTCGTCAATCTTTTAACAATATATACTCCCGCATACGCTCCCTAATACATCCAATATTCCTGACAAGTTCCATTATCCTAACAATGTAATTTGTTTAGATTATCCACTTTGTACACTCTCCCGCATTCGGTCTTTCATACATGGACTCGCGGCTCAGTTGGTAGAACGTTGGACTTCCAACTCAGAGGTTCCTGGTTCGCTCCCGCTTTCGGGCAGCGCTTTTTTTTGCTACTTTTCGCTCCACTTTTGCTTTATAGTTTCCGGACTCCCGGATCCGGGGAAAGTCGGATTGAAGAAATGATTAATTTTAAGTTGAGCTGGTCCGGTCCCTCATATGCCTGCCAAGTTTCATCGTCCTAGCTTATCTGGAAGTGCCCGAACTAGCAAAACCGGGACCGACAGACCGACAGACCGACTGACGGACAGAAATTACAATCGCTATATGGCACTTGAGTAAGCTCAAGTGCCATAAAAAGGGGTAATGCTGGGCTTCAGATGCTCAAGCTTATGTCGAAACATAGCGCCCCTCCAGATCACCTCCTCCGAATATTTACATCTTTTATTCGCCCAATTCTGGAATATGCAGCTCCTGTATGGCATTTTGGAGTGACGGCTGAGCAAAGCGCCAGGCTCGAAAGAGTTCGGAAAAGAGCTCTAAGAATAGTATCGAAGCAGGCAGAAATGTCGTATGAAGAACTGCTGTCAAAGTTTAAAATGCAAACTCTGAAAAAAAGAAGAGAGAAACTCTGCATGGATTTCGGAAGAAAACCTCTGATCCACCCAATCCACAAAACCCTTTTCCCCCCTCAATCCACAACAAAACGACTACCGCGCAGGGTTGCAGTGCCTGTTGAGAAACTTCAGCCGGTACGCTGTGCCCATCAGCGGTTAGCGAAGAGTTTTATACCTAGTTTTGTAAATATGTATAACGAAAATCAGGAGGATTGATTAGTGTTTTGTTTTCTTTGTTTTTTTTTTGCGTCGCTTTTTACTGTGACTATACCAAAGAAATTTGGCAGTGCCATGAAAATTTTGGTGAAAATAAAAGCTTATCTTATCTTACCTCTTATGCAGACAGACGGACAAAAAGTCGGATAACTTTCAGGTATCCCGTTAATTACGTCTTGGGATCCCAAAAATGTGGGGTGCACAGTGTTTGAGGAAACGCAGGGCTGTTCTAGTTCGAGAGCCGAGATAAACTGGTTTCCCAACCCAGCCTATGAAGTTACGCGGGTCATAGGAGCAGGAATGATAATTTAAAATAGTCGATCGTGATTTACGCAAAAACAGGATCATTATAACGGATCACAAAGGTCGTACAAAATTCGAATCTCAGGGAGAGACTGGGACGAACAATTCGGAGCGCACAACTCCAATTTTAAGTAAGAGACCAATGATAATACAGTTTTCCATAATTGGATGAAGAAAATGTATACAATGAAGTTTCAGAAATTCTGAAACAATGGAAGCACTCGTCCAAAGTCGGGCATTTCTGGCATAAACGGGCTGCACTTTCTTAAAGGATAGGGCGGGTTTCCAGGATATGTGATCCTGCAGATCCCACTACCACAAAGATAGGCCATGCTGTAAATATGAACTGCAACAAACGGATACACACCTAAGCTGATGTCCAGGTCGCCTGAAATGTACTCGAGCAATACTGGGAATCCTGCCTCAGCATACTCAGCCAGTTTAGGAATCCACTCCGGATCCGACGGACTGAGGATCTGTAGATCAAGGGCGTTTTTCTGAAACACGCTCATCAACCAATTCTTCACTTGACCTGGAAACAACAGGAAGCATTCATCAAGCTATCATCGCTAATATGTTTGCTTGTAAACATTACAGAACTTATTATTCACTTTTCAGAATCTATTTCAACTATGCCCAATTTGCAGGAGTATTTAGCACGAACGCCCTGTTAGTTGGCCACCACCCACGGGAAACAACAAGAGGCTTCCATTAAAACTGTACACTGCGCTTCGGTGTAAATTCGCTATGACCAGCTAAAAGCTTTCGACTGACAGCACTGGCCATTAATCGGAAGGTGGGGGGGGGGGGGGACAAGTACAGCGCAGCTGACGAAAATGCTCTTCTTTACACAACCAAGGTAAGGCTCTCGAGAGACTAAATCTCTACAAAGCGTCTTGCGTCTTTACTGAATGGGAGTCGGTGACGTATCTTGGTACTCAAAAATAGTTTCCTCCGACACGGCACGCTGGTTAAAGGGGTTACTACTTGCTTTGAACAAAGCCATAGACCCTACTGTACTACTGATCAGAACTATTTCCACGTGGCGGCATCCATTCCTAAATCGCAGAAGATTTTGTACAGATCTATAAAACTCTAGACAAGACGCAACTGCGCAGCAGTCGCTGCGGTGTTTTAAACCCCCATCATGTTAGACAAAAAAAAATACAAGACTGCCTAAAGTGGGTAGCTGATTTTGAGTTGAGGTCAACAATCAAAGAACATTTCCCCTGGAGTAGTCCCAAGATACATCTCGTCTCCTTGTCATAAGCCTACACTGTAAAAAGTTTCTCCGAATAAGGATGTAGTATTTGCTACTGGGATTAATCTTATCTCTATTGGGATAAGATTAGTCCGAATTAGGGGCAATCTTATATCAATAAAGATAAGATTAGGCAAATACTGCAAGATTTTTTTTTTACAGTGTACTGAAGAAAGGGCTCGCAACTTCATAGTTGAAGTTGCAATAGCAATAGCTAGTTCAAGCACAATAGCTTGGTCATCACAATAGCTTTGTCATCTTACCGTGAGGGTCCAGAAACAACGGGCACTTTGGCGCGTTGAGAGCAATGACAGCACTGTCAATCGTATAAAGGTCGTCCGCCAGTCCGTCTATGACCCATGCACGAACAGTGCGCATGCCACTGACCAGAGTTGTCAGTCGGGGATCATCCCGAACGGGAATGCCGCTGTCATGTATGCTCTTCAGCCAGGACTGTGTAACGGCCTAAGAAAATATATATGAAGGAAACTGAACGGAATGATATACCGTTGTTCGCACAGATAACGTTGAATTTTCCACACACGCATTACGGGGTTGTTCCCTAGACTTTGCGCTGCAGGAAAGACTATTATACTGGAATCATTTCTACTCGGAAAATCCGCGGAGCTGACTTAATGGTAGCAGGGTAATCCTGCAGATTACTCTCTTTCAACAGAGTCAGGATCAACTATCACGTTCAATCAAACTATCCAAAGCTGGTGGACTCGGACTCTGGGCTGGGCTCGCGACTCCTTTTTAACGGAATCGTCTCCGTCTCGTACTTATGGAGCAGGACTCGGACTGCTCGTCTCGAAATCAGGCCGAGTCCGGAGTCCAAAATCATCTTGGCCCAACGGATGGTTATAATCTTTAAATTACTGTATTCTATCACTATACTAGGTATTTATCAAACAAAAAGAAAAGAAAAATATTGTTAAGACTCGGGGTGTGACTCGGTGTTAAGACCATGACTCGATAATATTTTGTAATAGTCTCGTTCTTGTCTCGTCTCGAGGGATTTTGTCCGGGACTAGGACACGTGAGCGTGACTATAGTCTCGGAGTCGAACAAGCGGACTCGAGCTAGCGGCTCTGGTACTATCGAACTTTGCCCTGTTTCTTAATTTATTTATTTTGTCGGACTTAAATTTTTGGTGAATATCCAACTTTCCGTCCAGTTTTCAACTGGCACACAGGAAACACTTTCGGGAAAATCTGCAGTATAGTTCTCAAATCGCGAAATAATAGCGTGAAGTCTCAACGCATCCATCATCAGACAAACTGTTTTTGAAAGTATCTGTGACAGTGAAGATGCTCAAACTGTGAAGAATCACCAGTTTTATTCAAATAATTTAAAAAAATTAAAAACATAATGCCAGACAAGGGTTTTTAATTGTGAAAAAAATCCAGAATTAGGTATGAATGTAGAAGGTCTGGAGTCCTGTGCTATACATTTTTTCTTTGCAGAACAGGCTTCTCAGGTCGTCTAATCCACTTGTGCGGGCTGCATCTGCCCCGCTTTTGAGGTTGTCTCTGCCTGTGTGGCTGGAATGGCAGCGGTCTCTGCGTGTGACCCAGGTTCCACCTGGAGCCCGTTCGACCTGACTGGTTTAGTTTAGTGTACTGTTTGTTTCGAGTGTCTTATTTTTTTTTATTTTTTTTTATGGTTTTCAAAAGCCGTTAAATAAAAGAAATTGAATTGAACTGATATAGCCTCGTAGATAGCCTTCACGGCAGAGCCTCATGGAGAAAACCTAACGAGACCCGAGACCTAATTTTTAAAGATGGGAAACGTAGAGAGGCTCAGAATGTTTTATATTTCTTGTGCGTGGCGCTAGTAAAAAGAAAAAAAAGGCAAGAGCTGCGAGCTCATGTGGCACTTGTTCCGAGTACGTGATACAAGGAAGGAATGAAGCGTCAAAAAATCCCCCTTATAACTCCACTATCGTCGCCGGATGAGTGTTTTCACGATTACTAACTGACGAGCCAGGTAGACGACTTCTGACCATGTCAAAAAGGCAAATTAATGTTTTACTGAAAAGCCAAATTATTTATTCTTATCATTTAACTGAATACTCTATATTATTTGGATTGTTCTTACTTTTCACGATTGGTATGACGTTCATAATATCTACGGCCGTTCTCACAACGTAACTACTATGACATGGAAAATCTGAATCTCAATACTAACGCGGCTTTTCAGTGGCCAGTAATGAGCTTGCGGAAGGTAGCGCACTGCGTGACAACTTATTTTTCGTAAATCGCTTTCGTCAAGCACATAACACAGGTACAAGCGCATAGACCACAGTCCGACAGGGAGAATTTCACTATACTGAAACTGGTTATTCATGAATAGCCGGGCAATGATGTAACGCACTTTCATCGGGTCTTCAAGCCTCTTTAAGTGAAAAGTGATGGATAACTAGTTTGTCACACCTCAGCCCTTTTTGGTTAAACTTTAAGCAAGGACTTGCATCTATTGGGTTTGAACTACCTGCTTACCTTCCGACTAGCTGAAGGATAAGGGCCAAAAAAGAGGACAGCCGAGGCCGCGAACAGAGAGTCACCAATAACAGTATCCAGTTCCACCTGAACATCAGCAGCACGTGATTTCCACTTCCCGCGCTCGCCACTAATACCCTCTGAAAGAAAAGTCAAAGTATCACTAACAGTCTATCCTAAGCAGGATGTAAAAGACGGAACAGTTGATGCCGTCTGTGAATTTTGCTGATAGGACCGATTCTTTGGCGTCTGGCAATCCTCTTAACTTTCATCGTAACGTCGGCTGCGGATTACCTATATACCTAAATTACTGCTCCCTGCTCCGGTCTACGTCCCTAATTATTTCATCCATTCTCATTTCCTAGATTTGGAACTTCTATGTATTTTTAATCACCGTAACGGCAGTACGCTGACTTTTGCATTTAAATATTCCTTGAACCCGAGGTCACTCTGAAACAGATATTCAGATAATGTACAATACGGATATGTCAGCTACGATGCTTTTAGCAGCGATACTTTTGCATTTTCCGTGTGTGGCTCTTTTCAAGGCACATCAGTCCCCAGGTTATTACTTCCGGTGAGCTCATTGGTCAGAAATTCCGGTTATGCAAGCTTGTCAGTGCTCCTTCCGCCTGACTTGATGACCAATTGACGACATAGTCTGTGGGATAGGCCTAGGCACTGGAAGTCTTTTGTAGTAACCCGAATTTTGCTTACAAGCTTACCCAATAACTGATCTGATCTCTGCAACTTTTGCACGCAATCGTCAATCTGGTCTTCCAAGTCCTTCTTCTTCTTCGAACGCGCGGCAAAATCGTCGTTCAGGGCTTGGAGACGATCCATAACCTGTGAAGAAGTTGATGTTTTTCCATGACATGCTACATAGAAGCAACAAGACCAAAGTTTTCGATGGGATCCCAAAATTTTAATATTTGCTCCCGACAATTCCGTCTTGTAGATATTCGGTCTTCAACAGACTTCTTAAACATTTTTACTTGTAACATTTACAAGAGAAGAGTTTAGTTATGTGAAATTATTTGTACAGCGATGGGAAAAGCGAAGGATTGTATAATTGCTAGGTAAAGTTTCTGCGCTTTCCCAGAGAATTGGTAAATTGTAAATAGACACAGAATTCAGAATTGTAAAATAATCACCGATTTGTACATATACACTTTTAACACGCACATTTTAATATTCGTTATTTTATTTGAATTTGTTTGTCGTTTCAATCCGCATCGTTCTTCTGTTTTTAAGTTACATGTCGTTGTATGTTTTGTTGGTTCCGCATCACTTTTCTGTTGGTATTTCGTTGGATTTTATGATTTAGTTGTTTGTTGTTTTCGCTGAGGACGGTTTGCCGGAAGTGCAACCGAAATATTCGAATTTATATTTATCCCTCGCACATCATCCTGGAGGGATAATTAGCTGATAAAAAAAAACAACGACAATCACGGTTTTCTATTTCTATTGTAACATTTACAAACAGGCCAATGGTAACCATCGGGGAAGACCATGTTCGTATTTCCCAGTACAAACTGGATAGGCCAGCTGAATTTCAACAAGTTCAGATATATTCAGATATCCGTTTTGCACTTTCAAATATTCAAATATGGATTCAGCATATGGTTTACCCTATAGCCTACGTCGTATCTCCTTCCTTCCTTACTTCTGCCCAACTTCCGGTTTCGGCGAGATTCCGGACAAACTACATGTCTGGCAAAAATAAAGCTCAAAAACGCATTCAGCATGTCTCCTTACGCCCACATCCAACCTCTAATCAACTTCAAATTAAACTTTTACTTTAAAAAAAATTCTAGTTTCAGCCGGATTCCGAGCGATCTATACATCAGGTGATTTAAATAAAATGATTGTCATATGCGAATTCAGCATGTCTTCTTACCCGCAAATCGAATATCTTATCAAATTTAAATAAAACTTTTACTCTTAACAAATTCTCCAGTTTTGGCCGGATTCTGGCCGAACTGATTGTCCGGCGAGAAAATAAATTTCATATTCGGACTCAGCACGTCTCCTTGCCTCTTAATCGAACCTCTAATCAACTTCATACTAAACTTCTACTTTTCACAAATTTTCCGGTTTTCGCCGGATTCCGGGTGAACTATTTGTCCGGCGAGAAAATAATTTATTATTCGAATTTAGCATGTCTCCTTACCCCTAAATCAACTATTTCAATAGGTTTCAACAAATATTTTTTTCCCCTCAATTTGAAACCCCTCCCCCACCATCAAAGGGCTACAGAGCCCATCTTCTTTGACCCAAAGGATCCTCCCACCAGGTTTCATCAAAATATCTCAATCCCTTCGAGAGTTATCGTGCGGACAGACGGATAGACAGACGGACAACTTTTGCGATGTCATCGGTATCCCTCCACTTACGTTTTGGGATCCCACAAACAAAGAAACGATCCAACGTGTAGAAAAATGTAAAGCAATTTCGAAAGCTTAATGAGGACTAGTACCTGAAGGTTTGGTTTCCATTATCAGAGCCTATTCTTATTTTTGGCTTGTTTCTCAATCAGTAAGAGTAGTTACTATCAGCAGACTGCGATATTTTAATGAAGCTTTGGTTCTGTTCACTAGTTTTGTCGGTAGAAACGAAGGGGTAGTCAGTGGTATCCCGGTAATTCAGCCGCTATCCGTGAGAAACCGAAAATTGGAAGCAGTTCATGGCACAACGCTGATGCGTATATACTCGATAATACAGTCCAGCAATGAATATGTCGCAAAGCGAAAGACTCGGCGCAAGATTGGGGAGACCACTTTTCTATTCTCTAAACACTTTTGGCATAGCTCCAAGTTTGAAACCGCTTCTAGGTTTGACGATAGTTGCGTTTTTGCAGATACCATGGTGTCTGTTACCACGGTAACTGAATCTGCAATTAGTGGTTTTTGCAATTGCCGTAGCAGCTGATACACGGTTGCTCTGCAAAAAGGACTATTGCCGAAATTGCACTTTTCGAATTCATCCCAAAAGAAAAACTGATATCCAGCTACATCACTAAGTGCTAAACTTCTTTCTCGCGGATTTGACAAAATTTGATGAAAGTGAGATGACTTTCAGATACCACAATCAGTTACCATGGTCGGACCATGATATCTGAATTTCAGATACCACGATAATTGGCGAGATACCACGATAACACAAAAACGCCTTTATACCCCGATAACTGTAAAAACGACTTTAGACCGTGGTATCAGATACCATGTCATCTGCAAAAACGCAACTAATGACATACAGCTGATACTGGTGACATATAACTGATACTGGTATGTCAAAATGTGCTCTTTGATATTGAGATGCATGATCGGAACTGGGGATTTACCTGAGTAAGCATTGCGTGTTTTTCGCTGAGTATCGCCATCTGCCGAGCGAGTTCTTTTTCGCTTTCTCTGAGTTTAGCTTTTTTCGGTCCGACGATATGAATCACACGGTCATACACTTCGATTCCACGGACCCAGCGACAGAGACCCTCACACGCAACGGACACCTGGGAAACAACTTCTGGGTCGAATTCAGGGTTGTTCAGAAACCTGCAGGAAAAGAAAGGATGAGCTTCGGAGACAAGTGAGATGACAGCAACCTGAATGCTTGAAGCACAAAATCACATTAGAAACAGTTTACGCACCAACACTACGTTACTCCTTTGATTTGAAAGTGAGATGGGTTTCTCAGAATGATAGTTCGAGCTATCATTTTTTTTGTTGTGAGTGCTCTGAGGCTGATTATTCGCTCTAATGTTCGTGTTTGTTTTAGTTTTTTTTAGGTGATTTATGGCCTCGACTAGGACACTTGACGTTGGTATTTTGTTCTGGCTTAGCGTATTTTCATTGCCCCCCCCCCCCCCCCCCCTAGGACAAGATTCACTTCTCTGGTCAAACGGAATTGTTTTATTATTTGTTTACAATAAACTCTCTCTCTACAAACCTGTAAATTCCACAGTCCCGTTGGTTTTGATGTGAAAGACGGAGAAACTTGCATAACCGGTATCCCTGACCAATGAGACCCTTGAAACCAATAAGCGGCAGTCTCGTCTGCCTTAAACAGAGCCGGTATAGGGGATTTTGGTGGATAGGGTTGCTAAAAGTTGATTGGATCGAAATATGGGAGATGAGAACGGATAAAACGATTACGGCACGGAGTGAAGCAGCAGTTATGTACGTAGACTTGGGCTCAGAGACGTATCCATATATTTTCTCGCAAGGACGTCTTTCTTTTCCCAAACGGTAAAGCACAGCTCTTACTAGAAATGTTTTCACGAAGAAATGGCTCAAGAAACACAACGATTTCGAAAATACAAATATTTCCACGCGAAACTTATTAGCACTTCTCGACTCTTTACTTCCCTCACGCTCGCCGACGCGGCGGCTGGACGGAAAATATTTGAAAAAAGAACGCGCCATGGTTTAAAAGTGGGAACAAGACCAAAGGTTTCCATGGGATCCCAAAAGTTAAATATTTGATCCAGAGAATTGGGTCTTGTCTTCGCCAGACTCTTTGAACATTTTTACTGCTAAGTTCAGAAATAGATTAAGGCCAAAAAGCTAATCATCTGACAAAACCAAGTTCAGATATGGATTCAGCATGTTTGTGTTTGCCCCTATAAGTCATATCTGTTTTGTCTGAAACTTCCTGCCTTACTTCTGCCAATTTCCCGGTTTCGGCCGAATTCCGGAACTACCTGTCAATAAAACAAGAGCTACGAGCTCATATGGCACTTGTTACGAGTAGGCACGGCTCGGTTATGTCAATGATATATCTAGTTTTTGCTACGTGTCTTCCCACCAAGTTTCATCTCGATCCCTCCACTCATAGCGTTTTCAAATATTTCCGGTTGTCCCCTCCAACTCCCCCCAAAAGTCACCGGATCCGGTCCGGATTTTAAGTGGGTCGTCTGAGGCATGAGGTCTTTCCAAATATCAAGTTCCATCGAGATCCGATCACCCGTTCGAAAGTTATAAATACCTCAAGATTCCGGATTCCCCCTCCCTCCACTCCCCCACAGTGGCCCGAATTGGCTCGGCTATGTCAATGATGTATCTAGTGTTTGCTAGGTGTCTTCCCACCAAGTTTCATCTCGATCCCTCCACTCATAGCGTTTCCCGAGATTTCCGGTTGCCCCCTCCAGCTCCCCCCAAAAGTCACCGGATCCGGTCCGGATTTTAGGTGGGTCGTCTGAGGCATGAGGTCGTTCCAAATATCAAGTTTCATAGAGATCCGGTCACCCGTTCAAAAGTTATAAATACCTCAAGATTCCGGATTCCCCCTCCCTCCACCCCCCCGACAGTGCCCGAATCGGCTCCGTCAAGTCAATGATGTATCTAGTGTTTGCTACGTGTCTTCCCACCAAGTTTCATCTCGATCCCTCCACTCATAGCGTTTCCCAAGATTTCCGGTTGCCTCATCCAGCTCCCCCAAAAAGTCACCAGATCCGGTCCGGATTTTAAGTGGGCCGTCTGAGGCATGAGGGTTTTCCAAATATCAAGTTCCATCGAGATCCGATCACCCGTTCAAAAGTTATAAATACCTCAAGATTCCGGATTCCCCCTCCCTCCACTCCCCCCACAGTGCCCGAATCGGCTCGGTTATGTCAATGATGTATCTAGTGTTTGCTAGGTGTCTTCCCACCAAGTTTCATCTCGATCCCTCCACTCATAGCGTTTCCCAAGATTTCCGGTTGCCCCCTGCAGCTCCCCCCAAAAGTAACCGGATCCGGTCCAAATTTTAAGTGGGTCGTCTGAGGTATGAGGTGTTTCCAAATATCAAGTTCCATCAAGATCCGATTACCCGTTCAAAAGTTATAAATACCTCAAGATTCCGGATTCCCCCTCCACTCCCCCCACAGTACCCGAATCGGCTCGGTTATGTCAATGATGTATCTAGTGTTTGCTAGGTGTCTTCCCACCAAGTTTCATCTCGATCCCTCCACTCATAGCGTTTCCCAAGATTTCCGGTTGCCCCCTCCAGCTCCCCCAAAAGTCACCGGATCCGGTCCGGATTTTAAGTGGGTCGTCTGAGGCATGAGTTCGTTCCAAATATCAAGTTTCGTCGAGATCCGATCAACCGTTCAAAAGTTATAAATACCTCAAGATTCCGGATTCCCCCTCCTTCCACTCCCCCCACGGTGCTCGGATCGGGGAAGTGACTATTTCCAACTTAATCATTTGGGGTCCCTGATACGCCTGCCAAGTTTTATCGTCCTAGCTTATGAGGAAGTGCCCGAACTAGCAAAACCTGGACAGACCGACGGACGGACAGAAATTGCGATCGCTATATGGCACTTGGTCGAAGGGCAAGTGCCATAAAAAAAAGAAAGCTAAAAAACCAACTCAGCGTATCTTCTTTCCCCGAAATCGAACATCTAATCAACTTCAAATTACAATTTAAGTTATAACACATTTTCCGGTTCAAGCCGGATTCCGGTTGAACTATATGTCCGGGTAAAAAATGATTGTCATACAAGGATTCAGCATCTCTTCTTACACTAGATCGGATATCTATTCAACTACAAATACTTTTAACAATTTTCCGGTTTCGGCCGGATTCCGGTCGAACTACTTGTCCAGCAAGAAAATGGTTTTCACCATCGTGTTCAGCATGTCTTCTTACCTCATAATCGACTGTTCCATTAGCTGTTTAAAAATATTTTGCTTGCCCCTTAATTTAAACCCCCTCCCCCCCCCTAAATATCGGGCTACAAAGTCCATCTGCGACCTCAACTTTACTCTTGACCCAAAGAATTCCCACACCAAGTTTCATCAAAATATCTCATTCCCTTCGAGAGTTATCGTGCTTACAGACGGACGGACGGACAGACGGACAACTTTTGCGATGTCATACGCATCCCTCCACTTACGTTTTGGGATCCCAAAACCAAACAAAACAAATGACGTCCAAAACACAAGATAGACCCGATGGCCTACCACGTCTTCCACAATGAATAACAGCGCTTTAAGCTTCTCATATCCTTAGAAAGAGAAGTCGGCAAACTGCAAACCTTGAAGCTTCCGGCAAATTTTGCGTTGCGAGACGGGTAAAACTCAGCTAGGCTCAAAAAGGGCTAAAAAGCCTTGAGTATAAAAAAAGAGCGGCAAAACCGGGGATTTCGGAAGCTTATAAATTCACAAGGGAGCTTGGATCCCTTGGGTCTCTTCAAAACTGAAAAAAAGCAAAGACCAACAAACCTTTCGCGAATTTCTTCCATGATCGCCGGATCTGCTCTGTCGCGATCGTAATTGAGTAGCTTGTCCATGAACTTTATATCTCCAAGAAGTTTGACAGAAGACGGCCAATAATCCAAGTAAAGCGTCCCATGGCCTGACATATGAGGAATTCGAGTCGGCTTGACCTTGAGCATAACGCAAATGGCCTCCATAACCTGTAAGAAACATTATAGTCTATTAGTGAAAACTCTTCTTCGGCATAGAAAACTCTCTGGTCGAAAACTCTTCTTCGATATGAAGAGTCTATTCACAACGACTTAGAAACTCTTATCCGTGGTATCCGCAGAAAGCTAATAATCTTTCAGAATAATTTAGAGATTGGCCTATTTAAACTTCGCGCCTATAATTCAATTTAACTCAATTCATTTATTCCCAAAACTCTGATAAAACAAAATGCACGGGATTGTCAAATTACAATTGGGTTAATTCACATTAAAATTACGGATAAGAAAAAGGCACAAATGAGTTAAAATAGCGTTCAGTGCTATGAGCGGGCGGGTTGATTAGCTGAGCTTTTAGCTGCCCTTGAAATACTCCTTGTTCGGCGAGTATCCATTGTTTTTTCACCTACGGGTGGCAGGATCTCACGGTGCATTCCCGAGGCAAGGCACTTTAGTCCGAATTTCATTGGGAGATCGTGCCGACGCGAAGCAAGAGTTTTCATCCCTGGTTGATAGGATTTGTATTTATCCGCCAAAATAATTTTTAAAGCCCTTTTTTGAATGGTTTCTAGCCGGTGGCACTCTTCTAACAAGGTCTTGGAGTCTCCTAAGAGTTCAGTGATTTCTAACCAAGAGTCATCTTGTGGCACCAGTATTTCTCGTTTTATCGTTTCACCCATATAATTTCAGTGATTTAGAACTACGTCACTTTGATTCACCCTAACGACACTACGCTGATTTTTGCATCTGCCGTGTCTGGCTTTTTCGAGGTGGGTCAGGCTGCCACTCATTGCCACCGAAGAGCTCATTGGTCACAAATAGCGGTTACGGAAGTCTTTCCTGTTTCCCGTCAAAACCAAGGGGCCCAGCGAGGCTGGAAACAGCGGGATAGGTTTGTAATAACTGAGAGTCCCAGCACAGTCTCAAAGTAGCTACATATATTAGAAGTTTACGTACTGCGAACGCGAAGTGTGCTATAACCAGTTAGAAGCTGCTATAAAAAGCCATGGCTTTTAAACCGGAAAGAAAATATAAGCTAAGGCGATTTTGTCTAAGACGTGCTTGTCTAATAAGACAAGTAACCAGACAGACAATGAACTATATTAAGACCATTGATAAAAGACAGAAAACGGAATAACGGGATAGGACCATCCAGGTGCCTTGTGTTCGATTTGCACACTGCTTCTTTCTTCCTCCAAAACTTTCGTACGTATTCAACGTTTTAGCGTCCTTACCAAACGAACAATGCTAGGCGGTTTCTTCAAAGTTTTAATCTCAGTTATGTCTGGGGGCCGAAGAGTATCAAGGGCAGCGAGAGCAGCTTCCAGAGCAGGAATCGCGTCGGCGAGATCTGCCTCGCATTCGTCTTTCATCGCCTGCGCTAGAGCAGCAGCCTCGTTCGCTTGTGCGCCGTCCGCAGCTACGACCTGCAAAACAATACCTTTTATAATACACACTGTAAAAATACACGCAAACTTAAATCTGAAGTAGGCCTATTCGAATACGACAAGTATCCAGGCACTACAGTATATCAGATGCCTTCATCGTCACACCCCGAACTTAAATGTTTTAACGACATAACGGGAAGGCAACCAAGTAAGATGTCATCAAGGATTCCTTCCAGATCCTTTGGTCATACACATTCATCATAGGACGTTGTCGGTTAGCAACCTTGGCACGGGTAAACATGAAACAATAAAGCATACACGCTTTACCTCTCTTTGTGCTTCCACTGTAACTGCATCCTGCTCGATCTTGACCATCAAACAGTCAGTCTGTTCGGACAAAGCGATGAGTTTAGGCTGCAACTTTTGCATTTCAGTCTGCTGTACTTCCACCTGACAAGAAGAAGGATTACTAATCTCGCTGATATGATAAAAATATCGCCCATTTAATAACATAAGGTCCTAGCTTAATTAATTTTCGTGAACGTTAGCGAGAAAAGTAGAAAATAATCTCAGTCGGTTTGCAACTGATCCACATAAGGAAACTCGACCGAATTAGTTGCGTTTTTCCAGATACCATGATGTCTGATATCACAGTCTAAAGTCGTTTTCACAGTTACCGTGGTATCTGATACCACGGTCAAAAGGAGTGTTTGCAGTTATCGTGGTATCTGGCCAGTCATCGTGGTATCTGATATTCAGATACCACGGTCCGACCGTGGTAACTGATCGTGGTATTTGAAAAAGTCAACTCACTTCCATCATCACCAACAACAGCGCCAAAGATATTGTCAAATTGGTGGGAAAGAAGTTTTACAGTTAGTTATGTGACTGGATATCAGTTTTTCTTTTGTGATGACTTGGAAAAGCGCAATTTCGGCAACTGTCGTTTTTGCAGAGCAACCTTGGTATCACACACCAAGACAACTGCAAAAACGAGTTATTGCAGATCCAGTTACCGTGGTAACAGATGCCATAGTATCTGCAAAAACGCAACTATTTTTTTTGTGGCCACCCAGCGGGGACACAACGTAACTAGTGCGCATTTGCAATTCCGATTATGACGCCAGGGAAAGAGAAAAACCAACTTACCTCAGAGTGTAGTTGTCCAGAAAGAGACAGCCCCCGCAAGACCAGCAAATTACTCCAAATTACCGACATCGGAACCTTCTGTTCGATACAAACAGCTTAACTCGAAACTTAAGATCAAGCAATTTTCCTTTTACAGAATGTGGAACATTGGGATCCGAGTGGGCATTCGCCAAACAATGGGGCAATGTTGCCTGCTCAGACCACAAAAAATCTACAAATGGGTAACAGCTAGTTGAGCGGTACTCACTTGCACTCCACTCATTCTTGTGCTTCTCAATTGCACCAGAGGTACTTGAGCGCCACGCATTTGCGGACTAAATAGTAGGTTTTACAACTTCGTTACGGTTACGGATAGCTAATAGAGGAAGCAAACAACAACGCTACACGTATTTCATGGTCGTGGACTATAGCTCTTTTGTGTGGTAAATGTACTTCCACATACATGTTTGCTTATAAACATTTTGAAGGGGTTATTTATGGAGAGTAGAAAAGAAACGGGATTCACGAAATATAACACGCACACAGTGAACGCATTGTTTAACTTAACATGTTGTCTTTATTCTAGCCCAATACCATCCTTCCGTTTATCTTTACCTTGTTCTCTTATTTCCATCCTCACATGGGATAGTGTTGCGCTCGGAGGGATGAAGCGCAAACGATGGCATACAACCGTGGTTCGCAAGTCCTTGCCCTCCAATGGTCTATCTCCTGTAAAATTCTTTTCAACAAGAGGTTGCTGGAACAGATCGAGCCTTACCTGCGATGCAGCCGTATCCAGGAGCTCCAGACCAAGCAGATACCGTGTCTTTTCTGATTCAAGAAAATCACGTCGGATCTTTAGGATTTTGGAGAACGTCTTGACAAAGTCGAAAAAGGTCTCGATGCAAATATTGACGGCTTTATGACTGGAAAATAAAGTACGTAAAACGTTAAAAAGTTTCTCTGGACAAAAGCGACAGTAAAAATAATTTTAACGCCTGGCTGTGTCAGCCCATTGTAAAGAAAATCGGCAAGACCTCCTCCACCCCAGTCCCGTGAGACACAATGAGGAAGATCAAGTAAGACCAATAATAAGCTCCATATACGCACCATGCTTCCGGCTTTCTAGATATATCTTGCGCTTCACGATAGATCTTCGAAATCACGGCAATGCATCTCTCCTTATTTTCCAAGGAAAGAACCGAGCCGCTTGGGTCCCATTCCTCGATTAGTCGGTAGGCAGCAAAAGATAGGGCAGCGTTGTCCCAGTCATGACACCTACAAAAGAAAAAAGAAAGAGAAAATAAAGGTAGATCACGAATACTGAGTATTGCAATAACTCACATTGAACTCTGACTTCGGATTTTACCGAACTTCTGACTTCGAATTCCTCCGAATTTGCCCCGTAAGATAACCATTTCAGTCCTAACGAGTTGCGACTAATTTTTATTTGTGCCCCTATCTCTTTCTCTTCCCTTTCATCTCTTTTCAAGACCTCTAATCTCCTACGGCACGCATAGGTTTTTGCTAAGCAGGTAAAACCTAAATGTCGAAGTCACGCTTATCGTTGTTTTCCAACATCAGTGATCATAAAGGCAAAAATATTGAAGGTTAACCTCCAAAATCGAGGTTGATATCGGAAAATAACATTGAGACGGCCATCAAAAATAACATATCCGAAGGCGAGGTAGGTTATGAAAAATGTCTGCTAGCGCAGCGAGATTTATATTTTCAACTGACTGTCGAGATTTTTGTTCCGATTTCAACAAGGATGGAGGTATGATATAACTTTTCGGAACATAACCATTAACCATAACCAAAGTCCCACATGTTCGGTCAGTCACATAGAAAATTGTGAGGTAGATATATTAATATCAACCTCTCTGAATGTTGATTTTAAGTCAATCTCTCTGGAGGTTGATTTGAAATCATGTTCAGAGCGAAACTTTCTATATCAAGATAATCATAATATGGTTGATCATCGTGGTAATACGGTCATATGCATTACATACCTGTTTGTGAAAAGCTAATTTGGAATATTAGCAAAGAGATAGTATCGAATGCTGCTTTTCGTCCATTTAAGGGATTTGCTGTACTTACAATTGAACAGCAGATCGCTTCAAAAGCTGCGGAAACATGCGAAGACCAACTGAACTGATCCAACCACCTTCGGCGAAAACAAGGACAAGGTGAAGGTTTGTTTTTACACGCTCAGTAAATGACTGGTACAGCGAAGCAGGGGAATCGTCACCAGTAGTCCTCTGAAAAACAACCATCGGAATAGCAATCCCGTGACAAAGGGACAAACACCACCGTCAAAAACAAGGAGTACGGCGAGGGAACCGTTTAGGGTGTTGGTAGATTAATGGAATTTAGAGTAGGTTCGACGACACAATTTTTTTTATTTTTCTGACAAGTCGGTGGCCAAAAAAAGACAAGAGCTACGAAATCATATGGCACTTGTTAAGAGTAGGTGGTACTTGAAAGTAGAAGAGAACTTCACAAAACACCCCGCCATCCAAAAATGCTGTTCGGAACTTGAATTAGTATACCTAGAGTCACTCAAGTCTGAAAATTTCCGACATCACCTCCAAGCCATCGCCAACCTTCCAAGTTTCAACCCAAGAAATCCACTCGCTATGTCTCTAGACGTACTCAAGATTTCCGGTACCCCCTTCCAACCCCCGATACACCGCGACCGAATCTGGTCCGGGCTCCTAACTGGATCATCTGAAGCATTTTCTCTTACCACCTATCGTTCACCTTAATCTGAGCATTTTCTGGGACCTTCCGGTAAATCCCCCCCCCCCACCGTGGTCGGATCCTGTTCGAACCTTCGAATATGTCATCTAAGGCATACGATCCCTGTACCTTTCAAGTTTAATTCAAATCACTCCACTTGTTTGACCCTTATGCGAGCCACATTTCCGGGACTCCCCTTCCAGCTCCGCCCGCCGTGGCTGAATACGACTCGGAAACATAAATGTCGCATCTCTGACTTATCCTGGTCACATCCATCAAGTTTGACTGGAATCGAAGCAGAGCTTATCTGCAAATATCCGAGTTCCGCTCCCCCCCCCCCCACCTTGGCCAGATCCTGCCCGGACGCCAAATAACAAATCGAAGTCGCATAAGCTCGAGAGTATCCAATTTGCATGCTATTTTATCTTTCCGTTTGGTTTGTATGTCAAATCTTTATGTCTTCCAAGTTTTATCTTCCTAGAACATTACGGGATCTCCAGAATTAAGCCGAGCCCCCCAAAAAAAACTCCCCCACAGTGTCCGAATCTGGTCCGGTTATGTGAACAATGTATCTAGGACCCCACCAAATTTCATCCCGATCCCTCCACTCTAAGCGTTTCCAAAGATTTCTGGTTCTCCCCTCTGGCTCCTGCTAAAGTCACTGGATCCGATCCGGATTTGAACTGAGTCGTCTGAGACCCGGCGTCTTTCCAAATATCAAGTTTCATTAACATCGAATCACCCGTTGGAACGTACTCGTGGGATCAATAGAAACTCGGTGTGACCGGATTCATTCCAGTTATGTCATTCACGTACGTAAGACTCTTGCTTCTTCTCCCCACCAAGTTTCATCCCGAGCCCCCCACTCTAACCGTTTCCCAAGGTTTCCGATTTCACCCCTCCGACTCCCCTTAATATCACCGGATCCGGTCCGGACTTAAAACACGAGAGGACGAGACACGAGGTCTTTCTATAAATCAAGTTTCATTAAGATCCGATCACCCGTTCACAAGTTAATAATACCTCACTTCCGGATTCCCCCTCCCTCATCCCCCGGATGGTCGTACCGGGGAAACAACTATTTTCAAGTTCACCTGTTCGGGTCCCTAGCCTGCGTAGTAGTACGAAAACGTTGCATGTAATACTATGTAATGTCAAAGAATACTATCATTCAATGTGCCTCAGACTGGTCCAATCTTATGTAGTAGTATAAAGTAGCATCTGTCTTGCCATAGTAGCATCTGGTCATGCTAATAGTAGCATATAGTAGTATGCAGTAACACGGTAGCCTTGAAGTAGAAGCATGTAGTAGCGTCGTTGGTACTGCATCCTACTTTTTCGTACTACTTCATAGTACTATTTTGAGACAAATTTTTCATCAGGAACGCCTGCCAAGTTTCATCGCCCTATCACACCAGGAAGTACCGAACTCGCGGGATTACTAGAAATTCGGACCCCCCCCCCCCTCCAGCTCCCCCACAGTGAACAGATCCGGTCCGGTTATGTCAATCACGTATCTAGGGTTTGTGCTTGTTCTTTCCATCAAGTTTCATCCCGATCTTTCCACTCGAAGCGTTTCCCAAGATTCCGGCCCCTCCCGCTCCAACTCCCCCCAATGTCACCGGATCCGGTCTGGATTTAAACTGGATGTCTGAGATACGAGGTCTTTTTATATATCAAGCTTCATTGAGATTCGATCACCCGTTCGTAAGTTAGAAATACCTAATTTTTCCGGATTCCCGCTCCCTCCAGCCCCCCCCCCCCCCCAGATGGTCGAATTGGGGAAGCTACAATTCTCAAGTCAATCTGTTCGGATCGCTGACATGTCTGCTAGTTTTCAACGTCCTAGCACATCGGGAAGCACCGAACTCGTGGGATCACTAGAAACTCGACCCCCCCCCCCCAACATCCGCAAAGTGAGCGGATCCGGTCCGGTTATGTCAATCACGTATCTACGACTTGTGCTTGTACTTTCCACCAAGTTTCATCCCGATCTCTCCACTCTAAGCGTTTTCCAAGATTTCCGGTTTCCTCCTCCAGCTCCCCCCCCCCAACGTCACCGGATCCGGTCTGGATTTAAAAATGGTGGGAGATCTGAGACACAAGTTCCTTCCATATATCAAGTTTCATTAAGCTCCGACAACCCGTTTTCAAACACTTCATTTTTCCTAATTTTTCCTGATTCCCCCTCCCTCCACTCCCCCCCAGATGGTCGGATCGGGGAAGTGACTATTTCTAATTTAATCTGGTCCGGTCCCTGATATGCCTGCCAACTTTCATCGTCCCAGCTTATCTGGAAGTGCCCGAACTAGCAAAACCCAACAGACAGACCGAACGACAGACCGACAACGGACAGACATTGCGATCGCTATATGGGACTTGGCCGAAGGGCAAGTAGGGCTTTTGGCACTACCAAAACAGAACACCCGGCACCAGCAGTGGCTACTAAAATCGCGCCAAATCTGTCTGTGCCGCTAAATTATCCTAAGCATATTGAGAGGAAGACGCGGCATGTGTAAACGACAAGATAAATATTGAACAAGAAAAACCTAGTCAAGTGGCATATTCACTATTATTACAAGACCGGATACTACTATACTATTAGCATACATTAGGCTGGCACCAGCCTAAGCAGAGTAAATATCAGGATATCGTGCATGGTCTTCGCGATAGAGTGAGACGGTACAAGAGTTTCGTGCCGTAACTACAGGCCTCAGATACCAATTTTCTTTTTCATCGACCTTACATATCTCGGCGAGGGACCGACTAAAAGCACGCACGGCACGAGACCACATAGTGTAGGAGGCACGAGTACGAAAAAGAGGCACGAAAACTAAAAGGGCCCTTTCAGGCTTCAGAGCGAGGGGCAGCAATAATGTTCTAACGTGGCTTCTTTTAACCTCTGGAATTACGAACTCTCACTTGATTGTTTACTTCTACTACTTGCTAATATCTTTTTATTACTCGTGCCTCCTGGGCCATGCCTTTGCCTCTTTTTAGTCCATCCATCTCGGTGCGGAGGCAAGTGACGAATGATTCCCTCGCTGAACGGATGTAATGCTTGGAGTCAAGCGCCAGTACCAGAGCAGTCAAGTTACTTTCGGCAAGCTGAGCTTGGAAAGAAACAACACGGCACTAACCTGAAACTTCATATTCTGCGACAACTCCAGGAGCTCAGCTTTCTCCTCTGGCGAGAATAGCATAGGTACTTCTCCATAAACAAGAATGAGCATTATTTGTTCCAGACAGAATTGCGGGTCGAATAGTTGTTCCTCGCTGAGTAGGAAGCAAGTCGCTTCATCGCGGGCCCCAACCTGTCTCAGTAGACATTTTACGGTTGAAATCCAATTATGGCGGGACCCTTGCTGGCCGCGTCTGATCTGAAATTAACAAGTTGTGTTTTTAGTTTTCACTCACCTGGAAGGGGAAAGATATGCCGTAGCTTTTAATCAGCCAGCAATTACTAAAAAATTACCAAAGCAACAGAGAGCTGAGAGAACGCAAACAAAATTAAATTTGACATTTATTTTTTTAATATATTATTTTTACCAAAACGTAAGTGGAGGGATACCTATGACATCGCAAAAGTTGTCCCTCTGTCCGTCCGTCTGTGAGCACGATAACTGTCGAAAATGATGAGATATTTTAATGAAACTTGGTGTGAGGGTTATAAATTAAGGGGCAAACAAAATAATTTTGAATAGCTAATGTGACAGTTGATTATGGGGTAAGACGAAATGCTGAATACGACGGTGAAAACCATTTTCTAGTCGGGCAAGTAGTTCGTCCGGAATCCGGCAATACGATTCTTCATCAGCGATATTTTGGCCCTTCTTAGCAGGGGTCCTCGTCAGGCTGTCAATCTTCTGGGTCAACTTCG
The DNA here is from genome assembly GCA_023053575.1 of Branchinecta lynchi. NCBI lineage: Eukaryota > Metazoa > Arthropoda > Branchiopoda > Anostraca > Branchinectidae > Branchinecta > Branchinecta lynchi. Next base: position 18,978,629 of record JAKZAP010000006.1, read on the forward strand.
GGGAAAGAAACAAACCTGTTGTAAGATTGTTTGAATATATGTTTCAAAGTCAGCTTGGGCTCAAAGAATATTCAACAATAGCTGTAAGCTCATATGGCACTTGCAACTGTATGTAGTAGGTAAGGGCTCTGTCAGATTGACTGTGTTCCTAATATGCCTGCCAAGTTTCTCTTTAGAAAAGCTACCACAGGAATTACGGAAGGCCCCCCTCAACCTCCCTCCCCCCTCAAGTACCCGGATCCAGTCCAACTGTGCAAATGATTTGTCTAGAATAAACGCTTGTTCTTCCCAGCAATTTTAACTCCGATCCCTCTATTCTAACCGTTTCTTGATATTTCCGATCACCCCCTCCCAACTCCCCTATAGCTCTTGAATCCGCTATCATAAGCTGACATGAATCATTTGGTAAAAAGTACTTTCGACTTTGCACTTAACATGCGCACTTTAAGGGAGGTTCAACTTCATTGTATGTATGCAAAACCCTTGAGGCAAAAATGATAATGGGCTCATGAGGGTCATGAAAATTTATATTTCGCTTAAAAGTGTTTGTCTTACTTTGTGGTCAAGATTGGTACTTTATAGTCAGACTTGGAAAGTGGCGATTTCTAAGCCAATCTCGTCGAATGTCTAATATTACAGCCAAGTTGCATCGTCCTACCACATCTAGAAGTACCTTAACACACAGAAGTACCCCCACAGTCGCAGGAGCCAATCCAGCTCTGAAAAAGATTTATCCAGAGCATTTGTTTGTTATTCCCACGAAGTTCCATCCCAATCTCTCCAGTATAAGCCAGTCATATATTTTCAGGTCTCCTCCCCCCCCCCCACTATTATCGGATCAGGTCCGGACATGAAAAAGGTCATCAAAGAAATGTCCTCTGTTCAACTATTAAGTTTCACTCAAATCCGATCACCCGTTCCAAAGTTACGCATAACTCAATATTCCGGATTCCTCCTCCCTCCACTCCCCTCACGACTGTCGGATCGAATAAATTTGTGTTTACAAGTCAGTTTGATCAGATCCCAGATATGCCTCCCAAGTTTCGTCACGATAATCACCAAAATTGACATCACCGGAATTCAGGGAAAATCCCCTCCACCCCAAGGGTCCGGATCCAGTCCAATTATGTAAACGATTTATCTGGGGCCGATGCTTGTTCTTCCCAGCAAGTTCCAATCCGACCCCTCCATTCCAACCGTTTCTCAAGATTTCTGCCTCCATACTACCAACTCCCCCATAGCTACCAAATCCGGTCAGGACTTCAAATAGGACATCAGAGACGTGTCCTTGATTCACTCATCAAGTTTCAATCCAATCCAATCACCCGTTCGAACGTTACACACTACTCAATTTTCCAGATTCCCCCGCCCTCCTCCGCCCCCTGATGGTCGGATCGAGAAACTGATTGTTTCCAAGTTATTTTGGTCGGTCCCTGACATGCCTCCCAAGTTTCGTCACGAAAATCCCCAAAACTGACATCACCGGAATTCCGGCAATCTCCCCCCCCCCCCTAGAGGGGTCCGGATCCAGTCCAGTTGTGTAAAGGATTTATCTGGAGGAGATGCTTGTTCATCCCTGCAAGTTGTACTCCGACACCTTAATTTTAGCCGTTTCTCTCCTCCCCCCCCCCCCAACTCTCCCATATCTACAGAATCCGGTCCGGACTTCAAATGGGACATCAGAAATATGTCCTTTATCCAGTTATCAAGTTTCATTCCAATCCGATCACCCCCTTCAAAAGTTACGCACTACTCAACTTTCTAGATTCCTCTCCCCCCCCCCCCAGGTTGTCGGATCAGGAAACTGATTATTTCCAAGTTAGTTTGGTCGGGTCCTTAGTACGCCTGCCAAGTTTCATCCTCCTAGCACATCTGGAAGTACCCCAACTCGAAAAAGTGTGACAAAACGCCCTAAATTTCTGAGATTCCTCCGCCTGCAACTCCCCCGCAGATGGTCGGGCGGGAAACTGATTATTTCCAGGTTAGTTTGGTCGGGTTCCTGATATGCCTGCCAAGTTTCATCGTCCTAGCACATCTGGAAGTACCCTAACTCGAACAAGTGGGACAAAAAATCCGGACCGACCGATCGAACGACAGACGGAATTGCGATCGGTATATGGCACTTGAGCCAGAGGCTGCAAGTGCCATACAAAACGGAGACTTGGTTAAAAGTAAAAGTCTCATTTGAAGTTGATAAGGCGAAGTTGATTTAGGGATAAGAAGACATGCTGAACACTTTAAGTGAAAAGCACTTTCTATCCAGACAACTAGTTCACCCGGAATCCGGCCAAAACTGGAAAATTTGTGAAAAGCAAAACTTTTATTTGAAGTTGATTAGATGATAGACTTAGGGGTAAGAAGAGATGCTGAGTCTGTATATGATAATTATTTTTTACCCGGACATATAATTCGTACGGAATCCGGTTGTGACCGGAATATGCTTTAATAAGTTAAAATTTTATTCGGAGTTGATTAGATCTTCTTTATAGGAATAAGCACATAAGCTGAGTTCGTTTCGGAATTTTTTTTTTTGCTGGTCAAGTAGTTCGCTCGGGATTCGGACGAAGCCAGAAATTTGGCAGAAGTAAAGCAGGAAGTTTCGGTAAGTATCGTCAAAATAGATATGGCTTATATAAGTATATCTGAGCTTGGTTTTCTGTGATGATTAGCCTGGCGAAGACAAAACCCATTTGGATCAAATATTAGATTTTTGGGATCCCATCGAAACTTTTGGTCTTGTTTTCTTTGTGTCTAGTTTTCTACTCCACTGTCGGTTTACTATTCGGTTATTATTCTCTGGGTGAGGTGGAAAAACTAGACGTGGAGTTAAAAAAGGCGAAGCGAACTATTTCTGCAAGGCAGCACCGGACTCCCCGCCCCAGGTCGAACGCTATTTGCATTATGTGGGCACAAGCCTTAACTCCTGGAATCCGCTGGCAGATATTAATAACGTTGAACAGCTTCTAGCAATTACTAAACACACATCGGCAATTACCTCGAACAGCTTCATTCGTAACACGCAAGCAGCCACACGAGCAGCAGTCCTTCGTCCAAGCCCTGGCTGCCCGACAAGCATCACATGTCCTTCCTCAACACCCAAAATGCGAACTATCTTCGATGTCTGCTGAATTAGGTTTTCACATACTATAAGCTTCAGACGAGCGTCCTCGAGGATTTGATCTAGACGAATGGCATATTCCTAAAGAAAGAAAATGCTTAGAGGGTCATTGAAGGCACTTCTCTTTCTCCACCTACTAACTGAGAAAACTATATTTTTTTATTTTTTTTTTATAAGGGGGGGGGGACTAATTTTTTGTCACATCGGACGATGAGACGAAATATGACAATATCGAATCTGATAAACTCGATGGAACACAATCGCAGCATCAGTTGGCCGTCACATCGACTGCTGCATGTCAAACTTCCATACCAACAACCAAGATTGAGAAAACTGTTTAAGCATCGGTCCAGCAAATCAGGACCTTCTTATCGAGTACCATCTCGTTTGCACCACAAAATATCTCAGTCTCCCCCGTGGGTACAAAACAAAAACTATATAACAGATTTAAAAATCGTGCGTGAAAACAGTCACTTAGGTCTGCGAACCTATCGCAGCAATACCCTTGATGACTAACTCTTCGTGTCGATGAAGAACCGCCGTGTACTCAGCAAAGAGCCAGAAACGTCACGACAACAAACGTTGTTGATTGGTTTGCACAGGTTTCGAATCAATTTAGAGGGTTCGTTTGGGTGATGTTTCTTGGTCTTCCCGAGGTTTACTGGAGTGTTTCTGACTTGGTCATATAGAGTATTCTGGGGCCCAGGGGTAGCTCTCAGTAGTATATCTAAAGAAGCCTTTTATTTATAAGCTTTTACGAGCATCAGAGGCGGGTGACAGTTGGCGTTACCTCGGAACGAATTATGTATCGGGTGTCAAAGAGAAGAAGGAACATTGGATTCTGCCGAGGTTTTGGGAGTTCGAGTCTGACCACGGTTCCAAGAATCAGACAAAAAACTCCTGCAGATGACGTCTAAAAAGGAGTCGTTTCGTGGAGTCCACCGTTACACAAATCTGGTTTCCAAAATTGCTATCCCAAAGTGCGAAAAGTATAAGTACGGACCAAGACAACAGAAAATTATCTAATCCAGTCTTGATTTGTTCAACCGATTAGCTACCGAATTCTTTTATTTTTCGAAAACAGCAAGAAGCCGCTGTGGAACTCAGGACGTTATTGACAACACCTTAAAGTTTAACAGAAAAGGGCCAGGATATGACAATCTAGTTACCCATCACTTGTTCGCTTAAATAATCTTGAAAACCCGATGAAAAAGCGTTAGTTTGTTTTTCTGATATTTCCAAATAATCGATTATCCCATTGTGCTTGCCGCTCTTCCCGTTTTTGTGATAGCTCTATGGTGCCTGGACCATTTGGCAACAACACCAGGAGCAAACGAGTAAATAAATTGTGTATCCAATAAACAAAGAAGTGTCTGCAGTCTGCAGTGCCAAAAACAAACTAGATACGGCAGAACGTCGTGTCTGCTAGTGAGGTGTCTTGTGTAGTGATTTTCGCGGGCGAATTGTGGACGGATTCACCATGGGAAAGCGTCCACATTCCCAACGTCCCTACTGAAGACTACTGTGGACAGAATGAAAATCCCCAATGGGTGTTGTAATAGTGTATTAGTTGTGTTATAGTGTGTTATAATTCAGTGTATTAGAATCCAAGATGTAAAAATAAGTTGCCTGTTCAGTTAAACTTTAAACATACACTTCCAAAGAAGAAATGTGTAAAATACCAGATCACTTAAGAAGAAAAGAGTTGCATCTTTCGATGACTTCTTGCTCCTTTTCTTAGGCTTACCGACAAAACGTAACCTGGCGAAATGTCCCCGGCGAAACGTCCCCGTGACAAAACGTCCCCATGACAAAACATCCCCGTGACAAAACGTCCCCATGACAAAACGTCCCCGTGTCAAAAGGTCCCCGTGGCGAAACGTCCCCAAGCATAGAATTATAATTTCGCTTTGATCTTCAGGTGCATGATCGAGGTAAAACAACTTCAGAGTGTGCATTACAGATGCGGAAACATTCCTTATTAGCAGGAAAGATCGGACTTCCAACCGATTGCTTCATAAATGTATTGTTTTCAGTTAAAGTATGCGTTGCAATTGACTCGTAACTGATCAGTTCTAAGCGAGGTTCTAAGTCGTTTGAAGCAACATGTACAATCTGAGGAGCAACAATAGGCTCCTCAGAGAAAGGGGAAGACCGCTGTGGATCAAAGAGAGCCAAACAAGGAAAATGCAAAAATAAGCGTAGTGCCATTATGCTGAATAAGAATGATATGGGAAGCGAGGAAACAAAAGGGATAATCTAGTTATCTATTAGTTAGGTAGAGAGGCAAGTAAATCTAGGTTAGACGGTTTGATCCTTTAAGAAAATCTTTTAATAGTAAATATTACCAAATTAAATATCGAACAAAAGTGAAATCAATGAGTTATATTGCAGGGTAAACTAACATACGAAACAAACGAATTAAAAAAGATAAGACGAAAATAGACAAACTACTTAATCTTGCGCTTTCTTTAAGAAATGGCTATAGCCGAGAGCAATACATTGGTTTGTTTCTTGACTATCGGTTAGATGCTGAAGAAGTCACCCCATCGTGGTTTTCAAAAGTTAAAATTCCAATAATATTTTTTGCCTAAAGTGATGACGCAATCAGTAGTCTCAGGACTACTGGACTACTCATCGCTATCCCTCAGCGATGAAAAAAAAAATCTATAGCCGGGGACATTTTGCCATGGGGACGTTTCGCCAGGGGACGTTTTGATCGGGGACGTTTTGTCACGGGGACGTTTTGTCGTGGGGACGTTTTGTCATGGGGACGTTTTGTCACGGGGACGTTTCGCCAGGGGATGTTTCGAATGGGGACGTTTTGTCAACCCAAAAATAATACATACATAGACCAGTTTTACGTCATTAGGATTTATCAGCGACAAAAAGTCTGGATTTCGGATGCCTACTAGTATGAATGAATTAATTAATTTAATAAACGCAGCCTAACTAGTATTAGGTAATAGCAAAGTAAATATATAAACAAGAGCTGGAAGCTCATATGGCACTTGCAAGGTTGGTTGAGAGGATGAAATATGGAATTTGGCTTTTCGTGGGTTTGTTCTGATCATATGTAAGCAGAACCAGATAAGAATGATCATGGACTTGCAAATCATTGTTTGGTAACAAGACCAAAGGTTTCGATGGGATCCCATTAATATTTCTTCCAGACAATTCGGTCTTGTAGATATTCGGTCTTAAACAGACTTCTTAAAAAATTTTACTTTTAAAATTTAAAAACAGATTAAGGCCAATGGTAATAATCGGAGAAGACCAAGGTCGTATTTGACAGTGCAAAACGGATACGCCAGCTCAGTTTCACCAAGTTCATATATATTCAGATATCAACTTTGCGATGTCAAATATTCAGAAATGGATTCAACATATGGTATATACGCCTACGTCGTATCTCCTTCCTTCTTTACTTATGCCCAACTTCCAGTTTCGGTCGGATTCCGGCAAACTACTTTTCTGGCAAAAAACTAAAGCTCAAAAAACGAATGCAACATGTATTCTTGCCGCTACATCGAACCTCTAATCAACTTCAGAATAAACTTTTACTTTTAACACATTTTCCTGTTTCAGCCGGATTCCGAGCGATTATACGTCCGGTGAGTAAATGATTGTTATATAGGGATTCAGCATGTACTCTTACCCGCAAATCGAACATCTTATCAAACTTAAAGAAGACTATTACTTCAAACAAATTCTCCGGTTTTGGCCGGATTCCGGCCGAACTAATTGTCCCGCGAGAAAATAATTTTTATATTCCGACTCTACACGTCACCTTGCCCCTAAACTGAACCTCTAATCAATTTTAGATTAAACTTTTACTTTTCACAAATTTTCCAATTTTCGCCGGATTCCGGGTGAACTATTTTTCCGGCAAGAAAATAAATTTCATAATCGAAAAAAATATTTGTGTTCCCCTTAATTTCATCCACCCAACCCCCCCTTAAATATAGGGCTACATAGCCCATCTTCGAACCTTACCCGTACTTTGATCTAAAGAGCCATGCCAAGTTTGATCGAAATATCTCAACCCCTTTGAGAGTTATCTTGCTAACAGGCGGACGGACGGACGGACAGACAGAAAACCTTTGCGATGTCATAGATATCCCTCTAATTACGTTTTGGGATCCAAAAAAGTATTTTATTTTAGAACTCGTCTGTAATGATGCGCACTTTAAAGACGCTAGAAATTCATCTGTAAGCAAACCCGTGAGGCAAAAACGACGAAAACAAAAACTTGGGGATCATTACTACGTATCGTTTGGTCAAAAGAATTTTTTTCACTTTCGATTAAGATGCGCACTTGAAGGGTTCTAGAAAATTTTTTAAGCAAAACCCATGTGGCACAAATCATCATTGGCTGATATGTATCGTTTGATCAACACTACTTTTCGACTTTGCGGTTAAGATGCGCACTTTAAGGGAGCTAGGACTTCATTTGCAAGCAAAAACTTGAGGCAAAAACGATAATTGGCTCATGGGGATCATGAAAATCTATGTTTTACTTAAATATTTCAAGATTTTATAGGCTACTTTAAGGAATAGTCGTATTTGGGGAGTGGCGATTTCTAAGTCAATCTTGTCGAGTAAATATTCCAGCCAAGTTTAATCGTCCTAGCACATGTGAAAGTACCTTAACTCGCGACCACCGGAATTCCGGACCCCCTTCAACTCCCCCCACAGTGCCCGGAGCCAATCCTGTTCTGTAAATCATTTATCTAGAGTATCTTTTTGATATTCCCACAAGGTTCCATCCCGATCTCTCCAGTCTAAGCGGGTCACGTATTTCCCGTCCCCCCCCCCCAATAGTTGTCGGATTCTGTCCGGACATGAAAAAGACAACCAGAGACATGTCCTCCAAACCACCCGTTCCAAAGTAACGCAATGACTCAATATTCCGGATTCCCCCTCCCTCCAATCCGCCACGATGATCGGATCGAGGAAATTTTTATTTCCAAGTAAGTTTGATCGGGTCCTTGATATACCTGCCAAGTTTCGTCGTGAAAATCCTCAAAACCACCATCATCGGAATTCCGGACCCCCCCCCCCCCCCAAGTGTCCGGATCCAGTCCAATTGTGTAAATGATTTACCAAGAGCAGATGCTTGTTCTTCCCAGCCGATTCTTCCCTCCGATCCCTCCATTCTAATCCTTTCTCGAGATTTACGGTCTCCCCCCCCCCCCAGCTCCCCCATAGCCATCGAATTTGGTCCGGACTTCGAATGGGGTATAAGAGATATTTCATCTATTCAGTGATTCAGTTTCATTTCAATCCGATCTACGCACTACTCAATTTTCCGGACTCAATTTTCCTCCAAAAAGTGTGACAGTCCGCCCGACTGAAAGACAGACGGAACTGCGATTGGTATGTGGCAGTTGAGCCAGAAGCTGCAAGTGCCATAAAGGAAAATAAACACATACAAAAATACGCAAATGAAAAACGATAAATATATTTATAAGCTATACATATTGGGGGATCTTACCTGTTGGCTCTGTATCTCCGAATAGCCTTTATCCAATGTCCTAACTGAGAATAGTAACCTCCTTGACAACTTTTCTGTTTCTTCCGATGTGTGCTGGCCTAGAAACAGGGACAGAGGCTCGATCTTCATTTCTTCCCTAAATGAGAGCAGAATGGTGTTGATGTGGTCTTGTCCGTCCTTGAGGTGATCCAAAAATGTCCTTTGAAGCTCGTGGAGCACAAACCGGTGAAGAAGCTGCTGATCTGTCAAGTCGCGGGATGAGATAATCTGGATAAGTCGGACAAGGTGGTACGGTGTGAGGCGGAACTCGCAGTGGATCCCTCGAAAGTAATCGTACAGCTTCACGAACAAGCCTGCATAATGCTGGAACAAAGAAGAACTATGAGGTCCGATGGAACAAAAATTGTACAAAAACTAAGAATCTGCCGTAGCCCCAACCTTTTCCCTAATTCCTCTGCAACGCCAAAGACCAGATAAAACCAAGACTACAGTTAGATGCTTCCTAAAATTTCCGGGACTGGAAAGGCAGGCCATAAAGGCAGAGTACCTGAACGAACTCACAAGTCTGGGGGGAAGGGATTGCCCAACACAGTAGCCTTTTCACTTTCCGGTCGTGGTGGTTCCGAAAATTAAAGGACCCTACAGTTAAGTTTGAAGAACACCTTTTCCGAGGGAAAAACAACGGAAAAGTAAATAGGCTACTGTGGATCTCCCTGGATCTGCGAGTGCATGGAGCTACCATCTGTGCCTTTGGCAATGACTGAATTAACCATTCAGTAAACTCATCACAAGGGGCAAGCGTTCACGCTTTCAAAATCACGATGATTCCGCAAGGACGTGTATATGTGGAGTTCCGCAAACAGATCCCTTAGTACCTGAAAAGGCTTGACGAAGATAAGGTTAATTTCGAATTTTATGCACACATTTTCTTCGGGGTATGCTGAGGCGAAAGCCTGTTTGCTGCAGCATAGTGCTATTATTTGGAAATTCTGTGACGCTGACACAGAAAGGGAGATAGTACAGCAGGACCGTAACCAGGAATTTATTTGGTTGGGGTTGCTGGGGGGGGGGGGGATTCCTCGTGGATCGGAACTAATCCATACCTGACAGTAAAAAAGGACACAGATAAGAGGCTAAATCCTGTAAAGATACGATTACTTTAGTATATTTTTTGGTTGTGCGGCCGGACCCCCCACCCCCTCCCTTATGGACACTGCCTTGTAAGTTCAGTGTACGTTTGAAAATTTTAATACTGTGCTTTCGATAATGAGGCGAACACGCAATGTAACAAGACCAAAGGTTTCAGTGGGATCCCAAAAATTAATATTGGATCCAGACAGTTGGGTCTTGCCTTCGCCAGACTCCTTAAACGTTTTCACCATTAAAATTTAGAAAAAAGATTAAGGCAAGTCATGTGAGAAAACCAAGAAATGTGCTAGTTAAACGCAACTGACCCACTCTTCTCAAACCTGAAGATTAACCAAGCACTGTTCGAGTGATGGCCTGGGTGTTGTTGTTTAGCCCTGTTATTTCTTTTTGTAGTGTACGTTAGAGCGAAAGCTGAATACTATATTATATCTAAATATGGATTCAGAGTGTATGTTTACCTATATAAGCCACATCTATTTTGACGAAATTAATTGAAACGACCCTACCTTACTTCTGCTAAATTTCCGGGTTCGGACGAATTCCGGGCAAACTACTTGTCCGACACAAAAAAATTAAGTCCAAACGAATTCAGCGTATATCCTCATGCCTATATTATTGAGCATCTAATCAACTTCAGATGAAACTTAAACTTTAATTTTCCGGTTTCAGCCAGATTTCGGTCGAACTATATGTCCGGGTAAAAAATGAGTGTCATACACGTATTCAACATTCTTTCTTACTCCTAATCCCATCATCTAATCAACTTCAAATAAAACTTTTGAATTTAACAAATTTGCACTTTTGTTCGGATTCGGGGCGAACTACTTTTCCGGGTAGAAACTGGTTTTCACATAAGTCTTCAGCATGTCTTCGTTCCCCTAAATCGAATATATAATCAACTTCAAATAAAACTTTTCCTTTTAACAAGCTTTCCTGTTTTGGCCGGATTCTGGATGAACTACTTGTCTGGAGAGAAAACAGTTTTCATCGTCGTGTTCAGCATGTTTTCTTATCCCTTAATCGACTATCTCATTAGCTGTTTAAAAAATATTTTGTTTGCCCCTTAATTTGAACCCCCACCCCTAAATGTAGGGTAAAAGAGCCCATCTATGAACTCGACCATTCCCTTGACCCAAAGAATCCTCACACTAAAGGCGTATTTTCGCCGTCCCCGAGGACTCCACTTGAGGAGTCCCCACGTTTTTGTTTGTCCCGGGGACTCACTCGCCGTATTCTCGCGAGTCCCCACGGACGGGGCATCACCATTATCATCTCCCTTTCAGATTCAGAGAGGAATCAATTCCCTACGTTTTTGTTTGTCCCGGGGACTCACTCCCCGTATTCTCACGAGTCCCCAGGGACGGGGCATCACCATCATCATAGAGGACTCCCTTTCAGATTCAGAGAGGAATCAATTTTTCCTGGTGCTGGTGTAATGTAAAATTAATTACAGACAATAAGACTAAAGGCGTACTCTCGCCATTCTCTGAGGACTCTCGGGGAAAGGAAAGGAACGGCGAGAATAGAGGGAGTCACTCCACGCGGTCTCCGCGTACAGAAAACAGCGAGAACACGGGGAATGCTTTGAAAACGGATTTTGTTAGAAAGAAAAACATGCAGTTGACGAAACTATTTTTGGTTTTGTTTACTCTGATTGTTTTTAATTAATTTTACATTGCAGCAACACCAGCAAAAATTGATTCCCCTCCGAATCTGAAAGGGAGTTCTTTTTCATGATGGTGATGATAACTGGAGCATTCCCCGGCCGTGAGGACTCGCGAGAATACGGGGAGTGAGTCCCCGGGACAAACAAAAATGCGGGTACTCCTCAAGTGGAGTCCTCGAGGAACGGCGAGAATAGGCCTTAAGTAAAACCAAAAATAAAGTGGATCTAGAATAATTTCGTCAACTGCATATTTATTTTTAGAACAAAATCCATTTTTGGAAGCACTCCCCGTGTTCTCGTTATTTTCCGCACGCGGAGTTCGCCATTCTCGCCGTTCCGTTCGATTCCCCGAGGAGTCCTCGGGGAACGGCAAGAACATGCCTTAAGTTTCATCGAAATATCTCCTTCTCTTCGACAGAGGTATCGTGCTAACAGACAGACGAACAGACGTTTGGACGGACCGACAGACGGACGGACAGACAGACAGACGAATAACTTTTGCGATGTCATAGGCATCCCTCCACTTACGTTTCGTGATCCCAAAAACGCAGAAGAAACAAGACCAAAGGTTTCGATTGGATCCCAATATTTTTATACAGATAATCAGGTCTTGCAGATGTTCGGTCTTTGCCGAAACCGTGCACGTTTAATATCATTCTTAACGGACCACGTGAAAACACCCAGTAACTCATACTTTCCAGCTAAAAGCATATCAGACAATTAGGCTTATTCCGATTCAGGCACATTCACCTACTCCATCAAATTTTTATCGACATCGGAATTTTATTTTACTTCTTCAAAATTTCAGGTTTTGGTCAGACTCCGGTCAAACTACGTATCAGATGAGAAAAGCTAATATTTGGCTTAAAAAATATACTGTTAGCACCTTATCGATGCTCCAATCGACTCAAACAATTTTTTTTACTCCTATCAAATTTTCGGTTTATGCCGGATTTCGGATGAACTAGTTATCCGGCGCGAACATAAAGTTCAAATATAGGTTCAGGATGTATTCTTACCTCATACCTCTAAATCGACACTCTAACCTCTAATCAACTTCTGATAAGAAGTTGACTCTTAAAAAAATGTCGGTTTAAAGACACATTTAGTTTCTCACCTCCCAATTTTGTAACTTGCAATATAAAGGGATATATTATATAGTAAAAACTTACTCTTGACACCAGTCTTAGTTCGGAATTGCTATTCCACTTATGGCTAAGCAAAGAAGAGCAAATAAGGTTCAGCTGAGATCCTTCTAAGTTGGATACCTGAACGACAGTAAAATACCGAAGAAGTCGTTGGTCCATATCAGTTTCTCCTTGAATAGCAGCAATCACGTTCTAAACGAAAAGAAAAGAATGTGAGAATGAACTCCCACACAGCACCTCTAATGCTGCAAAAAGCGAGTTTCACTTTTGCACTTTCTCTTGTATTTATTTTTTAGAACCTTGTCGCTATAGCAGCCAAGCATAATTCGCAGGGCGAAGTGACACTCACTCTTAGTGGTAAACTTGGCTCTATTTGCAAGGTCTCATTGAAATTTATTCATAACTTGGTTACTCACAAGGTTCTCACTATATCTCCTTGAATAAAGCGATCTTCCTCCCATTTTAGTAAGATAACTCTTATACACCGCCTGGTACGGCGCTGCAGGCGCTCCTGTTTTGGTCAGTTATTTATTATTTCAACCATCGAAGTAGGTTTTTTTTTTTTTTAACCGTTCAATACACAAAATCACACAATTTTTCGTCAGAAGCAGAGCGCGCAGAGCACCACACTTTTCGTCACAGTTACGCATCACTTTGTGAAAACCGAGGAAACTTAAAACGGGGGGAAGAAGATCACCGAGGCGTCGAATAACTGCAAATCGTGGGCCCTTGGTACAAAGATGTATGTGAGCGAAGTACTGGCGCTGTAGGAGGGGAGAGGCAGAAGCCCTATCCAAACTTTAGGGCCCCGCAAAGAGACCACAGGAGAGGGCGTGTAGCACATGAGTAGTAGCCACAATCAGCCATATCAATTAAGGTATGGTCTGAACTAGGAAATTTCCGTTGAAGCAAAGAAAAAGTGGCGAGGATTATCAATTAGGCGATCAATTAGCAGAACAAAAAACTTATTAGCCATCTAAAAGTTATTTTGATCTTTGTGTCTTTTAAACCGTAGGCTCATTACAAAACTGTAAAAAATATATATCGTTTTGTCCTTTACGATCAGCAATCCGTCTACTCTGAATTTTCAAAGAAAACTGTGATTAAATTATTCAAAAAGCACATACGATTTGTAGGTGAACTATCTTATCAAACTTACGATATCAACAAGCTCGACCACGTCACCTCCAGTCTCAGCAACAACTGAACCCCGATCCAGCCACATTCGAATCATTTCCGATTTAGTCTTATTCCTTTTGTCAGGCCGACAAATACTTTGTAGATCGTCAAAGAACATCACAAAACGTTTTCCAAGGGGAGGTCCGTAGGTTCCTTTTCTACGCCTAAATAAAGAGATCAAAAGACTGATTACTCGTGAAATAGCTTCGTAAAGACAATCAGAAATCCAATGAAAATTAAGATATCCAGTGAAGAATTTTGGGTAAAAATACACTGGAAAGTGGAGACTCAAAAATGAATAATGGACCATTGGAATCATCTTCCTGGAGTGTTGTGAACACAGAAACGCTCAGTTAGTATTAAGCATGTGTGGATCGCTGGGATCGACTAAAAAGAGGCAAGGCACGACACCGCATGGCGTAGAAGGCACCAGTAATACAAAGAGATTAGCAAGTCGTAGAAGTAGACAAGTAAAGCGAGCGTTCGTAACTCCAGAGCCTAAAAGAAGGCACGTTTGAACATTGTTCCTGCCCCTCACTCTGAAGCCTACAACGGCCCTTTTAGTTTTCTGCCTCCTTTTAGTACCCGTGCCTCTTTTTAGTCGATCCCTAGACCTTCACCTGGCTAACGTTCAACTTGGTATCAATAGTATCCTAAAAATTTTGTAGAGGCAAAAGCCTTATCGACGTATTTTTATAATCATCAGAAGAATGGTCAAGTAACCAAGTTTGCAATAAGGTTTGTGACGAAGCTATAATGATCCCGAGCCGCTTATCGGTCATTTTAAATAAACTAAATAAAAGATCTATCGGCTGAAACGAAGTAACTGAACTACACAACAAAATAGCTAAAAAGGAAATGAAAGTACGGCAACAGACAGTGGGTGTACGCAGCTAACTTTCAAGATCTAGAAACTCCAACCGCCCCTGGCACAACCTCCTCTTTCAATTCCCCGAGCTAATCCGCTGCGTGTTACCTATTTAATGGTGTTATTGCCATTGCCTATTTTCTTTTTTAGTGCTCCGACATTCATTTACGGGTCACATTTTAAATAAATCGATTAATGAATTAACTAAGAAATATATTCGACTGCTAATATTAGTATTAGAGAACTGTTCCTGTTTCATTTGGTGATATGATCATATGATTACTAGCGCAAAGGTGGCGTTATGTCTCTCTCCTCCATGTTAAAATTGCCTACAGAAGGCCACTAGAAATCCAATTACGCCTGTATGGATGAAACGAAGATAATGCATGCTAATGTAAGGTTGCTTGTTCTGACTAACGCTGACGGACAAAAGAGAAACAAGACACACCTGTCAAGCCGAGAAATAATCTCCTTCTGCAAGCCCAAGGAGGTCATAGAGCTGGTCAGCTGGACCGTTGCCGTAACGAAGGAATCACGCGACAGCTGTGATATGAGATGCTGCACCATAAAAGACTTTCCAGAATCTGGAGCGCCAACCACAAGAAGTGGTTTTCCAGTTGCCATGGAAATCTTTAAGAAGTACTGGAGACGACATAGACTTTGAGTACATACCACGGACTTCAAAACCTATAAAGGACTCCAATCATTTGCAAAAAAAAAAGAAAAATAGCGTTCTCTCTGGAGAGCGGGAACGGGAAGATAAGGGCTGGGCTTCAAACCATGGAAATACGAGTTGGTGGAAGGTGACAATCCAAACCCGATGAAAAATTTGTAGCCTGCGTAGTTGTATGATAGTTGAAAGAAAAAGTTGCATGTATTGATATATAACAGTAAAGAATACTATCATTTAATGTGCCTCAGACTGGGTCAATCTTAAGCAGTAGTATCCAGTAGCATCCTGTCTTGCTATAGTAGCATATCCAGTCTTTCTATTAGTAGCATGCAGTAGAATGCAGTAGCACGGTAACCTTGACATAGAAGCATGTAGTAGCATAAGTTCGTACTGTATGCTACTTTTTCGTACAACTTCATACTACTGTTTTGAGATAAATTTTTCATCGGGAACGGAATTAACATTCGGGATCTAAGCATCTAAGCAATGGCCACCACATCTAGGAATAAACAAAGCACAACCTCTACAGGAGCGACTGACCCTTGACAGGCCACCATCGATTGAAAGTCAACTTAAATTAATTTTCGACAGAGCAGCATAGCCTGCAGAGCGATTCGTAATATTAAACCAGTGTTCAATACGAGGACCTTGGGTTCCACGGACACCAAGATTTCAGACATAAGCGGCAGCCGCTCCAAATCATAGGGACGACACTACCCTGGCTATTGCCTGCTTTCAGCAGGAATCAAAAGGGTGAGAGAAAACTGATAACTATCCTTACATTATCGTCCAAGAGAGACTGGACTGGAGTTACGTCTTTCCATTCGAACCAATTATCTTCAGACTTCTTGTCCACGCAAAGAGTGAACACAGACGGTTCCATAGGCAGTTCCACAGTGAAGGGCTCATCCAAGGTTCTTACCAATTCCAGAAGATGATCTCTAAAGAGTTCAGCGCTAGATCCTAGAAAAAGGAATGGAAATCACACAATATTGGTCGGTGGAGTTTCAAAAACCGCGTGCCACCCCATTGGAATCAACTGCCCGAAGAAACAGCAAACTCCCCATCAACAAGCCAATTCAAGAAAGAAATTGATGGAATGTTTCTTTCCCAAATGTACGACCCTAAATGTTTCAAAAGAACTTTATAGAGGCTTTGTGGCCTTTTTTTTGCAATATATTATTATTATTATATTATAATACTATACATATTACTTTTCCATCGACGTTTGAAGTATCCGCATCTTGAAGATCGGTTTCGTACTAATTTTCTAAGGCTCCATACCCCCTTCGAGTTCTCCCGTATTCCATCGAGAAACCTAAGGCATGAGACTCCGCAAGTCATTCACACGCCTTGTTCATTGCTTCCTAAAAGTTTAATCGAAAAGGGCTGGGATAGAACAATCTAGTTACCCATCACTCTTTCACTTAATTAGCTTGAAGACCTGCGGAAAACGCGTTACTTCGCTCTTCCGCTATTCAAGGATAGTGGATTTTCAAATAGTGGGATTCCCGTGTGATTTGGGGTACCTCTATACGCTTTTATTTTTGTTTTATGCCTTACGAGAAAGATTTATGATTTTTTTTTTTTCAGACACTAAGAATCTTTACCAATCTCACCACTGCTAACTGAAAAGCCGTGTTTGTGTTGAGTAGTAGAATTTACGCTGCGGGAACGGCCGCAGATATTCTGAACGTCATATCTAGAGCATATAGTGAAAACAAAAAAAAAAAGAATCCCTTTGCAGAATCCAAATAATTCAGTGTATTCAAAATGTTAAACTTAAAAAAAATAAATATATTTCTACTTCAGCCTATACACAAAATGCAGTTATCAACCCCTCTTTGAACAATACTCAACCAGAAAATTCGCGCGTGGTTTCGGTGCTAGAACAATATAAACGGCACATGATTGCGTTTTTCTGACAAGTTTTCTTCTATAAGCCAACATGAGGTTTCTGCGTAAGCTAGAAGGACATGCGGTGCCATGGTTTCTAGAGTCTTGAGTATGATTTTGAGACCTTGAAAGCCTTCATAAGTTGAAACAAAAGATACATGTACTATCCGTGCCTGACCCTCTTCCCTACAAAGAATTTAAATCCATACCTGTTAGAACCATTCCGATAGTAGATATGCAGGAAAATAGAAATGATCGCTCTATCCACACGTTGGTAACCGTTTCCTCTGAGGCTCGCTGAAGCAAAACTCTGCCGAAAAAGCTCAAGAAGCTCTAGAAAAGATAGGGAAATAGTTTTGTGGTGATATAGCTGTATTTTTTTGGAGTTATATTTCGACCCTTCTTGGCAAAGGTCCTCTTTAGGCTCAAGCCGCAATTCATAAAATAAACAACTTGCCTAATTACCAGGCAGCGCGTAATTAAAACCATCCATTCATTCACCCTAAAACATGTCACTAAAGGGGATATTTCTATCGATCTTTCGTTTCGCGCCCAGTTAAAACAAGACCAGAGGTGTCGATGGGATCCCAAAAATCGAATATTTGATTCAGACAATAGGGTCTTGTCTTCGCCAAATCCAGTCTTTGCCAGGCTAATCATCAGAGAAAACCAAGTTCAGATATACCTCTATAAGCCATATCTATTTTGACGATACTGATCGAGACTTCCTGCTTTACTTCTGCCAAGTTCCGGTTTCGCCCGAATTCCGAGCAACCTACTAGTCCAGCAAAAAAAGAAAATTCAGGAACAAGTACAGCGTCGAATTCCTATTAAGGACATCTAATCAACTTTGAATAAACGTTTGACTTAAAAAAAAAAAAGTCCGGTTACAACCGGATTCCGGACTAATTATATTTCCGGGTATAAAATTAATAATAAAAATAAAAACAGACTCAGCCTCTTTTCTACCCCTTAATCTGTCATCTAATCAAACTTTTGCTTTTAACAAATTTTCCGGTTTCGGCCGGAATCCGGGCGAACTAGTTGTCCGGCGAGAAAACGGTTTTCACCATCGTGTTAAGCATGTACTTTTACCCCTAAATCGAACATTTAATCAACTTCAAATGAAACTTTTACTTTTAACCAACTTTCCGGTTTTTGCCGCATTCCGGACGAACTACTTGTTCGGCGAGAAAATGGTTTTCACCATCGTGTTCAGCATGTCTTCTTAATCGACCATTTAGTCAACTTCATATAAAACTTTTGCTTTTAACCAACTTTCCGGGTTTTGCCGCATTCCGGACGAACTACTTGTTCGGCGAGAAAATGGTTTTCACTATCTTGCTCAGCATGCCTTCTTACACCATAATCGAGCTGTTTAAAAATATTTGGTTTGTCCCTTAATTTGGACCCCTCCCCCATCCCTAAATGTACGGCTACAGAGCCCATCTACGAGCCCATCTACGAACTTGACCTTACCCTTGACCCAAACAATCCTCACACCAAGTTTCATCAAAATATCTCATTCCCTTCGAGAGTTATAGTGCGCACAGACGGACGGACGGACGGACAGACAGACGGACGGACGGACAGACGGACGGACGGACAGACGGACAACTTTTGCGATGTCATAGGTATCCCTCCACTTACGTTTTGGGATCCCAAAAACGTACCAAACGGAAAATTTGAAAGCCGAAAATCCCGGTTCAAAAGTGGGTCGTGTGGGACATTCCTAGTCCACTGTTTGATGAAAATGATCGATAAATGAGCTGGTACAGTCTCTCCGACTATAACCCTTTGCATTACAGTGAGTTGTCTCATGTCGAGACTTTCGGCTGCTATCAAATCAAGTGTACCACTTAACTGCAAAGCAGAATACCGCGCGGTTCTCCGGTCCACGGTGCCTTCTTTAGCGAAATAAAACGACGGAAACTAGGCTAAATGTCCACTGACAAAACGACACAATCATCTCAAACGTCCATGGGACGTCAATCAACCTTGGACGTCACAGATTTCATTGTTTACTGTTTCAGTATGTGTTTACCCATACTCCGCTGTTATCCAAAAAGCGGGTCAGAAATCAATAAAGAAAAAAAAAATAAGTAAAAAAATTCGAACGCAAATGGACCAATAAGACATATCCGTTTTATGCATCATTTGAATATGTGTCCTAGTCTGCTTGGACCCGACGAGTATTTACCATGTCAATAAGTTACAAAACAACCACCAGGAGATGCTGTAACCTTACCATACTCTGAGACTAATTCAAAACTATATATACGCGGCCTCAAGCTCTTAATTGTTCTCGAGGTCCCTTGGATTGGGTGAACAGGCAAGGCGAAACCCGCTTTGCTAGTATTTCTGACGAATGTTCAACCGTAACTGGGAGCATGATATATCCCGAAAAAACGTAAATGCAGTAAGCATAAAATATGTGTAACGCCGGTAATGAGGAAAGAATATACTGTACTCAAACAGAAATATCAATGGATGTAACGATAGTAACACCGCAACATTCTACCACATTTTAAACCGAACTGTACCTATGAAGTTAAGACCAGACGTAGGCTATTTGTAAATATAATTCTGTGCAAAAATTTGACGAGCCTCATGCCCATTCATCTGAGCGATTTTTAAAAACATTTGTGCCGTATTTTACTAAGTTTTACAACGAGCCCTAAATATCAATCATAATTTCTTGTTCGTTTTGTACTGTAGTGTCAACGTAACAACGTCAACGTAGCATGTATATTATGGTAAATAAATCTGGTCTGAACTGAATTGAAAAAAAATGACTGAGAAAGTTGAGTGGTATACGAAACAAGAGTGGCCATTTCATAGTTAACATTGTAGAAATGTCCATCGTCCTCGCTTGCCAGTGCTGCATGGTCTAAAAGCACAGTCTTAGCACTTACCGAGAAAAGCTGGATCTTCCCAAGTTTTAGTTTGCGGTCATTTTGCCTCAAAGAAAACGAAACTATCGGCTTCAACACATTTTGCAGAATGACCAGGATTCGTTGGATCTGGGCGGTTGTCAGCCCGGGCTTTTGCCTCCTTGCACTAACGGAGTCGGAATCGGAGCTAGAGTTCGACTTGGCTCCCATTGCTCCTTCACGTTTAAGTTGACTTCGCTGCTTCCCTTTATCTGGTCTCACAGAACTGGAGACGCTCACATCCGATGAGTCTGCCATTGAAAAGCTCAGACGAATTTCTTCGTTCGGCTGAAATCGCTGGATAATGTCCTGGATGAACTCGGAGCAGAGAGTTTTCCAGGAAATGACGTTGCTTTCAACGATCAGAGTAGGACAACGGGACAACGTCGAGGCAGGGGCGGAGCTGATACCATCGGTTTCAAAGACGATCTTGGTACTTCTTTCGGGCTAAAACGATAGCTTATTGCAGCTTGGTAATAGCACGACAACTCAAGAGTTATGCCCCCTTAATTACTAAAATAAAAGAGGAGCATATGAATAAAAAAGGGGGGGCTGCTGCAAAAGTGGGTGCAAGAAGGCTGCACTCCCGAAGCTATATTTTTTCTCCTCCCTCCTCCAAATCCTCACTTCCTTGCCGCAGCCTTAGAGCTCACAGACAACATCTTTGAGTAGGAAATTCTTCAAATATTTAATCAGCCGAAGCTGACCGGGGTCATGCCTGTTCGTGCGCCACTCCTCAGCGTGGAAATTCTTTTGGCGACAACTCGGACCTTTGTGATATTCGTCATCTTTCTCCAATAAAAATCTTCAGCTAACTCATCTCCGGGACAACAACAAACAGGAGAAAATACTCTTGACGACTAACCCTTCGTTCTGCGAACGAATCGCCATGTGCCTAGCGAAGAGCAAGAACCGTCACCACAACCTGACCACAACCAACGTCGCTGATTGGCTTACATAGAATTTGAATCAGTTTTGAGGATTAGTTTGGGCGACGTTTCTCGTTCTTTCCGACGTGAATTGTCGTATTTCGGACTTGGTCATGTAGATTAGTCACTTCACTTTGCAGTGAATGGTGTGAGTCTCACCTGAATTGTCTCTCCTGACGATTCTGAACAAGCTGTCTTTATGATAAAATGGGGGAGCGTTTTTAACTGAGGGGATGAGTAACACAGCTTTGCCGAATTGCTTGTGTTTGTTCCATGACGTTGCTTTATGATTTCAGTTTTATAGTACGATTCCGTCTCACAGAACTGGAGACGCTCACATCCGATGAGTCTGCCATTGAAAACCTCAGACGAATTTCTTCGTTCGGCTGAAACTCGCTGGGTAATGTCCTGGATAAACTCGGAGCAGAGAGTTTTCCAGGAAATGACGTTGCATTCAATGATCAGAGTAGGTCTCACCTGAATTGTCTCTCCTGACGATAAGGAGAGTTTTCCATCCCTGTCCAGTAACGTATCAAGGGGCTCCAAGGCAGACGGTTCCAGGGACCCATTCAACACGATCCATTGCTGGCCCGAAGATTCCATCCGGGAAGCCCCACGGAGAGCCAGGGACACAAGGCCTAAAAGTGTCGGGCTAAAGGTCAAATAATTAAGGGTTCATTGAAGAGATTATCGTTCCAGATTCCCATCACAACCGCACAGTGGCATTCCAGTCCAAATTCCCCGGAAGAAACAAGACCAAAGGTTTCGATGGGATCCAAAATTGAATATTTAATACAGGCAACTGGGTATTGTCTTTGCCAGATCCAGTCTTCGCCAGACTTGTAGAAAAAGATTAAGGCCAAATAGCCAATCATCGGAGAAAACCAAGTTCAGACATGGATTCAGCATGAGTGTTTACCCTTATAAGTCGTATCTATTTTGACTACACTGATCGAAACTTCCTGCCTACCTGTGACAAAGTTCTGGTTTCGGTCAAAGTCCGGGCGAACTGCTTGTCAGCCAAAAAAAAAGCTCAAAACGAATTCAGCGTATCTCCTTACCCATATATCAAACCTCTAATCAACTTCAAATAAAACTTTAACTTGTAACAAATTTTCCGGTGTCAGCTGAATTCCGGGCGAACTATATGTCCGGGTAAAAAATGATTGTCATATGCGGATTCAGCATCTCCTCTTACCCCTAATTCGGACATCTAATCAACTTCAAATCAAACCTTTGCTTTTAACAAATTTTCCGGTTTTCGCCGGATTCCGGGCGAACTACTTGTCCGGCAACAAAATGGTTTTCATAATCGTGTTCAGCATGTTTTCTGACACCTTATTCGACTACCTCATTAGCTGTTTAAAAATATTTTGTTTTCCCCTTAATTTGAACCCCATCCCCCACCCCTAAATGTAGGGCTACAAATCCCATCTACGAACTCGACCTTTCCCTTGACACAAAGAACCCTCACACCAAGTTTCATCAAAATATATCATTCCCTTCGACAGTTATCGTGTTGGCAGACGGACGGACGGACAACTTTTGCGATGTCATAGGTATCCCTCCACTTACATTTTGGGATCCCAGAAAACAGCACTAACTCTCGCAATGTCACTCCAACAAGAAAGCAGTCCTCGCGAACCTCTCCAACAAACGTTGTCTCGACTGGTATGTACAGACCGTACCTCCGGCTGAACCAACTACAAACTACGCGAGAAGCGAGGCTTGATTGTGGAAATACTCGCCATGTGAGGCACAGATTTGGCTTGACAGCAGGACTTGACTTTCGAAGACTGACACGATATACTGGATAAACAGCGCATGAACTTACCATCGCTCCATTCTCTATTTTCCCAAGTTCCCATGATCTGACTGAATGTCCCAGACGAACTGAACAGCCAATTTACATGCACTTCAACATCTTCAGATTTTGCGTAGTAAGCACACAGAACCTATAAAGAGAGTCCGATTTTACAAACCTACACAAATATTACAATTTTATTTCACAACTACGGGCCCTACTGTTGAGACTGTTCTAAACTCCTTGACTGGAGGAGTTCAGAAGAAGGTTCGTCAAAAGGTCAAATTACATCAATTCTATAAAGCTCATAGGACGTCAGATGGTTTCTAAAACTAGTCCAAAGAGGAAAGTCAGCTTGGCAATATAAAACAAGAGCTACGAGCTCATATGACACTTGTTACGAGTAGGTGGTGTGAGAAACCAGAAAGTAAATATGAGCCTTTTTCCGGACATTCTGGTACCCCTCCCCACCGTGCTCGAATCCGGTCCGGGCCCTCGAATATGCCATCTATGGCATACGATCTCGTTATTTTCCAAGTTTCATTCAAATAACTCCACTCGTTTAACCCCTATGCGAGCCACAACATTTCCGGGACTCCCCCTCCAACTCCCCCCACTGTGGCCGAATACGACTCGGACACATACATTTTCCATCCCTAACATATCATCTTCCCGTCCATCAAGTTTAACTCGAATCAGAACATATCTTCAAATTTCCGCTTCCTGCTTCATCCTCTTCCTACTTTTGGCCAGATCCAGCTCAGACGCCAAATGACAAATCTACGCCGCATAAGCCTGGTACTATCCAACTTGCATCACACTCGGTCCATCCGTTTGGTTTTTGTGCATGTCGCATAATTCCCCCCCCCCCCCTCCCCGACCATGGCCGCATGGGGTTCGGACACATGCTTTGCATATCTAGGTCATCAGTTCGTATCACCCATAAATTTTCACTTGAACCGGACCATCTGTTCGGAACAGCTCGCAAAGTCAGTAATTTCCGGATTCCCCATCCCTCAGTTCCTCAAAAAATGGTCTGATCCAGGAACTGAAGTCTTCCTAGAGCATTGTGTCGGGTCCTTAAATGCGTATTTCCGTGCTCCCACAAACAGTTTGTGGGTCCATTGTGGCTAGAAAAGAGTGTTTCCGCGGCATTTCGTACGGCCCACAAGTGTGTTTCCGCGACCAACAAGATTTTCGTGGCTCGCTCTGTGGCTCAAATTCGACAAACAACTGGCAAGGTGATTGTCGATTTTGTGGCTCGATTCTGGCGGGAAATTCAAATTAAGCAGCAAAATAGTGCCTAACATTAAGGTTAACTACCTTTTCAAGTATATAGATTTAAAACTGAGGATGCTTTTTGTACAGAATGGTAAGAAAATAAGCCTGGAGTTCTATTTACTGAGATTTTACATGAGTTTTATTTTTATTTTCAGATATTTGAAATTACCACCAAAAAAATAGACAAAACTGCGTTTCCGCGAGTTTCAACGAGTGGCTCAACTGTGTGGCACACAATCGTGTTTCCGCGACAAACAGTCAGAAGTGTGTGGCCCACAACTGTGTCGCGGAAAAAGGCCGTAAGTCTATTTGGTCGGATCACTAATATGCCTATGTTGATGATGTATCTAGGACTTGTGCTTTCCTTCCCACCAAATTTCAGCCCGATCCCTTCATTCTAGGAGTTTCCCAAGATTTCTGGTCCCCCCCCCCAAACTCCCTCTAAAGTCACTGGATCCAGTTCGGATTGGAAGAGTGTCGTCTGAGACACGAGGTCTTTCCAAAGATCAAGTTTCATCAAGATCCGATCACCCGTTCAGAAGTTCAGAATACCTCAAGATCTAGAGTCCCCCTCCCTCCACGATGGTCGGATTGGGGAAATGACAGATTCCAAGTTAATCTTTTCGGGTCCCTGATATGCCTGCCAAGTTTGATCGTTCTAGCTTATGTGGAAGTGCCCAAACTAGCAAATCCCTGACCGACAGACCGACGGACGGACAGAAATTGCGATCGCTATATGGCACTTGGCCGACAGATCCACCAACCCGATGACAGCTGCGCCATCTCAGTTAAGCAGAAAGTGATTATTTCGTGAAATTTTTGTTTGTAGTATGCAGCCGTGAATCCCAGTTCAGTTTGGTGGTGTGGATCTGGGGGGGGGGGGGATGACGGTTACTATTACTACTTGAATTATCTTAGTGTTGCACTGTATTAAGTGTATTTAAATGACTGACATTTGGTCTCGAGTCTATTCTCTGTTTTACATTACTGTTATGACGAATGTTAGAAAAAAACATAGAACTTCAACTTAATAACCTACTTTTCTCCTCAAATGCTATTTTAATTCCTGGCTTCGAAATTTTAGCCCTCCCTGTCCAAACATAACTTTTCAAATTGTTCATAATGACAAGCAGTTGGTGGTGAAGGTCCGAACGTTGGTTTCAAAATACTAAACAATACTTACCTTGATTAATGTGCTTTTTCCAGAGCAAGCGGGTCCGCATACAATCACAGCACTTGAACCTTGTAGCAGTGAATGCAACTCTACCAGTTTCTGAAGGAAAGGCTCAGTAACAACCAGCTTAAGTTCTTTAACCACTTTCGCCAGACTCTCCAATAGAGCCCTTGGCCTGTCCTGGATACCCTCACACGAAGAAAATTTCTCTCGTATAAGCTCTTCGAAGATCGGAAGTTCCTGCAAGATGGCGAAATCTGACTAAATATTAGATAGACAAGAGGACATGGAGTACCTTACCTTACCTTAGACATTAGATCCTCCTGTGCCTCGGCGCCCAGGGCGTCCAAGAAGAATCTCGAGTTGTCTCTGGAACGGCTGCGACGAAAACAAGACCAAAGGTGTCGATGGGATCCCAAAAATCTAATATCTGATTCAGACAATCGAGTCTTGTCTTCGCCAGATCCAGTCTTGGACAGGCTAATCATCAGAGAAAACCAAGTTCAGATATACCTCTATAAGCCATATCTATTTTGACGATACTGACCGAGACTTCCTGCCGATTTCCGAGCGAACTACTAGTCCAGCAAAACAAAAAAATACAGAAACAAAACCAGCGTATCTCCTTATCCCTATAAAGAACATCTAATCAACTTTGAATAAAAGGTTGACTGAAAAAAAAAATCCGGTTACAACCGGATTCCGGAATAATTATATGTCCGGGTAAAAAATCATTGTCATATACCGACTCAGCCCCTCTTATTACCCCTTAATCTGTCATCTAATCGAACTTATGCTTTTAACAAATTTTCCGGTTTTGGCCGGATTCCGGGCGAACTAGTTCTCCAGCGAGAAAATGATTTTAACCATCGTATTCGGCATGTCTTTTTACCCATAAATCAAACATTTAACCAACTTCAAATTAAACTTTTACTTTTAACCAACTTTCCGGTTTTCGCCGGATTCCGGGCGAACTACATGTCCGGGTAGAAAATTGTTTTCACATAAGTGTTCAGCATGTCTTCTTGCCCTAAACCGAACATCTAATCAACTCGAAATAAAACTTATAATTTTAACAAACTTTCCGGTTTCGGCCGGATTTCGGGCGAACTACTTGTCCGTCGAGAAAATGATTTTCACCATCGTCTTCAGCATGTCTTCCTACCCCTAAATCGAACATCTAATCAACTTCAAATAAAACTTTTACTTTCAACAAACTTTCCGGTTTTGGCCGGATTCCGGACGAACTACTCGTCCGATGACTAAATGGTTTTCACCATCGCCTTCAGCATGTCTTCCTACCCCTAAATCGAACATCTAATCAACTTCAAATAAAACTTTTACTTTTAACAAACTTTCCGGTTTTGGCCGGATTCCGGACGAACTGCTCGACCAATGACAAAATGGTTTTCACCATCGTGCTCAGCATGTCTTCTTACCCCATAATCGACTATCAAATTAGATGTTTAAAAATATTTTGTTTGCCCCTTAATTTAAACCCCCTCCCCCACCCCTAAATGTAGGGCTACAAAGCCCATCTACGAACTCGACTGGTCCGACGACCCAACGAATCCTCACACCAAGTTTCATCAAAATATCTCATTCCCTTCGAGAGTTATCGTGCTTACAGACGGACGGACAGACGGACGGACGGACGGACAGACGGACGGACGGACGGACAGACGGACAACTTTTGCGATGTCACAGGTATCCCTCCACTTACGTTTTGGGATCCCAAAAAGGGAAATTGCCACAGGTCGTTGCTCCTCTACGGCGGGTGCCTTCGGGTAACCGGAAAAATATAGTCTTGAGGATTCTGGAATCGTCCATACGCAGCACAATGTCCGAGTTAACTCCATCTACGCCTTCGTATGGTCTGAGTGAGCGACGGTTCACCCGTGGTGATTCTTATGTGCTCGTTCTTTGCCTTCTGGGCAGGGTTGCGAAGAGCTAGACTCATAAAAGTGTCCCAACTGATGACAAAAAGGTCCTTTTGACACCTCGAGTTTTTGTTGTGCATTCCACTACAAAACGCGCAAAATGCGAATAACTGGAAATAACTGAATTTGTAACAACATTTTTTAAAACATTTCTTAACTGTTACATCACAGTTTTGTACCAAAATTTAATCGGAAATGAGCTTTATTGAAGGCTTCAAACTATTTTCGTGTACACAATCAATATAAAGTACATGTTTCAGCAGATTTTTGGGTGCGGTAACCCGTCAGTTTAGTAAAGTAAATGAAAAACTGCTTTTCTGACCTAAAAAGTGTCATACGTAAGAAAAAGTGTCACTTTCAGAGAAAAAGTGTCACGGTATCACCCAGACACAAAAAGTGTCAAAAAGCACAAAAAGTGGCACACTTGGCAACCCTGCTTCTAGGCCCAGTGGATGCCAAGAAGTCTCCAGAGGCACATTTTTTCAAACGACGGAATTCTCGTCTCTTGGTCTCCCGATGAAAAATGTGTAGCCTGCGTAGTAGTATGGTAGTAGTACGAAAACGTTGCATGCAGTACTATGTAATAGCAAAGAATACTGTCATAAAATGAATGTGCCTCAGACTGGTCCAATCTTATGTAGTAGTATCCAGTAGCATCCTGTCTTGCAATAGTAGCATCCAGTCTTGCTAATAGTAGTATATAGTAGTATGCAGTAACACAGTAGCCTTGGAGTAGAAGCATGTAGTAGCATCGTTAGTACTGCATGCAACTTTTTCGTACTACTTCATAGCACTATTTTGAGATAAATTTTTCATCGGGCTTGGTTGAAATGCCATGTTTCAGATGCATAGCGGAGGACAGGCAGGACGTTGCTGTTAAACAGGCAGAGCTTACGCCGGAGGGAGAAAATACTCGACCTCCAAATTCCTTGAGTTCTATATTCCACGTAGACACTACCGGAACACGAGCTCCAATTATACAGTTAACGGTATCAACTATCGGCTTCCTAGCTTCTGAGTACACAAGTCCGTGACGCTACCAGACGAGAAGCTCGTGCAATAAAGTTTCTGTGAGCTATTCCGTGAGCTATACTACCGGAACGAGAGCCAGCACATACAAGTTTTCGTTAGTCAGTGACGTCAGATCCCGGAATCGCAGCTCATATGGTTTGTTTTCCGTGAGAACTACCGGTTCCGTAGCCCGTAGGACATAAAGTACGGCTACCGGTTCCCTAGACAGTGCCTAAATTCCTAAGGCTTACAATACAAACTTCGTAAAAAACAATTAGGCTTCAGCTATATGTGTCTTTCCCAATCGCCCAGAGCTCTATTTCCACTAAATGTTTCCTTGAAATCAGTCTCTGTGGAAATTTCAAATAACAAACGATACATCAACTAAATCAGTTTGTGCGTACAAACGGACGGACTTTTACTAGCTAATGTTTTAAACTAACAAGTGTGCAAGCGCTCAGACGTGGAGTGTGAAATTGAATTTTGTATCGCATTTTATATACAAACAGCTTTAGGACCAAGACATTTCGCATCCCCAGTAACCAAACAAGTACTGAAATAACCTTATTTGTAATCATCCCACTTTAAAAGCTCTAAACCGCAAGTATAAACCCAAAGAAATGCTGAAAATCTTGCACGAATAGCTTGAGTTCCAGCAATGGTGTGCCTGCCAGTCCGACCCTTTAAACCTCTTTTCCATTAGCAAGGTAATAGCAAGCACAATAAACCAAATCGTAGCAGCCTAATACCCCCTTTGCTGCAATTCATTAAAGGACACCTGAATGAAGAGTACCAAGTATCATCCCTGTCTGTATGACGTCCGTTAACATTGCCTGCAGAAAACCCAATCCAAATACGAAATACCGTTTCCAAGCTATGGTTTTTCCTCCATTTTGCATCTGTCCTTATTTCAGTACCAAGCAATTTTAGAAATGAACAAATGTCTGCAATCAACCCTTCTTCTGGAATATTTTTTAACCAGATAAGCCCAAACGTATATCTAGAAGAAATTCCAATACGATCCGGCCAGCGCTGTACAAGATTTGAATGAATTGCGCTTTTTGTCTTGGAGTCTGCATGTGTAAACCTCTGGAAACAATCATCTCTATTTTGAAAACGTCACGCTCATGAGAAGAATGCTCTCCGTTGTCCATGTCTGTAAATGCATTCTCCATGGTGTGTTCAAGTATGGTTTCATTGTTCAGGTGTCCTTTAAGATCGGCATATAATCGGTCATATTAGAAAACGGTCCAGTTTCCAACTGTTCATTAAAGATCGCGTCGTCTTATTAGTTGCTGTTATACCAAAATCCTCATCCATAGATATATCTCCACAAATATACAAGATTTGGACTTGAGACCTGTCATAGACGAACTTACCTCATGGGAAATCTGGACCCAGCTGTCCATGAACGGGAGGGGCGGGGGGGTCGTGACTTCTTCTTCAAGTATACCAGTCTACCGTTGATTGCAGTCACGGGTCAACAACTTTTTTCATGGGCAATTTGTGCCCACTTGCCAATGAACGGGGAGGGTGGGGGTGGTTCAACTCCACATATATATCCCCAAACCCTACGATCGAAAAGCACAAAGGAATTTCTTCGCCCAGTTATTGTTAAGTCAAAAAATAAAAAATGGGCAATCTGGGCACATTTGCCCCTGAACCAAGTGTGGGTGGGGTTTGGGACCCGCAAAAAGTAACAAGAGACCCCAATGCTCAAATACCTACCAAGTTTCAACTTGATACCTGTTGATTCCTGTCACCAGTAACGAGCTTCACTCCTGGGCAATCTGGGCCCAGTTGCCTATGAACTGGGTGGGTGGTGGAGGTGCAACTTTAAAAGCAATTTCCCAGCCCCAGGATCTACATGTACAAGGAATTTCATCTTTCAACTAGAGTTCTGGTCAAGTTATGAACATTATTCACTGCAATCTGGGCCCATTTGACCCTGAACCGGGCTGGGGTGGGAGTGGAACCCCAAAAGGCACAACTAGACCCCAATACCCACTAGGGTACCAAATTTCAACTTGATACTTGCACTGGTTCACAAGTTACGAGCTCCACTCACCTCGGCAGAAATATGCGGCTTTTGCATTTGGAGAACCTGAGAAGCGCAGATTTTCTCTTCATCGTCACTGGACGCAATCATATGTTGTGTTCCGTAGCGTTCATCAAGTAACCTCCGAGAAAGAACCAGAACGGCCCTGGCGTTGGTTAACACGTTCCACTGCCCTGCTCGACAGGATTTGATCTTCCGCTTGGCACAGCGATTCAGGTCGACATACTTTGAGCAAAAGCTAAAAAGGAAAGCTTAGTATTCTGAATGTTTAAAATAAAAGTAGAATAGTAGGATTTACTCATGAAGTAACTATCACAGCTAGGACGTCGAATTTAACTTTGTCGTCAACATAAAGGTACTCTCTAGCCTAAATTTAGTAATATGTTTAATGTATAGTAGCCTGATAGCCTCGTACAAGTTCTAGTTTTCTGCACACCAAGATTAAAAGTGTATGGGTCTTTTGTTTAAATACATGTCTAGACGGAAAATCTAGCTGAAGATTCCGAACAAGCTCTCTTTACGATAAAACGGGGGAGCATTTTTAACTGAGGGGATAAGTAACACAGCTTTGCCGAATTGCTTGTGTTTGTTCCATGACGTTGCTCTATGATTTCAGTTATATAGTACGATTCCGTACACAGCGTTCATAGATGATGTATCTTTCAACGTGCATCCACAAAACCGACTTACCTTCTACCATCCAGAAAACCATGGCAAGATGCTAGGCCTTGAACAACCGCTGTCACATCATCCATTCGCACATTGATGAAAGCGAAAATCGAAGACAAGCTGTCTGGAGCACATTTCGAAAACATGTTCCTGGAAGATGCAAAGATTTCGAACTATTTCCTTGTTATTTTTTTCCTAATTCACAGTTGGTCTTCAAATATGTACTTGAAAGCTAGCCCTACCCGATAAAAAATGTGTAGCCTGCGTAGTAGTATGGTAGTAGTACGAAAAAGTTGCATGTAATACTATGTGATAGCAAACAACACTATCATTTAACGTACCTCAGACTGGTCCAATCTTATATAGTAGTATCCAGTAGCATCCTGTCTTGCCATAGTAGCATCCAGTCTTGCTAATGGTAGCATATAGTAGTATGCAGTAACACGATAGCCTTCAAGTAGGAGCATGTAGTAGCATCGTTGGTACTGCATGCTACTTTTTCGTACTACTTCATAGTACTATTTTGAGATAAATTTTTCATCGGGTATACTTTCTTGTTTACAGAAGTTGGTAGCTATCTTTCTATCTCGGCTCAAGTACTCATCTGCTGGGAGGTGCTCCGCGAGCACTACTTCTTTTCCATAGGTTGCAGACCGGGCCTTTCGATGCTTATCCTACCATCGTTGATGTTTGACCTATCAGCGGACACACGCCCTCCTATAAGATATTTACTTGGCACACGATCCAACTACAGTGTCAGGAGCTCCATGAGATTTAAGACACATATGCGCATCCTTGTGTTAAATGTTACGACGGATACCGAAAATATTTATGTTACGACCCTTTTAAGCATTATCTTTTTCTGAAACATGTCACTGTCACAGTTATAACACACCATCTAACACATGAATGAGCTTTGTGTTCAATTAAAAAAAAAAAAAAAAAAGGGCACAAACCTACCATTCACTCGTCGTGAAGATCAGAACGCAAGACCCACTGATACTGACTTCCAGCGAGCCAATCATAAACCTCCGCAATCCTTTTTTCAATGTAACGAAGAGGTTCTCTAATGTTTGTGCGAAGACACTGAGAACTCCGGGTTTAATACGATCAACGGCATGGACAGAAAGCCAGGATCCCGACTGAATAGCACCCTGAAAGGACAAAACATCAAAAAAAATCAAACAGCAGAGAGCTATCCACGAGTTAGAAGTGGGATTTGAGGTTCAAATGGTTGGAAAACTTTGGTCATGCGCTGAACAAAGGAAACCCACCAAAACTTTTGCCGCGACTAGCACCGACTAAGGATATGTGGCCTGATCACCTGCCAAGCTGCGACTAGATTCAAAGGGAATGAACTTGAGCTGAATGCCCAGTTCTATTTCTGACAAGATAAGCATAGCCCCGGCAATTTTGAGAGGAGTTAGCGATTCCGCAAAGGGCAAGGAAGGCCAACTTATTCTCAAGCACACCACCAAGGTAGCAAACGCTAAACACGTATCCAATTGTCGCCACCGCCCCATTTCGTCTACCGATGTTTTCTTCTTTTTCTTGGGGGGGGGGGGGAGGGGGTCTTTTCTTTAAAAAATTTGGTTCAACGGAGTAGAATGTTCAGACATCTAGACTAGAGTTCGCTACGCCCTGTTCGTTTCCTGAGGTTATGTTAGACACTCTCTCTTGCAGCAGCAACCATATCATTCTCTCAATATACGAAGTACTGCGCAAGTATTAACAAATTAAAAGAAAACTTACGGAGAGCACATTCAAAAGAGCCTCGGTGCTCGTATGTTCCGTGGCGTTGTACCTCATCAATGATCCCCCTGCCAGGTCCGCAGCATACTGAGCAATCTCGGTCTTCCCGCAGCCCGTCTCGCCATAGAGGATTACCCCTCGATGCTGGCAAATTGCTTCGAAGATTCCTCTGAAAGATCAGCTTGTGAATTTCACAACGATTAGCTCATTAGTAGCTACAAGCATAGACAGCGCGTTTGTACTTACAATGATGTTCCTCACCGCCTTTTTGAGAAGCCCCGTCCTGAAATGAGCGACGTAAACCGAGACACTGACTCCTGTGGCCTCTTACCTCAGGCAAAATCTACTGAAAATTCGCCCACAAACACTAGCTTCCAACCAGGAGCAACAGAGCATAGTTGCGTGTTTGCAGATATCATGGTATCTGATACCAAGGTAACTGGATCTGCCTTTTTTCGTTTTTGCAGTTACCGCGGTATCTGATACTACAGGATCAGCATTTTTCGGTTACCGTGGTATCTGACTGTGGTTGCTTTTCAAAAACGACAATTCCCGAATTTGCGCTTCTAGAAGTCATCCCAAAAGAAAAACTGACATCCACTCCCAACGCCACTGACCGCCAGTGCCAAACTTCTTTCCTACCAATTTGACAAAATCCTAGGCTCTTGTGTTTAGATTAGATAGAGAGAGACTCATTTTAATATATAATGGAATTTTACAAACAAAAAGTTAAATATCATAACATACCTGCCATGTGAAAATCTATACAGATTTTCCTGTGGCAGTACTCAATAATTTAATCAATTAGCATAATTATATTCGGAAAAAAAAATAAAAGGAAAAAAAAATAAATGCAATCCTATACACAAACAACTATATAAAAAAAAGAAAAAAAAAGTGGTGATCTATGAAAGTACTTCTTCAGATACCGCGATCAGTTACTATATAAATATATTAGATACCACGGTGACTGGCCAGATACCACGATAACTGCACGACTTTAAACCGTGGTATCTGATACCACGGTATCTGCAGAAACGCACGATTTGCCTCGAGACCAGAGCAGACTGCCACAATACGAGTTTCCAGAATCTCAACTTTGCATGGGTTTTAGCGGTTCTTGCAAAGGAAAGTGGAAGCGATTCCCTAATTAGCTTTCCTGCGGTTTCCGAGCGCACCTTGCTCGGAAGTGGTCCCGGTACCACACAAATCCCCTAGCCCCCCACCCCCGGGAAGAAACATACATCGAAAAAGTTTTAGGTGAGATCTTACCGCACAACTTTCACCACCTGGGAGGTTATGACCGGCCGCAGTGAATTTCCTGCGTATTCGTATCCGTATGCTAGTACGGCAGATCCAACCTTGAGCAAGGCGTTGCCGTCATCTATTGTGCACCTAAGCTGTGATGTCCAAGGCTGCATGGACTTCGAAGAAACGCCGATGGTATGCAGGTAGCTTGTAACCCCTTTTACTAGAAAAAAATTTCGTTGTAGGAGGTCCAAATTCCAATCAGAATCTGACACGCATCTGACAAACTAATGTCGAGATGATATTAACGAACCAAGAAAAAGCCGTATTGGTTATTTAGTTTTGGGTGATTTTGGTCTTCATGAAAAAGTGCACGATGTCTGAGAGAATTCTCAATTTATTATGCACTTGATCATATTATATAGTCTTTTTAAAGTCGCTTTAAACGTAAAGTCTCTTTTTTCGCAGTGCTTACCTACGATTCCGGAGAGTCTGTCCGTCCGCCTGTCTGTCTGTCCACTGGCACGATAAATCTCTAAATAGTTGAGTTAGTATGTTCAAACTTGGTGTGGAGCCAAGTGTACATCACATGTGGGTCAAAGTACAGGCAAAACATGGACATGGTAAGTAGTTCACCCGAAATTCTGTTCGCCACCCAAAAGCAGAAATGTGTGAGAAGTAAAAACTTTGTGTGACTAGTGGCAAGAAAACAAGCTGGATCAATATACTTCACTTTTCTCCCCGACCAGTATTCGGCCCGAATCCGGCAAAAAACAGAACTGCAACAGTACTCACATATTTTATTTTTGGTAAGGGGTTTAGAGTTCAGGGGGGTTAGATCTAACTGCTTTGTTTACTGCTTGGTTGATCCTTCGGATGGGATCCGACGAAGACCGGAAATTCGGTAGGCATCGTTGTGTGTCTTTATCGGGAGTTCAGAGTTTCGGTTTTGGGATAAGAAGACATCTAAAATCAATCTTCCACCTTCGAGGTCCATAGTTTCACAGGACTAGCAGGGACCCGAAGAAAACGGGAAATTAGTTAGTTCTAACAAATGTATTAGTCCAGCTGTTCATGTTAGCAGGCTTATCGGGACAATAAGACTTTCTGCTCTGAAGTACTAGTAGGTAAATCGTATGAATCATAAATGAGGTCGGAAACTCCTGGAAGAACAAAAACCTCCGACAAAAGTTATAAGATGGTTTCTGTACCGATGACAAAACATGCTACATCAGAATCGACTATCCGACTATTGCATTGATATTCCTGTCGTAATCTCGGCTAGAGCGGAAATTAAAGACAAAAGCAATTTCCTCATAAAGGGAGTAAGGCTAAACAACATCATTACGGGATTGACTAAGAACAGAAATACACAAGATCTGATTGTCTGGGTGAAGACGTCCAATATGTATTCTCGTTCGGGTTGGGATCCTATCGAAACCTTGTTATGTTTGTTATGTATTATTCTTTTATCCAGGTCTAAGCGCTTCGGCACAACCATCTGCATTATTGTATGGGTATCGCTGTTAATAGCGCGAACACACGATCAGGATAGGGAGTTCCCGGATTGGAATTCCTGCCCGGATTTTCTGAACCATGGAAAATTTGAAACTTTTTCAACTTGATGATGAAAGTGCAGGAAACCCAGCCGGGAAATCCTGATCGTATGTTCGTAATTTAAAATCTTAACGGTACCGAGACGGCGTGAGCTTCCAGCGTTGCCAGGATTTTCCTACAGAGGATCTTGCAGTATTGGGCAAGCAGGGCGTCATTTAGAGGAGGGCGTGCTGTCCCCTGGGTCTACCTGTGAAAAAACACTGCAAAACTTAGTTGACGAGGCGCAATCGAACATTTATATAATCTAAGAAATTAGTCTTAGTGAACATACTATTTACTTTTCATTCATATCCCGTACTGAAAAAACGTCATAAAAAAATCAAAAAAAAATCATGATTAGCAATTATGACATATCATGATTTCTTAGTGACTAAATGTCATGATTTATTGACGGCTAAATCATGATTTAGAAAATCATGACTAAGCGAAATGACAACTAGAAAAATCATGAACAACACGTACATGATTTGTGAACAACATAGTCATGACTTTTTCATGACTTTAATGACAAAAATCATGATTTTTGTCATGATATTTATCATGACTCTTTATATAGAAAATCATGACTTTTTTCGTGATTTGCCTTATCATTTCTAAAATCATGACATTTAGAAAATCGACAAAATATCACACATGAGATCATGAAACTTGAATCATGACTTCATTTTGTCATGTCATGATTCTTAATAAACGAAAGTCATGATGTCTTGGTGATGATTTTTGTCATTTTTAAATCATGACATTTCGAAAATCAGTATAAAAATCACAAAAATTGAATCATGACTCTATTTTGATATTTCATGACAAAAGTCATGATTCCTGTCTTGATTTTTGTCATGATTCTTCGTAAACGAAAGTCATGATTTCTTGGTGATTTGACTTGTCTTGGTTAAATCTTAAAAAAAAAACTTAAAACTTGAATCATGACATGTCATGATTCGTAACAAATGAAAGTGACTTTCTTGGTAACCTGTTTTTTCCTTTCTAAAATCATGACATTTCGAAAATCAGCAAATTGACCTTAAAATCATGAATAATAAATCGTGACTTTTGTCTGATTCTTAATAATGATAGTCAGGACTTAAAATCTCGACTTCATAATCGATACAATAACGATTTGTCGTGACAAAAATCACGAACGTCACAGTCTGGTCAAATTAGTATAACCGCACGTATTCAGTTGCTTTTGTGCAAAATGATCTTGATTTTGAATAACATTCTTTTATTCTTTTCTAGGCAGGAAAGCAACACGTATAACAATTTTTGCTGGGCCTGGCTGCGAACGTTTTGCTGCGCTTGGATGACCTCGATGGCTTTATCGCCATCGCATGCTTTATTTTTGTTATGCTGTGGTGACAAAGTCTGCTTTGCTATTATTTCTTCATATTAAAAACACAGTAACGGTCTTTTCAGTTCTCGCATGCTTCTTATGGTCGGGTGCTGTATGTGGGCCTGCACGTGGTGAAGGAAAGTGGATGCAGGGTCCTATCATAGATGGACAAAAACATGCATGAAGTTGTGCCCTGTTGGTCTTGCGAGCGGTCGAGCGATGTGTCTGCGAGCTCGACAACGTACTAGCTAGTGAACTAAAACTTAAAGGAGCATCGTTTATGGGTGGACACGTCTCAGCTATAAGTATACATGCATCCAGAAACATGCTCGTCATTAGACCTCTCTGTTCTGATATCCTACAATTCACTTTCAGATCATCATCACTAAAACTTCTTATTGAAAAATAACGATATGGACTTTCAGATACGCACAAACATCAAATAAACCAGGAACAAATGTTTCAGATAACAGATCACACAATTTTGTATGATTTCTTTGACTATTAATCCAGACAATCGGGCCTTTGTAGATCTGTTCTTTGTCAGTGTTTGTCAGACGGACGAACGGTCAGTCGGAGTACTTTTAAGACGTCATAGGTGATCGGAAAAATAGTTAACTGGGAAACTAAAAGCAAGTGGGAAACTAAAAGCAAATTACGATCAGAGATGGGCGAAACCGATCATGAAATGATTAGAATCCGAATCCAGGGGTAGACATCACTGAGGAGGGTTGGTGGTCGAAATCAAATCTTGGATTGCCTAAGCCGACTGTGTAGAATTGGGAAACGGATGCTAGAAGGATCTAGACTAGAAATTTGGTGGGATTCGTACGAGTGAGGGTTATACAGAATCGGATTCGCCCATCTCTGATGACCGATGCATATTTATGAGTCACGAATACATCTTCGTCGGACACAGAGATCATCATCAATGAAACTTCAATTGATTAAAAAACGGCTAGTACCAAAATAACGACATGGACTAGAGCTTCCAGATATATCAACATCAAATAAACCACAAACAAATTTTTCAAAATGCAGTATTATTCATGCAGTAATTATTCAAAGTAATAGATACAGGAGAGTATTCCATTATAGAAACGTAGAACGAGGCTATTAATGAAATAATATTTAAGTTTTCAGCCCCTTATTAATAACAAAACCGAAGTTGATGAAAATGCAGAAAAAAACCTTTCCTGTCATCGCCCCAATCGTGCAGCAAAAACAGTGTCCGTGTAAAAAATTATATCTCAGGACTAGCTTTTTCACTATAGTGGTATTTGAAGGTAATTTACTTTAATAAGATATTTATAGTCGGTAGAAGCTTCAGTTATTTGTTACAGGTTTTTTTAATTCCCCGACGTTGACCCAGAGGATTGACAGCCTGACGAGCACCCTTGCCAAGAAGGGCCGAAATATCGCTGATGAAGAATCGTAGCTGACGTATCCTTTGTAAACGTTGTTTTAAATAAATGTTTCAAATAATGTGTACAACGGATACGTCAGCTACGATGCTCGTAGGGGAAAGCAACAAACCTGTAATCATACATCATTACAGGTTTGTTTCCTTCCCCGACGTTGACCCTGAAGATTGACAGCCTGACGAGGACCCTTGCCAAGAAGGGCCGAAATATCGCTGACGAAACATCTTAGCTGTTGTATAAGTCGTATACATTATTTGAATACATGCTTTTATTCTTCTCGAATTATCATGGGAAGAACCAAATTTGTCGAAATCGTCAATATATCCGGTACGAATCCGGGCCTACAATGCATCTGCTAGATTATAACGTTCATTTTAGAGTGAACTGAGGAGCTACAACATAATTTACCCCGACTTTACTTTTGATTCTATGTGCAAATTAACATTTCCGCATAGAATTTTGCCAGATTGATCCGGCCTCTAGTGATAGGATCTCCTGCCGGAACTGGATTTGAAGAATCCGGATTTTGAAAAAAGACCGAATTTCGAAAAATATTTCCGGAAATACGAAGAGTCTGGTCATTGAAGATCTTTCAGGGTATTTTCTGATGAAGTCTTGATTATTGGGATCTCAAAACGTAAGTGGAGGGATACCTATGACATCGCAAAAGTTGTCCGTCCGTCGAATGAGATGTTTTGATGAAACTTGGTGTGAGAATTGTCTGGTTCAAGGGTAAGGTCAAGTTCGGAGATGGGCTCTGTAGCCCTAAATTTTTTACAAATTACGGCCGAACTACTCAACTTCAGACAAAACTGTTGCTTTCAGCAATCAGCAAATTTTCTGATTTTGGCCGGATTCCGGGCGAACTATTTGTCCGGCGAGAAAATAGTTTTCATACACTGATCCACGACGTCTCTTCACGCCTACATCCGACCTCTAATCAACTTTCAGTGGAACTTTACTTTCAACCATTTTTCGGTTTTGGAAGGATTCCGGGTGAACTGCTCGTCCGGAGAGAAAATAATTTGAATATATGGATTCAGCAAGTCTGCTTACCTCTGTTTCAATACCTCTAATCAACTTCGAGTAAAACCTTAACCTTAACAAATTTTCCAGAAATTCTGCCGGATTCAGGGCGAACTATTATTCTGGTGAGAAAATAACTATCATCTTCGGATTCAGCATGGTTTCTTACCCCTAAATCGACTATCTCATTAGCTTTTAAAAATATTTTGCTAGCCCCAACACTTGAACCCCCTCCCCCACCCCAAATATAGATTTACGGAGCCCGTCTATGAACTTGTCCTGTTCTTTTACCCATAGTTTCCCCACACCAAGTGTGAACAAAATCTTGTTTTAACAGTCATCTGTCTTGTTTTAACAGTCATCTGTCAGTACCTGAAGGGTAAAGACGTATTTCACCGGTGCAAGTGAAAACAGGTTTTGCGATTCATTCCTCATAACGAGGATCGAGGATTATTACTAATTGGATTTTTGACGCTAGGTCCCAGGCAAAAGTGGGACACCACACAACAAACTCTATTGCCGGAGTATATTATTGCTGGCAGTAAGCAAGGTAACAAAGATTAATTTGGACTTTTATCGATGCCGAGCCCGAGATGTCGGAATTGTAATGAATCGCTAAGCCTACTGAAGAGATATACCGTCGTATGTTCGACGCTGGCTGGCGGCTGTGGCAAGCTTTGCCATAAAGTATGTGAAGCGACCTATGAACTGTACGCAGAAAAGCATAAGCGTTCTTTTCCTGTCTGTGCAAGCTGTAACGCAAGGCATAGCCAAACTGATCAATCTTCTGTGTCTTCAGTTTCACCGTTTTCCGATATGGGAATGCCAATGATTTATTCGCCGGTTCTAAGCTTTTTCGTACACAGTGTCGAATCTGGCATTCCAGAAGAAAAGCTAGTCAGTGCCGCCTCCCAGTTTTTCCCATTACCTGAACTGAATGAAGCTCGCAAAGCTCTAATAGACGTTGCCAAACCGTCTAAATTATATCCTGAACGCCGCGGCGATTCCGCAGCTGCATCTCTATGCAAAGACATTCATTCAATCCTCGTGAATAAAGACAGTGAAAATTCTCTGCAAAATCTACCGTTGTTCGTAATGAAGGCAAGTGATCCAATTCCGTCGATTGCGTGCGAAAAAGAGGCGGAGTTTGCGCGAGCTATTGTGACGTGGGACAGAAAACTGGATTGCATCGCTAATCAGGTGAACAATTTATCAGGACAGGCGCTTGCTGCTGCTAGCGTTAGCGACACTTGTAATCAAATAAAAGACCAGCTTTCTGCGATAAATTCGAATCAATCAAGTAGACTTGCCGCTTCTGGGAATACTGTATGGCCGCCGTTGCCGAATCCAGGAGATGCTACAGTTGATCTGTTAGTTGATTCACCCCCTCCCGATTTAAGTGACCCTTTGAAACGAAAATCAGCGCTGGAGAATCTCTCGGGTGCTGCAGGGATTAGACAGGTGCGGCTAACTCGTAATGCCGGGTGGTTGATAAAAACATGTAAAGCTGATGCAAAGTCTCTTCAGGACAGTTTGAGTGCGAAAACAGGATGTGAGGTCCGTGTTCGTCAGCCGGATTTTGCGGGTTTGATCTCTAATGTTGATTTTAATCTTGATACTGATTCGGTGAAGGCCGGTAATGCTGGGGTGTTGAATTTAAAGCAGCTCGGAAAGTCACGGTCATTTAAAGTGTTGTTTGAATCGAAGAACGTTCAGTCTTTCTATCTTCGCCATGGACTTTTCGTCGGTTACGAACATTTCCGTGTCAGAGACTTTGTCAAAGTACCAAAAATGTGTTTTAAGTGCTTTTCTTTCGATCACGTTGCTAAAGATTGTACAGCGACAGAAAGGTGTTCGAGGTGCGCGGAAACTGGCCACGTTAGTTCGGTTGACGATCAGTGTCAAAAGAATCCCAAATGTGTCCATTGCGGTTTGAATGATCATCATAGCTTCAGTCTGCGTTGCAAGATTCTCCGAGAGAAAGCTAAGCTCTCCTCGTCAAAATAACTTCTTTGAAAGCTATTTCGTTTAATGTTAACGGTGTGTCAGATAAAACCCACGTATTACGGCATTTACTGTCTATCTCGGATGTACTTTGTTTGCAGGAACACCATTTGCTTGATTTTTCCGCTGGTGTTTTAAGTTCTCTTTCTGCGGATCACCATTGCTTTTTTGTTCCTGCAGCAGCTACTGGTGGGCGCCCATCCGGGGGTATCTGCACTTACGTCCGTAATTCGTTTGAGTCTAGTGTTTTTAATTCTTCGCAACATTTTTTAGTAGTTAAGATCTTTAATACGTTTGTTTTGAACTGCTATTTACCTACGAATTACCGTGCTCCCGTCTCTGATTTTAATTTTTCGTTTGCGTGTGCTGAGCTTATGCAGGTTTATAATAGTCTACCAGGGGGGTCGGATTGGCTTTTGACTGGTGATCTGAATTGCGATCTTACAAATTGTTTGGATTCTCGTTCTTCTACTTTTTTATCGATTTTTTCTTCTTATTTCTTAGCTCCGAAAGATTCCGATGCTACTTTTATTCATATTTCTGGTTCTTTTTCAAATCTGGATCATGTTTTAGCATCTAGTCATTCTGTAGTACCCGAATGTGTGCATGTTGGATATGATTTTCAAATTAGTGATCATCTTTATTTAAGTTTTTCACTTGTTACTGTTGATCCAATATCTTGTGTTATCCACCATTGCAAAGCTCGTTCTGCTGTTCGTAATCTGCGGTGGGACAAGTCAAAGGTTTCACGTTTTCATGAAAAATCGGATCTTCTTTTGAATAAGATAGTTGTAGACCCAGAGCCAGACCAGACTAGTATTGATATACTGTATGGTGAAATTATCCACTGTCTAAAAGTGGGTGCACATTCTACTTTTGATATTGTTTCTTCTGTTCCCGGTACGCGTAAGTTTGGTTGGAATCTTAACCCTATATTACTAAATGCTAATAAAAATGCTAAAAATGATTTTCATTTGTGGAAAATAGCAGGTAAACCACGATCTGGTCCTTTTTTCAATGCAATGAAGTTATCAAAAAGTGCTTTTAGAAATGAACTGCGTTTTCACAATGATTTTATAAGGGATGAGATTGCTTGGAAAATTTCGGGAAACACTAATGGTTTATGGAATTTTGCTTCCAAAATGAAGAGTAATAATGTTTCCCCTGAAGATAAAAGTTTATTATCAGATAGTGATTGGATCCAGCATTTCTCATCTCTTTTTTCAATACATGATCCGATTGATAATGAGAGATTGGAAGATAATTTTCGCTCAGAACTTGCTTCTCATGTTCTGACGGAAGTGCCTATTTCAACTGCGGAGGTTACTACGGCCCTAAAGAAATTAAAGTCGAAGCATTCTGAGGACCATGATGGTGTGAATTCGCGACTTCTGAAATGGTCATCGCCTTTAGCTATTTATTTTATTGCCCTTTTATTTACTCTTATTATTCGTACTGGTTTTATCCCTCGAAGTTTTTGTCAGTCAACTACACGCCCCCTTCTAAAGAGAGGTGGTAAGTTAAACGAGTGCTCTTCATACCGCCCTATAACGACATCATGCCAGATGAGTAAACTTTTTGAACTAGTTTTATTGCCGTATTTTGAGGGCTGTAATCATGGGTTAAATCAAATTGGGTTCCGGAAAAAGTTAAACTGTGATTTGGCTCATTCAGTTCTTTCCCGTATTCTTTCTTTTTGTTCTCCTTTTAAAAAGGTTTATGCCCTTGCTTTGGATATTGCGGCTGCATATGATAGTATTTTGCATTCTTGGGCGATGTATGCGCTACTTAAGAACAGAGTCCCTACGAAAATTGTTCTAGTGTTACACCAGTGGTATAAACTATCTAAAGTAAGAGTTTTTTGGAAGGGATCTTTTTCTGGTTATGATGTCGTTGTTAAACGAGGTGTCCGACAAGGTAGTGTGCTTTCCCCTTTTATTTTCAATATAACACTAGCTTTGTGTTTGGATCAACTCAAGACTTCTTTTGTTGATGCTTCTGGTATTTTTGTTTCTTGGATCGCTTACGCGGATGACATCCTCCTTTTAAGTCGGTCTCGTTTTTCTCTACAACGTAATGTTGATTTTATTTTTTGTTTTTTAAATAAGCATGGCCTTCGGTTAAAACCTGAAAAATGTCAGTTTATTATTTTTGGTTCTAAGCCATGTGAAAACCAGCATGAAAATATTTGTATTGGTCACCATAGGGTTATGGCTACTGATTTTATTAAGTATCTTGGTCTTATTTACGGGACGACGCTTTCTTCAACTCGTGCTTTTATTGTAAAGGCTGTAGATGCACGAATTTCTTGCTCTTTTGGTGCTCTCGTTTCTCTCCGAGAGCTTTTGACAAGAAAATCTTTGACGCGAATTTTTAATACAGCTGTTTTACCTCAAATTTTAATTGCTTCTCCCCTTTTACCGTATTTTACCCTTAGCAATTTAACGCATATGAAAACGTCATTTTTTAAATTTGGAAAGTTTTTATGCCGATTTTCTCGTTATTTTTCTAACACGCAAATGATGGAATACTATAATCTTAAAGATCCGCTTATTATAATGAATAAGAAACTTCAACGGGTTGTATCAAATTTTTCAGGTCTCCAACTTAACCTGTGCAGGTTTTTTCGTGAATGATATTTTTATTCTTTTTTGTTTTGTTTTTTATTTTCAATTTGTCAGTTATTAAACTGTAATTAAATTGTAGATAAGTTTTAAGTATTTTCGGCAGTGTAGTTAGGCTATCTTTTGGCAGTTTTTGAGTTATAGTGTTTAGCCGAAATTTGTCAGTGTTTATTAATTTCTTTTTTACTCGCTATCTTTGGCGGAAATAAAATATTGATTGATTGATTGATTGAATCGTGTGTCAAAATACTCAAATTCTGTGCATTTTCTTTGTTTTGAATTTGCTTGCGGATTACAACAAGGAATACGAGCTCAGGTAACTATGAGGAGGAATTATTGAGAAACAAAGATAGGTTTAACTAGATATACCGAAGCAAAATTTATTTCTTCAGTGTGTAAACCATTCTATAAGGTTCAATCTAGTATGTTTATCATATTTGTGGGTCCCTTTTTAAGCCAGATAGATTTTTCTCACGGAAGATTTCTCTGGATATTTGA
The DNA here is from genome assembly GCA_023053575.1 of Branchinecta lynchi. Lineage (NCBI taxonomy): Eukaryota > Metazoa > Arthropoda > Branchiopoda > Anostraca > Branchinectidae > Branchinecta > Branchinecta lynchi. Next base: position 19,023,146 of record JAKZAP010000006.1, read on the forward strand.
AATCTTGTGTGAGGTTGGGTACCTCTCCTGTATCACTACACTTATATTTTGGAAAAAAAATAAATAGATAGTTCTTAGGTATGCTACTGAACTTTCTATTTAAATTGCTGGGTATAACCAACAATAGGCATGGACAAGTAATATCATAGGCTAGGTAACTTGATCTCCTTATAAGCAGGACACACATCAACAGTAGGGAACAGAGAATCGAAAACTCAAATTTCAAAGCCTGTGTTCGTTCATATCAACGGAACAGTACGAAACATTAAATAACAATAAAATAATTAAGAAACATACCCATAATAAAATTAGCGCCAACGCCTTTCATCAGCAAATTTGAATCAAATCTAAACCGCGCGCTAAAAGCAAAAGAGTCATGGTGCGGATTGAACTTAATCCCTCTGTAGTTTTCGAAATCCCTCTCACGGTTTGAACCAAGCTACAAGGAATTATCGGTCCTGCATTCCCGACCCAAAGGCAATGATTTAGGTCCGCTGACAACTGACCGACAAGGTAATGCTTTAGCATGTACGGGGCAGTTTTATGGCACCTGAGAATTGCGGGTTCAACGAAAATAGTTTAAATTTATACTAATTCCGGCCAAATTTCCGATTTTCCGGAAATTTTTCCAAATTTCCGACCGATTCAAAACTTTCATGATTCGTTATTAGGATTTTAGAGATCACAAAATTTCTACCGCTATGATCTTTCATGATTTCTGAGATCACGGCGGCTTCATTCCTCATTGAAATGATCTGTTATTGGTAAATCAAAATCATAATTCTTGTCAAAATGACTAGTTTATGATTTTTTGAATCATAAAGACTGAATCATATTTTTCATAATTCGTGGTTACGATTTTTTATGATTTCCAAGGTCACAAAACTTATATCACTAAGATCTTCCATGATTTTTAAGATCACGACGGCTTAAATCATCATAGAAGTGATTTTTTAATGATTTTTTATAATCATTTAAGTTCCAATTATGATCTTTTCAAGATCTTTTGAAGTCACGAAGACTAAATCATAAATGCCTAACTCCTGTTCATGACTTATTATGATTTAGAGAAAACATGAATACAAATTATCGTGATTTTCCGATAAATAATTATGACTATTGTCTGATCATGACTTTTTCGTGACATCAATGTCATATAAAAGAAAAATCATGATTTTTCCATGATTTATTTAATGATAAAATGGGAAATCATGATTTTCTTATGACATGACATTGTGTGACATTATAATGAGTTTTTCCGTACATCATGCTTTATTTTTGTTATGCTGTGGTGACAAGTCTGCTTTGCTATTAATTGTTTACATTCTATTTATATCTATATTATATACCATTCTAATTATCATCTTCGGATTCATCATGTTTTCTTACCCTAAATAGACTATCTCATTAGAAAAGTCATGTGTCCCAAAACACTCAAATTCTATGCCTTTTCTTGGTTTTGAAGCTGCTTGTGGATAACAGCACTGAATACGAGCTCAGGTAACAATGAGGAGGAACTGTTGGGAAACAAAGATAGGTTTAACTAGAAATACTGAAGCCATGTTTATTTCTTCAGTGTGTAAACCATTCTATTTATATCTATATTATATACCATTATAATTATCATCTTCGGATTCATCATGTTTGCTTACCCCTAAATAGACTATCTCAATAGAACAATCATGTGTCCCAAAATACTCAAATTCTATGCCTTTTCTTGGTTTTGAAGCTGCTTGTGGATAACAGCAAGGAATACGAGCTCAGGTAACAATGAAGAGGAATGGTTGGGAAACAAACATAGGTTTAACTAGAAATATTGAAGCAATGTTTATTTCTTCAGTGTGTAAACCATTCTATAAGCTTCAATCTAGTATGTTTGTCATATTTGTGGGCTCCTTTATAAGCGAGATAGATTTAACTGGAAATTTGAAATCTTGTCTGAGGTAGGGTACCTCTTCTGTATCAATCCACTTATGTTTGGGAAACAAGTAAATAGTAGTTCTTATGTATACGACTGATCTGTTCTATAAAATGCTGGATATAACCAACAATAGGCATGGACAAGCAAAGCAATATCATAGGATAGGCTAACTTGATCTCCTTATAAGCAGGACACACATCAACAAAAGAGAACAGAGCATCAAACACTCAAATATCAAAGCCTGTATTTGTTCATATCAACGGAATAGTACGAAAAACTAAACAACAATCAAATACATAAGAAACATACCCATAACAAAATTAGCGCCAACGCCTTTCATCGGTAAATTTGAATCAAATCTGAACCGCGCGCTAAAAGCAAAAGAGTCATAGCGCGGATTGAACTTAATCCCTCTATAGTTTTCGAAATCCCTCTCACGGTTTGGACCAAACTACGAGGAATTACCAGTCCTGTATTCCTGACCCAAAGGCAATGATTTAGGTTTGCTGACAACTGACCGACAAGGTAATGCTTTAGCAATGAAATCCAACTACTTGGCACGTATGCAGCAGGTGTTATGGCACCTGAGAATTGCGGGTTCAACGGAATTTGTACTAATTCCGGCCAATTTTCTAGACAAGACCAGCAAATGCAGTCTTGGTGATCTTCACTTTTCCGATTTTATGGCATTGAAATTCGAAAGAAAATGAATTTCACATGAATATTATAGCGTTTCTTTTGGACAGAAGAAAGAATACAATTTTAAAGATGAGCAAAAAAAGCTCGCCGTCGAACGCTCAGCTGTGGGAGGATACTAAGTACATCTTTCTTGGTCAGTTCACGTCACCACAACATTAGACCGAGGGCTCCCCCCCCCCCAGGATCAAAGTTCCGTGCGCGTATTTGAAGCACAACGTTTTAGATGGGTTGTAGCACCAGTTTCTAAAAACTTCCCGGTATGATCTGTTTGTGATTCTGAAAATGATAAAGACTGAGCCACAACTGTCAGAATTGATGGTCATGATTCATTTTGATGTCCCGTATCACAAGACTTCTCAATATGACCAGTTTACGATGCGAGATTACGATTTCTTATGAATTCCCAGGTAACAAAACTCACATCGCTACGATCTTTCATAATTTTTAAGATCACGACGGCTTGACTTATCACAGAAGGGATCTCTTAATGATTTTTCAGAATCATTAAAATTCCAATTCTGATCTTTTCAAGATTTTTGGAGTCACGAAGACTAAATCATACATGCGTACCTGGTGTTCAGGATTTGTTAATGATTTGGAGAAATCATGAATATGAAATATCGTGATTTTTCTGATAAATGATTAAGACTATTGTCTGATCATGACTTTTTCGGGACACCAATGTCATACACAAGGTAAATCATGATTTCTCCATGATATTTTTAATGATAAACTTGGAAACCATGATTTCTTATGACAGTGTGCGACATAGTACTCGACCACGCGCAAGACCAGCATGCAACGACAGATTGAGTTGACACGAAGTCCACTGCATGCAGTGTTTTCGCCCGTCAATGGGAATTGTGCGTCCATCTTCCTCCACCACGTGCAGGCCCACATATGCAGGCCCCGACTACGAGAAGCATGCGAGAACTGCAACAGATCTAGTTGTCGGATTTTAATATGTATAAATCGCAGTTAGTCATTCACCAGGGGCAACAAGAGTATAGATGCAGATAGGCAATAAGTTGAGGGATATGCTGCTATCTGCTATGCTTACCTACAAATGAATAAAAAAATATCGGACATCAACAAGTCATTATTCTTAAAACCTGGCCTTCAATATTAATATGACCTTTGTCTACGGTATGACAAAAATCATGATGCAAGGTTAATTTATGATTTCTGAAACATCAAGACTGGATCACAACGTTCATAGTTCGTGGCTATTAGTACCTGTGTCAAACAATTTACGGTGCTAAGACATTTCGTGATTTATAAGATTGCCACGCCTAGAGTCAAAATCGAGATGATATTTTAATGATTTATCAAAGTCATAAAACTTCCGAATATGATCTTTAATGATACCAAGATCACAAAATTTCAGGAGATATAATACTTTTCTGATTTTCAAGATCATGACGGCTTATGTTAGCTTAGAAATGATCTCTTGATGATTTAAAAAAATCATAATACTTTGCAATATGACCTGAACTTTCATGATTCGTTATTATGATCTTTGAGATCAAAAAATTTCTAGCGCTATGATCTTTCATGATTTCTGAGATCACGACGGCTTCATTCCTCATTGAAATGATCTGTTAATGATTAATCAAAATCATAATCCTTCTCAAAATGTTTAGTTTATGATTTTTTGAATCATAAACACGGAATCATAACTTTCGTAATTCGTCGTTACGATTTGTTATGATTTCCCAGGTCATAAAACTTATATCACTACGATCTTCCACGATTTGTAAGATCACGACCGCTTAAATCATCACAGAAGTGATTTTTTAATGATTTTCAAAATCATTTTAAGTTCCAATTATGATATTTTCAAGATTCTTTGAAGTCATGAAGACTAAATCATAAATGCTTAACTACTGTTCATGATTTATTATGATTTAGAGAAATCATAAATATAAAATATCGTGATTTTTCTGATAAATGAATATGACTATTGTCTGATCATGATTTTTTCGTGACATCAATTTCATATAAAAGGAAAATCATGATTTCTCCATGATTTATTTAATGATAAAATGGGAAATCATGATTTTCTTATGACATTATGTGACATTTTAATGAGTTTTTCCGTACGGGATGTTGATAATCTCTTAAGTATTTTCGGTACAACTTATATAAGATTTACGTTAAAAATGCAAACGGTGCCCCGGAAGACGTCATTACCCTCCCCCCTAGATTGTCGCGAAACGCCTCTGTCAGCAACGTAAACAAATCCCGTCAGTCATACTTACAGTGCATGCAGAGCAGTATGATATTCCCCAAATTGTCTTTTTCGAGTGCAATAGAACTCTGGCGATAAAATCCAGTCGCATTGATTAGCATTCCGTCGTACTTTTCGATTGTCTCCTGAAATGAAACTTAATAGTTTAAATTAAAAAAAACTTAACCTACTTTTTTATGGCACTTGCGATCCGGCAAAGTGCCATATACCGATCACATTTCCTTCGGTCGGTCGGTTAGTCCGGTGTTTGCGAGTTAGGGTACTTCCAGATACGCTAGGACGATGAAACTTGGCAGGCATCTCAGGGTCTCGACCAGGTTAGCTTGGAAACAGTCACTTGCCCGATCTGACTATCGTGGGGGGAGGGGGGTGACGGCAGAATCCGGAAATTAGTAGCATGCGTAACTTTCGAATGGGTTATTCGGATCACAGAGCAACTTGATTTCTTGAAAGACCTCACGTCTCACCATGTCCCATTTCAAGTCCAGACTGGATCCGATGAACGGGGGGGGGGGGGGGGGGTCGGAGCCGCAAAATCTGTTTTTGGAGCGGAGTATTATTTTAAATTAAATTTGCCTAATAAGTACCTCAGATACTGGATTCAGCTGAGAGCGAATTGCCTACCAGTACATAGGAAACTTAAGTTTTTAAAAAGGAAAAATGGAGAACCGAGTTTGGCGACACCCTGCCCTTTATGTAATGACGGGAAAGATGACTTGGAGCACTTTTTGCTTAAGTGTCATGAGGTTTCTGATTTAAGGGCGTCTCTGCTTGGGTGGAATTTGCGGCTTCCAGACATCTTGGATTGTACATCGGCGCAGATAATATGCAAACTGTGTAGATTTATCGATGAAGGAGTGAAGTCTCGAGAGAATAGAAGCTGAATTTGTGTTATATTTTGTTTAATTTAGTTGCTTAATTTGTGTATAACCTGTTCATGTATATATATGGCCTCTGGCCATACAAATAATCAGAGCTTACAGAAGGTCGGACTGCTCGACCTTTTTCTGATGATAAGCGGCTAGCAGGCTCGCCCTTTACCTATTATAACGGGTTAGCACATTTGGCATCTCCTTCCATTATCACATAATATTAAAAAAAAAATACACTAATTTGTGTTGACAAATATGCATGAACAATAATTACAGATACATCAAAACTGCTTAGCGGTCACCGTCAAGGTACGATTAAGCCTCCTGCACGGAACTGTGTAGCCTACCATGTTTATGTAATAAGTTGTAAAAACACGATAAAGAAAGCTAATATTGCGTATTACCCCGATAATTCTATGCGTACCTACCTCACCCTCCCGGGACTAACAGTCAATGAATAAAAACAAAACAAAGTACCTTTAGGTCCCGTCTGGAGTCTAAGGCTTTTTCGACCGTCGCCGTCCACTGGGCAAGTATCACCATTAGAAGGATCTGGTTGGGGTACTTTGTTACTAACTGCAGAGTAATATATGAAACGTCTTCTTTGGCTGCCTGATTGAGAAGAATCTTCAGAGAGTCGTTCATGCAGTCGGTGACTTCCGTTAGCCAGAGCTCCACCATACCCTAAATAACTCATGGTCAGTGCGCTCGCAGCTCACTGTCAGAAGTTTCATAACAGATTGCGCATAACACTTTCAAGAATAACACCTTTTCACAGAAATAAAGTATTATGACCAATTATGTTTATACTATTTTGTGCCTAGATCTCCAACAACACCTTCAATAGGTAAAAATACTACAGTGTCATAAGTTACATAACGACAACAGAAGGATGCGCGGTTTCAACAGATAACACTTTGGGGTGTTATCTGTTATGTTTCTTTCGTTCCCGTTAGTATTTTTACCACTTGAAGGTGTTTTTGGAGATCTAGGCGCGAAATAGGGTAAACTTAATTGGTTATAACACTTTATTTCTAAGTGAAAAGGTGTTATTCTTGAAAGTGTTATACGCTATCTGTTATGAAACTTCTGACAGTGTAGTTTCCCTGGGGATGGTCGCTGATGAACTTTCTCCGTCGACGGCCTACCTACACATCAGCAACGAAATTTAACCAGAAGACCTCAGTCGAAATAGCTGAGACTTGAACAACATTTCGGTAGATTGCCTAAGCAGAATTCCGGTAGGTTCCCTTAGCAATGATCCGGTAGATTCCCTAAAAATCATCAAGTTCAGTTTGATTTTATAAATTTTGTCAACCTCGTGCTTCAAGACTAAATGCACTATCCTGCGCAAACAGAGACCCACATTTTTCGAAACCGTACCAGACCTTCCACTCGACCAGCCGCTCCACTCGATTTCATATTTTTTTTTCGTCCGTCAGTTAGCATGATAACCCTCGACGGGGTTAAGAAATTCTGTTCAAAATTGGTGTGGGGTGGCGACCAAGCGTGCAATCAATCTCACAAACATTCACCCCAAGTTTCAATAAAGTAAGTCCCAGGAAGACTCTGGTGTGATACGTCCAGAAAAAGGGTACGCATTCCCAGGTAGTTATATCTGGAAATCAAACAAAGACAATATCCAATGTTACGAGCATAGGCTAGATACCACGGAATTTCAATGAATGCCCTCCTTCCCGGTCCTATGAAAGTAAAACTTGTTCTAGTTCGAGGGACTTACCTTGCTTTCCCTTGGGTCGACGCTCCGAAAAAACGGAAGCCTTTCTCCGCTCTCCGAACAGACAGCTACAATTTCTTTTGACTCCGAGAACTCTAATTTGTCAATTTTCCCGAGTACCCTTTTGAGATACCGTTCCACCGCTCTAGGATCTTTCGTTTTTGACAAAATCTCCAACAGCTCGTCGTTTGAGAGGAAGTAGAATTTTGGGAAGAAAATTCGTTTCTTGTTCAGGTATTCATCTAATCCTCTCTGAATACTCTGGAGAGACTGTAAAGCATCTCTGAGCCTGTCAAGTAAGCCGTCTTCTCTTGTCACTCGAAGAACTCGAGGGTCTTCCACGGCCAGCACCATAAGAGATCGCCACATGGTGTCTATTTGCGAAAACTTATCCCCATCTTCTGTCATTTGTCGACAGATATCTTCAGAACCAAAAATGGGCTCGAGATAAAGCCAAGTTATTTGGACCTAAAAAAAGCAAAAAAAAAGCATGAACACTTGGTATAGACTTACCCATGCACACGACCTGCAGTACTGGTCCTGGTTCTAGCAATGGTTCTTTTCCAATCTTACAGTTATCACAATTGAAAATGATGCTCACTGAAACATGGTGTTTGTTGTTATTAGCCTTGCTAGAAGACAACCGCTACCTGAGTACAATCCGCTGCGGGTTTTGATTGATTGAGGCATTATTGTCAAACTGGCGTAGTATGTCTACCACTCTCTTCGAAAAAAAACTCAAAATTTTTCGAAAAGGAAAATCCTTCATTCGATAGGAGCCCCCTCGCCCCCCCCCCCCCCCCAAGCAGAGGACTCAAATGACGTTCCTTGCTCAGAGTATGGCAAAAACAAGGCAAAGGTTCTGGACCTGGTGTGCAAAGTCAAACAGGAAATCCCGTTTTCACGCGCCATGTTTTCGCTTACAAGTGACGGAGCAGTAGGTAAGCAAAGAAAGCCAAATTCGTTAAAGTTTAACCAAAAAGGGCTAATGCAGCCTTTGTACGGACAAGAAATCGCGTCAAGTAGAAACAAATTCTGGCCGACTTGAAAGGATTCCGTCCGCGAAGACGACTATAGGAAACAAAGCCTATAGCAGGAAAAGAATTCCTTTCAAAATGAAAGGAATTCCGGTCTACTTGAAAGGAATCTCGTCGGCGGCACTGGTGAAAAGACTATCAAAAAGGCTAGCTAGCTTTTGAGAGCCGCAGTCATCACTAGTGACTTGATAAATGCTATCTAGTTTTTTCCCTCTGTGTGTAAACATAATCTTGTCGCCAAGACCGGGTTTTGTTCAAATTTTTCTCCTCTTGAAAACGCTGCGTAAAACCCAACAGTCTGGCAATACATCACGCATTCACTTAAATAGGCCTGAAAACCCGATAAAATACGTTACTCTGTCTGTCCGCAGTCCACAGACAATGGATTTCATCGAATGACATTAATCTTTCGAATCTGTGGTACCTCTATGCGCCTGTCCCTCTATGCTTGAACTGTTTACCGACAACAAAGGTAAGCCATTGCCGAAGAATAAGCCGGCACCCATCGCCTTGAATCGGCAAATGCAGGCTTGTTTTCAAGTTCAAAATCTCCTCCTCTTGATGTATTTTGGGTTGTCCTTGTAGGTTTTCCTGTAAGCAGCGCACATTCTAAACGTCATTACCGGAGTCTCGGATGAAAAAATGCAGAATCCTGAAGACGGGTCAAAATGTTTCGGTGTATTCAAATATCACATGTAAAAATAATCTGCCCTTTCAGTTAAACTTTAAAGACTAACCTGAAGCCACACGTCTAAGATATCCTGAGCAGAGGTAAGGGTTTGCTCCCAGCTGTACAATTCGGGTTCAAGTGGGGCTATATATGGGGAGCCATGCATGGTCTGGGATCGCAGCAAGTGTTCATCCAGGAGAGCTCGGATTTCTTCTGTTCCGCCAAGAATATGGGCTCCCTGAGACCTAAAAAGGAAAACCCAAATTCGATTCTTTTCTAGCAGAACAAATTCCAAACACCTTGGGCATAAAATATAATCAACTGTTCCGTCAAGGCCGAATTAAGGCTTAGGGGTACCAGGTCAAGTTGTGGTCAGCCCTCCCCCCCCCCCCCCCCTCCTTCCGCCGACCATAACACATGATATAATAAACACCAATTCTGTTTCTCAACAGCATACAGATCATAACTATTCTGAAACCAAATTAGTACTGCATTTTCCTTTAAAAACTTCGTTCGGACAACTTTTCCAGTCGAATTCTAGAACACCAATTAGATAGTTATCGACTGCGGATGCAACATCACTAGCACGGAAGACTCGGTATATAATACGTGGTGTGCCTATAACCGATGCAATCCGGTCTAGGGCAAACAGATGTGAGCGTATGAAGCAAAAGTGCGAGAAATGTGGGAGTGCAACACACTGTCAAAGTCCCAGTTGAGCTGATTTCCAAACTACCTTGTGACTGAATACCACCGGGACTGCGCAAGTCATGCTCTGGAGAAGTCTAGAGCAGGACGATTATATCGGATTGGATCAAGCAATGAATGTAACTAGCGGTCCTGGATTTTAACTAGCACTCCTATCGTACAGGATCGATCGAAAAAAGAAAAAAGAACAAGACCATAAGTTTCGATGGATCCCAAAAATGTAATATTTATTGGAATTTTTAATCCAGACAATCGTTCTTACAGATTTCCGGTCTTCGCCAGGTCCCTTGAACATGTTACTATTGATCTCTAATCTTCCGCTTGAAAATGCATAAAACTGATACCGTAGTGGTCTTTTTTGACAAATTACGGCCAACTTCCGTTTACCCCTGTATCTCATGTTTAATCGAGTTTTACCCAGATTGCGAGCGAAATGCCTGTCCGGCAGGAGAATAAAGTCACGATATAGGCTCAGCATGTGTTTTTACCAATATGTCCAATATCTCATCGAAACGCAGCTCTAGTTTGATGGTGCAAAACAGATACGTCAGCTAAACTTTATTGGAGCTGTATTTCGCCCCTTCTTGGCAAGGGTCCTCTTCAGGCTCAAAACCGCTCAAGTTGGAAAAAACGAACTTGTGGGAAACACCTACTAACGCAGCTCTAGACTCCGCAAAGTGTACACAAAACAAAAGAGCTGATGAGATCGAGAGTCTGACAAGAAAATTGAGTTCAGAAATGGATTCACCGTTTCTTCTTACCTCGATGCGAACCTCTAATCGGCATTAGAATAAAATTTTATTTTTACCAAATATCCGGTTTAGGTCGGATTTCCGACGAACTCCTTGTCCAGTAAGAAAATTAGTTTGAAATCTAGATTCAGCATGTCTTCTCACCCTGTAGGCCTATCGACTATCTCATTGGGTTTTAAGACTTCCTGCTGGGCTTCTGACACATTTCCGGTTTCTGCCAGAATCCGGGTTTCCCGGAATCACCTTTCCGGCAAGAAAATAAAGCTCAAAAACGAATTCAGCATGTATTCTTACCATTACAGTTACATATAACCTCTGGTCAACATCGGATAAAACTTTTACTTTTAAAAGGTTCTCCGGTTTTGGCCGGATTCCGGGCGAACTATTTGTCCGGTGGAAAATAATGTTCATATACTGACTCAGCTTGTTTCCTTACCCATGCAACGACTATCTAATAAACTTAAAAAAAAAAAAAAATATTCGGCCCTTAATTTGACACCCCTCCCCCACCTGTAATTCTCCCCCCACCTTGACCCGTAATTTGTTTGACCCAGCTTGACCCGTAATTTGTTTGACCCTTTCGAAAGTTATCATGCTAACAGACGGACGGACAAGCTTTATGATGTCATAGGTACCATCACTGACGTTTTGATCCTAAAAAGCAGAAAAGCAGTCAGGTGGACTTCGAGACACGCAAAGGAGTACGCCATATCCCTACCCGTAAGGTATACAAGTAAACCGAACTGCCTCCCATTCCGCTCGCATACGGCTAAGGGTGTCTTCAAGTTCTGCTTCCTTCGTGGCCGTTTCCCCAATGTCGGAAAGCCGATTAGCCATAGCGGAAAGACCAAGAGATACAAGGTCACCAAGTGAGGCACTTCCCTCCTTGGTCATGTCCTGTTGTGTTCTTTTCTCCAACTGCAAAATAAAAGTAGGCTACTAGCTTGGTTGTTCCTCTTTCTCTCTTCACACCTCCATTTGATGGCCAATTCCAGGTGTCGTACTCAATTTGCGTTTTACAAAAGTGACTCGGTCTCTAACAGATAGTAAGTAATACAATTTCAATGCTCAAATAAGCTTTAATTAGAGATACGTTTTATATCAGGAACGTGCCTAATTTAAGGCTCTCTACAAAATCTTGATACCGGAAACGTGTTGTCCTGATGCACGTTGTCGACTTTTTATTTATTTTTTAACCAGCTGAGCGTCTCCGCAACGAATGTACTGTCTGGTTTCACACAACGGACACTGATATCATGTCAACGTCCGACGGCTTTGTCAAAACTGGAATGAGCAAACAGCTGCGTTTTTCATTGAGCAGAACAGGAATTTCTGAGACTTGCACTGTAAAAAGTTTTCCGTATAAAGATTAAAGTTAATTGTAGTATTTGCTACTCGGATTACTCTTATCTTTACGCAGATAAGGTTAATACCAAATAGAGATAAGACGAATCTGAGTAGCAAATACTGCAGTTAATTTTAATCTTTGTACGGATCCATGAAGCCCCGCTTAAAAACCAGTAAGCGAGACAGAGACATTCAGAGGAAAGGGCGAAAGTTTGCGGTGATTAGCCGTCAACAGCGAAACAGATTCTTGGCCAAGCCCCGCAAGACGGGGCTTCCAAATACATACAGAGCTGGATCCAAACCAATTTGAAACCAGGCACGGTCCCTTGTTGTTTTTTTTACCTGTCTAGCCGAATGAGCCATACTAGCAGATTTTCGTATTTAAAGTTTACTTGGATAAGGTAAATAGTCTACGTCTGGCACCACTTGGGGTAAAGCTGATATTCCAGGGACGCATGGCTGAAAGTTTACGTTAACTATAGCCTACTGGCGACAACGATTAAAAAAATCTTTCTCGGATGGTTTCAAAAGTTTCCTTGTCTTTCTCTCAAATCGGTCTGTCTCTAAACGTGGATAAATGTGAATTTCTCCCTTTTAATTCGTCTTCTTCTAACAATAAACTCCTAAACTGTTTTAATTTTTCTATCCCTTGTGTATCAAAAATCCGTTGGCTCGGTATTTCCATTACAGAAAAAATGTCAAATTTTCGACAGCAAGCAGTTCTTGACACTAAAAACAAAATTCAGTCTGGATATGCCAAAATCGTTGCCAACCGCGGAAAATATAACCGCAGAGCTCTTGCTAAGCTCTACGCCACTTACTGCGACCACTCGGTCCTTTACCTTTCGGGACTCTACCCCCTGCTGAAGAAGAAGAATGTAGCAGCTATTCGAATAGCATACTTCCGCTACTGTAAATTCCTCCTCTACTTGCCAATTTGGTATACAAATCGAAAAATGATAACTAAATTTTCAGTAACTAATATAACTGTTAAACTTGACGAGCTGCATAGGAATCTGTCGGTCGCTGCATTTTCTCCACATCACGGTCTTGTCCGTTTGTTTGAAGTGTAATCTGTTTGATGTGTAAAGTTGTATCCTAATTTTAAGTTGTGTTTCTTTCTTTTCTTTATGTACTCCACTATTTCTATTTTATAGAAGTGGGTAAATAAAAATATTCATTCATTCATTCATTCATTCATTCATTCATTCAAAGAGGTAAAAAAGAACAGTAATTGGTCAAACAATCTTACTCAAGAAATGTTTACCAACCTCGACCCAGTGTCTGTGGCGTAGTCCGGGATTACTGACTGTGACTAAGAGCGGCAAATAGCTTCTAAACTTCTCCATTTGACTCCGAACCTATAATAAAAATTGGTATAAACCCAAGAAAAACGTATTGCAGAATGGAAAGAATTGTTTTCTTGCCTATCAAAATGGCAAGTGGAGCAGAACAAGACTAAAGGTTTCGATGGGATCCCAAAAATTTAATAGATATATAGATAGATCAGTGTATTTCAAAAGCCCAAGGCCATATACACGAACAAACAAAAACAAAAATATAACTTAAACAATCAGACTCCTTCTTAACTCTAAAGATTTGTCTATGTACACGCCCACTCGAGTAATAAAGGTAGGATTAGTATTACTCAAAATTTCGTGACAAAATTACACCCTCTAGATACACTTTCCTTCAATCAGAAAGCTTCGGGCATCTATTGAGGAAATGGTCCAAATTTTCTTTCTCCTTCTCACAAAGTGGGCAAGCATACCTCCCATCAGGAACCACACTACCTCTCTCAAAAACCTTCTTGGATGGGACACACATTTAATACTGGATCCAGATAATTGCATCTGGTAGATATCCGATTGTAGCCAGACTCCTTGAACATTTTTACTATTAAAATTTAGAAACAGACTAATGCCAATGGCTAGTCATCTGAGAAAACCTAGTTCACGTCCGGATTCAGCATGTGTGTTTATCCCTATAAGTCATATCTACTTTGAAAAATCTGACTGCCTTACTTCTGCCAAATATCCGGTTTCGGCCGGATTCCGGGTGAACTGCTTGTCCAGGATAAAACTAAACCTCAAGACGAATTCAGCATATCTCCTTACCCCTATGTCGAACCTTGCCAAGAAGGGCCGAAATATCGCTGATGAAGAATCGTAATTGACGTTTCCGTTGTAACATTGTTTGAATATATGTTTCAAAGTCAGCTTGGGCTCAAAGAATATTTACTTACCCCACCCCTAAATATGGGGTAGAGGGCTCATCTGCGAACTTGAACTGTACTTTGACCCAATGGATTCTCATACCAAGTTTGGAGAAAATATCTCTACCCCTTCGAGAGTTATCGTGCTGACAGACGGACAAACGGACAACATTTACGAAGTCATAGGTATCCCTCCACTTACATTTTGGGATCCCACAAACGTAGTAATGGTTACCCTCTCCAATTTATTCATTCAACATGGTACACTGCTCATAGTTTTACTAAGCATATCAAGGGCTACTGTGTAAGGTTCACCAGCGACCAAACTATACGTCAGTCATGGAACCAGGCATCAAAGGGAGAACATTTCTAGGGGTTTCCGGACAACACTATGAGCGAATTCTGGCTTTTTGCCGTCAAGGCTGGAACGATTTTTCTATTTTCCAGCAGGACCTCACGCCAGGGGCGAATCCGACCAATCACGTTCCAGAGATGCGTGGCTACTACGCTTACCACGCTCCCGAGCATGGTAAGCAAATAGTAACTATTAGTTACTATTCCGACAAGGTTGGAACGGTCAGCGTAGTAACTTTTCGTGAGGATGGAACGGAAATAGTAACTAATAGTAACTATTGTTACAAGGGTGGAACACGCTCTATAAGGAACAGTGCTGAACTACACCGAAATCTTGGACGCGTGAAACCACGGAGAAGAACGGAAAAGCCAACACAGGTCCCCCGTGGGACCAAAGGAACTGGCTGAGATTCACAATGGCATATCACTGCAGGGGATTCTTTTACTGTTCTTCCAGACCTAGATGTTTCGTTGTAATAGCTTATGATACCTAAAGCGCATAAATTAACTCGCTAGCTATGTAAGGGTGCGATGGCGTCCCCGGGGCTTTAAGAAATCTATCTCACCGTTTGGGCAACTCTTCTTGGACCAGGAACATCAAGGAAAACTTTAGAGAGCTTGTATATCATCTTGTACATGGTGTCTATTTCGTCAGACACGGAGGCATAGTCCAAGCCAAGGAGCGAACCTGCAGGATACAGCGTTTAATAACAGCTACGGGTGCGTTAATAGCTTTCCACCATTCTTTATACTAGTTGTTAGTCCTGACCTGAATCTTTTGTAAGCTGTAGACGAAAGTAGTATATTCTCGTATTCGTCTTTAACATATTCGATAGCCGTCTACATCATATTTCCAGCACAAGCCCCATCGAGACTGTGAGGCTTTTCTACCATACTAATTTCTCCTAGTCTTGACAGTATACGCCCCTCATAAAATTCCTCTCAGATTAGTTCTTTTTTGGCCGCTAGGTGTGCTATTGTAAAGAAAACAATAACACGTTACTTCTTGGTGTACGTTTATCCAGGACTGAGTTCATAGTACAGCGGACCGTTCGTTGTCGTTTTATTCGCCAGCGGGCCGTACGCTGGGAAGGCGCGGGGTGCCCGAAGTCGTTTTATTTGCCAGCGGGCCGCCGGCTGAGTGCCAGCGGACCCGCTAGTTTGTACGCTGTGTGGGGCAGAGGACAGCTCAGCGTACCTTCTGACGTAGTCCGCCATGAATAAAACGACTATTTACAGTTCGCCATCCGCTCCCGCTGTACTATGAACTTCAAATAAAACGCAACTCAGGTTTCTTTGGCTATCTGCTGCAATTCCTCTTAGGCCGAGCCATATTTAAAACTGTTTAAGATGCCTCTTCCTCTATTTTTGCTTTACCCAACTCTGTTCTGTCAAGCGTCATCGAGTTTGTCATTTCTAGCTTCCCACTTGAGTGCTGAGTGCTGGCTGACTTTTGCACAGGGATAATTAGCGACTCGATATGAACCGAAAGCCTGATCGCTTATTCACCCTTCAGATAACTTATACCAAGATCTCACGTGTGATTGTTATTGTTCCTCTAGCGCGTCTGGCGGCAATTCGTCATCGGATTTATGAGGGACGTATGTACAAGAGCCGGCCGCATGGCATCTATGAGTGAGGCAGTTATTGCCCAACGCCACATGATGCCAACTGGAATTAAAGATCACAATGGTCGACTGTGGGAAGATTTCGAAGAACAGCAATCAGCGGTACACAAATCATGGTCCCTTGCTCTTAAAAGAACTTGCGACTTAAAGAACTTAGTTTCTTAAAGCTAGTTCTTAGCTAGTTCTCTTAAAAGAACTCTTAAAAGAACTAACTGTAAAGAAAGAGGATGGAGCATATTACTGGATAATACTGTCAACCGAAAAATCCTAGCTTCCCTGTATAACTCCGTTGCATTACCCCAATTTCTTTAGCCAGCTCCCTTCTGGCAAATATTCTAAGCTAGTGAAAAAAATAAAATCCGTTCCACCCTCTTCCGATTCTCTAAATACGTACTTTGCCCCCCCCCCCCCCTTGGACAAGAAATACTAAAATTATGAAATTATATAGCATAAGAGACCCTGAGCTTGCTGTTGCTAACCTGATTAACAAGTACAACAACAAAAATCCAGTCCCACCCCTGGAGCAAAATTCTCAGGGTCTAAGTTTGCATGTATGTAATCGTGTTCAGTTGTCAATGACCGAGTTATTCAGTTGTATTTGTTGACTTTTTTCCTACGAAAATTGTTATGTTTTTCTTTGGTTTTGGTTTTCTTTTCGTCTTTGTACTCCGTCCTTTTTCTTTTTCAAATGACGGGTGATAAATAAATAAATAAATAAAAAATTGTACTAGCCGTGAGACAATCTTTTAGAACAACTTGCGGCTATTAACTATAGCCATACAAAATAGGCACTGTCTAGGGAACCGGGAGCCGTACTTTATGTCCTACGGCCTACGGAACCGGTAGTTCTCACGGAAACCAAACCATATGAGCTGCGATTCCGGGATCTGACGTCATTAACTAACGGAAACTTGTATGTGCTGGCTCCCGTTCCGGTAGTAAGTGGAAATAGCTCACGGAAACTTGATCGCACCAGCTTCTCGTCCGGTAGCCTCACGGAATTGTGTACTCAGAAGCTAGGGAGCCGGTAGTTGATACCGGAAACTGTATAATTGGAGCTCCTGTTCCGGTTGTGTCTACGTGGAATATAGAACTCACAGAGTAGTTTGGATGAGAGCTGGGACGCCGGGATTTCACTGACTTAGAGAAAATAACATGGACAAAAATCCACTACCGGAACCATTATGTTGAGAGCTAAGGTACCGGTAGCAACTACTATTTGCTTGAAAATGAACAGCTCACGGACACAGATGGTTATGGGCTAGGGTTCAGGTAGTGACGAAAATAAAAAAAAAATTGAGTTCACGAACCCATGTAAGTGCAGACTAGGAAACCAGAAGCAAATATTTTTAACTAACGGAACCCAACTTCTGCGGGCTGGGGTTCCGGTAGGGCCAAAAAAATAAGATTTTTTAACTGGATTCCGTACCGGACTCGAAGTCCATATTGACACGTGTCCGTGAGTTTTTAATTTCAATTTTTGGCACTACCGGAACAACAGCCCGCAGGAGTTGGGTTCCGTGAGTTAAAAATATTCACTTCCGGTTTCCTTTAGTCTGCACTGACATGGGTCCTTGAGCTCAATTTTTTTTTTTTTTTTTTTTCGTCACTACCGGAACCCTAGCCCATAGCCTTCTGTGTCCGTGAGCTGGTCATTTCCAAGCAAATAGTAGTTGTTACCGGTACCTTAGCTCTCAATATATGGGTTCCAGTAGTGAACTTTTGTCCATGTTATTTTCTCTAAGTTAGTGAAAATCCCGGCATCCTAGCTCTTATCCAAACTATTCCGTGAGTTCTATACTCCACGTAGACACTACCGGAACAGAAGCTCCAATTTTACAGTTTCCGGTATCAACTACCGGCTCCCTAGCTTCTGAGTACACAATTCCGTGCGGCTACCGGACGAGAAGCTGGTGCGATCAAGTTTCCATGAGCTTTTTCCGCTTACTACCGGAACGGGAGCCAGCACATACAAGTTTCCGTTAGTTAATGACGTCAGATCACGGAATCGCAGCTCATATGGTTTGGTTTCCGTGAGAACTACCGGTTCCGTAGCCCGTAGGACATAAAGTACGGCTCCCGGTTCTCTAGATAGTGCCTACAAAAAAAGAGGACTGAGTATATTGTACTTGCCGTGAGACCATCTTTTATTCTTGATAGTGAAGTCCAAAGCAGTGTGCCAGAGACGGTGAAAAGGCTCGATGCTACATTTCAAAATGGCGACGTTTTCAACAACAGTCATCTCCCAGTTCAGGAATCCTTCGTCTCTATTGATATCCTAAAATGATAAAGAGATATATAATTTCAGCTGGAAGGCAATTCTCAATGTTTGGTAATTGGATATTACCAAACATTGAGAATATGTTTGGTAATATCAAACATATTGTTTTGATATTAACATCTAGAGGGGCTCTAACGTCTAGAGCCCCTGCGCAAAACACAACACCGTTTCTTCTTTCTTGGGATCCCCAAAACATTGGTGACGGGATACCGCTATGACTTCGTAAAGTTTGTCTGTCCATCTGTCAGTCTATTAGCACGAAAACTGTCGAGGGAGTTGAGATATTTTCTTAAAGAAGATTCGACCTTCGATTATGTACCTTGGTCTGCCTATTGGGTCGGGCATGAAAACAACGCGTTCTTGTCTTGTATCGTTTTTTGTGGAAAAAGCTAGAAAAGCATACGGAGTACTCATTACTTCTAAGCGTTACAATAGACACATACTGGCCCGGCTATACTCCGCATTCGCTATGCCGCACATACTAGCACTGTCGTCATTCTGGTCACTACTGACTATGAAAGATAAAAAATGCATTCGTTCCACATTTTATAAGTATTGCAAATATCTCCTAGGACTACCTCCGTGGGCCCGTAATTCTAGATTGTCGGCAAAGTATAATGTCACCGATCCGTTTATTGCAATATCAGAGCGAATTGCAGGTTTTATTCGTTCTCTTGACGCTAGCCATACTTTGTATAGGGCTATGTTGCCCCATGTGTAAATAAGAGTATCAAAATTTATGTGTTACATGTTGTGTCTTCTTGTCTTTTTTTTCTTTTTTTTCTTGTCTTTTCTTTCGTACTCCATTTGTGACTTGTGTCTTAAAAATGGGAAATAAATTTCATTCATTCATTCATAGCATCTTTCTTTTATTTCCTTTTCTAAATGCTTACGTGTCACTGTTTACAAAATCTAAAACACAAATTAGAGTGGTATTCTACAAAATATATAGACGTCCGCCCATTGTGGTTTTCATACGGTATGGAGTAGACGAAAACACTATTTTAGCTAATGCAACGGAGACACGGAGCCATTGGGCTATCGTCCCAAGATTGTCGTTTAGATCTGTTACAAAGGCTAAACTAGCCAGACCATAACTCGCACGGGGGAGAAAATGAAGAGATTACGACGAGCCAGTGTCATCACATATCATCAGTATCCACAATTTAGGACTGAGATGAGTTCAGAACTTACCTAAAATAGGAATTTGTATAAGGAAAGTTACATTAGGTGTGGATCAACTTACCATCAGCTCTGCGGCAGCTTCGTCGACCTGAAGGATCAGGGAATCCAAAGACGCAGTTGTCTTTCGCATATCCTCCAGCGTCAATACTGGTGGGTCTTTATTTCGAAACTCCGCGAGTCTTTCTTCGAATTTTATGACCCTACAGGTAATCAAGGGCCCGTAAAAATAAGTCTTATAGTATAGAGGGGTCTAACGCCTATAATAATATACCCTTGGTGAGAGGCAGGTAATCACAGCCGCACACTGTAATACCGTACGTTTAAACATATTCAACCTCTCTTCATCAATATGTAAGAAATGTTTACAGATAGAAGATCATGCCCAGAAATTAAACTATTCATACAAGTAATATATTATGTTAATGTTTGTTGATATCAATAGGCTGCGTGTACGTAATTGTTATGATATAGATCTGAATTGAATTTTTATTATGACCCCTGCAGCTTAGCTCAAGTATCATATACCGATCACTTTTCGGTCGGTCTGTAGGTCTGTCAGGCCAACGTTCTCGAGATAGGGTACTTCTTGCAGTCGTACTAGGGACCCGACCAACAAACTTGGAATAGTCACTTCCCCGATCCGTCCACCGTGAGGGGAGTGGAAGGTCCGGAATCCGGAATATTGACGCATGTATTACTTTTGAACGGGAAATCAGAGCTTAATGAAACTTGATATTTGGAAAGAACTCGTGTCTCAGATGTCACATTTTAAGTCCGGAACGGATCTGGGGTAACCGGAATTTGTGTGACATGTCACAGTTGACGGATCTGGACGAAACTTGGTAGGAAAAACAAGCTCAAGCCCCAGATACATAGTTGACAAGACCGGACCGGATAAGGCAGTGTGGGGGGAGCTGGAAAGAGGGTTCCGAAATTCCGGTGATCCCGAGTTAAGATGCTTACACTTGTGCTAGGACTATAGGGCATTCTCTACTGGAAATCATGGTGAGATACTTCTCAATTCTTACGGCTTCTTAAAATTACAACAAGACCAACGGTTTCGATGGGATCTTAAAAATGCAATATTTGATCCAGACGACTGGGTCTTGTCTTCACCATATCCAGTCTTCGCCCGAATCCTCAGAACATTTTTACTATTGAACTGGAAATAGACTAATTTAGCAAATACGTAGCTAGTCATCTGGGACAACCAAGTTATAAGCCATATCTATTTTGACGACTGACCGATACTTATTCCTGCTTTACTTCTTCCAAATTTCCGGTTTCGGCCGCATTCTGAGCGAACTACTTATCCAGCAAAAAAAGAAAGTTCAGAAACGAATAGAGCGTATCTCCTTATCCCTATAAAGTACATCTAATCCACTTCAAACAAAACTTTAACTTATAACAAATTTTCCAGTTTCAGCCGGATTCCGGCCGAACTACATTACCGGGTAAAAAATAATAGCCATATGCGGATTCAGCGTCTCTTCTTACTCCTAGTCTGTCATCTAATCAACTTAAAGTAAAACTTTTGCTTTTAACAGACTTTCCGGTTTTGTCTGGATTCCGAGCGAACTGCTTGTCTGGGCAGAAAATAATTTCGCATCAGTGTTCAGCATACGTTCTTATCCCTAAATCGAACATCTAATCAACTTCAAATACAACTTTTGCTTTTAACAAACTTTCAGGTTTTCGCCGGATCCCGGACGAACTACTTGTCTGGCGAGTAAATGGTTTTCATCACGGTGATCAACATGTCTTCTTACTCCATAGTCGTCTATCAAACAAAAACCTGTTGCAACCAGTTTCTGAAATTCTAAGAACCAGTAAGAATTGAGAACGATCTCATCATGATTCCCAGTAGAGAATGGCTTTTAAAGCGAGAGAATGACCCCTTTTACACTAGTTCGTACGGTATAAGCTATAGTTTCATCTGAACAAGAACCCGTTGCAACCAGTTTCTGAAATTCTAAGAACCAGTAAGAATTGAGAAGTATCTCATCATGATTCCCAGTAGAGAATGCCCTAAGATTGGATCTTAGAGCCAGAGAATGACCCCTCTTTCACTAGTTCATACGGTATAAGCTAGTTTCATCTGAACAAGAACCAGTATAGCAACCAGTTTGTAATTTTAAGAAGCCATAAGAAACAAGACCAAAGGTTTCGATGGGATCCCAACAATTCAGTATCTGATCCAGACAACTGGGTCTTGTCTTAGCCAGATCCAGTCATCGCCAGACTCCTTGAACATTTTTACAATTAAAATTCAGAAACAGATTAAGGCCAAATAGCTAGTCATCTGAGAAAATCAAGTTGAGATATGGATTCAGCATGTGTGTTTACCCCTATAAGTCATATCTGTTTTGACGAAAACTTCCTGCCACTTCTGCCAATTTCCTGGTTTCGGTCTCCAGAACTACTTGTCCGGCGAAAAAAGAAATCTAAAAAACGAACTCAGGGTATCTTCTTTCCCCAATAATGAACATCTAATCAACTTCAAATAAAAACTTAACTTATAACAAATTTTCCGACTCCAGCCGGATTCCGGTCGAACTAAATTTCCGGGTAAAATATGATTGTCAAACACGGATTCAGCATCTCTTCTTACCCTTAAATCGGTTATCTAATCAACTAGAAATAAACTTAAGCTTCTAACAATGTTCCGGTTGTGGCCGGATTCGGGGGGAACTACGTGACCAGGTAGAAAAAATTTTCACATAAGTGTTCAGCATATCTTCTTGCCCTAAATCGAACATCTAATCAACTCCAAATAAAATTTTTAATTTTAACAAGCTTTCCGGCTTGGGCCGGATTCCGGGCGAACTACTTGTCCGTCGAGAAAATGGTTTTCACCATCGTCCTCAGCATGTCTTCCTACCCCTAAATCGAACATTTAATCAACTTCAAATAAAACTTTTACTTTTAACAAACTTTCCGGTTTTGGCCGAATTCCGGGCGAACTACTTGTCCGATGACAAAATGGTTTTCACCATCGTGTTCAGCATGTCTTCTTATCCCATAATCGACTATCAAATTAGCTGTTTCAAAATATTTTGTTTGCCCCTTAATTTAAACCCCCTCCCCCACCCCTACCGACGAACTACTTGTCTGGCGAGTAAATGGTTTTCATCACGGTGATCAACATGTCTTCTTACTCCATAGTCGTCTATCAAACAAAAACCTGTTGCAACCAGTTTGTGAAATTCTAAGAACCAGTAAGAATTCGATCTCATCATGATTCCCAGTAGAGAATGGCTTTTAAAGCGAGAGAATGACCCCTTTTACACTAGTTCGTACGGTATAAGCTAGTTTTATCTGAACAAGAACCCGTTGCAACCAGTTCCTGAAATGAGAAGCATCATGATTCCCAGTAGAGAATGCCCAAGATTGGGTTTCAGAGCGAGAGAATGACCCCTCTGCAACCAGTTTCTGAAATTCTAAGAACCAGTAAGAATTGAGAAGTATCTCATCACGGTTACCAGTAGAGAATGCCTAAGAGTGGCTTTTAAAGCGAGAGAATGACCCTCTTTCACTAGTTCGTACGGTATAAGCTAGTTTCATCTGAATAAGAACCCGTTGCAACCAGTTTCTGAAATTCTAAGAGAAGTTCTAATTGAGAAGTATCTCATCATCATTCCCAGTAGAGAATGACCAAGATTGGGTTTCAGAGCGAGAGAATGACCCATTTTTCACTAGTTCATACGGTATAAGATAGTTTCATCTGAACAAGAACCCGTTGGAACAAGTTTCTGAAATTCTAAGAACCAGTAAGAATTGAGAAGCATCTCATCATGATTTCTAGTAGAGAAAACTCTAAGATTGGCTTTTAAAGCGAGAGAATGATTTCACTTTCACTATTTCATACGGTATAAGATAGTTTCATCTGAACAAGAACCCGTTACAACCAGTTCCTGAAATTCTAAGAACCAGTAAGAATTGAGAAGCATCTCATCATGATTTCTAGTAGAGAAAACCCTAAGATTGGCTTTTAAAGCGAGAGAATGACCCATTTTTCACTAGTACATACGGTATAAGATAGTTTCATCTGAACAAGAACCCGTTGGAACAAGTTTCTGAAATTCTAAGAACAAGGAAGAATTGAGAAGTATCTGATAATAATTTCCAGTACAGAATGCTCTAAGATTGGCTTCTAAAGCGAGAGAATGACCTCTCTTTCATTATAGTTCATACGGTTTAACCTAGTTTCATCTGAACAAGAACCCGTTGCAACCAGTTTCTGAAATTCTAAGAACCAGTAAGAATTGAGAAGTATCTCATCACGGTTACCAGTAGAGAATGCCTAAGAGTGGCTTTTAAAGCGAGAGAATGCCCTAAGATTGGGGATCGACTAAAACCAGGAAGGGAAGGGAACGCGAGAAAAACAGGAAGGGAATGCTAAAAACCAGGAAGAGCATACTAAAACGAGGAAGGGCATTCTAAAACCAGGAAGGCTGTCGCCAGAATTCGCAGCACTGTTCCCTTCCTCAATTTAGTATTATTTGAGGGGTCGGCAACTTTTCCAATTTAAAGTTCACCGTCCCTTCCTCGTTATAGTATGCCCTTCCTGGCTAGTCGCCTAACGTCAGAACGAAAAACGAAAAGATGAATTACAATTTTCATAGTTGCCGACCCCTCACTGAAGTTAATACCTACCCATGTCAGGATACTAAAACGAGGAAGGGAGGGTGAACTTCGAATCTGAAAAGTTGCCGACCCCTTAAATAATACTAAATAGAGGAAGGGAACAGTGCTGCGAATTCTTGCAAAAGCCTTCCTGGTTTTAGGATGCCCTTCCTCGTTTTAGTATGCCCTTCCCGGTTAGTCGCCTTCCGTCAGAACGAGAAATGAAAAGGTGAACTACAATTTTTATAGTTGCCGACCCCTCACTGAAGTTAATACCTACCCATGTCGGGATACTAAAACGAGGAAGGTATGGTGAACTTTGAATTTGAAAAGTTGCCAACCCCTCAAATAATACTAAATAAAGGAAGGGAACAGTGCTGCGAATTCTGGCGACAGCCTTCCTGGTTTTAGAATGCCCTTCCTGTTTTTCTCGCGTTCCCTTCGCTTCCTGGTTTTAGTCGATCCCTGGCCTTCCTGGTTAGTCGCCTACCGTCAGAACTAGAAATGAAAATGTGAATTACAATTTTGATAGTTGCCGACCCCTCACTGATCTTAATGCCTACCCCTGTCAGTATACTAAAACCAGGAAGGGATGGTGGACTTTGGGTTTGAAAAGTTGCCAACCCCTCGAAAAATACTAAACAGAGGAAGGGAACGGTGCGGCGAATTCTGGCTACAGCCTTCCTCGTTTTAGCATGCCCTTCCTCGTTTTAGTACGCCCTTCCTGGTTTTAGCATGCCTTCCTGCTTTTCTCGCGTTCCCTTCCCTTCCTGGTTTTAGTCGATCCCCTAAGATTGGCTTCTAAAGCGAGAGAATGACCTCACTTTCACTATAGTTCATACGGTTTAAGCTAGTTTTATCTGAACAAGAACCCGTTGCAACCAGTTTCTGACCCTCTTTCACTAGTTCGTACGGTATAAGCTAGTTTCATCTGAACAAGAACCCGTTGCAACCAGTTCCTGAAATTCTAAGAACCAGTAAGAATTGAGAAGTATCTGATAATAATGTCTAGTACAGAATGCTCTAAGATTGGCTTCTAAAGCGAGAGAATGACCTCTCTTTCACTATAGTTCGTACGGTTTAAGCTAGTTTCATCTGAACAAGAACCCGTTGCAACCAGTTTCTGAAATTCTAAGAACCAGTAAGAATTGAGAAGTATCTCATCACGGTTACCAGTAGAGAATGCCTAAGAGTGGCTTTTAAAGCGAGAGAATGCCCTAAGATTGGCTTCTAAAGCGAGAGAATGACCTCTCTTTCACTATAGTTCATACGGTTTAAGCTAGTTTCATCTGAACAAGAACCCGTTGCAACCAGTTTCTGACCTTCTTTCACTAGTTCGTACGGTATAAGCTAGTTTCATCTGAATAAGAACCCGTTGGAACAAGTTTCTGAAATTCTAAGAACCAGTAAGAATTGAGAAGTATTTCATCATGATTCCCAGTAGAGAATGCCCAAGATTGGGTTTCAGAGCGAGAGAATGAGCCCTCTTTCACTAGTTCATACGGTACAAGCTAGTTTCATCTGAACAAGAACCCGTTGGAACAAGTTTCTGAAATTCTAAGAACCAGTAAGAATTGAGAAGTATTTCATCATGATTCCCAGTAGAGAATGCCCTAAGATTGGCTTTTAAAGCGAGAGAATGATCCTCTTTCACTAGTTCATACGGTATAAGCTAGTTTCATCTGAACAAGAACCCGTTGCAACCAGTTTCTGAAATTCTAAGAGAAGTTCTAATTGAGAAGTATCTCATCATGATTCAGATTCATGATTCAGATTTCACTTTCACTATTTCATACGGTATAAGATAGTTTCATCTGAACAAGAACCCGTTACAACCAGTTCCTGAAATTCTAAGAACCAGTAAGAATTTGTAAATTAAACGAGACTTACCTGTAAGGTGAAGTTTGATTATAATTAGCGTCGCATATTATAGTAGATACAGATTAATTGAGATGGCGCTAGGACTCTCCGTGCCGGCGACTTCTCTGGGCTTCAGGTTTCAAATTGACTGTCACAGAAGAAAAAAGTACTTCGAGAAAAAGACCATTATACACTGGACACAAAATGGGGTTAAACGTGGAGGGCGGGCAATTAATCTGTATCTACTATAATATGCGACGCTAATTATAATCAAACTTCACCTTACAGGTAAGTCTCGTTTAATTTACAAATTAGCGTCGCATATAGGTAGATACAGCTGAATTGAGATTTCAAAGGAAAACAATTTTTCGACGAAGTACCAACACACAGGTTTTAATCATCCGACTACATATGACTTACATATATATATATAACAAAATCTAATATTTACGATGTCTAAACAGCTAAGACATTCTGGACTACAAAAACCGGTTCAACTGTCTTGTTGTAATATTTTGCGAAAACACAACGCGAGGACCATCCTGCCCTTTTTAAAATGGTGTCTACAGGTATTCTCAAGCGGAATGCCGCAGATGCTGATGCTGACCTAACTGAATGTGATTTAAAAACTTCAGTATTAATACCTGCCTTCGACATACAGTTTACGATCCATCGCGATATCGTGCTTTTAGAAGAGGCTTTATGCGGTTTATTACAAGTTATAAACAAAGAGTTTGACTCTCTGATATCCTTCGTAAAAGCCAAATATCTTCTAATTGCTACAACCGGACACAGTAATGGGTCCGCGTGAAAAGCATCAAAAATAACTGTACTATAATTGTTGCCAGGACGGGACTGCTTCTGCTTATTTCCCACGAAAAACACAATTTTATCGGATTGATCTGACATACTATCTATACACAGTAGAGACAGGACTTGAATTCTGCAGGCTATAGTTAAAGACAACAACAAAACGGTACACTCTGAAAGTTTCATCAGACCCAATTTGTCCTTTTCACTGAAAGAGTTTCGCAGATATTTAAACACCGGTTCGACGTCCCAAGTTGAATCATAACGAGGTCGCGTAGGGACAATCTTGAAAATACCTCGCATAAAACGACGAACCAAATAATGGGATCCAACAGGACTTCCATTTTTGTCGAAAATGAATGACGACAAAGCACTTCTGGCGGTATTAATCGCACTATATCCTAAACCGCTATTATACAACAATGATAAAAAACTGAGGCAACTATTTACAGAGTATACCATGGGATCGAAATTCCTTTCACTACAGAAAACTTCCCACTTTGTCCAGTATGCAGAGTACTGGGATACTGTAGATTTTGTCCAGGACTGGACAATGATGTCGGCAGCGACTGTCGGAACTTGCTCGCTTGCGAGATGTTCCCTGACAAACGACATACTATTAAATTTAGGCGCTGCCACATTGGATGGGTCTTCCCGGAGACTGGACAAAATATGTGGCCCCGTGCTACCGGTAGACGGCATGGTACCTCTACTAACATCTCCGACAGTTGGGAAAACCACGCTTGTGTCGGCCACATTGGTGCTACAAGAACTAGATTCGATCCCTCGTCCCGAAGTTTCGCCAGAATCTTTCCGATCAACCTAAAAGGCGGAAACGCGTACGCATTAAATTTCCACTCGCAAGAAAAAGCATCAACTTTCCAGGCTTCTGGATCCGGCTGGAAAGATACGTATTTCTTTACCTTGTAATTTAGGCGTGAGGCGAATAGGTCAACTTCAAACTTTCCAAATTTCTTTTCTATCTGGTTAAAAATGGTACCATCCAATGACCACTCAAGATTCTCATTGAATTCTCTGGACATTTGGTCAGCTCCCACATTCAAAACTCCTGGTACATGGAAAACAGAAATAAAATTTCTGTGTTTTTCCGCCCAGCTCCAAATTCGTTTAGCAACTTGGTGGCAAGAAATCGAATGAGTTCCTCCCATGTTGTTCACATAGGCCTTGGCCGTTGTGGAGTCTGTCATGACTCGTATGTGAGAATCTGTAACATCACGACAAAAGGAGAGAATTCCATATTCAATAGCCAAGAGCTCTAACACGTTTATATGCTGTTGACCTTCAACCAGCCCCCATTGCCCCCCAGCTTTAAAGTCTCCTGAAGTAACACCCCAGCCTAACAGACTTGCATCAGTATTTAAGGTTAAATGAGGGGTTGGTTGCCGAATTGGTGACTTCACATCTTCAAAATGATGGTACCACCAAAGAAGATCTTCCTTTATTTTTTCAGTAATCTTGAGAAATGCATCCCAGTCTTGTTTGTTATTTTCTAAAGCTCTGATTTTTGCAAACTCTAACTCCCTGGTATGAACTCTGCCGTACAAAACAGCTGGAAAAGCTGCGACGTAAGTACCAATCAATTTTGAAAGAGTACGTACAGAACATGAAACCGAGTTCAATAAACCGAAGGTTTCCTGATTAATTTTTCCCGACTTATCAGCTGGTAAACTTACAGTCATGCTCTCGGAGTTAATAATAAAGCCCAGCATTCGAACCGCCTTCGAAGGTACAAGCACACTTTTTTCTACATTTATGAGGAAACCACAGTCTTGCAAGACCGACGCAGTGTAATTAACGACACTGCAGCAATCTTCGAAATTTTTATCAATGAGGAAAAAATCGTCCAAATAATTCATTGCTTTCATTCCATGAGTTCTTAAATGACTGACAATAGGCTTCAAAAACTTGGTAAAAGCACAGGGTGCTGAAGAAAGCCCGTTAGGCAAACAAGTAAATTCATAAATAACACCCATGAAACAGAAGCGCAGATACTTCCGAGATGACGGTTTAACCGTGAACGAATAATACGCATCGACTAAATCAATAGATGCCATATATGCGTCTTTTTCCACCATGTTCAAGACCATTTCTAACGTATCCATCTTAAAATGAACTTTTTCCACAAATTCATTTAAACCCTTCAGATTCAGTATCAACCTAACTGACCCATCACGCTTCGGCACCGTAAATACCGTACTAATGAACTGTTCAGGTGACAAATCTTGTACAACACAAATTATTCCTTTTTCTTTTAATTTCACTAATTCTGAACTAATCAATTTTTCTTCCGCAGACGAGTAAGTTCTGAGCGGCACACGTAACTGAAGTGGGTTTGTAGCAAATGGAATTGCATAACCTGATACTGAAGCTAACAAATCTGGATCAGTCGCATACTTTTTCCAATTCTGAGAAAACAAACTAGTTCTTCCAGCAAAAAATTTGCAGGACGGAACAATTCTTACCCCACTTATTTCTTCAGTTTCGGTAACTCTCCACTCCGTTGACTTTCTGAAGATTCTGGCCGGGATTTTGTGCCGGGATGAAACGGTCTTTTGCCGCGAAACTGGCCTCGCCAGGGACGGCGTCCTAAAAAAGCACCTCCTGCGCCTCCACGGCCTCCACGGAAACCTGAGCCGTTATTTCCTGAACCATAACTATATCCACCCCGGCTATAACGAAGAAGGGGTTTAAGGGATTTCTTTAGTTTGGCTTTGAGCTTGGGAGCTTCCTCCGCCTTCGTCATTTTCTCTTTCCAGTCTTCCACCAAGAACTCCCCACACTGCGCTTGGGCAGTCAACATGGTCTGGAAATTTTCGTCCATTTCAGGCCGGATCAATTCCTTTCTTCGATTATTTATCTCAAAATTAGCCTGGGACAAAAGCTGCAATGACAGCCCACATTGCTTACTAATATTGTCACATAATTCCGAATTCGCCCCTCCTGATTTTAGACCACTCACTTGCTGCATGGCCAAAACCGTACTTGTGGCCGAATGAACGATTGCTTGTTGTACGGCTTGCATTTTTACGTCAAACGCACGTGACTTCCCTCCGAGTGCCAACCATAGTTCTTCGTTCACCTTTGTAGGGTACAGACTAATATTACATGGCCGTACTAATGAGTCAACAATGCTCTTTATGTTTGTATCGTCTGGTTTCTGAGAGAACACCGAGTTCGCAAACTTGGCTAAACCCTCAAGAACTGGTGGACCCTTCTGAACGTCTTTAACGACCCCTTCTAGAAGAGAATCATAGATGGAACAGCCTGGCTCGTTCACATCACTTATATTTACACTGTCATCATTTTTCTGAGACAGATCCTCATTATCAAGGTTCAATTCTTCACAATCATCATCATAGTCTCCAGATAAAATTGGTTTCAACATTTCATGAAGCATTTCTTTAAGGTCTTTCCTGACATTCTCGGTGACCTCTCGGGTCAAATCTTCCATTTCTTTTGATCTCTTTTTTGACATCTTTCTATAAGGAGATTAATCTATAATACGTATCATTATATTGGACTACTGGTCCTACAGACACAGTACGGTACCATGTTACATAGTTAATCTTAACTGCATTTACGTAAGAATATGTGCTCATTTGGCTTTAGTACGACTTTCAGGAAGGCTTTAATAATCAAACATCCAGTGACTCGCACATGGATTTTCTTATAATGGTCATTCACACGTGAATAACCTTATATAAGCTTTCTTGTATTGGCCATAGCCTTCTTTTATTGGTCATTCACACGTGAATAACCTTATATAATAATGCATACAAAAAACACAACGTGTTTCTGGATGCTTCTCCCTCGTGCAGAGGGAGTTGTCATACGCCTTTTTCACCCCTTATAGTTCCACCCAGCGGGTAGGAATAAGACGGAGTAAACATGGCGGTGCGTTCGCTGGCTCGCAGCGAACAATGACAAATTTTTGTTTAAATGTGAAAATTTTTATCAACGCACAACCGACTCGGTTATGATGGTTTTATTTGATTATCAATAAAACATTTAATATGGCTGGACATGACCAAATTTGGCGAGAGATAAGACGAAATTTGACTTACCCAAGGTGTTTAATATCGTTAAATTAAACAATTCGACCGGCTCGGTTGGAATCCATTACACACTGAAGCCCAGAGAAGTCGCCGGCACGGAGAGTCCTAGCGCCATCTCAATTCAGCTGTATCTACCTATATGCGACGCTAATTGAGAAGCATCTCATCATGATTTCTAGTAGAGAAAACCCTAAGATTGGCCTTTAAAGCGAGAGAATGACACATTTTTCACTAGTTCATACGGTATAACATAGTTTCATCTGAACAAGAACCCGTTGGAACAAGTTTCTGAAATTCTAAGAACAAGGAAGAATTGAGAAGTATCTGATAATAATTTCCAGTACAGAATGCCCTAAGATTGGCTTCTAAAGCGAGAGAATGACTTCTCTTTCACTATAGTTCATACGGTTTAAGCTAGTTTCATCTGAACAAGAACCCGTTGCAACCAGTTTCTGAAATTCTAAGAACCAGTAAGAATTTAGAAGTATCTCATCACGGTTACCAGTAGAGAATGCCCATGATTGGGTTTCAGAGCGAGAGAATGACCCCTCTTTCACTAGTTCATACGGTACAAGCTAGTTTCATCTGAACAAGAACCCGTTGCAACCAGTTTCTGAAATTCTAAGAACCAGTAAGAACTGAGAAGTATCTCATCATGATTCCCAGTAGAGAATGCCCTAAGATTGGCTTTTAAAGCGAGAGAATGATCCTCTTTCACTAGTTCATACGGTATAAGCTAGTTTCATCTGAACAAGAACCCGTTGCAACCAGTTTCTGAAATTCTAAGAGAAGTTCTAATTGAGAAGTATCTCATCATGATTCCCAGTAGAGAATGCCCAAGATTGGGTTTCAGAGCGAGAGAATGACCCTCTTTCACTAGTTCATACGGTATAAGCTAGTTTCATCTGACCAAGAACCCGTTGCAACCAGTTTCTGAAATTCTAAGAACCAGTAAGAACTGAGAAGTATCTCATCATGATTCCCAGTAGAGAATGCCCTAAGATTGGCTTTGAAAGCGAGAGAATGACCCTCTTTCACTAGTTCATACGGTATAAGCTAGTTTCATCTGAACAAGAACCCGTTGCAACCAGTTTCTGAAATTCTAAGAACCAGTAAGAATTGAGAAGTATCTCATCATGATTCCCAGTAGAGAATGCCCAAGATTGGGTTTCAGAGCGAGAGAATGACCCTCTTTCACTAGTTCATACGGTATAAATCTAGTTTCATCTGAGCAAGAACCCGTTGCAACCAGTTTCTGAAATTCTAAGAACCAGTAAGAACTGAGAAGTATCTCATCATGATTCCCAGTAGAGAATGCCCTAAGATTGGCTTTTAAAGCGAGAGAATGACCCTCTTTCACTAGTTCATACGGTATAAGCTAGTTTCATCTAGTTTTATCAATAAAACATTTAATATGGCTGGACATGACCAAATTTGGCGAGAGATAAGACGAAATTTGACTTACCCAAGGTGTTTAATATCGTTAAATTAAACAATTCGACCGGCTCGGTTGGAATCCATTACACACTGAAGCCCAGAGAAGTCGCCGGCACGGAGAGTCCTAGCGCCATCTCAATTCAGCTGTATCTACCTATATGCGACGCTAATTGAGAAGCATCTCATCATGATTTCTAGTAGAGAAAACCCTAAGATTGGCCTTTAAAGCGAGAGAATGACACATTTTTCACTAGTTCATACGGTATAACATAGTTTCATCTGAACAAGAACCCGTTGGAACAAGTTTCTGAAATTCTAAGAACAAGGAAGAATTGAGAAGTATCTGATAATAATTTCCAGTACAGAATGCCCTAAGATTGGCTTCTAAAGCGAGAGAATGACTTCTCTTTCACTATAGTTCATACGGTTTAAGCTAGTTTCATCTGAACAAGAACCCGTTGCAACCAGTTTCTGAAATTCTAAGAACCAGTAAGAATTTAGAAGTATCTCATCACGGTTACCAGTAGAGAATGCCCATGATTGGGTTTCAGAGCGAGAGAATGACCCCTCTTTCACTAGTTCATACGGTACAAGCTAGTTTCATCTGAACAAGAACCCGTTGCAACCAGTTTCTGAAATTCTAAGAACCAGTAAGAACTGAGAAGTATCTCATCATGATTCCCAGTAGAGAATGCCCTAAGATTGGCTTTTAAAGCGAGAGAATGATCCTCTTTCACTAGTTCATACGGTATAAGCTAGTTTCATCTGAACAAGAACCCGTTGCAACCAGTTTCTGAAATTCTAAGAGAAGTTCTAATTGAGAAGTATCTCATCATGATTCCCAGTAGAGAATGCCCAAGATTGGGTTTCAGAGCGAGAGAATGACCCTCTTTCACTAGTTCATACGGTATAAGCTAGTTTCATCTGACCAAGAACCCGTTGCAACCAGTTTCTGAAATTCTAAGAACCAGTAAGAACTGAGAAGTATCTCATCATGATTCCCAGTAGAGAATGCCCTAAGATTGGCTTTGAAAGCGAGAGAATGACCCTCTTTCACTAGTTCATACGGTATAAGCTAGTTTCATCTGAACAAGAACCCGTTGCAACCAGTTTCTGAAATTCTAAGAACCAGTAAGAATTGAGAAGTATCTCATCATGATTCCCAGTAGAGAATGCCCAAGATTGGGTTTCAGAGCGAGAGAATGACCCTCTTTCACTAGTTCATACGGTATAAATCTAGTTTCATCTGAGCAAGAACCCGTTGCAACCAGTTTCTGAAATTCTAAGAACCAGTAAGAACTGAGAAGTATCTCATCATGATTCCCAGTAGAGAATGCCCTAAGATTGGCTTTTAAAGCGAGAGAATGACCCTCTTTCACTAGTTCATACGGTATAAGCTAGTTTCATCTGACCAAGAACCCGTTGCAACCAGTTTCTGAAATTCTAAGAACCAGTAAGAATTGGGAAGTATCTCATCATGATTCCAAGTAGAGAATGCACTAAGATTGGCTTTTAAAGCGAGAGAATGACCCTCTTTCACTAGTTCATACAGTATAAGCTAGTTTCATCTGAACAAGAACCCGTTGCAACCAGTTTCTGAAATTCTAAGAACCAGTAAGAACTGAGAAGTATCTCATCATGATTCCCAGTAGAGAATGCCCTAAGATTGGCTTTTAAAGCGAGAGAATGACCCTCTTTCACTAGTTCATACGGTATAAGCTAGTTTCATCTGAACAAGAACCCGTGGCAACCAGTTTCTGAAATTCTAAGTACCAGTAAGAACTGAGAAGTATCTCATCATGATTCCCAGTAGAGAATGCCCTAAGATTGGCTTTTAAAGCGAGAGAATGACCCTCTTTCACTAGTTCATACGGTATAAGCTAGTTTCATCTGACCAAGAACCCGTTGCAACCAGTTTCTGAAATTCTAAGAACCAGTAAGAATTGGGAAGTATCTCATCATGATTCCAAGTAGAGAATGCACTAAGATTGGCTTTTAAAGCGAGAGAATGACCCTCTTTCACTAGTTCATACAGTATAAGCTAGTTTCATCTGAACAAGAACCCGTTGCAACCAGTTTCTGAAATTCTAAGAGAAGTTCTAATTGAGAAGTATCTCATCATGATTCCCAGTAGAGAATGCCCTAAGATTGGGTTTCAGAGCGAGAGAATGACCCTCTTTCACTAGTTCATACGGCATAAGCTAGTTTCATCTGAACAAGAACCCGTTGCAACCAGTTTCTGAAATTCTAAGAACCAGTAAGAACTGAGAAGTATCTCATCATGATTCCCAGTAGAGAATGCCCTAAGATTGGCTTTTAAAGCGAGAGAATGACCCTCTTTCACTAGTTCATACGGTATAAGCTAGTTTCATCTGACCAAGAACCCGTTGCAACCAGTTTCTGAAATTCTAAGAACCAGTAAGAACTGAGAAGTATCTCATCATGATTCCCAGTAGAGAATGCCCTAAGATTGGCTTTTAAAGCGAGAGAATGACCCTCTTTCACTAGTTCATACGGCATAAGCTAGTTTCATCTGAACAAGAACCCGTTGCAACCAGTTTCTGAAATTCTAAGAACCAGTAAGAACTGAGAAGTATCTCATCATGATTCCCAGTAGAGAATGCCCTAAGATTGGCTTTTAAAGCGAGAGAATGACCCTCTTTCACTAGTTCATACGGTATAAGCTAGTTTCATCTGACCAAGAACCCGTTGCAACCAGTTTCTGAAATTCTAAGAACCAGTAAGAATCGGGAAGTATCTCATCATGATTCCAAGTAGAGAATGCCCTAAGATTGGCTTTTAAAGCGAGAGAATGACCCTCTTTCACTAGTTCATACGGTATAAGCTAGTTTCATCTGAACAAGAACCCGTTGCAACCAGTTTCTGAAATTCTAAGAGAAGTTCTAATTGAGAAGTATCTCATCATGATTCCCAGTAGAGAATGCCCTAAGATTGGGTTTCAGAGCGAGAGAATGACCCTCTTTCACTAGTTCATACGGCATAAGCTAGTTTCATCTGAACAAGAACCCGTTGCAACCAGTTTCTGAAATTCTAAGAACCAGTAAGAACTGAGAAGTATCTCATCATGATTCCCAGTAGAGAATGCCCTAAGATTGGCTTTTAAAGCGAGAGAATGACCCTCTTTCACTAGTTCATACGGTATAAGCTAGTTTCATCTGACCAAGAACCCGTTGCAACCAGTTTCTGAAATTCTAAGAACCAGTAAGAACTGAGAAGTATCTCATCATGATTCCCAGTAGAGAATGCCCTAAGATTGGCTTTTAAAGCGAGAGAATGACCCTCTTTCACTAGTTCATACGGCATAAGCTAGTTTCATCTGAACAAGAACCCGTTGCAACCAGTTTCTGAAATTCTAAGAACCAGTAAGAACTGAGAAGTATCTCATCATGATTCCCAGTAGAGAATGCCCTAAGATTGGCTTTTAAAGCGAGAGAATGACCCTCTTTCACTAGTTCATACGGTATAAGCTAGTTTCATCTGACCAAGAACCCGTTGCAACCAGTTTCTGAAATTCTAAGAACCAGTAAGAATCGGGAAGTATCTCATCATGATTCCAAGTAGAGAATGCCCTAAGATTGGCTTTTAAAGCGAGAGAATGACCCTCTTTCACTAGTTCATACGGTATAAGCTAGTTTCATCTGAACAAGAACCCGTTGCAACCAGTTTCTGAAATTCTAAGAGAAGTTCTAATTGAGAAGTATCTCATCATGATTCCCAGTAGAGAATGCCCAAGATTGGGTTTCAGAGCGAGAGAATGACCCTCTTTCACTAGTTCATACGGTATAAGCTAGTTTCATCTGACCAAGAACCCGTTGCAACCAGTTTCTGAAATTCTAAGAACCAGTAAGAACTGAGAAGTATCTCATCATGATTCCCAGTAGAGAATGCCCTAAGATTGGCTTTGAAAGCGAGAGAATGACCCTCTTTCACTAGTTCATACGGTATAAGCTAGTTTCATCTGAACAAGAACCCGTTGCAACCAGTTTCTGAAATTCTAAGAACCAGTAAGAATTGAGAAGTATCTCATCATGATTCCCAGTAGAGAATGCCCAAGATTGGGTTTCAGAGCGAGAGAATGACCCTCTTTCACTAGTTCATACGGTATAAATCTAGTTTCATCTGAACAAGAACCCGTTGCAACCAGTTTCTGAAATTCTAAGAACCAGTAAGAACTGAGAAGTATCTCATCATGATTCCCAGTAGAGAATGCCCTAAGATTGGCTTTTAAAGCGAGAGAATGACCCTCTTTCACTAGTTCATACGGTATAAGCTAGTTTCATCTGACCAAGAACCCGTTGCAACCAGTTTCTGAAATTCTAAGAACCAGTAAGAATTGGGAAGTATCTCATCATGATTCCAAGTAGAGAATGCACTAAGATTGGCTTTTAAAGCGAGAGAATGACCCTCTTTCACTAGTTCATACAGTATAAGCTAGTTTCATCTGAACAAGAACCCGTTGCAACCAGTTTCTGAAATTCTAAGAACCAGTAAGAACTGAGAAGTATCTCATCATGATTCCCAGTAGAGAATGCCCTAAGATTGGCTTTTAAAGCGAGAGAATGACCCTCTTTCACTAGTTCATACGGTATAAGCTAGTTTCATCTGAACAAGAACCCGTTGCAACCAGTTTCTGAAATTCTAAGAACCAGTAAGAATTGGGAAGTATCTCATCATGATTCCAAGTAGAGAATGCACTAAGATTGGCTTTTAAAGCGAGAGAATGACCCTCTTTCACTAGTTCATACAGTATAAGCTAGTTTCATCTGAACAAGAACCCGTTGCAACCAGTTTCTGAAATTCTAAGAGAAGTTCTAATTGAGAAGTATCTCATCATGATTCCCAGTAGAGAATGCCCTAAGATTGGGTTTCAGAGCGAGAGAATGACCCTCTTTCACTAGTTCATACGGCATAAGCTAGTTTCATCTGAACAAGAACCCGTTGCAACCAGTTTCTGAAATTCTAAGAACCAGTAAGAACTGAGAAGTATCTCATCATGATTCCCAGTAGAGAATGCCCTAAGATTGGCTTTTAAAGCGAGAGAATGACCCTCTTTCACTAGTTCATACGGTATAAGCTAGTTTCATCTGACCAAGAACCCGTTGCAACCAGTTTCTGAAATTCTAAGAACCAGTAAGAATCGGGAAGTATCTCATCATGATTCCAAGTAGAGAATGCCCTAAGATTGGCTTTTAAAGCGAGAGAATGACCCTCTTTCACTAGTTCATACGGTATAAGCTAGTTTCATCTGAACAAGAACCCGTTGCAACCAGTTTCTGAAATTCTAAGAGAAGTTCTAATTGAGAAGTATCTCATCATGATTCCCAGTAGAGAATGCCCAAGATTGGGTTTTAGAGCGAGAGAATGACCCCTCTTTCACTAGTTCACACGGTATAAGCTAGTTTCATCTCAACAAGAACCCGTTGCAACCAGTTTCTGAAATTCTAAGAACCAGTAAGAACTGAGAAGTATCTCATCATGATTCCCAGTAGAGAATGCGTTTTAATTGGCGTTTAAAGCGAGAGACTGACCCCTCTTTCACTAGTTCATACGGTACAAGCTAGTTTCATCTGAACAAGAGCCCGTTGCAAGATAAGCTTCCAGCTCTTGTTTTTATGGCACTTGCCTTCCGGCCAAGTGCCATATACCGATCACTTTTCCGTCGGTCTGTCGGTCGGTCGTTTAGTCCGGTGTTTGCGAGTTAGGGTACTTCCAGATACGCTAGGACGATGAAACTTGGCAGGCATATTAGGGACCCAACCAAACTAAGTTGAAAATAGTCACTTGCCCGATCCGACCATCGTGGGGGGAGGGAGGGGAGCCGGAATCCGGAATTTCGTGGCATGCGTAACTTTCGAACGGGTTATCGGATCTTAATGAAAGTTTATATTCTGAGAGACGTCATGTCTCAGATGTTCCATTTCAAGTCCGGACCGAATCCGATGAATGTGGGGGGGGGGGGTACAGGGGGGGACCGGAAATCATATGACAAGCTTAAAGTGGAGGGATCGGGATGAAACTTGCTGAGAGGAACAAGCACATGCCCTAGGT
This sequence comes from Branchinecta lynchi, assembly GCA_023053575.1. Taxonomy (NCBI): domain Eukaryota; kingdom Metazoa; phylum Arthropoda; class Branchiopoda; order Anostraca; family Branchinectidae; genus Branchinecta; species Branchinecta lynchi. Next base: position 19,061,682 of record JAKZAP010000006.1, read on the forward strand.
ACATCATTGGCAGACGCGGACGGGATTCGTGCACTGTGGTGGGAGTTGGAGGGGGGGCCGGAATTCCGGTGATACGGAGTTAAGTTACTTTTAGGTGGGCTGGGACAGTGAAACTTGGCAAGCGTACCAGGGACCCGACCAAACTAACTTGGAAATAGTCACTTCCCCGATCCGAACACCGTGGGGGGAGTGGAGAGAAGGGGAATCCAGAATCTAGAGGTACGTATAACTTTGGAAGTTTTGGAACGGGTGATCAGATCTTAATGAAACTTGATATTTGGAAAGACCTCGTGTCTCGGATGTCCCATGTGAAGTCCGAACTGGATCCGATTATTGTGTGGGGGAGCCGTAAATCTTGTGACACGCTAAGAGTGGAGCGATTGGGATGAAACTTGGTGGGAAGAACAAGCACAGGCCCTAGATTCATCAGTGACAGAACTGGATCGGGTTCGAGCACTGTGGGGGGAGGAAGGGGGATCCGGAATTCCGTTGATCACCAGTTAAAGTACTTCCAGATGTGCTAGGACCATGAAACTTGAACATTAGAGACTTGACATGATTAGAATATTTTTGCCTCATGGGTTTTGCTTACAACTGAATTTCTTAAAGTACAAATGATACTTTTGATTAAAATATACATTTCATTCTCCCGATGAGCTCATCATCATTTTTGCTTCAAGAGTTTTGATTACAGATGAATTTCCAGCGCCCCTAAAGTGCGCATCATCACAGCCAAATGTACTACCAAACGATATGTTCTCGTGATTTCCAAGGACCCATTATCTCAAGGGTTTTGCTTACAAATAATCACAACAAACCCACGAACTAAAGAATTCCTACTTTCATCCTCTGACCCAGCCTTGCAAGTGCCATATGAGCTTGCAGCTCTTGTTTATTTAGGAAGCCGTAAGAAATGCGAAACTAATCGTGATTCTGCTCTAGAGAGCACTAAGTTTGGCTTCCAAAGCGAGAAAAGCTCTCTAGCATAGTTTTAAATATTACGTCAAGCTGACTTTGAAACATAAATCCAAATAACGTATAAAACGGATACGTAAGCCTGACGAGGACCCTTGCCAAGTAGGGCCGAAATATCACTGCCAAAGCATCATAGCAGAAGTATCCGTTTGATGCTTTATTTGAATATAGCGTAGTTTTATCTGAAAAAGACCAGTTGCAATCAGTTTTTTGTAATTTTAAGAAGCCGGAAGAAAATACGAAGTATTTAATAACGATTTCCACAGGCGAGAGAATGACCACACTTCACTAATTCGAACGGTATGAGACTAGCAGTTTTATCTGGAAAAAGAACGGGAGCCAGTTTTCATGGTGCTTGCCTTCCAGCCAGGTGCCATATACCAATCACTTTTCAGTCGGCCGGTCCAGTGTGCTAGGAGAATGAAACTTGGCAGGCGAATCAGGGACCCGACCAGATTGACTTAAGAACGGTCGTTTCCCCGATCTGACAATCGTGGGGGGAGTGGAGGAAAAGGGAATCGGGAATCTTGCGGTATACATAACTTTCGAACGGGTGATCGGATCTTTATTAAACTCGATATCTGGAAAGACCTCATGTCTCATAAGTCCTATTGAAAGTCCGGACCTGATCCGGTGACTTTGGGGGAGTTGGAGGGGGGCTTCCAGAAATCTTGTGACACGCTCAGAGTGGAGGGATCGGGATGAAACTTGGTGGGAAGAACAAACACGAGCCTTAGATATGCCATTTATGGAACCGGACCATATCCGAGCACTGTGGGGGAGTTGAGGATGGGTGGGGGCGAGGTCCGGAACTCCGATTATAGCGAGTTTATTATGATTGAAGATATAACTTGGCTGGCACATTAGAGACCCGACAAGATTGATATCCAGAGGGGAGGGGGGGGGGGGCTGGAGGGAGGAAAAAAACAGGAAACTTTAGATATGCACAACTTTCGGACCGGTGATCACATCTTAATGAAATTTGACAATTATAAAGAATACACGCCTCTAATGTTTCTCATTTCTGCTTCAAGGATTTTTCTTACAAGTGAATTCCTAGTCACAATAAAGTGCGCATCTTAATCAAAAGTGAGTGAAAAAAATTGGCACAGGAAATAAATTTGTATGATCTACAAGGGCCCCTGATCATCTTTGCCTCAAGAGCACCCCCCCCCCCCCCCGGCTCCTATGGCCAATCAGCAATTTGTGCGTCAAGGGTTCTGCATGAACCATACGAAATCTTGTTTTGTAATATATGGTAGAAGTTCGAATTATTATCCTTGGATAATTGATATAAAAGTTGGTGGTCAAACAATTAAACGTAGTGCAAGTACTCGTTACCTTGGAGTTATTATTGATGAATGTTTAAGTTTCAAAAATCATATTGCATGTATTAGTAGTAAATTAGCCAGGAATGTTGGAATTATTAGAAAACTTAAACATATTTTCCCTCAGAATATATTAAGAATGTTATATTTTTCAATGGTGCATCCGTATCTGTTATATTGTTGTCTGGCATGGACAAAAACTTTTGTAAGCCACCTTACTCCTTTACGTGTGATACAGAATATGGCAATAAGAGTATTGTCCGGTGATGGTCGAAATATTTCCGTAAGACACCGTTATCAGGAGCTTCACATTTTACCTTTTGCGGGAATTTGTAAGTTTTATGACGCTTTATTTATGTACAAACATTACAATGAAGTTTTACCCCAGTGCTTTTCTCAGTATTTTTCCCGTGCGTCATCTTTTCACGAACATGGAACTCGTAGTTCGCAGCTCATCCGTAGGCCGGTTGTAGTAACTAGTAGATCGAGATTTAGCATTAGACATGTTGGGCCTTTAGTATGGGAAGGTTTGTCGACAGAGTTAAGGTCATGTAGTGTTTTACTAGATTTTCGTAGCATGTTAAAGGTTCATTGTTTTGCTGTATATGAATTTGATGCGTTATTCTCAGCCGTTTAAGTTGTGTTTTATCATTAAGTTTTTGTTTTGGATAGTTAGTGGTGATTCTGGTTGAAAATGAGTTTGTTTTTGGTTGATTTTCTGGTTGGGCGTCCCAGACCGCGTAAGTCAAGCTCCTTTATTTCTTTCTTTCCCTTTTTTCCTTTGTTTTTGTCGAAGTTTTGTTTTTATTAATGTTTTGTTTTGAGGGTAATTAGTCCCTTACAGGTTCGCCTCTGGGCATTGAAGATTCCATTTTTTTTTAATAAACCCTTCGTTCATTCATTCATTCAAAGGAATTCCCATCCCCTTTAAAGCGCGCATCATAACTGCAAAGTTTTGAAAAATATAGCCTACTATTGACCCAAACGATAAATTTTCATGATCGCCAAAGGCCCATGATCATCGTTGCTCAAAGGTTTTTATTACGAATGAGTTCTATAAAGTTCTCATCCTTACCTCAAAGTGCAAAATATGCTTTCGATCAAACGATAGTCTACATTTTCATGATCCCCAAGGGCTTATGTACATTCGTTCCTGAAGGGTTTTGCTGACAAAGGGTTACAATAACCCACGAGTTGACAAATTCCCACAGTCATTCTCTGATCCATCTTTGCAAGTGCCATGTGAGCATCTAGCTCTTGTTATGGCTCTTGCTGCTCCACTCAAGGGCCATGTACCGACGGCTTTTCGGTTGGTCGGTCGGTCCACTGTTTTCGAGTGAGGGCACTATGGAACTTGGCAGGCATATCACTAACTCGACCAAACTTACTTGAAAATACTCAGTTCCCCAATTCGACCATCGTGAAGGAGTGGAGGGAGGGGGAATTCGGAATCTTGAGGTATGTATAGCTTTCGAACGGGTGATCGGATCTTAATGAAACTTGATATTTGGAAAGACCTTGTGCCTCAGATGTCCCGTTTCAGTTCGGACAGGATCCGATGGATGTGGGGGGCGGGGGGAGAACGGGAAATCTTGTGACACGCTTGGTGTGGAGAGATCTATGTGATGGGTCGGTAAAAGAAAATCAGTGAAATTATGCGCTGGATCGGTCCGTTCCCAAAATTTCGCTGAGGTTTCTTAAAACCATAAAAACTGGTTGCAGCTGTTTCTAGTTCCGATAAACACTAGCTTATGCTGGTTGTAGGGTGGAAGGTCAGGTTCCCGCCGCCTCCTGACCTCTCACGGCTCAGGGTTGGGGTCCGGCTCTTTCAGGAAACCGGACCATGGCTGCTCAGTATCTGCGGCCTGATCTTCGTGACGACTACAATCGGCCAACTCAAGTTAAGTTGCCGCATACCTTTTAGCCCCTTAACTTGTGATAATATTGCTTTCATCCGCAGATGATTCTAACCCTATATTCGGCGCTAGTGTTCCGTTGATTCACATTCGCATGCAGACTGTGTTGGGAAGTAAATCAAGTGCTGTTTAAGTACAAGTCGAAATACTAAGGTTTTACTTAAACTTTCATGGGGTACTTCATATTTGTTGCTTAAGTGAAATAACTAGGTATACCTGAAGGATTCAAGTTATCAATAGGTTGTACATTCTGCTGTAGCAGGAGCACCATTCTAAGCTGCCAGGACTATCTTGCCTCAACATGCAGTACTTGAAACTTGCAGTGCTGGAAATACTACACAAGTACAAGTCATGTACTTCAAACTCAAGTACTAACGGTATTGGTACTGCTCAAAGTTTAGCTGAAAAGCAAACTTATTTTTATACCATCTAACTGAGCAAGCTGCATTTTTTGGCTTGTGTTAAGGGATATTTTTTGGTTTCACTATTTGCTCTAGAATTACGTTCAGGATATCTACGGCCGTCCTCACAACGCAAAAATCTACTGGGACGCGGGAAATGGGAATCTCAATATAACGCGACTTTTCAGTGGCCAGCGACCAGCTCGTGGAAGGTAGCTAACTGCACGATCACTTAATCTTCGTGTGCCGCCTTCATCAAGCATAAAACACATAGAGGTACCACAAATCGGACAGGGAAATTCCACTATATGAATATCGATTATTCATGGATAGCGGAGCAACGACGCAACACACTTTCATCGGGTCTTCAAGCTTCTTCACGTGAAGAAGTGATGAGTAACAACATTGCCCTGTCTCAGCCCTTTTCAGTTATACTTTAAGTTCATTTTTAGTCACTTGATACTTAATTAGAAAATTTACTTTTTGAAAGTACTTGATACTTAATATTCTACTTAAGTACAAATTTAAAGCAGATGGCTCACCACAGCATGTACGGCTTTACAACCGGCAGTTGATATAAATGCAATATCCAGTTCAGGACAGCTTGTCCGTCCTCCTAAATATTAACAAGCGACAGTAGTTTCACAATACCTCGTCGTTAGACAACATGATCCTAAGGAAACGACATTTGAATGCCGAATTTCCACGGTCCTATTATACATAGAGTCGCATATTGATTCTTACCTGGTCATGAAAGTTTGGGTTCTCTTCCTAAGATTTACTTCAGCTTCATGTTTAACCCGTTCCAGTCTTTTCTTGCTCACAGCAAGCAGTTCCTGAAGGTCTCTGGGCCAGGAAAACAGGCGAACGTGTAGAAATATGTCATCGTCTGAAAGGCAAAAGAATGAAAGTCGCATAGTTCAGGAAGTCCTAATTTCGAAATGAGACTCGAATCGGTGCACGATTTTACGACACTCCGAAAATCCTCTTGCTGTGACATTTGTCCCAGCTCCTTCAAAAGTGACGAGATAACATGAGTCGAACATCAAAGTTGTGAGAAAAAAAGAAGACGACGAAAATAATCAGAGAGAGACTTGATATGCTTGGTACTTGGGATCCTCGTTGACGACCCTTAAGACCAACAAGATCCAATCTCACACCATTTGAAGACGACCGCATCCGATTTGGACTAAAAATGGCTTATAGGGTGTGCTCTTGCCATCAACCAAATTTAAATTCGAATCCAATCACGCGCAACCCACAACGTTTTAGGGGAACTCCTCCCTTCTTAGAGGAGGTAATATGCAGCTTATTATTGGTCCACAAATACACTATTCTTTACGGAAATCCAGATGTTCCATTCCAAATATTCAGGATTCCATGTCCATTTAGTGACGGTGAGACAGGGACAAAAAACCAACCGATCTGTACCGATGTTTCACGTCGCCTTCAAGTAACAGCAATTAAGAACCAGTTTATGCCTTGGACACACGATCAGGCTCCGGTGCTCCCGGTCTGGAATTCCTGCTCGGATTTTCCACACCATCACCACTTCCATCCGGAAAAGTTGAGACTTTTCAAACTTGATGATGAAAGTGCAGAAAATCCGGCCGGAAAATTCTGATCGCGTGTTCGCACTTTTAGCTTGATGGAGAATCACGCTGCTCCTTAATTTTCGGTCGGATAGAAAAAATAAGACAAGTAGGCTATTTGAGCCTGAAGTGGAGCCAAGAAGGGGCGAAATATAGCTAATATGAATATCAGCTGACTTATATGTTAAGCGCCATAAAATTTATTTAACTAGTGCAAAGTCCTGCAAGTGAGCTGGAAATATCCGATTTAAATCCATCACAGCGGGTTCAAAAATTACTTCCGAGATCTCTCACCTGTGAAATTCATGTGGTTCAGTAGGTGAACCATCCTGTTCCCGCATCGTGCAACTCCTATCTTCATCCTCCGCATCGAGATGGTCTGATGATTTTCGACAGCTTTTAATAGGTTCACGATATCTTCTGTTACTTCAACAACCTGGTTGACCTCAAGAGCGAACTTTTCGAACTCACCGGCCAAACTACAAAGCAAAGCAGAAAAAACTTAGTTATATTGCGAATACAGGATAAAGATTTCCCGGTCGAATTTTCTTCACTTTCATCATCAAGCTGAAAAAATCTCAACTTTTCCAGACGGAGGTGATCATGGTGCCAAAAATCCGGACAGGAATTCCAGTTCGGGAGCTCCCAGTCCTGATCGTGTGTTCCCACTTTTAGCAGACATAGGCATTGTCTGATAGGTAAGTAAGTAAGTGAGGTTTAATATTCGACAAAAACTTACTAGCGAGCTAATTTAGTTACTTAGCTTTCTGTTGGAAAACCCATTAATTATTTATAAGCGCAAAGTATAATACAAGTACCGTTTTCCTCGTCGTTTTGTTGACTTTGGAGGACATGTCTTACCGATAATACTAACGCAACCTACTTAAAAAATCACTCCATATTTTTCTAGACCCAGAGACCCCAATTTCGCACGGTACATTCTAACCCCTCTAACACAACCACGCTGATTTCTAACTTGCCGTGTTTTGCTACCTTCGATGTGTATCACGCTGTCGACGTTTGCCTACGAGAAGATTTTCCATCAGAAAAAACGGTTATGAACAGTTTTTCCCTGTTTTCGCTGTAAGTCAACGGGTCTCGGAAAAGGCTCAAAACAGCCAAAACCGTGGGTTATGTGTCGAAAGAAAACCCTAGTTTTAAAGTATACACATTTTTTACAATACTGTAAGTTGAATAGTAAATAGTGCGAGAGGTCCTTTAAGATTTCCGCACAAACAGAGTTTCTTCGAGTCCTGCCTGTGCAGCTATTCAACTCAACTTTCATGCACCACAGAGACAAGTTTAGTTTATACTGGCGCCACGCCGTAATCTGTGGTACCCGACTGGTCAAATTTTATGGAAGTGTCTACTGGAATAAGGCTAAGCTAATCATTTTTAATCCCACTAATTTCGATAAAGTCGGGGTCCATTCAGGTAAAGACACAACATTAAACAAAAATTCTCCATACGAAATCTTGCGTGTACAAATCCTCAGTACTCGCAGGGAGAGTTTCAAAATCATCTTAACTGGGAGTGCGGCTTCAGCCTAAGTCACAATTCGGAATAACTAAAATGTGTGTAAGAAATGACACAAAACGGGTAAGTCAGCTAGGATATTCTTCAGCGATCTCTAACCAGACTTTGTTTACGCCTTTGAAACTAGAGCTGATGTTTAGCTCGTATTAGTGTATAGGCGGTTTAAGGAGAGAGGTGGTAATTCATAACTTGCCTCGGGTCCCCCGGCTCTACCTAGTAGTCCGAACACACGATCAGTGTATTGTGCACCTGGGCTTGAATTTCTGACAGGATTTTTGGCATCTCCATCACTTCCATATGGAAAGTTGAGATTTTTACGATGAAAAAGAAGAAAAAAGCGTCAGGGAAATCCTCATCGTGGGTTCGCACTTTAAAGGTATAGAAGAACATACCCAATTTTGGACAGGCTTCCCGAAAAGGGAGGGAAGATTTGCCGAACCCGCGGAAATATGTGATGGACCTTCGACAGACTCTTAACAAGTGATTGTCTTTGAAAGCGTCAAAAAGCGTAAATGAGACCAAGAGTATGAGATTCGACTAAAGGCCCATTCACAACGGGTTTTAGCTAATACTCGATACAGCCAGTTCCGGAAATCGCTCTGAGACCGAGAATTAGCTGGGTTTCTGCCGTTCGCAATTGATCGATGATTGATGATGCCAGTTTCGGATACCAGCTAGTCTCGCACCCAAGTTGAAATCAGTTCAACTTTGGAGGGTACTAGCCAATCAGATTATTTTGGGGAATACTGAGGAATAGCCCAATAGATAAAATCACATCCACTCCTTGCTGTGTTGAAAACCGAAAGTGAATTTAGGTCATAGTTCATCAGTCTGACGTGGTTCAGCGTTAGCCAACGGAACATACCTGATAATTCCCCTAAGTAATGTGATTGGCTAGTATCCTAAAAAGTTGAACTGATTCAACTTGGGTGCGAGACTAGCTGGTACCCGAAACTGGCACCAGTATCGATTGCGAGCGGCAGAAACCCAGCTAATTATCGGTGTCAAAGCGATTTCCGGAACTGGCTGGTACCAAGTATTAGTTAAAACCCGTAGTGAATGGGCCTTAAGGATGTACCTTTTCGTTATCTTTCTATGCTGTTCAAACTGATGAGCCTTTAGCCGGAATAGGTAGTCTTCCAGTGACGTCAGCAAACTCTGTTTCACAGCGGAGCAGTCAATACTAACGAAGCGAGCGGTGACAAAAGATGGTTGCCCCCGAATCTCTTCCAGCATCTTCTTCAGGTTGCTGATAGTTGTATCAAGTAGCTACAAGGAAAAAACGACATAAACATTCCTTTAGTAATCAAAAGATAAATTTACTGCTAGCAAGTCTTACAGACCTACAGCAACCACGACTTTTCGGCAATCGCCGATAAAAGAGCCCCTTGCCTTCCGGCCAAGTGCCATATACCGATCACTTTTCCGTCGGTCGATTGGTCCCGTGATCGCGAGTTAGGGTGCTTCCAGATGTGTTAGGACGATGACACTTGGCAGGCATTTTGGATGCACTTCAGTTGAAACAAACCCGTGAGAAAACCTCGTTTTTTCATATTCAGACGGTGATTTACCACTTAAAACAAGACCAAAGGTTTCGATGGGATCCAAAAAGTTGTAATATCCAGATAATCGGGAAGGAATATTAATCTGGAGGAATATCAATAGGGGCTTTTAGAGATCTGCTCTTCGTCAGATTCCTTGAACATTTTAGTATTTATCACTAGTCAGTCGTTTGAAACAAACATAAATGACAAAGCAGTGTTTTTTTTTTCTGGGGAAATTACGGCCAAACGGCTCAACTTCAGACAAAACTGTAATTTTTATCAAATTTTCTGGTTTCGGCCGGGTTACGGGCTGTTACGGCTCAGGCCCCATCCAATTTTGTTGTAATTCCCAAATTTTGTGGCCGGATTTGGGGCGAACTGACTGTTGGGGAGAAAATAATTTGCATATGTGGATTCAGCGTATCTCCCCACCCCTGTACCAAACCTTTAATCAATTTCAAGTAAAAGTTTTACCGTTTTGCACTGTCAAATACCTTTACTTTTAACAAACTTCCGGTTTTGGCCGGAATCCGGGCAAACTGTTTGTCCGGTGAGAAAATAATTATCATATTCCTATTCAGCAAGTCTGCTTACCCCTACATCAACTATCTCATTAGTTTTAAAACAATAATTTGTTTGCCCCTTAATCTGGACCCCCACCAGCAAATATGGAGCTACGGAGCCCAACTAAACCTGACCTGTCCTTTGACTCAAAGAACCTTCATACCAAGTCTGAACAACATATCTCATTCCTTTCGAGATTTATCATGCTGACAGACGGACGGACAGACGGACAACTTTTAGGAAGTCATTCATGGGACTCCACTTAAGTTTTGGGATCCCAAAAAACTCACTTGAGCCCGTAAAGATATTTTACCACACGAGACTCAACAATAATTGAAAATATTTAGTTCTCCGACAGAATCCCGAAAAGAGCGCGGTCAAATTTTCCGATATTCGTCTTCGCCGTGTTATTTATGTGCGAGTCCAAGCTCTTTTTATGAAATCGAAATATTCACATGAACAGCAATTTGTTTTCTCACCAACGTATCATAGGCTACGGCTTTTTCAAGAACTCTGAAATCTGGATTTGAGAATTTCAAGAAATGCCCGTCTTCCCGAACCAAATTCGCTAAATAAAGTCCGGGCTCCATCTAACATTCAGTTTTAAAGATTCTGTCGGCGGAAAAAAAAAATATAAGCTCAGTTTACCTTGAAGTGGTGCTCTCCATCGAGATACGTTCCAATCTGCTGTGAGACCAAGGTTTCCACTCTGCTGAAAATACTTCCGTACTTCCGAACTGCACACTCCACTTCTGGGTACGTCGTCTCTATGACTTCGTATATCGTCTTCTTTACTTGTCTAACCTTATCATCATCAGCATTTACGGGTAGAAGACAACGGCCCGAAAGATCCGTCTCTGAAAGAAAATTCTCTTCGTACTCAACGACAGCTCAAACGAAACTGAAACTTTAACGGCTAAGTTTACAGGTCACTTGACTGACCGTTGGATTATCCGTTTTCTGATTGGCTGAATCTGATCGTTCTGACAAATGTTGTCTGAGGCTACGTGGCGGATTGTTAACTATTCGAAAACGTCAAGTTTATGCCATATTTTCAATCTTCGGGAAACGTCCGGTCCGACTACTGTCTTCGGCTTGCGATGTTTAGCGATATTTTTGGCACTGTATACCTCCTACATTTTATTCATGTCAAGTTGAAAAACCGAAATTTTCCTCTTTAATTTCCAAACCAGTAACCGTTGGAACGCGTTGGCAAACGAATCTGATCGTTAAGACAGTTGGAAATCCGAACTGTTAGAATTCGATCGTGAGTACAGAAACTTTTTATCGAGTGAAAAGACGATTTTAAAGTTTAACCAAATACGGCTGAGATCTGACTGTCTAGTTACATCAATTATTCATTTAAATAGGCCTCAAAACCCGATAAAAATGCGTTACTTCGTTTGTCCGCTATCCACAGATACTCAAATTCATCGAATGAACTTATTCTTTCAGATTGTTGGTACCTCTGTGCGCCTGTCCCTCTATGCTTGAAATATTTACCACTAAAAAAGTAAGCGATTGCTGAAAAAATAAATAAAAATGGTAGATTCCTAGCAGGACATTTCTAACTTAATTTTCATACTTTCTTCGTGGCTTTTCCGAGCTTAGCCTCTTCAGTCCCAGAAGTGCACGCTTTGTTTAAAATTTAAATTCTCCACGTATGGGTGAATTTTCGGTTGTCGTGCAATGAGCGCGCATCCTGAAATCTATCCTGAAATCTACAAACCCCAAATGTACCGTAGAGGTTTGTAAATATGTGGTTAAAGGATTCAGTCTCAGGAATGAAAGTTTAGGTTAGATTAAGTAGAAGTGTATTCTAGAGGTGTAACTGTTTATTTGTAAAGTGAAAAGTGTATAAAATATTGTATGGCCTTTCGGCTAAATAAACAAGCGTTATTATTATTCTGAACGTTATTCCTTGAGTCTCGGGCAAAAAAAAAATCCCTTAGATGGGTCAAAATAAGCTGCCTTTTCAGCTAAACTTTAAAAGATCGATGCTAAAACGAGATAAATGACAATCTTACTTGGCAGCATTACTGTTTCTAGCCGGGGCACCCTGTGTGTAATGCCAATCAACTCATCCACAGCATCAATCAATATCCCAGATAATTCTTCTTTCGATGTCCCAAGCCTCAGACCTTGGTCAACGACACTTGCAGATATAGTTACGGCAGGCAACGGAAAGATGTCGTCGAGTGCTTTTGCCTGTGAAAACAACGGTATAGATGAAGCAAAGGACTAGCCGTTCTCTTCTCCTTCTTCCTAACGAGTTTGTTGCGTAATTTGCTACTTACTGCAAAAAACTGCAATACGTAGATTAGACACATTCATTCGCTAGTTCAATACAAGGGTCGTGTGACCATGTCATGATTTTCACTTTCTAATGAGCCTGCGCGGCGGAGGAATGCTGTTGTCTATTGTAGGCTTTTATAAAATGATAGAAAGGAAACCGTAGAAATAGTTGTTACTGAAAAAGAAATGGTTAAAAAAAATTGATAGAAGTGTACCACTGTGACCGCAACAATCATCCCTATCGGCTGTCAACTTTTTGTTCTCCTTTTCGCTGTTTTCAAATATTTTAATATCCTCTCCCAGCGAGACCCCTCGCAGAGGCTCTCAGTAGCGACTTGGCTTGAATGGCTTAAGGGCGATCTCTTGGATTCGCTGTCCGAAAAGCAAAGCAAAAATCTGCCGAGCGCAAGAACAAACGGACAGTCGTTGCGCCTCAGTTGCACCTTTACACTCTCTTTTCTCTCTGTCTTTCCAATCTCCTGACTAGTCTTGGAGCTAGTGGTTACCTATGGTGTCAGATTCTTCAGCTCAAATACGGAACTATTGCTTGCCACACGTCCGAACCTCACGATGGCCCTGCCCATGCATACGACGCTTGGAGAAGATGGAAACAGCTAGTGCGTCTCTCATCAGCATACTCTTCGTGTACTATCTTAAAGAAACTTCAAATCATAAAAACAAAACTTAACATGAGCACTAGAAGCTTGCTTGTATCGAATTTACAATGTTTTAAAGCTCTCAACTCCTTTTTCTGAGAAGACTTGTCAAATTCTATGCAATATATTCGTGGCCAACTGTTCTCAACCTTATAACGACAAGCTTCGTCTGGGGAAGGTCGGAAGATGAGGGGGGTCCATCAGGCGTTCAATTTGTCTGCTTGCGTATGTCCCTCTATAGAGGGACATACACATACGTGAAAATAGCAGCCAGCGTGGCGTTAAAACAAGGAGACCCAGTTTGCGGGTAGTCCTTCTCACGCTGTCAAAAACATCTTCTAATATCTTTTCTTAACACTTAGTCTAACTATTAGATTCACAAAGCAATAATACTTAAAAAAGAGACATAAACTTCTGTGCATTCTTGACATCTTGTACATAAGGATGAGGTCCTTCTGTTATAAAAACTCGGATAGTGTAGCCTACATACTAATCCGGAGGTTACATAACATAAGGACGATTTGAGGGAGAGCTATTCTGGGGAACAAGAAGATAAAGACTACGTACCAAATACGATGAGAAAATCTCATCCCATGACTCCAACGCTGATTCGACTGTGTGCCTCAATTGCATCGACATTACCGCTGCTAGACTTCTGAAAAATCTTTCGACACGATTCATGCTGTCAGAGGAGTTTTTAGGAGCAATATGTTCCCATTCACTGCGTCGACTTGCCACCTCGCGACTGCACTCTTTCAGCCATCTGGAAAGAAATTTTTACCTGACAAAGTTATGTGGTGCCTTCTCTTTATGGTCTCTTTCGTTCTGAATTCCCCTTCCTCTTACCCCGTCCTTACGGTTGGCAGATGACTGCCAAACCGATCAGCCGTGCTTTAAGCGACAAGCTTATACAAACTTTAAAATGGTTACCAAAAGAACGGCAGTGCCCAGGTTGGCATCTTCGAGGTAGCTTGTCTCCAGGACGATGGCTCGACGACTAGCCAGCCTGTTTGGGCGATTCTGAGACTGTCAATCGACTATCTGAGAAGGCATTGAGCGTGTACTTCTACAAATAGTAACTATTAGTTACTATTTCCGTTCCAACCTCACCAAAAGTTACTACGCTGACCGTTCCAATCTTCTCGAAACAGTAACTATTTGCTTACCACGCTCGGGACCGTAGTAAGCGTAGTAACTACGGATCTCTGTAACGTGATTGGTCGGATTCGCCCGTGGCATGATATTCTGCTGGAAAATTGAAAAATCGTTCCAGCCTTGAAGGCAAAAAGCCAGAATTCGTGACGTCATGCGTAGTAACTACAGTAATTAGGATGGAACACGCTCATTATCTGTCGTTCCCGGACCTGGGATTGATACCTCAAATGCTAAAGTACGCGACCGATCGATTATGCTGTCACACAGGAGCTAATAGTACTCAACTTGTCGAGTAACAAGGGTCATGGGAGCAATTAGTACTCGACCAGTCTTGGAATCGACCCTCCAGTCACTGTTAGTAAGTCGCTGTTAGTAGTAGACTGGTCGATTATTCATGTCTTGGGAAGCTAGAAATACTTGACTATATGGAACTTGGGAGTCAGAAAGGAACTGGTCGAGTAATTACTACCATAGCAGCTATCTTTCCAGGACCATATATTTGAAATCCTTAAAGTTATAAGGTCGAGCAACCAGCCCCCCAGGGGCGATATACATGTTTAAGCAGGTTGAATATTCATAGCAGTGGCAGCTATTAGTTGGGTCGATCTGAAAAGGAGGATAGATGGGTCGAGGATTTGTCGTCCCAGGAGCTAATCGTACTCGGATCGACCTAATGTTACTAATAAGAGGTCAACCATTCAGGGCGGGCGGTGACGGCTAAAAATACTCGACCTGTTGAAGAAGGAGTGTTAGGTCGAGTACTTGAATGTTCGTACTCGACCTACTTTTCTAAAACGAGGTCAAGTATCCGTGGTTCTGACGGCTGAAAATACTTGGCCCATTGAAGAGGGATTGAGTACTTGATTTTCTAGCCACTATTCATATTCAACCCGGCAGACTATTTAAGGTGGGGCTAGCTATTTAAACTCATCCTAATAAATAAATGGGGCATTGGTAGGTCGAGTATTTGACGTGCGACCAGCTATTTAAACTCGCCCTGATGTACTCGAGCAAAACGAGAATTACCGAGCACAGCATTACAACTTCTCGCTGACTTTCCCAAATCACTTTCCACTCGTAGGGTGAATATACAGTAGAGGTATGCTTATGTTAACGTCTGCTAACAGTGAACGATCGCCGAAGAAAAAACTAAAACCCAAACCAGGCATTTTTTCCTAAAAACACTAGTAACAATCAATCACGCTTTTGTCGCTTTTTGAATATTTTGGTAATTCATCTATGAAAGTGACTCAGCTGACACCTGGTTTGCTTTTTATAATTTGAAAAGTTTGCCGCAAGGAACGCACCTTCAATGGAGAAGATGGCGGTCCGAACCGTCAGATGCCTTCAAAAGAGGCGGGACCTTTTCAATAAATTCTAAATCATAGAAAGTTAATTGAATTTCGGCTTCAAGTTTGTGCCAGAATAACCCTGAAATAGTTAGCTATTTGCTGATATCAAGTTTGTTATTTTTCTTTTCCATTTTACTTTTTTATACGCAAGTAAGAAAGCCAAGGTAGTGGAACAGTTAAAAAAAAGTGTTCACATAAGCATACCTCTACTGTACTTTACACGCCACAATTTATTAGGTCGAATACTAATAGTTAGCACGTCCACTCATACTATACCTCCGATTATCATACCAGGTCGAGTGCGAATAACTGCTGGGACGTCAAATACTTGACCTATTAATGCCCAATTATGAGGCCAAATACTAGAAACTACCACCACCTCCAATGCTCGACCTCCCATTATTATAAGAGGTCGAGTACAAATAACTAGTATGGCATCAAATACTGGACCTACCAATCCTCCTTCAACAGATCGAGTATTTTGAGCAATCACCACCCTGAATAGCCTCCTTGACCTCTTATTAGTAATATTAGGTCGAGTACGAACAGCGGCTAGGGCGTCAAGTACTCGACATTTAGCCGTCACCGCCCTGAATACTTGACCTGTTATTAGTAATATTAAGTCGAGAACAATTAGCTCCTGGAATGTCAAATACTCGACCCATCTATCCTTCTTTTTAGATGGAATACCAGTAGTTGCCATTGCTGTGAATACTCGACCTACTTAACCATTTACATAGTCGAGTACTCTTAGCCCATGGGGGGGGGGGGGGGGGGGGTTACTCGACCTTACGATTTCATTTGTATGGTCGAGGAAAGATAGCTCCTGTGGTAGTAATTCCTGGACCTGTGCATTTCTGACTCCAAGTTCCATATAGTCAAATCTGTTAGCTTCCCAAGACATGAGCGACTGGAGGCTTGATTCCTCAACTGGTCGAGTACTAATAGCCCTTGTTACATGACTGGTCGAGTACAGTTGAGAGACCAGCTTGACTGGTCCAGTACAGTTTTCCCCGCCCTAGCCAAGCACTCCTTTCGTGCTTTTCTGGCAGGAATGTTAATTGTGTATTTTTTGTATTTAAATATAGTCCGCTGAAACTGAAACTGACTGCTAGTTCATGTGTGGCAGCATACTCGACGGGTCGAGTACTTTTAACATTTGAGGTATCACTTCCAGATCCGGGCGATAGACACAGCCGTCTGAGAAGACTACTAGAGGTCAGTCTGCCAACCACTTCATTTTATTTCGCAATTGTGCTTCCAGATTGTAACTGAACGAACTCAGACAGTATTCATGATATCTGCTGAGTGCAGAAGTAGTCTACTAGAGAGACAAATCCCTGTCTCACTGGAATTAGTCATTGGCCTAAGATCTGGTTCGGAACTCAACTATGCTGCAAAATGTAAGTAAATACACAAAAAGAACAAGGTTTCAAAATCTGAACTCTAGTAGGAGACTCAAAATACCTTTCAGAAATGTGTGTCTTGACATCATCACAAAGACTTTTAGCCTCTGAGGCAAAGTCCCGGATATCCAAGTACGAACTGTCGTCGAGCCATTTGCAGAAATAGAGACCAGCAAGATTTTCCAGGCTCGGTATTTCCCTAGAATAAGTTAGAATTTCAACTGGAAGGACAATCTAAATGCCATTACTAAACAAGACCAAAGGTTTCAATGGGATCCCAAAAATTGAATATTTACAGACAATAGGGTCTTGTAGCGGTTCAATGGTAATCATCGGAGAAGACCAAGTTCAAATATGGATTCAGCATGTGACTTTACTCCTATAGCCTGCGTCATGTCTACTTTGACGAAAGTTCCTGCCTTACTTCTGCCAAATTTCCGGTTTCAGCCGGATTCCGGGCGAACTACTTGTCTTGCAAAAAACTGAAGTTCAAAATAGATTCAGCGTATCAACATACCATCCATATCTCCATAATCAACTTCACATAAAACTTCAGCTTTTAACAAATTTTCAGCAGGATTCGAGGTGAAATGTGTCCAGGTATAAAATCATTGTCATACACGAATTCAGCATGCCTTCTTACCCGTAAATCGAACACCTAATGAAATTCATATAAAACTTATACTTTTAACAGATTTTCCGGTTATGGCCGGATTCCGGGCGATCTACTTGTCCAGTGACAAAATAATTTTCATACTCGGATTCAGCATGTTTCACTATCCTTAAATCGAACCTCTAATCAACTTCAGATTAATCTTTTATTTTTGACAAACTTCCCGGTTTTGGCCGGATTCCCGCCGATCTACTTGTCCGACGTGAAAATCATTTTCACATCCTTATGCAGCATATCTCCTTACCCCTAAATCGTATATAACCTCTAATCAACTTCAGATTAATCTTTTATTTTTGACAAACTTTCCGGTTTTGGCCGGATTCCGCCGATCTACTTGTCCGACGAGAAAATCATTTTCATATCCTTATGCAGCATGTCTCCTTACCCCTAAATCGGATATCTAATCAGCTTCAGATAAAACTTTTAGTTCAAACTTTCCGGTTTTAGCCGGATTCCGGGTGAACTACTTGTCCGGCGAGAAAATGGTTTTCATATTCGTGGTCAGCATGTCGTCTCACCCCGTAATCAACTATCTCATTAGCTTTTAAAAAATATTTGTTTCGCCCCTTAGCTTGAAACCCCTCCCCCTCCCCTAAATCTGCAGTTAATCGGGCCCATCTAGCGAACCCGACCTTTCCCTTGACTCGATGAGTCCTCGCACCAAGTTTCATTAAAATATCTCATTCCCTTCGAGAGTTATCGTGCTGACAGACGGACAACTTTGCGATATCATAGGTATCCCTCCACTTACGTTTTGGGATCCCAAAAAACATTAACCTGATTCACTTTATCCTTATTGATGCTGGTTAGTTTGTTCATGTTGTTTTGTTATATTTTTTTTTATTTATTGTCTTTGGGATCCCAAAACGTAAGTGGAGGGATACCTATGACATCGCAAAAGTTGTCCGTCTGTCTGTCTGTCTGTCCGTCCGTCCGTCCGTCTGTCAGCACGATAACTCTCGAAGGGAATGAGACATTTTGATGAAACTTGGTGTGAAGATTCTTTGGGTCAAGTGTAAGGTCAAGTTCGTAGATGGGCTCTGTAGCCAAACATTTAGGGGTGGGGGAGGGGGTTCAAATTAAGGGCCAAACAAAATATTTTTAAACAGCTAATGTGATAGTGGATTATAAGGTAAGAAGACATACTGAACACGAATATGCAAAACATTTTTTCGTCCGACAAGTAGTTCGCCCGGAATCCGGCAAAAACCGGAAAGTTGGTTAAAAGTAAAAGTTTCATTTGAAGTTGATTAAATGTTCGATTAGAGGTAAGAAGACATGCTGACCACGATGGTGAAAACCATTCCTCGCCGGGTAAGTATTTCGTCCGGAATCCGGCAAAAACCGGAAAGTTGGTTAATAATAAAAGTTTTATTTGAAGTTTATTAGATGTTTGATTTAGGGGTAAGAAGACATGCTGAAGACGATGATGAAAACCATTTTCTCGCCAGACAAGTCGTTCGTCCGGAATCCGGCAAAAAACCGGAAAGTTGGTTCAAATTAAAAGTTTTATTTTAAGTTGATGAGATGAGAGATTTGGAGTAAAAAGGCATACTGAACACGATGATGAAAACCATTTTCGCGCCGGACAAATAGTTCGCCCGGAATCCGGCCAAAACATGAAAATTTGTTAAAAGCAAAAGTTTTATTTGAAGTTGATTAGATGACAGATTTAAGGCTAAGGACGCTGAGTCTGTATTCGACAATCACTTTTCACCCGGATATATAATTTGTCTGGAATTCGGTTGAAACCGGAAATTTGTTTGTAAGTGAAAGTTTTATTTGAAGTTGATTAGATGTCTTTTATAGGGATAAGGAGATACGCTGAATTCGTTTCTGAGTTTTCTGTTTTTGCTGGACAAGTAGTAAGCTCGGAATTCAGCCGAAATTGGCAGAAGCAAAGCAGGAAGTTTCGGTCAGTATCGTCAAAATAGATATGGCGGATAGAGGTATATCTGAACTTGATTTTCTCAGATGATTAGCCTGGCGAATGCTGGATATGGCGAAGACCGGATCTGGCGAAGACAAGACCCAATTGTCTGGATCAAATACTGAACTTTTGGGATCCCATCGATTTGGTCTTGTTTTTTTCATAGTATAACTTCGTGTTTTGCACTTTACGGGTAATAAAGTTCATACATTAATTCACAATCTAGATGCTAACGACGGGTAGTATGAATGCAAGAAGGAAAGAGGCGCACTGGACTACCTGTTAGTCCTTTTCGGTTGCTGTGTCGGATGTTGGGTAGGATGTTCCCCGCTAGCACCACAGGAAAGGCTGTTACGCAATCGGAAACTCTTAGAAATTATTTGGACAAATATTTGCAAGGGAAACATGGTCGTGACGATGCAGATCATTTCGTTTTCTTTTGTATACGCTAAATCGCAGTCATCGCAGCGACAGCTACAGTTCGAAGGGAGTTCCCCAAAGACTATTTACTTTAGGTGTAAATAGTCTTTGGAGTTCCCTGGGACGGCCCCTCCTTTCCGAGCGACCAACGGCCGACGTCTTTATAAAATTATAGCACATAGTTGTGTCCACACTTTAGCACAGTGGTTCCCAACCGGTGGTACGCGTACCCCAGGGGGTACGCGAGACCCTTGCAAGGGGTACGCGAAGGAACCAAAATTGATTTAGTCTGTAGCTTCAAAATCTCGCCTCACTCATTTTTGATTGCCGAAAGCCTAAAAACAGAGGCACCACTAGCCAAAATGTATCTTAAGGGGCAAAGTATTTTTACTGACCGACTGTTTTTTGTTGTTTTTAAATAACCGCTTTTACGAAAAATCCCGGCGCTTCGCGCAGACTCGTTTCTTTTTAATCGTCTGGCCGACCTTTTTGGGGGGATGAGTATTGTGAACCCCTGTGGACTCCTCTAATTGCAAGCCGTAGTGAAAGTCAGTGAACAAATGTTGATTCGAAAACAGCTGGCCTATACTGCCGTAAAATCCGTTCCTGTGTCAAAAAATATTGTTTCAAGAAGAATAGAAGACATTGCAAGTGATATTGTCGTTCCGAATCAAGTTAACGAAATAGTTTGCGATGCAGCTTGATGAAAACACGGAAAACATCAAAACCAAACACAGAAACAGGCTGACCGTAAAATATATTCCGCTAACGACGTCGAGCCGAGATATGACAAAATCTTTGCTACAAAGCAGCCTCTAGTTGCCTCATTGATACAAAGCATTGCCTCATTGATTTTGTCGATACTTTTACACATGTATGCCTTATCATTTATGATAATAACTATCGTCTTTTTTACGTTCTGAAAAAGGGTGTACGCAATCTTTTCGAACATTGATTAGGGGTACGAGGTACGGAAAAGGTTGGGATCCACTGCTTTAGCACATGCGGCGTCTATTTCAGCAAAACCTGGCAAGCCAAGGTTTTCCCGCTTGTTCAAATGGTCTACATCTATCACACTACGTTTCCTGCAGACCCAAAGCCCAGCGCTGCATTCGGACACACTGAAATCTGTCAACACAAAATAACAGCTTGAAAAACCCCAATGTTTTCGTGAACCAGGCGTAAATCTAGAGAACCAACTTACCGCGGGTTCCACAGCTTCCTGACAGTGAGACAAACCGGATGCAGAACGAAGAGATTATGTTCACAAAACTGCTTGGAGATGAAATATTGCTGGTGCCAAGGAACGGGCGCTCTAAACAGAAACCCTGATGTCGGGTCACTGCGATAGACGGTCCTGAACTTCGCACTTTCGGGGAGGACACTGGAGACACTGGATAAGGGAAACTATTACAAATACCAACTAAGCAACCGGTCCAAGAAGGAAGAGATCTACTTCTTTGATATTCCAGGGAAAAGAGGTCCCCATCGGCACCTGGAGAATACAGTAGGCTAACACCTACACTGTAAAAAAAATCTTGCGGTATTTGCTACTGGGATTAATCTTATCTTTATTGAGATAAGATTACCCCTAATTCGGATTAATCTTATCCCAATCAAGATAAGATTAATCCCAGTAGCAAATACTGCATCCTTATTCGGAGAAACTGTTTACACTGTAGCTTAGCTCTAGTATGTTTCCATCTCAATCTGGACACCCAAAGCAAAAAAGCACTGTCCTTATCTTTTTCCGTACAAGAACAACTTTTACGACTTTTTTTTCTTTTTTCCGGTTAAAGACAAATCGCATCCGGCTCCACCGCCGGCAGTAGTTACTCCTATTTCGGGTGCTATCTCCGATTTATGGCGGACTTTTGACTGTGTAGGGCTTTGTAGATTTGGTGCTCGATCTCCAGGGCAATGCGAAGGTGGAGTTTTAGAAATCGGGTAGTAGACCCTGGCTCCACGAAAGCCAAAGCGTTGTGATTACAGAAATTACATGTAAATTTAAATCAGGCGTGTACTATCATTTTGCTGACGTTCAGTTCAGTGTTAACAGTATCTCGAGAAATTTGCAGGGGCGAAAGGATAATTATTATGGCGCGTTCGACGCTCTTATTTTGTGTTTGAAAATGTCAACTTCTACAGTTGCGGCAGAGCGTAACGCAACAGGCGCAATCTGTGCGAACCGAGGTTAAGTGTGAACCTCCGGTATTTCTTTCACGAGTATGTGGTAAACTGCGTTCAAATATGCGTATAAGATGTACAGAAAAGACACATACGTCCTGATTTCGTGAAAGCATTAAAGTTTAACTGAAAAGCCATCTTATTTTTGTCTGCATTATTTGGATTGTGTAAAGGGATGTTTTTTATTTTTCAATTTGCTCTAAACTGATGTCCTCACAACGCAAAATTCTACTATAACGCGGAAAATTTAAATCGCAATCGAAACGCAGCTTTTCAGTGGCCAATGATCTTCTTGCGGAAGGTAGCTCACTGCGCGAACACTTATTTCGGAAATCGTTTTCGTCAAGCATACAACACAGGTACAAGCGCATACAAGTACCACAAATCCAACAGGGAAATTCCACTGTCTGAAAATGGATTATTCGTGAATAGTGGAGCAACGAAGTAACGCGTTTTCATCGGGTCTTCAAGCCTCTTTAATCGAATAAGTGATCGGTAACTAGACTGTCTTATCTCAGCCCTTTTCGGTTACACTTTAAGGAATTATTCACACTATAAGCAAACCTTTAGAGAAAGGTACAAGGACGTGCTCTCCATAAACCTTAATTTTCATAAGATGAGCATGAGAGAAGCAGTGATTTCTGCATTTTGTAAAAACAGACGCACAATTCGCTAAATGAGAGATTACTCGGAGGTAACCCACTTTCCCACGATTAAGCCAAATACCCAGACTACGCGGTATAGACATACTCGACGAGGAATCTTGATGGCGCGGGGACAAAACTTACGACTTTCCCTCCGACCTGAACCCTCACCGCATGGCATATTAAACCAACCGTCAGCCTACCAAATACATGTCAGGTAGTACTGCTTGCTATACCTATCAAACAGTTACGAGACGACATACCGTGAATTTGGTTTCAGCTTTTTCTGACTTCTACTGAGGCAGGATTCGAGCAAGCGATCGTCAATGCTCAATGGAACCTCATCATAATGTGGCTGAAATGAATCGCAGGCGTGTCGCCGCTGAGCCGCCGGGCTTGACGGCTCGCTCTCGGCGTCCGGCTGAACTGGCGGCTTAATCTTCTTCTTTGGTGGCTTCTTATTACGTACCGTTTTCGGTCGGTCCAGTGGTAAGTACTAGTGTATAAGAAGTCAAGGTGATGTGCTATATAACAAGACCAAAGGTTTCGATGGGATCCCAAAAATTTAATATCTCATCCAGACAATTGGGTCCTGTCTTCTCCAGACACCTTAAGCATTTTTACTACAAAAATTCAGAAACAGACTAAGGCCAAATAGCTAATCATCTGAGAAAACCAAGTTCTAGGACGAACGGAATTACAACTTTTGCGATGTCATAGGTATCCCTCCACTAACGTTTTGGGATCCCAAAAAGCACAAAAACGAATTATCGAACATCTAATCAACTTCAAATAAAGCTTTAACTCATGACAGATTTTCCAGTTTCAGCCGGATTCCGGGCGAACTATGCGTCTGGGTAAAAAAAAAAACGATTGTCAGATACGGATTCAGCATCTCTTCTTACCTCTAAATCGGAATCTAATCAAGTACAAATAAGACTTTGCTTTTTAGAAAATTCCGGGTTCAGCCGAATTCCGGGAGAACTACTTGTCCGGCGAGAAAATGGTTTTAATAATCGTGTTCAGCATGTCTTTTTAGCCTAGAACCGAAAATTTAATCAAATTAAAATAAAACTTTTGCTTTTAAAAAATTTTCCGGTTTTGGCCGGATTCCGGGCGAACTACTTGTCCGGCGAGAAAATGGTTTTCATAATAGTGGTCAGCATGTCTTTTTACCCTTAAATCAAACATCTAATCAACTTCAAATAAAACTTTTACTTTTAACATAATTTCCGGTTTTGCCCGGATTCCGGGCGAAATACTTGTTCGACGAAAAAATGGTTTTCATCATCGTGTTCAGCATTTCTTCTTACCGCATAATCGACTATCACATTAGCTGTTTAAAAATATTTTACTTGTCCCTTAATTTGAACCCCCTCCCCCACCCCTAAATGTAGGGCTACAGAGCCCATCTACGAACTGGACATTTGGACATTTGGAGCAACACGTCCCTTAACATACCCGTTGTGTACCTGTGATACAAATCAAGTCTGCTTCCATAGTCTTTTCATCCATTCCTTTTTCCGAGATGTATCATGGTGAATTCAGTACCCCTACTGGCAGAGGCTCTAATTGTCAAGCGGAAAGTAGTTTACATATTTGTGACCCGCGTGTTAGGTATGGCTGAGTAATATAAAATAAAGACCTTAAAAGACACGAATGAAAACACTAAACAGAACAAAATAATTAAATGTGTTAAAGACTCTTAACACAGTGACAGAAAATTCACATATCATAGCCGGGAGTTACTATAGCTTATGCCAAGCAAAAAATCCTACGTCCCTCACTTTTCCGATATTTCCCCCAGATAGTGATTTGTCAACACATTTTGGGCTGCTAGTCACTGACGATAGCAACCGGCGGAGCAACACAACCCCTCAGTTGTAATTTCTTGTAGCAGCAGATTCCGAGACTGAGCAAAGCAACTGAGGGACATCATGTTACAGAAAAAATTATTAGGAGGATCTTCTAGAAGAGCTAATTCAGCTATAACTAACGGTGAAAACACAATGACGCATGCTTACCTGAAGCTTTACTTTTCTTGGTATGTAGTCTTCGCCTCCGAACAAGTAACCCACACGCGGAAGTTCATTCAAATCCTTACACTCAACCATGTTCTATCACTTTCGTAACCTTACCAAACCTACTCCATCAATCAACAACTATTCGGTCTCCAAGCAACCAAACTTTATCATGACTCGTATACTACGACCAGACGAAGGAGGATCCATAATAAACAAGCTATTAGCGTAGCAACGGACTCGGCTCTGGATCTTTTACTAGTGACAAGTGACAATACTGTAACGAATGAAAACTTGGAAGAGAGAATTTCCCAGAATCATTTCAATCAATCAATCAAGTTTATTCCAAATAGGTAAAAGCTAGAAAAGGACTACAAATTTACAAAATACAAAGACACACAAGACACAAATTAACTAATACACTTACAAGAAATTACCAGAAATAAATGATGGGATGAAACTATGTACACATTGGGTAGAAGAATTAGCGGGATATCGGGAAAACTGATTGCCAGTATTCCTCTCGGACCGACGAACGGAAGACGGGAGGGGAGGGGGGAATAGATGGGCCATCTGGGGACAACACGTTATCTTAGTTCCAAATTTGTTTGAAAGAGCATTTCTACGTACAGAGTAATTTAGGAATGTCAAGTTTAATGACAGCCTCTTCGTTTGTAATATTATGATCACCCAGAATGATTCTCATTGCTCTCTTTGAGACATTTTCCAGGCGATCAGAGAGCTCTGCAGAAAGAGAAGAATGCCAAACCGGCGAAGCATATTCTAAACGAGGACGGATATACGTTTTAAAATAGCAGAGGAGGCATTTAGTATCCAAACCGAAAGATTTAAGAGTGGAGGGGATTTAATTAAAAAGTTAGTTTTAAGGATAATATTGTCAACATGAAAACATTTGGCCGAATGTTTTGTCCGACCGTCAAAAATCCGACCGTCCATCATTTGGCCGAACGTCCCCCGGTACGTTGCCTACTTCGATGTGTTCATTAATTAATCCAGTGCATTTCTTAATTACTGACATAGTATCAACCAGACACGATCCAACCTCTGTGATAACCGTCTATGAATGTAATCTATCAATGTAAACTGAAAATCATTCGCCAATTCGAGATTATCGGCTTAATGCAAACGTTTCATGTCCTAGTAAAAGTGCCCGGCATTTCTGCAAATTCTTAAATTATTTATTCGTAACAAAGCAATCATGACATTATATAGGATAACTAGTAAGGAAGCATATTAATGCTGCACTGGCCATTCCCTGACCAGCTCCTTCAGTCTGAATCGGAATCAATAAACCCTTTCAGTCTCTTGAATCGGGACTTGAATTCCATCTCACTGGGGTCCGGGGATGCAGAGCGCTTCTCGCTTCTTATAGCAAACGTAGACTGGGCGTTTCTCTTAGGACGACCTGCGAAAGATGTGGAAACAGTTTCTGTGAGGCTTCGAGAACATCAACTACGATTCACAGGGTAGAGATAGCGATTCACCCCCCCCCCCCCCCCCCCCCCCCCCTGGCAAAGGGATTTTCGTTAGGCATGAAAATCCCCTTCGCCCCAGAGCCCTGCAACGGTAATTCAGGACCTCTCTTTGCCTTTTAAATTGTATTCGCCCTCCAAATGTCTCCGGCCAGTTCCATGTAACTGGAGCTTGTTGAAACTGCCACACTCGTCGAATTGGAGATCTGTTGGCCCTGTAAATGTATCCAGCCTGTATCCAGTTATGGATTTATGTGTCTAGATTGATACCCCCTTTGTGGTGGGAACCGTCTTCGGTATTACAGTCAGAACATGATGGGCTCCGTAATTGCGTAGTTCAGTGTTCCTTCGTCAAGCTGTCTGTACAGGGCCTTATGTAATATACTCCATCTTTACTCTGACTTTGGTGTTCACTGACATTATTCGTCGTCACACGAATACACAGAAAAGATCAGAAGCTTTGTTTTAAGCTACAACAAGAACATACCACACACAAATAAGTAACAACTGTCTTAACTGACTATCCCGAACTAACAAGAAGTACGGTTGCACCCCCCCCCCCCCCCCCCCCCCCCCCAGGAACACGCCGGTTGGACAATTTCGCGATTAATATCCAACAGGTTGAATGCAAATAGGCCTCACACGTACGGAATAATCTGCTAACTGGCCACGACCCTCTGGTTGGCAGGTAATTCAGGAAGTCAGATTCGACATTTTTAGCTGCGAGATTCTAAACATACTGCCGGATCTTCTGAATAACGAATTTAGTAGACTGTAATAAACGTTCCACACTGGAAAATTAAAGACTGGTTGATGTGGCCACTCATTCAGACACTTACCCACCTTTCATATAGCCTACTGGAAACAATAAACACGGGTCAATATGACTTACCCTCAGACTCGATAATATTTCCACGGTCCAGTTCTTCAAACTCTTTTCTCTTTTCTAACTTCTTTCGAGCTTTTCGGCACTTTTCCAGAGTTGGACGTCCTAAGTCAGAAGGAATACCAATTTATCAGTGCAACTTAACTGCTAAGGAGACCGTCAGACAATATTGTTGCCTGTTTAGACATGGTACGTCATATGTGCCGTTTTGCCGTGTTTTCCTGTATGGATTCTTAACTCATCGATTAATTTTTTAGTATGGAACTTTTACAGCGGCTATTCGCGCATGGAGGCCGATTGTTGAAGTGCATTCAAGTTAGCCGAAGAGTATCACACTGGCTCACCTTTGTACGTAACTTAGACACACTTTGATCTTGTCGTGTGTTTTTCTTCCTAGTACCCCGATTTCAGCTTATTGCTAGAAAGTGGCAAGGGTCTAACCTCTGTGGTTCTTACGGAAAGTGTGGACCTTAGCCCGGACTGATGAATATGACATTAAATGTTAGAAAGCTCACTAGGACTTTTGACTGGGGTAAAAAAGGATGCTTTTTGCTTGTCGTCGAGCTCGAGTGAAGTGCAGTTGTATAGCCTATGTCAGAGGAGTACGAAGTAGTGCAGCCAAGCTTTCGTTTCACTAAAACCATGTTTCTGTTTTCGAGTGGAAAGCTTGTCTTAGCAGACAAGCAGGCAGACACCAGTTTCAAACTGAAGATGGACTAAAATCTAGAAATGCTAAAAAGGTGCGGAAGTTCCCAGGCCCCACAGGCAACGCATCTTCTTTGAGTGATAAACAGACAACTTTACAGAAACGAAAAAGTGGCATTTTCCCACGTGTCCGAAGTTTTGACATCTATTGTTTCCACCCATCTCTGTTCATTATTTTTGCTGAGTTTATCATTTCATATTTTGCACTTGGGATTGAGCAACAGAAATGGTATCATATGTGCCTCTAAAACCAAAAGTTCTCACACTCCTAAAGAAATTAGAGCTTACCCTTTGCTCCTTTGTAGGAGGTGATATTAGAAAGTTGGCCTACGGCAAAAAATTCAACTTTTGAACTCCATGCTCTGACTATAACTTAGAATTAAGTCTTTGCGCAAATGACGCTAATGATAATGTAAAACTATAACTTAGCTTCGCAATAATTAGCAGAGTGGCATCAATGGTATTTTGATCCTGAAAAGTTACGGATAGCTTTACCTACCGACTAGGTTGAATAAGATAATGTTCCAAGTTTCCATTCGTCACGATGTACGATTGAAAAGGATAAAGTTCAACTGTCTGCAAAGTAAATTTAGTCCCTTCTTTCAACATTCTGTAGATGTTGTTTTTTTCAACGTTGAAGGATAGCCTTTGATCATGTTAAAGTTTCAAGGGGTTGAAAACTTCAGTGGTAGGGTAACCTACACACTCAGACAAAAAATAGGCGGAACCCGATTATGAGACATGTCAAGGACTTGTAAGTAACAATCGGTTGTTAAGCATCTTCGGCATGAGGGGTTTCCAACTTTTCCTAGTTTGTGTACCTATTTTGTTCCCGGTGTTTTTTATGATAAGAAAATATTGGTTAAATGTCCATCACGGGGAGAGGGACTTGCAAGTGAGGTTTTTAAAGCAGTCTCATTTTTATGAGGCGCTAGAATGTTCTATGGTGATGGTCCATCACTGATAATGTAAAACAAATTGTCAGTAATAATTAATAGAGTGGCATCTATGGTATTTTGATCCTGAAAGGTTACGGATAGCAGTATAATACCAACTAGGTTCTATAAGATAATGCTCCAAGTTTTCACCAGTCAAGATGTCTGCGACTGAAAAGGATATAGTTCAACTGCAGCTGAGGGGTTTTTGCAGCCATGGCTGCAAAAAGTCAATTTTGTCCCTTGTTCCGGTATCCTGTTTTTTTTCAACGCTGAGGGATAGCCCATGTGATGCCATAATACCATCCGAAAACCCTGATGGATCGGTTTAGACGGCGTAACCCAACAAAGGTTGCTGCAACACTTCACGTTGCCTCGCCCAGGCAACGTAGATCTAATTGTGTTGCGAGAGCAACACTTTGGTTTTGTCGTGTTTTTTTTTTTTTTTTCGTTTTATTTCTTACACTTTGGAGGGAGGAAGAGAAATGATATCAGATGGGCCTCTTAAACTTTAAAAGTTCTCTCACTGCTGAAGAAATTAGAGCTTACCTTTTGCTCCTTTCCAAATGGTGAAATTAGAAAGTTGGCCTACGGCAAAAAAGTCAGCTGAAAATCACGAACAGAAACGGGTAGAAACAATAGATGGCACCACTTTCGGACCCGTTGGAAAAACGTCTTAAACTTTAAAAGTTCTCTCACTGCTGAAGAAATTAGAGCTTATCCTTTGCTCCTTTCTAAGTGGTGAAATTAGAAAGTTGGCCTACGGCAAAAAAGTCAACTTTTGAACTAATGCACATAGAATTTTTTTTTCAACGGCATTCGGTAGACCTCGATTAGCTGACCAAAGCATATGCCATCTGTTTTTTGGTACAAAAATTCCTTCATGAGACACAACAGTTTGAAAGTTTGGAGGGGTTGACAACTTCAGTAGTGAGGTACACACTGAAACCAAAAATAGGCCGATCCCAATCGCGAGACATGTAGGGTACTTGTAAGCAACAATCGTCTGTTAGACCATAATCATCTTCAGCGACGAGGGGTTACCAACGTTGGTAGTTTGTGTACCTATTAATTCTATTATTTCTTTCCTGTGTATTTGATCGTGAGACAAATTTGGTACCATGTCTTATCACGGGGAGATGGACTTATAAGTAAGAACGCTTGCTAGAAGGGGTTCATGAGGGGCTAGAAACTTGTGAAAATTGGTGCGTATTTTTTTATCTCTACAAATCTGAGGGTAAGAAAATTAGTCTCCTTGGTCTATCACTGTAACATGGAGTTAAGTCTTTGAGGGGTTGACAACTTTCGTGGTAGGGTACAAACTCAAACTAAGAATAGGCGGAAAACAATTTTGAGACATGTCAAGGACTTGTAACTCTTTTAAGTAATAATCGGCTGGTATACCATAATCATCTTCGGTGGTGTGAGGTTTCCGACCGTGTTAACGCAACGGACACATATGATAATGTAAAACAATGACACAGTTTCAAAATAATTAGCAGAATGTCACCTATGGTATTTTGATCCTGAAAAGTTACGGATAGCTTTATAATACCAACTAGATTATATAAGATAGTGTTCCAAGTTTTCACCAGTCACGATGTCTACGATTGAAAAGGATAAAGTTCTACTACAATTTAGTCCCTACGTCCGATATTCTGTTTTTTATTTACTTGTAAGCAAAAATCAACTGTTCGACCATAGTCATGTTCGGTGTTGAAGGGCTTGTAACTTTTGCTAGTTGGTGTACCTTATTCTGTGTTTC
This sequence comes from Branchinecta lynchi, assembly GCA_023053575.1. Classification (NCBI taxonomy): domain Eukaryota; kingdom Metazoa; phylum Arthropoda; class Branchiopoda; order Anostraca; family Branchinectidae; genus Branchinecta; species Branchinecta lynchi. Next base: position 19,092,061 of record JAKZAP010000006.1, read on the forward strand.
TGGTGTATTCGAATTGAAAAAAATTTGGTACTATTTCTATCGTGGTGAGATGGACTGGTAAGTAGGAATTGGTTGCTAGAAGGAGTTCATGAGGGGCTAGAAACTAGTGCAAATTGGTGCATATTTTATTTGATCTCTTTAAATCTGAGGGTAAGAAAATGAGTCTCCATGGTCTATCACTGTAACTTAGAATTAAGTCTTTGAGGGGTTGACAGCTTTAGTGGAAGGGTACACACTCATGTCAGGGACTTTTAACTAACAGTCGACGATTATACCATAATCATCTTCGGCAATGAGGGGCTTCCGACATTTCCTAGTATGTTTACCTATGTTGTTTCCTGTGTCTAGAATGGTCTATGTTGATGGTCTTTCACCGTAACCCAGAATTAAGTGTTACAAATGACAATGTAAAACAAAGATATGTTTTGCAATAATTAGTAGAGGTACTTTGAACCAAAAAGCTATGGATAGCTTTATAATGCCAACTAGGTTGTATAAGATAATGTTCCTAGTTTCCACAAGTCGCGATGTCTACGATCTAAAAGGATTAAAGTTCAACTGGCTGCAAAGTAAATTTAGTCCCTACTTCCGATATTCTGTTGGGTTTTTTTTTCAACGCTGAGGGATAACCATGTGATTACATATTGTGTCATCAGCTCAGAAAAATATTCTTCATGGATTGGAACATACCATTTTGAAAACCTTGATGGGTTGACAAATTCAGCATTTAACCGTTAGCGAAGAAAGAAAACCAAAGCGTTGCTCTCGCAACACTTTAGTCGGCGAAGCCGAACAAAGGTTGCTGCAACACTTCACGTTGCCAAGACAACGTAGGTCTAGTTAAATTTAGTTTCTACTGACTACTTAATAAACGTAACCCATCTCACTACGTAACCTTCCTTGAATGCTATCTTCGAGATAACACTGATCCTGTATCCACAGCGCGATGCCGTTCACCTAAGGCCTAGACCTAACTTAAGACCTTTCGTCATAGCATGCAAGTAGTGCCTCCAAGAACAAATAATCTGACAGAAGCTCCGTCTTTGGTCCCATGCCGCGACTATGGATACCCCGACAAAACTCAGCTGAGCTAGAGGTACTTGCTCTAGCTTTCAGTTGATACCGGTCTACTTCCGCCTTCGGCGTTGCTCATAGCACATGAATACGTCATAAATGGCGCAGGCTCTGGAGCGCGTCCAGAGAACCACTCGGCCTTGACTTTGAAAGTTTTTCCTACGCGTCCTCCCAGCGATATAGCTATTTGTACAGGTAACGAAACGTGATGTTCCGCGTAGTTCATAACCTCCGCTCGTTTGCATCGGTCAGGATATGGGGAAATATTTGACTCCGCATGGTCCTATTACAGAAATAGGGAGACGGAGGTACTATCACATTATTTGTTCTTGGTACCTCTGGAGAAAATATGGGGTACCTAAAGCAAACTGGGCTTAATCAACTGACAACAAGGAGTCTCACCTTTCACTCCCAGATCTTCTAGCAGAGCAATTAGTTTCCGCATTTTCGCCGCTTCTGACTTGGATCCTTCAAAAAATTTGTCATAATTGGCGACGCGATGACCACATTCCCGCACATATTTCTTCATATTTTCAAGGCGGCTCTAGAACAAATACGAAGCGTCAAGACCTTTAAAAGAAATTTTGACTAAAGCAAGCTATAGCTAAAACTTAGACGAAGACCTGCAAACCCCCCCTACTCCCCGTTTTTATTGCGCAATGCTTAGCTGACTGGGTTAGAGACTACAACTACGGCCGGTCTACTATATATCAAATAAAGTATTTTTCGAGATACACATAACTTCTTCACGTCAAGTTCTGTTCAAGTTCATAAAATGAACACATTTGATAAAGCAATTAAGAAGAAGGACTTATCGGTACTGCGCAACTACTGTTTATAAACTCATTTAGAAAGAAATGTCCATAGAAATAAACAACCCTCCAGCCAAGAAAGGAACGAAAACCTCTGTAATCCTCACCTTTCCCTTCTTACTCTGCTTTGCCTTATCGGATTTCTTCGCACTTGCATCATCATTCTCTCTCTCTTCACCTGGGCTCTCTTCCGAAAAACGATTGACTTCTGATTCCTTCTTTTTTTCTTCTTCTCTAGAGCTATTTCCAGACCTTGATCTTGCTTTTTCACTCTTCACTCTTTTTTCACTGCCACTTTGGAACTTAATTTCACTGTCGGAATCTCCATCAGATTCAGTGCTCTGCTCACTGCTGCTTTCAGATGCATTGGGTTTGGTATTTTTCCTAATCTGTGAATTCAATGGGTTTGGCTTTAAAGGCACATCTGAGTCACTAGAATCTTCTTTCTTGTTAAAGAAAGAAGATGATTTCAAGGGCAAATCTGAGTCAGTGTGCTGTGAATCTATGGTAATCTGAAGTTGCTCAGACTTCACAGATATGTCTGATTCACTGTTATAGTTGGATCCTAGAACTGCTGTGCCCTTCTTTCCCTGAGTTTTTGGTTTTGATTTTAGAGGTACATCAGAATCACTACTTTTTGAATCTATGCCATGTTCCAACACCTTTGATACTGTTTTTTGCTTTAAGGGAACATCAGAGTCAGAACTATAGGAACTCTTCACTTCATCAACTTTCCTCTTCTTTATTTCATTCCCATTATCCTCATCTGATCCCAAACTCATACGATTTTTTTCTGGCTCATCTGCCTCAGATTCAAACTCCTGAATAACTTTCTTTCTAGGCATTTTATCTTTTGTCTCTATTTTAGCACACTCAGGCGTAGGTACAATATTTTGACCATGTAACAAGTCTGAAACATCAGAATCTGATATGCATAGACTAAAACCATCTTTCTCACTGGAATTATTCTTCATGGTGATCTCAGATGATGAGTCACTGTTACTATTTTCAACACTTGCTCTGTCAAAAATGGTCATAGAGCTTTCTCATCAAGTTTCTTCAAAACAAGCCTTGCAGTTGGTCCGTTCATGACCTTCAAATCTTACTAGAAATAACACTGCATTTTAGGCTGATCTGAGGAAGACCCTTGTGAGGACGTTAAAGATGACTCAACAAACACCTCTTGACCCTGTTAACAGACAAGTTTTATAAACTTATAAGCTAGCTGTACACCGAACAGAGGACCTGCTGTTGACTACCAGCTGAAATAAAACACTGATATCTAATTATATTATATTAGTATGCCATTCAGTCTCTGAGATGTAATAATAATAATAATAACAATAATAATGATATAATTGCAATAATAAGGCTTTTGCTCCATAGAATTGCAATAATAAGGTTTTCGCCTCTATATAAATGTTATGAAACAAATTCAAACTCAAACTATAAGACCAAAACTTTAACTGTCAAAGGGGCTAGTAATGGGGGACTGAGAGTTCAAGTTGAATGAATGGATACTAGTATTTCTATTCCAATTCTACTCTTAGGTTTGAAATAGTTATAGACAGACTATCTCCAGATCAAACCTTTATTCTATGTTACAGTCCTAGACTGTACTAGATAGGCTACTCCTGGGTTAGCTAAACAAAGGTTTGTTTCCTGTTTTTATTTCTAACTTCAGCTAAGCACAAAGCCATGTTCCAAGTCGAAATGAGTAAAACTTAAGGATGTAGTTCTTTTAGGACTTCTAACTGAGGTTTTCTTTCAGTTTTTTTTTTTTTTTATTATTAATTTTATAAACTAGGCTGGAACTGAATTAGGCTAGCCAATAACTAAACGAACCCCCGGCTCCATCCAAATTTCCATAGCCACTGTAGCTAGTTAGTCTAATCTACTATGGTCTGCCAATGTTATAAAAACAAATTTCATACTGTCAACTACAGAGACTGATTTCATTAGTTTGTTAGAAGTGTTGGATTTGGAGTACTGAACTTGAAGAATGATCGAATGGAACAGAACTGTATGGTCATAAGCTAAGGCCTAGCTTAGCAGGCCAGCAGCTTGTTTAAACATAAATTCTTTCACCCCAAGGCCAAGCTGACTGCAAATCATACTTGACAGCAAGATCCATATGTCAGCTATGTTTCAGCCCTTCTTGGTAAAGGTTCTATTTGTCTCGAGCTTGAAAATTGAAAATTAAGAAGTTAGAGCGTGTTCCACCATAGCCTACTAACCGTAGTTTCTATGCATGATGTCACAAATTCTGGCTTATAGTCATTAAGGCTGGAACAGTTTTTCTATTTTCCAGTAGAATATCATGCCATTGCCATTGCCATTGGCAAATCCGTCCAATCACATTACAGAAATTGGATGCAGACTGGATGCATAGTTACCATGCTTACCTTACTATGCTCACAAGCATGGTATTTCGTTACCTATTACTATTTCATAACTATTTTGAGAAGCTTGGAATAGTCAATATAGTAACTAATAGTTACTATTGTTAGAAGCAGTGGAACACACTCTTAAAGTTCAATGGGCACATCAAACTACCCCAGTCCCCCTCTGTAACAACCTAGGAACAATGCTTACTCCCTAGATCAGCAGCTTTTTCAACAATTTCCTCTCTGCGATATTTCAAAGCGTAATTTTTTGGGACAGTACATGCTCAATTTACTAGCTTGGACAAAAATAAAAGCGATTTTTCTTATAATACTTAGTAGATCTTTAATTTATGCATAAATCAGCTTGTATAATTCAGATTTTGAATAGGTTATTTGTTTTTGTATGATTTTTATAGCTATGTTATTTTTTATAAGCTTATTGCATATTCTGGTACATTTTATAAAGCAAGCTAATCAAGCTTCACAAAACTATTCCAGAAAGAAAAACTTTTAATAGGCACTTTAGGCCGTGGAACTTCTGATGAAACACTAGAACAATCAGGTAAACTTGATCTGCGGCTTGATTTTGGTGACATCTCAAATATATCCTTTTATATCAAGCATTGCTGGGAGTTTTTGAATTTCCTGCCGCGATATCCCAGCTCCTAAGATTTGGATCGCCAAAATCCCAGAGAGGTAAAGACAAGGGATAACAAGAAAACGGCCGATTTTTGTAGCGCCTCCTAAAGGAAGTCGGAAATGTTTATTTGTGAAGCATTTAATACACAGTTAAGCATTAGAAGTGTCCATTGTGCTTTAATTTTACAGCTTGAGCCTGAACTGAAGTGAAGAGGACCCTAGCCTTGTCGAGAAGAACAGACAAGGAGGGCTGAAATATGACAGTACTTAAAAATCTACCGGCACCTGGGTTCCAGGTCGGGACAGGGTTGGGACCCTTTCTGCTATTTTTCGACGTCTTGACACTTTTGAGTTGACTTTTGAACTTCCCGCGTGTGCCGTGTTAATTAGCTTATCAGCGTTGCCAGACGCTTGAGTGGCTTGACACAAGATCGTGCAGCAAGTGAAGCGAAAATGCGCCTTCATCGTTATATATTAGATGCCCCCCCCCCCCCCTCCTCCCAAAAAAAGAGGGTTGTCGAGCAGCCAGTAGCCTAAAAAAAAAGTTTGGTGCGGAGCGCCACGATTATAAACATATTTTTTTCTTGAATATGGTGAATACGATTTATTTTTTTTTAAGTCGGCAAAAATAACTAGCCAGTCGTCAAAGACCTTGACCCCTTCCCCTCCAATCCATTTTGGCCAGAAATTCCACTGGTTCTACTGTAAGAAAGTAAAGAGAAAGGTTAATCAAGGTCTTGTCTTTTGTAAGAAGATAAAATAAGCTCTCCATTTTTCGAAAATCCACGTATCTAAAGTGCAAACTGCTTACCAGCAAATTTTGTTTTATGTCGTAGCACTTAGCTTGCGTCTGTAATCACTAGCATACTCGATATGAACAAGTAGCAAGGACATCATATTCGGAACCCGCATGCCCATTACAAAGTGTTCTCGAATAAAATTTTGAGACATTCGATAAGAATTTGGAATCCCCGCATCCCTAGTAGTCCCTGAAGCCTCGCCGAATCTAAATTCGGGGGCGGCGGAGATGATTTACGTCGCGACGCCGGAAAGTTATCGGCGGAGCGCCGCTGATTTATCGGCGTTTGCTTTAATTTAGCATTTATTTTATTTTTCAATTTTGCAACAATTTTTGGCAATTTTTCTACCATAAATCGTCAACGTAGTTGACAGTGTCTATCGTTCCATATCTGGGAATCGGTACTTCCCCGTTTGCCGGGGAATCAATGCGTTAGGAGCTCCCGACAGATTGGGGAATCTACTTGCCCAGGGCCAATCGTCCCCGCCAAGTCGGGGAATCGATGTGGCCTGGGTTAACATTGCCCGAGCAGATCGGGGAATCGAAGTGTGAGGGGCTAATGTTCCCCGACATCCAAATATTGATAAATAAATTCACTAGCCAATAAAATAAAATATTTTGAGAGCATTTATGGCATCAGTACTGATTATTGCTGCTTTCAAAAGCTAGCTAGACTTTTTGTTAGTACTTTTTACCAGCGCCGCCGAAAAGATTTCTTTCAAGTAGACCGGAATTCCTCTCATCACGAAAGGATTTCCGTCCCGCTAGACTTTTTTTCTACTCGTCTTCACGAACGGAATCCTTTCGAGTCGACGGGAATTCCTTTATACTTGACAGGATTTCCTGTCCGTGTAAACGCTACATCAGCAATAATGGTTTTGAGGTCGGGGAATCGAAGTGTCCAGAGCTAATGTTCCCGCATAATCAAATGGCCTGGCACTTAAATTCCCCCACCTCAATTTGGCAAAATCAGTGTTTACATGTCGGGGAACATTAGCCCCTGGCACTCGATTCCCCGACCTCAAAAACCATAAATGCTTATCGAGGAACATTAGCCCCTGGCACTTGGATTCCCTGACCTCAAAATCGATTATTTGATTATGAGGGAACATTAGCTCTGGACACTGTAATTAACAGACCTCAAAAACCATAATTGCTTATAGGGGAACATTAGCCCCTGGCACTTGGATTCCCCGACCTCAAAATCAATTATTTGATTATGAGGGAATATTAGCCCCTCACACTTCGATTCCCCGATCTCTCGGTCGATTATTTGATTATGAAGGAACATTAGCTCCTGACACATCGATTCCCCGACAAACGGGGAACAATAGCGAGTGGAGTACCGATTCCCAGATAGGGGAACGTTAGACGCTGCCAACGTTGTTCTGGTACTAGCAGTTTTCGGTTCAAGTGCCATATAGCGATCGTAACGGTGACCCATCTATCTCACTTTTGGGTACATCCACTCCACTCCGATGAGTCCGATGACACTTTGACATGCTTATAAACGCTCAGCGAAACCTTGTTTTCCCGGATTAAATCCAGCCATTCGTGTGGCGGTGGAGGGAGGGGGAATACGGAAACTTGTGACCCGATTCAGAGGAGCAGAGCGATATTCCGTTTATAAATCCGAATCGCATCTGACCACGGGGGCGAGGGGACTCCAGGAATTTTGGAACGTTGCTGGAATAGAAGAATTCCATATCTGAAAGATACGGACAATTTTGGAACATTCGTTGCAAAGGGATGTAGGGATTGTCACGAAACTTGGACGGGACAAAGATTATGGGTCTCAGGTGTGTTATTTTGAAGTCCAGACCGAATACGACCACGACCTTGGTGCGGGGAGCTGGAAGGGCGTGCCTTAAAATTTCCGGAAGTACTTCTATTCGGGAGAAATTTGGTGGTTCCTCTAGATGCGACATAAATTTTACGAATCACATCCGACTTCGGGAGGGGGGGGGGGGCGAAATCGTTTAACATACGTAGGGTCCAAAGGTTAGGGAACCTATATATATTATTTTGAGGTCGAGACATCCGGTCTCGTCAGGGTGAGTTGTGTGTCACCGAAAATTTTCCGGATGTTCTCCGATTTAAGGCCAAATTATTTGGTAGTAAGTGCCCTAGATGCAACATTTGTCCGAATCGCATCCGACTACGGTGGTGGGATGGAAGGAGAGTCTCGGTAAAATGCACAGGAACCAGGATGGATTGGGAGATTGTGATGAAACGTCGAGTGTGCAAAATCCGGAAGGGCTTCCATTCGAGTGACCCTGTGGGTGATAGGAGCAAATTCCCCAAATTTGATGTTTACGTGTTCGAATCGTATGTGGAAACGGAGGTTCCGTAAATTTTGAGATGCGCATAGGGACCGAACGAAGAGAGTGAGAAACTTGGAATAAACACATGCCATGGATCCAGTTGTGTCATTTGAGATCTGGACCGGATGCCACCATATACTATGTAGACGGAATACTAGTCAAGAAATTTGGCAGGAAAAAGCAAATACAAATCTCGCATGTGGCGCTCACTTTATGTGATTATGGGTAGTGTATTCACTAGACTATAGTTGCTGCCGGAATGTCGCTCCACCCGATTCCTGGAACTTCTTAAGGTGTAATCTCGCCGTTTCCCGAGGACTCCTTTTGAAGAGTCCCTGGGCTTTTGTTTGTCCCAGGGGCTCACTCCCCGTATTCTCGCGAGTCCCCACGGACGGGGAATGCTATGATTATCATCACCATCATAAAAAAGGACTCCTTTTCAGATCTGGAGGGGAATAAATTTTTGCTTGTGTTGTGCAACGTAAAATTAATTAAAAACAATCAGAATAAAGGAAACCAAAAATAAAGTAGATCCAGACTAGTTTCATCAGTTGCATAATGTTTTTACGAACCAAATCGATATTGGAAGCATTCCCCGCGTTCTCGCTGTTTTGCGTACGTGGAGTCCGCGTGGAGTAACTCCCTCTATTCTCGCTGTTCCCTTTAATTCCCCGAGGAGTCCTCGGGGAACAGCGAGAATACGCCTTTAGAGTCTCGGTATTTAACCCACGGTAAATGATAGAATTTGTAAGAGAAGCAGCTAAATTTTAGCCTACAGGAACAAAAAATGGATTTCTAAAATGTTCGCCTGTGGCGCTCGATTTACTTTCTATTGGCTATAACAGATAGAAGGTGTTTCTGCAAACATGCCCGGGAATAACTTTGGCCCTAACTTCTTAATTTCCCTAAGTGGGCTTCGCCAAAACGTCGCCTAATAGTTGGCTTTTCGTCTTTCCCTTGATTGTTACTCTCCTGGACTCTTCCTACGTAATTCTTTCTGTTCCGTAATTTAAAGATCGAATGCTCAGTTTCTAGGATTCATGAAAATTGCCCCACTCCCACACCGAAAATGCAGTTACGACGCCCCTGGTTGTGTCCCATATTGTGCTAATTTTAGGGCTGAACCCAACCTGACTTCGGTCGGGGAAAGAAGGGTATGAAAAGTATTTTCAGTAAAGAAATGGGTAAAAGAAACTGTCTTGTGGTGTAGGCTACTGTTCGACGAAACGACTCGCGTGTTGCGCGGAGCGCAACGCTCTGGAATTTTTTGGACGTGGTACAATGTTTTGGTCAGTTGGTACATTTTTCGGGCGTTTTCCGGTACCTTTTCTTTCGAAGCCTTGGCAACACTGGACATCTAGTATGGCTTATGTGTGGTGAAGTAGGACAAGAGTAGATACACCTAGCCCAGTGCCTTTACTCTGTTAATCCAAGACCAAAGTCGGGAGAAACACAACCGCCTAATGTGATTGGCATCATTTAAGAATAGCCTAAGCCAACAACATAAGATACTGTATTTAAAATGAAAACTAAGAGGTTTAACCAGCTAATTGGTCAAGAGCTAAGGGTAGGTTATATCTGTTTGTATAAACTAATTTTTCTTAAAGGCTTAAGATATTTCATCCAGACATAAGCAATAAGTAGAGTTTTTGCGGATGTAGTTTCGGTGTAGCTTTACTTAAAATAAAAGCCCTTTTATTTGTCCATTCCATTTGCTGTTTTTTGAACCTGAAACTATGCAGCTTAAACTACAAACTACCTTGCAGACGTAGTTTGGTGTAGGCTAGTTTGACTTTTTGGAAACAAGAACTCAACAAAACACAAGTAAGACAAAACAAGAGCCAAACTACAACTGTACAGACTTTTACGAAACAAAAGTGAGTCCAAAAAAATGCAACTATAGCAGACAATTCTAGAAATAAATATTCAAATCATATTGAATCATATCTGAAATGCAAAAGGGAATTGTCAGCTGAAGTTTTATTAAAACTATATTTCAAAGTCTGGGGATTCTGGGATTTCTGGAATTGAAGTGCAAAACGGATACATCAGCTGAAATTTTATTAGAGTTATATTTCGGCCCTTCTCGGCAACAGCTTGACAAATGTCCTCTTCAGGCTCAAATCTGCTCTAAACGAACTTGTGGAAAAACAATCTAAAGATTCTAGCTTAGCATTAAAGATATGTCTTCGTGTTTTCCTTTTTTTATAAGAGTTGTTTGGAGTCAAGAAGGTGCTGTAATTCAGTTTTTGACACACTGCTATTTTTGCTGCTCTATTTGGTTGTTGATGGGGTAGAGATTTTTCTGCATTTGGGTCGACTTTTGTTTTACTGTAGAGAAGAGCTTGGGGTCTGAATTTTCTTCTGCTTACGATGCCATTCCATGTTTCTGGTAGTGAGTACACGCCTGTGTCTCTGTTGATCCCTGAACCGTTTTTTGGGATCCAGAAATGTAAGCGGATGACCTATGACTTCGCAAATGTTTTCCATCTGTCCGTCTGTCTGTCAGCACAATAACTCTTCAAGGGAATGAGATATTTTGATGAAACTTGGTGTGAGGATGATTCTTTGGATCAAACTCAAGGGACAGGTCAAGTTCATAGATATAAACCTTTGGTGCCCACTGAAGGTTTGTATTTAGAACTTACGGGTAGGGGAGGGGTTTCATATTAAGGGGTGAAAATAAGTATTTTTTAAAAGCTAGTGAGATAGTCAATTTAGGGATAAGGAGGCATGCTGATCCGAGTATGAAATTTATTTTCTCGTCTGACAAGTAGTTCGCCCGGAATCCAGCAAAAAGCGGAAAATTTGTAAAAAGTAAAAGTTTAATCTGAGGTTGATTAGAGGTTCAATTTAGGGGCAAGGAGACCAGAAGGAGACGTGCTGAGCTGAATTGGTGATTGGAGACAAGTGCAGAATCAAGTTTGAATTTATCTTTATTTTCAGCTGAGAGATATCCACAATAACCTGCACCAGGTTACTCCAGATCTTGTAAACCGTCTAGGGCTCGAATCGGAGCTGGAGGGACATGAAGGCTGTGTGAACAGCATTAATTGGAACTACAGCGGGACGTAGGTGTTTTTCCTTATTTCAGATTTTTCCTTTTCAGTTTTATAGGCCGAATGTTTAGACTTCCTGGCCTGTAAGTGACAGACTGAGTGCAGTTATAAATAAAGGCACTGTCTAGGGAACCGTACTTTATGTTCCATGGGCTGCGTAACCGGTACTTCTCACGGAAAGCAAACCATATGAGCTGCGATTCCGGGATCTGACGTCATTGACTAACGGAAAATTGTATGTGCTGGCTCCCGTTCCGGTAGTAAGTGGAAATAGCTCGCGGAAACTTCATCGCACCAGCTTCTTGTCCGGTAGTCTCACGGAATTGTGTACTCAGAAGCTAGGAAGCCGGTAGTTCATACCGTAGACTGTACAATTGGAGCTTGTGTTTCGGTAGTGTCTACGTGGAATGTAGAACTCACGGAATAGTTTGTATGAGAGCTAGGATTCCGGGATTTTCACTGACTGAGAAAATAACATGGGAAAAAATGTACTACCGGAACCCATGTATTGAGAGCTAAGGTACCGGTAGCAACAACTATTTGATTGAAAATTGTCAGCTCACGGACACAGATGGCTATGGGCTAGGGTTCCCGTAGTGTAACAAACTCACAGACATGTGTCAATATTGACTTTGAGTCCGGCATAGCTCATGGAACCAACTTCTATGAGTTTGTAATTTTGGCACTACCGGAACCCTAGCCCACAGGAGTTGTGTTCTGTGAGTTAAAAATAGTCACTTCCGGTTTCCTAGTCTGCACTGACATGAGTCCGTGAGTTCAATTTTTTTTTTTTGCACTACCGGAACCCTAGCCCATAGCCATCTGTATCCGTGAGCTAATAATTTTCAATCAAATAGTTGTTGCTACCGGTACCTTAGCTTTCAATACATAGGTTCCGGTAGTAAATTTTTTCCCATGTTATTTTCTCTAAGTCAGTGAAAATCCTGGCATGCTAGCTCTCATACAAACTATTCCGTGAGTTCTATATTCCACGTAGACACTACCGGAACACAAGTTCCGATTGTACAGTTTCTGGTATCAACTATCGGCTTCCTAGCTTCTTAGTACACAATTCCGTGAGACTACCGGACGAGAAGCTGGTGCGATGAAGTTTCCGTGATCTATTTCCACTTAAGCTACCGCAACGGGAGCCAGCACATACAAGTTTCCACTAGTCAATGACGTCAGATCCCGGAATCGCAGCTCATATGGGTTTGTTTCCGTGAGAACTACCGGTTCAAGCAGCCCATGGGACATAAAGTACGGCTCCTGGTTCCCTAGACAGTGCCATAAATAAACAGAAGTGACTTTTCCAGTTTAACCCATTGATAGTAATCTTACTGATAACTCAATTTCAGACTCATTGCAACTGGCTCGGATGACAGGACAGTGATCGTATGGAACCCTCACAGGAAACTCAAAGTGGCTCACCTAAGGACACAACATACAAACAATATTTTCTGTGTAAAGGTATGCTCCTAGCATTCATAATTTCATTTGCTGGCACAGAAGAAAATGTTGTGTCTACTTTAACATGCTAATCAGGCTACTAGCGAGTACAAGATCTTGGAGGAAACAGCGAAGCTGTTTTTTTGTTGATATAATTCAACATACATTTCTTTCCTTGGTAATGTTTGATTCTTGTTCAGAACACTAGGGAAAACCAGGATCGTGCCTTCTATTGTTTTATCAGTTTCTATTCAGCTCGTTGCATTTTTTTTTACAAGAAATGTAGTACATACTGTACTGATCCTCTGTTCTTCCCAGATTGGTGCTCCTTGAGTCCCAGCTCACTTGGAAACGTAAATTAAAAATCGGCTAAACGTTTGTCGATGTTTTTCAGCGATATTTATTGCCCTTCTTGGCAAAGATCAATCAACGGCCTGAACGAGGACCCTTGCCAAGAATGGCCGAAATTTCGATAAGAAACATCGAAGCTGACTTCCGTTTTATCCATTGTTTAAATATGTTTCCTGATTGCCTGGTCCATGCTTATGCCAGAAACTTTGAATTTCGTAAAAGCTACCCAGTCCATCTGACGAGGTAGTGACTGTTAATTCAACATATAATTCAACATACATTTCTTTCCTTGGTAATGTTTGATTCTTGTTCAGAACACTAGGGAAAACCAGGATCGTGCCTTCTATTATTTTATCAGTTTCTATTCAGCTCGTTGCATTTTTTTTTACAAGAAATGTAGTACATACTGTACTGATCCTCTGTTCTTCCCAGATTGGTGCTCCTTGAGTCCCAGCTCACTTGGAAACTTAAATTAAAAATCGGCTAAACGTTTGTCGATGTTTTTCAGCGATATTTATTGCCCTTCTTGGCAAAGATCAATCAACGGCCTGAACGAGGACCCTTGCCAAGAATGGCCGAAATTTCGATAAGAAACATCGAAGCTGACTTCCGTTTTATCCATTGTTTAAATATGTTTCCTGATTGCCTGGTCCATGCTTATGCCAGAAACTTTGAATTTCGTAAAAGCTACCCAGTCCGTCTGAACGAGGTAGTGACTGTTTCTTTTGCCATGATGTGCTCTTTCACCCCTTGGTCTCCGGCTGCATGCATGTGTCATAGCCTTATGCCAGAAATACCTTTTTTTTTACGAAAACTGCATCGGCTTTCGTATTGAAGGGAATGAATTTCAAATGTTTTATATATGATCAAAGACTGGTTCATCTGCCCAGATTTTTAACAAAAACCTGTCCATTTTTTTTCTGACTTGCAAATCGTAGCCTGAGCCATGTGATACTGTTGAAAATAGCAGATTAGAAAAGAAAGGATGCGTTTTCGAAACTGCTGTTGCATTTTCTTCAAGTCAGTAATGCATGTGTCTCCTCTTTCAGTTTATGCCAGACTCAAATGACAATCTTATTGCTGTAGCAGCTGGTGATAATCGTGTCTCTGTCGTGGATGTCTCGAGAAATGATACGTTAATGCTCTGTTCGTGCCATCTTGGGAGAGTAAAAAAACTGGCTGTGACCGGTGACAGTCCATTTTTAATCTTGTCGGGAGCAGAAGATGGAACAGTCAGGTTAGTGGGCTTAAGGTCGGGTTGATGTGATGTTCCGATCAGTCCGTAAGGCTGAAGCTGAAGTTGACTTCACACACAGCACAATAAGTATCTTTCAACCAATCATGTTTGGTGACCCTAGAGCCGCGTTCACAAGCATGTCTAGTCAAGCACAGATACATAGGCACATGGCCGAGCTTAGCCAGGTACCGAGTTCTATAGCTTAGAACTCCGTGCCTGGCCCGAAATCTGTGCCTAGGCAGGGATGTGGACGGTGATGCTAGGCACGTGTCTAGGCATTGGTGCTTTGCTAGGCATGCTTGTGAACGGGGCTTAAATGGATGTCAGCTAAAACCTTGTTTCAGCGATATGTCAACTCAAAGGTCATCTTTCAAGAAGCTCCTTCTGTCCAACACATCAGCTTTTTGTCTGAGAGAATATTTACGACACGATACTTCTCCGGACGGGTGAACCGATGATTGTTATTGCTCTTATAATTTCAGTGGCTCAGATGCCTTTCCGATACTAACTCGGTGTTTTGATACCGACTTGAGAACATTAAAAGGTAGAGCTCTCTCTCTTTGGGGAGTATCAACTCTTCGAAGACGTATAGGGATCGTACTCTTTCTTTTAGAGAAGTCGGTTCGTTTTCTTTCACACTTACTTTATTTTACTTCAGGGATACAACGATATATGTCTCGCTCCAGTGAACTCTCAGAGTCATCTGCCCGCTTCCGGCTTCACATCAGTTTCCTATTTTGTTTACTGCTTAGTAGCCAACCTTAAAGATCAAACCACAGCCTCCAAAGTTTATTCACCCGCAAGCCCGCAAGTTCACCCGCAGACTCTAAAAGGGTAAATCATGGTCCAGACACCACAAGTATTGAAAAGGACAAAAGAGTGTTGGTAAATCGACCGCTAAGCAAAAAGGTGCGGTTGTTTGTTCGTATAGATACTGGTCTGATTTAGCTCGAATTATCTCGACTGTGAAGAAAACTAATTTGTATGTTTGAGATGCTAAACTATTCAGTTCAGTTTCAATTTAATACAGTTTATTTTCAAAAATTTGCTAACGGACGAAGCCGAACATTCAATTTCTTCTGTCGTATAACTAATGTTATTCATTTGGTCAATGTAACATGTATCTTACAATAAAACTCTAACTAAAACCTTTAATCATACGTAACACGTCAAGTAATCAAAACATCTATAAGTAAAAATCATAACTTGGTCAAGTTCATACCAAACTAAAAACTAGATAATATCAAGAATTACTATATTTACAATTCAATAACAACACACACAGAAATACGATTAATTAATGGAGGTGTTTCGGAATGCCGGTTAAAAAGGTCAGTGAACGAGGGAGTAAAACTTTTTTTTTTCGGTCATGGGAACAGAGTACTGGCTGCAACTTTGGAACAGGCTAGGCAGCAGATCGTGCCGATCTTGGACTAATTGGTAGATATTCAGGGGGAAGACTTTCTCGTAGACCAGGGCTCTCCAACACGTTTTTAGACCGAAAACTGAAACATAACTTTTCTCGGCGCTGTGCTAACAATTCTAAGTTAAATCTTTTCAACAATTCGAGATATGGGACCTTAGCGGACTTCGAGGCCACAAGGAGGGCTCTATACTGCACTCGTTCGAGTAGATCCGACTGATCACGGTTCAACTCGAAATGCCAAACCTCGCAATAGTAGGGGAGACGCAGCGGGCGTGCCGTGAACGTTCTTTTGCGCGAAAAGGGATAAAGCCTTGCGACGTGACAGTCGCCTTCTGTGGGAATTCATCGTAAATTAGGCGAAAATAGTCGGTAATACGCTCTTCTCTATTATGCATTTCCTGCGCTAGGTTAAGCTTGCGAGCAATCAATTATTTTCGAGAAACGTTGGTAGCTTTTGCTATCCTACAAAGCAATTTTAGCGTCCCTTTGGCATCTTCAGGCAAGTTACAGTTAATACCTTAGGAGGATTTGTAAGATTTAGGTGGTTAAAGTTGAGTTTTGCACACCATATTCGCTTGCGAGCGGTCATCCGTCGTGCAAAATAATTCTCTTATATTTAAATCTCACCTTTCGTCCATTTATCCGAGAACTTGTTCGACTTGCGAACAGCCATTTCAATGATTCATCTGAGAGATATACTGAACTTTACACTTTTTAGCCTTTAGGGCCGCTTCCTTCGAATAGTTGTTCATTTCGACTCCTTGATTTCCAACTAGCAATAGGATATGTTCGGAAAATAATCCTCGCTGCCATATTTGTTGTTCCGAATAAAATCGCAATGAGGTGCGACAGCGAGGACAGTGTTTTCTGGTGTCTCTTCTCCTTGTTCTGTTGAAAACAAGATAGCCTCTGTAGAAAAAGATCTAGACAGAAATTTACAGACTCGGTTTGATCCGATTCTTTGATGAAGGACTGGCAACATTTTATTTGCGCTTTTAGAACGAACATTTCCTCGTTTCAGTGTATAGTTAGAAAAGAATTTTGGTTCTGTGGCTTCTGTTGATGCAGTAAATGTGGCAAAAATCCTAACGTATTTTGCGTCGAACACGAGTTCACCTCAACTCTTTTCCTTTTTTTTCTAGACAGATTGACTTGCGAGAATCTCATCGGTGTTCTGAAAGAACTTCTGATATCCTGGTGAACCATCTTTTCCATTGTGATAATATGGCAGAGATCAAAACGATCGCTTTGAATCCGACGAGGTCGGAGCTCCTAGCTGTTGGAGGAAATGACCCTTATACAAGACTTTACGACAGACGGTTCATCAAACCTTATTCCTTCAAGGTAATACTCTATATGACTCCAAAAAACGCCAAAGAACCTCGGGAAGAACGAGAAACGTTGCCCGAACGATGACTGGAACCCTGTTTGTCAACCAATAAACGGCGTTCGTTTGGACAGCTGTGTTTTCGGCTCTTCCGCTAGGTATACGGCTATTCTTCATCGTCACGTAGGGTTAGTCGTCAAGTATAGATGTAAAAAGCGAATTTTTCAGTTGAAAAATTCAATCGATTATTCGCAAAATTCAAATCTTCGGAGGCCTCTCGAAAATTGCGAATATTCCGAAAAATTGAAATATTTCGCAAAATTGAAAAATACGGAAAAATAGAAAAATATGGCGAATTTTCGCAATTTTCGCGAGAAAAATGCAATTTTCGGGAATTTGTGCCCACTCACTACGCAATCATGTCCAAACGCGGCACGCAATCATGTCCAACAGGTTCATAGGAAGGCCGTTCTTTTTAGCTTTGATGGACACTGGGGATGAGTCAGGTTAGTCAAGGGTTGCATTGCATTTGAATGCAATTAGAGTATGATTTAGATAGGCTTCGAAGGATACGTATGATAGGAAAAGAAAGACTTTTTTATTTGTAACTGGTGATTATATTTTATTTGATTACTAGGTAAGAAACAAGAGCTGGAAGCTCATATGGCACTTGCAAGAGTCAGATGGATGTGATGGTCAAAAGTATTTTTTTTCACTTTTCGGTTAAGATGCACCAAACTTGCAAGGCTGGGTCAGATTATGGAAGTGATTGTCTAATTTTTTTTTTTCACTTTTTGGTTAACATGCGCACTTTAAGGGTGGTAAAAATTAATTTCGAAGCAAAACCCTTGAGTGAAAAAGAATCGTGTGCTCATGGCGATCGTGAAAAAGTACTTTGCGGTTAAGATGAGTTCTTTAAGGGATGGTCGGATTGGAGAAGTAACGATGTCTAACCCAATGATGTCAAGTTTCTAATGCTCCAGCAGATCGTCCTAGCACATCTGGAAGTACCTTAAGTCACGACCACCGGAATTTCGGACACCCCCATACAGCTCCCCCCGCTCGGTACCCGAATCGGGTCCGATTCTGTCACTGATGCACCTAGGACTTGTGCCTGTACTTCCCACCAAGTTTCATCCTGATCGCTCAACTCCATGCGTGTCACAAGATTTCCGGTCCTCACCTCCGCCCCCTCCCCCAGTTCATCGGACCCGGTCGGAATTGAAATGGGACATCTGAGACATGAGTTCTTTCAAGATATCAAGTTTCATTAAGATCTGAAAACCCATTCGAAAGTTATACATGCCAATAATTTCCGGATTCTGCGGGGTCCCCCCCCCCCCACGATGGTCGGATCGGACAAGTGACTGTTTCCAAGTTAATCTGGCCGGGTCCCTGATATGCCTGCCAAGTTTTGTTGTCCTAGCCCACCTGGAAGTACATCAACTACGGATCGCCAGAATCCCGAAAACCCCCTCCAACTCCCCCCATAGTGTCCGGATCCGGTCCAGTTATGTCAATGATATATCTGGAGCTTTTGCTTGTTCTTCCCACCAAGTCTCATCCCGGTCGCTCCTCTCGTGAGAGTTTTATACGAATTTCCGGTCCCCCTCCGCCTCTCCCAAACCCAGATTCATCGGATCCGGTCCGGACTTGAAATTGGACATCTGAGACACGAGTTATTTCCAGGTATCAAGTTTCATTAAGATCTGATCACCCGTTCGAAAGTTATGCATGCCCCTATTTTCCGGATTCCGCCACCTCCCCGTCCCCCCACTATAGTCGGATCTGGCAAGTGACTATTTCTAAGTTAATTTGGTCTGGTCCCTAATATGCCTGCCAAGTTTCATCGTCCTAGCACATCTGGAAGTACCCTAACTCGAGAAGAGTGGACTGACGGACCGAAAAGTGATCGGTATATGGTCCTTGAGCGAGGCTGCAAGTGCCATAAAAACAGGATCGGCATGGGAAGGGCCGTGGTTTCGAATCCGGAAGACGGAAACTCTTGTTTGTCTTGCAAATTAGATTCTTGTACTGATTGAACATGGCGAACATCAGAAATAACCTACCTTTAACTACTCTGTAGATTAAGCTTAGCAGAAAGGATGTTTGCCATATTAAGAGGGGTTTCTTACTTTAAAAAAAACTCATGTTGCTGGTGCGGTATAATTATTTTGCGCTGTTAGTGGATGCTACCGGGTGCTGCAGGTCCGTCAAGGATATGCATGTCATTCATTTGAACCTTTTTTTTTTATTTCTTATGAAAACCCACCATAATAATCAATAAACATGTGAAAAAGTCATGAACTTGTCACAAGCGAACGCGAAACGCGAAATAAGGATTTCTTACTAGGTCTGTTCATTATTCTTAGGGGGGGGGGGGGGGGCACCGGGACTCGAAACTCCTTCGTTGGCGCATTTGACAATGTCCTCAACGGAAATTAAATGTAAAAAAAAAATCCCTCGTTGACTGTAAACTAAAGAAGTGGCTGCAAAACAAATTCTGATTAGCAGAAAGGGGTTCTGCCTAATACCAATTCATCTAGCCGCTATTATTCAGAATGTTCTAAACCCTTTGTACAGAGGAAGTGATCTGAGTCTTAGTGAGCAAACCACTGCTAATCTGCTCACTTACAGAGATATACTTCTGATAAAGTTATACGGAGTGAGAGCATAACCTTGACTGAGTTCGTCGGTTGTGGTCTGACATAGATGAAAATCTGTACAGACACGATATTCGAGCTCAGCATCTTATTTTTCAGCTATTTTTTCATTTTTCGCAATTTTTCCAATTTTTCAGCGAATATTTGCAATTTTCGCTAGATCAAATGGAGGTATTAAAATTTTACATCTATATCGTCAAGAGTATTTGTCAGTTGTGCTGTGCAATACTACTACTGTGTAGGAGAATATCCGCCTTTCCCTTAAAGGACCCTTCATGCTTGTTGTGCCTTTCATATTGTCCCTAGCTCCCTTCTGGAATTGTAAGTTTCTGAAATCCGCACCTTCCGCCATTGTTTCTTTTCGCAACTGCCACTTCATAGCACTTTTTCGGTCAAGTCGAGTTTTGTCAATCACGCTGCGCAAGCTTCAAGGTCCGGCGACAACTTTTTCACACATGAGTTCTTGAGAAACTTCACAGTATTAAATATTTAGCTCTAATAAAATGTAGCTGACTTATCCGTTTTGCACCGTCAAATATTCAAAGTATTGTTTTTTTATTTTGGAATACATGGTAGACCATCAGATCTGTTTTCTTTTTTATATTTTTTTTTTTTACCACGGTGCAGTCAGTTTTCAGTTTCCTTGCCCCATCTATGCTTTTCCGGGCTCTATTGAGTGCTGTTGTACCAGAGCTTCTGTTTTCTTACGTCCACGCAACTTCCAACACCCTAGTTATGCTGTTGTTGGATCTTCGTGTTGCCAGTGTGCGTAATAGTATCACCTCGGATCATGGTCACTTGGTCCCAGGCTGTGCAGTGCAGTGCTTAAGATATTTTGTTGAGCACTCGATGCAGATGTTACAGAAACTGGTTTGGGAGTTTTAAGTCATGTAATCAGTTCTTGATTGTATTCAGGTTCAGTGACATGTATTCTAAATAATTCTGGGATTCTGTTAGTAGTTTGGGATTCTCACCCCGAATCGCACCAATAGTGACAACAGTGTCGTTATAGCGAGTATGTAGAGCGTCTTCCACCCTTCTAACAATAGACAATAATAATTGTTGGTTACTTTTTTTGTTCCAACCTCAAGAAAAGTCACTACGCTGACCGTTGCAACCTTTCGAAATAGTAACTATTTGCTTACCATGCTCGGGAACGTAGTAAGCGTGGTAACCACTCATCTCTGTAACGTGATTGGTCGGATTCCCACGTGGCATGATATTCTGCTGAAAAATAAAAGAAAATCAGTCTAGCCTTGACGGCAAAAGAGCCAGAATTCGTGACGTCACGCGTAGTAGCTACGGTAAGTAGAATGGAACACGCTCGTAGTCGTGCCGTATCCTCTCTTCGGCGAGCACTGTATTTCCGAAATGTTTTACAGTTACAATTACAATTCGTATTATTTATCCATAGATATCTTTTTGCAAACAAAAATAGTGCTGGACATGTCACTATGGTTAAAAGATCAACCAAGGGATATATTTACAATTGTAACCTACGATTTATATATACAATTCACGGTTTAAGATACAGTTCATCAACATACGAACGCGAATTAAAACGACAAGCCTTCAAAACAATTACAAAAATAATTCGTCATAAGTGTCATTATTATTCTAATATTTATATAAGCAAAAATGATTGGTCTGCAGTGCTTGAACACTTTATGTGAAAGTAAACTAATCTAACAAACTTTGAACGTCGTCGGCTAAGTCAAGTGAGAAGAGAAAGACTAAAAAAGACTTCTTTGTCGGTCTCGCGCTCAGTGGCCTGGAAGCTAGCCTCGTGATGGGGGTACCACGAGGTACTAAATTTGTGTAACTCTTTACCTTTCTTCAGGTCGAAGACATGAACAAAAGGGGTATTCCGCTTGTCGACAGGAATTCTGCCGAGAATAAGAGTCTTCTATCAGATGGTTGTGCAACTTACTTCGTACCTGGTAAGAGAATGGTCAAGTTCTTTTAGTTTTTCCCTATTATAAATAAAAAAGAATACAGCACTGAGCAGAGAGGTGTAGTCGTGAGTTGCGTTTTCAGGCTCGCGTGTTCGTCACAAGTCGTTTTTACGGAGCGCATCCAGTTCACACCTCAACTGGGGTTCGATGTGTGACTTCAAGCATTTTTAGGTCCCGTGTTTCTTTCGACTTCAGTGTCGAATCCAAACACAGAGTACCAAATCCTGTTCCGGGTTCTCATATGCAAAACACGGGCACTAAAAACAGTTGATAGCGCAACGTGTTACGATTTGAGACCAACACGCTAATAGCTGAAAACGCAACTGTAGTTGGGAACGGTAGTGCGAGAACATACGAAAAGTAGAGGAACCGAAAGATAATGTTGACATCATTTGTTCAATACAGCTTGAACGGTTGGTGCGAAAGTACTCAGCGGAACAATTCTGTTCGGGTTAGTTCCTACTGAATAACATCGCCTGCGAATGATGCTTCAGGTAGCCTAATTAAAATATACCAGTTTCCTTCTTAAGCGAAAAGAGACTGGTATAAAGAAGCGCAGCGGCTCTAAGTGAGAATCGGGCGTTGATGCTGCGAAACGAAACACTCCGTCAAAGTGTCATTTCAATTGATACCCACACGCCCAGTTTCGTATTGCACTTACGTAAATTCCAGTCGATCCGAGGAAGAAACTAGCCTAAACGGAAATCGGGTCGAAATCTGTTTCATTTTATCTAGGACGAATTTGGGCTGAAAATTTTTCAACGGGCGTCGTTGACAGGCGTTTCAGTGGCATTTGAGACGTAATGCAACAGACTTGATTGAGCTTTGAATGCAAGACAGCCGCTTCTATGGGGCATACCTCCATTCAGTCGTTCTATGTTTCTTTTCTGATACTCTCCTCTATATTTCTTTGGACTTAGTACATTATTCGTTTCAGGTCACATTCCCTGCGAGCCAGGTAAACGCCGAAGACGAAGCTTGGCGTCCACGCATGTAACCTTCGACCCCTCGGGCCAGAAGTTGCTAGTCAATCTTGGTGGCGAGCAGATCTATCTCTTTGATGTATTCGAGAAGGAGCCTCCAGCTTTTTTCTCTGTGGATAAGCTCACTCAGTGTGCCCACCCTCCGACGAATGTCAAAAGTCAAAATCTACCTGAAGAGATCCAAATGTTGAAAGCTCAGGTAAATGAAATTCAAGTAGTGAAAGGATAGTTAGCTAATTAGCTTTAGATGAAATACAAAGCTCTTTTAAGGTGACTTCCAGTTGTGGCTCGACGTGCTCAGGCCTCTGAATGTCTGTACTAATTCTGTTTTCGTAAACTACAATATAAAGTCCGGATGTTCGAACGCCGGAATTGTAGTTCCAGTCCGTGTCCACAGATTTCCTAGTTCGACATGGTTTCACTCACACTAACTATATCGAACACTGAAAATTTTACGTTCACATTCCTTATTTTTCCGTCGGTATGAAATTCTGTACATGTGTGAACTGTCAGCCGATCACCGCGAGGAAACGTGGAGCAAAGATTCCCGATGCTAGTGTTTCCATGTTTGACCGCAGAGGCTAGGGGTCGGTGCCATAAATTTGTGGCTGTAATATCACTGTAAAAAAAAAAAGTCCTGCAGTATTTGCTACTAGGGATGAATAATGTGTCTAAACAGATAATCGTATCTCCTATTCGGATTAATCTTATATCAAAGTTCAAGTTCTGTTTATTTCAAACTAAATTCAACATATTCAGATAAGATTAATTCCAGTAGCAAATACTGCAGTTACCTTTAATCCTTACTCGGAGAAACTTTTTACAGTGTAGGGGTTATTGTGTAGGTACCTATTGAAACAGAATGCTGGGGCTAAGCAACAGTTTTTTTTTTTCTAGGCAAACGCTGCGTTCGACAAGTCTCAATATAACCTTGCTGTTGATCTCTACAACGAAGCTCTTAGTCACTTCCCTCACTCAGCCCTGCTACTATCTAATAGATCGGCAGCCCTGATGAAGCGCAAATGGTAAACACGGTTTGCCTTGTCTTAAAATTTGGGGCATCGCTCTGTAGCCCCTCTTTCTCCGAACCACATTGAGCGTGTTCCACCCTTCTGACAGTAGTAACTATTAGTTACTGTTTTCTTTCCAACCTCGTAAAAAGTAACTATTTACTTACCATGCTCGGGTAGTAAGCGTGGTAACTACGCATCTCTGTAACGTGATTGGTCCGATTCGCACGTGGCATGATGATTCTTCTGGAAAATAGAAAAATCGTTGCAGCCTTGACGCCTAAAAGCCAGAATTCGCGACGTCGTGCGTAGTAACTGCGGTAAGTAGGGTGGAACACGCTTACTGTGTGCATCGTGTTAGATTACTTGAGCGCTGTGTGAGGACGGATAGGCCTAAACGAAAAGTCTATCCTGCCATTTGTGTCCGAACGGAATCCGGTCACGGTGGGGTATTCGAGTCGGGTCTCGGAAATCTTGCGGCGCTCCTGGACTAAACGAGTAGAGCATTTCAGATGAAAATTGGATCGGTAAAAATTTGTGAAATTTTCAAATTCGGTGGTATGTGCAACGCCGTGCATCTTTCATTTGTAGGTCCCAACCGCATTCGGGAATGTTGGGCGACTTGGAAGGGGAGTATTTTTGTGATCAGATGTTCCTTCGGCCCAAGCTGACTGCGAATCATATTTGAAGCTACATGTAGCTGACGTATCCGTTTTGCACCGTCAAATATAGTATTTTTGATTTCTCTTACCACCTACTTGTACAAGTGCCATTTGAGCTCGTAGCTCTTGTTAATAGAAGAAACACCTCTTTCCGCTCCATCTTAAAATCCAACAACTTGATCAAGAAATGTGTGGCTCTTTGAAATTCAATGATTTTCGCCGGATTCTGGCCTGTTTGCGAATGAAAAAATTGAGCAAATGTGTATAATCCGTGTCAACTTGATCTTGAAGCTTCTCGTTATATCTTCAGTGTGTGGTTTCTATACTTGATTCCGTCTGAATTTTCCACCCAACGGGAAAACTAACAGCATATTTTCGTGTCAAACGGATAAGCCAGATGAGATTTATTCAAGCAATATTTCGGTGTCGACTTATAAATTGTATCGGAATTCAATATAGTCGTGACGTAAATAGTGACGTCAAGCGATTGAGGACCGAACATAGGGTTTGATTGTCCCTAGGTCGTTTTATAAATGTAAATGCGACCGGCGCCTCACTGGCCGTTCGGTTCTATGTATATATTCTATGTATATGTTCACCAATAGGAAGAAAACTAAAAATTAAGTCTTCATCAAGACGTGTCCGCTTCAAGGTGTATAACCTTAAAGAATATGCAATAAAATAAATGAAGTTTCTAACGACTACACATATCCTGTATGGAAAGTTCCTTCTTAGAAAGTGCTGAAGGTGAAAGCTAGACTGCTGTTTCCACTGCTCGGTTGGGTTCTTACTGGTTTTACGGTCGGTTAGATCGTTTACTTGAGAAAGTTTTCTGCGGATTTTGATTAACTTATGGTTTTCTTGATGTGTGGGTATGAATCTTCTTTTACTGATAATGCCGTCTGTTCAGAATATCCTTGGGATGCGAAAGTTAATAGCCTTCTCAGATTCAGTATGTTCTTTTGAATGAAAGAAGGGTTATTAAAAAGAACTAGAATCTTCAGGCCCAGAGGCGAGCATGTAAGGGACTAATTACCCTCAAAACCTGTATTCTTGCCGAACTTCCCATTTGAGTAAAGAAAAAGTTACCTCCCTTGGCTCAACGCACCCTTTCAACCCCATATCGAGCTTCTTATCAATCCGATGACTGAACTTGTTTCCTTCGCTTCAACCCGCCCCCAGTTACAAGTTAATAGCCCCCAGTTACTGTGAACTGTTAATAGCCAAGACTATGAACTTGGCACTGCATTTTGTTAAGGGAATTCAGGAATAGACAACCTTGTAAATGTCATAGGTGTTAATACCCAAGGTGTTAATATGTGAATAGCCAAGTCTGTGGATTTGCATTGTTCAAGCCAGGAAGTTGAAAGTAAATTGGGAAGTGAAAACGACCAGGAAGAACTTGGCAAACCTCAGTTACCTTTGTCGGGGAGCAAATTTAAAACAAATCGTTAATATTCCAACGACAAAAGGTGGCACTTCACTCGACATAATATGCACAAACATGCATGAATTTTATCAGAAACCCAATTCTCTCCCCCCGCTTGGCGGAAGCTACCATTTCACGTTATCACTAAACCCAGTACAAGGCCTGATTCCAAAGTACAAGTTTGATGAATTTAAATACCGTCCAATTACCGATGGTGGCCTGCTTAAGTTTGGGGCATGGCTGTCAGAGGAGCAATGGGATGATGTCCTTGCTGCTGATGATTCTAATAAGAAGGCCGAAATTTTTCAAGAAAAGCTTCTTAATAATTATGTCCTTCACTTCCCAGAAGTCAAAAAGAAAAGATGTTCTAATGATAAGCCGTACGTGAACGATGCACTGAAAAATTTAATCCGCCAAAAACTAAGGCTATTCCGTCAAGGAAAAATTGAAGAAGCTAACCTATTAAGAAAATGTATAAAAAAGCAGATCCGAAAAGCTTCATCCGAGTACTACCGTAACAAAGTAAGCGAACTCTTCAAATCCCGACCAAAGCAGTGGTACAACACAGTCAGGAAAATTAGCGGTAAAACGGTCAAAATTGTTGATTTCAACCTTGATGAACCGCCAGAAACCACAGCTAATTCGCTAAATAAACACCTTTCGGCTATTGTGCAAACTCTTCCTCCTCTCCCAAGTAATACCTCTTTTCCCCCATTACCAGATCACGTTATCCCAGCAATACTACCTGTGGATGTTGAAGCAAAAACCCGTAAACTAAAGAGAACTTCAATATGCCCCCTTGATATTCCGATTGATTTGGTCCAAGCATTTCCCGATAAACTATCAAAACCTTTGTCAGATATTTTCAACACGATAACCAAAAGCGGTTTATTCCCTGATTGCTGGAAAAAAGGGTACGTTACTCCCATACAGAAGAAAGGGGCTAAACTGGATTTTAGTGGAGTCCGTCCTATTACTCTTACACCGATATTTTCCAAAATGTATGAGAGTTTTGTAGCAGATTGGCTCAAAGAAACGATCCATGATTTAATAGATGAAAACCAGTTCTGAAACATGAAAGGTCTATCGACGACACATTATCTGGTTAGCCTTCTCGACACTGTATATAAACTACTTGATGAGCCTGATACATGGCTGAATCTTATTTTAGTTGACCTCCAAAAAGCGTTTGATCTTGTTAGTCACAATGTTTTAATTGAAAAATTATTAAATGAATTTAAAGTACCACCTTTTCTAGTTAATATCATTGCATCTTTTCTGTCAAATAGAAGTCAAGTTGTAAGGTATAAAAACATTTATTCAGATGCACTTCCTATTTCTTGCGGTGTTCCACAGGGAACGCTCTTAGGTCCTCTGTTATTTTTGGTAATGATTAACAATCTTGCTAACGAATCAGCCGATCGCTGGAAGTTTGTGGACGACATGACATTACTTGAAAGGTGCAGAAGGAACATAAAGAGTACCGCAATGGAAATACTTGACGATATCGCTGCCGAAGCAGCCGAGTCGAAAATGAAAGTTAATTCACAGAAATCGAATATCATGACCATAAGTTTACTTAAATCAAAGCCATCGTTCACTACTCCAGTACCAAATGAAATATTTACAACAAAGACCAAACTTTTGGGGATCACACTGACGAATGATCTGAAGTGGGAGGCTCACATTTGTTCCATTATAAACAAGCCAGTGCGTTTCTGTCTCTCCTAAAACTGTTTTCCAAATCGTGCCCTAAATCACATGTTCTCCGCCTTTACGTTACTTTCATCCGTCCGCTACTTGAGTATGCTTGTCCGGTTTGGCACTTGGCCTAGCAGTAGATCAGTCTGATAGGCTTGAAACTATTCAGAAGAGAGCTTTGAGAATCATCTACCGCCAGGGCAAAGTGCCTTATATCCTCCTCCTCAAAGAATTCCGCCTCCCCACTTTAGCAGCCCGACGTCTTACTCTTTGTACTGGTTTCGGGAACAGTCTGCGTTCCCACTCATGTTTTGAGCACCTGTTTCCTACCCCATATTGCCCGCCAAAACCTCGACTACCTCGAGCTGTAGCACAAAAAGTTCCGGTTCTTAACCCTGTTTGTACAAGAACCGATCGCTACAGAAAGAGCTCTGTACCATCTTTTGTTGAAGTTTTGAACAATTGATCAACTATTTCCCTTTAATGTTTTAATTGTCTAGGGTTTTTATTCTGTTTGATCATTTTTTTACTATTGCTTTATTATGCACAACCGCCTTATTAAATGTTTTGTAATTATGATGTACCTGACGAAAACGACAAGTTCGGCAATCCAATGCTGTGAAAGTCTCGTTTTACAATAAAGTATCAGTATCAGTATCAGCATTCGCCATGAAGGAATAACATGACCAGTTGAAAACTCGAACTTGCTAATCAACTTGGTGGAATGCTTGCCAAATTCTCTGTTGACTGTGTAGTTTCACAAAGGAAACCTATTCGGGGTAGCACGGAACAGAGGGCTATCTTCGGATGTGATTCTGCAATCTGGAATCGAACATTTCAAAATCTTCGCTTTGTTAGCCATTGAAACACACGCTTTTGCAGACATTCAAATTTTCCGCGAATCGCCTCAAGTTTATTTGTCGTGCAACCAAACGTCACTACTAGACTACACGACGTAAAAAAACAAAATCCCTTATATGAGTCAAAATAATTCAGTGTATTCAAATAAAACGTATAAAAATAAGTTGGCTTTTCAGTTAAACTTTAAGGGAATTCAGGAATGGACAACCTTGTGAATGTCATAGGTGTCGCTTATTTTCTTTTGCGATCCTGACTCCATGAAAACTTGTAACTTTTTTCCCGGAGAGAAGCAAAATTGTACTCGGTTCTTTTTTAGGGTCGGCGACGTCTACGCCGCCCTTCGAGACTCTCTGAGAGCCATCGAGGTTGATCCGTCGCACATGAAAGCTCACTACCGAGTGGCAAGGTGCTTGATCGACCTCGAGAGACCGAGTGAGGCAGAACAAGCGATTCACATATTCGAAGACAAGTTTCCCGGGGAGGTAAAAGCAACATGGTTTGTAGCTCTGAAAAAGGACTTGCAGAAGCTCGAAGATCTAAAAGCCAAACTCCAGTCGAATGGTAAGCTAAACTTTATACACACATTTTTTACGGTACACAGGCTTGAGTAAAAAAAAATGGAAGAATGTTATAATAGATTGTTGTGTTTCTTTGTACACATTTTATTCTTCATTCTCCTGCTATAGTTCCTCTTCAGGTGGATCTGATTTGAGAAATTACATTACGTGGCACTCGATAAGTATTTTCAGTACCCTTGAAGTTACATAGTACAAACATTCTGGCCTTTATGAAATTGGGTTCGTCGTCATGTTTCATATATGCTAGAAAGTAGAGCGATGAGTTTGGAAGCCAAGTTTAGGGACTTTGGTGTTGAAGGGAGGACTAGGCGAGTGTCTGGAGTCACTCAGTTACAGTTTGAAGTTACTGTCGCGCCGAATATGATATAGACTAGTTATAATGTATACGAATATGTCTGTTGCAAGACCACCGGCACCAGCGTATGCTATATATTAATAAACGAATTATTTTCTGATACCTTAAAAAACACGGACCATCCTCCTAATACCTGTATGTGACGGGAAAAAAACTGCGGAAATAGACTAATAGAGAAAAAGGTAGGAACGGGATAAAAACAAACACATAATACAACAAAAACATTTTTAATACAAACATATTTTCACGCACTCTGAACTCCTTATGCGATTTGAGATTTGAAGGTCTAAAGAATGGGACATACGACGGTTTCAGGTCTTGTGAATGCATGCATTCTTGTCTTTTAGGTCACAGCAGTGGCAGCACATCATCAGACGATGCTGTGGTGTCGATTGAAATGGTCTCGACCCCGAGGCCGTCTGTTTTTTCGGCTCGGATAAAGAACTATTCAGAGCTGGAAGTGAACTTTAGAATGAAAGCTTCAGATTACGAGCAGCGTCTTTGCGGGCACTGCAATACTGCTACGGACATCAAGGAAGCAGAGTTCTTTGGAGAGTAAGTACATTTGATACTTAGGTAAGGATTGGATCAAGTTTCGTTGAGAGTTTCGTTGGAAGCTTCTAGCAAAGTGAAGACCCAAACAAGGTCTCATACGTGGCTAACGGGTCGCGTTTACAGACGCCCGCTCGACCGTTGCTCCACCGGTTAGTTGACGCGGCCGTCAATTTGTTTGCTTTTTACCCCGTTCTCAAACCCATTTTTTCTTATTGGAGAAGGGTGGTATCCAAGTCAGTCCGCTGCCGTCAGTAAAAATAGTCTGGGTGGGGGGAAACGATCATAGGAGGTTTTCATGTGGATGGTTGCTGACTGTATGGCAATTTAACATTCGGGAAAACAAGCAAATGTGCTAGATAGTTTTGTTGCTGATTGGCTTAAAGTAGTATTAGAACCATTGCTAGATCATCGACAGTATGGAAACCGAAAATGTACGTCAACTTCACATTATCTAACCAGTCTTCTCCATTTTATTTTTAAGCATGTTGATGAGCCCGGCAAATGGTTGAATTTGATAGCAATTGATTTTAAAAAAAGGTTTCGATCTCATTGACAATAAAATTTTAATTTCTAAGCTCTATCATGTTTTTAACGTTAATACCAGCGTAATAAAAATAATTCAAAGTTTTTTTAACAGATAGATCCCAGATTTTAAAGTATCGGAACGTTTACTCTGAACCAGAAGCGGTACTTTGTGGTGTGCCCCAGGGTACCGGCCTCACTGCCGGCCTCACGGTCGAACAGGCCGGCAGAATTGAGAAGATTAAAAAAAGATCTTAGGCCCAATTTTATTTTTAGTCATGATTAATGATATAGCTGATGATTTGAAAATCGTTGGAAGTATGTCGATGATCTTACAGTTGTTAAAGTTTGTTGTAGAGAGGATTCGAGTCGAGTTCAGGATATTGTGAGCAAAGTAAAAATGCAAGCTTTGAAATCTAATACGACTGTGAATGATAGTAAATCGTGCACTATGACAATTTCTTTTTTTAAATCTTTCAACCCTATTTTTCTACCTGAAATTTCAGATTCCTTGAGAGTGGAAAAAATTAAACTCCTAGGGATAATCTTAACTCAAGAGTTAAAGTGGGTAGCCACGACCAGCATGATAAAGTTAGGGAATGCCGGACTTCAGATGCTTAAGCTCATGTCTATAGGCATGGGGCCCCCACTAAACACTTTTTCCGGATATACATTTCATTTATCCGACCAAATTTAGAATACGGAGCCCTTGTTTGGCATTTTGGCCTCACGGTCGAACAGGCCGGCAGAATTGAGAAGATTAAAAAAAGAGCTCTACTCATAGCGTCAAAGGTGGCCGAGAGGTCCTATGAAGAGTTACTACATAAATTCGAAATCACATCCTTACATGAACGAAGGCTGAAACTCTGCATGGAGTTTGGAGTCAAATCTCTGGATCACCCGATCCACAAAAATAATTTCCTTTCTGTAAAGCTGTCAAAAAGGCTCCCTCGCAAGGTAGCTACTACGGTTGAAAAGTTGCAGCCAATTAAATGTGCCCACCAGAGGTTTGCAAAGAGTTTTGTCCCTTCATTTTTAAAGATGTATAACGAAGCATAAGCTGAGATCCTAGTTTGTCATGTTATTTATGACCGTTGTAGCCGTATATGCGTAGGCCTATTAGTTGTGTGCTCATTTATATCCATGACTATACCGAACAAATTTGGCCACGATCAG
The DNA here is from genome assembly GCA_023053575.1 of Branchinecta lynchi. Taxonomy (NCBI): domain Eukaryota; kingdom Metazoa; phylum Arthropoda; class Branchiopoda; order Anostraca; family Branchinectidae; genus Branchinecta; species Branchinecta lynchi. The sequence goes on from JAKZAP010000006.1 coordinate 19,123,395, forward strand.
TTTTTGGCGAATAAAAAGATTTATCTATCATATCTATCTATCACTTTCCGGCTTTGCCAGTCAGTATCGGCAGTTAACTATGGCACTGCTGTTTTTTCGGAAGTCGCGAAAAGATTGTTGCTTGTTTTCGGATGGTCGAACCGTTCAAGCTTCAAGTGCGTGCGAACGCATTCAGTCCAGATTTTAAGCGACACAATGAGCGTGTTCCACCCTACTTACCGTAGTTACTACGCACGATTTCATGGATTCTGTCTTTTTGCCGTCAAGGCTGGAACGATTTTTCTGTTTTCCAGCAGAATATCATGCCACGGGCAAATCCGAACAATCACGTACACAGCTACATATTCACTACGCTCCCGAGCATGGTAAGCAAATAGTTACTATTAGTTACTATTTCGACCAGGTTGGAACGGTCAGCGTAGTAACTTCTCACGAGGTTGGAACAACAATAGAATCAATAGTTACTATTGTTAGAAGTGTGGAACACGCTCAATGAGTGCAGGAGGTTTGGGAATGGTAGGTTGTTCACCTTTGCAGGAATAATGCCGGAACCAACACTTTCGAATTTCAAACAAACATGAGAAAAGCACTCATTGCTCCTCCAAAAGTGGAAACCAACACCTGAACACAACCGTGTTTCTCGCACAAAATCACATGCTAGTGACCAGCAGTTGGGGTTTGGTCTAACCATCTTGTGACGACATCTCCTTTAAAAACCGCTTTTAATTACAGCGACGGCCAGCACATCGTGGCTGGGTCAGATGACGGCTCATTTTTCATTTGGGACAGAGAAACGACAAACATCGTTCGGATACTGAAGGGAGACGAATCGTGCGTAAACTGTCTTCAGCCCCACCCAACAACTTGTCTTCTCGCCACAAGTGGAATTGAGTCTGTTGTTCGACTATGGGCGCCGATGCCTGAGGTATGCTGAATACATGGGGGCTTTAAATTGCGTGGGCGCACCAACCCTGCGATCCGAACTCCTTCAACTATTTCTAGTATTTACTTCCAAACCAAGAACTGATAACACTAAAATGTAGTTGAATACCTGTATCTCTCTCCTCGCATTGGATACGTGTTCCGACATTGAAATTCCCTTTCCTGTTGAACAATATCAGTGTTTTCGAAACCTCTCTAGTCTCCCCTCTCAGCATACCGATGTGGATATGCAATACGGATAGTATACGAGCTAGGAGTAAGACCCGCTCAGTATTTACGGAACGTGATTGCGGTTTTTAGTCGGCCGTGCTATTAAGAGACATAAGTTCTGATCATTACCTTAGGCTACGGTATGTCGGTTTCGTTGCAGTTTCAGTTTTCTACAGTTGTCAATAAGATTGTACCTTACCTTACCTTACCTCATTACCGGTTCTGAAAATCACATTCCGTTCCTTAATAAATCCAAGTGTAGTTTGCGTCAATGAAAAGCCGTGTGTACGAAGTGATTTGTCCAGTTCAGTGTGTTAGTCGCACACGAGAGTTAACTCTCTGATGCGCTGACACAAGGGGGAACCACCCTCTCTCTGTCTCTGGAATTGCTCCTGACATGGGGAGAATTCCTGCGTAATAGAGGGAAGCGAGAACCAAATGCCGAGCTCTAGTACATCCCAATACTTATGCGGGGTTATGAGCACGGTGAACGCGAAGAGAAAATAGCTTAGCGGGAAATGAAGTGTCATAAAAAAGGGCCGCAATGCCCATTTTACTGCATCCTTTCGTACTTTGATGACCGAAAACTCTTTTCTTGACTGAGTGTGCCTATAGGTGTGAAGAACATAAGAGCTTTCAAAGAGTTCAGTACTAAATGATTTGCTTTAGCGTATACAAAACGGCGACCCTAGCGGGAAAACTTGCTTTGCTCTGTTTGAACTCAATGTAGCGTTTGCCCGCGTTCCCTTGCCAACTATGTAGTTACTTTATGGGCCCTTAATTAGACATATATCCTGAGACTGTGCTTGCTCCACTGTGATGTAGACCTGTTATTTAAACATACCGGCTTTGTGGACCACTGCTATGACTGCGACATTGTTTCAGCGTGCCTCTTCGTTTCCAGGGCTTTCAGAACGATCGGCTAGTTGCTGATGCGAGCAATGCAGCTTTAGCCAACCAGCGTCGAATGGAAACCGACTCTCTGGAAACAGTGCTGAACGCGATGTCTGCGCAGTACAACATGTTGCGCGGTCAGGGCGAGGAGGAAAGTGAAGGCGGATACGTGCCACCAAACTGTCGTACCACTTGAACTTTTTCTGTGATTTGTTGTTTATTGCGAAGGGTGTGTTGATATTAGGTTTGTGAGAAAGACGAAGATCAGTTTAAAGCGCCTCTGTCTGATGGGAAGTCGACTGCTGGCTAGTTTGCTCAGTTGTAAGTCACGAAAAGACACGAATGGGTGGGTGGTCGACCACATTGTCAGAAATTTGATAACGTGCTCATCCTTGTGTTGAATGATCATACTTCTGCCAGCCTCTCGTGTGTTTTTATGGCACTTGAGCTTACTCAAGTGCCATATAGCGATTGTAATTTCTGTCCGTCAGTCGGTCTGTCGGTCCCGGTTTTGCTAGTTCGGGCACTTCCAGATAAGCTAGGACGATGAAACTTGGCAGGCATATCAGGAACTGGACCAGATTAAATTAGAAATTGTCGCTTCCTCGATCCGACCATCTGGAGGGGAGTGGAGGGAGGGGTAATCCGGAAAAAATAGGAAAAATTAGATATTTTTAGCTTACGAACGGGTGATCGGATCTTAATGAAACTTGATATATGGAAGGACTTCGTGTCTCAGACCCTCCATTTTAAATCCAGACCGGATCCGGTGACAGTGGGGGGAGTTGTAGGGGGAAACCGGAAATCTTGGAAAACACTTAGAGTGGAGGGATCCGGATGAAACTTGGTGGAAAGTACAAGCAAAAGTCCTAGATACGTGACTGATATAACCAGAACGGATCCGCTCACTTTGGGGGAGTTGGGGGGGGGGGGGGAGAAGTCCGAATTTGTAGTGATCCCGCGAGTTCCGTGCTTCCTGATGTGCTGGGACGAAGGAAATTGACAGGCATGTCTGGGACCCGACCAGATTAAATAGGAAATCGTCAATTCCCCGATTCGACCATCTGGGGGGGGAGTGGAGGGAGGGTGAAGCCAAAATTTTAGGTATTTTTAGCTTGCGAACGGGTGATCGGATCTTGATGAAAATTGATATTTAGGATGACCTCGTGTCTCAGACATCTCACTTTAAATCCGGGCCGGATCCGATGACACTGGGGGGAGTTGGAGGAGGGAACCGGAAATTTTGAGAAACGCTTAAGGTGGAGGGATCGGGATGAAACTTGGTTGGGAAAACAAGCACAGGTCCTAGACACGTCATTGACATAACCGGACCGGATCAGGGCACTGTGGGGGAGTTGGGGTGGGGGTCCGGATTTCTAGCGATCCCGCGAGTTCGGCATACTTCCTGATGCCCTAGGGCGATAAAACTTGGCAGGTATGTCAGGGATCCGAACAGATTGACTTGGGAACAGTCGTTTCCCCGACCCGCCATCGCGGGGGGAGTGGGTGGATGGGGAGTCAGGAATCTAGTGGCATGCATAACTTTTGAACGGGTGATCGGATTTGAATGAAACTTGTCTGGTGAGCTATCGCCTCGGACGTTCAGTGTCACGTCCGGGTTGGGTCCGATACCTGTGGGGATGGGGGGGGGGGGGGGAAACTCGAGAAACTCTAAAAGCAGAGGGATTGGGACGAAACTTAATGGATGGAACAAGCATTAGGCCTACATGAATATGACGGAGCCAGATGGTTTCGGGGCTCTGTGGGGGGAGTTGGAGGGGGTTTCCTGGAATTCCGGTAGTCGTGAGTTAGAATAGTTCCAGATGTAAAACGACAAGGAAACTTTGCAGGCATATTAGCGACCCGAATTATCTTGACTTAAGAACAGTCGTTGATTGAACAGCCAAGATTGACTTGAGAACAGTCGTTTCCCCGACCCGACCATCGTGGGGGGAGTGGGTGGATGGGGAGTCAGGAATCTAGTGGCGTGCATAACTTTTGAACGGGTGATCGGATTTGAATGAAACTTGTCTGGTGAGCTATCGCCTCGGACGTTCAGTGTCAACCCCCCCCCCCCCACCCCCGGGGGGGGGGGGGTACCGGAATTTTCCTAAAATGCTCAGATTCGAGTGAAACTTGATAGATGGTATAAAAGAAGATGCTTTAGGTGGTGGATGAAAGTTTGAGCAGTCATGTGCATTTGCTACAGATAATCGAGACGATGCCGGAACTGCTCAGAAATGAGTGAAACTAAATATCCTATTTCTATTTCCGAACCGCATTTTTGGATGGCGGGTGTATTTTGTGACGTTCTCATCTACTTTCTTGTACAGCCTACTCGTACAAGTGCCATATGAGCTCGTAGCTCTTGTTTTATGTTAAGAATAAATGTAAAATAACCAGAGTTAGGGCAAGTCTGTTGTGTAAAATACTATCCTTTCAAACATTAATCCAGATAAAGTTCCTTTTTATAAAACACAGAGCTCATGAAAAACCTTTATTACAATCTGAAATTTCTCCTCTACATATTTCGAATAAATTGGGAATGATTATACCGAGCTTAATTTAAAATCTTATCTGCTACTGTGCTAAAATCGTACTTTAGTCGAAGATAACCTTACAAATTCATAGTAAATATTCTGGCAATAGCATCCAACACAGGGATGCGCATCCATGTCATCGAACCTCTGGCAGCCTCGCCATCCACCAGGGGAAGCGATATGGCTTACGCCAGTCGCTCAGGGCTGTCAACTTTGGTACCACCGAATTTTTGGTGACAACCAAAAATGCAATTAGTGCGACTTCCGAACCTCTTTCTCGTGGCACAGTGCGGTAAATACTTATTTAAGGGACCCCCCCCCTCCTTCGGCATGCATCTGGCGCTGGGTCAGGACCCCGACACTTGGTCAGTCCACCACAAACCCCTGATCTTTGTAAAGCTCTATGCCAAAAGTTGGGTATACCCGCAGTTCGGAACACCCGATGGCAAACACCGGTTACCCTATGTCAAATGCTGAGCACCCCAACACACAATAAAGGAATTTTGATTGGTTGTTTTAAGAACTTCGGACCACTGACAGAAAAAACAAATACCGGCTCGACCGTCCATGATTACCTACTCACTAAGTACTAGATCATCGATATTTTTTGTTAGGTTACCAAGCATTTGGCATATGATAATCGCCGTTTGGTATATGATTTGTCTACCGGCATACGGTTGCCCCAACCTTTGGAGCTCAAGCAGGTTTGCTTGTTCTGGTACTTGGGGAAGGATAGGCTACTGTTACTGTTTACGTGGTGGAGCGTAAAAATTGCTGACGAAACCTCTGTAAAGTCTTCCTTTAAATCGCAGTGGCTTATTACGTGACGATTCAAGAAGAGTACCTGAGGTTTTCGGTTTTTGCTTCGTCTTGACGGATGTTTTTTTCGTACTTTCTGCATCATGATCTTCACATTCAACATAATTTTCTAGGATTAGAGTTTATCAGAACAGTAGTTCTACAAAGCTATGATATTTTATATGATTTTTAATAGTGTCCTGAGATTCAAGATGTTTGACAAGGAGAAGGATGAAAATAAATCAGTTAGCAAAAAAAGAATATGAGAAAAAAAATGTTTCCGTGATGGAATTACTTTTGGTCTATCAGGCGTTAGTTTTTCTTTCGTCGACATCAATAATTTTTCTTTTGTCGCCATCAGAGGCGTAATATTTATGCCGTTTCTTCCAAAGTAAACATTTGAAAATATGAACCCACATACAAGTGAGTAAAATTGCTCCGTGAAAATTACTTCAGAGCACTATTCTTTGACATTGCCTTCATGTTACCTTTTTTACTTTGTGTACCTTGATTTGTGTTGCGGATAGAATGTTGCGATTGAACGTGTTGAATGTTTAAATAAAGTTTTAACAAAATTTAGAGTATACCTTCTGTTTTCCTTCAGTCTAATCTAGTGGTTAGAACTTACGCTACTTGAAGGTTTAGCATTATTAGCCAGAGCCGCGACTTTCTTTTCTTCCTTCCTTCAAAGCTCCTGGCTTCCTCATCGGCCGTGACCGCTTCGGAGGATAGCGAATTCCGTTCCTTCGCTCTTCGGCATCTCAGTCGACGTTGAGGGACTCCAAGGAAGTCGCGGATCATTCCGTAATCTCGGCTGTATAGTAGAAGTATGCTTATGTGAACAGTTACTTTAATGTGAACAGTGCAGTTTTTGGATAAATGGTAAAATGAAGATCAAAAACACCTATACAGGTGTTTTCAGATGACGCTAATTACCTACTTCGGCTAACTGGTAGTTAGCTTTAGACAGAGCAAGTCCATGAAATGGACAAGTCCCCTGTCAACAAACGTTCACATAAGCACACCTCTACTGAATGTCTGCGGCTTCCATAACCCGAATGGATCGTTTATGTTGAAGGCCACGAACAAAAGAGTAAGTGGTCTGGAAACACAGAGCTTCAGATTATTAAGAATTGTTAATATACTACTTTAGTAGAGCCGTCTCTCCCATCTGGATTCTCTCACTCTTGCAATACTCGATAAATCTTCGGCCTCGGTGCTATGCAAAATATAAGGTATACAAGAGCCGCAATTTGTGTGAAGAACTCGTTCCCTATCCCTTTTCGCTACGAGCAGTTGTTGCAAAATGGGTTAGTGCTATTGTCCGTCTTTTGCAGAAATGAGAACTAGTTGTATGAGAGAGAGAGAGAGATAGGTTTATTTAAACAACATCGTAGCTGACAGCTAATTGGCCTTGCTTCACTATATCCATTCTTCATCTCATTGTGCTGGATGAGCAAAGGAACAGGAACCTCAGTTGTGAATATCGTTGTAATGCCGTTTCTCTATGACCATCAAGCATCGGAGGAGGACCTCCTCGTTAAGCAAAACTGCAGAATTAACGAAATTAATAAATAAGAAAAAGAGTGTCATGAACCTTCTTATTTTCATGGGAAAAAGGAAAAAGTTCCTAAAACTGTAGTCAGCTCTAATAAGAAGGTAGTGGACTTGCGACATGAATGACGATGACAGTGACATAGAGTCTTCGTTTTATTCTGCGATACACATCGGGCGGTGCGAAGTGCTTGGGAATGGGGAGGGGTGGACGACCTCGAAACATACGACTGGCTACTGCCCGTCAAGGCCTTATTACTTAAGTAGAAAATAGAAAGGAAGAAGAAGACTCACAGTTGTTTTGGTTAGTTATTTTGATTTATTTTTATTTACTTCTTATTTAAACCCTGAAATTCAAAACATAATTGTAAGATTGCCTGGTTCCAGTTTACCGGGTAGGCGGATACAGTCTGGAGCCAGATCAGTCCACCACAAAAGTCAGATTTTTGGATACCCTAGTCCCTGTAATCGAGACCAAATGCTGTATACAGTATTTGGCATATCCTACGCCCAGCGCTCAAGAACTACACCAGTGAGAAACACTACAGACATAGCTCAGCACCACAGGCGATGTTCAAGAAACATCATCGATTTAAATAATGTTAGCAAAAAGTCATGCGTACGAATTCGGGCAGGACCGTCATTTCAGTTTTCGTTAGGGAGAGCGAAACCCCGACAGCAGCTAGTAACCTTTGCGCCCAAGACAAAATGATTTCTTTTTGTCCCCTGAATAATCTAACTGGGTCAAACTCTACTTTCCGAAGAATTTTCAGACCCAGTTCCTATACCCAAGTTTCTATACTATATAGTTACTATAGTCAACATCACATTAAACTAAGCGCCGCAGTCAAAATGTTTTAACTCATTTATCCTTTTTTCTAGCAAAATTTAACAGTTTCCCACAAAGGTTGCTTTTGATGTTCTCAAACCGACCTAAATGACGCTCCCTTCCACAAAATACAGAACACTACGAATTGCGCTGGAATTTTGGAGACATTATTTACGAGTCGAGCATCTTTTAGGGGTCTGGTTAATAAATGAAGTTAAGGGCTGCGTGGGCATAAATTTCGAAACTTTCCGCTAAAATGCAAAGACTGTTTGCCCTACCTGATTGCGTTACAAGCTGTAAGCCGCAGGTTGAAATTCAAGACTTGGAATCTAACAAGCTTAAAACCTACGGAGACTTGACAAGCTAGAAACATACCAATGGCTCGCACTATAGATCTAGAAAATCTCTTCCTTCTGGCAACCTCGAAACATCTGCTTGTAGTACTGATAAGCTTAAAATTCACGACCAAGAGTATGATTTCTGAGGCATGGGAGTGTGAGGCCCCCCCCCCCCAAACACACACACTTTCGATCCGCCCTTGCACACATCCTCTCCGGATCCTCTACATGACCAAGTCCAAAACACGCCACTGAACCTCAGGAAGAGGAGAAACGTCGCCCGAACGACCACTCAAATCCTGTGTCAACCAACAAACGGTGGTCATTGGGGACACCTCCGATGACGCTTTCGGCTCTTCTGCTAGGTACACGGAGATTCGTCACCGGCATGTAGACTGAGTCATCAAGAGCATTCTTAAAGGACCAGTCTTACTTATAATACTAACGCAACCTACGTCCATAATCACTCCATATATTTCTAAACTCGGAGACCCCGATTTCGTACGGTAGGCTACGTTGTAACACCTCTAACAAAACCACGTGTTTTGCTACCTTCGATGTGTATCACGCTGTTGACGGCTATCTGCGAGAATTTTTCGATCAGAAAAACTGGTTATGTAAATTGTTTGACTGTTTTGGCTATAAGTCAAACGGTCTGGGAAAAGGCTTAAAACAGCCAAAACCGTGGGTTATTTGTCGAAATCACAGTCTAGGTTTAAAATATTCAAAGATTTAAAATACTGTAAGTTGAAGAGTAAATAGTGCGAGGGGTTCTATAAGGGAAAGGGTAGAAGAAAAATTAGAGAGTTTCCTACTAGCGTGCTAGAAGAGATGGTTGCAACTAGGAAAGCAAGAGAAGAGAAAGCCAACACAAAAGAGGAAAGAGCGGAAAAGAAGGATGAAAGAGATGATGCTATATTGGAAATCCTCGGCAAGCTTGTTAGAAATTATAGAAAAAGAAATATCAGTAACTCTTTTGATCTTACTAAAGTATTTTTGTTACAAAATATGTTTAATAAAAATAGGCTCAATAAACATATGTAGCAGACAGTAAGACTCGAGTTCGCAGGTAATTGACCAAAAAAAAGGGTTGAAACAGTGCGCGAATACTGATTTTTTTTTTTTTTTCTACATCTATACGACGAATACGCGAGAAAAGTAGAGCTTTACCAAAACGCGGCTAAGGTCTCGGTTTTGCGCTGACAGTTTTTCCGAAGTTTTGACGGAACATGAACATGGAATTTTCTCCTCGAAGGAGTTGGAGAGACACAGATCTCTATCTGTTCTTGATAATTTCTACTTTTGGATCAAGCTGATATTCTATGGATGAGCGGTTTCCAGATGCCTCTGCTCGCTCGTGGTAATAATATAATCTTCCCGTCCGTACTACCTTTGGCTTTACTTAGAGACGGTCTCTAAATGAGACTTACAAAGGGAATCTGTGTGTCCAAAATGGTTAGAGTGGCTTACTTTTCGATTGATGTTTGCTTAAATGATGGTTGTGAACGCACCTTCTATTTTTACTTGAATAATTTGAACGATCTAGGCTGACTAGGCTATCTAATGGATTTGTTTTATGGAGGTTGATCACAAATGCATCGCTAGGTGCCTCTGTTGAGAAAACTTGCCATTCAAACTCTTGACTTCAGGAAGAAATAGAGGAAATTAGCTAATTCTGTTGTTCCATTGAAATTTGGACGTTAGCCAAGCACAACGTTGTGATTAACTTATAGTTTGTTTGAAAGTTATAGTGAAATATAAATTGATGTTATTGTTTCTTCACCGATGGCAGTTTCCAACCTCCATAATGAGGTCGTAAAGTTTAACAAAAACTGCAGATATCTGAGGAGGATTCTCAAAGATACCTTATTTTATTTGGATGAGATCAACAAGGAGCACTTTTTCAACAAAGGTTAGCTCTTTTTAGAGGCATTAGAGGAGGGTTTTTGTGATCTGGAAAGCCAACTGATAGACAAAAATGCTCCTCAGCCAGGATTTGAACCCAGGACCCTCTGCTTACAAGGCAGTCGCTCTACCCTGGCTCAGGGTTGCCACGGGTGGGGATTTATCCCGGAATTCCGGTTTTTATTTTTGTGATGGGGATTCGATGGGGATTCAGGGATTTCCGGGATTTTGTTCCAGGATTCCGAGATTTTCGTGTTGATTTCGAGATTACTGTCCCGTTGTAATGTGCAGATAAAAAGTAATACAATTGTAATATTATCTTTCGGAATCTCAAAAAACAATTAATTCGAGTAACACACCGAGATTTTTTTCTCTACACATACCTCCAAGACGGATCCTTTTTATCTACTTTTTGCGATCCCAAAACTGTAGTGGTAGTAGTGGTACCTTCGACGTCGTCTTGTTTGTCCGTCTGTTAGTACGAGAACTCTCGACGGAGTTAAGCTTTTGTTCAACTTTGGTATAGGGATTCTTTGGGTCAAAGTACAGGTTACGGGGCTACGGTGCCCATCTAGGAACTTTGTATGCCCATCTAGGAACTTTATAAAGTTCCTAGATGGGCACCGTAGCCCCGTATTTAGGGATTGGGGTTCAAACTATGGGGCGAATATCTTTTTAAATGCTAATGAAATAGTCGATTTAGGGGTAAGCAAGGAGACATGCTGAATCCGTTTTTGAATTCTATTTTCTTGCCGGACAGTTTTTTCACCTGAAATTCTGGAAAAGTAAAAGTTTTTCGGAGGTCAATTAAAGATTCGATATTAGGGTAAAAATATGCACCAAACCCATATCTGAAGTTTATTTTCTTCTTGGACAAGAAATCCATCCGGAATCCGGCAAAAAATAAAAAATTTGGTTGAAAAGAAAGAGAATTCTCAAGTCTATCAGATTTTGTTTAGGATCTGAATCCGTAAATGTTCTTATATTTCTCAGTGGATCGGTAGTTGTACCGTAGTTAGGAAGAAGCGGCATAAAAACACATAAAACTTATCAGTAAAACTGATTAGGAGGTTGATAAACTGGAAACAGACACAATGAGAGAAATACCATACTTGTCCAGACTGTCCTTGGATGGACAGTCTGGCTAGAATCGTCTGGGGAAGTGTACGGATGAACCTATAATTTATCAAATGTTCTTTTAACTAACCTATCTCGAAAGGAGTCGGTCCATTACATTACACCTTTACGGGTTCTGGAAATCTCTCAGACCCGATTGTCTTTATCAGGAAGTCCAAAAAGTATTCCCCTTTTGGGTCCCATCGAAAGCTGTGCTCTTATTATCTACGATCGCATACTTTATGTTTCGCTGGATGCCCTACTCCCTGCTATAGAGGACGAAAGTACCCATCAGGGGGCAGCAGAGACTAAAATTCCCGACATCAACCCCCCGTGGGGTTGTCCCTTTTTCAGCAAATGTCCAAATTTAAATTGGGTGGTCTTTTGCCAGAATCAAAAGGTCCAAATTTAAATTGGGTGGTGTTTTGGCCAGAATCAAAAAGTCCGGATTAAAATTGGGTGGTCTTTTGGCCAGAATCAAAAAGTCCAAATTTAAATTGGGTGGTCTTTTGTGAGAATAAAGGGTTTTAGCTTAAATTAAACAACATTTTAGCCGATATGGCCTAATCTTAGTGATATTTCAACCAAAGTACCTTAAATAAAGTGGTATTTTAGCCAAGATTTATCAACAGCGATATGCTGATCACTTTTCCGTCGGTCGGTCGGTCGGTTATTCCGGCGTTTGCGAGTTAGGGTACTTCCAGATATGCTAGGACGATCAAACTTGGCATGCGTATTGCGTATTAGGGAACCCACCAAACTAAGTTGGAAATAGTCACTTGCCCGATCCGACCATCGTGGGGGAAGGGAGGGGAGCCGGAATTTAATTTGATATTTGGAAAAACGTCATGCCTCTGATGTCCCATTTCAAGTCCGGACCGAATCCGATGAATGTGGGGGGGGGGGGCAGGATTCAGGTGATCGCAAGTTAAGGTACTTGACATGATTGGCTTGGAAATAGTCGGTTCCCTGACCCGACCATCGTGGGGGGGGAGTGGAGGGAGGGAGAATCCTGATTCTTGAGGTATCTGTAACTTTTGAACGGGTGATCGGATCTTAACGAAACTTGATATTTGGAAAGATCTCATGTCTCAAATGCCCTATTTGAAGTGCGGATGTAACCTGATGAATGTTGGGGGGGGGGGAGGTGGAGGGGAGAGCTGGAAATCTTGTCACACGCTTAGAGTGGAGCGATCGGGATGAAACTTGGTTGGAAGAACAAGCACAAGCCCTAGATACATCAGTGACAGAACCGGACCGGGTTCGAGCACTGTGGGGGCAGTTGGAAGGGGGTCCGGAATTCTGGTGATCGTAAATTAAGGTACTTCCAGATGTGCTAGGATGACGAAACTTCTTCATTCACATCCCAGTACAAGAACTTGAATACATGCTAATAAGCTTGCAAGTACCATATGAACTTATAGCTACTGTTTTCCTAATAATTCTGCCTTTTGAATATACTCCATCCCCCCACTGAAGACCGGCGTTGCATTTCAAGGTCAGTTACGAAGAACTCAGGATTCACTGTCTGTCTCATTGGACGTTGAAACCTTGGACCCGAAAACGAATGAAGTTAGATGGCCAGCTTGGCTTCAAACTTTGTGAACCTTCCAAAAACATGACGTATAGCCTCGTTAGTCAAGAAACGTCGACTGACCTCGTCTGGGTAATTTGCACCTTAGAGACGAAGTGAAGAAGGCTTTGCTCGCATGCCCGGATGGAAGAAACTGCGGACAAACATCTTGCCCGCGCAGGCAAATGTAGCACCCCTGAGCACGCCAAAAACAAGCTCGAGCACATCGAAGGTTTCCACCGGCACGGAAGCAGGTGAAATCACTCCTAGCTTCAACTCCTGATGCCCTCTACGAAAGAGCAAAATTCGTTGCAATCCTTGGTTCGTCAACTGCTTTCGCTAGGGAGACTTGCACGGCTTGTGACCTCATACTAGGATATAAGTGAGTGAGTACGCAATTCACACCTGGGTATGGAAGACAAAATATGATTTGAGACTTGCACGGCTTGTGACCGTGACCATAAGTGAGTGAGTACGCAATTCACACCTGGGTATGGAAGACAAAATATGATTTGAAAATGGGTAATTCAATTGTGTTTCAACGAATTAGGTAACACCAAATTCAATATTTAGGAGCACGTTAAGTAACATCAAGCAAGAATCACGGTAAGACCAACCAACGGGCCAGTCACAGAAGCATCGATAAACTTTATAATCCATCTAAATGAGAGCAAGTGCACTGGAGTGGCTTGACCGGAAACGTAGATGTGTCAATCAGAATATTAAATGATATTACTATCCACCTATACCAACTCAAACATACAGTCAAGCATCTGTCTGTTTGTAGGGAGTGAAATCCGATCTGGCTTGGTTTAAAGGATGATTTTATTTTACACCAGGAATCTTCCGTCACGAAGACCACAAAAAGTAAAAGCAAAACAGTATTTAAAGGCAACTTTGGCAGAATAAAAGCACTTATGATAGATAGAACGTGAAAGTTCACATGAAATAGCTCCGACTATTAAAGCACATATGTTCCGCCGATCACTTTACGTTAGGACCACACTGGTATGCATCAATAAGATTCCTTACTTAGGCAACTAAACATTCGCGAGACATCGATGAGTGCGATCGGGTATCCAAGGTCATGGTCACTGGTGCTGAAATCTGTAGCATGGTCCATGACCAAGGTCGACCCACCGTCAAAAGATGAAGGAGATGCTTCTATTCTTCTTCAGACATTGCCAAAACTACCTCTCTGTTCTTGGACATCCTGCTCTACGAGACTGGCTTTAAATACAGGTGTATGGTCTGTGATTTATCTGAAGTCTATAGGAGTGCACAGGATCTTAGCACTGTATGTTCTGTCAACGGTCTCCCCTCTTTGTTACTTAGAAGCTTGAAAGATTGTGTCACCATATATGTGTTGCACACCTGACTCTCTGTCATGAAAAGCACTATCATATTGCAGCCCTTTGCAGTCTATATGCTCGAAAGAGACGAACACGAAATATCTCTAACACACGAAATATCTCCAACACACTTTCTTGTGACTCAGCCTTCCATAACCAACCTCGAACTCCTGGCTTCCCAGAAGGAACGAAAAAGTGGTGATGGTATCTGGAAGCTGAGTATAATTCCTTTGCACACCTGTTTCATAGACTGATTGCACTTAATACTCCACCTCTGCCTTTTTTACACTATAAGCAGACTTGACATTCTTAAGCATTGGAACTTGACTCCTGGTCAGGTGCTCTTATTGGCGCTGGGCCTAAAGGTCCAATGAATAACGAACAGTGCACGGGATTCACCTACTCCTTCTTGCTGACAAGGCAGAGCTTCCATATGTAGATCCTTTAGGGGAAAATATTACATTTGGACTTCAATCTGCATTGGTTGATGATTGAATGGGCGTCCCCTATTCCTTCATGCAGACACTTTAAGAGCTTCTATATATTCCACATGATTTTAAATTTTTCAACTTGGACTTTCTTTCTTAGTCACACTATCTGATAGCCTACTTCTGTATCCATCGCTGAGTTACCGATGATGCTAGTCCAGGCGGTACTATTTCTTGATCACTGACTATGCCCTGGAAAGAACATAAGGTTAGACCCAAATAGCCAACTTCAGAAGATAATAAACTTATGCTGCTGTATGGTTTTAGAAGTATTTTTATGGTGACAACCTACTCTTCACCTATCAAGCTAATATATGGACTCTTTCTTCTTAATAGCTTCAAGGTATAAACTACTTTTATTCTGACATGACAATAACTACATGCTTGGCTAGGAAGTAGGTATATTAGCATCATCCTCTCCTTAAACTCAGAAGTAAGAATTGCTAAGTTCACAAACTCTTTTCTGTTTGTCTGACATTGTGAGCTGCATTGCCTTTTCTCGTGATGCTTATATTTTGCCATCTGTAAATCTCTTTCTGGTAAAAAAAAGTGCAATTCTTTCAGGATTTTTGGAAAGTCCTAAGTGTATAAGACAATGTTTTGTCATTCTGGACGAGCAGCTTGAGAGATTTGAAGAGTCTCTCATTCATAACTAGATAAGATAGTGCCAGATTGCCTAGGTTTGGGCTGCAGGTAGTTGGCAGACAAGTACCAGAAATATTCCCAGTGGATGTAACAATTTCACACATTACTGACTAAAATAAAAATTCTCACACAACTGTGGATTCGACAAACTGACAAAAGCTATGTTAATTGTTGCAGATCTTGATCTGCAAACCTATCAAGCTATCTTATGGACTCTTTCTTCTTAACAGCTTCCAAGTGCTTTTATGGTGACTGAATGGTCATTTCCTTAGGAATACATATTGTTTCGTTTTTTTCATGCTAAAACTACAGCGAATCTCCTCTAGCCTAGTGTACAGGCTTATGATGACAAATGGGCAGAAGTCAAGCTTTAATTCCTTTGCTTTACCAAGCTCGAATGAAGCAAGTGAACTTTAAGTACAGGAGCCAAGCCAGTCAGACACAAATCCTCATTTTGTATGGCATGGTGTCCCAACCTCTAGGCGTGCCCTAACGTATGGGCATTGTGCTCATACGTTGGGAGTACCATGCCCTGCAGGAATGGCCCGATACCCCATGAAAATCTGTTGAATTGAAAATCTGAAATGGAAATTAGCTATTCAAAAAGGGGGTTCCATGGCATTGCTGCAGGACATGGTGCCCCAACATACGAGCACCATGCCCGTGCATTGGGGCATGTGCTCAGACGTTGGGACACTATTCCCAAGAACTCAGTATTTCAGTAGCCTGAAATTATAAGAATTAAGGCATACTGATATTAAAATTTCTCCATTAATTTTTCTTTTCGAGACATTCTAAAAACTTCCAGATTAGGGGAGGGGAAAATGGAAGTTGGACCTGTGACAGCCTGTTGCTACTGGGATGCATTCAGATTACTGCACCTTTGGATAACTATTACTGCTCTCATACTTCCTGTCATCCTGCCTGCACTATAAAAAACTGTGCATGCTTGATGCTTTGCCAGATTATCTTGTTGTAAATCTACATGAGAGGTACCAAACCTCAAACATTTACAACCTCAAACTTGTGCCTAAAAATAATAAGAGGAAAGACAGGTGCAGTCTTAACTGTCAAGAAAGACACCATGAATGACCTAGGATAAATTTAGGACTGTGCGGAAGTTTGCTTGTAGTATTTTCAGGTCAAGTTCGAGGCTGTAGAAATTCTAGGTCGGGTACCACCCATATAGGCTAGTCCTAGCTCAACTTAGGGAATCCTTAGCCTAGTCAAGTTTCCTCACTATACACATAAATCCTAAGTGATACAGTACCTTCACTCTTCTTTAATATCTGTATCTGTACGTAAATGTCATCTTTGAGTGATTCGCACACCTTTTGAGGATTTCAAATTCTGACGGGATTCTTTCCTGAAATCCCTAAAGAAACAATACTAAGACCAGCGGAATCTTCAAAAACAAATGTTGGAAAAACATGTAAATGACTTTTTCTCTCTTTATTTGTACTTGATAAGCAAAAAATTCTGCAATAAAAAATGTAACATCCTTTTTCTATTTATTTTGGGGTGGTCTCCGTTTGCTCACGAATATTGCCAAATTTTAATTGGGTGGTTAATTTCAGAAAAAATAATGTCCAAATTAAAATTGGGTGGTCTTTTTACAAAATTGCAATGTCCAAATTTAAATTGGGTGGTGGGTACCCCCCTCCCCGAAAAGTGCCATTTCCGAGGCTACATGTCAGAAATTTGAGTCTCTGCTGCCCCCTGGTACCCATTGATATAAATAAAACAGCAAAATGATGACGTCAAATGTTGTCCACTGGGCAAGTGAAACACTAGTATTGACGTGTGCGACGAAGCAGCCAAGTAAAACGCGCCTCAAATGTATGAAATGCAAGATAGACCGACTTTCATGCAAGAAATGAGCAGTAATAGCCAGTGTAGCAGTATGTTAACGCTCTGGTCTTGCTAGTTTGTGCCCTATACAAATGCGAGAACGTCAGAAAGTACAAATAACAGAAGTGGGGATTTTTGTCCCCATTCCGGGATTTTTTATCACCAAATTTGGGGATTTTATTTTTGACTCGGTGGCAACCCTGCTACCATCTGAGCTACTGAGGGGCTTGCAAACAGAGTTATCAGATCACTACAATAGTCTGGTAGAAGTGGGACATAGAAACAGTGATCCCCCCCAAAGGCAAATTCATCCAACCAGTTCATATCCCCGTGTCACGGAAATTATTAATAATACAAAGATGGCACTTTATATAAGGCAGACATAAGGGACTTGTACCGTGACCAATAAACCAGTCTAGTACACTAGCTACATTTCAGGCATGGTGCTCAAACGTCTAGCACCATGCCTGGGTGCTAGACGTTCAGGAACTGTACCTTGGATTTCATGTATGGTGCATGGATTTCAGTATACAGTGCATACAGAAAAAACACAGTTTCTGTCATCACAACTGAGCACCGGCTCGGACAGGGCTGAAATTACTACTATGAATTAGAGAAATCAAAGACAATCCTTTACATATATTTCACAACAAAAACAAAAGGGCTCAAATGATGATGGAGATGAAAAACCTGACAGCACCCTATCTATTTTTCATGTATTTTCCCTATCTATTCCCCAAGAGCCAATATTCTGGTTGGCTGCTAGGTAGAAAAAGCTGAGGCACAGGACATTTTGCATGCAAAAGCCTTGACTATGTAGAAAAGGAAATGAGGTTTTTCACATCTGTCATCAGCCGAGCCCTTTTGTTTTTATTGTGAAAAATATATAAAAGATTGTCTTTGATTTCTCTAATTAGTGGTTGTAATTTCGGCCCTGTCCGAGCTAGTGCTCAGTTGTCATGACAGAAACTATGTTTTAGATGTATGCACTGTATACTGAAATCCAAGCACCATACATGAAATCCAAGGTACAGTGCTTGAGCGTCTAGCACCCAGGCATGGTGCTAGACGTTTGAGCACCGTGCCTGAAAAGGGGCTAGTGTACTAGACTGCCAATAAACCATAAACATTTTTCAAATCTAAGTTTGAAGTCTAGGACTCCATTGTCTCAGCCATGTAGACACAGCGTAGACATACCAGGACCCACAAGACGGGGTCTCATGGTGAAAACCAAATATGTAATTTTAATGGGGAAGACGCCCTTTTAAGGCCAATCTTCCCCATTGAAAGGGCGTCTTCCCCATTAAAGTTACAATATGGTTTTATTTGGTTTTCACCATGAGACCCCGTCTTGTGGGTCCTGGTATGTCTACGTGGCTCAGACATTGGAGTCCTAGACTTCTAAATTAAATTTGAAAAATGTTTATGGTTTACTGGTCACTGTAAAAGTCCCTTGTGTAAAGTGTCATCTTTGTATTGCAGTCTTAAGTAGGTCTCAACCAGTCCCAACTGTCAAGAATCAAAACCTTTATGAACTAGGATCTATCTAGGACTGCATAGAAATTTCCATAGTAGAAATGTTAGGAGTTGATAGTTAGGAAAATTGATAGTTTCATGTATAATTTATGATAATCTTGCAAAATTTTTTTTACCATGATGATAGTTTGAAAGAGTATAGATTGCCTAGGCTTTGTTTTTCAGTACGCCAGATTGTAATCGTTTTTATTGTACTTTTCCAGATCAGTGCCAGCAATTAGGAGTGTCAAACACAGAGCTCAGAGACATTAAGAGTGTTCTTGATCGGCCACCAGCATTCTTTGTATTTGGTCAGTCCAGGATTGCAAAAGCATATGTTGTAAACGAAATCCTTGGAAGACAGTTGTTCGAGCTTTCTTTGTCCTCCCATGAGGCTGTTACCCAAGTGAAGATCCTTGTAATCAAGCAGGATCACAAATCGACTTCAGGGAGCTGTGATGAGCTGTCAAACACACCCATAACCTGGGAAGAGCTTCTGATTGAAGGAAACATTGAGGTGAGTTGAAAAAGTTCTGTCACTATGACAGCATTCGCAGCTGGGTCTCCTCCTCAAGCTTTGGTTCGTAGCTTCTTTCAGACTGAAACAGTTTGAGTTCGATAATGTCGAACACATATACTCTATTACTAGAACTACAAGAATTCGAAATACGAGATATTAGAATGTGAGCCACATCAGTATTCAGGCTTTTCGTGAAACCGATTTGATTCAAACTTTGATTAGAGCGGCTAAAATACGGAAGGAGTGTTGATTCAAAAAGTTTACTTTACTCATTTGACACGCATAGTCTAGTCATGGGACGGAAAGATTTACAATCACACGGGTTACGTCCTTTCTTTAGTATTTTTAAAAAATATGCAATTCTGATGCAATTATCTGTATTTAATGTTTTAACTTTAAGGACAAAGATGTTACCATCACTAAGGAAATACTGCTGGCTCATCCTCTTTTCCGTGATGATGTGAAGATGTATGTCATTCCGGAGTTGAATGGTAAAAACAGTAACGCAGTTCTGGAGCTTGTCAGGAACTCTTCACCGATATTCATTTATACTGCCAAAGCACCGATGCTCCAGGACCCTGTAAGTTTTTCAGGAAATTTGTTTCATGCCTAAAAAACTATTGTCTCTGATTGTAGTGCTGGTGTTGAAGAGTTCTTTTGTTTGCCTTGTAACCCGTCCCTGAAATTGTCCAGGGGTTTAGTTGCAGTTTCTCTTTTACTATAGTGACAAATAACCGCCTTCCTAGAAGACTTGACATACTTTTCCCGACGACCGGGGACTTCGTCCTCAGATGACAGTCAGCAGCTAGGGCTAAGCCCTTTTCTGGGGCATTAAAGGACCCTCGCAATATTTACTCTTCAACTTACAGTATTTGAAAATATTTGAATACTTTAAAACTAGGCTCTCCTTTCAACAGATAACCCACAGTTTTGGCCGTTTTAAGCCATTTCCGGGACCCGTTGACTTATAGCGAAAACAGGGAAACAATTTACATAACCGGTTTTTGTGATGGAAAAAATTCTCGCAGATAACCGTCGACAGCGTGATACACATCGAAGGTAGCAAAACACGGCAAGTGAGAAAATCAGCGTGGTTCTGTTAAAGTAGGTTGCGTTATTATCATATGTAAGGCAGGTCCTTTAAGAATTGAGTTATAATACTAACGAATACAATATGGAAAGGTTTTCTCGGCTTCCCTTCAGCAAATCCTTAGCCCATGTTAGTTGCTGGACCTGAACTGGCCGAATCCGTTGGCAAAGTAAAATAATCTATAATGGTGTTTTGATCGCCGATGAAATTGCACCAGTAGACGAAGCGAGTTTGTCGATTCGTGCTTATTTACTGTTTTCGATAGCCGATAGCCTTTGGCGTTTGCCGTTGTTTTTGAGTGCGCAAAAACGGGATTTTGTTTTGCTGGCAGTGTACTTCTGTTATAACATAATTACACATTGGATATATCTACTCACATTGGACTTGCTGTTCTCATAACGCAGAACATAAAGAACATAATCCTCATTTCCCTCCATTTTTGAAAGAAACACCAAACCGTCAAACGAAATCCCAACGTTTACGGCAAACGGCGAGTCTTTGGCCGATCGGCGATGGACAGGTATTTAGGCGATAGACGTTAGCCGATCAGAACAAAAACAGAAATCATGATATACAGCTACGGCAATCGGCTTCCGGCGAACGTCAAAAACGAAAAACGCTATCGCCGAACTAATAGGCGATCAAAAACGCCAGTTTATGTTTGGTTACTTCAAGGAACATGAAGAACTGCGAGAGATGCGGCGGTTGTTTAGCCAGATTCCTGTGTTCCTTGTGAGCTCCATCTGGTTTCCCTGTGAACTTGCTGAGTCTGATCAGGACCAATGGGTGCAGAATTTCGATTGGTAAGTTCTAGTGGCCTAGAAGTTATTAGGGACGATTCTGAAAAGAAGTCCATTCCATTCGTTCACACTTCTATACTATTTCGTTCTGGTGTCACTCATGCTCTGCGAAAGAAGGAGATTAAAAAGATGAGATCATGTTATTTTAAATATGCAAAGTACCTGCTCCACTTGTCGCAATTATGTCATAAACATACATTGACGGAGAAGTTCAAAATTCAAGATGCAAGTATTACCCTTTTGGATGTTTTCTTCATCGCTATAAAAAAATCATTGACAACAGAGCCCAATCAGCGCATGACCTTCTCCACTGCTTCCTGGCCCAAGATTTAAAGTTAGTGTTTAAAATTAGTTTTTCTGTGTCTTTATGTGTTTTATTTATTTTCTTTCATTTACTCCACTTTTGCGAAATGGCGGGCTATAAATCAACTATTTACTTACCTAATTCCAGAGCTATCTTGTAGGCTAGAGAATTATATTCAACGGCAGTACAATCTTCGGGGCGTATATTCCCCTTCACCCAGTTTTCATATTCAGATGCCGGGTCAGTGCACATGCGAGGATTTTCACTTGCATTCGAGATTTTCCGATGCTTTTTGTCGGCGTGAAGGGATCCCAGAAGAGGAGAAATGGTGAGAATGAGAACCTCTCCTTATTTGGTTGATGGGTTCACTGTCAAGAAGCAGAGCATACATCCTAGACGTCACCCCTGATTACGATAAACCATATATTTAACTGAAAGAAGTTTGAGCCAGCCAGTCTCGTGAAGTCTAGATTTGTGTCTTCTAGGCCATGCGGACGTCTCGCTCAAGAATACGTGGATCTTAGACGGCGGTCTAACACAGGGTCTGACAGAAACCGAACTGTTCGGTTTTCCCCTATGGATTACCTGCTGGTCAAGCAAGTTACTGATCTAGGTAAACGTCTTGTATGTTATTTGAGGTCAAGGTCAACTAGTTACATTTCGCGGATGGGTTGGTTTTCGAGGGACATATTTTACTTTATTGGTTTGGCTTAGCATTGTCAGATTCATTTTTGAAGTTTGTTGTTGAAAGCCAAAGTTAATCAGTGCTCAGGCCTACATATTTTCAACTTAGGCTCGTCGGCCGGCCTTAAGTTGGTTCTGACAAAAACAGTTTTCACGTCGCCAGTTCAAGAGCTGAGGGCGCAAAGGTGAAACTCGCCGTTTTGACAAATTGAGTTAATCGGTGTAACACAAATTTGTGCGCTCTTTGTGCCTGCGCGATCCAAAATGCACCTGATCACTCCCTTGTGAGATACTCAGTCGACAAAGGCGATAATTAGCTTTTGATACACTGACTTTCCAAACTTTAAACGCAATTATCTCGAAACTAGCAAAAAGCGACCTATCACCTTTGTGCGCTCAGCTCTTCAGTTGTTCGTCGACTGGCGACAAAATCTGCTTGGCGACCCAGTATTGGCGACGCTTACTTTCAGCTTTGATGCTGAAGAATGCAAGAAGAAGAAAAATATGATTTTAATATAAGGTTTGATCTGATGTGGTAAGATTTTATCTGATTTGTTATGTAATTTTAATATCTTTTCTGTCCCCATGAATTTCAGCGGGCCGTTAGGCGAAGATTTGCTTGCTCTCTCAGCCCGTGGCAAACTTCTTGGTTATAGGGCAATTCTTTGGTGACAGTACTGACCGCTCTTCTCCATTTCTTCAATTCCGAAGCTTTGAGTTTTGCACCTTAGGTCCGCCCCGCCATGAATGACTTCAGCTCGTGTACCTGCTTCGAAACTCGTTAGTCTGCATCCCGTAGCCAGACTCAAGGAAAACCGACAAGCCGTTGGAGGTGCTTTACGTTATCTCCTCTTTATTAGGTTATCAGCTGCTTCTTCCCGGAACCCGTCTGCGCCAGGGCTCTTCCGGAAACAATTACAGTCATGTTTGCGTTGGGCTGGACAACCTTCCAAGCCTCAACACCTTCAGTCGACGTCAATTTCAGTCCCGCCTCGTCAAATGCTCCTCTGTTCTGGTCGAGGTAAATGCTCGTGCGTTTATTCGCCTGCTTTTCTGCTTCTTCTGCACGTCAAGCTCCTTACGATCCATCTTGGTCTAGCTTCATCTTTGATTTGCTTTGACAGTCCTCCCTTTATCTATTTTTGTCCATCACTTAAAACACACACACATCTCTTTTATACCTCTTCTTTGTTGAAGTTC
This sequence comes from Branchinecta lynchi, assembly GCA_023053575.1. Classification (NCBI taxonomy): domain Eukaryota; kingdom Metazoa; phylum Arthropoda; class Branchiopoda; order Anostraca; family Branchinectidae; genus Branchinecta; species Branchinecta lynchi. Next base: position 19,146,543 of record JAKZAP010000006.1, read on the forward strand.
AGACTATTGTAAATAACCAATAGTCTCAAGTTCTTGAAAACCATGCAAGAATAGTTCATAAGAGTTTTGCAGTACAAGGTTACAGCGCAATAGCCTCGCATTGATGCGTAGAAGACCCCTTTTGGGGGTCTCATAACGTAAGTGGAGGATCCCTATGACTTCGTAAAAGTTGTCCGTCTGTCAGCACGATAACTCTAGGTCGAGTTCGTAGATGAGCCCTGTTGCCCCATATTTAGGGGTGGGGTTTCAAAGTAAGGGACGAAATTTTTTTTTTTTAAATAGCCAATGAGATAGTCGGCTTAGGGATAAGGAGACATGCTGAATCATATCTGAAACTTATTTTCTCGCCGGAAAAATAGTTTGTCCGGAATCCAGGCTAAACCGGAAAATTTGTTAAAAGTAATAGTCTTATTTGCAGCTGATAAAAAGATAGGTTTAGGGGTAAGAAGACATGTTTAATCCATATATGACAATCATATTCTACCCGGACTAGTAGATCGTCCAGAATCTGGCCAAAATCGGAAATTTGTTAAAAGTAATAGTTTTAATTGAAGTTGATTAAATGTTCGGTTTAGGGGTAAGAAGACAGGTTGAATTTAAATATGACAATCACTTTCTACCCGCACATATAGTTTGTCTTGAATCTGGCCGAAACTGCAGAATTTATAAAAAGTTAAAGTTAATGTGAAGTTAAGGCGACCAGTCAGTTTCTTGTGTGCCCAGTAGAACTAATATTTGACAGAAATTGGAACAAGACCAGAGGTTTCGATGGAATCCCAGATTTAATATTTAATCCAGACAATTGGTTCTTGTAGATATCGTTTTTACTGTTAAAATTTAGAAACAGATTAATGCCTATGGCCATAATCGTCTAAAAAAAGAAAAAAAATAAGATATGGATTAAACATATTTCAACATGTCCTATACGTCATATCTACTTTGACGAAATTTCTGTCTACTTCTGCCAAATTTCCTGTTTCGGACGGATTCTGGAACTACTTGTCAGGCAAGAACGAATTCACTATATCTCCTTACCGTCATATCGAACCTCTAATCAACTTCAGATAAAACTTTTAACTTTCAGCAAATTTTCAGGTTTTGGCCGGATTCCGGACGAACGGATTGACCGGCGAGAAAACAAGCTTCATATATAGATTCAGCATGTCTCCTTACTCTTAGATCGACTATCTCATTGGCTTTTTAAGACTTTTTTAACGTCCGTTAATTTGAAACCCCTCCGCCATTTCTAGATATATAGCAATGGGGCCCGTGTACGAACCTGACGCTGTACTTTTACCCAACGGATCCCCACCCGAAGTTCCATCAAACTATCTCGATCCGCTCGAGAGTTATCGTGTTAACAGACAGACGGACGGACTACAACTTTTCGAAGTCATAGCTATCCCGTCACTTACGTTTTGAGATCTCAAAAACACGAACTAACAAAAGCGATTGGGTGTGGTGTCCCAAGTGCGGTGTCGGGCCTTGTGTCGCCATTAATCAACTTATATTAATGTCATAAGGCTCATGTTGTGAATAATCTACTGACAATCACCGACATCTTTTTTATGGCACTTGCCCTTCGGCCAAGTGCCACATAGTGATCGCAATTTCTGTCGGTCGGTCGTCCGGGTTTTGCGAGTTCGTACACTTCCACGTAAGCTAGCACGATGAAACTAGACAGGCATATCAGGGACCCGGCTAGATTAACTAGGAAACAGTCACCATCTGTGTGGGAGTGGAGGGAGGGGAAATTCGGAAAATCGAGGTATGTATAGCTTTTCAAAGGGTTATCGAACCTTATTGAAACTTGATATTCGGAAAGACCTTGTCGCTGAGATGACTGAGTTCAAATCCGGACCAGATCCCGTGAATTTGAGGGGAATGGGGAGCAACCGGAAATCTTAAGAAACGCTTAGAGTGGAGGGATCGGGATGAAACTTGGGGGGAAGAATAAGCACAAGTCCTAGATACATCGTTGACATAACCGGAATGGATTCGGTCACTGTGGGGGGAGTGGGAGGGGGGGGGGGGGCGAAATTCGGTGATCCCGCTAGTTCTGTACTTCCTGGTGTACTAGGACGATGAAACTTGGTAGGCAAATGAGGGACCCGGACAGACTGACTTGAGCATAGTCGGTTTTCCGATCCGACCTTCGTTGGGAGTGGAGGGATGGGAACCCGGAATCTAGTGGCATACGTAGCGTATACGTATACGTAGCGGGTGATCGGATTTGAATGAAACTTGGGAAGTGGAAAGGGCTATCGTATTAGATGGTCCGTGTCAAGTCCGAACCGGATCCGGTACAGGGGGCACTGGAAATCTCGGGAAACGCTTGGAGTCGAGGGATCGGGATGGAATTTGGTGGGAAGGACAAGCATATGCCGTAGATACGTTCTTGAAAGGACCAAATAGTATCAGGGCTCTTTGGCGGTGGGGGTGGAGGGTTTCCCGAAATTACGGTGATCACGAGCTAGGATACTTCCAGATGGGCTAAGGACGATGAAACTTGGCAGACATATTAGTGACCCGACCAATTGGACCGACACTATGCCCTAGGAGAACTTCCGTTCCTGGATCCTACCAGTTTTCGGTGAGTTAAGGGAAGGTGAATCCCTTCCGTAGGTTGCGAACTGGTGGTCCGATTCGAACGAAACTTTATGGATGATAAGAACTGATGACCTAGATATGCAAAACATATATCCGAACCACATGCGGTCATGTTCGGGGGTGTTGGAGGGGGCGGGGGGTCTGGAAACTTTATGACCTGCAGAAAAAACAAACGAATGGGATGCAAGGATGACAGTACCGAGCTTATGCGGCCTAGATTTCTCATTTGGCGTCCGGACCGAATCCGGCAAGGGTAGGAGGAGGATGAAGTGGGAACAAAAACTCTGCAGATTTGAGTCAGACTTGATGGACGGGAGAGGTGATGTGAGAGATGCGAAGTATATGTGTCCGAGTCGTATTCGGCCACAGTCGGGGGAGTTAGGGGGGGGGGGGGCTGATTTTGTGGCTCGAATAGGGGTCAAACGAGTGGAGCGATTTGAATGAAACTTGGAAACTAGAGAGACCATATGCCCTAGATGACTTATTTGAGGATCCGGACTGGATCCGAGCACGTTGGGGGGGGGGGGGGAGGGATATCCAGTTTCTAGGTCCAAGCCTAGGGGTTTGAAGGGGATATTTTGCAACGTACTCTTCTACTTTTTTTTGTACCACCTACTCGTAACAAGTGCCATATGAGCTCGTACCTCTTGTTCAATCTGTACAGGACAAGAAGACAACCATACGGTTTGTTGGACCCACTTCCGGCCCCTCTCGCACCGCCTAAGACTATTTTTGTTTATTGTTTGCTTAATGTCCAGGTGCATGATCGCTGTCTGCGGCTTTTCGTTTTATCCGCTTTCGATGTCGCACGGAGTATGCAAATCACCCCTCGCCGAATCCAGTTCGCAAAGCGCCAAGAGGCGGAGCTATACAAGAATCTCATGAACCTGACGACGGGAAAGCATGATGAAATCAGGAGCATGATTGTTGATACACTGACGTCTAAGAGGGAGGAATTGATCGAGATGGCGCGGAATCAGAAGTTTCCAGGTAAACTGCCTCGATGAGATTTTTCCAAAGACGTCAAAAGCCAATTTCTTAACACCTGCGATTGACAATCAATGGCCAAAAGTTGACAGTATCATCGTTGGCTGCCAATGCCGGTTGGCACAAAAGACTTGAGCGACCTAGCATGTCCTCTTTCCGATAGGGTAACTGCCTGTCTACTTGCTACCCGTGTGTTCACGACTTCCAGCTATCCATGAACTGTCAGTCAGCGGTATACCATGTGCTTAAAGTGGAGCTTATCTCCCACAGAACATCATTCCACGTCGCTCTTAGACTTACTGTGCTTCACGCACGACTACAAGTTCGCATAGTCTTCTCGGCGCTGACGCCGCCCGGAAAAGTTTTCGCATTGCAAACTCATTAGTTGCGTTTTTGCAGATACCATGGTATCTGTTACCACGCTAACTGGATTTGCAATTAGTCCTTTTTGCAGTTACCGTGGTATCTGATATACGGTTGCTCTGCAAAAACGGCAATTACCGAAATTGCGCTTTTCGAAGTCATCCCAAAAGAAAAACAGATATTCAGTCACATCACTAAGTGCCAAACTTCTTTCCCACTAATTTGACAAAGTTTGATGAAATTGAGATGACTTTTTCTGATACCACGATCGGTCACCACGGTCGGACCGTGGTATCTGAATATCAGATACCACGATAACTAGCCAGATACCACGACAACTGCAAAAACGCCCTTTGACCATGGTATCAGATACCACGATAACTGCAAAAACGACTTTAGACCGTGGTATCAGATACCATGGTATCTGCGAAAACGCAACCATTGCTGTCCCTTGTGGGTTGTACAAGAAAGAGATCCATTGAAAAAAGAATTCTGACCAGAACATTTGTGTCTCTGCTGTTGGCCTATCAATCGTTTTTGCGAAGCCGACAAGAAGCACCCAGAGATCGGGCTTCGAATGTGTTCGTTAGCTATTGAAAAAAAGGTAATAAACCAGGTTGTTCAGAGCAAAGCCAAAGTATAAATTCACCTCAGGTCTCCCTCCAACCTTGACACGAGATTGAAACCTGCTTTTTCCCTTTTGGTTGCGGAGGTCGCTCAGTATGGTTGAGCATATGTATGTATGTATTGTACATGGAAAGCCTAACGGGCTATAGCACAACAAAATACTATGCAAATCAAATACTAACTACATATTCAACACACTTTCTGAAGACAAACAAATCTCAGGTGCCCCTCCACCCCCAATTTCGCTTCCCGGGTTTTTGCTCACCCAGTTTGATCTGATAGGTGTTGACGACTCCGAAGACAGTGGGTTCGAAGAAGGTCATCATATGAGCAGCCAGGACGTGGAGAAGCACACAGATATTATTCAGGAACTGGTCATCGGCGCCTTGAACAAAGCGGTTGCTTCACAGCTCGTCAATTCAATCGACCTTTTTCGAAAGTCGGTGATCGGGACGCTACAACGGTGTGTTGAAGCGCTCGAGGAAGAAGACGAAGAAGATGATCATCGGGCACTAGACTCCTTAAAGCAGGTGGGTGAGTTTGTAGTTGCCGTTTTCGTATTTTCTGTAGCTAACAGTATTACTCGTTAGAAATGCCGAGAATACCTAAGATACCTGAGAATTTTCAACTCCCGTTGACCGTAATTCGCTATGCCACCTCGCGACACGAGGTGTGATTGGCTTTTTCTCGCGCTTCTCAAACGTCCTCAAGCTTCCGTGTTTTCGCGGTGGTTTTCGCTCTCGAGAGGCATAGATAAGATAAGATAAGATTTAACTGAACAAAAAAGCCAAAAGGCCATGGGAACAAAATCCAACGGCGCAGTTAGCCTATATACCAGCTGCCGCGTGCACTTAGGCTTTTCATTTGAAGTTACTATCTCTCCAGAACGAACCATCTTCTGCTCTTTTGGTGACTGTCTGTAGAAGGTATCTCCCTGTAATAGAGTTGCTTTGGTCATCATTCGTTGCCTTGAGGGTAGCGTGGCGCAACCGTTAAACGTTGGAGGCTTGGTCCGGTTGATTCTAGGGAATAGGAAGGGATTTATTTGCGGAATTATTTTACGACACAAATCGGATGTGTAATCGGATTCAGTGTTCCAGATCTTCTTCCAAGTTAGTTTCTTCTGTGTTCTGCGACATGCTCGGCCCGAAAAAACAAACTTAGTTAATTCGATACCAATACGATACAAGACGAGATTGTAAACTAGGATTTTTAAGTCTGATTTTCACCCAGTCCTTTATTTCGACCTTCCCTGTGTTTGTTCCGACTGCCATCTCACGGGTAGAAAAATTCACAAGGCAGACCACGGACGAGATGAGAAGATGGTATACGTTCCCGGATGCTATAGTGGGCGGCATTGACCTCGTGAACGCCTCTTCAATACCGTTGGAAATAGCCTTTTGGCGACCAACGACTAAGCCTCCTTGTTCCCTTAGTGCTAGCGACTGCCTAGTGATTTTCTTGAAGTTGAGCTTGATTGACAATATTCATAGATACTCAACGCAGCCTATCAAGTTCAACTGAGCCTCCGTGCCTCGACGTCTTTTGTTCAGACTGTCTTCGAACAGCTGATCCAGCTCATCGCCCAGATCGTTTTACCGTGGAATGCGCCACCGAAGCCAGACCGAGAGTGGCGGGCAGGGGTTGCAGCTGACACGTTGGACTCGCTGAATCCGACCCGAATGGCCAAAGTCATTTGTGATCAGGTACAGTTAAGCAAATATTTGTTTCGTCGGGCTTTATCAGAGGCTTTACAGTGAAGTACAGGAATGTTTCAGTTTGTCATTGGACTCTTGGTTGAAAACAGATTTTTTTTCTTTCGCTACTATTCCTCATTTTTTGTATTTGTATGGCTAGGTCTGTGTGCTTGTCATCCACTGGGAAGTAGGGGGACTTCGAGAAGCTTGCGTTTGAGAGGAACTCGTAAAAGCGAGAACCTACCTTGCCTTCGGGTTTTGTTCAAGACTTCTCTGCTGCTATTTGGTTTTTACTTTTAACTTGGTTTCCGATCCAACAGTTTCTGTTTTTGTATTACTTAATTTTGACTTTGTGTAAATAAACAACCGTGGCTGTAATAGCATAATTACCCCTTAGACATCTAACACGTGCTTAACGTGTGTTGTTTTATTTCGAAAACTTCACAGCGTGTTTTCTCATTTACTGATCTGAGATCTTGGAACTGAATCTAAACAGACAACTGACAAAAGACCAAGAACAAATAAGCACCATCCTTATCTCTGTAATACGACCATGCGGAGTCGAATACGACCATGATATACGACTCTGTACCCTGCCCGATGCAAACGAGCGGAGGGTGGGAGCTGCGCGGAACATTACAATTCCTGTTCAGCGTTTCCAAGCGAACTAGTTTCTGTTAATCCCCCTATGCCTCACCGTCAGCACTTGAATTAGACATGGTAAAGTAGATCCACAGGTTAGTGAGTGGAAAATCTATCATCTGCGTCCCAGGTAATGGAGCTTTTGCATATGTCTCAGCAGCAGAAAGTGAAAGTGACCCACTACCCTATGGATTCGACCTTTTAGTATGTCTACACAAGTGCTGGTGATGAGGCAATGGGGGACTAACATAAACTAGTCCACTTGGAGCGCTGAGCTGTAATAAGGCCAATTCGTTACCTCTACAAACAGCTATGTAAAGACCCTAAAAAGAAATTTCCAAAGTGAAAGCCGATTGGTTGTCTAGACGCGCTGCTGAGCGGGTCAGCGCTCCTCCTGCGCTAATTTCTCTGGTATGCGCAACGGCGAAGAGGGAAGTAGGCAAGAAGCAACTGAGAGCTGAGCAAACACCTCTAGCTCAGCTTGGTTTTGTCAGGTTATCCTAGTCGCAGCATGGGACCAATGACGGAGGTTCTATTGGCTTATTTGTTCTTGCAAAATCCCAAGTTAAAAGTTAGTGTTTGCCTCGTTTTCAAAACAGAACACGGCAAAAATCATCTGAGGGTTGTCGGCTCTATCCCCCTGTCGAAGGGCCTCTTCTCATTAGTTGCCAAACTAACCTTTTGCAATTAATCCAAACCAGTCAGAAGTGGTATGTTTTTGCCAAGCAGGAAGAAAAGGTTAAGGCTGGTAGAGTGGAGAAGATTGGGGTCTCTAAGTAGCTCTGAGTACCGAGATATCGCTTAGCTGTCATACTTGTTTGAAGCGTCCATTACCTAAACGGCTTTCTTGACCTAGTTGTGCGAAAGGCTCCGAGAATCCCATGAAGCTTTTCAACAGTCGATGAGGCAACTTGAGCTGCGGCACAGCGGACGGCTGGAGAAGTATGAAGAGATCGGTCAAAGAATGCGAAGGTACCATGCTCCGAGACTGGCAAGGCTTTCCTTGGAGGTTGTGTCGCTACGAGATGCGGTCAGCTATGGTGAGTGGCCACAAATTTTCGTACGCTCACTCATATAATGACAGTTGTAACCTATGCCGAGATGAATACTCCTTGAGCCCAAGTAGACTAGGAAACATCTATTCAAACAGTGAATACGTTCCTTCCCCAGCGTTCTCCCGGAAGTTCGACAGCCTGACGAGGACCCTCGCCAAGAAGGGCCGAAATATTGCTGCCAAAGCATCGTAGCTGACATAACCGTTTCGCGCATTGTTTGAGTATCTGTGCCAAGAGTTAAGCCGCTTTCACATTGACGCGTCGTTGCGATTTTCACACCTGCGCAAGAAGTTTTCGCACTAGATGCTCATTTATATTTTCCGTTCTCGGTGTCTTCTGCTGAATTTCAATTTCTTTCACTAGCAAGTTTTTCTTCATCATCAGCATATTTTTTTTTTTTTTTTTTCAAAAACTTCCATTTTCCACTGAAAAGTCTGATGCGTACGCGTCGACGCAAGGTAAGAATAGAACTTAGTTCTGTTCTTGCGTTGCGTTTTATTTGTCTGCGTAAGCTCTGCGTTGCATCGACAGAAGCACGACGCAGAGGTTGCGTAGCTTAGTGTGAAAGGCTCAACGCGTCAATGTGAGAGCGGCTTTAGGGATTTTTGACCAACTGGCACAGACCAACTCCCTCCACACTCCGATGATTTGCGTCAGTGTGGTATGTTTGACCTTCGACAACATTCCCTTGTTGGCGTAGTGATACTACGCATGCTGGATGAAATTCGTTCGGCATCCCCGTGTTTCGTTTCGGTTAGTACAGAAGGAGGAGCAATAAATTTCTCTATTCAACACAGTTTGGAATCGGCATAGAAAATGGACATGGAAAAATTCGTACGTCTTCTTATTGAACAGTAAATAAGATATAGTACACCAAATCATTTTCTGATAAGGAATGTGAATGATGTTCGTCCGCGAACTTTTCTCTCTCCTGCAGTCATGGAACTCACAGATGGCCGTTCGGTTCTTTGAAAGTTTCTTAACGCAACCCTCGGAACCTGAACTCGTACCTAATCGTAGTCTCTGTTCCTTTAGACGAGCTTTGCAGAAACCAATGGCCTATTTTATGCATTGTGTTATTATTATTATTGAAATGACGAATTGATAAATATTGTATACAAGTCATATATTTGAGTGTGGTTATGTGTGATATAGAGCGTGTTCCACCCTAGTTACCGTAGTTACTACGCATGACGTCACGAATTCTGGCTTTTTGCCGTCAAGGCTGGAACGATTTTTCTATTTTCCAGTAGGATTTCACGCCAGGGGTGAATCCGACCAATCACGTTACAGAGATGCATAGTTACTACGCTCCCGAGCATGGTAAGCAAATAGTAACTATTAGTTACTATTCCGACAAGGTTGGAACGGTCAGCGTAGTAACTTTTCGTGAGGATGGAACGGAAATAGTAACTATTGTTAGAAGGGTGGAACACGCTCAAAACCGTCAAATTCGGCGCATGCGCTTCGAAGCTTTTATGAACAAACGCCGCAAAAATTCCCCAGATTTTTCATCAGCGATATTTCGACCCTTCTTGGCAAGGGTCCTCGTCAGGCTGTCAATCTTCTTGTTCAGCTTCGGGGAAGGAAACAAACCTGTCGATTACAGGTTTGTTTCCTTCCCCGAAGCTGAACAAGAAGATTGACAGCCTGACGAGGACCCTTGCCAAGAAGGGTCGAAATATCGCTGATGAAAAATCAGAGCTGACGTATCCGTTGTAAACATTGTTTGAATAAATGTTTCAAAGTCAGCTTGGGCTCAAAGAATATTTAATTCCCCAGAGTGAACCAGTCGCGACAAAACCAACCGATGCTGGGATTTTTTATTCCAAGCAGTGTTACAATTTACTATGCATCACAAACGTGCTAAGCAGTGAGTTTTATTTTTTTACGTTTGGTCCAATCTAAAAGGATCCCTTTTACTTATTCTGCCTTTTAAATTCTCCCTAGCTATCTCGTGTGATTATAAGCATTCGAAATTTGCGCCCTTCGCCATTCTTTTGTTTTACACCTACGACTTTTTAGCGCTTTTTCCGCAAAGCCGTGTTTGACAGTCAAGCAGCACAAACTTCCCCGAAAGCTTGAAGGTCCGCCGACAACTCCTCAAAAAATAAGGGCATGAGAAGCTTCAAAAATTTGTTTTCCGTTTTGTAAGACTTTGGATATAGCCTGCAAGAGGTCGATCGTATGTTTTGGACTCTTTTGTTTTGTTTTCCCCATTTTTTAACCATGGTGCGCACCGTTTTCGAATATCTTGCGTTCAACCTCCGCTTCATAGAGCGGGAAATCTGGACACAGTCGACAAGCGTCAACAAGAAAATGACTTATTTCACGGGGCAAGTATTGGTATTTTTCGAAAACGATCGAACTATTTTAACGTGAAAACGTTATGTTTGGTTTAAAGACGAAATTTATTATCCGCCAAAATGGCGGTTACGCCGCACTGCGATGGCTTCCGACAGCTTACGGTTGCTAGTGGAGATCACAAAGTCGATTCTAAAAACCGTGGCCGGACGTAGCTGTTGATTGTTTTTTGCCAACAAAAAAATACTGAAGATAAAACATAAATACATACACTCACAGTTGAAGTTTGTCGTGACATATTTTTGGGATCCCAAAACGTAAGTGGAGGGATACCTATGATATCGCAAAAGTTGTCCGTCTGTCCGTCCGTCTGTAAGCACGATAACTCTCGGAGGGAATGAGATATTTTGATGAAACTTGGTGTGAGGGTTCGTTGGGTCGTCGGACCAGTCAAGTTCGTAGATGGGTTTTGTAGCTCTACATTTAGGGGTGGGGGAGGGGATTCAAATTAAGAGACAAACAAAATATTTTGAAACAGCTAATGTGATAGTCGATTATGGGGTAAGAAGACATGCTGAACACGATGGTGAAAACCATTTTGTCATCGGACAAGTACTTCGCCCGGAATCCGGCCAAAACCGGAAAGTTTGTTGAAAGTAAAAGTTTTATTTGAAGTTGATTAAATGTTCGATTTAGAGGTAGGAAGACATGCTGAAGACGATGGTGAAAACTATTTTCTTGACGGACAAGTATTTCGACCGGAATCCGGCCCAAACCGGAAAGTTTTTCAAAATTAAAAGTTTTATTTGGAGTTGATCAGATGTTCGATTTAGGGCAAGAAGACATGCTGAACACTTATGTGAAAACAAGTTTCTACCCGGACATGTAGTTCGTCCGGAATCCGGCCAAAACCGGAAAACTGTTGGAAGTCAAAGTTTTATTTCTAGTTGATTAGATAAGCGATTTAGGGGTAAGAAGAGATGCTGAGTCCCTGTATGACAATCGTATTTTACCCGGACATATAGTTCGACCGGAATCCGGCTGGAATCGGAAAATTTGTTATAAGCTAAATTTCTATTTCAAGTTGATTAGATGTTCATTACTGGGGAAAGAAGATACCCTGATTTCGTGTTTGAGCTTTCTTTTTTCGCCGGACAAGTAGTTCTGGAGTTCGGTCGGAACCGGGAAATTGGCAGAAGTGGCAGGAAGTTTTCGTCAAAACAGATATGACTTATAGGGGTAAACACACATGCTGAATCCAAATCTGAACTTGGTTTTCTCAGGTGATTAGCTATTTGGCCTTAATCTGTTTCTGAATTTTAATTGTAAAAATGTTCAAGGAGTCTGGCGAAGACTGGATCTGGCTAAGACAAGACCCAGTTGTCTGGATCAGATATTGAATTTTTGGGATCCCATCGAAAAAACTAAACAAGACCTTTGGTCTTGTTTAGTTTGCCAGTATGTTGTGTTTAACTGTATGTTGTGTTTTACAGTTGGCTCGCTACGATTTGGGGACCAGTAAAGAACTATTCTGTTCTACTTTTTTGATTTTTCTTTAAAGGTTTGCCGGTGCTCGGCAGAGAGATTGGGCGGGGTCAGTACGGAGTCGTCTTTTCCTGTGAGTCTTGGGCAGGCTTCAGTCCCTGTGCCGTTAAGACAGTTGTTCCACCCGATGACAAGCACTGGAGTGACCTGGCAATGGAGTTCTATTATTCGAGGTATGAGACGCTGATTATATGATCCTTGTCGCAGTAACCCTTTGAGTCGTCGCTTCTTTTCAGTTTTCAGTTTCATCGGACTATATTTAACGACACAAAAATACACAATTCACATTCCGAACAGGAAAAGCACAAAAGGAGTGCTTGGCTAAGGCAGTGAAATAACCGATATTAATCGAACAACAAACAGAATCAACTAACTCAATAGTCTATATAAAGAAAAAGGGTGGAGACGAAAGAAACGACCAATGGTTTCAACTTTAAATGAAAAAGAGAGAAAAATAAGGGAAACAAGGAACGAGAAAGAAAGAAAACAAAAAAAAAGAAAAACAGGGGAGGGGTCCAAAGGAGGCTTCCAAACGGTGTAATTGTGGTATGATATTTTTTACGAAAAAACTATTGGCCATAGCAACAACAAAGTCGACGCTGAAGAAAGTAGAACCAGTCGCATAACCACTATTATTCACGTAAACTGTTTTCGGCGTTTCACTGCTACCCGATACTTCGCTAGATTTTTTCTACCCCAGATATTTATACTCAGTCAACTTAATTAGCCCCTCCTCTCCTAGAATTTTCTTCCGAAAGAATTCCTGACTTAGGCCTTGTAGCTCATCACATCTCCACGTAAAATGCAATAAGTTTGTATTTCTTGGATTTGTATTTCCCGCTAGGATTTTCGATGACACCACTATCCAACATGACCTGGAGCTAGTGTTGTAAACGGTAAAATTGGTCAATGTAAAATTTGGTATTTTTCCGTAGTTTTACCGACCCCCGTAAAATTTGGTATTTTACATATTTTAACAATTTTAATATTTACATAAATTACGTATTTTACCCATATTTTACAATTACTGGTATTTTACGTGATTTACCTGTACTTTACTGACAACATCGTACTTTTTGCCGCGTAAGCCACCCAGGGAGGCCTAATTTGAGTTAAATTTGAACATTTTTCAGAAACATTTCATGTAATTTAGCCCTATTTTACTTGTCTTGCGAAAGTGTTGCGCGAAACCACCCAGGGGCTCTAGGGACGAGGGAGGCGTCTAAAAGGGACTTCTGAATTTTGTAGGGACAATAATGCGAATGGAAGGGTGAAATTTGACAGTATTGGTAATTGTGCAGGGATGCTATGAAAAGTTTTACGGCAAGTGCTATTATAATATTATGTTTTTTAGCTTTTTTTTTTTTTTTAGTCAAGTGTTCTTGTGTTGTGACTAGGCATAGGTTGAGTTGGCTCTAAAGTCCAGTTTTGACTCGTCCAGAGAAAGGGAAGAATGCACAAAGATTGGGCAAAATTTACCTTAAACTGCAATGTCTTAAGCTGTTACTGAAGGCATGGGACGCATTTCATCATATGAGTTCTGGTCGATGTGGTTGCCGACTCTATGCCACCTAGGTTTTCAGCTAGACTGGGGGGTGGGGTGGCAAGACGAGAAGGGAATTGTTTGGCATTTCTTCCAGTTTCTATGGTCACTAGGTTAAAGTCATTACTTTAATCAAATGATATCACTTCTCCCACTTGTATCCGGTACCAAATCCCAATAACAATTAATTTCTGTAGCAAAGGAAAAGCAACTTGAGCGTGTTTTTCTTTAAAATCGAGATGGACAAATCACAGCAGTTGAAAATAAATATCTAACTTGTCTCAGTTCTGTTAACTACTCTGAAACATAGTTTTAACCTAGATTTGCTTATACCCTATTTTACCCAGTTTTACCTTATTTTATCTATTTTACCTACGGAGTTCTTATTTTATGGTAATTTTACAACACTACCTGGAGCATGGTAGGTAAAGAGATACCACTGTGGCTGTGTTCGAAGGTTTTCTGCAGTATTCCCTTGCAGGTTGGAGACAGGATAGTAGCCTAGTTATCGATAACCGTTGCTAGGAGGTTGGAGCACACCCAGTTTGTTCGAAAATAAAATATTAAAACCATTTGTAAATTTGTGTTTGTAGTAATCATTGAGCTTTTTGAATATGTAGAAAAGTAGTTGCATTAATATGCCTGACAAGTTGACAAATATCCTTTTTTGAATTAATAACGTAAGAAATGTTGTGGAGAAATGGTTGATTAAATACAAAGTTCACTCCCGCTACTTCCAAGCCTGTTTATTCACTAACGGACCTTTGTTCTAGAACTGTTCCAGAGCACGACCGTATCGTCACTCTTCGCGGCTCAGTGATTGACCATACTTACGGCGTGGGTTCCGCTCCCGCGGTCTATCTCATCATGGAACGATTGTCGCGCGATTTGTATGACGCTTTGAAGCTCGGGCTAAAATGGCTTGTCCGACTGCAAGTTGCTGTCGATGTAGTTCAGGGAATCCGGTTTCTACACTCACAAGGACTCATTCATAGGGATATCAAGCTCAAGAATGTTCTCGTAAGTCGGTGTTGTCTTCTTTCATTAACAACAGGCTAAGAGTGGCACAGCTCGGGAATGTCAGTGGGTCACAGGACCTGTCGGTAGGTATGGATGTGACCAGAACAAAGGTGTACTGGCTATTTGCAAGCTCGATTCCCCTCTTAGGGTCCTACCATCCCTAGCAGAACTTGAAGTTCTAAATCTTGTTGGGCTTCACTAATAAAAATATGAGAATTTTTTTTAAAGTTAAGTATAAACACTGCCCCTAAATCATATGGGTCAGTGTTTTGAAAAAATAAGGAAATATACCAGCGCGACGTTTGCTTTGCGCAAAATTTAATAACTGTCAAATTTATGTGGGCGAAACCGGCGAGAATTGTTATCGTTTCTTACGGCAATTTTGAATGCTTGAAACATAAATACCGAAAGTCAATTTTAACCTGAATAAAACCAGCTTCCGCATCGTTAGACAATTCGACAAAACTCGTAATGAATGTTCGATGGGCGCATCGGATTGACTATATCTTTTAGTGGCAATAGTTACCGATGGATAATAGAACGGATAAACCTGTTCCTGATGGTCATACTTGGAGCTTTCATGAGAAAACTAAGGTCTGGTTAGTGAGAACCTACCTGAATGAGAGCTCGTGAGTGACGTCAAGGTACTACTTGTTCCTTCTGCACATTTCCCGTTATTTTTAACATGCTTTTTGACTGCGCAATAGGTTAGTTTTTTTTAGCTTGAGCCTGAAGAGGACCCTTGCCAAGGAAGTCTGAAATACCGCTTCGCACTGTTCACTCCTCAACTTACAGTATTTTAAAATATTTGAATACTTTAAAACTAGGCTGTGCTTTCAACAAATAACCCACGGTTTTGGCTGTTTTAAGCCTTTTCCGAGACCCGTTGACTTATAGCGAACAGGGAAATAATTTACATATTTTTTTTTCTGATGGAAAAAACTTCTCATAGACAACTGTCGACCGCGTGACACATATCGAAGGTAGCAAAACACGGTAAATAAGAAAATCGGCGTGGTTTTGTTAGAGGGGTTAGAATGCACCGTACGAAATTGGGGTCTCCGGGTTTAGAAATATGTGGAGTGATTATGGAAATATTTGCAGTATTATAGGCAAGACAGGTCCTATAAGCATGGCTCAGCTGGCGGATCCGTTTAGCGCAGTCGAATGAGATTCGCAGTCAGCTTGGGCTGAAGGCCTGTTTATACTTAAAGCACGCCTCGCACTATTCACTGTTTATGTTCCAATAGTCAAGGTTATCTGAATATTCTGAATACTGTAAAGCTAGGCTCTGCTTTAAAAATATCCACGGCCTTGCCTCTTTTAACCCTTTTCCCAGGCTCGCCGACTCCTAGCAAGATCTCGGCAAAATTCAGAAAACCGGTTTTATGCATGATACGCGAACACTCGTCCGGAGCCTAGTGCGCATGGAAACCAGTGGATCCCGGCAAGTGCAAAGAGGGTGAGGTGTTGTTAGTGGGTTCAGAGTGTAACATAGGAAATCGGGATCTCCGGGTTTTAGAACTAATGAATGATGTTATCGAAGTAGGTTGGATTGGCATTATACGTACGACAGGTCATTTAACATATGTTCTATGTAGCTCGACCGTAACAACCGTGGGAAAATCACCGACCTCGGTTTCTGCAAGCCCGAAGCGATGATCTCAGGCAGCATTGTCGGCACACCTATTCACATGGCCCCTGAACTCCTCTCGGGACACTACGACAGTGCCGTGGACGTGTATGCCTTTGGTGTGCTCTTTTGGTACATTTGTGCGGGAGCAGTGCGGCTCCCATATGTGTTTGAACAGTGTCGGAATAAGGATCAACTTTGGAGCTGTGTGAAGCGAGGTAAGCTTGTAATGATGTTGTGACTATAGTCTCGGTTCTTGGTCACGGTAATATTTTCATCTACTTAGAAGTCGGAACTGTAGAATAGATTGCGAAGTAGATTAAAATGCGTGATGGAAAGGTAGAATTAGTGGCGAACGATACTATGGGCCTGAGCCGATCAGCCATCAACCATAGTCTCTTCTAATTTGAGATAGCGCCAGCGTTGACACTGATGGTGAGTTTGTGTTTTGGAACGGTCGCGCCAAGGAAAGCTTTGTCTTGCCAATGAACATTATCGTCATGAAAAGCGGTCGCTCGGCTAATAGGTGACTGGCATTAGCGAGAAACTGCTTGGACAAGTTGATTTGTTGGCAATATAAGAAAGAAAAAATTTCAGTTTCACCAAAATGTCCGAGGGGCCATGGCGGGAAAAACAAATAAATAATACAAAAAATAGCAGTCACAAGATCTAAATATAGTATTATAAACACCAAAATCAAACAATTATATCTCCGCTTCTTACCGCTAAAAAAAAACAAGACCAAAGATTTCGATGGGATCCCAAAAATTCAATATCTGACCCAGACAACCGGGTCTTGTCTTAGCCAGATCCAGTCTTCGCCAGACTCCTTGAACATTTTTACTATTAAAATTCAGAAACAGACTAAGGCCAAATAGCTAATCGTCTGAGGAAACCAAGTTCAGATATGGATTCAGCATGTAATGTAATGTAATATTTATTTTTCACCCATCGTACAGGAAAGAGAAAATGATGGAGTATAAAAAAGAAAGAAAGTAGAAAAACACAGAAAAAAGATCACACAACAAAGAAAAACAAAAGGGAAATCACAGAGGGAAAAATCACACTTATGAATCACAAAATGTCAAAAAACAATCCCTTGCCACTCATGGACGCTCTTACTGCATTTTACTCGTTGACATAGCTCATCGAGCTTTTGAATCGGGTCAACGATACCGTATTTATTGGTCATGTAGGTATTGCGCGTCCAACCCGTAGGGAAAAAATCGGCCTGGAATCCAGGCATCTGGAAATTTGGAACCTGGATTCCAGGCTGATTCTGGAATTCCAGACTTCATCCGGATTCCAGGTTCCAAATTTCCAGACTAGGATTCCGGGCTGAATTCCAGGCTTTGTCTGGATTCCAGGTTCCAAATTTCCAGACTAGAATTCCAGGCTTCGTCCGGATTCCAGGTTCCAAATTTCCAGACTAGAATTCTGGGCTGGATTCCAGGCTTTGTCCGGATTCCAGGTTCCAAATTTCCAGACTAGAATTCTGGGCTGGATTCCAGGCTTCGTCCGGATTCCAGGTTCCAAATTTCCAGACTAGAATTCTGGACTGGATTCCAGGCTTTGTCCGGATTCCAGGTTCCAAATTTCCAGATTAGGACTCCGTGCTGAATTCCAGGCTTCGTCTGGATTCCAGGTTCCAAATTTCCAGTTCCGGGATTCCAGTCGACTACCTGTATATTCTGGATTCCAGACGGCTAGTCTGTTCTGGATTCCAGACGGCTCGTCTGTTCTGGATTCCAGACTTGATGTGTTCCACAACTGTCCAGAAACATAACTGATATGTTGATACCTTGCTTTGACTGGGAGGATATATATATATAGGATTTCGCCCTGATAAAAATAATATAAACATAACTAATTTGTTCCCCGACGTTTTCTCATCGTACGACTTTTGAAAGTCACAACAAACAATTTACTTCCGTGGCATACATTTCCGCATTCCTTGGTTTCAACTCTTTCTAATTTCTAAGAAAACCATTATTTTTCTGAGAAACTACTTTCTTCGTATTCAACCAAGCACAAATGAATCCTTGTACACATGTGATAATTAATGTTAATTTAATGATTTAGATCAAACAAACAACAATAAAAAGGCAGTCAGCAGAACACGTTGCATCTTGAATAGATTTATTTACAAGGTAAAACGATAGATCCCAAACAATGGTGATAAAGCCTTTGGTCTTGAATCTCAGTCGGTCATAAAGCCTGAAATTGTGTTCTCTTCACGTGCTGCATGGAAGTATCTGCAAAACGCTGGATCCCTTACACCAAAGCTGCCTTCGCATTGAGCTGGGTTACCTAAATAAAACACCCATATTTCAGTGATCGACCAAAGATTCCTTGTTCCCAAGCGGTGACTAGTGAGCAAGTGCTCAAACGTGGAGTGTGAAAGTAAAATGTTTACAAACAGCGTTAGAACCAAGACATTTCATATCCCCAATAATCAAACAAGTATTTTAACAGCCAAATTTGAAACCATCCCACTTTAAAAGCTTTTAATCGAAACAAACGGTATGCAGAATTCGAGATCCTGAAAATCTTTCTTTCAATTTCAATACTGATTGTATTTCTAACCAGTCTGAGCCTTTAAGCCTCTTTTCCATTAGCATGGTTATACTAAGTGCAATTTACCAAACCGTAGCAGCCTAATACCCCCTTCGTTACAACTGCATGAAGGACGGCAATTCCTAGATCATATGACAAAGCCGTTCAGTTTCCAACCTTTCATGAAGGATTGAAGCACGTCGCGCAGTGGTATATGTTACTGTTAGACTAAAATCCACATCTATAGGCTACATATATTTCGCCAAGTACACAAGAGTTGAACTTGAGGCCTTCCATAGACGAACTTGACTCAAGGGAAATCTAGGCCCAGCTGCCCATTAACGGGAGGGTGGGGGGGGGGGGGTCGTGACCCATCAAATTGTGTGTCTAGGCCTATATTTCCACAAGTATCTCATGTGCTATTTGGGACAACTTTCCCATGAGCATTGAGGGTGGTTGAACTCCACATGTATATTCCCAACCCTAAGATCTAAAAGCACAAGAAATTTCATCGCCCTATCTCCAGTTATTGTCAAGTTAAAAACATTAAAAGTTAAACAATGGGCGCAACTGCCTATGGACCAAGTGGGGGTGGGGTTTGGGGTCCATAAAAACTTGATACCTGTTGGTTCCTGTCACTGGTCATGAACTTTACTCTTGGTCAATCTGGGCAAAGTTGCCCATGAACGGGATGGGTGGGGGAGGCGAAACTTTGAAAGTAATTCCCAGCCACAGGATCTACAAATACGAGGAATTGCATCATCGTATGTCCAGCTCTGGTCAAGTTATGAACATTATTCACTGAGCAATCTGGGCCCATTTGCCCCTGAACCGGGTAGGTGTGGGGGGTGGGACCATCAAAAGGCACAATTGGACCCCAACACCAACAAGTTTATCAAGTTTGTTCTTGATAGCCTAACTGCACTGGTTCACCAGTTATGAGCTCTAAAAAAACAGTGAAAACCGAAATCTGTTTCGGCGCTCGCAATAGTGGATTGTTCGAGGAATACTCGACTAAAAATGTATTCACTATTTCATATGTGAGACTTTTGGCTTGTGCATTGTTAAAATTGGTACTCTCGCGTATGGTGCTACTGACAGATTTGCTGGCATGTGGCAAATTAGCAGTCAAATATTAATGTAAAAAATATTCAAGTTTTCTTGAAACTAGAATAAATTTTACCCAAAATTCAACACACTGGCAAAATCTGAAATTTCAAGGAAATTGGGCAGCCCCCCCCCCCCCCTCCTCCCTCAACGTTGAGAGGGTGCTATACCAGTTGGTTAAGGATCTCTACAATGGGAGAGTTTATCAGAAAGCAGAGACAAATATAATTTCTCACTCGTGTTAGAATGGTGAAACCCAAATCTGCATAACAAGACCCTATATTCTAGAACTGTTTACCGTACCTAAAATAACCATCATTTTGCTGAACAAAAACTATTACAGATTTACTGAAATCTCTAGGATTGATCCTTTTTTCTGACCCTCCTCTTCTCTAGAGGCTTCACAGACTCTGAATTCAGTTCAGCAGATTGGAGCCTTTGGTCTAAAGGCTTAAATACACTCCAATTCATTCCAGCCTAAACTTAATCTTTTAACCTATACTTCGTATTAATACTGATATAGTAGGCTAAAGCCTACTTGCAGTAACCAACTTGTCTGTCGACTGTGTGACCACGCTTAAGTAGTTATCCAGAATATGAGTCTGCAGGTTTTGAATCACATCCAGAAATAAGTAGAGGCATGCTTATTTATTCATCAAAGAAACACTAAGACACATACCAGGCAGGCGACTTCTCTGCAAGACCCGTTCTAAAACCTTTTGTTCTATTTCTAGTTTACCCTATATAGTAGCCTACGCTCAGCCTTATTTTGGAATGTTTTCTCTTAATTTCCTTCTATTTCTTGTGTCAAGTTTTGCAGATTTTACTCAGTGTCACTTAGTCCAAAGGCATTACTAGCCAAAATGTTTGGTGTGGGGGACGAGGCATTTACCGACCGGCTGGTAATTTTTACTGACTGTTTTCAACAACAGTTTTGAAAAAAAATCAACTGGTTTTCAGAAAAAATGACTGTTTGCTCAGTTGTCTGGGGGCGTCCCCCCCCCCCCCCCCCCCCCAGTCGTGACGCCCCTGACTTAGTCTACCACAAACCCCTGATTTTTGGACAACCTATGATAACTCCTGGGTATGTTTGGATCTCGAATACATTATGCCTAATGCCAGAAACCCTATGCTAAACGCTGAGTACGGTACTATGACCAAATAAAATATTGACCATTTGAGCTCAGCTGACAATACAAAGACAAGCTCCAACACCACCAATTCAGAACTCGTTAGCACATAAAACCTATGCTTATTTAATGTTATTACCACTGAAAAATTAAATCCCATGCCAGGCAACTTGAACTGCAAAATATTTGCTGAAAATGTTTAATTCATATAGTGATTTCCTGTATGTCAACAATTATAGAACAATTTCCATTGTCTCTGCAGTTTCTTCTTTTGAGGTTACAAACGTTTTATCAGCTACACCTACCCATATAAAATAAGAAAATACTACTGTCGCTGATGCAATGCAGAAAACTGGTTGGCATATTTGCCGTCCCTGATAGATAAGCAAGCGCTGAAACAAGTTGATTGTCCCAATTTCATTACCTTGCTGCTAGCTTTTCCAACCCATCAAATGGAAAAGAAGGAAGTTTAAATTTGAGAAGTTTATGTTAATTCAACATTAAATTGGTGCAGAAAAATTGCTCAAATATATAGCTCTTAACTGGTATCAATTTTGTTATTTTATTCTTTTGACTGTTCTATAAGGACAACAAACAAAACTGAGGTCTGGAAAGGTTTCTAGAGATGCTAAAAAATAAGCATACCTCTACTGCTGCTACTTTACAGTTGAGTTTGAGTAGGTTGTAGTTGAGTAGGTTGCAGCTCGAGTCGGAACCTACATATTTGGCTTTGATGTATGAAAACAATTGGCTGCATTATTTGCCTTTTCTTCATAGGTCTGTTAACCTACCTATTTGCCACAATTGACAGTTTTTTCGTCTTGCCGGTCTTTTCAACTGAGCTCTAAAAAACGGCTTATAAGAACAAATGGCATCTTCCCATGGCCGGCACCTATCTCTCCAATGATAATTTTTAATTTCGCGCCATGCCAAGAGCGTAGGTCGGCTGGATGGAGCTCCCACCTCAGTCCACAGGTCGGTTAACCGACCAGCAAATGGAATAAAAAATAGCTTATAAAAACTTAGGTTGATTAACCGAAGGAAGAAAATGACTAATAGTGGGAAATCTTTTAAGCCGATTAACTGGATGACTGCGAAAAATGTGGCTATTCTTTCTGGTAGACTTGTTACCTGCAGTTTGCGAAGTAGTTTCAAGTAGATGTCATTCAATGTAGACAATTAAAGAGATCACCAATGGAAAAAGAAGCATAGGATTATCAACGTCAGCAAAAATCTAGAAAAAGGAAAAAAAAATGTCTATGCCAAATGTTAACTGAAACAGTTGGCTGCTAGCTGATATCATCTTTGTTATATCTCTTTCCATTTGACTTGAAACAAACAAATTAGTGAAATATTCAGATTGTAGAAAGTTACTAATTATTAAATAAGCATACAACAGGAGAGGTATCCAACCTCGAATTTACACAACCTCAAACTTGGCCTAAAAAGGTTGGGAGGAAATTTCAGTCCAGTCCTATATAAGTCCTAACTGTCAAGAAGGAAACCCTGAGTTCCTGCTGAGTTCTGAGTAATGCAAGACCTGGCAAGACCAGTGCAGGACATGTTTAGGACTGCACAGAAATTTCCTTGTAAGGTTTTCAAGCCAAGTTTGAGTTGATATGAATTCGAGGTTGGATACCCCTCCTGTCATAAACAAGTACATAGACCTAACCAGTATATTTTATACTTACATATAAGAACGTCATTCATCCTGCATGCAGCAGCAATATCTTCATATCTATCACAAGAAGATCCGTGACAGATGCTGTAAACACTCCACAGAATATTTAATTCTTGAACTTTTCCTTCAGCCTTGACCAGTGTTGCCAGATCGTGATCCAGGATTGACGCAGCTGTCTTTGAAAAATGCGCCAAAGTTTCTTTTTAACCATAAATCCCAAGAAATCTCCCACGCCAGCAAAAAAAATCAGCAAGTCGGTCGAAAAAATCTGCCAGTTTGGCGTAAGATCCGCCAATGTGGCAACACTGACCTTTTGACTAGCGCATTTGAATTTATCATGAGTGCTGCGACCCGGCTTTCTTGAAAACCTCACATCGAATCTCTAAAATCCTTGATAACCTGCAAGTCTGCATGACGAAGTCCAAAACACGACAGTGATCCTCAGGAAGAAGGAGTAAGCGTGTCCGTAACCACTAAAAATCAATGACTCAAATCCTATGTCAAACAATCACGGCGATCTTTGGGAGCAGCTGCCTTTCTTCCGCCAGGTACCCGGAGAGGCCGGAGATTTTGTATCGGCAAGGAGAGATAGTCATCAAGAGTATTAACAGAAAAATCCTAAAACCCATGTTCTAAAACGGAAATTCTTTTGGGACAAACGAGAAAAAAAAAATTCTTTGATAATTCGGATCATTTTTGGTTACAGAATGTACGAATAGGCCTACACACAAATGTTGAACAAATAAAAGACCAGAGGCGTATTCTAGCCGTTCCCGGAGGACTCCTCGGGGAATCGAAGGTAACGGTGAGAATACTCTTGATTATATCTCTCCCTGCCGATGCAGAATCTCCGGCGTACCTGCGGAAGAAAGGAAGAAACGGTGTCAAAGCTGCGCTGAGTCATGATTTGAGTAGTTGAGTTTAAGTCGTTACGGACACGTTTACTATTTCTTCCTGAGAATCACAGGCATGTTTTGGACTTAGTCATATAGAGTATAGAGGGAGTTACTCCACGCGGACTCGGTGTACAGAAACAGCGAGAATATACGGGGAATGCTTCCAAAATAGATTCTGTTCAATTTGTTTATTCTGATTGTTTTTAATTAATTTCATATTGTACCAAAACCAGCAAAAATTGATTCCCCTCCAAATCTGAAAGGGAGTCCTTTTTGATGATGGTGATGATGACTCCTCATTTGGAGTCCTCGGGGAACGGCGAGAATACGCCTAAGGTCAGCATTGACTAAAAAAGTTGCGGCATTTCCCTCCTTTGTAGTTTCCTTAATCTATGCTTTTAAATTATATATGATTCAAAGCGGACCTTGAACATGAAACCAAAGCTAAATTATTCCGGTAACAAACCTTTCGAATGTTCATGTGAACTCGGAGCCTTGCAGAAGAAAGTCAAAGATAATTCGGAAATTCAGATTTCGACAAATAATGCCGGATCATTTCTGCATTCTGTATTACACATGATCTTTATAGCTTTTTTGCGATAAACATCGTATCAAGGTTCCGGAAGTCCAACTTGACTCCAGATTTTTTGAGAAATTTCTGTGCAAACTCGCATTCTCACCCCGTTCAATATCGTCAATTAAATATAGTAAAATTTTCCCGAGACAATGCAAATGCTCTCTTGGAATCCATTGGATTTCTTGTTTGTAGCAGTGCACAGTAATCTAACTATCACAGCCGTGCGTCAGTGATATCATAACTAGGCCGTGCCGCTCAAATTCTCAAGTTCAACTACCCTACGATTACCTATTATTTTATTTGTCTAAGAAAAAGACAGCTCATCATGGGGTTTGTCACTCTTTTATCGGAAGACAACAGTGTAACTCTGAACTGTCACCACTTTCTAACAAGATCTCACGTTGGCAAATTTACTGTCACAATATTTTCTTAGTGTTTTACTCATGTTGACCCGATGTAGATATATAAATTATGCAACACTGTCTTACTGTTAAAAAATTAGGTACTAAACAAGATTCGACTCCTCTTTCTGTAATTAATTTACAGCGATGTTTTCTTAGTTTTTGTTCAGACCCGAACACTTTCATAAGAGAAGTACTGAAAGCGAGAGATTTTAACAAAAATGTTGTTCGGCAGACAGTTTCTTCGGATGATTTTCCTCAGACATTTTTGAAAATGTTGATCAGGGTATTTTCTTCCCGAAAATGTCGGAATCTTTGAACAGTGTATATTTTTCCGTTACACTTTATAATCCAACTAATCCTATTTGACGGTGTAAAACGGATAAGTCAGCTACATTTTTGATGTAGAAATGGAGCTGACTTATGAAATGTAGCTGACTTATTCAAAATGTAGCCGATTATCCGTTTTGCACCGTCAAATAAGATTCACAGTCAGCTTGGGCTGAAGGAGCATCTACCAACCAATACTGAAATCCAGGCTTTCTTGTCGTCAAACCAGACTTTCTGCATGTATTCCCTAGATTTACAGACGAGGAAGCGCAAAAATCCAGGACTGTCTGGAATTTCAAGTAGGTCAGGTTCCTGGAAAATATGACTGTTACCCTGGAATTCCAGAAGAGGTGGCGTAGAAATCCAGGTTTGTCTGGAATTTCAACCAACTGCCCGGAATTCAGGCTCTTACCAAATGTAAATTCGGGCCTGTCTGGAATTTCAACAAAGTGTCTGGAATTCCAGGAAAGAAACATCATTACCTGGATTTCCAGAGAAAACTTGTCCGGAAATCCAGTTAAGTTTTTTAATCCCGGGCTACAGCCCGGAAATCCGGGCAAAATGCCTGGATCTCCAGGCAAAATGCCCGGAATCCAGGCTTTGTCTGGATTCCAGACCGTTTTTTTTCCTACGGGAAGGAGGAAGACGAAGAAGGTATTTTGCGAATTTAAAGTAAATCCGTTTAATTTTTAGTCGGTCCGTCGCATTTAAAGTTTCAGAAAATGGAGCTATATATAAAATATGGGGTAGCGCAACACTATTATATAATTTTGCTAATAGAGTTCGGTTTAGATGAAACTGGGTTGAAACAGTTTGACCATAAGAACGACGAATTTTGCTTTCCATGTTCTCAACAATCAATGCCTTAGTTTGTTTCAGCGTCTTACCAATCGGAATACCAAGGTACGTCAATTTGTCACACGGCTTAACTGTAATACCATCTAAAGCTACATTAACAACAGATAAATCACTACTATCATTAAAAAGCAGCACACATAGACAATCCTATTCCCCGATAATTTTGCGAAATATCCTGGAAACAATTTTCAAGGCTAGATATAGTTCTACTTATGTTTAAAACATCGTCTGCATAACACAGGATAGATAGGTCTAGTCCTTTATGAATACAACACAATGGAAGGTTTGATTGGGCAGATGTCGTAGCGTTATTATATAAAACAGGTGAAGTGATGGCACCCTGCTTAACCCCAATCCAAATTGGTAATTCATTGGATAGTACGGTCTTTACCCCTATAAGTCGTATCTGTTTTGACGAAAACTTCCTGCCACTTCTGCTAATTTCCCGGTTTCGGCCGAACTCTTTAACTACTTGTTGGGCGAAAAAAGAAAGCTCAAAGACGAACTCAGGGTATCTTCTTTCCCCAGTAATGAACATCTAATCAACTTCAAATAAAAATTTAACTTATAACAAATTTCCCGACTCCAGCCGAATTCCGGTCGAACTATATGTCCGGGTAAGAAATGATCGTCACACACGGATTCAGCATCTCTTCGTACCCCTAAATCGGATATCTAATCGACTAAAAATAAAACTTTAACTTCTAACAATTTTCCGCTTTTGGCCGGATTCCGGGCGAACTACATGTCCGGGTAGAAAATTGTTTTCACATAAGTGTTCAGCATGTCGAACATCTAATCAACTCCAAACAATACTTTTAATTTTAACAAACTTTACGGTTTGGGCAGGATTTCTGGCGAACTACTTGTCCGTCGAGAAAATGGTTTTCACCATCGTGTTCAGCATGTCTTCCTACCCCTAAATCGAACATCTAATCAACTTCAAATAAAACTTTTACTTTTAACATACTTTCCGTTTTCGGCCGGATTCCGGGTGAACTACTTGTCCGATGACAAAATAGTTTTCACCATCGTTTTCAGCATGTCTTCTTAACCCATAATCGACTATCATATTAGCTGTTTTCAGAATATTTTGTTTGCCCCTTAATTTGAACCCCCGTCCCTAAATGTAGGGCTACAAAGCCCACCTACGAACTTGACTTGTTCGATGACCCAACGAATACTCACACCAGGTTTCATCAAAATATCTCATTACCTTCGAGAGTTATCGTGCTTACAGACGGACGAACAGATGGACAACTTTTGCGATGCACGATGCATTGCGATGCACCCCCCCCCCCCCATCTTTTTGGGATTCGGTAAAATTGTTCGGTATTTTTTCGATAGCAGAACTGTTCGATATATTTACGGGGATTCCGTAGGTATACAGAATCCTAAATAGGCTATCTGTACAAATCTCTTCGGTATAGTTGCCAGTATTCGGTAGTTATCACGAATTTGGTGAGAGAATATACCGAAATCATTTGGAATTTTTCGATGCCGTAACTATTCGGTATATTTATGGAGATTCCGTAGTTACACAGAATCCCGAATAAGCTATTGGTTCGAAGTTATTCGGTATCAAGATTGGGATTCGGTAATTTATTCAGTATAATTTCCAGGAAGTTAACCACGAATCCTGACTTTGTTCCAAAGTATACCGAATATGAATATTGTTCGGTAGTCTTTCGATACCAAAACAATTCGATTTAATAACCGGGATACGGTAGTTATACAGAATCCCGAACATGCTATCGGTATAATAACTGGGATTCGGTAATTTATTCGGTATAATAACTGGGATTCGGAAGTTGCCACGAACCTCGAAACTCAGAAGAGTTCGAGTGAAGCACTGGTCGCAGACAAAAGGGATGATCTATGATATCATCGATAGTCCTTACTTTTATTTTGGATCCCAAAAAGAATATCTAATCATAAATTATTTGGAAAATTCCGCCTGCAGCACTTTTCGTAATATTCTCTGTTTTGTGAAAGGGCGCGTCATTTGACGGGGGTTTTAAGACAGTTTTAGGATTGAGGTTTCGAACATTAAAAGCTAGAATTTCGATGGAAATTAAATTTGGCAGGAAAAAGCAAAAAAAATTCGCCTGCGGCGCTCACTTTATGTGATTATAGGTAGTATATTGACTAGACTACAGTTGCTGCTGCTGCCGGAACGTTGTTCCATCCGGTCCTACAGGAAAAAAATGGATTTCGAAAATGTTTCGCCTGCGGCGATCGACTTAATCTTCTATTGACTATAATAGATAGAAGCTGTTACTGCAATCATGAACTGCAATATATTCTCCATGTCGGCTTCTCCAAAACGCCGCTTAATAGTTGGCTTATCGTCGTTCGCTGTCGTTTATTGTTTGCTCGTCCTACGTAATGGTTTCTGTTCCATAATTTAAAGCTCGAATTCTTAGTTCTAGGATTCGGTAAATTTTTTGAAAGATTCGGTAAAATTTTGGCTTTGCGCCCGCCACCGAAAATGCACTTGCGACGCCCCTGTAGGTATCCCTCCACTTACGTTTTGGGATCCCAAAAACAAATAGTCACATACGATATATACTTACCTATCTACTAAGACTGCTGAATAAAAAATGTCTCAGAACCTCGAAACATTACGACGACGAAGAAGCAGCAAACGGGAGAAATATAAGATCAAAGGTGTCGATGGGATCCCAAAAATCTAAGATTTGATCCAGACAATTGTGTCTTGTCTTCGCCAGGCTAATCATCAGAGAAAACCGAGTTCAGATATTGTATCTATCTATCTATCTATACCTCTATAAGCCATATTTGTTTTGACGATACTGACCGTAACTTCCTGCTTTACTTCTGCCAACTTTTCGGTTCCGCCCTACTAGTCCAGCAAAAAAGAAAATTTAGAAATGAATCCAGCGTATCTCCGTATCCCTATAAAGATATATAATCAACTTAAAATAAAACTTTGACTTTAAAAAAAATGCGGGTACAACCGGATTCCGGACTAATTATATGTCCGGGTAAAAAATGATTGTCTTATACAGACTCAGCGTCTCTTCTTACCCCTAAATCTATCATCTAATTAACTTTAAATAGAACTTTTGCTTATAACATATTTTCCGGTTTTGGCCGGGTTCCAGGTGAACTAGTTGTTGGGCGAGAAAATGTTTTTCACCATCGTGTGCAGCATGTTTTCTTACCCCTAAATCAAACATTTAATCAACTTCAGATGAAACTTTTACTTTTAACCAACTTCCCGTTTTTTTCGGATTCCGGACGAACTACGTGTCCAGCGAGAAAATGGTTTTCAGGATCGTGTTAAGCATGTCTTCTTACCCCTAAAACAAACATTTAATCAACTTCAAATGAAACTTTTACTTTTAACAAACTTTCCGGGTTTTTTCCTGATTCCGGACGAACTACTTGTCCGGCGAGAAAATGATTTTCACCATCGTGCTCAGCATGTCTTCTTACCCCATAATCGACTATCACATTAGCTGTTTAAAAATATTTTGTTTGTCCCTTAATTTGAACCCCGACCACCGTCCATGCTTACAGACGGACGTACGGACGGACAACGTTTGCGATGTCATAGGTATCCCTCCCCTTACGTTTTGGGATCCTAAATAAACAGGAAACATATCTAAAATAAAGTTTTTTATATGTTCTAGCTAAAGGATAAAGTTTCATAGAAAGAAAGAAAGAAAGGTTTTGGCGACCTTCATCAGTTCGGGAGGTTTTTCAAGCAGGTTATGGAGCATCCGGAGCGTTTTTGGGATCCCAAAACGTAAGTGGAGGGATAGGCGATGTCATACCTATGACATCGCAAAAATGTCCGTCTGTCTGTAAGCACGATAACTCTCGAAAGCAATGAGATATTTTGACAAAACTTGGTGTGAGGGTTCTTTGGGTCAAGGGTAAGGCCATGTTCGTAGATAGGCTCTGTAGCCCTACATTTAGGGGTGGGGGAGAGGGTTGAAATTAAGGGACAAACAAAATATTTTTAAACAGCTAATGTGATAGTCGATTATGGGTTAGTTCGCCCGGAATCCGGCCAAAACCGGAAAATTTGTTAAAAGCAAAAGTTTGATTAGATGACAGATTAAGGGGTAAGAAGAGAGGCTGAATCTGTATATGACAATCGTTTTTTACCCGGACATATAATTAGTCCAGAATCCGGTTGTAACCGAAATTCTTTTTAAGTCAAAGTTTTATTTAAAGTTGATTAAATGTTCTTTATAGGGATAAGGAGATACGCTGGATTCGTTTTTGTATTTTCTTTTTTTGCTGGACTAGTAGTTCGCTCGGATTCGGGCGAAACCGGAAACTTGGCAGAAGTAAAGCAGGAAGTCTTGGTCAGTATCGTCAAAATAGATATGGCTTATAGAGGTGTATCTGAACTTGGTTTTCTCTGATGATTAGCCTGGCGAAGACTGAATCTGGCGAAGACAAGACCCTATTGTCCGAATCAAATATTAGATTTTTGGGATACCATCGACACCTTTGGTCTTGTTCAGCCTTGCTGTGACTCTTGGGTAAACCAGACGTAAGAGAGCAGTATCACTACTCATTTCTTTTACACTAAGGCCTTGCTAGCCATGGTAGTACTCGAATACGAATACGCATTGCCAGAAAACATCCCGATGAAATATGTGTAGCCTGTGTGGTTGTATGATAGTTGCACGAAAAAGTTGCATGTCTTGATATGTAATAGTACAGAGTATTATCTTTTAACGCGCCTCAGGCTGTCCAATCTTAAGCAGAAGTATCCCATCAGTCTTGTTATAGTAGCATCCAGTCTTGCTAATAGTAGCGTGTAGTGGTAACAGTTACTACTGTATGCTGTTAAAACTTATAACTCCATATAACTAATTCTTGACATTTTTTCATCGTGATGATCTTCACCAGGTTGTGTAACGGACCAGAGACCCGGCCTCATAACCAATTCCTTTTCGCCAAGCTCCACTCGAAAATCTTCCCAATTGGATTGGCTCCTTCGGCTCGTCTAAAACATTCATCAAAGGTTCCATGATTCGTTCAAAAAGAGAAATTCTCTTAAATCATCGCTAGTGGTGGCGTATTGCACGCTCGAAAGCGAATCCGATTCGTGTGGGCACCAGGCTTAACTTTCCACCCGGTCGTGAGGTAGTGACGTGGATGGCGTGCGTAGGGGATTATTTATTAGACTGCTCCCCGATCTTGTGACCCGTTTTCGGACTAACCAGTGTCTCGTTAGTGCTCAGTGGTGCCGACTAACCAGAACCTTCTCGGGGATATTGACTAAACTTTAGCCGATTAGTAGTTAATAAACCATTATATTAATAAACCGTTCTAGGGACAATCAGTTCCATTAGCATATGGAAAAGTCGACTTTTCGTGTGACGTCACCAGCCGTAGATAATCGGCTAAAGTTTAGGCAACACCTTCTCGGGAGGCAGGTTCTAGTGACGTCACCGGTTTGACCAAAACCTAGCACTAGGACACAAGAACAGAACACCGGTGGAGAACAAGACCAAAGGTTTCGATGGGATCCCAAAAATCTAACATTTGATTCAAATAATTAGGTCGTGTCTTCGCCATTCAGTCTTTGTCAGATTCCCTGAAGATTTTTTACTGTTAAAATAAAGTTCAAAATTGGATTCAGCATGTCTCCTTGCCGTGATAACGAATTTGTAATCGATTTCAGTAACAGCTTGGAGCTTCAACCAAATTTTCAGTTTCAGCCGAATTCGTCATGAACCATTTCAAATTCAAATTCAAATATTTTATTGACCTCCAAGATCGGAGAGTATAAAGTGAAGTAAATACTTGGCCCAACCTGTAATGCTACTAAAAAACAATCTGGCCAAAACATACTAAAAATACAAGAAAATAACATTATACACACGCGTAAAACTATAGTAACTCTTTTGGAATTTTGAAAGTCTACACAAAAATTTACCAAAATTAAAAAAAGTAGTTTTAATAGGCGCAATATTAGAATTAGGAAAATAAGGAAGCCAACTAGAAAATAAAAGGACTTGAGGCAGAGCAACCGTATTGAAGACGCGCGCAGACGATCTCCTAGTTAAATAATTTCGAACAAAAATAACACCACCGAAGCTCGCTGAAACACTCGACCGAACAGACTTCATCATATGAGCTCGGCAAAGGGAAACTGATGGCCCATAAGGAATTCCCAAATAACGAAAAGATTCAAGTGGCTTAAGGACTACATCATACATCTTAATACTAAAAATATTATTAATTGGGTCAGCAGGCTTAGGACCAAAAATCAGGAGCTGACACTTTTCAGGACGAAACCTTAAACCAAACCTAGAAAAATGTTGAATTAAATGGTCCACATTCTTCTGAAGAGCAACGCGTGATCGACTCAAAAGAAGAAGGTCGTCCGCATACGCGATCCAAGTCGCACCAAAACCCATTTGTCCAGCAAGAAAACCTAAGTTCAGATATGGATTTAGCAGACCTCCTTACCCCCTCGATGAATATCTTATTTAGCTTATAAAACATACATGTTTTTACCGTAAATTTGGAACCCCTCTGCCTCCAAAGATAGGACTAAAGGACCCATCTACGAACTTGACCTGTACTTTACCAGTGAATCCCCATTGAACAACATCCTCGCTTGAACACCATATTCCCTCGTTTGAACATTATATATCGACCCTTTCGACCTTCGATTTCACCAGATCTCTCCGACGTCCATAGAATAAACAAAAGAATGGTAGCCGAAAATTGGTCGACAAACTTTGTGTCTGGTTTTCGCTGGATTCTGGGTGAACTACTTGTCCGGCGAGAAAATCACTTTCATATTCGGATTCAGCATGTCTCCTTACCCCTAAATCAACTATCTCAATAGCTTTTAAAAAATATTTTTTGCGCCCCATAATTTGAACCCCCCTCCCCCACCCTTAAGTATAGGGCTACAGAGCCCGTCTACGAACTTAACCATACTCTTGACCCAAAGGATCCTCCCACCAAGTTTCATCAAAATATCTCATTCACTTAGAGAGTTATCGTGCTTACAGACGGACGGACGGAGGACAACTTTTGCGATGTCAGAGGTATCCCTCCACTTATGTTTTGGGATCGCAAAAACTAAAAGACAGCCAGGAGTACAACGAACGCAGCTGATGTTTTGAAAGTTCGGTACGTGAGAGAATACCGAAGATGCGGTTTACATCACGTCGTAGGTGTGCCTACTTTCATGTTATTCGTAGCCTTTTCTGTACGAATATAATAATTTATTATTAAAGCCAATAAAGGGCCCTCATCAGCATTCATTCTCGCACTTAAATAACAAAAATGACCTTCAATATTACATAAAATAAGATTACTCCTTTTTACCCTTCTACTATTAACCAAATTACCTCCGAACTAAACTTCCAGTATACACCTAAAATATACACATACAGACCAAATTACCTGCCGATTCGTCGACTCCGTAATAACAGGAAATAGTATGGGTACCCCACCAAAAAAACTACCTCTAATTTCCTTCACCCCTCGACAATCTGTCAGCAGATGGCATAAACTCTATTCTACCTCACCGCAAAATCGGCAAGTACACTCGGCCACCGGCAAAGACCTATTCTTTTCAAAAATCTATTGCTTGAAAATAATATAATAACAGAAGGACGGTTTAACTTTAAAGTGAAGTAGAGGTATTATTACTTTTTGGACATCATCTTGCTCAAACTGTAGATGGTGCAGACAAGTTTCTGATCTAGCAAATGGCAATCAAAGATAGCTGATACAAACATACAAACAGAAATCTGGCGCTAACGCTACGACTACTAGGCTACTACATTCGGCAACTCCCCTGGTTCGGAATTTTGCACTAGCTTGTGTTCTATTGCCTTACGGAACGAAGGCGCAAATACAGTTTAATAGATGCGAGTAAAAACAATGAAGAAGATTTACCTGAAAAAAAAAGTTTATAAAACCCCTAGAAAGACAATCGAACGTGTTGCGAAACTGCGGTTTCAGGTTCCCCCTGGTTCGGAATTTTGCACTAGCTTGTGTTCTATTGCCTTACGGAACGAAGGCGCAAATACAGTTTAATAGATGCGAGTAAAAACAATGAAGAAGATTTACCTGAAAAAAAAAGTTTATAAAACCCCTAGAAAGACAATCGAACGTGTTGCGAAACTGCGGTTTCAGATGGACTTATTTCTTGGAAAAGACGGCGTTGTCAGCAGAAACGAAAGGCAGTCGAGCATGTCGACCGTTTGTGCATCACGGTTGCGGCGCTGTCTGTAAAAAATCATTTTTTTTTTTAAATGTGTCAGTAGAATCTGATAAATGGCATAGTAAACAGGGTCCCAGCCTGGCAGCCCGTTCTTTGTGTCAAAAGGTGTCGCTTGCCAAGTCCAGTCACTCTTCGTCCCAGGAATTGTTTCTGTCGTCGTCGTCTAGCGCTTTTTGCGATGTTTATTGTCTTTGTGATATGTCCAGACCTAATTTGATGGAGAGAAGACGACTGCATTCCTGATAGAAGCGAATATTACGAGGGGCTGCTCATTCCTGACTGGCGAATATACGAGGGCACCTAGATGTCTCTTACCGTGGGTTGGTTTTGCCATAAGAGAGGGTTTCCCTTACAAAGTGGCGTTGCAGGAGGCTTGCCGACTTGGCAACGGATTTTCTTACGGCATGCGATCTAGAAATACAAATAGCTAGCATTCACTTCCACGAAATGTTGTTGTGCCAAAATTAGGAAAAGGGTGATAAGCCAAAACTGTCTCAGAATTTCTAAAATTTGGAAATTTTTTTATATTTGTGTATACTTCCAGACAGAGCTTTCTTCGGTATCAGAAACGAAATGAGGAAAGTATTTGTCAGAGCTTTTTGAATCCGCGCACTGTCCCCGCACCGAGAAACGCTGCCTATTTCCCAACAGGAAGTTTCCTGTTTTACGGACAGAGCTTTTGTCGGTATCAGAAAGGGAATGTACCGACAGGATTTTTCGTTGGGGTGCAGTTGCCTTCCGGATTCAGGTTTCCTGTATATAGGAATAGATTTGTGATGCGAGTCCCAAAGATCTAACGAAGAAATCATTGCCGCTTACACCATGGGAACATCTGGATCTTCTCATTTTAATTGGGACTGGGATAAAACCCGGCTCTGATATACATGAAATTATGATTTTTTCAGTTCTTTGAATTAACAACGAAATGCTTGATCCATCGAATTGGTGCACCAGTTAAAACGGGAGCACTTTCTTCCCTTCAATGTCCGGATCAAGGTACCAATATTTTTTATATAAGATTGTGATAAGGTAGGGCTAACTGCTCTATAAGGGTCGACTCACATATACAAAAATCTGTCAGTTGATCTGTCTGGTTAAGTGACCGTATACACTCTTGAGAGCTGTCGGCTCCTCATTTGCTGACTGACACTTTTTCTAGGAGCTCGTCCAGAGTATCTGTCTTCTTTCGATGAGGAGTGTTGGCAGCTCATGCAAGACTGTTGGGCTGGGGAGCCGGCGAGAAGACCCTTGTTAGGAGCGGTTGAAACGCGCTTGACAGCCGTCTTGGAGAGAATGCAGCAGCAAAGTACCGTCGATTCCATCGGTAAATTTTCATTTGAACCAGTGTTTAGTAGTTGCGCGCGTTAGACATCTCAAGCAAAAGTGAACGATATCCATGACGTCATAATCTGTCCGTTCGTTTATAATAATATATTGCAAAAAAAGGCGACAAAGCCTCTACAATCTCTGACCTTGGTATATCTGGAACGGATTCAGATATTTGATTAAAGTTGGTTTAGAGAGTGAGCTCAAGGTCGTATAGGCTTTATACATCGAGGTGCCTGCAAGTGGGGGGGGGGGGGGATTAGAAAGCAAGAGACGGAATGTACTGAGGTATTTACTGGAATGTAACAGACAACACGGACAGTGACAGATTTACTATAACTGCGTTCGTTGCACTCCGGGCTGTCTCTGGTGTTTTTTCACCAGTGTCCGGTTTGTATGGCACTTGCCCTTCGGCCAAATGCCATATAGCGATCGCAGTTTCTGTCCGTCCGTCGGTCTGTCCAGGTTTTGCTAGTTCGGGCACTTCCACATACGCTAGGACGGTGAAACTTGGCAGGCATATCAGGGACCCCAAATGAATAAGTTGGAAATAGTCAGTTCCCCGATCCGAGCATCGTAGGGGGAGTGGAAGGAGGGGGGATCCGGAATCTTGAGGTATTTATAACTTTTGAACGGGTGATCGGATCTTAATGAAACTTGATATTTGGAAAGACCCCGTGTCTCAGACGACCCTTCTCAAATCCGGACCGGATCCGGTGACTTTGGGGGGGGGGGGGGGGAGCCGGAAATCTTGGGAAACGCTTAGAGTGGAGGGATCGGGATGAAACTTGGTGGGAAGAACAAGCAGAAGTCCTAAATCCATAGTTTGACATAAACGGGCCAGATGGGGAAGTTGGGGGGGGGGGGGCTCTGGAATCTTGTGACCCCGGTTCGGTACTTCCTGATGTGCTAGCACGATGAAACTTGGGAGGAGTATCAGGGACCCGAACCGGCTGACTTGAGAATAGTCGTTTACCCGATCCAACCATCACGGGGGGAGTGGAGGGATGGGGAGCCCATGATGCATAACTTTTGAACGGGTTATCGGAATTGAATGAAACTTGGAAAGTGGAAAGAGCTATCGTCTCAAATGTTCCACGTCAAGTCCTGATCGGATCCGATGCATGTGGGGGGGGGGGGGGAATTGGAGTGTGGCACCGGAAATCTCGTGAAGCGCTCAGAGTGGAGTCATTGGGATGGAATTTGGTGGGAAGAAAAAGCATTAGCCCTAGATACGTAACTGACAAAACCAGACGAATCGGGGCTCTATGGGGGAGTTGGAGGCTGTTTCCCGGAATTCAGGAGATCGCCAGTTAGGATAGTTCCAGATATTCTAAGGACCAACGAAACTTTGCAGGCGTATTAGTGACTTAAGGACCAAACATAATGCCCTAGGAATACTCGTTTTCCTGGATCCGACCATCTTTGGGGAGTTGAGGGAAGGGGAATCCGGAAATCAGTGGCTTCCGTAAGCTGCGAACAGGTGGTCCGATTCGATTGAAACTTTATGGGTGATAAGAACTGATCACCTAGACAAGCAAAACATGCGTCCTAACCACATGCGGCCACAGTTGGAGGAGGGGGGGGGGGGTAATATCCACAAAACCAATCGGATGGACAGAAAGGGATGCAAGTTGGATAGTACCGAGTTTATTCGGCCTTGATTTGTTATTTGGCGTCTGGATCGAGTCCGGATGGGTATAAGGGGGGGGGGGTGAAGCTGGAATCCGAAATTTGCAGAAGGCTATGCTCCGTTTCCAGTCAAACTTAATGAACGGGAATAGGACATGTCAGATAAGCGACTTTTATGGGTCTGAGTCGTATTCAGCCACAGCAAAGGGAGTTGGAAGGGGATTTCCGGAAATGATGTGGCTCCCATAGGGGTCAAACAGGTGGAGCGATTCGAATGAAACTTGGAGTGTAGAGACATCACATGCCATAGATGACACATTTTAGGGTTCGAACTGGATCCGACCACGGTGAGGGGGGTTGAGAGTTACCGAAAGTTCCCGAAAACGCTCAGATTTGAATGAAACTTAATAGGCGGTAAGAGAAAATACTTCAGATAATCCATTTGAGAATGCAAATTCAGATTCGGCCACGGTAGTGGGAGTTGGAGGGGGTACCGGAAATCGTGTGGCACGTCTAGGGACAAAACGAGTGGATCTACTGGGTTGAAACTTGGAAGGTAGAATACTCATTTGCCCTAGATGATCCGAGGCGATGCCGGCAATGGTCCGACTTGATTGTCTGGATCAAATATTAGATTTTTGGGATCCCATCGAAACCTTTGGTCTTGTTTTTTTCGATGGCAAGCTCCAGGAGGCGAAAACCATTTAGCCTCCATATAAATTGTCATGTTTCGTCACGTACCTTCCACTAATTGATTTCCTTTCTTAGGTTCTGGTCCTGATTTGGTGGAAACAGACCGGGAGCCTGACAGCCTGTCCTCAAGCCCTTACATCGACATCGACATTCGAGAGCCCTGAGGATAAGTCGAACCACCTCTTGTCTACTACTCCGCCTATATATACCGAAACAATACCTCGTTTTTCGACTAGTTCTGAACGAATTAGAGCCATATAATCGCGTGTTTTAGATCGTTAGTTCGTTTTAACTCTGATTTTTTTAGTTGCGTTGCATGAACTCGTAATAGATCACGCGTGGGTTAATAATGATAAAAAACAAAACTTGCATGAAGACCGATCAATGATCGGATTTAAGGAAAGAAAATGCTGTCGTTCATTTGAGGAGGATTCGAATGAAACACTGCGACTTACTTTAAAATTCAGCTCCTAAATTCTGGATTCCCTCAGTGTAAGCTGAGCAATAGTCAGCTAGGGCACTCTGTTGATTCCCCTAATCGCTTGATGGCTTCAGCTATTGTTTTGTCTTATAATGGAAGTCGGAAGAACTTTCGCCGCACCTGGTGATGTCAAAGCGAACTGACGAATCATCGATACCTTTATATCTCTAATGTAATCCAATCGTTCGGTCTCATATGAAATCGGGAATGAAAGACTTCACTCGTTTGAGCCGTTGAACGTCTCCGCATGCCGCGAAAGCCTACCGCGGATTCCGTCTGGTGCATTGCCATCAGCAAAAAGCACCTGGCGGCATCTAGGAGAGGTTCTCGCAGCAAGTGCATGCTCAGTCGCTGGCAACTTTCACTCACTCTCTCATTTCCGGCGAATACGTGCTTAAGACTTTTGAATGGTACTAAGCAAAAAAAGCCAGTTATTTATATTTAATACCAAAAAGCGGTAAGCTTGCGCTTTTCGCTTATAAATAAAATAAAGTATCGGTACAACAAATTGGTCACTTCACGGTTTCGTAATTCATTTATGCAAAAACATGAACTATGTGCGATGTTTCGCTTATAAATAAAATAAAGTATCGGTACAACAAATTGGTCACTTCACGGTTTCGTAATTCATTTATGCAAAAACATGAACTATGTGCGATTTAGACGGTACGACATCTGGCCTCGTTTTGGTTGCAATAGCGCTGCCGCATCGCTGCTGCAGCACTTCTTTGCTTTTGCATAATATGCGTTTTTGGATTCACTTTCTTCTTGGTTGAAGCGGCAGCGCTGCAGCATCTTGCAGGGAAGCACGGACTTGGTCGGGGAGCAAGTCCGTGATTCTCGAGAAGCGCTGCCGTCTTCCTTGGAAGCGCTGCAGTGTAAAAACGGATGTAGAAAGAATCAGTCCGGAATCGGCCGAGAAGTGGACCTGCACCATGCAACAAAAACGAGGATCTGGGCTAAGGAGAGCCATCTCTGGTGCAGAGGGTGACTGGACTGTACACAAAACTGTTTGTCCCCACACGTTCAATATTTTCGGATATGAACCAGCCTGAAGGAGTGTTACCTCGTGGATTCATAGGTAGCGCCATCTTGGTGTTTGGTCAGATGTCCACACCCCGAGTGCTTGCTTCGCACAGTGCCAGATGGCGCAGCATTTGCAGAACGTTCATTTCACAGCGTTAGTTCATGAAAAAACGGCTAATGAGCCATCTGGAGGTGGCGGGAGTCTGTCGTCTAACTTCATATCAGACACTTCTAACACGTGCTGTAAATTCTTACTCGTTTTTAGGAGATTCAGGTTCGTTTAATTTCAAATAATGAAAACAAGTACTTTTACATAGCGTCATGGCAGAGAGCAGGCTCGATGGCCAGACGATAAAATTAAATAATACAACCTAATCACGGTCATTCACAACTGTATACAATATAACAGACTCCATCAGGTCCCAAGAAAGGGGACACCTAGCAAGCAACCTCCGCACAAAAAAAGAAATAAACAAACAAAAAGACGAGACAATCAAGAAACCGTCAATACTCAATGGACAAGTCATCAATCTTCTTACAAATTATGTATTTATTTATCACTCAATATTCAATCAGAAGATTTGCTTTTATTTTATTTTTTAAAACATTTGGAGAAAGTTGCAGGCCAAAACTAGATTTAATTTGTTCCATGATTTTATAACACTATTTCTAACAGAATTTCACGGCAATAGTTTTGCCGTGATCAGCATAAGCACAGGAGAAGCTGGATTAGCATGAAGTCGTAAATGTCCGATTTTGTGAGCTTCAGCTTGGCAACCGTCAGAAAGTTCTACTTATTTCTTACCAAACCCGCTATTTAGATGTGTCAAAATAGCACCGAGATTTCGATCTTGCATGGTTCTTGGGGTCCATGAAATTAATGTCAATCAGTCAAATTTATTAAGTGAAATAACTTCAAGCTAGAAGAGGTCTTCGGAATCAGTTAGGAGAAGCAGTAATAATATGAATGGTGGGCGATGAAAGTTGGGGGTGAGGGGCGAAAGTTTGAGCGTCTTTTGTCGTAAATGGTCAACTGGAGGTCATGGTGCCCTTTTTTGTCGTTGTAACGTTGAATGAAGGATGAATCTTTGGGTGTTGACCGATATGGCCGATATCCGGATGTAATTGCATTTTCAGTCGTCGGTTTTGCTGTTCGAAACAATGTTATTTTTTAGCCTGTTAAAATTAGATGGGAAGTGGTTCCGATTCAGAGTCTTGATATTTTAGCCCGTTAAAATTAGATTGGGAATGGGTTCAGATTCCGTGTCTTGATGCTGGATACGAATGACCCATTGAGGAGGGAGTAACTGAGGGGGCTTCGGGTAAGTCGTATCTAAGGCAAATTTAACTAGACGGTCGGCACGACAACGTTACAGTTTCACCAGTATTCCAGTTGCAGCGATCATTTTAGAAAAACTATTGCCGCGACATTTTCCGATCACTCGTCGGTGTATATACGCCGTAGACCTAACGCCTTGGTAAAGTACACTAAAAATAAAGTATATAACAAACAAACACTACGCAACGCAGCGCCTTCGTTCGTAGACCCGTGCGCGCCAGTCAGCTCCCTGTTGTCGTTTCAGCAATCGGCAGTTGACGTCCGGTGGTGTCTTTAAAGTTTAAGCGAAAAGAGCTGAGATAGGACAGTCTTGTTACCCATAAATTACTCACTTAAATAGGGTTGACGACCCGATGAAAATTCGGTACTTCGTTGCTCCGCTGTTCAAGAATAATTGATTTCAAATAGTGGACTTTCCCTGTCGAATTCATGGTGCCTCTATGCGGTTGTACCTGTGTCGTAATTAAAAAAAAAGAAGATTTACAAAAAAGTTCTGTTCAGGCACTAAGCAGTCCTCACCACTGGGCACTGGCCACTGAAAAGCCGCGTTTATGTTGAGATTCAGATTTTCCGCCTGATAGTAGAATTTGCATTGTGGGGACGGCCGTAGATATTCTGAACGTCACGACTAGAGTAGATAGTGGAAAATCATAAAAATCCGGTCGCAGAATCTAGACAATTCCCTGTTTCCCTGTTAGATGATACAAAATAAGTTGGCCTTTCAGTTAATCTTTAAGATTAAGATATAGCCGGTAGTTCAGTATTTCACGGAGAAAATAAAACGAATAAAAATACTCCGGACTTTCATACAATATCGCCCCACAAGCTGGGCGTTAAGCGAAAAGAAGACTTGCACGCTCACGTGTTTCAGCGAAAACAGTCTCTCCGTACTGATTTTTACCATATTGAGCTAAAGTCAGTCGAGAGTGCTTAGCTTAGCTGATTATGAAAACAAAAAATAACCTTGTTGATTACCATGTTACTCGACTTTTCACGTAGGCTACCAGGTAGGCTGTATGGGGGAATAATAGTTTACTTGAAATCCTTTCGATCGCGTGGAATAAGGGTAAAAAGGCGGTAAGGGAGGCTGGGAGGCTAACGTGCCGAATTTTTGCTCGGTGAAATGTGTAATCTTTAAGTACTGTATCTTGTATATTTCATTGTTGAGAGGTTGAAATCAACGAGTTACTTGGTTCTAGCCTTTGCACGTCCGATAGGTTGTGTTAACGATTGGAATTCCGGTGAGAAGTTTTCCTAAAAACATTGGTCTTGCTCTAATCAACGGTCTGCGTTTTCCATATTAAAATTTCTACATAGGGTTAGCAGCTGGCCTGGGTTCTATGCTTCTGTGTCATCTTGGAATGGGAAAAGGTACTTCAGGTGCAAAAAGAAGATGGTGTTTCCTTCCTGTTCTTGTAAAGAATTAAGAAACAGTAAATTGAATTTTAAAATATTATTTTTCTTTTCAAACTCCTTGATGACCTTCTGGTTTTCACTTTTGCCGTATTTTCCTATACATTCAGAGCTCTGATTTTATTGTATATCGCCAAGTACACTGTTAGAACTTTCATAACCTCAAGAACGAATAATCAGATAGAACTTCCTTCTTTGGTCCCATGCAGTGACTGGATACCCTGACAAAACTGGGCCTAGTTAGAGGCAATTACTTTGAGTTGATACCCGTCAACTTCCGTCTTCGCCGTTACTCATCGCAGAGCAATAAGTGCAGGAGGCACGCTGACCCGCTCTGGAGCGCGTCCAGAGAACCAATCGGCTTTGACTTCGAAAGTTTCTTCTACGGGACTTCACAGCGATATAGCTATTTGTAGAGGTAACGAAACGTGATGTGCCACGTGTGACGTGACTCCTTATCTCGGCTCGTTTGAATTGTGCTGGGTACCGGGAAATATTCGACTCTGTATGGTCATATTACAGAGATAGGAAGACAGAGGTTCTATCTGATTATTTGTTCTTATATATCTACGCTACTGTGCGCAGTTTCTGCATGTAGAACCATTACATTTTGGCGTTACAGAACATTTCCGTTATGACGTTCTAAGTGTTGTCTTTTCGCTAAAACAAGCCCTTCGGACAATGTTAACTGTTCCGTTTTGCATACACATTACACTTAAAGGCTCATAACATGTTCCTTCTTTAACATTGACAGTACATATCAAAGGCCCATATTTATTCACTAAGACCGTCTGCTAGCATAATTTCTTGGCCATCTTGTTCTCCCCATTTAATTTCCTCTTTTTTCCGCTCAATGACGAGCTTCTACGGAAAACCTAATCTTATAGAAATCAGAACAAAATCCACTTTTATGAGTGAAATGCTCAATTTAATATGTGGCTTCAAGCCACACAGGGATATGCAACAAAAGTGACAGGGATGAGTCCAAACTGCAACTTCAGTAAAAGAAAGTCAAATTCGAGACAATGTTTTATTCTGTTGGCTCTTTTGCTCATTGTTGCTCAGTTTCTTTTCTGTTACTTTCGACCGTCAGA
The DNA here is from genome assembly GCA_023053575.1 of Branchinecta lynchi. Taxonomy (NCBI): domain Eukaryota; kingdom Metazoa; phylum Arthropoda; class Branchiopoda; order Anostraca; family Branchinectidae; genus Branchinecta; species Branchinecta lynchi. The sequence continues at coordinate 19,189,351 of JAKZAP010000006.1, forward strand.
GATATCCCAACGGAAGAAAACAACATTAAAAAAAGAGAAAAAAATTACATGAAAAAGATTGTATTTCCTTCTTTATTTCAAAAGAAAGCTAAAACATGAAATTCTCGGTTTATCATTCCTATTCAGCCAAAAAAAAAAACGGTGTTCCAAAATTTAAAGAAGTGTTCAAAGAAGCACTCTTTTACTGTGGTGGGAAGAACCTGCTGAGTAACACAGCTGTTAATAGCTGTTAGTGGGCCCTTGGTTGTATTGCGGACGGGGCTTTCCCGGTGGTACTGGAAAACGTTAGTGCCAACGACGCCTGGACTCTTTCTTTGCGCCAGCGGATTGACACTGATATACCGATTCAACCTTTCCCAAACAAAGCTGACATTGTGTTCGATGTTTCTTCTTAAATTCCATGCCTGTCAACCAATTACCTTACCATTCTAGTAGCCTGTAATTTACAAGCGGTCAAACCGAATTAGACCAAATAGGCCTGTTCGAAACTTATGCAAATGCATAGCTTGTAAAAAATCTCTTAAGGTATCAGGGAGTCATTGCCCATTGCTTATATCCAGGGGATGTTGGAACTAGTAAGTGTTGACTAGCACATGCTAGTAACATTTGTGGAAATTTTGCTTGTCCAGGATTTAAAGTTGAGTACGAACTTTCATCCAGTTGGGGGATTTTAAGTTTTCTGAAGATGTTTTTTAGTACGAAAATTTTTCTCAGTACGATCGTGATCTCATCAAGCAAGTCAGTTTCTTTTTTTTTCTCGTTGAGATGAAACCACGGAAATTGTATCTCAGAAATCCGCGAAGCGATTGGTAAGCTATCGGTTGTTGCATGTCTATAAATTTCCTTGGCTCGTGCTATGAATTGTTTGTGATAAATGTTGCCAATTTTGCATCCTCTCGCTTTGAGACTCGTTGTTGATATTTTGTTTATTGAATAAATTAAGTTTGCGATTTCGTTTTATCTATGGAAGTGAGAAATCTCTTCAGTTTGGATGTTGGAACATGGCTCGATCGTAAAGAACGTTCTATACATCTGATGTATGTTCTTCTGATAAATTATCCTCTCTTTAAAGGTTCACCTGATAGGGCTGAAATACGAACATCGGTAAAGACTTGAAAACCCGATGAAAATGTGTAAGTAAAGTAAGTAGGTAATTTATTTATGACCCGCCATTTTGAAAAGACGGAGTAAATGAAGAAAATAAACTAAACACATAAACACACAGAAAAAAACACTTAATTTTCAATCTTCGGTCAGGAAGCAGTGGACGATGTTAGATATTCCTTCAGCCCAAGCTGACTGCGAATCATATTTGACGGTGCAAAATCTCACGGTTTTGCACCGTCAAATATGTTACTATGTTGCTCCACTATTCCGGAAAACGATTTGTTATTACTGTGGAAGATTATTTGAACTCGTGGTAGCTCTGTTCAATTTAGGGTAAACTAGACCTACGTTGCCTGGGCAACGTGAAGTGTTGCAGCAACTTTTGTTTGGCTTCGCCGATGGTTTTGTTTCTTCGCTAACGGTTAAATGCTGAATTTGTCAACCAGTCGAGGTTTTCAAAATGGTATGTTCCAATCCATGAAGAATATTTTTCTGCTCTGATGACACAATCTGTAATCACATGGTTATCCCTCTGCGTTGAAAAAAAAAACCCAACAGAATATCGGAAGTAGGGACTAAATTTACTTTGCAGCCAGTTGAACTTTATCCTTTTAGATCGTAGACATCGTGACTTGTGGAAACTAGGAACATTATCTTATACAACCTAGTTGACATTATAAAGCTATCCATAGCTTTTTAGTTCAAAATACCTCTACTAATTATTGCAAATCATATCGTTGTTTTACATTGTCATTTGTAACACTTAATTCTGGGTTACGGTGAAAGACCATCAACATAGACCATTCTAGACACAGGAAACTAGGAATACATAATGACAAACAGGAATACTAGGAAATGTCGGAAGCCCCTCATTGCCGAAGATGATTATGGTATAATCGCCGATTGCTAGTTAAAAGTCCCTGACATGTCTCACAGTTAGTTTTCCTATTCTTTTTTTGAGTGTGTACCCTACCACTAAAGCTGTCAACCCCTCAAAGACTTAATTCTAAGTTACAGTGATAGACCATGGAGACTCATTTTCTTACCCTCAGATTTAAAGAGATCAAATAAAATATGCACCAATTTGCACTAGTTTCTAGCCCCTCATGAACCCCTTCTAGCAACCAATTCCTACTTACCAGTACATCTCACCATGATAGACATAGTACCAAATTTTTTTCAATTCAAAAACACCAGAAACACAGAATAAGGTTAATAGGTACACCAACTAGCAAAAGTTACAAGCCCCTCATCACCGAAAATGACTATGGTCAAACAGCCGATTTTTGCTTACAAGTAAATAAAAAAACAGAATATCGGACGTAGGGACTAAATTGTAGTAGAACTTTATCCTTTTCAATCGTAGACATCGTGACTGGTGAAAACTTGGAACATTGAATGAATGAATGAATGAACTTTATTACTCGTAAAGTGTAGAACACAAAATACGGAGTATTATAAAAGAAACAAAACGATAAATAACGAAAAAACAACAACAAACTAAACAAAACAACATGATGGTATTATAAAGCTATCCGTAACTTTTCAGGAACAAAATACCATAGGTGCCATTCTGCTAATTATTTTGAAACTGTGTCATTGTTTTATATTATCATATGTATCCGTTGCGTTAACACGGTCGGAAACCTCTCACCACCGAAGATGATTATGGTATACCAGCCGATTATTACTGAAAAGAGTTACCCTCAGATTTATAGAGATAAAAAAATACGCACCAGTTTTCACAAGTTTCTAGCCCCTCATGAACCCCTTCTAGCAAGCGTTCTTACTTACAAGTCCATCTCCCCGTGATAAGACATGGTACCAAATTTTTCTCACGATCAAATACACCGGAAAGAAATAATAGAATTAATAGGTACACAAACTGCCAACGTTGGTAACCCCTCATCACCGAAGATGATTATGGTCTAACAGACGATTGTTGCTTACAAGTACCCTACATGTCTCGCGATTGGGATCGGCCTATTTTTGGTTTCATTGTGTACCTCACTACTGAAGTTGTCAACCCCTCCAAACTTTCAAACTGCTGTAGGCCTATCTCATGAAGGAATTTTTGTACCAAAAAACAGATGGCATAGACTTTGATCAGCTAATCGAGGTCGACCGAATGCCGTTGTAAAAAAAAATTCTATGTGCATTAGTTCAAAAGCTGACTTTTTTGCCGTAGGCCAACTTTCTAATTTCACCACTTAGAAAGGAGCAAAGGATAAGCTCTAATTTCTTCAGCAGTCAGAGAACTTTTAAAGTTTAAGAGGCCCATCTCATATCATTTCTCTTCCTTACTCCCAAGTGTAAGAAATAAAACGATAAACTCAGCTGAAATCACGAACAGAAACGGCTAGAGACAATAGATGGCACCACTTTCGGACCCGTGGGAAAATGCCACTTATTTGGTTCTGTAAATTTTTCTATTTATCACTCAAAGAAGATGTATTGGCTGTGGGGCCAGGGAACTGCCGCATATATTTCGCACTCATAGATTTTAGTCCATCTTCAGTTTAAAACTGGTGCTTGTCTGCTTGCCTGTTAGAACGGAGCTTTCCACTCGAAAGCAGAAACATGGTTTGATGAAACGAAAGCTTGGCTGCATAACTTCAGAGAGTCCTCTCTGACATAGGCTATACAATTTCACTTTAGTTCACACACTGTAGGCTCTGGCTCAATTACCCTCAAACCATCCTTTTTGGCCCCAGGCAAGAGTTCTACGGAGCTTTCCAAAATGTAAAGTCATATTCATCAATCCGGCCTACGGTCCACACTTTCCGGAAAAACCGCATAGGTTAGACCCTTACCACTTCCTAAGAATAAGCTGAAATCGGGGTACTAAGAACAAAAAAAAAAACACGATAAAACCAAAGTGTTGCTCTCGCAGCACAATAACAGAACACTGCCTGCCGTCATTAAACAAACTTGCTGTGATGCTAGTTCTGGGACTCTTCTGAACTTGTTTTGCAGCCAGGCACATAACAGCGTCTTTGATTCTCTGTCGTTTGCGATTTTACAGAAGGAACAAGACCTAAGGTTTCGATGGGATCCCAAAAATCTAATATTTGATCCAGACAATTGGGTCTTATCTTCGCCAGAACCAGTCTTCGCCACACTAATCATCTGGGAAAACCAAGTTCAGATGTACCTCTATAAGCCATATCTATTTTGAGGATACTAACCAAAACTTCATGCTTTACTTCTGCCAAATTTTAAAATTTCCGGTTTCAACCGGATTCCGGACGTATTATATGTCCGGGTTAAAATGATTGTCATGTACAGACTCAGCGTCTTTTCTTAGCCCTAACCCTGTCATCTAATCAACTTCAAATGAAACTTTCGCTTTTAACAAATTTTTCGGTTTGGCCGGATTCCGGGCGAACTAGTTGCCCGACGATAAAATGGGTTTCATCATCTGTTCAGCATGTCTTCTTACCCCATAATCGAACATCTAATCAACTTAAAATAAAACTTTTAATTCTAACCAACTTTCCGGTGTTTGCCGAATTTCGGACGAACTACGTATCCGGCAAGAAAATGGTTTTCACCATCGTGTTCAGCATGTCTTCCCGACTATCACGTTAGCTATTTAAAAATATTTTATTTGCCCCTTAATTTGAACCCCCCACCCCTAAATCTAGGGCTACAGTGCCCATCTACGAACTTGACCTTACCCTTGACCCAACGAATCCTCACACCAAGTTTCATCAAAATATCTCATTCCCTTCGAGAGTTATCCTGCTGACAGAAGGACAACTTTTGCGATGTCATAGGTATCCCTCCACTTACGTTTTGGGATCCCAAAAACCACGCCCTCGACGGAATTCAGGTTACGCGGCCTAACCTTGAATCTGGTATTATCGGGACGCTGTCCATATTCTCAATATCACTGCGAGAGCCTATTGTGAAAAATAAAAATCTATCAAAAATCCACCATAGGCAAAAGAATTCAGTGTGTTCAGGGACAAGATACAAGAATAAGCTGGCTTCAGTTAAACTTTACAAATATTTCACAGGCGTGACGTTTATGAAGTAGTTTGTTTGCAGATTGAAAGTATGCTATGCCTTCTTGACGTAATACACGGAGCCTTATCGCGAGCACCCTGTTCAGGGAGATGTAGCATCCTCGCCCGCGATTGATAGTATCCTGATTCCTGAGCAAAGCTGTGTCAGCGCCGGAAAATGGAGGAGGTTAAAATACCATAAAGTTTGATTCAGGGTGTTGTATTATTCCGCTCTTGGAAGTCTGTTGTGGTCCAGAGGGATTTTCGCATTGAAATCTTAGGAGAAAAGTTGTTTGTTTAGATTGTTATTATTTCGCTTAAGATGAAAAAAAAGGTCACTGCGTAAAAACCTCTTACAAGCAAGTGTTCCTGGGGAATGTTGTTTAATCGTGGTTTTCAGGTACCAGGTTTTGTGAGAAAAAAAAAGTGACGTGCCTCAAGACGGATATATGTTGTTAGGACTTCAGTGTGCAGCGGTTTGTGCATTTCACACCTTCCCTTTCTGGTATTGTTTGCACTTTATACGCGATGAATTGCGTCTAATTCAGGTTTGGCAGTTTCTGTTATTTGTGACGGAACTGCAGTTCAACAAGTGATCCGCGAATTAGAAAATAAAGGAGTGGTGATTCATGTTTTGATGTGGTTTCATGTAATTCTCACCGAGACAATGCCCGTTACGGTCTGAGTCATCTGCCGTGTTGTCATTGGATAGCTGGATGTGACGCACCTACGAGTGTTCAAAAGTGCATTATCTGCAGCCCGCTGTCACTTTCAGTCTTTGGTTTCAGTGTAAAGTGGTAATAAAATTACTGACGACTTTCATTGTGTGTATGAGATAAGTATAGCAGTTAAGCTTCCAGATTGGTAAGTCGAATTTTTTACTGTTATCCTCACTGATTACCCCTTATTTAGATAAGCCCCCCCCCCCACCGTGGCTCCGCACTTTCAGAAGTTTCATAAGATGTACCTCAAGGATGTGCAGTTTCCAGAGATAACATTTGGGATGTTATCTGTTATGATTTTGCAAACGTTATGCATAACATGCGTTACCAGGAAGAGCCGAAAATCGCCGAAGACTTTTCTTACACCATGACGACAGACACAAAAAAGTCAGTAGGCTAGACTTTTTCCGGCTGTGATTCGGCTTTTCTTGTACGCATATCGTTTAAATGCGTAACGTTTGGAAACATAACATCCTACGTGTTATTTGTTCAAATTGTGCGTCTATCTGTTATGAAACTTCTGACTGTGCAGTAGGCCCATGTTGATAATTGTACCTTGTTCTTCAAAACTGTGCTAACTGAAACATTTTTGAAAACTGAGTTAACTATACCATTGGAAACAACAAAGCTGATATGGTATTCTGTTACATTGTGCTAGTGTTAGATGGCGATGTGAGAATCATCTAACAGGCAGATTAGTTTTAACTTTATGAGCTCCTACTTTCTTCATGCAGATGGCATAAGCAAAACTGGGCCCAAAAATTATCAAAATGTAGTTTTGAAGAACAAAGTACAATTGCAGACCAGCTAGTTCTTTCAAGTAGAGCTCAGTATGTTTCCTTGTTCCAGGCCTCGAGGGAGGTTTCGTTGTGTCGGCCTCTATGTCAAGCGTCGAACTATCCCTATGTATATAGCGAAGGAAATATAATCCTTCAGTATTTCCAGGTTTTAATGACACAAGTGATGATTCAGAGGATGATTCAGAGCTAAATTCATGAGACGTTAAGTTACAGCATGAATCATACCTTGATTCATGCTAACTTCAAGTGCTGAACTATGTTCCTAGTTTTTGCGCAATTGTACAAGTGATAATTCAGAGTTAAATTCAAGAGACGTAACTTACAGCATGAGCACTAAATATAGCATGAATCACGCCTATATTTAAGCCTGGATATGCAATCTTCACTCGTGGGAAATAGAGTATATAAGCTCGTTCCAGTCTTAGCGGTGGGTCATTGATTGTTTACTCGTCTTTCGTCATTCATTATTTGTCGTCGTTACTTGCCAGTCATTCATTATTTAGACTCTCGTTACTGTCAACAGTGATTGTATTTACCCCAATTGGGATTTACATTATACAGAGTAAGTCTGAAATAAAACTATTTATATGTTAACGTAAAACCTAGTTCCACTACCACCGTTACTTACCCATCGCCTTACCCGCTACGGTTACGCTACCTAAAGATAAAGTCTACTACCACCCTCGTTTACCCTAAGACTACGGCGTAAGGTCCATCTCCCCGTACAACAGTTTCATAAATGGTTTAATGATTACAAATTTGATTAGGCTATGATATACTGCAACAGAAAAGGCTTTTTGGTTCCAAACAGCTGGAAGAAATTGGTAGTAATCATAAGAGTTAAAAATCTTAACTGTAATACACTTGGAAACAAGAAATATATTCATTATTAACTGCATTTTCGGTAAGGTTGTACAAATCAGTTGATTTAAGGGCAAGGCCGGGCTTCGCCTTCCATACTTTTTCTTCTGGATTCTATATTCCCGTTTTTTTGGCGACTTAGAAAACGATGATACTACAAATGAAAGACCGTTAGGTTGTGACCTCTTATTCCCGAGTCTGTAATGTTGCAGAGACACGATCAGGATTTCCCGGAACGGATCTTCTGCACTTTAATTTAAATTGAAAAAAAAACTCAATATGTCCGCTCGGAATAGATGATGGTGCGGAAAATCCGGGCTGGGATTCCAGTTCGTGGGAACCCGGTCCTGATCATCTCTTCGCAGCATAAGGGTGAATCAACACATTTGAGAAACAAAGTGAATTTCCGACCTAGAAAACGAAGATACTACAAATGAAAGACCGCTAGGTTGTGCCCTCGGATTCCCGAGTCTGTAATGTTGCAGAGACACGATCAGGATTTCCCGGACGGATATTCTGCACTTTCATTTAAATTGAAAAAAAAAATCTCAACATGTCCGCTCGGAATAGATGATTGTGCGGAAAATCCGGGCTGGGATTCCAGTTCGTGGGAACCCGGTCCTGATCATCTCTTCGCAGCATAAGGGTGAATCAACACATTTGAGAAACAAAGTGAATTTGCAAATAGATGGGGTAAACGAGTAATCGACGAGTAGTCGACAGTTCTGATTGGTTAAACGTGTTCAGGAACGACATCTAGGTTCATGAAAATCTAGCGCAGAAGCGCCAGGTGTCCGGTAATATTGAGACTGCCCTTTAACTCGTGTTTTTTCTCCAACTTTGTTTTGACTTGTCATTTAATCCTAATCTTGGTACACTTTTTAGGGACGTGGTGGCTGTTAGATTCGGATAGAGGTAGGAGGATGATGTACATCCTGTCATTAATTGCCTTGGCACTGGTGCAAGGATGCTTTGGTCATGTGTATCGGCTTGGAGCGTGTCCGACAGTTGACCCTGTTCCAGACTTCGACATCTCAAAGGTAGCGAAGCTGGTTCCTTGCTCTATTATGTGTGAGAGAGGAGAGACGGGTTTAATTCATCTTTTCCAGACTGAAATGTCCGGTATGAAACTTTTGTTACCGGCACCGGCAGTGGAAAACCTTTCGGTGGTGGAATGGATCGAGGAATTAAATACGACAATTTTATTTATTTATTTGTGACCCGCATTTTGCGTAACACCGGAGTATGAGTTAAAAACACAGAGTACTAAGCAGCGCTGCATCTCTGAGCTAGGTGTTGCACATATAAAACTCTCTTTCAAAAATAATTGCGCATTTTCCACTAGCCAGTATCGTTTCAAGGCGGAAACGATTTATCTCCATGGTGAACGATAGCTCTGCCAAAAATTTTGAAAAACACGACTGATTGATGAGTCCATTAAGTTGCGTAATGATCAAGAAAGTCAAGCCTTTGCAAATTTATTGCTGGTGTGATGCTCTGCCAGGCAGGGGCGTCACTATGGGGGAGGGGGAGGCGGGGCTCCTCCCTCCCAAAGGTCTTGAGCCCGTCGAAAGTTCACTAGTTTGTCGGCGAGGAGTGCCGGCAAAAATGGATTCAGCACGTGTTTTTACACCTATTCGTCATGTCTACTCGTCCGGCAAAGAAAAACAAAGCTCAAAAACGAATTCAGCACATCTCCTTACCCCTACATCGAACCTCTAATCAACTTCAGATAAAGCTTAAAGTTTCTAAGAAATTGCCGCTTTCCACGAATTCCGGGTGAACTATATGTCCGGATAGAAAATGATTGTCATATACTGATTCAGCATGTCTTCTTACTCCTCATCGAAAATCTAATCATCTTCAGATATAACTTTTTAATTTTCACAAATTTTCCGGATCTGGCCGGATTCCAGGCGAACTACTTTTGCGACGAGAAATGATTTTTTATATAAATGTTCAACGTGTATTCGTACCTCTAGTTCCAACATCTAATCAACTTCAAGTACAACTTTTACTTTTACCAAACTTTCCGGTTTTGCCCGGATTCCGGGCGAACTACTTGTCCGGCGAGAAAATTTTCATATTCGTGTTCAGCATGTCTCCTTACCCCTAAATCGACTATCTCATTAGCTATTAAAAAATATTTTGTTCGCCCCTTAACCTGAAACCCGTCCCCGACGCCTAAATGTAGGGCTCAAGGGCCCATTTACGAACTCGACCTGTCCCTTGACCCAGAGACTCCTCACACCGAGTTTCACCAAAGTATTTCATTCCCTTCAAGCGTTATCAGATCGTGCTCACAGACGAACGGACAGACGGACAACTTTTACGTTTTGGGATCGCAAAAAAAAGCTCGAAATCCACTCTTTCGAGGGCTATAGCAGCTTTCGGTTTTCACCGTTTTTCGTGGAGGTCATAACTCGTGAACCAGTGCAGGTATCAAGTTAGAACTTGGTAAACTTGTGGGCATCGGAGAAAAGGCACAGTGTGCCTTTCGGGGGTCCCAACCCCCACACCCACTCGCTTCAGACGCAATCGGGTCCTGATTGCCCAGTGAATGATGTTCATAATCATAGAGGGGAAAGAGAAATTTATAGAGGCGAAAGCGTTTTGATGCAGTTATATTATCAATATAAGTTGACCAGAACTGGGTATAGGACGATGAAGTTTTTTGTGCTTTTAGATCCTAGGGCTGGAAATATACTTTTAAAGTTGCACCCCCCCCCCCCCCCGCTCATGGGCAACTGGGCCCAGATTGCCCAATGCCCAGCCCGGACCGTCTGTTCGTGGCATTAGACGACGTCGAGCCTCCTTGCTTGCATACTTGTCATTTGCGTTGGTGATTACCAGTCTCCGATAGGGCCAATCGGGCGAGATCCGCATATGAAAAGATGGACGGCGACCATCCGGAAATGGCGATTTTATAATTCCGTCTTCGTTTAGTTTCTTGGGAGATGGTACGTCATCCAAAAGTTCTCAACTGCCAGTTCATGCTGGACATACGATTTTGTGAAGAACAGCACAGATAATAGCCTGCGCATCGAGCAATCGCGTGAACACGTGGTCCTGGACACAGTCGGCATTGATCATACCTACAAATATACTGGCACACTTGACATTCCAGACTCCGATCGCCCTGGTGCTCTGAGAGTACGCTTCCCTATGAGTAAGTCCTGCCAAGCCTTTTCTTTTTCGTCTGCGTGGTTAAAGGTTGAGTAATACCCTGGGTAGCTCGGATGTTCTCTTCGTATTCATCCGTGTGCGTTCAGCTTTTTCTGCTCTTTCGTGTATTTAATTTTTATTGTTGTGGCGCAGCCTGTGTAGGTGACTCTTTTCTGATTAATACATAGATATAGCTGTATAAGATTAAGAACAAATACAACCGAAATAGCCGTTCTTCTTATTCCGCCGCGGCGAAAAACGAGGAATTGGTAGAGCCCCTGTTCTGACTTTCTTTTTCTTCTGCTATGGGGTCATACCTACAAAGAAAACCTCCGATTTTACTGGCTACTCAACGTCCGCTCATGGGCGTCTTTGGTAGAGGAAAGTTATGAACACTGGTTCTGGTCACCCTTTCCCACTGTGACCTTACGCAAGAAGACGGCGCGTGACTGTCTTCTTAGAGGGTGCATTTTGTTTTGGAAAGCATCTTCCTTAATTTCCTGTTTTCTTCTCTCTCTGAGTTCGTGGTTTTCTAGGTATCACTGGCAAAGCAGACTACATCATCTTTGCCACAGATTACGATAACTATGCTGCAGTTTTCTCATGTCAATCCCTTCTCTTTGGACATCGCAGGTCTGCTTCTATTCTTTCCAGGAAATCGACTTTGGACCAAATTTACATAAACAAGGTGAGCGCCCTCCGATTTCATTACCTCTGAGACTTTAGAGTTAAACCTCACCGGCAATAAATACCTTTAGAAATAAGCTCCACCCTGGCTTGGGGCATAGGCAGGGGCGTCGCTAGCCAAAACTCGAGGGGGGGTGGAGGGCACCTGTCGCCGCCTTCCACCCATTTCAGCTTCTCTTCGCATATGTAGTAGTAAAACTCGTAATAACAGCAAGCGTTGAAGTAGTCGTATCTCTGAGCTCAGGGGCGGTTTGAAGGGCTTGGGCGTGGGAGGTGATGACCTCAAAATATACGACCGGCAGATTTTCGGCAAGGCACAACTGGCATTGTAACTGTAACACCGAGATTATGGACTTGAGAGTTCATGTCTTTTTAGTGTCTGTAGGTTATACTGTATCCATCATGGAAAAAAAAATGGTAGTTGTTTTCCCGATATCGCAAATTCACTGTGAGAAATACATTCCAAGAACTTTCTTGATCTTACGGTGTAGTTGCATGTGGTCAAACAGTACTGGCAGTAGGATATCTGTAAGGTAGCTTTTTTCTGCCCTGAAACTGACAGAAAATGCAAAGTATCAAAAATGTTAGCGTTTGACGCTTGTCGATACTAAGGTCTGGGGAAAACTACCAAAGATCAGCGTGATGCAGGTGTTTTTATATATTATAATTACCTTAAATTACCTTAAATCGCAATTGCACGCAATAAGGATGTTCTATCCCGATGAGTGCATAATCACTTTCCTTCCATCAGGTTCGATCAAAGCTCGATTCATTCAGTGTGGACCCCCATGACTTCTCTATTATCAGTCAAAAGGGCTGCGCTCACTCCAATAGAACAATTGCCATCGGACCGGACACTTTCAGCGCACCCAGTATCGCCAACGCTGTACGAGTGGTTGGTGACGCTATTGGTAAGTTTGCTTCGGAGGTATAGCGGTTGCAGCCTGTCTTAGGTTTAAAGTTGTATCTGCCATGGGCCAGCTATAGTACACTATAAAAAGTTTCTCCGAGTAAGGATTAAAGTTAACTGCAGTATTTGCTACTGGGATTAATCTTCCGAATTAGAGATAAGATTATCTTTTTAGAGACAAGATTAATCCCAGTAGCAAATACTGCAAGATTTTTTTTTACAGTGTAGTAGTAGCAGTTTACGCTAAAGCATTGCGGCCATGGTAATCAGTATAGAGCGTTGCTTGTTACATCTAAAGCTCCAAAAGTCCCATACAGTCAGCTCCTAAAGCAATTTAAGTTAGATACCCTTTCATGCCGCCGTATGAAGTTCGGTACATCTATAGTCCAAAACCCATTTCACCGTGATATACTCCCCCCTGATTCTCTCCCCTCCCGAATTCGTCTTCCTCGTCACGCTGCCGACCCTGTACCTCGTTTAGAACCGGTGGTAGCTTTGCGAACAAGGTATGCTCAGAGTTTTGTCCCCTCGTTTGTTTGTTTTATAACTCAGAGTGTTTTTGAATGTTAAGTTTTAGGTTATTTGTATTTTATTAATCGTAGTCTAGCATGTTATTGACGATATTTATCATAAGACGTCGGTATAAATGTCTCAAAATTGTATATATTTGTAGATTGTTCTGTTATGACGTTATGTTTTGACGTAAAAACAACCCATCGGCTTGTCCGTTATCTGTTTTTTAGATTATATTGAATTGAATTGAATCACAAAACGAGAACAATATGTTACATACACAATCCAAACCTTAAACCGTACTAAACTATAGAAAGTGCTCCCGTGCGACATTTCATACAGACAAACCTTCCAAGATTTTTAATTTTGTTTTCCCCCGACCATTCTTTCCCCCCTTACTCCACCCCAAAAAGCTCCATCCTTAAATCTTGAAGCTAATTGATATTTACTGGACATGATTTTTACTGGTTGCAATAAAATGCATACGAAGTACCAGGCGATTTATCACGTCTGTGCAACGTGTTTGCCGTATTTCTTCATAAGAACAGTCAATAGTCAGAAAGAAAGAAACGCTGTCAAATATATAGATATTGTGTTTACTTTTTTCCTACCAGCTAAAGATTTATCTTTCTCGTTGATTGTTGTGTTACTTTGACAGTGCCCATCAGTGTCCTTTCCGGATTGTGCCGGTAGATGAAGCCACGATCGTACTGGGTCCTGGTTTGAAATAGCGTCTTGGAAGTTGGTGATCTAAACATAGTAAATGCGAGATTGCGTCCGATTTGTCTCCTTAATGTTCTTGCAGAGAAGGAGTTCTCAAAAGATAATATGGCATGTCAATGACGTCAAAGGCACCATGAATTTTCTCGAACAGTTGTGTAATGCATACCAACCTATGACCCACGGCCAGTTATGTTACGATAATCGTCACACCGAAAATTAGCGGTGGATATGACTCCATATCAGCCTCCAGAGAGTTGATATGAAGTCATATCTACCTCCAGATAGTTTTGATATGAAGTAATATTTACCTCCAGAGAGGTAGATATTAAGTCATATCTACCTCACAGAGGTTGATATTTCATATCACCTTTAACTTTCTGTTTGACGATTAGCATAACATAACCTGTGTGACGTATGCTGATGTGCATAGTTAATGGTTAGTTATTAATGGTTCTATTCGAAAAAGCTATAACAGTTAACATACCTCCATCTCGTTTGATATCGGAATTTAAAGCTCGACGGCCAATAAAAATATCAACCTCGGCTTGGCTCGGATAGGTAATTTTAAATGGCCGTCTTGATGATATTTTCCGATATCAACCTCGATGTCGGAAGTTAACCTTGATTGACGTTCCGGCGGATGTGCCACTCTCTTCCTCTCCGATCCTGCATGTAAGACTGATCAAACCATCCACGTATGTCGTCATGTCTGTACATAAGCAAACTCCGCAGTCGAGAATTTGCAGTAACATGTCGATGTCTTCGAAGCTATGAACGTCAGAAACGCCACTTATATTAGTGCGTTTGAGCCAAAATCACCAGCTGCAAAAAGTGGTGTCTCAAGCCAGTCAGTTTTACTCGTTTTTCAATAGACTTGCGTAGTCGGAGTAAAAACACATGACCTAGTGCAAACGTGCCAGAATCCATGTCTGAAACCGTTTGGGCCAAATTTTCCGTGGTCTCCTTGGAGCGCTCAGTACTTAAAAGCTTAAAGGAGGGACACTGTGGGGGTAGATCGTCCGTTAAGTGGGACATGTTTAAAACATAACGACCGGCAGACGGAGATGAAAAGTCCCCGTAGATTCAAGACAGACTGTATGATGCGAGGGAAGAGAGGGTCAGCGAACATGTAGCTGTGCCGGTATTTCTTGTAACGTTCGCCCTGGACCTCTGTTACCTCGTTTGAATCCCCCGAATCCGCGCGGACGCATGGTTCCTACTGTGTATATTTATCTAGGTGACATCCCCTTTCTTGAGTTTTTTTTATGTTATTTGCTTTTGGCTCGACCTTGTGTGTCCGGCTTGACCCTTTACACATTGTTATTTAGTACAGAAGTGTAAATTAAAACCTTAAACCTTGAACCTACATTTCGTCGCCCATAGCTCTTTGAAAGATAATTCACTTAATTTTTATTTGTTTACAGGCACTGGTGTAAAGACTGTCTCTGACACCGTCGGCACTGTCGTCGAGCGATTTGGAAATAGAAGCAGCCCCATCAGCGAAGGCAATCCAGACTTTGATGCTGAATGGCTTTAAGCAAGGGAATTTAAAATTTTTAGTTGCGTTTTCTAGATCTCTGTTCTTATCGACTAGTATGAAGTTATAAAGCGTAACTACCGTAGCCCACAACCCGATCTTTATGAATGTCAACTTGTTTGACGAGCAGCCGCAACTAACCGATAGGAACAGCGATGCCTTCCGTTCGTGTTTTCAGTTTTGTACGTAGTGCCCAAAATGTAGGGGTTGCCAACATCTAGGGGCTGCCAACTCATAAAATCGGTGTACACGGCGAGGGCGAGGTGAAGTTGCTATTGCGTACGTCGACCATAAGACTGGCGAGTTCGCGGGTCAGCCCGAGATCGGACTGTTATGAGGCAGGATCTTAGAATCCATTACCGAAGAATACCGGCCGAAATCTTCTGTCGGTGCAAGACGTGTAGGCTACAGAGTGCGTGTGTGTAAGCTAAATCTCGACTAGTATCAGGTGTTTCTGTGTCAGTTGATGATTTAATATAAAAACCGTAGCCGATAGTTGGTTTCTCGTCTTTCTAGGATTAAATATGAGTATCTGCAATTGCAATTGTCATAATGGTCTTAGTGTATAAACTAGCGTTAAATAATTAAAACTAAAGACTTTAAAAAAGCTGTATAAAGCTGACAAAATAGACCAGCTACTGATATCCAACCTTCTTATCTTCTTTTCTTTCCTTTCTTCGTTGGCCATGATCGCCAGTTAGTCTTAGAATTTGGAATGTTTTACCAAATTGTAAGTTATCTTTCAACACTGAGAGAATCGCCGTACTCCCCAGTTTCTTCTTGAAAATTCAGCATAAAATTTAGAATTCTTGTGGAATTTGTCGATGAATTTTATGCTGAATTAATGCTGCATTAATTGAGCGAAAATTTAAGTCCGAAAGCGAAATGCTGCATAAAATGCTGAATTAATTCAGAGTTAATTCCAGTTAACTCAGCATTTTCGTTCGTTTCGGAGCTTTCGGACACGCCCAGTATATTGCTGAAATAACAAGACCTAAGGTTTGGATGGAATCCCAGAAATTTAATATTTGATCCATACATTTGCGTCTTGTAGCTATCTGGACTTCACCAGACTCCTTGAACATTTTCACTATTAAAATTTAGAAACAGAACTATGCCAGTGGCTAGTCATTTGAGAAAACCAAGTTCAGGTATGGATTCAGCACGCGTGTTTACCCCTATATATCATATCTACTTTGATGAAACTGATCGCAACTTTCTGCCTTACTTCTGCCAAATATCCGGTCTCGGCCGGATTTCGGTTGAACTACTTGTCCAGCAAAAAACTAAAGCAGAAAACGAATTCAGCATATCACCTTTCACTTATATCAAACCTATAATCAACTTCACATAACTTTAATTTTTTTTTTTTTTTAAATATTCAGATTTTGGCCGGATTCGGGTAGAACAATTTGTCGGGCGAGAAAACTAATTTTCGTATACGGATTCAGCTTGTCTCCTAACCACTACATCGACCTCTAATCAACTTCGGATAAAACTTTTACTTACAACAAATTTTTCCGATTTTGGCCGGATTCCGGGTGAACTATATGTCCAGGAAGAAAATTATTGTCATAAATGGATTCAGCAAGTCTCCTTACCGCTTGATCGAACATTTAATCAACTTCAGTTTTTTTTTACTTTTAACAAATTTTCTGGTTCTGGCCGGATTCTGAGCGAACTACTTGTCCGGGTAGCAACGCTTGATTCAGGATGTCTTCTTACCCCTAGATGGACTATCTGACTGGATTTTTTAAATTATTTTTTTCGTCCCTTAAATTGGACCCCACCCCTAAATATTGAGCTACAGGGCTGATCTACGAACTTGGCCTGTATCTCTGTCTCTAACCCTTCGAGAGTTATTGTGCTGACAGAGGGACAGATGGAAAACTTTTGCGAAATCATAGGTGTCCCTCCACTTACGTTTTGTGATCCCAAAAACTGATTAGGCTAAAATATGAATATATAAGAAACTTAATTATACCAATCTATTCATGTGGAACCATTAACAAATCACCACTGCCGTTGTTGGAACATCTTACGAAAGACGAGATGAAGCTCTTCTCGTATATACCGTTTGTCAAACTTGCAGCCAAAAACTGCAGCCAAAAGAAGTTTGAAAACGAAAGAAAATACGTCATGCATTTCGGCGATTTTCTAATTAATGCAACATAGAGTAAATCCTATAGTTTTCATTGTAGAGGCTCAAGAGCTTTCTTTCAAAGCTTGCACCTCCCTAAGGCATGTCAGTGCTATATTAGGGACTGGCGGCCAGAGAACACAGCTACAGGGGTGGTTCGAAGGGGGGTGACTCCCCCCCCCCCCAAGCTCCAGAGAATCTACTCTCAGTCGTATGTTTTCAACTTGTCTGTATGACAGTCGTATGTTTTTAGCTTTTCAGAATGACATGCAGGCAGTTACCAAACATGAATTTCACCAACAAATCACATTTTTTAGCTGTATGGCTACGAAGAAATTTCTATTCGTGTGTTTTCAGATTCACAGTTGTGTGTTCTGAGTTTTCCAGAATGAAAGTCGTATGTTTGAGCTTGCCAGAATGACTACCGCGAATTTCGCCTGAAAAGACCCGTTTCTTGTCGTACTTTACGAAGGGGTTTTCTAGTCGTAAATTAGAGACAGTCGTAAGCCTTGACCTTCCCAGATGAAGGCAGACACAGCATCGTGAATTTTCCTTCAAATGGCCTGTTTCAAGTCGTATTGTTCCATATAGATTTTAGTAGTATGTTTTAAGTTTGTCAGATTCACAGTTTCATGTTCTCATTTTGTCAGAATCAGTCGTATGGAACTTGCCGGAATGACATCAGGCGCGAATTTTCCCTGAAAAATGACCCGTTTCTTGTCGTGTTTTATGAAGAGATTTACCAGTCGTCTATTAGAGACAGTCGTATGTTTTGAGCTGTTTTGAGCTTGCCATATAAGGAGTCATTACGTTAAGAATTACCCTGTGTTTTGAGCTTGTTAGAATGACAGTCGTATGTTTCGAACTTGCCATAGTGACATAAATGCCATTACCAGTCGCGATTTTGACCCTGATGCAGTGAAAACAGTCTGATTTTCGAAAATTTCGCCTGAGGCGCGACGTTTCAACATTATCCTACCTGGTGTTGTGTAAAAATCTCCATATCTTAAAAAGAAACAGGCACGACCGCCCAGGGGCGTCACTAGCCTTTTACCTTTGTGGGGGGGGACGTCCGGTTTGTGCCGACGGACTAAAAAATGTGCCGACAAAACACGCCGCATTTCCCGCCAGCACAGAATAGAATCGGGGTAAAACTAACTGTAATGCATCAGTCGAGATTATTCCTTTGATGTAATTTCGTATTTTAAGTTCACATACTTGGCTTTTCATTTTAGCCTTCGCTAAACAGCGAAGCTTCCAACGACTGTACCAAGAACAAGTTAAACTAAGCGCCGCAGGCGAAATTTTTTAAATCTGCCTTTTTTTCCTGAAAAATTTAGCTGTACCTACCATACAAGTTCTAGCTTTTAACGTGTTTCAGAAAATTTCAATCCTAAAACGCCAAGCTAAATGAAACACTGTTCTTCTAAATAAAGAATACTACAAAATGCGCCGCAGGCGAAATTTTGTGTGAACTAACTGTAACAACGCATCAATTGAGGTTATTCTTTTCGTATAATTTCGTATTTTAAAGTTCACATATTCGACTTTTGATTTCAGCTTTCGCTGGAAAGCGAAGCTTCCAACGACTGTACCAAGGCAAGTTAAACCAAGCGCCTCATGCGAAATTTTTTTAATCTATTTTTTTGCAGAAAATTCAGCTATAGTACCATACAATTTCCGGCTTTTAACGTGTTTCAAACCCCAAGAATTTCTATTCTAAAAGGAAAACTAAATGATACACCATTCTTCCAAATAGGGAATACTACAAAATGCGCCGCAGCCCGCAGGCGAAATTTTGTGTAAAACTTACTGTAATGCATCAGTTGACATTGTTCCTTTGATGTAAATACATATATTTAATTTCACATATTCGGCTTTTCGTTTCAACTTTTGCTAAAAAGCGAAGCTTGCAACGACTGTACCCAGAACAAGTTGAATTAAGCAACGCCGGTGAATTTTTTTAAATCTTTATTTTTCCGGAAAAATTTGCGACCGACAAATGTTTACAGAATTTGATTTCTTACGCATAAAAGACCCGGTGTGCGGACAAGAATACCGACGCCCGACAAAAGCATTCAGAATTCGATTTCTTCTGTGTTTTGCCCGACAAGATTGTAAAGAACTTTATTTTTTACGCGTAAATAGAAGCCGATGTACCGACGAGACTTGAACTTTCGGCATGCGCCGATAAAAAGTTACAGAATTTGATTTTTTTTTATTTTTTTTTGGTACAAAGAACCCGATGTGCCGACGAGAATACCGACGACCGACAAAACCATCGAGCATTTGATTTGTTCTTAATTTAATTTAATTTATTTATCACCCACACAATACATGAAGTAAATATGGTGGAGTTCTGTGTTTTGCTCGACTAGACTGTACAGAACTTGATTCATACGTGTAAAAATTACCCCTTGTGCCAATGAAACTTAAACTTTCTGGGTGCGCCCGACAAAGTTAGCAAAATTTGATTTGTTACGTATAAATAGAACCCGATGTGCCGACGACTAGACCGACGCCCGACAAAAGCATAAAAAAATATATCTTCTGGATTTCTTATGTATAAAAAGAACCCGATGTGCCGACGAACCGAGGCACGACCAAAGCCTGCAGAATTCGATTTCTCCAGTGCTTTGCCTGACAAATGTTTGCAGGATTTCATTTCTTGCGTATAAAAAGAACCCGATGTGCCGACGAGTCGACCGACGCCCGACAAAAACTTAATTTGTTTTTATTTCTTCTGTATTCCTTCTGTATAAAAAGAACCCGATGTGCCGACGAGAATACCGAGGCACGACAAAAGCATGCATAATTCAATTTCTTCCGTGTTTTGCCCAACAAACGTTTGCAGGATTTTATTTCTTGCATATAAAAACACCCGATGTGCCGACGAATCGACCGATGCCTGATAAAAAGCATACAAAATATTATTTTTTCTGTGTTTGCCGGCGCTTCGCGCCGACAAACAAGTGAACTTTCGCCGGGCTTCGCCCGACGAAAGTACTTTCTCAGGACCTTTAGGGGGGGGGAGTCCCCCCCCCCATAGTGACGCCCCTGCGACCGCCTGATTATTGCACTATTTTTTCTGTAGTCTAAATTCAAAGTGGAAGTAGAACCACGTACCAACTTCCGGGAAAATATCCCACTCCGTTTGCGAGCAGTTTGTGAGTTACCGGGCACTGACAGATATATCAGTGCATATCGTAGTAGGCAGCCTTAAAAATGTTGCGCCGTCTTTCATAGTAGGCCTAAGATTTCAGCCACCCTAAAGCTAGAAATGCCAGAAAAAGGTTGGATTAAAAAAAATCGCCTGCGGTGCTGAGTTTAAATTTGTCTAGGTACATATGGTAAAAGCTGCTGCTAGGGATCTGAGCCACGTTTAAAGCAAGTGTGTGTGTGGGAAGTAGTCGAATATTGCCGAATAAACGCCGATTTAACAAATTTTGCCTGCGGCTTTTTCGTAGTCCTATCCTATTTCTATTTAGTTGAAGTGTGCATCATTTATGTGCGGTTTTAAGCTTGAGATTTGGAGTCGAAGCTACATTAAAAGGTAGTAGTTGTAAAGGAGTATTTGAATTTTGCTCGGATTGAAAAAATTTCGCCTGCGGCGCTCACTTTAGTTTGTCGTGATTATTTAGCTGGACAAAACCGATTTGTCCAGCTTATATATTACTTATTTTTTATTATTTATTACTACAATGGCATTTTCCGTGACGTTTCAGAACTTATAACTTTAATATTTCTTGGTCCTGCTGGTGCTGTGTTTTTAGCCAGTCGTATATTTTGAAGTCCTCCCCCCCCCCATGCCCAAGCCCTTCGAACCGCCCCTGCACGGCTATAAAGTTGATAAATATTCTTTGAGCCCAAGCTGAGAGGATTGACAGCCTGACGAGGACTCTTGCCAAGAAGGGCCGAAATATCGCTGATGAAGAATCTTAGCTGACGTAGCCGTTGTAAACATTGTTTTTCTATAAAGTTGGTCTACTAGGATTGTGATTGACCTTGCTAATGACCAGAAGTAGGTGGTAGTCAAGTGGTTACGGTGTTGTAAGTTTGGAAAAATTGTGCCTTACTTTCCTGAGTGTTTTTTGGGATACCAAAACGTAAGTGGAGGAATACCTATGATTCCGTAACAGTTGTTCTTCCGTCTGTCCGTCTCTCAGCACGATAACTCTCCAAGGGTAGAGACATTTTCTTCAAACTTAATACGAGGATCCATTAGTCAAAGGACAGGTAAGTTCGTAGATGAGCCCTGTAGCCGCATATTTAGGGGTGGGGGAGGGGTTTAAAATGAAGGGACAAAACAAAATGTGTTATAAAGACAATGAGATAGTCGATCTAGGGAGAAGACATGCTGAATCAATTTCTAAAACTTATTTTCTCGTTGTCGAAGTTGAAACGAAAAGGCGAATGTGTGAATTTAAATATACGATTTTACATTAAAGACAAAATCTCAACTGATGCATTAAAATTAGTTTTACACAAAATTTCGCCTGCGGCGCATTTTGTAGTATTCTCTATTTGAAAGGTCGGTGCATCATTTAATTGGCGTTTTAGGATTGACATTCTTGGGGGTTTGAAACACGCTAAAAGCTAGAACGTACGGTAGGTATAGCAAAATGTTTCCGGAAGTAAGGCAGATTAAAAAAATTTCTTCTGCGGCGCTTGCTTTCACTTGTTCTGGTACAGTCGTTGGAAGCTTCGCTTTTTAGCGAAAGCTGAAATAAAAAGCCGAATATGTGAAATCTAATAGACGAAATTACATTAAAGGATAACCTCAATTGATTCATTAAAATTAGTTTCACAACAAATTTTGACTGCGGCGCAATTTGTAATATTCTCGATTTGGAAGGTCGGTGTTTCATTTATTTGGCGTTTTAAGATTGACATCCTTGGGGGTTTGAAACACGCTAAAAGCTAAAACGTACGGTAGGTATAGCAAAATGTTTCCGGAAGTAAGGCAGATGAAAACAAATTTCGTCTGCGGCGCTTGCTTTCACTTGTTCTGGTATAGTCGTTGGAAGCTTCGCTTTTTAGCGAAAGCTGAAATGAAAAGCCGAATATGTGAAATTTAATAGACGAAATTACATTAAACGAATAACCTCAATTGATTCATTAAAATAGTTTTACGCAAAATTTCGTTTGCGGCGCATTTTGTAGTATTCTCTATTTGGAAGGTCGGTGTTTCATTTAGTTGGCGTTTTAGGATTGACATTCTTGGGGGTTTGAAAAGCGCTAAAAGCTAGAACGTACTGTAGGTATAGCAAAATGTTTCCGGAACAAAGGCAGATTTAAAAAGATTTCACCTGTAGCCCTTTCTTTAACTTGTTCTGGGTACAGCCGTTCGAACCTTCGCTTTTTAGCGAAAGCTGAAACGAAAAGCCGAATATGTGAACTTTATATACGAAATTAGATCAAAGGAATAATCTCAGCTGATGCATTACACTTAATTTTACACCGGTTCTATTCTATGCTGGTGGGAAATGTACGCCATTGCCGCGAAGCGACAACGGTGTGTTCCATCGGCAAATTTTTTAGTCCGTCGACATAAACCGGACGTCCACCCGTCCAAAGGCAAGAGGCTAGTGATGCCCCTGACACTTGGTTGGGGTAAATAGAACCAGCCATCTTTTTGTTTATATAAGTCCGACGCCATCTTCTAGGATAGATAACGTAAGAGAGTCGCTTGTACAAAATGATCAGGTGTACACAAAAGAGTGTACAGAAGTATTCTGACCAATGACAAGCCCTTCCAGCTGAAGTCAACCGATGAATGAAAATTTATATGGCCCTTGATGTTGTACACAAAACTCTAGAGACTAAAAGGCAATCAAGTTTGTCAGCGAGTGGATGGTCTCCAAACCTCATTAGAAACATGATCGGCGTTTTCTGTCACTTTTATTCTGGCATAGGCCGCAGGCATCTTGGTCATAGTTCGACATGTTGCTCTTTCGACTCCAGCGTCACATCCCACCTCCAATGCCAGAAGCCGCACTTGGGTCAAATCGCTTTCGGTGGAGGACGAACACGGAAGATAGAAAATGCCGGACAAAAGCGAGACAAACGCGCTGATGACAAATTATTTGGTCTTCTTCGCGCTCTTGTTCTGTGTTTGGATTATGTGGATGTTCCTGTGATGACAGTAAGATTCTTTTTCGCTATAGGAATTGCGGTTAATTTTTCATAATTTAAATGCCCTCTTCCATAATAGTAAGAACATCCTTCATGAAGCCGGTCATCCATAGAAGATTTTCGACAAAAGTATATACTGGTAAATTGAGGCCGAGCTTCTTTCACTTTCTGCGTTTCCCTCCTTCCCCGTGAAAAATTACTTTCCCGCTTTGACTACGTCTACTCAGTCAGGCTTGGTATTTTATGTGCTTCAACCAGTGCCACCAGTTGTTAAAATACCCAAAATTAATGGCAATTCAACCTACCTCCGGGATCGCTCCATCCATTCTTAAACCCGGAGACCCGACTTTCATACAGTAAATTCTAACCCCCTTAATGACACCTTGCAGATTTTTCACACTTGTTTTGTTTTACTGTTTTCGATGCGTATCGTGCTCCCGACGGTATCAACAACAAAAATTGTAGCCTGCGTAGTAGTATGGTAGTAGTGCGAAAACGTTGCATGTAATACTATATAATAGCAAAGAATACTATCATTTAATGTACCTCAGACTGGTCCAATCTTATGTAGTAGTATCCAGTAGCATCCTGTCTTGCCATACTAGCCTCCAGTCCTGCTAATAGTAGCATATAGTAGTATGCAGTATCACGGTAGCCTTGACGTACAAGCATGTAGTAGCATCGTTAGTACTGTGTGCTACTTTTTCGTACCACTTCATAGTACTATTTTGAGATAAATTTTTCATCGGGTTGCTAATCTCTTTTTATTACTCGTGCTTTCTGCGCCATGCGGTGCCTCTTTTTAGTCGATCCCGTCAGGGACAACTTTTTGCGAGAAGTCAGAAAAACTGTTTTTCTGACTTTATCTGTGTGTTTACTAAAAAGGCAACGGGCCTGGAGTAATTTGTTGAAAGCGCAGAGCCCGATTTTTAAGTATTCAACTGGATGTGTAATATTTGAATATCAGCATGTGATAAGTTCATCCCTCGGAATACTTACAGAATATATACAGAGGGTTGGCTTGTGTTCAACAGAAGCTGTAGATTGGATTAGAACTATCCGATGAAAAAGTTATCTCAGAATAGTAGTTTGAAGTTGTACGAAAAAGTAGCATGGACTACTAGCTGATGCTACTACATGCTTCTACTTCAAGGATACCGTGTTACTGCATTCTACTGCATGCTACTATTAACAAGACAGGATGCTACTGTATACTACTACTTAAGATTGGCCCAGTCTGAGGCATGTTAAATGATAGTACTCTTTACTATTACATATCACCAGATGCAACTTTTTCGTTCAACTATCATACAACAACGCAGACTACAAATTTTTCGTCGGGTAGTATGTCAATGTTTTGATACGGATTTTAACTGCGTTTCGTGTATGCAGAGTCGTTACTAGCCAAAATGTGTGGGGGGGGGGGGACGACGCATTTACCGACTGGCTGGTAATTTTTACCGACTTTTTCTGCAGAAAAAACGACTGTTTTCGTCAACAAAAATTATAGTTTTGAAAAAAATCGACTGATTTTCCGAAAAGTCCACTGATTTTCAGAAAAACCAACTATTTTGACGAAAAATCGATCAATTTTCAGAAAAACCGACTGATTTCATGAACAAAAATCAATTGTTTTTACCGACTGGCCGACGGCTTGGTGGGGGCGTCCCCCCCTCCCCCCCCCCCAGTTGTGACGCCTTTGCGTGTATGAAGTTTTTGGAACAGACTGCCACTCCTGTTGGACAGAACTGGGAAATTTAGAACTTCCTTGGACAGGAAGTTTTCAGTCTTGTTTGATTGGTACCTACGACTCAAACAGGCCCGATGAAAAATTCATCTCAAAATAGTACTATGAAGTAGTACGACAAAGTTGCATGCAGTACTAGCGATGCTACTACATGCTTCTACTTCAAGGCTACCGTGTTACTGCATACTGCTATATGCTACTATTAGCAAGACTGGATGACACTATGGCAAGACAGGGTGCTACTGGATACTACTACATAAGATTGGACCAGTCTGAGGCACATTAAATGATAGTATTCTTTGCCATTACATAGTACTACATGCAACGTTTTCGTACTACTACCATACTACTACGCAGGCTACAAATTTTTCATCGGGGGTCTGAGGAAAACGACATTAGATTGGACCAAAAAAAGGACTGGATCGGAAACAGGGCTAAGGAAAACGACAATAAACTGGACCAACAAAAGGACTGGACCGGAAACAAATAAAACGCGTCTTTGACAAGCTCTGCGGTGATAATATGGAGCTGCGGAATTCAGTTCCACAGCCACCGATATTACTGATGTACCGAATGTCGAAGAGGGAGGGAAATCCAAAGATAAAAGAGGCAATAGATACTGCCGCGAAAATGTGAGTATTTCCTGTCCCATGAAAAGCGGCAGAAAGTTGTCCTGAAGTGAATCAGCAGCGTTGAAGCAGAAGGCTCATCTAAATTCGACGCAATGCCAGGATTTTGGATTCGGATGTTTCTCAAGCCTCATAACCAAGTCCAAGTTTACCGAAGCTTCTGACTTTCCAGTTGAGCTCGTGGGCGGTGGATGGTTTACTTATCTAACATCTCAAAATCTTACTCAGCCGTCGCTTTCGAAACTTTTCACCGCATGTCCATCACCAAAACTCGCCTTCTTATTTGTCGGTTTCTGTTAGGTTCTGCAAATAATATGGAAAAGGCGCGGTGGTGACGTGAGGATCTAGTTTTTCATATCGGATTCCTTTGTTCTTTTAGTGCTTTCTCGCCTTTCTCGTGTCTTGCCGCCTTGACATTCGTCAGATTGTTCCAGGAGAAAATAGAAATTTGTTTTCACGGCGGTAGGTTCTTTCGCAGAGCATCGTTTTTACTGGCTAATCCAGAAGCATGATGTAAAACAGAAAATGTTGTTTTTCACCGTTAATAGCTCCAGCTGGAAGGTTGAAATCTTCGTGATGGCGTGAAAGTTCATATCGACAGTAGTGAAAGAAGATGGTTCTTGAACGGTCAGCGAGTGAGTCCAAGTTCCATGACAGCAAGGAAGGAAAGTCGCTGATTTTGAACTATGCAATTTGCATACTTCTACTGGTTGTGATTTGGTTGCTATTCACGAAACTGAGCTGAGGTACGGTTTCCTAGTTATCTTCACTGTTTTCTTCCTTTTGTGTTGTTTTCGAAATTCTACCACAACTTCAGATAATTTCACTTCATATCACTGTGTTGGCTTGAGATTGCTCTAAAAGGCTTAATCCTCTGTTGTCTAACTGTAACCGCTCGAAGAAGAAATCTGCCCTCCGCGCATCAGCAGATTGTGAACAGATCACCAAACCTTCATGATGTAATCGATTTAGTATTCCCGTTAGCATGTCTGATAGTGCAAAATGTTTGCTGAATTTCGGCCCTTCTTGGCAAGGCTCCTGTTCTGGCTCAAAGCCGCTCAAGTTGGAAAAACGAACTTTTTCCCACAAGTTCGTTTTTCAGCTGACGTATCCGTTTTGCACTATCAAATATGAACGAATGAATGAATGAAGGGTTTATTAAAACAAAACTGGAATCTTCAATACCCAGAGGCGAACCTGTAAGGGACTAATTACCCTCGAAACAAAACATTAACAAAACAAAAACTTCGACAAAAATAAAGATGAATAAAATGATTCGCAGCCAGCTTGGGCTGAAGGAATATATACCCGTTAGCATAGTCAAACAGAATACATATTTCGCTCCTTTCCCCGTTTCAAAGCCAACCTCTGGCTTAAAGAACCCGTCGTACGTGTAATCGTAATGCAGTCCGTCATAGCCTGAGGCCGTCAATCTGAGGCCTCACGCAGAGGCGGCGCCGACCGCTTGGTTTGGGACGTGAGTTGCAAGACAAGGGTCGACTAAGCTTCAAAATTCAAATGGTTACCTGAGGAAGTTTGGTAGGAAGGGTGAACCAGGATGGCTTGCTCCCAACCGCCCATTCACTTCCTGGCTGAGGGCAGATAATCGGAGATCACTACAGCCAGTTTTGCCTGTCAAGGCTATTGCTGATACACTGTAAAATAGTTCCTCCGAGTAAGGATTAAAGTTAACAGCAGTATTTGCTACTGGGATTAATCTTACCTCTACTGAGATAAGATTAATCCGAATTAGACAAAAGATTATCCTAGTAGAGACAAGATTAGTCCCAGTAGCAAATACTGTAAAAAAAAAAATATGTACAGTGTACCTTTACCCTTCTAGGTGTTACCTCATTGATTTTTACGTATTCCGTTTTCCGCTAGTTTCGAGGCGTAGTGACTGACGATTGTTCTTGAAAAGCTCATTCATGAGAAAAACAGTTGTGTCTTTGCTAGGAGTCATCGGGCGTGGAGAAAATCACGAAAGTCGCGGGGAATTTATTCAAAGCAGAGCCTAGGTTTAAAAGATCAGTATTTGTTTTACAAAAACAGTACAAAGTGTCCTTTAAAGGAGTTAAAAAAAACAAAAAAACAGGAAATATTTAGCCGGTAGGCTATATGAATAAAAAGGAACAAAAAGACAGCTGAATATTTGGAAGTATCTATTTCTTTCAGGAAACTGTTTTGAGTTTTTTTTATGCCATTCCTGCCTAACGACCATTCATTGTTTTAACGGAGTAAATGTGTGCCCAGTAAGCTGGCATATCCAGCCGAACCCACTGAATATCGGGTGAGATTGACTGTTTCGTTCTCATAAAAGGTCTATTCAGTTCCTCTTAATTGTGAGTGGTATTGGTCCTTACTTCGGCCAAATGTGTGGTGGTGTGGACGAGAATTATTTCATTTTATGTACGAATGTGTGGAATCAAAAGATTTGAGAGTTGAAATATTCGGGGAGCGAATTTTTGGGGAAGGTTGGTTGGTTGAAAAGTTTAAGGAGAAATGTCTGTTTGTGCATCTTGGAAGGTTTTTTCGGATAGATTGGAAGCACAGAGAAGAGTCTTTGTAGTAATTTGTTTTGTATGCGGTGACCCTCGGGCTTTAAGTAACATATATCATGTCATATTATATTGGCTATTATTAGAAAGAAAATGTATACTAGTATACACAATTGTCATTCCTGTCAACTGGTAATTATTTTCTCCCATTTTCCGCCATATCAGTTAACTCCTTTAAAACCCTGCTTTTTGCTATCCGAGGAATGGATAATAGCCTCTATATATATAGAAACTAAACTAAACTAACTTTCTAGAAATGTACTCTCATCAGCAGAGTAACGCATGCTTAAATAGGGTATAAGGATAACTGATTTTTCAAATCTTTCTTCCATTTCACAAGGCTTTCCTCGGGACAGAAGAGTAAATGCATAGAAAGGAAAGTGAGATTTCAGGAAGCACTATGGTTCGCATTGAACGGGTGACGCTACTAACCCGTAGAAGCTAAGCATAACCCAGGGATTCCTTATCGACTCCTACTATTACCTTAAAGGAAACCTGAATGAAGAGTACCAAGTATCATCCCTATCTGTATGACTTCCGTTAACATTGCCTGCAGAAAACCCAATCCAAATACGAAATATTTTTTCCAAGCTTCGATTTTTGCTTCATTTTGTATCTGTCCTTATTTCAGTACCGAACAATTTTAGAAATGAACAAATGTCTCCAATCAACCCTTCTTCTTGAATATTTCTTAACCAGTTAAGCCCAAACTTATATCTAGAAGAAATTCCAATACAGTCCTGCCGGCGCGTAAGGTTTTCATTGTCCCAAAAAATCACAATCATTGACGAAACTGCTCATGCATTCACTTCCTTCAGCACCTTCGGGCATAGTGTATAACTCATGTGCTGATAGCCTCTGTCACTCTTCCCGATTCCGCGGTGATTGAATTCCTAAACTCCTCCCATGAGTTGAATGAATCATCTGTAAATAAATAACACATATTCACGACTTTTTAATGTCAACTTGCAAACAGATAATCCTGGTGAAAATTTAATTTTTATTTTATTTCTTGGTTTGAATGTGTTGCTATGTGGTAAAAGAATGTTCGGTGCCTGAAATCTTGTCTCGTCTTGATGATGGGCCACGACAGAATTATGGTTTGAACAAAGGAAAAGGTTACCATTGGATAGGGATTAATTTTTCTAGGATAACTCTTTTTTCTTTCGTGATATTTCGGTTAATTTGTTGATTCTGTTCGTTTTTAATTAATATTGGTTAGTGTCCTGGTCCAGCCAAGTACACCTTTGTGTGCTTTCCTGAAAGGAATGTTGTAGTTGGTATTTGTCTTTAAGTCTAGTTGAGGGAAGCTGAAACTGAAGTCCAGGTTGCACTTGACCACACTTAAAATGACTTGAAGACGGTAATATTTTAATATATGTCCTTGTTAGCTGATGTCCCCTCATCAGTATCCCTATTCTTCTGCTTCTGGGGACTTCGTTTTCTTCTCTGAAACATCATTCACAGCTTGCACCTGGCCATGTCCACTTTGATTGACGTCAACGTTGACCCTCAGGTGCTAACGTCTCTCGAGTTAAATAGTCGGCTCTTTCCGACTTCGTGAGTCAAAGCATATGAATATAAGGACTGATTCCAGAACCACTTAGTTATGAGAACATAAAACTGTCAGACCTCTCGGAAATATGTCAGAGATCGAGTGAGTACTTTCGCGTTATGGGGATGTCTTTTTTATTGATATTGGCCGGTTCCGAATAGTAGGTGGCGTCCCGCGAACGTTTGGGCAAAGTGCGGATTAGTCGAACTTTAGCGGTCAACAGAATAAGTTTCCGGAAATTTGTTCAAAAATGGATGCGAAAGAAATGAAGACACTGTACACTAATTACGCCATTATCTTCTTGTTACTCTTTCTCATCTGGATTGTTTATACAACTGTAAGTTTGGATGAGTTGAATGATATTTCTTGTTATTCTTTACCAGAGGTTTTTTTGAACTATGAGAGATAATATGGTCAGTTACTTTCATTCGTAATTCCGAGCGATTTCGGTCCAATGAATCTGTCTTGCTTCAGTGGTAGATTTGGGTTATTGATCTGGATCGGTCACCTTCAGCTCGTCGAGTTCTTATAATGACGTCAGCAGATGGTGCTGATACGATGGATTCGGAAAAGGGAAATTTCGTTGATTATAAAAACAGAAGTAAAAAAAAAAAAAAAGAAGTACGATTTAAGCATGGGCATTGGAGATCTGCTGGTAATGCGAAGACAGACCGATTATACTCTTGCATGAACTTAAAATAGTGTGAATTGCAGTCACTAACATTTCTTGGCATGATGTCTGAAGACTCTGATCGCTGGTTAATTGGATGACAATTTGATGAATGATCGATTGTTTTGCTTCATGAGTGTTGAAAGCCTACTCGATGAAAATGTCTGAAAGGCATAATCAATCGGCGAATGCTCCGGTTTGGGTTTCTGAAGTTCGTTGATTGGTTGCTAACGGACTGGCACATCTTCAAGTGAATTATTTCGTCGCCCCGTGATTCATAATCTTGGACTATTCCGGTGTCTTATGTGCGATGATGAGGCAGTTAAATCGGTTGACATTTCAGTCCTTTTTGGTTGCAGCAAAATTGTCCCAAACCTTTCGTGGTATAATAGACAAGGATTGTGGAGTCTAAAAACTGCCTCTAGCTTGCCGTATGTGAAATTTGTGGCTAGACTGCTTGGTGTATACTTGGGAAAAAAGACCTAAGGCGCACATGCTCCATGTATTTCGGATGACTTCGTTTCCTGCCATACCTACCCCTTCGCACACGAACCAGCTTCCTCATCCATCACCTGCCTACCACCCAATTAGCTTGTTTCTCATTTGTGATTAACTTTTCTGGAAATTATTTGAGTTCTCCACTCTTTTATCTTTTACTGCACTTCCGCTCTAGGGCAGTAGAGTAGAGTAGAGTAGAGCAGCGATAAATTTATTAAAGAAAAACAGACACTATTCGCCTTTCGCCTGCCAAGAAAGGCAATGAAGCTTGGAAGGGCAAGCGATGTAATTCATTTATAATTATTCATTACATTCTACTCGTACACTAAAAATTCAACTAATGAATGATAAAGGTAAAAAGACAAGAAGAAGATGATACACCAACAAATAAAGAAAATGGGAGAACAATACCTTGAAGAAAATGGATAACTACACCTTGAATAGAATGGATAACCTGGATCGGGTTTCTCCCCAGTTTCATTCCCGAGACAAAAGGAACTTCTTTGCCCGTGACTTGAAAGCAGGAAGACTAGGCGCATTTTTCACACACTCGGGCAATATATTCCAAACATGAGGACCATAATGGCGAATTACAAAAGATGCCAGAGTTGTGCTTCTAAACTCTTGAGTAACACATTGTTCATTAATTCGTTCCTTTGATCGCCCAGAGCCTTTCAGAGGGCTTTGACTTTCTGTGGTTCTTTGACTGATCGTTAATTGACTAAAGCGTTGCTTTACCTCAGCAACTAATTGTCTTTGACAGTCCGTGTGCGCATCCTTGTTACAGCGTGTTTGAACGGCACAGTGCTAACGATGGGTGGTTCCTAAAATCACCATGATATTATGCTCATTCTAGAATGCCCACGCTCAGAATGCCCACGATCAAAATACCAATGATTTAAAATGCCCTCCATTCAGAATGCTCACGATCAAAATGCCCTCGATTCGGAATGCCCCGCAGAATGCCTACGCTCAGAATGCCGACGCTAAGAATGCCCACGATCAAAATGCCAATGATTTAAAATGCCCTTGATCCAGGATGCCCACGATCAAAGTGCCCAGCTCAAAATGCTCAAGACTCAAAACGCCCAGAAGTGAGGTCGAAAATGCCAAAATGTCGACAGTTAAAAATCCCCACAGGGGAGGTAAAATCGTCCTGATTCAAAATGCCGACGGCTCAAACTGTACATGTAAGGCCAAAATCATCATGGGATATGGGGCAACGACATTATAAGGGACAGGATAACAACGGAAAAGGTTTTGAATATTTTACTGTTTGTTTATCAGTTCAGAATCGTTTGTTTGAAAGTACAGAAGAAATGTCAAATTAGTTGTTCCAACACAGAAAGCGAAACTAGGCGGTCCAAATCCTCCCGTTAACTTGCATTATGAAGGTAAGAGTTGTTCCTTAATTAAAAATAACAGTTTTAAGAACGCTGTTTAGGATTCGTTTTTTGGGATCCAAAAACGTAAGTGGAGGGATACCTATGAGATCGCAAAAGTTGTCCATCTGTCCGTCTGTCTGTGAGCACGATAACTCTCGAAGGGATTGAGATATTCTGATTAAACTTGGGAGGGTTCTTTGAGTCAAGAGTAAGGTCGAGTTCATAGAATGGCTCTGTAGTCGTACATTTAGGAGTGGGGGGTTCAAATTAAAGGGCAAACAAAATATTTTTAAACAGCTAATGTTATAGTCTATTATGGGATAAGAAGACAAGCGGAACACAATAGTGAAAACTATTTTCTCGACGGGTTCGTCCGGAATCCGGCAAAAACCGGAAAGTTGATTATAAGTAAAAGTTTCAACTGAAGTTGATTAAATGTTCGATTTAGGGGTAAGAAGACACGCTGAGTACTTCTGTGACAAGCATTTTCCACCCGAATAACTAGTTCGCCCGTAATCCGGCCAAAAACCGGAAAATTTGTTAAAAGCAAAACTTTTATCTGAAGTTGATTAGATGACAGTCTTAGGGGTAAGAAGAGACGCTGAGTCTGTATGTGACAATCATTTTTTACCCGGACATATAATTGGTCCGGAATCAGGTTGTAACTGGAATTTTTGTTATAAGTTAAAAGTTTTATTTGAAATTGATTAGATGTTCTTTGTAGGGACAAGGAGATACGTTAAATTCGTTTCTGAATTTTTCTTTTTTGCTGGACAAGTAGTTCTCTCGGAATTCGGCCAAAACCAGAAATTTGGCAGACGTAAAGCAGGAAGTTTCTTTCAATATCGTCAAAATAAATATGGCCTATAGAGATATTTAGTCCCTACTTCCGATATTCTGTTTTTCTTTTCAACGCTGAGGGATAACCATGTTATTATAGATTGTGCCATGTGATTACAGATTGCCTATATAGGTATATCTGAACTTGGTTTTCTTTAATGATTAGTCTGGCGAAGACAAGACCCAACTCTCTGGATCAAATATTAGATTTTTGGGATCCCATCGAAACCTTTGGTCTTCTTTTTTCAGGATTCGGCATTAGGAGTATTATAGCATTATGTAATAATTGAGGTTATACCAGTTCAGCATACGATTACTGCCATTCTGATACTCTGTCGACTGCTTCCGTTTCTCAATCACCCTAATTCCGGCTTCCTGGACTGAACGCCTCAAAGCATTCAATCGTGGGCATTTTAAACCGTGGGCATTTCAGTTTTAGTCGTGGGGTTTTGATCCTTGGCAGGCACGTACGCAGGAATTTTTTTCGGTGGGGGCTCAAATCCTTCAAAACAGTATATAACAGGCGCATTATATTATGTAACATCTACAAAAACCAAAAGCACACATTTAACCACTATCCCTTATTCTGTGTGAAGAATCAGAAAATTATGCGAAAAAAAATCGTGAGATTTCGGGGGGGGGGCCGGGCCCGGAGGCCCCTCCTCTGCGTACGTGCCTGATCCTTGGGCATTGTGAGTCGTGGGCATTATTCATGTTAGCCCCAAGGATTGGTTTAAGGGTCTTTCTACGGTTCCGGTTTGATCCTGCGGGTTCTAAGCGTCACCCTCCCCCCGAGGAAAATGGGAAAGCAGGCTTGGGCTATAACCGGATTCGAATTGAATCGACGAATATAGCAAAGCAAGGATTAATTGAGTCATGACTTTTTTTTTACTTCTTGTTGCCCGGTCCTCATCATTTCCAGGGGGTCCGGTACTGAAGGTGTCGTCTTGAAGGCCAAGGAGAACCTTGACTTTGTTGTTGTGGCGTGTGACCCGTGTTAAATTATTTTCAGAGTCCTTGTGGAAGTTGCCCGCTCTCGAAATCTTCTTTGTCTAAATCCAATGTCGTCAATAAGGGTTGACGGTCTTCTGACACCTAGATTGAAAAGGATAAACTTGTTGGCTGCAAAGTCAATTTAGTCCCTACTTCCGATATTCTGTTTTTCTTTCCAACGCTGAGGGATAACCATGTGATTACCATTTTGTCATCAGTTCAGACAAATATTCTTCATGGATTGGAACATACCTTTTTGAAAACCTCGATGGATTGACAAATTCAGCATTTGACCATTAGCGGAGAAACAAAACGCAACACTTTAGTCGGCCAAGCCGAACAAAGGTTGCTGCAACACTTCACGTTGCCCAGGCAACGTAGGTCTAGTTATAAATTATCTTCAGGAAGGTCCTTGGAATGCGATTCAAAATTCATCGCTCCATTTCTTCAGGAAGGTCCTTGGAATGCGATTCAAAATTCATCGCTCCATTTTAAATTGCATCATGTATTTCAAACGTCAGGCTTGATGAAATAGCTTGTTTTGCAGCTACCGTTTCGGACTGTGCTTGGCGCTTGTCCCCAAATAAATATAATGTTCTAATATGCTCACGAATGTTTGTTGCCAAATTGTTCTAACTTTCTGATCTTCTAGTATTTTTCCTAATTTTTTACCGATTTTGTTGCGAGATATAAATAGTATTTTCTATTACGATTTGATGTCCAGCTATGAAATTTGGGAGCGAAGAAACACGGCACCTTTCATGTTTAATAATAAACAAGACCGAGTCCAATCGAGGCGATTGCCAAAACATCTAGATAAACAGTCCATCAAAGTTTGGCAGAAATTTTGCATCAACAGCGAAGTCTAAAAGTAGTCATGTAGGGTGGGAACCTGTTGCAGCCAAGAAGCAACTGATCTGGCGTTTATTTTCAAACATGGCCAGTGTTGCGTTGGCACCTCCATTATTGGTCCTCAAAACAACAGGAACAAGACTCAGTCTTGCCGAAGTTGTGCTTTAGGTGTGGGTGAAACAAATTTGCATTAATTATGAGTGGCAAAAAGGAAGAGGAAGCATCTTGGACTGGATGGGTCTCTCTTGCAATCGTCATGGTGACTCTATGGATCTTCTACTTTAAAGTAAGCCGCTATATTTCGGCCCTTCTTGACAAAGCTCAATGGAATGAAGTGCTGCCTGAAGAGGAACTTGCCAAGAAATGCCAAAATATCGCAGGAACAAAAATGTTAACGATTTGTTGGTTTAAGACCATAAACCACGATTCACCGTCTACTTGGGCTGAAGAAATACTTATAACAATGCCCCCCCCCCCCCCCCCCTATCTGTCCTGGCATAGTACGTGGTTAGCGTGCTGAATACAAAGTTTTCCTGATTCCCTTGGGGCGCAGGTTAGAGTCACGGTAATGCCTATCATTTGGTTTGGGTGGGTTTTTTGACGTGACCCTGTTGGACAACAAAGTCGACCCAGCTTCGTATGGTTACGATATAAACATGAAAGGTGACAGGAAGCGCAACCAGGATAATTTGCCCTAACCGCCTTCCACTTCCTGGATCAGTACCGCCAGCAAGGCATGTCAAGGGCTATTGCTGATGCCGTACCTCCCCCGCCTTAGCACCCCAGTATAGAGGAGGCAATGAGATAGTTTTGTTGTTTGGAAAAGAAATAGTGCGGGGCAGGGAAATTAGTGGGAAACAAAGCTGACATTTTCTTTCTTCTAGTTGTGAAAGCTGAATTCGACTCCATGTATGAATGCTCTGGATTGCGTGTCATGTAAGTTCATTTTTAGATTTCTTTGACAAGACTGTGCCTAGGCCCCGACAAAGAGATCCGGGGCCCCTATAGACCAGGAGTCAGGGGCCCGCTTTTAGTCATTTAGCACAAAATAACTTTACTTTTGTTTTGTATTTATTTAGCGTAGTTTGACTTTAGAAAATGTATAACTATGCTCTTTTTACGCATCAGTATTTTTTTCTTCGCTCCAGAAGCTTATTATACCTTTTTATTAATAATGCCAATTCAGTAATTTTTTGCAAAAGTCAATCAAAGTTAAAGGAAGAAAAATATTCGCTTTGACTGCAGAGATGGGTTAACCCGAATCCGGATACGGATTCGAATCTAGGATTCGGGCTTTTGGCCGGATTCGAATCTTCTGCTTGTCAGGCCGGATTCGAATCTTCTGCTTGTCAGGCCGGATTCGGACTCGGATTCCACCCTCAATCTTATGGATCCGCTCAAATTTCTGTACCACATCCTTCCGGTTTCCGTTTTCTCAATTTTCAAACAGTGGGCTTCGGCGATTCAACTTTTTGGTCTCCACCAACGACCATCTTCAGTAGTCTAGCCCGTTCTCTGATTACCCTAGATACCAGTGCGATTTGTCACCTCTGATTTTTAAACTGTAACCAATGTACATAGTTTGATTTTTGTTAAAGGACACCTGAATGAAGAGTACCAAGTATCATCTCTATCTGTATGGCGTGTGCTAACATTGCCTGCGGAAAACCCAATCCAAATACGAAATACCGTTTCCAAGCTATGATTTTTGCTCCATTTTGCATCTGTCCTTATTTCAGTACCGAGCAATTTTAGAAATGAACAAATGTCTACAATCAACCCTTCTTCTGGAATATTTTTTAACCAGATAAGCCCAAACGTATATCTAGAAGAAATTCCAATACGATCCGGCCAGCGCAGTACAAGATTTGAATGAATTGCGCTTTTTGTCTTGGAGCCTGCATGTGCAAACCTCCGGAAACAATCATCCCTATTTTGAAAACGTCACGCTCAGGAGAAGAATGCTCTCGGTGTCCATGTCTGTAAATGCATTCTCCATGGTGTGTTCAAGTATGGTTTCATTGTTCAGGTGTCCTTTAAGAATTCAGTATTGGAATCCTCGGCATGAAACGGTGGATTCGGAATCGTATTCGTACCTAGCCCTGGATTCTAATTTGGATTCGAATCTTTTCATGATCGAATTCACCTATCTCTGGTTAACAGCTTACAAGAGTGTCTAAAACTCACAGATAAACCACTGATAATTAATAACGGATGATTCGTTCTGATCATAGGAAGAATTCAGTAATCTCGGTATCGCCGAAACAAAACAGCGACTTTAAAATCTGAACCACGTTATTTCAAGATTTATTGCTGACTTACGGGTTCCTAGGAACTGGCTTGGAGGAATGGTCGGGGATATTGGGGAGGGTAGTGTGCGCCGATAAATGGGGGCTTCCGGTAGTTTCCAACCAAACTTAGTGCAAAGTTGGTGTCTATGGGCCGACGAAGATTACAGGCACAACTCGTACGGAAGGTAAAAGTATAAGGGGTTTTTAATATAATTATTTTTTTATATTTAATTTCGGTATAGCATGGCTGGAGATCGTTTCTAGGGATTTAATGACCATATTAGCTCGTTTTAGCATGGACTGAACTTGCTTATGCCAGTGAATCACTGATGACAGACGGACACCCACAATTTTGGGCTCCTTCACTATATACAGTTTTGTCGTACTGTAATGAGACCTTTGCAAAAGAAAAAGTTACAAGGTCAGGAAATAGAAAGTAGAGTTTGTTTTAAGCAGGAGCGCCTTTCGATTTTCGACACCGTCGCTATGTTTTGTTTTGTTTTTCAGGTTTGAAGGTGACTAGAGGTGTTCCATTTTCTAATCAGAAGAGTTAGCTCAGAGCCAGCGATGGTGAACTGTTTAACAATAAATATATCACTATGTTCTCTTAGTTGTTAATCGATGTCACAATTACAATTATGTACTGTTTCGTTTGATTTCTAAAATATATTTCAAAGACTAAGCGAGTCAAATTGACATTCGTAGGTAGATCACACTCTGACTCATATCTCGACTCTTATAGTTGGGCATATCAGGTCAAGTTCTGTCAACACCGACAAAAGTTCCTCGGCGCAGCTAAATCAGCATTCTGCACTACGATCGAACATTTATTGATTTGGATCTTTTGACGCCATCTGCCATCCTATCATGTAAGAAGGAAGAAGTGCTTTTTATCAACTCCTGTAGTTCATAAATTTTTCTCAATAGGTGATCAAGAAACAAAATCGAATTTTTCCCTTGTTTATCTGCTATCGTTGGCAGCTCTTGACCAGTTCTATTTACTTGATACATTGCACACGCCAGGGGACTATTTCGCAAAAAAATTCGCGCCATCTTGCTAGTCAACTGTCCAAATTGTTGCTGCGAGTCAATCCGTCAGCTTGCAGGCTTCAGTCGTCTTGTGGCGCGGCAAGCAGAGCCAGCAGACTTTCGAAAGTGTTAATTTCGAATGAATTTAGTAGTCATTGTTTATGCAGTGTTAAGTGAGCGTTAATTAGGAGTGAAGAGGGTTAAAAAGCGTTATTCTTGGACTGAGTGGCGGAATATCAGCCTTTAATTTGCATATACTCAGACGACAAGAAGCAGAGAGTGCCTGTCGACAATGCCTACATATTTCCAGGTAAGTCAGGTTTCTTACTTCAGAAGTCTCTGTGATAAGTTACTGTAGATCTAATTTGTGGGTTTAGAAGAGTTGTTCTTAGGGACAGCCCCTAAGGGCTAAAGGACTTTGACATTCTCAATCTACATTTAGAGAATTAAACATTTGTAGCCTACTATTCCTACTAATGTACCTAAGCCTTAGGTAATGTGAGTTGGGGCTAATAACAGAATAATCAGGGGTGGCACGAAGTACAGGCTAGGAGGGAGAGACACCCCTCATTTCTACGACTCCTGGATCGTAATATTCGACCCCCGCGTGGCCCCGCGTGGCCCCGCCAATAAAAAATAGAGCCGGTTTAAAACTAGTTGCAATTCATAATCTGAAATTGTTTTTGTAATCAAACTTTTGTATACACACATTCGTAGCCTCAGCTTTAAATTTCAGAGCTTTCAACGCCTGTACCCGGGACAAATTAAAGCAAGCGCCGCAGGCGAAATTTTGTAATCTGCCTTTGTCTAGAAAGATTCTAGCCTTTAATGTGTTTCAAATCTAAAAAATTCCAAGCCTAATCGCCAAGTAAATGACACACCGTTGCGGCACAGGCTATGAAATCACAAATGTGTTCGTCAAAAAAGTGACGAAAAAGTTTAAAACCTATAAAATTCCAAGCCTAATCGCCAAGTAAATGAAACACCATTCCTCTGAACAGAGAATATGAAACAAGCTATGAAACCACAAATCTGTCCGTCAAAAAAGTGACAAAATAGTGGCCCTAGAAAACAAAGTAGACACAAAGTAGATTTGTTCTGAATTAATAAGGAGGAAAACAGGTTTGCCAGTGCATTTAAAAAGAAAATCCGGATTTTTCCAACGTAAACGCTGAGGAGCAGAGCGTCTCTCTGCGATCCCAGTGAAAAGTAAAGAATAGCTATAAAATCAAAACTTTGTCCATAAAAACAAGACCAAAGGTTTTGATGGGGTCCCAAAATCTTAATATTTGCTCCAGACAATTCGGTCTTGTAGATATTTGGTCTTCAACAGACTTCTTAAACATTTTTTTATTTTAAAGTTCAAGAACATATTAAGGCCAATGGTAACAATCGGAGAAGACCCAGTTCGTATTTGACAGTGCAAAATGGATTCGCCAGCTGAATTTCACCAAGTTAAAATATATTCAGATGCCCATATTACGCTGTCAAATATT
This sequence comes from Branchinecta lynchi, assembly GCA_023053575.1. Taxonomy (NCBI): domain Eukaryota; kingdom Metazoa; phylum Arthropoda; class Branchiopoda; order Anostraca; family Branchinectidae; genus Branchinecta; species Branchinecta lynchi. Next base: position 19,229,204 of record JAKZAP010000006.1, read on the forward strand.
CAGATATTGATTTAGCATATGGTTTACCCTATAGCCTGCGTCGTATATCTCCTTCCTTCCTTAGTTCTGCCGAAATTCCGGTTTCGGCCGGATTTCGGACAGACTACTTTTCTGGCAAAAACTAAAGCTCAAAAACGAATTCAGCACGTCTCCTTGCCCCTAAACTGAACTTCTAATCAACTTGAGATTTTTTCACAAATTTTCCGGTTTTCGCCGGATTCCGGGTCAACTATTTGTCCGGCGAGAAAATAAATTTAATATTCGGATTCAGCATGTCCTTACTCCTACTTCGACTATTTCTTTATGTTTAAAATAATATTTGTTGTTCCCCGTGATTTCAAACCCCTCCCCCACCCCTAAATATAGGGCTATACATAGCCCATCTTCGAACTTGACCTGTAGTTTGACCTAAAGAGTCCTCATGCCAAGTCTGATCAAAATATTTTAACCCCTTCGAGAGAGTTATCGTGCTAACAGACAGACGGACGGACAGACGGACAACTTTTGCGACGTCATAGGTATCCCTCCACTTACGTTTTGGGATCCGAAAAAGTGACAAAACAGTGTCCTCGAAATCAAGGTAAACGCAAAAAACGTAATTTTTACGTTAAAAACACACTTCCTCAGAAACGAAACGAGGAAAACAGGTTTGCCGTAAGTACATTTAAAAAATCCGGATTTTACGGGACGTAACAAACTTTTGGTCTTCGCCCGACAGGAGTTTACAGACAGGAAAAGACGCCGATTCGCCGACGAGACTGCGTTTTTTTTCCGGGTGTAGTTTCACTGCAGTTTTGATGACACTTGGTTGTTTCACTTTGTTTCATTATGAAAGTACCGTGAATCGTTTTATCTGTCATTCGACATATTGTATTTTCATGACGAAAACTAAAGCACGTATAACTAAAGTGAGCTACATCTGAAAAATTGCAACGTAAAACTGGCTAGCAGAATTTGATTCCTTCTGTGTAAAAAAAAATGCCGATTCATTGACGAAACAAACTTTTGTCTTTCGGCCGACAGAAACACTATATCTTTCCCCAATGCAGCATATTCAAGCCCATCTGAAAGGTTTATATCTGCATAGTCTTCATCTGGCGCGACCTTACCGCGAAATTAGGTTCGAGTCTCAATACGCGACAGAAGATGTTATACACAGCAAATGAAGAACGAGAAGTTTGCTTTTAGAATAACTAAAACATAAAAGAGGTCATTTTCGAGTTGTATGAGTGTCCTAAATTTTGCGAAGGCTTTTCAGATGTGCTTTAACACTAGCATACAGGAGCGTCACGTATGGGGGGGGGGGAGCCCGCCCCATCCCCCAATGTTGTCGGCTAGTCGGTAAAACAATAGCTGAATCGGCGTGAAGCGCCGCGATTTTTTATAAAAACAGTCAATTTAGTTTTTCGGGAACAGTCGATTTTTCTTCAAACAGTCGGTTTTCGTGAGTCGATTTTTTGTTCTTAATATCAGTCGATTTTTCGTCAAACAGCCGTTTTGACCCCCCCGAAACATTTTGGCTAGTAACGCCTGTGCTAGCATAGAGGCCAAGAATTTACGTCCCTTCTAGAATGAGCTATCCAGTTTCTGCAGAACCCCTCCTATCCTTGGAAACGAATTTCGGGTGTATATTAAAATCTTCCTTGTCCTTTTCAAGCGTTGTTCCCACCTCAACCTCGCTTTGTAATCGACATTTTTCCATCTGTTCTGGGCACACTTGTTTCGCGGATCTCCTGTCAATTGATTTCTGATGGCTTTTCCATTATCTTGAAAAATTCTATGCCTTCTTTTTTCACCTGTAGTCAAAGTTTGACCAACAATCCGTACATATAACCTTGTCTCTCGCTTTTGGTCTATAAGGTATACTAATGTTATCCAGTTAGACTTCACTTTAACAACTAACGTATTGTAATTTTGACACTTGACAGGCTGAATCTGAAAGACCGAAGTGAGGCAGATACAAATCTCATGGGAGTAGAACAGGTAGCCGTCCTGCTGCCCCCATGAATCATGTCTCCGACCTATCGGGTTTATGAAACCTGGTCTAAACGACTCGACTTGTCTTTAGGGATGGGCTTACGACTGAAGCTATGCAGAGCCATATTGACAATTTTTTTTAAACGACTCCGATTGTTTTTTATTAAATTGAATGGCCGGGACCTCGGTGAGGCCATAACAAACGACTGATACGCCTTAGCAAAAGGCAGGGGGGGGGGGAAAGTGTTTGGTGACGTCTAGGGCCGTATCCAAGGGGTCAGGGGGTTACCCCCCCTCACTGAAACATGCAAAAATAATCGATTTTATAGGCTTTTCCCTCTGATCTATGTCTTTTTTGTATTTTTTGGTCCGACCGGCAGGCAACCCCCCCCCCCCCCCCCCCCCCAATCACAACGTCATATTTCAAACAGTGTGAGACATTTAACTAAAAAGTGGTAGATGACTGTGCTTCAACTTGACCCCTTGCAAACAAAGTGACCATCCAAAACAAAACTGTTTACAGCCTGCCTTGGCTGTAAACCATTTTAAACAAAGGTTTAGAACTTTTCTTACCGTTTTACAAAATGAACAAGTTGGGGTTGGGTGGAAAAGGCCCTGAGTGTTTGCTGACCCTCCCCCCTTCCTATTCTTATCTTTTGTGCTCCTTGGAGGTGGTGCCCCTACTAGAATTTTCAAGGGGGCCCTCAACTAACCAGAAAAAAATCGTAAAGTGATGCCTCGACTCGAAGCCATGCTACAAAGATATTTATCTCGCCTTAAAGACATTAGATCTTAGAACAATGGGTCATAATCTCGAACTCAACAAGTCCAAAGAATTCGATGGGATCACAAAAATTTAATATTTGATCCAGACAATTGGTCTTGTAAATATCTGGTATTCGCAGACTCGAACATTTTTACGATTCAAATTTGGAAATGTTATAAGGCCAGTGGCTAATCATCTGAGAAAACTAAGTTCAGATATGGTTTCAGCATGTGTATTTACCCCTATACGTCATATCTATTTTGACGAAATTGATCAAAACTTCCCTACCTTAGGCCATATACTTCTATAGGCCTATACTTCTGCCATATTTTCGGTTTCAGCCGAATTCGGCCGAACTACTCCGGCAGAAAACGAAATATATTCAGCACATCTCCTTACAACTAAATCGAACCTCTAATCAACTTCAGATAAAACTTTAAGTAATAAGGAATTGTCCAGTTTCCACCGGATTCCGGGCGCACTATATGTCCGGGTAAAAAATGATTGTCATACACGGAATCAGCATGTCTTCTTACCTCGAAATCGAAGATTTGATCATCTTCAGGTACAACTTTTACTTCTAACAAAATTTCCGGTTCTGGCCGGATTCCAGGCGGCGGGCGAACTACTCTTGCGACGAGAAAATGAAAGAAGTTAGCCCGGATTCCAGCTAAAACGAGAAATTTCGTTAAAGTAGAGTAGATATGAGATAAAGAGGCAAATATAAATGCTGAATCCACATCTGAACTTCCCGATGGAAAATTTATCTCAAAATAGTACTATGAAGTAGTACGAAAAAGTAGCATGCAGTACTAACGATGCTACTACATGCTTCTACTTCAAGGCTACCGTGTTACTGCATACTACTATATGCTACTATTAGCAAGACCGGTGACCGGATGTTACTATGGCAAGACAGGATGCTACTGGATTCTACTACATAAGATTAGACCAGTCTGAGACACATTAAATGATAGTATTCGTTGCTATTACATAGTATTACATGCAACGTTTTCGTACTACTACCATACTACTACGCTGGCTAAACATTTTTCAGTGGGTTGGTTTTCTCAGATGATTAGCCGCTTGGCCGTAGTTTGTCAAAAAACACCACTATGGTATCTTTATGTTTATTTTCAAGTGGCTTATCAGTGATAAATAGTAAACACATTTAACGAGTCTGACGTCTACAAGACCCGATTGTCTGGATAAAAAAGTCAAGTAAATGTTGCATTTTTGGGATCCCGTCGAAATCTTTGGTCTTGTTGACTTAGGAAGACTATAATATGAAAGTCAGTAAAACAATCCAAGTTCCCTAATAACACGACCAAAGGTATCGATAGGATCCCAAATACTTAATATTAGATCCAGACAAATGGGTCTTGCAGATTTTCGTTCTTCGACAGACTACTGAAACATTTTTACTAGTAAAATTTAGAGACAGATGAAGGCCAATGGTAATCATCTGAGAAGACCAAGTTCAGATATAGATTCAGCATGTGACCCTATAGCCTATGTCGTATCTACTTTGACGAAGTTGATCAAAACTTCCTTCGCTACTTCTGCCAAATCTTGGGCATATCCCTAGTTTTGAATAGGCCTAAGCTTGAACAACTGCTGCAGCACTCTAACCCGACCCTAGCCCAGTCAAATAAATTTGAGTGAATTTTAGAAATTATCAGTCCAAAATATCCAATTAAAATTCCTTCCGATGTGGTTTGACAGGGGAAATCATTTTTTTTTTATGTGGCAAAAAAGGGCGGGGTAAACCTGTCAGTCCCTTTGGCTGTCTCCGGAACTATAATCAAGACATTTCGTTTCAAAATCCGCCTGGATCGAACTGGCTTGGGATCCACATTTTTTTCTCCCCTGTCGCGCAAGATGTATTTTGTCCACGTTGAAAATCAACTTATCACCCAATCGAATGCCCCTAACAGTCGATGGGAAAGCTTTGTTGCGATACGGAGGGTTACTACAGAGTTCAGAAGCATCGGGCAATGAATTGAACTGTTCTCACACACCTTAAACGATCGCTTGTTATTTTTAAATCTTTCTGGGATCCGAAAACGTAAGTGCAGGGACACCTATGACTTCGTAAAATTTGTCAGTCTGTCCGTCTGTTAGCACGATAACTCTCGAAGGGGTTGACATATGCTGATCAAACTTGGCATGCCGACTGTTTCGGTCAAAGTCAGGTCGAGTTCGAAGATGGGTTCTGTATCCCTACATTTAGGGGTGGGGAGGGATTTGAAATAAAGGTAAAAACAAATATTTTTAAAAGCTAATGAGATAGTCGGATTAGGGGAAGGAGATGTGATGGGTCCGAATATGAAAACTATTCTCTCGCCGGACAATAGTTCAGCCGGAATCTGGCCAAAACCGGAAAATTTGTTTAACTTGAAAGTTTTATTTGTATTTGATAAGATGTCCCATTTGCGGGTAAGAAGACGTGCCAAATACATTTACGCTCGGAATCCGGCTGAAACCGGAAAATTTGTTAAAAGTAAATGTTGTATTTGTAGTTGATTAGATGTTCGATTGCGGTAAGACGACATGCTGAGCATTCATGTGAAAATTATTTTCTACCGGGAAAAGTAGTTCGCCCGGAATCCGGCCAAAACCGGAAAATTTATTAAAAGCAAAAGTTGTATTTGTAGTTGAATAAATGTCCGATTTAGCGGTAAGAAGAGATGCTGAATCCGTATACGACAATCAATTTTTACACGAACATATAGTTCGCCCGTAATCCGGCTGAAACCGGAAAATTTGTTATAAGTTAAATTTGTATTTGAAGTTTATTAGATGTTGGTTATAGGGGTAATGAGATACGCTGAATTCATTTCTGAGCTTTATCTTTTCGCCGGACTAGTAGTTCCGGAATTCCACCGAAACCGGAAAATTGGCAGAAGTAAGTCGGAAGTTTCGATCTGTTTCGTCAAAATAGACATAACTTATGGGGGTAAACACACATGCTGAATTCATATCTGAACTTGGTTTTCTCAGATGATTAGCTATTTTGCCTTAATCTGTTTCTAAATTTTAATAGTACAAATGTTCGAGGAGTCTGGCGAAGACAAGACCCAACTGTTTGGATCAAATATTGAACTTTTGGGATCCCGTCGAAACCTTTGCTCTTGTTATCGTAAGTTATTCCAACTAAAGCGAACTTCTCGTTCTTCAGTTGCTGTGTAGAGCATTGTTGTCGCGTATTGAGACTCGGACCTAAGTTGGTGGTAAGGTCGCAGATGAAGATTCAGGCGGATAAAAACCTTTAAGATTTGCTTCAATATACTGCATTAGAGAGAGATATAGTGCTTCCGTCGGGGGAAAGCCGACATTTTATTTCGTCAATGAATGTTTTGTTTTTACACCTAAGGGATCAAATTCTGCAAACCAGTTTAACTGTGTACACCTGTACCATTTTATTTGTCTATTCGACATGCTGTTCCATAACTAAAACAAAAGTATGTCAAACCACAGTGAAATTACATCCGAAAAAAATAACTTTACGTCTTACGTCCGTAAGCCAGGAGTTTTATTTTTCAAAATGCACCGGCAACCCTGTTTTCCTCCTTTGTTTGTCTACTTTGGATGACCACTATGACGACGGACAGATTTGTGATTTCAGTTGAGTTCAGTTCAATTCAGTTCAGTTTTATTAACTTCAAAATAAATGAAGAAAATAAGATTCGACCCCTACAAAACTCCATGACCCGTTACATAGGGGTTAATACCAAAATAATCAACAAATGAACGAGTCTCTTCTCTATTACAATAAAATAAAGAAAGCACAATTGAAGAATTTGTTTTACTTTTACTTACCGCTCCATCCTCAAAGTTTACCCCCAGGTCCAAGCAGATCCCCACAATCACTAATATTCAACAAATAAATAATATTATAATTCATATGTATTCTTTGCTTTTCTTTGGGATCGCAAAAAGACGCTCTGCTCCTCGTCCTTTCGCAAAATTTCGCGTGGTCATTCCACAGTATTCTTTATTTAGAAGAACGGTCTGTCATTTACTTGGCATTAGGAATGGAATTTGGGGGATTGGAAACGCGTTAAAGGCTAGAATTTGTATGACAATCATGGTTAAGTTCTGCCAGAAAAAAGCAGATAAACAAAAATTCACATGCGGCGCTTACTTTAATTTGTCCTGGGTACACGCGTTGCAAGCTGAAATGAAAAGCTGGGGGGTCGGGGTGAATTTATATATACGAATTGTTATTAGGAATAATTTTCGCTGATGAATTGCGGTTAATCTTATACCGGTTCTGTTATTTGTTGGCGGGGATGTCAGTACGTTCGAGTCGTATGTTTTTTTTTATTTTTTTATAATAAAACAAAACATATCTCTCGTGGGCAGAGCCCAAATACGAGTTTTTTTTAGTCATAAACAAGAATAAAATAACTCGTTAACAGAAAAAAAAATAACAGGGCAGAAAAATGCTAAAGATCATTATACTGCTTTAGGAAGCTCGGCACAAAGCTTCTACTGTAACGCATAGTGTTACAATAGATTGGGGTCAGTTTGGGAACCTTCTCAGCCACTTCTCGTGTGGGACGAGATCTTACAGGAACAAAGGGTGGGGGAAGGAATGAAGGGTACAGGGGGTGCTGGAGAAGGGAGGAGTCGAAGTTACGGCATAGTTTTTCGCGACGGGAAGAAAGGGATTCAGTTTCAAATTCTTTGAGGTAAAAAGAGTATCACCATAGATAATTTGCAGCGATCTCTTCTGAACTCGCTCTATTTTATCAGTTTCACATTGGGTAAGAGCAAAGTGCCAAACCGGACAAGCGTATTCGAGTAAGGGTCGAATAAAAGAGCAAAACATCAGCTTTAGCTTGTCCTTAGGAACCCGAAACTTTTTCAGTGTTTTTAGCATTTGAATTACGCTGTTAGCTTTCTTTACAATTGTCTTTGCGTTTTCATGCCATGAAAGGTCAGAAGAGATCACTACACCTAGTAGAGTTGTTTTATCACTGATGAGCCCAGGGTCGATAGGAGGTTCGAAAGACGGCCGAGTTTTCCTGAGAAAATAAAAAGTCGTGACTGAGCACTTATCTTTATTCACGACCATATTCATGTCAGTCGCCTCTGAGGTAACCTGGTCGATGAAACCGGCAGCGTTGCTTTTCAAATCCTCAGATACGACTTGCGCTATGGACAAAATCGTCCACGTATTTCCATCTATCCTCCAGCCCAGCAGCAATTTCATTTATCATGAGGAAAAAGCACAGCGGACCGATCACAGTTCCTTGCGGAACTCAACAAAAAACTGTTAACGAAGTAGAAAAATGGCCTTTATACTTTACAGTTTGCTCTCTATTTGTCAAGAAGCTCTTGATCACTTTGACGATAAAATTTGGTATATTTTTTTCATCCATTTTTTCCAAAAGAATTTTATGGTCAACAAGGTCAAATGCCTTTTTTAAATTAATTGCAGTTAAATTTATCCATTTGCCAGGTTCATCTAGATGTTTTAAAAATAAAACCAATCAAATTAACTAGGTAATGGACTGTCGAACACTTACGAATGTTACCAAACTGCTTTCGATCAATTACTTTTAAAAGGTATTCTTTAAGCCACGTGGCAACAAAACTTTCGTAATTCTGCTGAAAATTGATGTAACTGTGATCGGCCGTACACCAGAGAAATCATTAGAGGCTCCTTTCTTTGGAATGGCGGTGATAAAAACCTTTCTCCATTTCTTTGGGAAATAACCTGTTCGAGTTATGCTATTGTGGATTATCTGAAGGGGGAAAGCTATTTCTTTAGCAAATGCTTTAATGAGAACAACTGGAATATCAAAAGGAGCAACGGAAGTTCTTTTTAACTTAGAAAGTTTACGGGTTACACTTGACAAATAAATATCAGGCATTAAATTGTCATTTGAAGGAGCAGTTAGATTTTGTGGAGGATCTTCAGGTGGAAGAGGTGGATAAGTATGCACAACTGCAGCAAAATGAGCATTAAAACCATTCGCAGTTTGCTCTGGTGGCTCCTGATCGATAAGTCGTTGGAATCAGGGGTCTCACTCCCCCTGTCCTGAGTGCTCCGAGCCACCCCTGATTACAGGCGCACCCGGAGGAAAAGACGAATCTGTAATACACCTTATACGCCGTAATACCCTTACAACAATTGTTTGAACAATGCATTATTCGCCTTATTACGGCGCGCCCCGAGGAAAAGATGAATCTGTAATACACCTTGTACGCCGTAATACACCTTACAACACTTATTTGAACAATGCTAAATGTCTCACACTATTTGAAATGTATCGTGAATAAACACCATGAGCTGACTGGAGCATATTAGAGAAGAAATTCTGGAAGCTCCATTAAACAGCACCAACGCACACTGATCTGTGCTGGGCGGTTGGACTTTTTTTTTTTTTTTTTTTATCCAGAAGGTCACTCTGATCATAAAGAATTCCAAGATTTTCGCCTGCGGTGCCTATTGTAGTAAGCTCGTCATTTGTTTGAGGCTCCGGCTCCCAATTTCGGGGATGGACCGTTTTAAAATCTGAGATTTGTTGTGGAAGTAGTTAGTTTTGTCGCAAAATAGGCAGATAAAAAATAAAAAAAAATGCCTGCGTCGTCTCATCGGCATTCTGTTGCTACACAGTCATTAAAAGCTGCTGCGGTAGCTTCGCTCTCCATCGAGTTCCTTTTATTAGGTAAGGCATGATGTTTACCTTACAAATTAGTTAATTTTCCGGATGTGGTAAAGTACGTTTCTTGTCCACAGTTTAATAACCGTTTAACTCTTCAGCCGCGCAAGATTTCCGACAAGATCCCCCCCCCCTCCGCCCAATCACTTCAAACCATATTTGGCAATGCAAAACGGATACGTTAGCTACATTTTAGTAGAGGTATATTTCGGCCCTTGTCCAGTAGCCCTGTCTAAAATCAAGCCACACCACCAGCCTTAACTCCAAGCAATTTTCAGGGAAGAAATTCACAAAATCAGTTAATTAAGGAAGAATCTTTGATTGTTTTTCCGCAAGTTCATTTTCCAGCTTGAGCCTGAAGAGGACACTTGCCAAGAAGGGCGGAAATGTAGCTCTAATAAAATGTAGCTGACGCATTAGTTTTGCATTGTCAAATGTAGGCCTACCGTGTTCTTCAAAACTGTGCTAACTGAACAAATTTTGAAAACTGAGTGAACTATATCACTGGAAAGAACATAGCTGATTTGGTTATTCTGTTAAGTTGTGCTAAGTGTTAGATGACGACGTGAGCATCATCTAACAGGTAGATTAGTTTTAAATTTATGAGTTCCTACTTTCTTCATGAAGATGGCATACACAAAACAGGGCCCAAAAATTACGAAAATATAGTTAGCACAGTTTTGAAGAACACGGTACAAATATGATTCGCAGTCAGCCTGGGCTGAAGGAATAACTTCAAACCAACCCTGTGTCACGGGGCCCCGAAGGCTGCCTGGTACAACGCCACTGTCCCCTCCCCTCACCAGCTCAACCATAATTCAGTACGACCGTCGGATCGTCTATGTAGTGGTGCAGCTCGAAAGCACCCACATGGGAAGATAGAACTAAAGCAAAGCCTCGAGCAAAGCAAGAAGAACAGACAAAAAGAGAAAGTTTTAGCTGGTGTATCACTGAAAAGTAAAATCAAAAGCTAAACACACAGTTCTGTTTTGAGATGTGTACGTCATCACTACTTAACAGTCAGCCAATAGTCAAGATAGAATATTGTATCGCAGGTGCATCGGCCATTCTGAATGCATTCTGACCCACTGCACAATTCATGCGGGTTCTAATTTCTGCGTCCATATCTGAAACTTGTTTTCTCGGCACACAAGTAGCCAGTTCGCCGGGAATCCGACCCGAACCGTAAATTAAACATGTTTTCTTGCTGGAAAATTAGTTATTCCGGCGTCCGGTAAAACATGCTATCAGTATGCCTACACTTTAAAAAAAGAATCGTGCAGTATTTGCTACTGGGATTAATCTTATCTCTACTGAGATAAGATATCTCTAATCCGGATGAATCTTATTCCAGTAGAGATAAGATTATTCCCAGTAGCAAATACTGCAGTTAACTTTAATCCTTACTCGGAGAAACTTTTTACAGTGTAGTTACTTGCTTTCCGTGGCGAACCGAGGTTTGCCGGAATGCTTGATCAAGTTGCTTGTTTTGTCGAATGCTCGGTTTAATGTCCTATCTCCTTTGTTTTCTTGCTTGGTTTGTACTAGCAACAGAATCTGGTGAAAACCGTAAATTCGGTAGGCATAGTTGGGTTTTTATCAGGTGTTTGGTCTTTGGATTTCGATATGTGGTTAATCTTGTCTCTACTAATCTTGTCATACACAGAAAATAAATCGATATTCCTGCTTTGTTTCCTTATGAAGCGGTAGGAAATCCACAAAACCCTGTATACACAATAATATGGATGAAGACATCCAAGAAATATTCCACTTCGGGATCCTATCGAAACCTTTTGTAGTGTCATGACCGGTCCGCCAGTCACTCTTAAAATTAGTATTGAATCTTGCTAGTGCAGCTTTTATGAAATATTTTCGTAGAGCAGCACTACGGTGTTATCACTCTTAGGCTATTTGTACATATCAATCCACTTTTACTTTTTCCTCGGCACTAAAATTACTTTTCCCACATTCTGTCGCTCGGCGAGTCTTTTCTGAGCTTCTCCTATATCTTGAAATGAGTAAATGGAGTCTATTCTAGGGGCAATTTTCTTTTCCTGGAACAGTCGGAAAACTGTTTGCAATCCTTCCCTATATACATCTGGTCTATCATTTAAAAGAGTGGTCAGATTGAAGCCACACACTCCGATGTTGTTCATAACCAGCGAGGTTGCGTCGACTGATGTGGCTTCAGCATCCAGTGCGGAGTAGTCAAGGGTTCCATCTGATACTACGCTATTAGCTCCTGGGAATGAAAAAAAATATTTTAAAAACAAGGACAATCTGTGGTAAGTCTACTGGCTTTTAGGTCATGAAAAAAACAAGAACCCAACTCAGGCAAGGCAACACTGACAACTTACCTATGACATAAAAACAATCGGCACTGAAGTAGTGAACATTGTCAAAATAATGATGTCAAGGTGATGTCCCGTTTGAGAAGGAAGCGTTTTTTGTTTGTTCTTATCTTGAAACATGAAAAGGGCACTATGCTGCCAAGCTAGTGTAACCATAGGCTTAACAGGCGGCTAGACGTTAAGAAGTATCCAAGTGTGTCCGGATTGCAAGTTTTGCTTGTTAAAGAGGAAATTGTGAACACGATCTTCATGAAAACGTTTGAACAGCCAGGCAAGACGTGTTAGTGTGGAACAGTTTTGACGGCACACACTAACGGATTAAGATAGATGAGCATTACTTCAGCTGAAGCTGACTGTGAATCATATTTGACTACGCTAGGACCCGCTGCTAGGGTCTGGTAGGACCCAGCCAAGTAGGACTTCTGTAGGCCTGTGTTGATCGCAGCCTTGTTACTCACGCCATAGCAAAAAACCGAAGGAATAAAAAGATTAGATGGTTAAAGTATTTCACTCTAAATTTTTGTTTCTTCTTGCGTACAGTAGAGGTATGCTTCTTTAAATCTTAGTTAACTTTGGACAATTGTATTTTCTTCCACTTGCTGTGCTAACAAGTTAACTACCAGTCCTCCAAAGTAGCTAATTTAGGGCTTATAAGAACAACCTAATGGGTTTTTCGGGTCTTCATTTTACTATTTAACCCAAAATTGCACTTTCCAATGTTAACTAACAACAAAGAAAGAAATGTACATATTCTGTAGCCTGCAGTAGTAGAAACTTGTTTCTGGATTTTGATCCATGTTTTCGGCAGCATTCAATCGCTAATCTCCAAGACACCACTAGCTTAGTGTCTTGGACTATAGCAGACTTGGAAAATACAATTTAAGACGTCCACGTTTCCTTATACATCTTCGTTAAAGATACACTACGCAACTCAAGATACACGCACGCAAAGCACCGCAAAGACGCATCAATGTGAAAACGGCTCAAGGGACTTATCTACGAAGTCGTCACTATCCTATTTTTTTTTTTTATCCAAAGTTTGTACCGTAGCGCGTCAGAACCAATACCCACTGGCGTCGAAAATCTAAATAGCAAATGGTTGCCATCTTTTCCGTCAGAAAATAAAGGACTGGACTGTATGTAATACACCTGAGAGGTAGATGACGCATGGAACCGTTATCCTGGAAACACGTTCTGCCTTGTGTGGCGAAAGTGAGGCTGCATACTGAGCAGGGGCGTCACGACTGGGGGGGGGGGGCGTTTTGAAAGGGGTGACAACTTCAGTATTTAACCGATAGCGAAGACCCCCCCCACACCTATGTTGTCAGCCAGTCGGTAAAAAATAACCGAGTCGCCGCGAAGCGCCGCGATTTTTCGTTAAAACAGTTGATTTTTTTCATGAAACAGTCGGTTTTTCTAAAATTAGTCAGTTTTTCGTCAAAACAGTGGTTTTTTCTGCAAAAACAGTCGGTAAAAATTACCAGCCTGTCGGTAAATGCCTCCCCCCCCAAAAAAAAAAACAACAACATTGTGGCTAGTGACGCCTCTATTACTGAGTATCAAGATCAGTTGCATTTACGTTTGTCCTGTATCGTTTCATGTGCTCGGCTTTAAGACTTTTACGTTCGTTATGTATAGCTTTCGAAACTGCCAATCGCTATGAGCGGGTGAAGTAACAGCAAGTTGGAAGAAAGGTCAATGGACATCACTGCAATTGACTTTTATTTAACCTTTTGCTATTCAGTTTAAAACTGATGCTACATTGCAAATCTAGCGAAATCTAGATCCTTATTGTGCTTGGCGCCTCAACAATTATGTGGGGGAGTGAGAACAAGAAAACTGATGTGGATAAACACAATTGTCTGATCAAGCTGATTCGAGGTCCCATTGACATTGACAAAACGGCGAATTCACTTCTGGTATTCAACCGGTCACTCGGCTGCTCTCTGCAGAGCATCACGAAACAGAGCCGAGTTTTAGCAAGCAGCTAATGTGTTCTGAGGCCGTCTCTAAGACGAATCCCGCAGACGGCTGAATTCTACGCAGATGTAATCCAACATACCGCGAGTATTCAACACATCGGCATGGGGTTGGAACAGGGAGAAGCGAGAGATCCCGCCAGGCTCCGACACACTCAGCTACTCTAACGTGTTGTCCGGTCATAAAGCTTCAGGGTAACTTTGTTGCCTAGACGATTTTTGTTTAGAAAAGTGGAAATATTTTGGGCACGTTTCAAAGCTGTACGCTTTAGACGCACGGGATTTTTGCTCTGTTATCCTGACGAATATAAAAGCACTTCTGTTAGTTCCCTTATGCGCAAGTTTGTATTCTTTTCTCAGCTTTCCTTATTTATCGATGAAAACATGCGAGGCATCAAGACGCGCCAGACCACCCCAAGCATACATACAATATATTGGCAGTTTTACCTTACGATTAGGCTGTTCGTGCCCAAGGCCTAAGAACGCGGAATAAGAACTAAACCCAATAGTGCACAGCTTGTTCCGATTCATGCCTACTTACCAATAATTACTGTTCTTCCTAAGGGCCGTAACAGCATGCGAAGCTCCTTCGACGCCGTTGCCCCGTACGAGTCAACTATCAGATCGACGCCGTCGGGGAAGATCTTCTTGGTCTCTCCGACAACCGTACGGAAACCACCAGAGGAGCTGATGCATCTGTCAATGCCGTTTTGACGGATTTCTGCGTGCTTGGAAGTCGAAGCGACGCCAACTATTTGGACCGATGACACTGTCCGAGCCAGCTGAGTGGCAGCCCATCCGACACCCCCTGAAATTAAAAAGGCCAGTTCCAGACACTTGCCAGCATTGCCGGGTACGTCTGCTCAACTGTTGTAAACTTTGCGATTGTTCTTGTGGTCGACTAAAAAGAATCGACTTATCAGAGAGTAGGTCAAAGTCCGATCCTTGCATAGGTCAAGTTGTACGTCTGTGGTACGCCCGTATGGCCGTCTGTCAGCACGATAACTTTGAAAGGGGTTGAGGTTTTTGTCGAATCTTGGTGTGAGGGTCCATTGGATTGAAGTACAGGTCATGTTCGTAGATCGGCCACGTAGCCCTAGGTTTGTGGTAAATTTCGGGGGAAGAAGACATGCTGAATCCAGAACTGAAATTCGTTTTCTCACCTGACAAGTCGTAGTTTGCCCGGAATCTGGGAAAAACCGGAAATTTCTTTTTTAGCTGATGTTTTCCTTTTCGTTGTTTTTACAAATCCGCATAGCATCTTTTCTTATTTGTTTTAAAACTGAAATTTATATTTTGGTCTTTCTCCACTCAGTGACGTTAAAGTTCAATGGGCACATCAAACTACCCCAATCCCACTCTGTAACAATCTAGGAACAATGCTTACCCTCTAGATTAGCAGCTTTTTCAACAGTTTCCTCTCTGTGATATTTCAAAGCGTAATTTTTTGGGCCAGTACATGCGCAATTTACTAGCTTGGAAAAAGATAAAAGTGATGTTTCTTATAATACTTAGTAGATCTTTATTTTGTGCATAAATCAGCTTGTATAAGTCAGATTTGAATAGTTTATTTGTTTTTTAATGATTTTTGTAGCTATGTTATTTTTGTATAAGCTTATTGCATATTCTGGCACATTTTATAAAGCAAGCTAATCAAGCTTCACAACACTATTCCACAAAGAAAAACTTTTAATAGGCACTTTAAGCCATGGAACTTCTGATGAAACACTAGAACAATCAGGTAAACAGTGTCTGCGGCTTGACTTTGGTGACATCTCAAATATATCCTTTTATGTCAAGCATTGCTCGGAGTTTTTTAATTTCCTGCCGCGATATCCCAGCTCCTAAGATTTGGATCGCCGAAATGCCAGAGAGGTAAAGACAAGGGATAACAAGAAAACGCCTTCTAAAGGAAGTAAAGTATTAGAAGTGTCCATTGTGCTTTTAGCGACCCGTCTTACCTAATGCAACCTACTTTTGTAACTACATTCATTAATTCTTGATCCTGGATACCCAAATTTCATAGTTAGATTCTGATTTCTGGACCCGCTAACGACACTACGCTGATCTTTGTACTTGCCAAGATTCACTAGTTTCCATGCGCAATGTGCTCCCGACGAGTGTTCGCGTATCATGCTATTAATGCTTAAACCTGGTTTTCTCAAGCTTGTCAAGTTTTAGCTAGAAGTCAATGTGTCTGGGAATAGGCTTATAACAGCCAAAGCCGTGGATAATTTTGTAGAAGCTGAGCTTAGTTTTACAGTATTCAGATAGGTTAGAATATTGGAACATAAACAGTAAATTAGTGTGGGGTGTGCTTTAGTACTTCAGATTACCATTTAATATCTCTTATGATCTCTAGACATTTTAAATCTCTTTATAGTTCGCCAATTCTGTAAAAAGAAATTAAGCCCAAGCTCCTTCCTTTAAGCCTGCAGCCAGACGATCTGGAGGTAATTTCGCTCTTTCGAAGATATTATGGAAGAAAAAATCTTATCAGCACCTTGCAGAAGAAAACCGTGATAAAAACCCAGACAATGGGAACAAAATAAATGGATAGAGATGTCAGGTTGATTCTTGGCCCGACGGCAAATAATGAAACAATTGGCATCGCTTCAAGCGGGGACCAAAGCCGAACTCCATGTTGGTATCTTGCAACAGTTCTTCCACGGGAAGAGGGGGGTCGAGATAACGTGTTTTGCGGTCTGTAAGACCCTGAGCCAAATGTCGCTAATTAGCACTGTCTTTCGCACATCATTGATGTGCGAAGAAAACAAAGTATAAATTGTATGCTTGGAGCTTCGGAAGTGAATCCAGGGAGGAGGAAGACTGTCGACAAGAAGGAAATTTAGCGTTAGCCGATATAGCAAGTTTCTTTAGGACACTTAGGACACAGCTCCAGAGGCGCTACTAGCCAAAATGTTTTTGTTTTTTTTTTGTGGGGGGGGGGGGGGGTAGGGCAAGGCATTTATCGAGTGGCTGGTAGTTTTTAACGACTATTTTTGCAGAAAAATCGACTGATTTTCAGAAAAAAACGACTATTTTCAAGAAAAAATCGACTGATTTTCAGAAAAACCGACTGTTTTCATGAAAAAATCAACTGTTTTGACGAAAAGTCGCGGCAATTCGCGCCGACTCATTTATTTTTTTTATCGATTGGCCGACAACATTGGGGGGGGGGGGGGGCCCAGTCGTGACGCCCCTGCACAGCTTTTGTTGTTGGGGTTAACGTCTGTCGGCAAGAATGGAATGATCCTCCTTACGGCTTACGCATAGAAGGGAAGTCAAAGCCACAACGTATAGCCTTTGTTGATAGCAATAGTTTGTAAACTCCAGGCTTCACCTTCTAGACTTTCCTTCCGGATTCCAGGTAAACTTTTTTGTCGATGTGAATCCGGAAGGTGAATCCGGTCCAGTAATGTCTCAAGTTCCGGGGTGTTGGACCGGAACCTGACAGAATAAATATGCTAATGGGTCGGGTAGAGAACATCGGACAGAGAAGAGGGATTGACAGTTGTGATTTGGAAGCATGTGTCGAAGCTCAAATGTTGGACCAGAAGCCTGACTTTAACTGTTCGAAGAAACCTGAAGGCTGCTTAAAGTATAAGGTTTGTTTTTACTTGGTTTCCCTCCAGAACAGAACGATAAATGCATAGAACCAGCCGAAATTTTTTAGGGAATTTTGCTTTGAAAAAATGCCGTCATGTCACCACGAACAAATTATCCCAGGACTGTAACACTTGGATGTTTAGTTGACTATTCGTGATGATATGTCTTGCCTGAACCCCTCATATCGGTTATCTATAGGGAAGACTTAACCAGTGCTTAGGAAGTATTTGTAATGAAAGTGGCGGCACTTGTGTACAAATCGACGACATCGCAGAAGGACTCGGGTTGGCCTAGCCCTTATTGCCGTGATTTGGCCGATATCTGAATATTTTTCTATCTTTTGTCTTTTTGTTTTTAATTAAACCGTATGTTTGGGCTGGAAACTGTATGCCTTGTTGATGGGCAATTGTTGGTACTTTTTGAGCAGGCTCGGACATAAAGATCCAGTGCCCCTCTTTTTTGTAATTTAGCAAAGAAACATACTTTACTTTATTTTTGTATATATAACTTAAAGATTAAATGGACAAGTACCAACAATATTTTTTTTACACATTTTAATTTTTACATTTGGACTAAGATAATTTTTCGTATCGTTTCGTATTCCATTCCTGTGGTATGGAATTTCTGTCAACAGTCGCCCGCTAGTACCGAGTGAGAGCAGTCGTAATTGTTATTCGCAGGTATTGGTATTGGTGAGTGGGTCGCTGTCTTTATTTTAGGCTTTCAGTTCTTCCAATTTTGTTTTAATCCTCGGTTTCTTGTTGCTTTTCTGCTTTGTTTTAGTTTTCTTGGTTGTTGATGTTCATCCTCATTTTGGCATTTTTCCTCGAAATTTTCTGTCTGCGCTGAAGAAGGGAGGCGGTTGTCCTCCTGAAATATTCGCCTTTTATTTCAGTATATTACCCATTTTCGTTGGTTTCTTCGTTGATTTTGTGTGACATTTAGACTACCGTACTCATTATACAGATTCGGCCCGTCCTCTTCCCACGCCGGCGACCCCAGATAGCTGCAAAGTTTTCCTAGGAAGTAGTTCGCCTCTCTTTCTTAGAATTTCAGCCCTCCACCACACCTCTGCTGAGGCCTTTTTCTTGAAACTTGGGTCTAAACAGCCAAACTTTAAACTTCCAGAAAGTATTTCCTTACTTTTGACGAAGTGGCCTGTTAAGATGGCGCTACCCAGAGCAAAATAACTATAGAGAGTAATGCGAAGACCTATCCTTCTCATGCATCAAAAATGGGCCTCCGTCGCAGCGCCGCCCAGCTCGCTTTGTTCGTGTGTGCAGTGGCGGAGCGTAGAACATTCTAGCAAGGCTAAGATGCAGTGCTGGTTGAGTTTCAGCAGGGGTGGATGTGTGTCCTCTAGGGAAGCTAGTGTCGCCGCAGTTTGACTGTGTGTCACTTTTTCAAAGTTCGAGCATTACTCTTTTGCTCCGGTGCTCCAACAATACAACGTCGTTCGTCGTTGCGTGTAGTCTATATTTATTATATATTATATCGTTGAACTTACCAGCCGCGGAAGGAATCAGGACCCTCTCTCCCTCTGCTAGCCGTCCGACAACAATCACCGAAAAGTAAGCGGTCAAGTAGTTGACGCATAGTGCAATGGCATCTGTAAACTTCATGTCCTCTGGCAGTTTAGTGCAGAACTTCGCCGGTACCAACACCTTTTCTGCGTACAGGCCATGACTCCCTGTGTGGACTAGGACTCTGTCACCGACCTGAGAGGTATGAACAGTTTACACTATAAACCGCAAAACTCATTCATTCTGCATTCGCTTATCGTACCTGTCTGTCGGAAGTAAATGACGAATGGGGATTGGAATGGAATTAGTTTCCAATAATGTTTGCTCACTGTATGGTACTGTTATTTGAAGAGTACCCATACTTGGCGTGTTCATGTTTTGGGTATTCATACAAGGACTATTTCATTCAATGCAGTTTTCCTTAAGGCCTAATTAAGCGATGCTTTCTGGGTCTTAACTTGCCTCTACCGACTCCCTAAGATAAATAAATAATTTAGTGCAAGTTACAGAAAGTAGCGGTGAATAAGCTACTGGAGGTGAAGTGGAATCGGGATTGTTTAGGCGAGAAAGACGCTTGAGATCCAGTCTGCCGAAGAGATTGTAGGCAGCTAGGAGACAAATATATATATATACGTGTATTTAAAAGCCAGTGGCCATATATACACAACTACAAACACAAAAATAAACAAAAAAGAAAAACAATACCACTCAACAGGTTCAAGTCACTGCCTTCCGCGCCTCAACGCCTTTCTCTATAAAATAACATACCGCACCAACTGAATCTCTCGTGTAGTCCCCAAAATACCAGGGAGCAGCGGTACACCCGCTCGAAAAAATTTATCCCTCAAATTCACCAAACTTTGGCATCTATTCAGAAAATGGTCCAGCCCATCCCTAAACTCCCCACAAAGGGGGCAAACACACCCACCTCCCGAGCCACCATCAACAAAAAAACTCCCATATGAGAAAAAGGTCAAGGGTAAGATGGACTGTGATAGGTAGAATGTTCGAGTAACTCTTGCATTTTCTCGTTGTATTTGGAACTCGATTTAGAATGGGATTGGTTAGATTACAGTCTAGGTATGCTTCATTTGACCAACTAACTTTTGTTCTTTACTCCTAAAACAAATAAATAAAGAAAGTAAATAAATGACTTAATATCAGCTAAGAGCCGCCAAGTATTTCCGCTTCGTTTTGACATGAAGGATGAAATCAAATTTTTCTCATTTTTGAATGCACCTGTTCTTCGGTTGGAGTACTCGGGACCAAAGGCGTTACTTGCCAAAATGTTTTTTTTGGGGGGTGTGGGGGGGGAAAGGCATTTACCGACTGGCTGGAAATTTTTACCGACTCTTTCTGGAGAAAAAACGACCGTTTTCAACAACAAAAATTACATTTTTGAGAAAAAATCGACTGATTTTCAGAAAAGGTCACTGATTTTCAGAAAAAACGACTATTTTGACGAAAAATCGACCAGTTTTCAGAAAAACGATTATTTTTACGAAAAAAAATCAACCGTTTTGACGAAAAATCGCGGCTCTTCGCGCCGACTCGGTTATTTTTTACCGACTAGCCGACAGCAATGGGGAGGGGCGTCCCCCCCCCCCCCCAGCCGTCACGCCCCTGCTTGGGACGATCGTGAGAGTAACTCAAAACTGTTGCAACTCTTTGGGTGTCGTGACCTGGCCGTAAGAGAGCGCAGTTTTCTTATTGAAGTAATTTTTTGCCACTGTTACAGACGCTCTAAGGACGGTAGGGCATCTTGAAATACGTATTCCATTAGTTAAAATTAAGTTTTTTTGTTGGCTCTTTATTCCTGATCGAACTTATAAAATTTTACTGCTGGATTCGAAGTGAAGAAAAGTAGTACGGTACATTTTTAGTTTTTTTTACCAGTTTTATATGAGTAGATTAATGGTAATGAAGGAAAGATATTTAATGGTTGTAGAATATGGTAGGTAAAAGTTAATATTGTTAGAAAAATATAAACAAAGGTATACCCCATAGTATATACATGCCCTATGGAAGGGTTTAGGTATAACAAAGAAAGTAGGTTTAAGACGAAAGTGTAGGTAACGTTAAAATCGGGTAAAATGTTAGGTAAATTTTGTATTAACGTCTTTGAGTTGGAGACATAGCCACTTGTTTCAGTTCCATCTGAAGCAAGAACGAACGGAAAAGAAAAAGAAGCTACGCGGGTGTTTCGTGAATATTTGCTAGTTTTTTTTTTTTTTACCATACCTTTCTAATTCGTTCAAAATTAGGCAACGACCATAACACAGCCTACCTCCACTGTAAATCTTCGATTTCAGCTCCTCAAGCAAGGCTTCCATCCTCTTTTACATTGGAGACCTGGTGTGGGCTCCCTTACCCATCGCGCGCTCATTGATTAGGGACAAGAAGTTGACGCATGGGGCTACTGACTCTGCTCTCGTAGTATTAATAATAATGATAACACTTTTATTTTATCGTAAGCCATATAAACAACACACAAAATTAAAAATATAGCAAGCGAGTACAAACGAACTACATCATGGTGGCTCGGGTCGAGCAAATGACTCCATATGGGAAGATTGAAGAAATAGTGGGTTTGCAGCAAACTCCACTAAATCGTTCCGCGACTCCATTAGACGACAAAAAAACGATGTTTTCAACTTCCTTTCAATTTCGATTAACGTACAACAATGGTTCGACACAAACGCTTGGCTGATGCTAGCTCGGAATCGTAGCTTTGTTAACCGACGGAAAACACGCTTATAGCAAGCTTCAAGGTTCATACGGAATCTTTTCCTTTTTTTTAAAGCCTCGTAGTATCTTTTCTGGTCTTCCAGTCCAGTATGAATTGGCCAGGTGACTACGCTTCCACTTACCCTCGGTGACGCCAACGGTCTTATCAACTTTTTTTTTCCTCTTCTTTTCTTAACTTAAACACATGACCGGCCTATCTATTTAGCGTCACCTACACTTTCCTCTATCTCCACGTTTATTTTTTAATTTCTTAATTTTTTTTTCCTTCAATTCTTTCTAATCTTTACACTTCCATCCTATCTTTATTTATAAAATTAAATTAACAAAACTATATTCAATAACAAGACTTACTCTTTCCACTATCTATACATTTCAATCATATTATACAATTTTAGCGTGATTATCTTTCCACTATTATTATTCTCATCATTCAAACTATTTCTATTACCAATATTCAACCTAAAAAAAAAAAAAAAAAAAAAAAAATTATATTAATCACATAAAATTCACATTATTTTTTTTCCTATTACCATTTATCATACATTTTAAAAACAAAATATATTTTCAATAATATATAAAATTCTCTTTATGCAACCATTTTACCATAAAACAATCAAGGAACATCCTACAAAAACTGAACCAATAATTAAATAAAATCGCTCATCCCCCTCAAAAGGTGCTCTTCCTTCATAGAGAACCTTTTACACGGTGGCATAAGTTATACAACACAAAATCAAATTTTCTTCAAATCTCATTCTTTTCATATTTAATGTTAAAAGAAACAAAAAAACTAAATTCCGACAAAAAGCTAATAAATAAACTTAAAATAAATTTTCTCCTCTTTACAAATTTTTTAGAAGAGAAAATTTATTTCCAAACTTCGTATGGTTATACACCAGGGGTAACGCGAAAAATGAGTAACAGTGCGTCCTAAACAAATGCACTTTACCATCAAGACTCAAGTCATTAAATTTCCAAATTAGGACGTTCCCCGCTTACATAGGCTATGGGTAAGCTCTAAAATATGGGAATCATCCCGCATCTCTTTTAGTCTCTTGGTTGTGAAGAAATAATTTGGCCTATGCTTCAATAAGACTTACCGCAAGCCCATGAACCTCCCCTCCGATAGCAGCCACGTAACCTGCGGCCTCGAGCCCAAGGGTAGTTGGAACCGTCTCAATCTGTAGAAGACCTAGTCGGGTGTAAACGTCAGCAAAGTTCACCCCACACGCTTCCACCTGGACCACCACATCGTTAAGGCCTGCGGTCTGGCAGAATTGTTGTCGAACGACCTGAAAATATAAAAAAAAAACATTCTGTAGGCTAGTTGTTCAACAGGTTTAAGGAGATTAGCTAATGTCAGTCAAGTATTCAGACTAGTAAGTGAATTTTGCAATTTTACTGTACGTCAGATCTACCCATGTCATCGATTATGTTGAATCACTAAGTTGTCTCTTTCTTCGTTTATTAATGATCATTGGAATCTGTGGCGCTCTGAAATATTTATAGGAGGTTAAGTGTTTGTTTGATGTTTGTTGAAGTAAAGAAATAAAGTAACTGTTATAATTTGTCTTTATTCGGTCTATCTTTGAGAAATTCCTGACAAGGGCACGTCAATGTAGTGTTAGGCGGTATTCGATATCGAAAACGATATATCGGGAGCGAATACGGATATCGAAACGCAAAACGATATTATTCCTGACAAGGGCACGTCAATGTAGTGTTAGGCGGTATTCGATATCGAAAACGATATATCGGGAGCGAATACCGATATCGAAACGCAAAACGATATTGTTCATTCATAATTATTGTATATAATCCAACATAACCTATATTTATATATCCGGAATTGGAGCAATATGTTTTCCGTAATTCAGTTCTTATTTTTATGGAATTTGAGAGGATGCAAGATGCTATTTAAGGAGAATTTTTTCTTAATTTTGGCGAAACGAGACGTATCGTATAGCGAAACATGGTAAAGGAATATCGATATCGGTTATCGAATAGCGAAAATGAAAATATCGATACATCGAAAAACTCAAATATCGCCCAATGCTACGTCCATGTTTGAGGCAAAGTCGTATACCGTCGTTGCCTGAAATTATGACTGATTTGGACATGTGCCTTTACAATTTCTCTATAACAGTTATTTAATCGTTAGCTAACTGTAACCACTTGAGTTGCCGGCTTTAATCAAGAAGAAACAAGTCTTACCTTGATTTTGTCGTATCCTCCAAAATCTTCAAGACGAACTGCTAAAATCTCATCCATGCTGAGGCTCTACCTACTGGTTTCGAGTCTTGACTCCCAAAACAGACAACGTTTTCAACGTGTCTCATGACGTCATGGCTCTCAACCGTTTCTCCGCTAAGACTCGTGTTACCTGCCTTACATCAGATCCCGATCGCATTTCTTAAATTGGCATGAGAGAGGAATTTTCTATCTTCCTGTATTTGATTCTTCGAGGAGAAAAGAAGCTACGGGGCATTTATACTGCTCTTATGCATCATACCAGCCTAACAGACCGCACTTTTGGAGGCCCAAAGTAAGGAAAATACTAAGCGGGCCTTGAAACGTGCATATCAATGAAAGCCCAGTACAGCCTATGAAGAAACCCTAAAACTCGCCCATTTATCATGTGTTCCAAAAGGGGATATTTGTCAGATAATCTGGTCGTGTTCGTAGGTCAGCTTACCCTAGAATCGACATTGTCAAAGAATTTATCACGGAATTGCAAGTACGACCAGAATTCGTGTTTGGACGGATTCCGGCCGACTATCGGTCCGGCAGGAATACAAATGGAAGATGAACCCTTTTGGAGGTCCAAATTGACGAAAATGTTAAGCGGTCTTTGAAATGTATGTCACTGAAAGCCGAAAATCTTTTTTACTTTCCGTGAAAAGTTAGTGTCTTAACCCAACCCGGCCTGTTTTCTTATCCCTATATTTATATATATATGTTTGTTTATATTACCCCTATTTTCTTTTACAAACTCTCCGGCTTTGGCCAGGTTCCGGGCAAAATACTTGCCCGGCAAGAAAATAAAATTCAGGTTTGGACTTATCGTGTATTCTTATATCTATGTATCGAAGCTCTACTAACTGTTCTTACAAGTGCCATATGAGCTTTCAGCTTTTGTTGTTCTTATGTTTCAGTTTCACCTCAACTTTCAGCGTTGTTTCTTTGCTGTGTGCTTACTTGTGGTTTCTTTTTTCTGTTTTGCTCGACTGCACTTCTTTTTTTGCTTCTTTTTTGAAATGTCAGTAATAGTTGAACGTCCAGCTATAAAGCTTGTACATCCAGTAAAAGGTTCTGTCGACTCTAGAAACCTTGGCAGTCCGTACTGTCCGTGTCTATGCCTTTTCGTGCTTTGGTTTCTTCCAGTGTGAACGACGAAGTATTGTCCTAAGTAAAGGACAGGTCCAGCCTTCTGCCAGTTTGAAGGACAAAATTTAACACTTGCCTTGTCGCCACTGCTAAAGTTCCGAAATCATTCTAATAATGTATAAAAAAAACCCCACAAAACTGATAAAGCGAGGGAGTAATTCAGTGTCTAAAATTCCAAATCATCCTCAGAGCTATCAGCTGTCGGTAACGCTGTCGTTTTTGCTTCCGAGTTGGAGGCCGATCGAGTACCTGCTTGAATGTTCCGAACTCGGCTCTTTATGTTTGTGACCTCGTCAACTAGTGACGTAAGTCGCGACGCCATTTGATTCTGTCTGTCGCTGACTTTTTGATAGAAGTCCACGAGCTGCTGTTGGAAACCATTCCTCGCGCTCTAGAAATAAAGTGGGGTTTGAAGTGCAGCTGTCTTGAAGGGATTATAATATTTAACTGGAACGGAACGGATATTATTCACTTATTCGGAATTATTGGACTTCAGTTAAATTAATACTCAGTTCAGTCAGGAATATGTAGGCTATATTTGGTACATTTAGTATATTTTGGTAAGATGAAGGGGCGGTTCCCAAAATCACCACGATCTTTTTGCCCATCTTCTTGAAAAAATAAGAAAAAATTTGACAAAAGATTTTCGCAGTGACCCGAAGTGAACTAGTGAACTGAAAAACAAAAATACTCCTCAGCCGGGATTTGAACCCAGGACTCAAAATTTCACGTCTGGTTTATGTGTCACGGTACATAAACCAGAAGTGAAGAAGAAACAGAAGTGAGAAACCTTGCACCTTTTTGAGATTTTACCGAATCTCAAAACGGTGGGGGTGCTGTCCCCCCCCCCCTTTCGACACACCTGATAATAGGCCTATTATATATAACGTTCAGTCTGTTTAAGATTAGACATCTTCGTATCGCATTCAATAGCTGGTGGTTCCTAGCCCCCCCCCCCCCCTTTCGATGCACCTGATAATAGGCCTATGATGTATAACGTTCAGTCTATTTAAGATTAGAAATCATCGTATCGCATTCAGTAGCTGGTGGTTCCTATGGTTCAGAACCCCAACACTCATGGGAGGCGATTAAGAATCTCTCAGCCCGAGATCACTGCGAATCTTTCTTAGGTGCCAAACAAATAAGTCCGCTGAGATTTTGTTACGGGGTAATTTCAGCGCTTTCAGCATAGATCCCTTTCAGGATATAAACTTGCTGCCTCTAGATTACTAATCTGTTTAGCACCGTCAAGCATGGGGGTCTGATTCTTGGTCGGTTATTACGTGAAGTTGATCCTGAGTTGTATGTTGCAGATCCAAAAGCTGCTTCGACATGCTCTTCTGGATGGTTTCCTGTCTGCGGACTGAGGACTTGATATCTTCAAAGGAACGGACAGCTATGAGGTCACGGCCAGTTAAATAAGCCACTGTGTTGCTGGTATTCGTCAGCAACTGCCGCAAAACCTAGAAAATACACAGTGAAGTCCCAAATCTCGTTGGGGGTAAGTCCTAGCTTCCTTTGTGTAGGAATTTAGTCCAAGTGGAGAAGACTTTAGATAGAAAGTCAGTCAGTTCTTGTGGGAGGAACCTTATTGTTACGGAGGTGAACAATTTTCCGTTTTGCAGGGAGTTTTGTTACCTCACGATTTCCAAGTAATAGCTTCACAGGTTCTACTCATCCAGCTATAATAAAGATGAAATTTGGTCTGGTACACTTCTATTTCTCGACCCCATTCAGACAATTGCCGAAATACAGGAAAATCTTTCTTTTCACTCGTGAATTCCATTATCTACTTCACTTAAATAGGCTTGAAGGCCCGATGAGAATATGCTACTTGGTTACCTCGCTGTTATCGAATAAACCATGTTATTGAATGAATTTATTCGTACGGACGAAATACAGGAAAATCTTTCTTTTCACTCGTGAATTCCGTTAAAACTTAACCGAAAGGGCTGAAATACGACGGTCTAGTTATCCATTATCTACTTCACTTAAATAGGCTTGAAGGCCCGATGAAAATATGCTACTTGGTTACCTCGCTGTTATCGAAAAAACCATGTTATTGAATGAATTTATTCGTATGGATGTGCTTGTACCTCTGTGCTTAAAATATTTAGCAGCTTTCAGCTCTCGAAATGAGGGCGTTCCTCAGATGTGATTTTGCGCTACGTGATCGTCTCTCAGACGTGATGATACGCTTCGCTTTGTCGGCCGTTTGAATCCACGGTTTTTGACATTCAAAGTCGCAGTGGTTGGATTAGTTTTGACTTGTCGTGCAAGCAGCGCATATTCTGAACGTCACTACTACACTGTCAGAAGTTTCATTAACAGACAACACAAGGATGCGCGGTTTGAACAGACAACACCTGGAATGTTTTCTATTGTCGCGACAAACGTTGTGCAAGAAATATTATGAATAACAAGCAAGGACGTATCCTTGTTTGCAAACCACTACAATACTCTGGTACAAGCCGGCCATAGGAACAGGGATCCCGCCCGAAGGCAAATTCATCTAACCAGTTCACATCCGCATGTCACGGAAATTCATCGTTTCAGCAAAAATCATCATTTTTATAGACTTTTCCCTCTGATCTATGTCTTTTTTGTACTTTTTGTCCGACCCACAGGCCCCCCCCCCGAAAGGCATCCCCCCCCCCCGAACTAAATTCCAAGCATTGCCAGGAAGAAGCGAAAAACCGGAAAAAGGCATCTGCTGGTTAGGGGGTTGACCCCCCCCCCTGAAACATACAGAAATAATCATTTTTATAGGCTTTTCCCTCTGATCTATGTCGTTTTGTACTTTTTTGTCCGACCCACAAGTAACCCCCCCCCCCCCCCCCCCGAAATAAATTCCTGGATACGGGCCTGGTCGTCATGTTATAGAAAATTCAGCAGATACTTTTTGGCGGTTTTTCGGCACTACATGGCAATGCTTGTTTTGCATAGTATTTGTCGCGACAACACATAACATTCTAAGTTTTGTCTGTCTCGTTTTGTCTGTTGAAACCGCGCATCCTTGTGTTGTCTGTTTCGAAACTTCTGACAGTTTAGGGCCTGAGATGAGGAAATAGAAATCCCTTAGAAGAGTCAAAATAATTCAGTGTTTTCGAATCCAAGATATGGAAAAAAATTGTCTTTTCAGTTAAACTTTAAGCATGTCTCCGTGGTGCCGTTAGTTTGAAATGTCCAGAGAAGATTAAACTGTAAGGCCCATGCTATTATAAACATACCTCCAAATCCTCTACGAAAGCTATACTGGCATTAGTGATCGAATCCTGGACGAGTCTTGTGTAGCCATTAAGTCGAGTTTCCACACTGCCAGAGACACCTTGTATACTCTCTTCGACGTAGCTGGTCAGGTTGTAAAGCTCAGCTTCACTTTGTGACCGATGGATGGCCATCTGCTTTGTTAGGGATTTCGTCACTCCCCGTAGTCTCTCTTCGAGTTTTTCAGTCGGAACGACGTCGTAAACTGTCGCCTGGAAAAGAACTTTATCACTGGCAGGATCGGTATTGACAGTAACCGTCATATGCGAGGTTGCGATCAGTCCTGGAAAGAGTGCTAGGCTAACCAGAGCGGCAGATGGCCTATCCTGACAGTTGTTGGCACAAATCTTCGTATCCGGCAAGGATTACAGTTGTGAACGCTCGTTCAAGAGCGAGGTGCAATTGCGGAAAGGATTGATATTTCTAGTTATGAAGTTTGTGCATAATTTCTCAGCGGAAACGTTAGCATTTTAGGTGAATAACGTCAGAGAGCGCGAATCCGGATTCGGATTTGAATCTAGAATTAGTTCTTTTTGCCGGATTCGAATCTTCTGCTTGTGAGGCTGGATCCGGATTCGGATTCCAAACGCTTAATCTTGCGAATCCGCTCAATTTCTAGTCTACATACTTCCAGTTTCCGTCTGCCAATTTTTACACGGTGGGCTTAGGCCATCGAACTTTTTATCTCTACGACCAACCATCCTCAGTAATCTATCACGTTATCTGATTACCTTAGACATCACTGATTTCTGTCACCTCTGATTTTTAAACAATAACCTGCGTAAATGATTTGATTTTTGTTAAGGTCGGATTCGAATCCGGATTCGATTCAGGATTAATCCTTACCATGAAATGGTGGATTTGGATTCACATTTCACACCTAGCCTTGGATTCTAGCCTTTTCATGGTCCGAATCGCCCATCTCTGCATTAGAACTTAGCCCGCAGCTGATTCTGAGCGTGGTAGTCTGTGCTAGGCTAACCAGAGTGGCAAATGGCCCGCAGAAATGGGCGAGTCTGACCATGAAAGGATTCGAAGCCAAACCCAGGGTTAAGTACGAATCCGATTCCGAATCCACCATTTCATGCTGAGGGTTCGAATCCGACCTTAAAAAAAAAATCAAATCGTGTACGTAGGTTATAGCTTAAAAATCAGAGGTGACAAAAAAGCACTGATATCTGAGGTAATCAGATATGGTGATAAATTACTGAGGAGTGTCGGTGGTGGAGACCAAAGAGATGGATGCCTAAGTACACTGTGTAAAGTTGGAGACGAAAACTGGAAGGATGAAGACTAGAAATTTGAGCGGATTCGTAAGATTATGGGTTTGGAATTCGAGTCCAGCGTGACTAGAATCTTGGATTGGAATCAGAATCCGTACTCGGATTCGCACATCTCATGAGACTTGAGACTTGTTGAGTGGCTTCCGGCAAGGACACCGTCTGTGAACGCTCGTTTAAAAGGAGTGCAAACGCAGAGTGAATTGACATTTATTTTCCTGAAGCCTATGTATAAAACGTCACCAGAATTTGTTAGAATCTTAGGTGAACTAGGCAAAGCTCTACCCTCATGCGATTTAAAGGTGGATTATAATCAGCCTATGCGATGAACCGAGAAACAGTTCTTTTTGGTGTTTTTTAGCCTTGGTAAATCGATTTTTGTCGAGGGTCTTAACATCTCAGGGATTTACTTCATTCTTGGCGCATTAATTCCTGCACTAGTTCGATCTAATCCAACTGTCTACATTTTCAACTTTTTAACTCGACGTTCTTATACCTTGTTATTTTTTATGCTTTTTTGGCCTCCAGCTACTTGTGACTGTGCCACAGGCTTCACCGGGATAGTATTGTGATACAAATTAACAAGAACTACGAGCTCATATGGCACTTGATACGAGCAGGTGGTACAAGAAAGTAAATTAGAACGTCACAAAACACACCGCCATCAAAAAGTGCGGTTCGGACCTAGAAATAGGATATCTAGTTTCGCTTAAGTCTGAGCATTTCCGCATCGCCACGGATCATCTAGAATAAACGATTTTTCTACCCTCCAAATTTCAACCCAATAGCCCTGCCACCCGCTACCGAGGCCGACTCTGGTTCTGACTCCTAAATGGATCATCTGAAGTATTTTCTCTTACCACCTATAATGTTTCACTCAAACCTGAGTTTGTTGTGGAAACTTCCGGTGACTCTCCCTCCCCCCCTCCACCAATGTGGTCGGAACCCTAGAATATGTCATCTATGGCATGATCTTTCAACAGTCTAAGTTTCATTTAAATCGCCTCCACTTTTTTGCGAGCTTGTTTGACCCTTATGCGAGCCACAACATTTCCGAGACCACCCTTACAACTCCCCCACTGTGGGTGAGTACAATTCGGAAACATAAAGGTCGCATCTCTGACAGCTTGTATTCCCGTCCATCAAGTTCGACCCGAATCGGAGTTCACCCCCATCACCTACCGTGACCTGGATCCGATCCTGACGCCAAATAACAAACCAAGGTCACGTAGACTCGGTACTGTCCAACTTGCATCCCATTCTGTCTATCCGTTTGGTTTTCGTACATGTCAGAAAGTTTCAACACAAACAGTTCTGATTTTGTGACCTTCTTCCCGGAAAATGGTTTGGACGGAAAATGGTAAAGCTGGTGTCTTGACTTCATTGTGGATACCGCTGCTGTTTTTGCTGCTCGATTGGGTCGTTGAAATGGTAGAGATTTTTGTGCATTTTGGTTTCGGAGTCACCTGTCCCTTTTCACAAAAGGTCACAAAATCAGATATCTAAAGAAGAATCTTTAATTATTTGCCCACGAGTTCTTTTACCAGCTTGAGCCAGAAGAAGGACCCTTGCTAAGAAGGGCCGAAATGTAGCTCTAACAAAGTGTAGCCGAAGTATCACTTTTGCATCGTCGAATATCACAGAATTACGACTCCACTCCCCCACAGTGCCCGAATCCGGTCCGGTTATGTCAACGATGTATCTAGAATTTGTGCTTATTCTTCCCACCAAGTTTCATCCCGATCCCTCCACTTTAAGTGTTTCCCAAGATTTCCGGTTCTCCCCTCCAGCTCTCCCCAAAGTCATCGGATCCCGTCCAGATTTGAAGTGGGTTGTCTGAGAAAATCCGATCACCCAATTGAAAGTTATCCATTCCTCAAGATTCCGGATTCCTCCTCCCTCCACTCCCCAGCGGTGCTCGGATCGGGAAAGGGACTATTTCCAACTTAATCCTGTGGGGTCCCTGATATGCCTGCCAAGTTCATCGTCCCAGCTTACGTGGAAGTGCCCGAACTAGCAAAATCCGGACCGACCGACAACCCGACGGAAGGCAATAGCGACGGAATCGCTATTGGCGTGGCTTGGCCGAAAGGCAAGTGCCATAAAAAATCAGCCGTGGTTTAGAATTGCCTGTCTATATCTAATGCACTGGTTAATCAAAGTGTCTACTTTTGGGGTTGGTAGGCGCTTTGAGGAAGTTTGTAGTGCTTAAAAACTAAGACCGTCGTGCCCGATTTGCGTATCCCCCTGATCCGCCATGTTCTTTTCCCCCGGATCAGCCATCACTTACTACCTGAGCATTCGGCATGGACAAATCTGCTAGGCGGGCTTCCACGTTCTCATTCAGTTCATCGATTTTAGCAGTCACATTTATGAAATTCAGCTCTGATTGTTGATTTTTAGCCTCGATCAATGTAAATCCCGTCGAGAGCTTCACTTCAAGGTCTTCCAGCCTCTTCCTAATTGACTTAATTTCCTCCTGAAGGTGGTTTGCTTCCGTTGTGATTTTGCCGTCCAAGATAGCTGGAAAGGAGGCTTGATTAGTTTTCGAAATTGAATTGTATGTATGTATGTATTTATTTACAACCCATCTACAACAGCTACAAAAGCATGAAACGGAGTACAGAACAAAGAAAAGAAAAAGGAAGGAACTAATAAACTCACACCCAAATACAAAAACAACAACAAATTCGATAAATACTAAAATAGAATGCCGCTCCAGGGGTGGTGAGACGGCTTGTCTGCAGTCATCCGCTTGCAGTGTTCGGAAATTTCAGTTACCGGTTCCCGCAGACCGTATTTTCGCACTAGAGGTCTATTTCTTGACCAAGACGGGATTCCAAGGAGATATTTCCCATATTTAAAATAAATTTTTCGGAGGTCAGCTTTATCACTGTCACTTAATATGTCCCAGAAGGGAACGATATACAGAAAATGGCCCATGACTGAGCTGTTGAATATTCGAGTAAGTAGTTTCCTACCCAAATTTAGCTGGGATACAACTACTGAAACGTAAGAATTTCGCACTTTATTCTCAATGTGCTGTACCAGAAGCTTCCGCGTAGCAGCAATAGTCCGACCGATTGGGATACCCAAGTACATGAAGTGATCGACTGGAGTAGCAACCGTATCTCCCAAATTAACCGGAGCTTCAATAGGATCTTTGCAATTAAACAAAAGCACTTGGGATTTATCTGGATTCAAAGACATACCAATCTTATCATAATTAGTACTCAGATCCCGGAAATACCGTTCAAGACCAGCAACAGTTCGACTTATGTTAAAAAGATCATCCGCATAACAAAACTTCGAAACATCTAAACCGCGGAATATACAAGACGTATCAATGTTACTCTGGGCAGGCAGAAGCGCATTGTTAAATACAATAGGGGACGTTATCGACCCTTGTTTGATACCCTTTTCTACCGGGATATCAATAGTTAGCTTTTGTGAATGAGGCAATTTAACCTGCACTTTAAGTTGACGATACATGTCGTAAAGTGGGGCTACCACATCTATTTCAACTCCCGATTTTATAAGTTCTAGCATAGCTTGGGGATGAATAATCGAGTCAAAAGCACGTTGCACATCATAAGTACCAATAGCAAGCATTTCATCGCTTTCATGTGCATCTTTCAAAACATTACATAGCGAACGGAGTAATTGTGCGCAACCTAGGCCCTTTATGAAACCAAATTGAAAACCGGGCATTTTACATTTCGCTTTTATCCTTGAAATAATAAGTAACTCAAATAAGGTTTTGTTTTCTTTCACGAGAGCCTCTTCCCGTCCGGGAACAAAATCTCGCCACCTAAAAAGGTCTTATGTTTTTTGTTTAATAGCCAACTGATCATGCAAGACCTTTTAAAGATTCCTCCTATTTACGTTTACTTTATTGCGGGTCTCAAAAATATCAGGCTAAGAACCCCCCCCCCCTCCCTCCCCCTTCACCGGGATACGTTGGCGGATAAGTTGTTTGCATACTTTAAACAAGACCAAAGGTGTCGATGGGATCCCAAAAATCTAATATTTGATTCAGACAATCGAGTCTTGTCTTCGCCAGATCCAGTCTTGGACAGGGTAATCATCAGAGAAAACCAAGTTCATCTATACCTCTATAAGCCATATCTACTTTGACGATACTGACCGAGACTTCCTGCCGATCTCCGAGCGAACTACTAGTCCAGCAAAAAAAAAAATTCAGAAATAAAACGAGCGTATCTCCTTATCCCTATAAAGAACATCTAATCAACTTTGTATAAAAGTTTAACTTAAAAAAAAATACGGTTGCAACCGGATTCCGGAATAATTATATGTCCGGGTAAAAAACCATTGTCATAAACCGATTCAAATTCTCTTCTTACTCTGTGACAGAGTCAGTCACCCCTCGCGCGCGGCGTAAGCGAACGCTCGGAGCTTTGAATGAAATAAGTGACGAGTCAAATGTAATTAGAATTTTCATGGAGAATAAATCGTGATCTTGACCCAACAAGACGTATAGTTAGGTGAAGCTATCACACTGGTGGTTCAGCGGAAGGATTAGCGAATCTGAATATTGGAATATACGGAGGTACGGTAAATTCGTTTTTGCTTGAGTGTGTTAATTCGTATATAGAATAGTTCTGGAGGGCTACGAAAGGCCAACGACTAGGTCTAGTTCTGAATTAAACAGGACTAAGCATTACGAACTAGTGCCTACACGAGGCTCGACTCAAAAGCTAGTTGCTTCTGAGGTTTCAAGCGAAGTATCGGAATTCCAAAGAGATTTTCTTAGCAGCCTTCCGGGCTCAAGCACAGCTACCATGAGCGTAAATAAAGGGAACCAGAAACCTAACGAGGTGGGGGGAAACGAACAGATCGACGGTGCGTCGACGGTCTCAGCAATCGACCGTCTAATTTCGAAGTTCGATACAGTTGTTGAATCCTTGCGTGACACGCACGCTCAACAACTGTTGCAAATGAATCAAGAACGCCAAACATTGTTACAGTCGTTAAGTAAACCTAGGGAGCCGTCACTCCAGAAAATGTCGGAAGGGGACGACATCGATTCGTTCTTAACCGCTTTCGAAAATACCGCGACTCTGTGTTCTTGGGACGACAATGCAAAAGTTATCCGGCTTATGCCTCTGCTATCCGGAAAAGCGCTAGAGGCGATTTCCGGCTTGTCAGCGACCCAACTTGCTAGTTTCGACGCAGTAAAAACAAGCATACTCCGGAAATTTAATATCACTTCGGACTCGTACCGGATAAAGCTGCGTGAGCTTGTGAAGTCGGAACAAATGTCGTTTCAAGAATACGGTGATAAATTAACTCACTTCGCGAAAAAATGGCTAGTAATTAGCGACGCGGAAGTCAGAGCGGATGTTAAGTTAGCGTCGATATTAGAGAAAGTTGTTCTTGAACAATTCATTGAGAACACGCTTCTTTCAGGCCTGAGGATACACCTGAAACAGCAGAATCCGCAGTCACTAGAGCAAGCTGTGACAATGGCCGAGAATTTTTCCGAAGCAAGAAAGGAGACGGCCACGTTGACCTCAAAGCCGAGAGGAAACCGAAGAGACGAAAACCCTTCTGGGTCAAAGGAAGGTAAAGAACCTGTATGTTTCCTCTGTAGGAAAAGCGGTCATTTTAAAAGGAATTGTCCGCTGAGCGAGGCAACGGTTAGGCGCGAAACGGGCGCAGGACAGAGAACGCGGAAACCTACTAGTGCGGCATATAGGTCGTACACAGCGGATGGCATTGCTATTCCATCAACGAGTGTACTCGACGAACGGTCGGCTAGGGTAGTAACCGGTTCGGTAGATGGGCGAGAAGCGACATTTCTCGTCGACAGCGGTAGCGACGTGACGCTTGTCAGGTCTAATCTAATAGACATTGCGAAATTAGATAGAAGCGTCAACGTTAACATCGGTTGCGTACACGCAGACGTGTGCGTATACCCTACCGCGGAAGTTGAAGTCGGAGTGCGCACAGCGGAGTCAAGCTGGTTGTCCAAAATGAGAGTAGTGGTCTCGGACAAATTGCGTTACGACGGAATAATAGGCAGGGACTTCAAAAGGTTCTGGTCTCTTGCAGGAGGCGGAGCAGAGAAAAGAAGGATGTCAGAGAGTTCTTACGAACTGGACTTCAACGTCGATTTCTCGTTCGACGATGACCTATTTCTGGCGACTTCGAAGCAAAAGAAGTCAAAGAAAGAGAAACGATCCTCAAAAAGCGAGCACAACAATCGAGTCGAGGCGGAGAGTACCAGGAGGGTAGATAAGAGCACTCAGACTTCCGAAGATCAGCAGGCGCTGGATCCAACTCTCAAGGCCCTCTGGGAAAAGGCTAAGAGCTTGGAGAACAAAAACGACGTGGTGAGTTTTGAGATTTTGAATAATAGACTATTCAGGGTAGTACAAGACCCTAAAATGCCAGGGAAAGTCCATCAACTTGTACTCCCAGTCGGGGAGAGAGTTAGGGTACTAGAAACCGCACACAACTCGCCGGAAGGAGGCCACATGGGCCGAGATAAGACTCTGTCAAAAATACTAAGGCACTTCTTTTGGCCGAAGGTTTATACTGACGTAGCGAAACACTGTCAATGCTGCAAAGATTGCCAAATGGTAGCTCGAGCAACCAAGCGCGATCGAGCGCCAATCGAACCTTTCGAAAAAGCAAATTATTGTTTTGAACGCGTTGGTATGGACTTCGTCGGCCCGCTTAAACGCAGTAGCAAAGGAAATACGTGGTTGCTCGTGATCACAGATTACTTTTCAAAATGGCCAGAGGCTATACCGATGCGTTCGTGTAAGGCAGACAGAGTGGTCGAAGCGCTAAGAAGTTACTTTAGTCGTTTTGGGTATCCTCGAGAATTAGTTCACGATCAGGGCACACACTTCATGAATAAGGGCGTCCTTGATATGCTAAAAACTTGTGGAGTGAAGTCGAAACCAAGCTCCGTGACGCATGCGGAGTCGAATGGACAGACAGAGAGGGCAAACTCCACCATAGTCCAAGCCTTTCGGAAATTCGTTCGGTCTGAACCAAAAAAGTGGGATACTATCCTACCTTCCATTCTTTTTGCGTATCGAGAGGCCACTCATTCCGCAACGGGGCTGTCCCCTTTCGAGCTGGTCTTTGGGAGGAACCCGAGAGGTCCCCTCGAAGTAGTAAGCGAGAGTTTAGGCGGAGTTCCCCGCAAGATGGACGTGAATAATGACAACTCCCGTTTTCAGCTAGTCGGCTGTCTACAAAAGATAAGCGCACTGGCCGGAGAGAACTTGGATCGGTCCAGAGCACGGATGATCCGGAACGACCCCAGCCCAGGGGTGAAGGCCGATTTTCAAGAGGGCGACAAGGTCCTAGTCCTACAAGAACAAAGAAAATCGAAACTGGAAAAGGAATGGGTCGGCCCACTAACCGTCGCGAAAAAGATCGGTAAGTTAGATTACCTTGTTACCGGATTCAAGGGAAGAAAGAAAAGGAAAGTTCTTCACGCGAACTTGCTGCGAAAATTCCACGAGCCAAAACCGTGTTATTTTTCAATAGTCATCCCGGAAAATACTGAGGAGGAAACGACTCCAAGACTAGTAACATTCGAATCAGTGGCTTCGACAAATCTGGCGGAATGTAATGTCTGTCCGGGACTAAGTAAAGAACAGAAAGATCAGATCGGTATTGTTCTCGAGAAATACAGGGGGGTCTTAAGCAGTTTGCCGGGAAAGACCGACCTTGCGGCGCACAAGATAGAAACCGGTGACGCAAAACCAATTCGAAAGCAGGCTTACCGAATCCCTCTTAGTCGCAGGCAAGCAGTCGATGAAGAAGTGAACCGCATGTTAGAATTAGGAGTAATCAGGCACTCAAGGAGTAGCTGGAGCTTTCCCGTGGTCGTGGTCGCAAAGAAGGATAATTCCATCCGCCTATGCATCGATTATAGAGAGCTAAACAAAGTAACAACTAACAATAACCCTTACCCCATGCCTCGTATCGACGACCTTTTGACTCGTGTGGGAGGGGCAAAATACATCAGTATTTTGGACTTGACAAAAGGATACTTCCAGATAGGTATGCACCCGAAGAGCGTAGAGAAAACCGCGTTCGTAACGCATTCGGGACATTACGAATTTTTGCGAATGCCATTCGGGCTCAGAGACGCTGGTGCCACCTTCCAGGCTCTTATGGATAGGATACTGGAAGGGGCGGGGGGTTACGCAGACGCTTACTACGATGACTTGGTCATTTTCACTGACTCCTGGGCCGAACATTTAGTACGTTTAGAGGACATTTTATCAAGGCTCCGAGAAGCAGGCTTAACGGCCAACCCTAAGAAATGCCGTTTTGGTTATACGCAGGTCGAGTATTTGGGACACGTAGTAGGGGGAGGCGAGATCCGGGTGACTGACGACAAGGCCGATGCAGTTCGTCGCTACCCCATCCCGCGCACAAAAAAAGACGTGAAGGCATTTCTCGGCCTAGTCGCGTACTATCACGGATTTATTAAGGATCGAGCGATAATAGCACAGCCTCTCGTAGACCTAACAAAAAAATCAAGTCCTAATATCGTGCTATGGAATGCCGCATGCGACGCCGCTTTTGCCGAGTTGAAAAGAATACTTTGTGGCGAAACTGTGCTCCGCTGCCCAGATCTCAGTAGGCAAATCATTATACAGTGCGATGCCAGTGACACAGGCTTAGGGGCCGTCGCCTGCCAAGTTTACGAGGACGGGGAGCATCCCTTCTTATATTTGAGTAGGCCTTTATCCGCAGCCGAGCGCTCGTATGCCGCAGTCGAGAAAGAATGCCTCTGCATAAAATGGGCAGTGTCGAAACTATATCATTTTATCGAGGGGCGAAAGTTCATTGTCCAAACGGATCACCAGCCACTCAGGTGGTTGGACCAGATGAAAAACACGAATCCCAGACTTTCACGATGGGCCATGTCGCTACAAGGTTTAGATATGACGATTGTAGCCAAGCGAGGCTCTGCTAACGGAAACGCGGACGCCCTATCGAGATCGTACGAGTAACAGATATGTAAATACTAGTAGGCTCGGAACATGTAAATATACTTTTTCTTTGTTTTTTAGAGGAGAGAGCCGAGGAGGCTATAAGGCTATTCAACGTTTTGAAGAGTTATTCGATATCGCAAAACCTCGGAGCGTTGCCCTTGTGGAGTTATCTGCCGAGCAGCGAAACGATATGCGGATCGCCAGGCTATTGGAGAGACCACAATCTTCGCCGGCTGTTCGTTTAGTAGAGATAGATGGCATTAACTATAGACAGTATCGGGGGGAACACTTACAATTACTTTTACCATGGGGTTGGCGGAACAGAGCAATGGAAAGGGCACACCGAGTGGGGGCAAAACACCTTGGGGGCGATACAACCCTAGCGAGGGTCCGAGCCATGTTTTTCTGGCCAGGAGTCGAACGCGACGTTACTAGCCACTTTGGCTCCTGCATATGCAACCGTTTAGGTTAGGTTCTCCAGTGCATTATATTACTTTCAGTGTTATTTATTTTTTTTCACTCAGTGCTTTACAGTTATTGTTAAAATAAATATTTTTTTGGGGTAAGTGTATTGTAAGGGGGAGGGAGTGTGACAGAGTCAGTCACCCCTCGCGCGCGGCGTAAGCGAACGCTCGGAGCTTTGAATGAAATAAGTGACGAGTCAAATGTAATTAGAATTTTCATGGAGAATAAATCGTGATCTTGACCCAACAAGACGTATAGTTAGGTGAAGCTATCACATACTCCTTAATCTGTCATCTAATCGAACTTTTGCTTTTAACAAATTTTCCGGTTTTGGCCGGATTCCGGGCGAACTAGTTGTCCAGCGAGAAAATGGTTTTCACCATCGTCTTCAGCATGTCTTCCTACCCCTAAATCGAACATCTAATCAAATTCAAATAAAACTTTTACTTTTAACAAACTTTCCGGTTTGGGCCGGATTCGGGGCGAACTACTCTTCCGAATAGTTTTCACCATCGTGCTCAGCATGTCTTCTTACCCATAATCGACAATCACATTAGCTGTTTCAAAATATTTTGTTTGCCCCTTAATTTGACCCCCCTCCCCCACCCCTAAATGTAGGGCTACAAAGCCCATCTACGAACCTGACTGGTCCGACGACCCAACGAATCCTCACACCAAGTTTCATCAAAATATCTCATTCCCTTCGAGAGTTATCGTGCTTACAGACGGACGGACAGACGGACAACTTTTGCGATGTCATAGGTATCCCTCCACTTACGTTTTGGGATCCCAAAAATGGCCCTAGGATTCTAAAGTTTCTTGCATACTAGATTCGGCCACAAACTGGAAGATTTTGTCCCGGATCTGAAACCACAAGCGCAGAGTCTCTGCGGTTAGATCTTTGAATGAATAAATTTTAGGGTCATTTAACGGCTCGTGTGATCAGTTTCGTCGGCCACTCGGATCCTAAAGCAGACTCTTCATACCTAGCCTCAAGCTTCTGAGACAGAACCGGTATTTCGGTTGGATCCCATGGGGAATATTTATCTGACTTCATAAGCCAGAAAAGCGGTTTGCGTAGTTTTCCGATCATTACCGAAATCTGCTAACGTGCTGTTGTATTCGTAATCAACCCCTAAACAAGATCCGTTCCGTTTCCGTTTCAGCCAAGATTAAACTGGCTTACGAGTACGAGTCGAAACTCATAGAATATCTTGATTCCTCACATTATACACTACCCTGTAAGTTTTAGAAGAAGATTTTTTTTTCTTTACAAAATTTCCGGTTTTCGTCAGCTTCGTTTCGTATCAGTTTCACGCTAGGAAAGTGAAGCGGATAGCTTGCTTATCCTCCTTTTGGCACTGAAACACTTGAGAAAGTGTTTTTAGACCTAGTAAATTTCATGATTTTGCTGGATTGCAGCTAATCCGGCTGAACTATCAACTTGGCAGGAAACGAAGGCTTTTGACCTTCCAATGTGCCTAAGATAAATTAAGCAAGAGCTGAAAGTTCATATGGCATTTGTCGTAACAGTTAGCATTTTTGTCAGTTTGTACTCCTGCAGCTACCCCCCCCCTCCAGTGATCAGACCCACATCGGACTAGAAACTGAACATGTGAGAGACTCCTTCTTGACACTTGTCAAGTTTCGTGCAGGTCCGATCACCCGTTCCTGAGTTATGAATGCCACCGGATTCCGGATTCCCGATCCCTCTACTCCCCCTACGATGGTCGGATCGGGGAAGGGACTATTTTCAAGTCAATATGTTAGAGCCCGTAATTGGCCTGCCAAGTTTCATGGTCCTAGCACATCTGAAAGCACCCTAGCTCGAGATCGCCGGAACTCCGGGAAACCCCCTCCACTTCCCCCATCTCGACACGATCCGGTCCTGTTTTGTCGGTAATGAGTCTAGGGTTTACGCTTACTAAGTCCAACGCCTCGACTTTAAGCGATTCACGAGATTTCCGGTGCCCCCTTCAGCCCCCCCCTTCCAGTGATCAGATCCGCCCCAGACTCGAAACTGAACGTCCAAGACACTTGTTCTTAATACTTATAAACCAAATTTCATGCACGTCCGATCACCCATTCCAAAGTTGTGAATGTCACTAGATTCCGGATTCCCCACCCCTCTACTCCCCCCACGATGATCGGATCGGGGAAGGAACTATTTTCAAGTCAATATGGTAGAATTCCTAAAATGACTGCCAAGTTTCATGGACCTTTCATAGCACATCTGGAAGTACAATAACTCGAGATCACCGGAATTCCGGTAAATCCTCTCCAACTCCCCCCACCGTGACACGATACAGCCTGTTTTGTCAGTAATTTATCTAGGGTTTAAGCTCGTGCTTCCCACCTAGTTCCATCCCGATCCCTCGAATCTGAGCCTTTCAGAAGATTTCCGGTGCCTCTTCCAGCCCCCCCCCCCCCCAGGTTTCGTATCCGGTCCGGATTCGAAAAGCAACATCTGAGGCACTTGTTCTTGACGCTTGTCAAGTTTATGCAAAGTTATGCATGTTACTAATTTTCGGATTTCCCATCCCTCCACTCCCCCTACGATGGTCGGATCGAGGAAACGACTATTCTTAAGGCAGTCTGTTCGGGTCCCTGATATGCCTACCAAATTTCATCGCCCTAATACCGAACTCGCGGGATCACCGAATCCCGCCCCCCCTCCCCCCACAGTGCCCGAATCCGGTCCGGTTATGTCAGTGATGTATCTAGGACTTGTGCTTGTTCTTCCCACCAAGTTTCGTCCTGATCCCTCCACTCTAAGCGTTTCCCAAGATTTCCGGTTCCCCCCTCCAGCTAACCCCAAAGTCACTTAGTGGGTCGTCTGAGGCACGAGATCTCTCCAAATGTCAAATTTCATTGCTACCGGTCACCCGTTCAAAAGTTATAAATTCCTCACGATTCCGGATTCCCCCTCCCTCCACTCCCCTAACGATGGTCGGATCGGGGAAATGACTATTTCCAACTTAATCGTTTGGGGTCCCTGATATGCCTGCCAA
Source organism: Branchinecta lynchi (assembly GCA_023053575.1). Taxonomy (NCBI): domain Eukaryota; kingdom Metazoa; phylum Arthropoda; class Branchiopoda; order Anostraca; family Branchinectidae; genus Branchinecta; species Branchinecta lynchi. The sequence continues at coordinate 19,271,237 of JAKZAP010000006.1, forward strand.
GTTTCAAGTGCCCGAACTAGCAAAACCCGGACCGATACCGACCGACCGACCGACCGACCGACCGACAGACAGACAGTCAGACAGACAAACAAACCGACGGACAGACAGAAATTGCGATCGCTATATGGCACTTGGCAGAAGGGCAAGTGCCATAAAAACAGATCATTTTTAGATTTGCCCATTTTCTCGCCAAATTTAACCACTTGCCAAACAAATGTTTGCTTCTAATATGGCTCATGCCCCAAAATCCCAATCCTAAGCTCCGCCTAAATGATGCCCCCCCCCACACACACACACAGAGAATACTAGGAAAGGCGCCGTAGGTAAACTTTTCTAGGACATTTATGATCAGAGCGCCTTTTAGCTATCCCAAATGGCAGCAAGGGATAGCTTTGATATCTTAAATATACCAGTTAGGCTACGTGACCACGCTCGACAAAAACTTATTTGGGGCAATAGTATGCCAACAGATCTCCGCAGAAGCATTCCATCAGTCGACAGACCAAGATAAGCTTTTTTCGGGCAAACCTGCCCACAGATTTCCTTCTTAGACCATGCCCAACTTAGTTACTATTTAGTTATTATTATGCCTACTCAGCCCTTACATTTGGAAGAAAGCGGTAACAAGCGTTATACTAGATCTTCGTTGCCTGGGCAACAATCTTTGTTCGGCTTCTCTGACTAAAGTGTTGCGAGATTGTTCGCTATCGGTTAAATGCTGAAGGTGTCAGCCCATCAAGGTTTTTAAATGCTATGTTCTGGGAGAACTGTGTTCTGAACTGATAACATAATCCGAAATCGCATGGCTTCCCCTCAGAATTGGAAACAAGACCAAAGGTTTCGATGGGTTCCCAAAGATGTAATCTCGATGAATTTTTTTTTTTTTTCCATCGGGATACTTGATACAGACAATTGGGTCTTGTCTTCGCCAGATCCAGTCTTCATCAGACTCGTTGAGTATTTTGACTATTAAAAGTTAGGGTTAAGGGCAAATAGCTAATCGTCTGAGAAAACCAAGTTCAAACATGATTAGCATGTATGTTTACCCCTATAAGTCATATATATTTTTGTGAAACTGATTGAAACTTCCTGCCTTATACTTCTGCCAAATTTCCGGTTTCGGCAGAGTTCCGGACGAACTGCTAGTCCGTCAAAAAATAAAGCTCATTAAGGAACTCAGCGCATCTCCTTACCCCTATGTCGAACATATAATCAACTTCAAATAAAACTTTAACCTATGACAAATTTTCCGGTTTCAGCCGGATTCCGGGCAAACTATATGTTCGGGTAAGAAATTATTGTCATATACGAATTCAGCATCTCTTCTCACCCCTTAATCAGACATCTGATCAACTTCAAATGAAACTGTTGCTTTTAACAAGTTTTCGTTTTTTGCCGGATTTCGGGCGAAGTACTTGTCAAGATTAAAAATGATTTTCATATCAGTGTTCAGCGTGTCTTCTTAACTCTAAATTGAACATCTAATCAACACCAAATAAAACTTTTACTTGGTTTTAAATGGTTTTCATAATCATGTTCGGCATGTCTTCTTACTCCATAATTGACTATCTCATTAGCTCTCTAAAAATATTTTGTTTGCCCTTTAATTCGAACCCACTCCCCCACCCCTAAATTTAGGGCTACAGAGTCCATCTACGAACTTGACCTTTCCCTTGACCCAAAGATTCCTCACACCAAGTTTCATCTAAATATCTCATTCCCTTCGAGATTTATCTTGCCGACAGACGGACGGAAAGACGGACAACTTTTGCGATGTCGTAGGTAAATCCCTCCACTTACATTTTAGGATTCCAAAAAAACAACAGAATATCCGAGAGTAAATTGGATTTACAGCCAGTTGAGCTTTCTCCTTTTCAATCGTAGACATCGTGAATATTGAAACTTGGAACGTCATCCTATGTAACCTAGTTGTTATCATAAAGCTATCCGTAACTTTTCAGGATCAAAATACCATAGATACCACTCTACTAATTATTGCGAAACTTGTCATTGTTTTATAGTATCATTTGTATCCGTTGCGTAAACACTTAATTCTAGGTTACAGTGATGGACCATTCTAACAGCTCATGGAAATGACAATGCTTTGGTAGCCGATTATTACGTACAAATCCGTCTCCCCGTGATAGACAAGGAACCAAACTTTTCTTGTCGTAAAAAACACCGGAAACAGAACAGGCAAACAAACTAGGAAAAGGTGGAAACCTTACATCGCCGAAGATGATTATGGTCTAACAGCCGATTGTTACTTACAAAGTTCTTGACGTGTCTCACAATTGGACTCGTCTATTTTTTGTTTGAGTGTGTGCCCTACCACTAAAATTGTCAACCCCTCGAAGCTTTCCCCTTCAACGTTGAAAAAAAGAAAAAATCGGAATAAGGGATTAAATTGACTTTGCAGACAGTTGAACTTTGTCCTTTTCAGAATCAAAATACCAGAGTTGCCACTCTACTAATTGTTGCGAAACTACATTATTTTTCTACATTATTATTTGTATCTGTTGCGTAAAGACTTAAAGGGCCCCTCGCATTATTTACTCTTCCACTTGCAGTATTTTAAAATATTTGAATACTTTAAAACTAGGCTGTGCCTTCAACAAATAACCCACGGTTTTGGCTGTTTTAAGGCTTTCCTGGGACCCGATGGCTTGTAGCGAAAACAGGGAAACAATTTACATTTTACACTTCTCGCAGACAACTGTCGACAGCATGATACACGTCGAAGGTAGCAAAACACGGCAAGTGAGAAAATCAGCTTGGTTTTGTTAGAGGGGTTAGAATGAACCGTACGAAACTGGGGTCTCTGGGTTTAGAAATATATGGAGTGATTATGGAAGTAGGTTGCATTAGGGCTATTAGTAGTATAGGTAAGACAGGTCCTTTAATTCTATTCTAAGTCACAGTGATAGACCATGGAGACTAATGTTCTTATCCTCAGATTTATAGAGATTTGCACTAATTTGCACAAGTTTCTAGCCCCTCATGAACCCCTTCTACCAACCGATTCCTACTTACAAGTCCCTCTCCCCGCGATAGATCTGGCTCCGAATTGTTCTTGCCAACAAATACACCGGAAAGAAATAATAGAATTAGTAGCTACACCAACCAGCAAAAGTTGCAAACCCCTAATCTCCGAGGACGATTGTGGTCTAACGGCCGACTGTTCCTTATACGTTCCCTACGATCGGCCTATTTTTGGGATCCCAAAACGTAAGTGGAGGGATACCTACGGCAAAACTTGTCCGTCTGTCCGTCCGTCCGTCTGTCCGTCCGTCCGTCCGTCTGTGCGCACTGTAACTGTCGAAGGGAATGAGATATTTTGATGAAACTTGGTGTGAGGATTCTTTGGGTCAAGAGTAAGGTCGAGTTCGTAGATCGGCTCTGTAGCCCCACATTTAGGGGTGGGGGTTTAAAGGCAAGAGGAAAAACAAATATTTCTTAAAAGCTATTGAGATAGTTGATCAAGGGGTAAGGAGACATGCTGAATCCGAATTTGAAAGTTATTTTCTTGCCGGGCAAGTAGTTCACCCGGAATCCGGTGAAAACCAGACACAAAATTTGTCGACAAGTTTTCGGCTATAGCAGTCCCTGCCCCTTTCTTCTCAAACTAGTATAGCTCTGCTCGTGGATGCTGGCATTCGTTTGTTTATTCTGTGCGACGTCGGAGAGATCTAGTGCAATCGACGGTCGAAGGGGTTGATATATAATGTTCAAACGAGGAAATATCAAGCGAGGATGTTAGTCAATGAAGATTCACTGGTAAAGTACAGGTCAAGTTCGTACATGGGTCCTATATCTTTAGAGGGAGAGGATGGGTTTGGAATTTCGGTAAAAACATGTATGTTTTGTAAGCTAATAAGATATCCATTGAGGGGGCAAGGAGGTCCGCTGAATCCATATCTGAACTTAGATTTCTTGCTGGAAAAATGGTTCATCACAAATTCGGCTGAACCTGGAAATTTCGGTATTTGTAAATTCGGTATTCTTTCTGAAATCGATTAGAGATTCGGTATCGGGGCAAGGAGACATGCTGAATCCATTTTTGAACTTTATTTTAACAGTAAAAATATTCAAGGAATCTGACGAAGACTGAATGGCGAAGACATGACCCAATTGTTTGCATCAAATGTTAAATTTTTGTGATCCCATCGAAACCTTTGGATTTGTTGGTTTCGGTATGTACGCTACCTTACTACTGAATTTGTCAATCCCTCGACATTTTCAAAATAGTCTATCTCATGAAGGAGTTTTTGTACCAAAAAACAGATGACATATTACTGATCGATTGCCGTTGAAAAAAAAAATCTCTCTGTATTAGTTCAAAAGTTGACTTTTTTGCTGTAGGCCAAATTTCTAATATCACCACTTAGAAAGAAGCAAAGGACAAGCACTAATTTCACACACATCTGATACCATTTCTCTTCCTCAATCCCAAGTGCAAAAAATGGAATGATAAACTCAGCAGAAATCACGAACACATTTGGGTAGAAACTATAGACGGCATCAGTTCGGACTCCTTTGACTCAACAGAAGTTGTGCAGCGGACTCAAAGAAAATATATTGGCTGTAGGGCCGGAGAGCTGCCGCACATATCGAGCATTTATAGATTTTAGTCCATCTTCAGTTGGAAACTGGTGTCTGCCTGCTTGCCTGCTGAACGGAGCTCTCCACTCGAAAGAAGAAACACGGTTTGAAGAAAACAAAAGCTCGGCTGCTCAACTTTTGATATTCCTCTCTGATATAGGCTTTACAACTCCACTTCACTTCACACACCGTAGGCTCTGGCTCAATTACAAACCACCAGACTTTTCGGCCCCAGGCAAGAATTCTATAGAGCTTTCCAAAACGTAACGTCATATTCATCAGTCCGGACTAAGGTCCACACTTTCCGTCAAACTGCAGAGGTTGGACCCTTACCACTTTCTAGTAATAAGCTGAAATTGGGGCAGGCTACTGGGGAAAAAGCGAAAAAACAAACAAACACGGAAAACCAAAGTGTTGCTCTCGCACAACTGAGTGGTATTTTCATGAAGTGTTTATAGAGTGATGGCTTGCCGTCAACTTTTGAGGTCTAGGGACTGAAACAACGGGCATTTTGTGGCCTGAGCTTCTGTCAGAGCTTTGGTTACCCCACAGCATAAATAAATAAATAAGAGTCTGATGATTGCCGCACTAGAATGATGTTGTTACATTGCGTTAGGATCGAGAGGCGAAGTTGTTTCTTTGTCTTTGTATTCTGGTGGAGCATAACCTTCAACTACTTTGAAGACTATCAACCATGCACCTCCTAACCCCGCCACTAAAACATGCCAATGTCTTACCGAGTCTTGGTTTGGACGAGCTTATTGAAAGTAGGGTGGTCTGGATAACTGCAACAAGAGCTGCAAGCTCATATGGCACTTGCAAGGCTGGTTCAGAGGATGAAAGTAGGAATTCTTCAGTTCGTAGGTTTGTTGTGATAATTTGTAAGCAAAACCCTTGAGATAATGCGTCCTTGGAAATCACGAGAACGTATCGTTTGGTAATGCATTTGGCTGTGATGATGCGCACTTTAGGGGCGCTAGAAATTCATCTGTAATCGAAACTCTTGAAGCAAAAATGATGATGAGCTCATCGGAAGAATGAAATGTATATTTTACTCAAAAGTATCATTTGTAATTTAGTTGTAAGCAAAACCCACGAGGCAAAAATATTCTAATCATGTCAAGTCTCATGGTCCTAGCACATCTGGAAGTACTTTAACTGCTGATCACCGGAATTCCGGCCCTCCCCTTCTAACTCCCCCCACAGTGCTCGAATCCGATCCAGTCCTGTCACTGATGGAACTAGGGCTTGTGCTTGTTCTTCCCACCAAGTTTCATCCCAATCGCTTCACTCTTAGCGTTTCACAAGATTTACGGTTCCCCCTCTGACTCCCCCCCCCCACAATAATCGGATCCGGTTCGGACCTCACATGGGACATCCGAGACACGAGGTCTTTCCAAACATCAAGTTTCATTAAGATCTGATCACCCCTTCCAAAGTTATACGTACCTCTAGATTCCAGATTCCCCTTCCCTCCACTCCCCCCCCACGGTGGTCGGATCGGGGAAGTGACTATTTCCAAGTTAGTTTGGTCGGGTCCCTGGTACGCTTGCCAAGTTTCACTGTCCTAGCCCACCTAGAAGTAACTTAACTCCGTATCACCGGAATTCTGGACCCCCCCCCCCCCTCCAACTCCCACCACAGTGCACGAATCCCGTCCGGTTCTGCCAATGATATACCTAGGGCTTGTGCTTGTTCCTCTCACCAAGTTTTATCCCGATCCCTCCACTCTAAGCTTGTCTTATGATTTCCGGTCCCCCCCCTGCGCCCCCCCCCCCACATTCATCGGATTCGGTCCGAACTTGAAATCTGAGACATGACGTCTCTCTAAATATCAAATATCATTGAGATCCGATAACCTGTTCGAAAGTTATGCATGCCACTAAATTCCGGATTCCGGCTCCACTCCCTCCCCCCACGATGGTCGGATCGGGCAAGTGACTATTTCCAACTTAGTTTGGTCGGGTTCTTAATATGCCTGCCAAGTTTCATCGTCCTAGCATATCTGGAAGTACCCTAACTCGCAAACACCGGACTAACCGACAGACCGACGGAAAAGTGATCGGTATATGGCACTTGGCCGGAAGGCAAGTGCCATAAAATGTGGGAAATGCTTCTGAATTGACTCTTTTAAGCTATCGTGCTGCGCCTTACAAGTATCGACAAAGCGAACGCTGAGTAGGCATTTTAACAAAGAGGGAAGTTCCTCGCTTTTCCCGGAGGGATTGATTCTTGGAAATTGAAGCGAAACTAACTTGGATCATATTTCGATTTATGAAATTCAGAAATGGTGAATTTGCGGATGCAAGCGAGAAGATATTTGTTTGGCTTTGGAGAGTATAATTCTCTGGAACTTTGTGTTGAATTGTGAATGTGAATTGTTGAACGTGAATTGTGACTTTTCTCTGTAGAGTCTGTCCAGCCAACAAAGAGCTAAGTGTTGACAACACGCAGTTTGCAGAAAATGAACCTGGGGTTAGCTCGCATTCTAATGTTAGGACGCGCAGCTTTAAATGTCCGTCACCTCCTGTGCTGCCCAGTATAACCTTCTGAAAATCAGGTGAAAACCTTCCAAGCTCTTTTGTATTTCACGCTTCCTGTCGCTCACAAAAATCTTGCCAGGGATATCGGTTGTAACAAGGGTCTGCAAATGCCTCATTCGGCATTGTAAATATCGAGGGTTTACAACTCACCTTCGGGGTGTACGGGTGCCATAAAAAGTGCCATACTTGTATTGACCCTCTAATCAAATTCAAGTAAGATCTTTACTTTTAAAAATTTCGGTTTTGGCCGGATTCCGGGCGAATTGTAAGCTCGAGGACAAAATAATTTACATATACCTTTGCGTCGCGTCGGCAAGATCTCACGATGAAAATTCGGACTAAAGTGTGTTACCTTGGAAATGCACCATGAGATCCTGCCTCTCGAAGATGAAACAAGAATGGATACTCGCACAACAAGGAATATCTCAAGGGCAGCTAAGTAAGCTCAGCTAATGAACCCGCCCGCTCATAGCTGTGAACGCTATTTGAACTCATTTGTGCCTTATTTTATCCGCAATTTTAATGTGAATTAACCAAATTGTAATTTGACAATCCCGTGCATTCTGTATTATCAGAATTTTGGGAATAAATGAATTGTAATTGTAATTGTAATACGGATTCAGCATGTCTCCATACCCCTGTATCAAACCTTCAAGTAAAACTTTTAGTTTTAACAAGCTACCAGTTTTTGGCCGGATTCCGGTCTAACTGTACCTTTGGCGAGAAAATACTGTATTTACGGATTCAGGATGTCTCCTTACCCGTGTATCGAATCTCTAATCAACTTGAAGTAAAAGTTTTACTTTTAACAAATTTTCCGGTTTTAGCCGGCTTCTGGGCGAAATATTCGTCCGGTGAAGAAATAATTATCATATACAGATTCAGCTTGTCTGCTTACCCAAGTCAAATATCTCATTAACTTTAAAAAATAGTTTTGTTGGTCCCTTAATTTGAACTCCCCCTTCCACCCCTAAATATAGCTACGGAGCCCACCTACGAACGTGACCTGTACTTTAACCCAAAGAATCCTCACACAAGTATGAAAAGAATATCTCATTCCCTTCAGAAGTTATCTTGCTTACAGACGGACGGACGGACAGACGGACAATCTTAACGAAGTCACAGGGATCCCTCCACTTACATTTTGGGATCCGAATAAAAGTGTTAAAATTTTGGTTTGTGTAGTCAAGTTATAGTTGTTAGTTAATATAATAAATTATTGATCTTCTAGTCTGGTGTAGCTGCGCGTCATCTAGAGAAAACGCGGAAACTCATTAGGGAGTTTGTTCAGAAACCTTCATCTACGAACATGAGTTGCGTTTTTGCAGTTATCGTGGTATCTGATACCACGGTCAAATTCGTTTTTGTATTTATCGTGGTATCTGGCCAGTTATCGTGGTATCTGATATTCATATACTACGGTCCGACCGTGGTATCTGAGAAGTCATCTCACTTTCATCAAATTTTGTCAGATTGGTGAGAAAGAAGTTTAGCATTTAGTGATTTAACTGGATGTCAGTATTTCTTTTGGGATGAATTTGAAAAGTGCAGTTTCGGCAATAGTCGTTGTCGTTTTTGTAGAGCAAGCGTGTATCAGATACCAAGGTAACTGCAAAAACGACTAATTGCAGATCCAGTTATCGTGGTAACAGATACCATGGCATCTGCAAAAACACAACTATGGTCTTCGGTTACACTAACGTTTTTCGCATGTTCGTTACCACTATACCACCCTCTAACCCCTTTCCAAGCTGTCTTAATGTTCTAGTGTACCTATCCCGCGTTAAAGAATTAACTGTCAGTCGTTCCATACACTTTTCCGACAGCGTTTCCGTCTTTTTCGGGAAACACGGATGGGAAAGTTCGGACTTCAACAAATTAAATCTTTGAAAGACAAACACGTCTCTTAAAGATGGTTTTGTTTTTTCTTCATTTGCTAATGGAGAGGCTGTTTGTGTGGGAGGCAAGTTTGATGGACGCAGAGATGGGAGTGGCTAAAATGGCCTAACTGAGTGGGCAAGAGGATTTCTAAGCTTATCTTTTTACTTGAGAGCTCCAGGCACTACTATTTGCTAGTGTACCATACAGCGCGTTGACGCCTCCGTGAACAAGAACAAAGGTTCCGGTGGGATCTCAAACTGGGATATTTTTCTTTTGTTTGTTCCTTGTTATTCGGAGAGCTCCTGGCACTACCAAGTTTTAGTGTACTATACTGGGTTGTGACAACTTGCGCGAACAAGAACAAAGGCCTCGGTGAGGTCCCGAACCGGGATATTGTTTGTGTTTATAGCTCACAAGAATTCACAGCTACTTGTAGGCAAAGCTGACCGTAATATATTGTACTGGGAGTGGCCCGAACGCAGTCAAGTTGTAAAGATCCTACACATCTGCGCGGTCAGCTACAACGTTAAAATGTTGATGATGGCTGGGATGGAACGTGAATTAGTCCATTATGTAGTGTCGACCTTAACGAGAACAAGAGATACAAGTTCGAATGGCAGGATCTGGTCCGAACCTGTCAGTTACTTAGACATTAACATTCAGGAAGTGTAGGCTACTTTGAATCGATTCACCCATTCGGGAAGTAAGAATGCCACAATGTTTGAATAAATGTTACAAAGTCAGCTTGGGCTCAAAGAATATTTAGGTTCTATAGCTCCCCACCCCACCCCAGAGACTGGATGTCTGAATATGGAACTTCAAGGGTTTATGACCGTTTTAATAAAGGTCCCCTCAGTCCGGCTGTATCCCCTCCTAGTGTGACCAAATCCGCTCCGGATTTTATATTTTCTCGTGACATCTCAATCCGGTTGTACCCCCTCTTAATGTGACAGGATCCACTTCTGATTTACAATTGTTGAAATTAGGACTTGCCCCTAAAAGTTTTGCCTACCAAATTCCCGCCCCCCCCCCCCCCGACCCGATAGACTGAATTTCACTAAGATCTGTAAAGAGTCCATTTCCGACCCTAATCAGGGTTCGGTAGTGTAAGTGCAACAGTGATGCTGTAGTGAGCGAACAAAATCATCAGTTATTTACGTTGTTTTCCTGTAGACAGTTTCGACCGATTTTTACCGTCGTTACTTTTCTTACTCTGCCTGTACTTATGCCGATGAACAGTGGGAGGCCCTACCTTCGGTGCTTGACTGTTGTTGCTTTAGCATGGTGTAGAACTGGTCCTTCACTGACTCCATGGCTTGAACAGCCACATTTATTTTCTTGTCTTGTTCTCTATCTTTTTCCAATTGCCTTTTCTGTTCTTCACCTGAAGAGGCGGCGGCGACGATGCTTTCCAGTATTTCTCGGTTGGCGAGAAACCTACCAATAAATATTATTAAGTACTACAAACAGTTGGTAGCCTAGCCTTCCTTTAGAATGCTTACTAAGGACACTTGGGTCAAGCAGATTGTGTCCCTGTAATGTTCCGCAAACAAGGCCAAGGCCCTTGTTTGGCCCTGCCCTATGGGTAGGAGTGGCGCTACCCTACTGTTTTTTTTTCTTAGTGAAGAATCCGGGCTTTATTGCTGCCTATTCGCGTTTCCAAACCGTTCAACAAGTGCACCAGTAAATACTTTTCCTTTTCTAATATTTTATAATGTTTCTCAACTTGATTTTTTCAGGCATCTTAGCTTACACCGCACCGAATTCCTGCCCTATGGCTAGGAGGGGTTCTACCCCACTGTTTCCTTTCTTAGTGAAGAATCCGGGCTTTATTGCTGCCTATTTGCGTTTCCAGACGGAGCATCTTAACGGAAATTTGCACCAGTAAATACTTTTCCTTTTCTAATGTTTATAATGTTTCTCCCAAACAACATAACTCGACTACAAAGCTTCCCTTCTGTTATCAAGGCTGGAGGAACTTCATGTCCACCGGGAAGGTGTCATTTTACGCTTTGGCTGGTCGATCTTTGTTAGTGAAAAGCACAGGGATACATTACCTGCACAAGCACCGGTGAACCGACGTAGACTGCACCAGAATCTCTTGGTGCCAGTTAAGAGTATTCGAACTCGTTTGTACCACATGTACAGACACCAAAAATCTAGTGGATTCTACGTGACGAGTTTTTCGTATTGTGTCTAATCTAATAATGTATGCCATGTACACAAATCGAAATATGAATCTTCAAAATAATATTTGGCATCACAGTACATAATTAAAAATAAACGGATAAACAGCACCCGCGCGATCAACTTTTATTTCAACACTATTTACTACGAATCTACATAATGCACTGATTACTCCTGGAGAGGTGCTCTTCAAGATGTAAGGAAACGGTATCTCCCTTTTCCCCCCAACAAGATTCTTACCTCGCACTGCATAGTGTTTCCGCTCGGATGGATTGAGATAGTTGACCAATTTACAACTATAAGCTATGCACATTGAAAATTCCACACGGCTTTGGCTGTTGTCTTTGCAAAATGTATATAACCGCTCTTCGGACGGAAAAGATCCGGGGGGGGGGGGGGGGGGGGGGGGGGTTATTGAGCGCCCGATGAGTCACGCAAAGAGAATAAATCGTGGCAATCGTGATAATCAGTATATTGCTTGTAGATGAGATATGATACGCTTATGAAGGGAAGAATCTCTGCGACAATGAATGGAAATACTACTGAAGTAGAATGAATTACTCGCCCCCCCCCCCGAAACATACACAAATAATCGTTTGTATTGGCTTTTCCCTCTGATGTATGTCTTTTTTGTACCTTTTTTTTCCGACCCGCAGGCAAATAAAAACCCCGAAAAGCATCCCCCCCCCCCGAAATAAATTCCTGGATACAGGCTTGCCGACACCGTGCAACAAAATGGGCTAGGTCATCTTCAACTTCCTGACAAAGGAAACAGGGCTATTCGTACCGGGCTGCTGTCATTCTTCTTCAGACTTGCTTTCCCCGTGTACCGGCACACAGTTCTGTCGTAACTGGGTCCGTAGCGTGAGGTAAGTTTTGGGTAGGTTTTGATAAGATAAAATTCGGGTCTGAAACTGTCCTTAACGAATTTATAATTTGCCTATGTGTCCGAATCTCTAACTATACCTTCCCATTCCTGTATTTCTTGGTCTTCTAATGCTCTTTTAACAGAGACGATGGCTCGGAAACGCGCCCTAGGCCATTGTTCCAAGCACTTGACAGGCCCAAAGATAGTGCCTTGAACTTTCTTTTGCCATTAGAAGAATCTCGTTATAGACTGCTCAGAGCAGTCTATCGTCTGGAATCTGGATAAGTTTTAGTCAAAATTGCAGGATTTGGTCTAGTCTTTGTTTTCGCATTGTAAAAAGTTTTAGGTCCCCTGACTGGGTTGTTTTAATTTTAGTTTTAATCTGTTAATCCGTAATGGTCGACATATTTAGTGCTCTGCCAATTGGATCTATACACATGCACATGTGGCGAGTTGACCGCGGTAGGTGCAAAAAAACAGTCGAGCGTAGATAGCACGAGCCGAGCAGACGGTGTGGAAACCTGGAACTTTGGTGGATGCGAGCGAGTCCGGCAAATAGGGAACACACCAGTCGTTTAGTAGTTGCATTGCCTTCAAGGGTGTCTACAAGGGCTTAGCAAATTTGTTTTAGAGATGATGGCAGAGACATTGAAGGACAGGCAGCAGCGCGTGTACTAGTTAAGTGCATGTTTGGAAGGAGCCCCTGCGCCGGTCACGACAGAGTTGCGGTCAATAAAGTTCTGAGGTTCAGTTCCTGATTTGCGATGGTAAACAGGGAGGCTATTCAACTTCCCATGGTCAAGGTTGCTCCTTGATCATTAATAAGCGCAAGTTGTCAGATCGGAGGCATCTCGCCAGACCTTTCTTAGGCTCGGTGTCCAGCCGACGTTCTTAAATCACTCTTCTACTGGTACCAGCCCTTGGCAAGAATTCGGTGATTCAAACTTTATCTCACCTTTTTTTGCTATTCGATTCCGAGGGAATAGTGGCTGGTTAACAGCCGACAAGACTTGCGACGGAGAGATTGGAATGTGTCAGATATGCTTTCATAGCGATTGATGGACAGATACGTGTATAGCAAAGCCACAAGGAGTTTTCAAACATGGCATGGAGAGAATTTGTATGAAAGTGACAAGAAGTAAAGATTTACAACGCATGATGGTTAGGCGCATCGTTCCTTTTCTTTTTTTTTAATAAGGGGGGGGGGGGGTCATAACCGGAACGCCTTAGGTTTTGCACTCCTGTTCTATTTCGTTGTGGTGTAAAGTACGTTCTGCGAAAGATGGGGATAACAAAGATATCCTGTTTTAAATTTGCAAAGGACCTGCTAAACTGTCAAGGCTAAATATAGATAGGCCTATGTTGCAAAGATTTGCATTGTATAACGGTTAGGCCCATCGTTCCTAAGGGGGTGGGGCATATCCGGAAAGCCTAGGTTTTGCACTCCTATTCTATTTCGTTGCGGTGTACAGGATGTTCTGCGAAAGAAGGAGATAAGAGATTTGCAACGCATAATGGTTAGGCGCCTCGTTCATAGGGGGGGGGGGGGGGGGCTTCACCGGAAAGCCTTAAGTATTTTTCACTCCTATTCTATTTCGTTGAGATGTAAAGGATGTTCTGCGAAAGAAAGAGATAACACAGATGAGATCCTGCTATTTATATTTGCAAAGGACCTGCTAAACTATAAAGGCTAAATATAGGGAGAAAAAAAAACTGAAGAATATATATTTATTATTATTTATCGTTCATAAGGGGGGGGGGGGTCATAAGGGTCATAACCGGCAAGCCTTAGGTTTTGCACTCCTATCCTATTTCGTTGTAGTGTAAAGGATGTTCTGCGAAAGAAGGAGATAAAAAACATGAGATCCTGCTATTTTATATTTGTAAAGGACCTGCTAAACTGTCAGGCTGAACAGAGGTGTAGGCTACATAAGGAAATGAAAAACAAACTGAAGAGTTTATATTTATTTATTTACTTCCGCTGTAGCCATGTACAAACATTAAGTACAAATGCTAACATTCATAACAACGAATTGAGGTAGCTTGTGACTTGTATTATTCGGCAGGGCTCATTTGATTGTTCATTATTTTCTATTTCGCTGATAGCTCCTTATACACACTCATTACCCTTAAAGGCGCAAGCATTACCCTTCTGAAACTTTCCTAATCCCTTCCACAAATTATTGAGTACTGGGCTCAATGAAGCATGATGTGATACAGTATTTCCATCCCTGAACACGGAAAAATTGTACTTTCTGAGATATTTTGTTTGTTGTCGTTTATTTTCCAGTTGAATTTGGCAGGTCAGAAATAAATTACTTACTTATTGGTGCCACTTTTTCATCGTTTTAATCCGGCAGGGCTTGTCACGTATTGCAAATTCCTTATCTTGCACCGCATTATACTTTAAGCCAAGAACTGTGTACAAAGACCGTACACTGTGTGGCCATTTTCCCATTATGATGTTGGTTGAACAGCTGAAGTTGCTTTTTTAGTTTAGTGCTAGTAGTACTCCCGTGTTTCTTTTTTTTTGGGGGGGGGGGGATCCCAAAACGTAAATGGATGGATACCTATGACATCGGAGTGTTGTCCATCTGTCTGTCATTTTGCTTTGTTCAGTTGCCGGTTCTAAGAATTAAATCTTCTTTGCACTAGTGTTGTACGAGAATTCCCAAATCATCGATGAATGGCCAGCACCCGACAAATTTACCAGAAGACACTTTAGCACTACAGAGGGAACTCGAACTGCGCAAGCTGCTTCTGAAATATTTCGGACTTAACAGAAAAGTGAAAATAGCAAAACCACGGATGGCAGCTCTCAACTTCAAGCATTTCCAAGTATTTTCAGTTTTTGATTTCTCATCAGAAGACTTGTGGAATCTTAAGCAATTGTAGTCCATGTACAATGACGGAACTTACTTCCATGCAATTTTGCTTGAGACTATTGTAATAATTATGCAGCAGCGTGGTATCCTTTAATTAAATCCGACAACTTTATTTTTTAATTCGTGAATTGAAATCTGTATTTTTGGGACCCCAAAACGTAAGTGGAGGATACCTATGACATCGCAACAGTTGTGAGTCTGTCTGTCTGTCTGTCAGTCTGTTAGCACGATAAATCTTGAAGGGAATGAGATATGTTGATGAAACTTCGTGGAGGATCCTTTGGGATAAGGGAAAGGTCGAGTTACATTTACGGGTGTGGAGGGGGGGGGGGGGTCAAATTAAGGGACAAACAAAATATTTTTGAACAGCAAATGAAATAGTCGATGAAGGGGTAAGAAGACATTCTGGACACGAATATGAAAACTATTTTCTCGCCGGACAAGTAGTTCGACCGGAATCCGGCCAAAACCGGGAAGTTTGTTAAAAGCAAAAGTTTTACTTGAAGTTCAGTAGATGTTCGATGTAGGTGTAATAAGAGGTACTGAATCCAGTATATCACAATAATTTTTTAGCAGGACATATAGTTCTTTATAAATTAAATCTTCATTTGAAGTGAATAAGATATTGGATATTGGGGTAAGGAGATACGCTGAATTCTTTTTTTAACTTTGTTTTTCGCCGGACAAGTCTCCATCTGTCTGTGAGCACGATAATTCTCGAAGGGAACGGGATATTTGGATGAAACTTGGTGTGAGGATTCTTTGGGTCAAGGGACAGGTCGAGTTCGTAGATGCGCTCTGTAGCTACCGAACGGCCGATATCCAAGCTGGATGTCAACTCAGTGGGGACCCGTCTATTCGACTACCTGTCGATTCAGCCAACTGTCATTATGCCCCAAAAATACGTCACATCCCTCACTTTTTCCGACAGTTCGTCTAACCTATGTCTATCAAGGGGAGAGGGACTTGTAAGTAGGAATCGGTTCACGAGGGGCTAGAAATTTGTGCAAATTGGTACACATTGTATTGTATCGATGGTCTACCGCTGTAACCTAGGATTAAGTGTTTACGCAACGGGTACAAACGATAATGTAAAACAATGAGGTAGTTTCATAATAATTAATAATGTCATCCATGGTATTTTAATCCTGAAAAGTTCCGCATAGCTTTATAATACCAACTAGATTATATAAGATATTGTCCCAAGTTTTCATCCGTCACGATGTCTACGATTGAAATGGATAAAAGTTTAACTGACTGCAAAGTCAATTTAGTCCCTTCTTCCGATATTCTTTTGTTGTTGTTTTTACAACGCTGAGGAATAGCCTTTGATCATGAATGAATGAATGAATGAATATATTTAATAGCCAATTGGCCGTACAAAATACATAAGTTACAATACACTTTACATCACTCAATACTTATCTTTATTTAACTAGTACACTCTTTAAGAATTGGCATATTTTAAGTATCTTAGCTTTATTTTTTGTTTCAAGAATATCGGGGAACTTGATAGTATACCCATTAAGAAAGTGTCTCCTGAGGTCTGAGAGTTGCTCGCATTCAACCAGAAAATGGCCCTCTTCCTCTGTATTAAAACACAGGGGGCATTGTCGCTTACTATTTGGGATCTTAAAATCCCAATTACTCCGTGATGACTGATTGTGTTCTTCTCAGAACCTACCGTTTTATAAGCTTTCGATAAGTTGACAACTTCAGCATTTAACCGACAGCGATTTCGTCGCATCGTTTTCCTGTTGTTATTGTGGTCGATTTTATGATTTAGTTTTGTGTTTTTCGCTGAGGATGGTTCGCCAGAAGTACAACGCGTTACTCTTATACTCCGGCTGACAGGACGAAGAGTGAGGTTCTTAGGGTCTACTTGACCGAATTCATCAGAGGCCTCCCCGTCCCTTACTATGATGAGGTAAAAAGAAGGAGCCTGACTAGTCTGCCACAGGCAATAGAGGTTTTGCGACAGGTTAGGGCTGACCGCTCAGCCAGGGATTACCATGAGGCGGCACTTTCCCAGTCACGATCGATTTATACCGTCAAAGCCGACACTGTAACTACTCTTCCCGGAAATGAAAGACCTGCCGCGCCTACATCTTCGAGGTCCTTTGGAGACCAGCCAATTTGTGATTTTTGCTTGCGTGTCGGTCACGAAGAAAAATGGTGCCCGGACAAAGCCCGCGGTTTTCGCCCTTTTAACCAGGGAAACGTGCAAGGTCCGCGCTACTTTGGGGATCCGCGACGGACCGGTCCTTCTACCCCACACCAATACCGGTTCCAGAACCCGCGCCACAATGTCCCTCATTCGCCCAGCCTAATGAGAGGCCCGAACAGGTCGCAAAACCCTCGTTTAGGCTAGAGCACTCTCCTCCTGAGTCTTGTTTAGTTTGCACGGTACAGGGCAGTTCAAATCTGTCTTTTGTAAATTTGTGTTTTGGGACTTACCGTGTCAAGACTTTGTACGATACCGGTGCCGAGTGCAACCTCATGTCTGAGGATACTGCTGCGAATATTCAGAGCTGCATCATTGACCGATCGAAAACATGCATTTCAGCGTCTACATTGTTTGGTCCGCTTACAGTCACCTCCGAGGTTACTGTACAATTTTCTTTATTAGGTCGAACGTTTGTGGAGAAATTTTTGGTGATCCCTAGGCTATGTTTCGGTGCTTTGGTCGGCCGGCCGTTCATTCGGTCCGCAGGATTGATGTTAGACCCAACCACCGATATTTTCTCCCTCAAATTCCCTGGTCAGTCCCAGCCTTCGACAAGGGAACCTAGAGTTTGTAGTATAGGTATCGGAGAAAAATTAGTCCCGTCGAAGTGCGCTTACCGCATAAGACCGCATTATGCAAGACCCATTAGTTGCAGTGTTTTAGGCCTACCCACGGGTACGAAAAACATATTGATTGAGGGCAATGAAGCTTTACAAGCCCGAAATATTATGGTTCTTCCACAGTTGGTCCCTATTTCCCCAGTTGGTACTGTCGTATTTATCGCAGAGAACCATTCTCTGACGAAAGTACGAGTACGGAAAGGTGACCTATCCCTCCTCTCGATTGACCCCCTCCCCTCCGATGCAACCGCTTCTGATCTGGTTAACGACCTGGTCGAACCATTGTTCGAGTCAATGGTAAACTCTGTAAAAATCGGATGGAGCGACATTTCGAGGGATGATTACCTGAAAAACTTTCCACTTGATCACATTCCCCCCACTTATAAGACTGAAATGGAAGACATATTGTGGGAATTCCGGACCATTTTTGCCAGGTCTGATGATGATTTGGGCGACTGTACTGTTGTCACCCATCGCATCGAGACCGGTGACCACCCCCCCATCCGCCAACGCCCCTACCGAGTACCTATCCAACTTCAAAGTGAACTGAAAACACGAGTTGAAGCCATGCTCCGACAGGGTGTTTTAGAAGAGAGTTGCAGCCCCTGGGCTTCACCAGTATCTCTAGTTAAGAAAAAGGATGGTTCATATCGGCTTGTGAACGATTACCGGCGTTTGAACAAAATAACTAAGTTTGATAGTTATTCCCTTCCGCGTATCGATGACATCCTCGACAGAATGCATGGCTTCACGTTTTTTTCAAAAATGGATCTCGTACAAGGTTTCCTCCAAACCAGCGTCCACCCTCCACATCGCGAGAAAACTGCCATTAATACTCCCTTCGGTCTATACCAATATCGCCGCATGGGTTTCGGTCTCTCTAATGCCCCAGCCACTTGCGAGCGGATGATAGAAATTGTTCTTCGTGATATTTTGGGGTTAAATACGTTTGCCATGTTGGATGATACGGGCGTGGGCACCAAAGACCACCGTGAGCATTTTTTTGTCCTTCGAGAAGTTTTTACCCGGTTCCGTGACCACAACCTAAAGCTCAAACCCTCCAAATGTGAATTTTGCGTCCCCAAGCTTACCTTTTTAGGCCACGTGATCTCTGCGGACGGTATCCAGCCGGATCCCGACAAACTTTCTGCGGTTAAAAACCTCCGTTATCCCCAAAATATTGCGGAATTGAGGTCCAGCTTAGCATTGCTAAGCTATTTTCGCAAATTTGTTGACGGTTTTGCAAAGATTGCAAAACCTCTTTCTGATTTAACACGTAAGGGTCGGGCCTTTGAATTTTGCGAACCCCAGATCACGGCCTTTGAGACACTGCGAAGCAGTTTACTTTCAGAGCCTATCCTCTCGTATCCCGATTTTGAGGGATCCGAATTCATTCTCACATGTGACAGTTCCGGTTTTGCCATAGGCGCTTGTCTTTCTCAGGTCCAGAATGGGCAAGAGAGAGCCATAGCATATGCCAGTCGCGTTCTTTCCCCAGTCGAACAAAGATATTCCACGACCAAAAGGGAAGCTGTAGCCCTTTGGGAGTTTGTGAAGAAGTATAGACACTACTTAGTGTCTAAACCCTTTCTGGTCCGAACGGACCATCAGCCCTTGAAAGCCTTGCCTTTCATGGACTGCCCTAACGGAAAATTGGCTAGGATTTGCCTGGAGCTTCAGGAGTACACTTTTCGTGTCGATTACATGCCAGGCAAGGAAATGTTCGTAGATGCGTTATCCCGCCTGGTAGAAGCTCCAGTAGGCGAGAAAACTGACCCCCAACCCTTGGTGAATGTTGTTCAGCTATCTGAACTTCCCCAAGAGATAGGTTTAGATGGAATTCGAAGGGCACAGTCTGGTGATATATTCTGTAAAGGAATGGTTCAGCGCTTAGCAGGCACAGCAGAGCTCCCTCCCGATTACTCTATACTTGAAAGAAGTGTCGAGTCCTTTTGTGTTGAAGATGAAATTTTGTGTTTTATTTTTTCACCTTCTGCTACGTACCGTGACATGGTTCACGTCGTGCCTGTTATCCCTGACAGTCTTGTGCCCCAGGTCTTGGAACATTTTCATGCCTTTTCTGGACATTTTGGTCTTTCCAAAATGCTCCACAAAATGAGATTTTCCGTGTGGTTCCCCAACATGTACACTAGGGCCCGACATCACGTTTCAGTATGTGTCGACTGTCTGAAACGTAAGGTCCCCAATAGGACTCCCATAGCCCCGCTAGGTATAATCCCGGTTCCATCTGGCCCTATGTAGCTTGTCTCCATAGATATTGTTGGCCCCCTCCCAAGAAGCCGTAATGACAATTCCGTTATTTTGACAGTTTGCTGTCATTTCACAAAATTCATGTTCGGCATTCCCCTCCCAAACCAACAAACTCATGTTGTCGCCCGGGCTTTAATCGAAAAAGTATTTCTCCCTCATGGTTTTCCGAGCCAGATTTTAACAGATCGAGGCTCTAATTTCACATCAAAAATGTTTGAAGAAATTATGAAAGTCATGAGCATGCACCACCTCACAACTACTTCTTTCCGTCCAAATTGCAACGGTCAGGTCGAGAGAATGCACCGGACTGTGAAAGACATTCTTTCCCAGTACCTCTCCCCCAGTCGAGATGACTGGGACGAACACTTGCCGTTTGCAATATTTTGGTTGAATACCGCACATAACGTGTCTACTAAGGAGACCCCGTTTTATGCTATGTTTTTGCGTGATCCCATGCCTTCCCTTTTCGATGTGGCACCACGTCGCCTGTTTTATGATTCTATGGAGAACTACAAATCTGAGATCCTAAACAGAATGAAAATAGCACATGACCAGATTTCTGCCAATATTCATGTTTCAAAACATAAGCAGAAATCCCAGTACGATAAAGATTGCGAAAAATTCACCCCGCATAGCCCTGGTGATATTGTTTTTCTCAAAGTCCCCCCTGCCCCTGGTATAGGTTCAAAACTTCGTAAAGAGCGCGCAGATGGACCATACCGCGTTATTCGCGTTATGAATGAAGGCCGGAATTATGAGATCCAAAAGTTCGGATCAAAGACGCAGGTCGTCCATTTTGACCGTTTGAAGGGATCTAGGTTAAGATCCCCATGGGTATTAGAACCCAAGGTTGAATCGACAAATTTGCCTGCCGTGCCGGCTAGTGAACGCCAGGTTTTACCCCCAATCGCAACGATTACGGAGCAATCTGCTCCATGTTCAGTACCGTTGGACTTGGCAGCGCTGTGTAACGCGCCTCTACTTCTGCCGCAAACACCAAGGGCCTCGAATTATTGCCACCTCGACAACCCTATCCCAGAATCTTTCTTACTACGACCAACGGCAGAAGCACCAATGTGCCCTCGTGCGCCGCCACATTTTGACAGTGAGTCAAATCTTCTCGAGACAACTGTCTTTTGCGAGGCGCCGGTGTTAAGGCCCGCCTCAATAACCCCTACCACTCTCCCTCCCCAGAACAGCACTTTCCTTTCTTATTCCCCTTACCAAATCGAGTATACCGAGCAAGCTGATACTATGAGAAGCGATTGGCCCCGGCCATTAACGCCGGAGTGTCCCTCCGAGCAGGCATCTTTTCTCTTGCAGGTGTCGTCGCCGCTGGTGGACCCTCGCCAGTCGCTGCCCCGTGCCGTTTCTTCTATGAACCTCAGTTCAGATAGTCAAATCTCAAGTCCGTCACTGTCCCTTCTGACTAACGATTTTGAGTTTATCAATGCTTCGAATACTACTTACGCAAGCTTGCCGGACCGACTCTCAGTCCCGGTACAGCACTCATTTTCAAATTCAACTCCTAGCACACCTAAAATATCAGAAAGCAAATTCAGAAATTTCAAGTTCAACCCAAACCAGTCGGACCTCTATCAGCTAACTTTTAATTCAGAGCCATCCGAATCTAGTTCAAATTCTCTATCTGAAATCTCCGACGAAATTTTCTGTCACGACTTTTCCGCACGGCACGCAGGTAGCGACAGAAGAAGCAACGGCGTTGAGGTCCCAGCGTCTCCGAGCGTCACAGCGCCACCGATGGGACAACTCACATCGCCAACGCCGCCAACGGAGCCCGTAACGCCGTCGACGCCCCCGACAGTCATCATCACGCCACCAACGCCACCAACCTTGTACGTCACGCCACCGACGCCGCCAACCTTGCACGTCACTACGCCACCTATGACACGCACGCCTTGCCATCCGTATCCGCCCTCCTCACCCGGCGCTCCAGACGCTCATTCTCCTGTCTCCCCTCCACGGGTCGAGCTTACCCTTCCCCTCCGGAAATCCAACCGCCTGCAGAGACCACCAGATCGGTACCAGTCCGCCGACTTCCGTACCGCATCACGGTCCCGCTCACACGATGTGCCACGACCTAAAGCCACCAAACCAACTTACCCGCAACAATCAACTAAGAAAGGAAGAACCTACTCTACTACGTATCCTCACTCCAGCGATACAAGCTCGTAGAGTCATCAACAACGCCATTTCCAACTTTAAACCAACAACCAACAACTATTCCACCATCAACTCAACCCCCATCACTAGTCAAATCCTCCAAATCCACCTCCATCAATCCGTATCACCTGGACTGGACACCACGACAGCCAAGTGGAAATGTAAATATTTAGGTAGGAGTGTTAGGTCCGCGTTTTCCCGCTCGCAAGTGCGGCTATAAATATTTCCGGTTAGGTATATATATGTTCGTCCCCCCCCCCCCCTTCATAGTTTAATTGTGTAGGCCCTCTTTAAAGTCGCTTTTGTACATATGTTGATTTCGGTTTCGCTTCGCTAGTCCTTGCGATAACTGCACTGTTCCTTTAAGCATTGCTTTTTCTGCTTCCGCGCTTTTCATACAGTTCTTCAACTTTTCGGTCGATCTGACTGAAGCCGTTTGTCGGCCACCGCTAGCTTTTGTTTTCCGCGCTTTGTTGCCTTATACTTCTTCATATAATGTATATATTATCAATCATCAGATTGACGCCGTGTGTCCGGCAATCATGCTTAAAAATGCTTTGCGCCTGTCTTTTGCGCTTTCATTACTTGCGTGCCCTTACCTTTAGTGCTTTATTTTGCGGCTTAGAGTGCGTAGGACCTCCCCCATTTCTACTTCAAGTTTTTGGCATCAAGGTCTTACCTTAGGTCGTTGCGACAGCTAACTGGAGTAATTTTTAAAATTGCGGCCTTTCTTTTTCCTTTCCTCCCAAATTCCTCCTAGTTTTCCCTTTTCCATTTTCTATTTTTAACAAATCTCAGAGACTTCTCTTTTGGGACGAGTTGTGGTACTGGCAACATTTCCCCAATATTTCCCTGATAATCCCTTTTTAAAGTTTCTTCCAGCCCCTAATTTATTTTAGAACTTAAAGGCATCGACGCTTCAAATATTAATTCTGCCTTTATTTCGCGTTTTATATTTGTTTTGGTTTGGTTCGTGTGGTCAGGGTAAGGTCAGTAGGACTGAAGCTCAATAAAGGACCCTGAACTAACTGAACAGAGAGTGGGCTTTGATTTTTCACACTTATTTGATTGCCCCCTCTGTCAGAAACCTGGGTTGCCGCGATGGCTTAGCTATCGATGGTATGTTAGTAGGTGGGGCTGGAATGGAAACATTGTAGAATCTTTTGTTGCCCGTACACCACTCTGCCCAAGGGGGGGAGGTGTGTTATGGAGACATCCCATAGCACTTTGCTCTGCAATAGTCCTCCTAGTTATTCCCTCCATCCATCGCCTACTTTTCTATATATCTCTTCGGTTTCCATCACCATCATTAATTTCCCGGCATCGTGACAATAGGTCACTCGGTCTTTATCCTAGCTTCAGTTAGCTGCTCGCTAATCCGAGGTCAGGCTTTGATCCATTTCATTCTAAGTATTTTGGCTGCGTAATGAATCCGCAGCCAAAAGTAGTTCTCTTTCATCCTTGGTCGGAGTAAGACCTCCGTTACTCTGTATTATAATTTATGGTAAGAACCAGTTTACATATTTAGTTAGGGACCCATTAGTGCTATATTATATGTGTCACACTCTTGTACACGATTTACATAGATAAATTAACTATAGACGTTATGGTCCATCTCGGCTAGTAGGCCTCGGGCTTGACTGGATATGTGAATGCCAGCTTCGCTAGGATGTGTGAACCAGCTTGATTAGGGATTTCTGGATTGACTGCGGCTGAGCTATAGAATTCCCTGAGACTTTCCCTTGTCTCTTTTGTCCGGTTTCCTGACTGGTCCTGGGGCTAGTGGGCACCTACGGTGTCAGAATGTCTTCAGCCCACACCCCAGGAGCCTTATCTTCATTAAACCTCGCCTCCACTCGTCCATCCACTTAACAGCATAATGGTTAGGCGCCTCGTTCATAGGGGGGGGGGGGGGGGGGCTTCACCGGAAAGCCTTAAGTATTTTTCACTCCTATTCTATTTCGTTGAGATGTAAAGGATGTTCTGCGAAAGAAAGAGATAACACAGATGAGATCCTGCTATTTATATTTGCAAAGGACCTGCTAAACTATAAAGGCTAAATATAGGGAGAAAAAAAAACTGAAGAATATATATTTATTATTATTTATCGTTCATAAGGGGGGGGGGGGGGGGGGGTCATAAGGGTCATAACCGGCAAGCCTTAGGTTTTGCACTCCTATCCTATTTCGTTGTAGTGTAAAGGATGTTCTGCGAAAGAAGGAGATAAAAAACATGAGATCCTGCTATTTTATATTTGTAAAGGACCTGCTAAACTGTCAGGCTGAACAGAGGTGTAGGCTACATAGGGAAATGAAAAACAAACTGAAGAGTTTATATTTATTTATTTACTTCCGCTGTAGCCATGTACAAACATTAAGTACAAATGCTAACATTCATAACAACGAATTGAGGTAGCTTGTGACTTGTATTATTCGGCAGGGCTCATTTGATTGTTCATTATTTTCTATTTCGCTGATAGCTCCTTATACACACTCATTACCCTTAAAGGCGCAAGCATTACCCTTCTGAAACTTTCCTAATCCCTTCCACAAATTATTGAGTACTGGGCTCAATGAAGCATGATGTGATACAGTATTTCCATCCCTGAACACGGAAAAATTGTACTTTCTGAGATATTTTGTTTGTTGTCGTTTATTTTCCAGTTGAATTTGGCAGGTCAGAAATAAATTACTTACTTATTGGTGCCACTTTTTCATCGTTTTAATCCGGCAGGGCTTGTCACGTATTGCAAATTCCTTATCTTGCACCGCATTATACTTTAAGCCAAGAACTGTGTACAAAGACCGTACACTGTGTGGCCATTTTCCCATTATGATGTTGGTTGAACAGCTGAAGTTGCTTTTTTAGTTTAGTGCTAGTAGTACTCCCGTGTTTCTTTTTTTTTGGGGGGGGGGGATCCCAAAACGTAAATGGATGGATACCTATGACATCGGAGTGTTGTCCATCTGTCTGTCATTTTGCTTTGTTCAGTTGCCGGTTCTAAGAATTAAATCTTCTTTGCACTAGTGTTGTACGAGAATTCCCAAATCATCGATGAATGGCCAGCACCCGACAAATTTACCAGAAGACACTTTAGCACTACAGAGGGAACTCGAACTGCGCAAGCTGCTTCTGAAATATTTCGGACTTAACAGAAAAGTGAAAATAGCAAAACCACGGATGGCAGCTCTCAACTTCAAGCATTTCCAAGTATTTTCAGTTTTTGATTTCTCATCAGAAGACTTGTGGAATCTTAAGCAATTGTAGTCCATGTACAATGACGGAACTTACTTCCATGCAATTTTGCTTGAGACTATTGTAATAATTATGCAGCAGCGTGGTATCCTTTAATTAAATCCGACAACTTTATTTTTTAATTCGTGAATTGAAATCTGTATTTTTGGGACCCCAAAACGTAAGTGGAGGATACCTATGACATCGCAACAGTTGTGAGTCTGTCTGTCTGTCTGTCAGTCTGTTAGCACGATAAATCTTGAAGGGAATGAGATATGTTGATGAAACTTCGTGGAGGATCCTTTGGGATAAGGGAAAGGTCGAGTTACATTTACGGGTGTGGAGGGGGGGGGGTCAAATTAAGGGACAAACAAAATATTTTTGAACAGCAAATGAAATAGTCGATGAAGGGGTAAGAAGACATTCTGGACACGAATATGAAAACTATTTTCTCGCCGGACAAGTAGTTCGACCGGAATCCGGCCAAAACCGGGAAGTTTGTTAAAAGCAAAAGTTTTACTTGAAGTTCAGTAGATGTTCGATGTAGGTGTAATAAGAGGTACTGAATCCAGTATATCACAATAATTTTTTAGCAGGACATATAGTTCTTTATAAATTAAATCTTCATTTGAAGTGAATAAGATATTGGATATTGGGGTAAGGAGATACGCTGAATTCTTTTTTTAACTTTGTTTTTCGCCGGACAAGTCTCCATCTGTCTGTGAGCACGATAATTCTCGAAGGGAACGGGATATTTGGATGAAACTTGGTGTGAGGATTCTTTGGGTCAAGGGACAGGTCGAGTTCGTAGATGCGCTCTGTAGCTACCGAACGGCCGATATCCAAGCTGGATGTCAACTCAGTGGGGACCCGTCTATTCGACTACCTGTCGATTCAGCCAACTGTCATTATGCCCCAAAAATACGTCACATCCCTCACTTTTTCCGACAGTTCGTCTAACCTATGTCTATCAAGGGGAGAGGGACTTGTAAGTAGGAATCGGTTCACGAGGGGCTAGAAATTTGTGCAAATTGGTACACATTGTATTGTATCGATGGTCTACCGCTGTAACCTAGGATTAAGTGTTTACGCAACGGGTACAAACGATAATGTAAAACAATGAGGTAGTTTCATAATAATTAATAATGTCATCCATGGTATTTTAATCCTGAAAAGTTCCGCATAGCTTTATAATACCAACTAGATTATATAAGATATTGTCCCAAGTTTTCATCCGTCACGATGTCTACGATTGAAATGGATAAAAGTTTAACTGACTGCAAAGTCAATTTAGTCCCTTCTTCCGATATTCTTTTGTTGTTGTTTTTACAACGCTGAGGAATAGCCTTTGATCATGAATGAATGAATGAATGAATATATTTAATAGCCAAATGGCCGTACAAAATACATAAGTTACAATACACTTTACATCACTCAATACTTATCTTTATTTAACTAGTACACTCTTTAAGAATTGGCATATTTTAAGTATCTTAGCTTTATTTTTTGTTTCAAGAATATCGGGGAACTTGATAGTATACCCATTAAGAAAGTGTCTCCTGAGGTCTGAGAGTTGCTCGCATTCAACCAGAAAATGGCCCTCTTCCTCTGTATTAAAACACAGGGGGCATTGTCGCTTACTATTTGGGATCTTAAAATCCCAATTACTCCGTGATGACTGATTGTGTTCTTCTCAGAACCTACCGTTTTATAAGCTTTCGATAAGTTGACAACTTCAGCATTTAACCGACAGCGATTTCGTCGCATCGTTTTCCTGTTGTTATTGTGGTCGATTTTATGATTTAGTTTTGTGTTTTTCGCTGAGGATGGTTCGCCAGAAGTACAACCGTAATATCCGAAATTGTATTTATCCCTCCCACATCATCTTGAAGGGGTAACTAGCTGATCAAGAAAAAAACCCGAAAATCTCGTTTTTCTATTTTATTCTGAAATGAATGGTCAGCTTGCCTTCAAACCTTATAATGCAGAACACGTGCATAATAATGCTTGAATTATTACGTATAATATTCAGTATATACCCAACAATTGCAAAATCATAACATAAAATATCACAAGTGTAGCGAATTTTTATTTGTTATTGAACTAAATGACGTCATATATATGTAATTTGATGCTAGTAAAACTTACATGAGGGGAAGCTGGAGGGGGGGGGGAGGAGGGGGTGGGGGGGACGGCCACAACATGCCCTTTCAACATGCTAACCACAGGCAGTTACGGTTCGGACCTAGAAATGGGTCAATTAGCTAATCAGCTCTTACGATCCATCAAGTCTCATTGAGCCAAGCATTTTCCGGAAATGTCTTCCACATTGTAAACACCTCCCGCAAATGAATTTTTCATCAATTCCACACGCAATCTGGCGATGTACTTGTGATACTTGCTGTTCTGTGGAACTGGATACTGAATATTCCAGTTTTTCTCTTACTTGATTAAAGAATTAAGAAGAATTAACCCACTTATTTTCGTGCCGTTGAAAGTAGACCCCGACGCCACGCCGAAAATCAGCGGCGTCACGCTGAAATTCAAACGGCTAAAATGCGCCCCTTTAACGGCGGCGCGCCGATCGCCGCCGATACATCGGCGGCGGCGATTTGCTTGTGTTTCGGCGCCCCACACTTTTTTTTTTGTATATTCTTGTTCTTGTACTTACGCTGACAAAAATTATGGCACACCCCAGTTCTGACGACATTGCCATCTAGCGCTACATTCAAGAGTTTACTTTTGTGCCAGCCCTGAAAAACGGTCGATTCATGAAGAAGGCGAGGGTTCACAAAACGATGCCATTATTCGGCGGCAATTCGACTTGTACCTTAGCATAGCCGCAGAAGCCAATAGATGCGAGGTTGACTTTGATGTACTAGGCTTCTGGAAAAAATACGCCCAGCAAATTCCGTGGGTGGCTGCTTTGGCGCGGAAATGTTTGGCGATTCCAGCCACAAGTGCAGCAGCGGAGCGAATTTTTTCCACTACTGGACTGATAGTTTGTGCTAAACGAAGCTGTATCAAGCCCCATAGGGTCAACCAAATCCAGTTTGTCCACGATAATTTTAAGACATGTAAGGTCAGGAAGAAGTGATCTCTTTGAAGTCTAGTCTACGCACTTTCTTGCTAGTTCAGCATTGACGCTTAGGAAGCGATACTGCATATAGTCTATAGTTTTAGCAAAAGCCAATCTGTGATTCCATCTTTGGTGATAATGTTTGACCAGATTCAGATTCATGAATCTGGTCAAACCCGTCTGATATAATAGTCATCAGATCAGGCACATAAAGGCTACTCTTGATTAAATACGTGATTGAAATCAGTACTGCCGACCATTAAAACTGTATCTGACCTGTTTTTGTTTATTTGGCCCTAGCTTGTAAGATTGATATACAAGTTTTGTAAATATTAAAATTATGTGAAGCTAAAACAACCAATGAAAGGCGAGGCTAGAGGTGCTAAAGTGCGGGAAATGCCGATCAATCGGCGGCGAGCCGCTTCGCGGAACGGCGGCGCGCCGCCGCTGACCCTTTTACCCCTCGCCGCCGCCGATCCTTCGAATCGACGCGGCGTCAGGGTCTAGTTGAAAGTAAGTAATGTCTTGTAAAAGTTTGATCAGAATCGATCGAAATCGAAAACACATTCATCTCAATCCTCGGTAGCCTTCACTGAAATGCGGACTTCCGTCAGAAACAAAAGTAAATAAATAAGACTTGCCAATTCTGGACTTTTTCTGTTTCGAGGAGTTTAGCAAACACTCTTGAAAAACTGTTTTTCTGACTTTCGACTCTCTTGCAGAGTTTTTGTAGTGGTCGATTTCCAATAATTTCATCACATTCCTCTTTCGCTATTGATACAGAGATGATTGAAACTAAGGCGATTATTCGGAGTCCAACAGCTTTTCCACCTAGAAGACAATGAAAGAATTACAGAGATGTTTGTCGGGGCCTCTGGTTCGCAACGATCTTCGCAGATTGGTGAGAATCCCGAAAGCACGACTCTTAACCCTTTCGACCCTATCGCCGTCATTTGCCAATCCATTATTTTCCATTAATTAGCTGCCATCTTGCATTGAAATCACCACATATGAACCCTGATTTGAAAACTAGAGGTCCTTAGGGTTCGATCGAGGTATATTCATTCATTTAAGATAACAACTTCAAGGGTAGGCAGAGCTTCAAAGAAAGGGGCCTCTTAGGAGTAAAAAGGGGGGTAATTTCTAATTAGAAATACAGGAAGAGTACAGAGTTTTAGTTTTCTGTTTTTGCTTGTTCCTCATAATAGGTTTTTAGTAATACCCGTCAAGACTATAGCTGGACCGTAATCTCCAATAGGTTTGCCGTGAGAATTTTCGAAACATCTACCATGGCAATTGACAGACCCAGGACAGACAGGTAAAATTGAAGTTGTTGTCAAATGACAGAATGCGGCTTCTATGAAGACTGCTGACATTAGTACTTATAGGCTATGATCGCACTTTTGAGACACTGATGGGTGGGCCTAAATTCCAATCTACGATATCTTTCAACTCAAGTTTTTGTTCACATTTATGGAAAAGTCAACTTTTTTCTGATGGATATAGGAGCCAAAAGTGGGGTCCTCGAATCCAAGAAGGCTTCAACGTGGAAATATTTCTGGTTACAAGAAGCTTGGAATCTTGGCTGACGTTGTTCTCCGTTTGGGTGACGATTCGGGCCTTTCTGACTTGTTTTATAGCCACCAAAAAGATGATTGGATCCCAGAAGAAGGCTGCGAAGCGGATGACGAAAGTCGTTTTCCGGTTGGGTGGCAACTTTTTGGAGGAAGTGGAACGAGAGTTGCAGCAGGAACTGAACTCCAAAACAAACTCCGAACGGTCCAAATTCATAACAATGCCTAGATCTGGAGAAAGAACTGAGTATCAGCGTTGACGAGCAAATGATTTCCTTTAAAAGGAAGACGAAGATGAAAGAATATATTCGATAAAACCCTCGCCCTTTTAGCTTGTAGAACCCTGTACCCTATGAGGCGTCTAGATCATGCATGGCTTTTGAGGTTTACCATGGAAAAACAACCCACATCGGAGAAGCTTGCAAAGAAGCTGGAGTTTGAATGGAACTGTGGAAGATGCTCTGGTCCCCAGGCTTGTCGAACAGATAGAGAAGCATGTTTACTTCTATATTTTTTCCCCACCGAAGCTATGGTGAGTGAGTACAACTTCGTTGAGTTCAATCACCGACGTCATCGAAAAGACGCAGACGGTCTTCGTGCAGCTGGTATAATAAGAAAGACAGGCTTGGTAAAGCAAAGCTGATAGAAGAAAAAGAGCTGAAGAAGAAATGGAGGGGTGCATGGGATGAGACGTGCGAGTCGGACAAGGGAATCGGATTAGTTCGCAGGTACGACAATAGCATATTCACTCTAGCTTCAAACAATGGTGAGTTCACTCACCGAACTCTTCGAAAATACGCAGACGGGGTAGAGCTGAAGAAGGAATGGAGAGCCGCATGGAATGAGAATTGCGAGTCGAACATGGGGATTAGCTGAGTTCGCTGGTACGACAGTAACATATTCACTCTGGTTTCAAACAATGGTTGAGCTGGCCAAGGGAAGTTGTAAGACCGTGGAGCACTAAGAAGAAAACGTATATCGAAGGTCAAGGTCTTGATGTCACTGAAGACTACAAGCGTAACACGGGGGTGTCAACAATTCGATTACCTTCTTCGCTTCGTACAGGATCGAAACGAAAACCATGAAACGGACATTGACGACCTTCTTTCACTTCATTGACATTGATTGTCTTCCATGTTGGTATTCGTGGCTTGAGCACTGCTATTTGGAGCATCGATTTCGTTCCTACAAGCCCGTCTCTCATTTCAAGTTCCGAAATAATATAGCCGAAGTCTTGGTCCGCTGTGACTATGAAGATAGTCCGTTATGACGGCGTGGTCGACCATGCGGAAACGATCTAAGTAGTCACGACGAAATGGGGTCTAGTTACCTGCTACGTCAGCGGCAACATCAACGCCAACTTAGAGAAACGAAAACATAATAACATGATAAGCTGAATCGCTTCCAGACCCACACTATAACGGCATGGGAAGCATTCTTCGGGTAAGAGAAAGGTTCAAAAACGAGCAAAATAGGGATCAAGTATCAAGTGCTCAAATTGGGATGTTGTCCTTTGCCTAAATAAAAGTACCACTGTCAGTAAACTTCCATTTTGTGTTAATTTCCTTTGTTTTGTACCATGACACGATTATTAAAGCTGTGACCTCAAAACCTCAGTACGCCATCTGACAGAGCCCTGGTTTTTACTCTTAATGCCCGGCCACGTCAGTTGACAGACCCCTAGACTTCTAAGAATCCATTGACGTAAGTGAATGAAACTTACCTAAGTTCTTAGTTAACCCTTTAACACTCAAAATCTGTTGGAAAATAATTTTTAGCTCGAAGGAAAATAATTAGGGTTCGAAAGGGTTAAATGATCTTTTCACGATGAAGTGGCTCAGAAATAGTATGTTGGGAAATACCGATATTTTCCACGAGAAATTTGCTATTTTCTTGTTCTTCTCAAGACTATACAGCCTTTCCGTTCTCTGACGCAGCGGCTGGACGGGAAATATTTGAAGAATGAACGTGAAGGGGTTAACAAGTGCGCAAGCGCTCAAACATGGAGCTTTAAAGTAAAATGTTTATCACATCTTTTATACAAACAAGGTTTGAACCAAGACATTTCACATCCCCAGTAACCAAACGGGTAATGGAATAACCTAATTTGAAATCATCCCGCTTTAAAAGCTTTTAATGTAAACAACCCGCATGTGAAAAATCCAAGAAAATCTTGAAGATCTTGCAAGAACGGTTTCAGTTTCAACACTGAGTGCCTCGCCAGCCATTCCGACCTTTTAAACGTCTTTTCAGTTAGCAAGGAAATAACAAGTGCAATAAACCAATCGTAGCAGCGTATAATCCCCCTTCGTCACAACTTCATTAAGAACGGCATATCATCGATCATATGCCGATAAACCGTCCAGTTTCCTACTTTTCATTGAGGACTGAAGTACGTCGCTTGGTCTAATTTGTTGCTGCTACACCTAAATCCACACTAACCTACATATAGGTCGATCCAAAAGTATACAAGATTTGCACTTGAGAGATGAACTTAACTCAACTCGTGGGAATTCGCTTAGCTGCCCATGAACGGGAGGGGGGTCGGGACCCACAAAATGCGAATCTGTACCCAGGGGCGTCCCGAGCCTTTCTTCATTGGGGGGTGGGGGGACCTGGTAAAATTGACCGAGTCGGTACCTGATTTTTTCCGAATTTAGTATTTTATCATCAGGGATAGATTCAGATAGATAGATTAGATTCAGATAATCTGTCACTACCCTTTTACCTTTGGGGTACGTCCAGTTTTGCCAACAGGACTTGAAAATATGCCCACAGAAAAACTCATTTTTTTTCATCCGCCTTTTTTTCTGGCAACATTTATCGACTTTCCATGCAAATTCTAGCTTTTGTGTGGTCCAAGCTCCCTCAAACTTCCAAGCCTCAAACGCCAACTAAATCACGTACCTTTCTTCCAAATTCGCCGCAAAATTACAGTTCTGTCTTGTTCTTTTTCTCCTTTCTTCATTTAATTACTTCGTCTTTTTGTACGTTTGTGCATTATGATGGGCAATAGATCTGTTATTATTATTCTTATATATGGGGAAACACTGACGAACTAAGTGCCAACGTAAAAGTTGAATCTGAAGTTGATTAGGTGTTCGCTGTTAGGGTAAAGGGACATGTTAAATCCGAATATGAGACTTATCTTTCCGCCGGACAACAAGTTCGCCCGGAATCCAGAAATTTAGCATGAGATTTTAAAACCCAATGATATAGTCGTTATATTTTGAGGAGACATACTGTTGCTACTGTCGAACACACTAAAGATAAACAAAAAGTGTTTGCGATTAGTTCAGTTATCTCCTAAGTCACAACCGGCATTAATTGGTTCAAAGGAGAGAATGCATTCGACAACTGTCTTGTAAACAATTCAATCAAGTTTGTCGACCAATTTTTGAAAAAAAAAAGGTGGCTATACCAGTTCTAACCCTAACCCTTTATCCATACAGGCGAAAGCTCTACGCGTCCAGTGACGAAAGTCTTTGCTTTGTATCACGCACAAATTCTTTTGGAGTTTAATCTAGGACTATTTACACCTAGTATCCTTTGGGTTTAGTCATAGCAGTCTGTCGTGTCGGGGGGTCGAAGGACGTGAGATATGTTGTTCAAACTTCGTATGAGGATGCAGTGGCAAAGTACAAGCCAAGTTCGTAGATGAGTGCTTAGCCCTATATTTTGAAGCAGAGAAGGTGGTTTCGAGTAGGGGTCGGCACCGTTTCTGTTTCGGTTTCTGTTTTTTTTCTGCCGTTCTCTGTTCTGTTTTTCGGGAAAAAAACAGAAAAACAGAAAACAGGTAGCCGTTTTTTAAGTGCCGTTTTTGTTTCTGTTTCGTTTTTTATACGACTGTTTTAGCCATTTCTGTTTTTATTTTGTCTGTTTTTTCCCGAATTCCGTTTTTTGGCTTGGGACTTACAACGAGGGGAATACTGGCGAAATCTAGCGGCTTTTAGTCTACCGGCGCATTATGCCATCTACCGAGTACCGACGAAAGCGTGTCCGAATCCAGTCGCACAAAATTCTGCATGGCCGGTGGGGATTTATAAATCCTTTGGAATGTGATTTTTGATGACTCTAGGGACAGTAAGCAGTCTGTTATTTCGGGAATTAGGTCAAACTTGATGAGTTTCAGGTCATTTCAGTTCAAACTCTGTCAGACAAGTGTCAGCACAGCATCGTTTTTACATTAAGCTTGACAGGATTTGCATAGGATTGTGAGAACAGGTAGACCATTCTAATTTAGACTTTCGGTCCATTTTTACATGATATTTTTTTTTTTTAAAGTAAAAATTTAAGTATATTTTCCTGTCAGCCCACAGTGAAAAAAGCACTGTATTATTTTCGATGTTAGTAATTTTTTCTCTTTTTATTTGATATTAATTCAAATAAATTTAATCTGTTTATTTTTACCTTCAAACATCTGTAACTATTTATTTTAGTGTTTTCAGGCCATTTTTCACTAGAAAACTCCTACTATTCATATCTACGTATCGTCACTTTAGCGCGCCTTCCTCTTCTTCCTGAAAGCTCCGCATAAAATGCTGCATCGTCGCAGCATTTCTCGTGACATTTTTCGCGGTGTTAATTGCACGTAATATTTCACGAAAATTCTAGTCCGAAACCAAAACGTTACAAAAATTGCAGAGGTAATGCTGTATTTTCAGTTCAAAAGTTGAATTCGGACACGCTTTTAAGTATTGAAAACGAGCGTGTATGAGCTGAAACTTTAGACCTACAAAGAACATTGAAACTTAAAGAGGATTTTCTTACATTTGGTTGGTAAGTAGATGGTTGCGATAACAAAGTATCCTGAATTGATTGATTTTAAGTATATTTGCAGTAATAGCAGTTACAGTTAGGCATTTGTAAGTAGATTCTTGATGTTCGTTGCTAGTCGTCTAGTCGCCCATCTTTCATAAAGTACAAATGTCCAATACAATTTAGTTATTCTCTCTTAGTATAGTAGCAGCAGTTAAAATTAGACATTTGTAGATAGATTTTCATGATTCTTAAGGCGTTTTTCCGTGCTCTCGCAAACAGTTTGCGATTGTGGCTCGAAAAGGGTGTGTCCGCGGCAGGCCCACAAGTCTGTTTCCACGACCAACAAGATTTGTGTGGCTCGTATTGTGGTTTGAATTCGACAAACAACTGTCGAGGTGATTGTCGATTTTGTGGCTTGTTACGGACGTTTGATCGGATCATATTGAACCTTTACATTTGGAAAGACCTCGTGTCTCAGATGTCCCATTTCAAGTCCGGACCGGATCCGATGAATGTGGGGGGGGGGGGGGGGGTCGCAGGGGAAGTCGAAAATCTTGTGACAAGCTTAGAGTTGGGTGATTGGGATAAAACTTGGTGGGAAGAACACGCACAAGCCGACATCGGTGACAGAACCGGACTGGATTCGGCCACTTGCGGGAGTTGGAGGGTGGGGGTCCGTAATTCCGGTGATCATGTTTTAAGGAAAGTACTCGTGTATCAAATGTCCCAAATCAAGTCCGTACCGGATCCGATTAATTTTGGGGGAAGGGTGGGAACCGGAAATCCTGTGAGACGCTTAGAATGGAGTGATCGGGACGATACTTGACGGAAAGAACAAGCACAAGCCTTAAATACAGAACCGGACATGGGCACTGTCGGGGGGGGGGGGGGGCTCTTGAATTCCTATGATCGCGAGTTAAGATACTTCCAGATGTGCTAGGACGATGAAACTTGACTTGGACATTAGAGACTTGACAAAATCGTCAATTCCCGTATCCGACCATCCCTTAAGTACTCAGCTCAACCGCAAGTACAAAAAATACTTTTAAGTAAAATATTCATTTTGGGGATCCTCGTTTGCCCATGAAAACTTTTGCCTCAAGGGTTTTGCTGTGTAATAAGTTTCAAGCTCCCTTAAAGTGCACATCTTAACCACAAAGTGAAAGAAAAAACTTTTGCCCAAGTGTTGGGTTGGATGCAACACATGGTGCTTTACTTCTACCTCCA
Organism: Branchinecta lynchi; assembly: GCA_023053575.1. NCBI lineage: Eukaryota > Metazoa > Arthropoda > Branchiopoda > Anostraca > Branchinectidae > Branchinecta > Branchinecta lynchi. The sequence continues at coordinate 19,307,380 of JAKZAP010000006.1, forward strand.
CTGGTTCCCAACCTGTTGATACCTTTTTGGAGTGAGTGGTATGGGTTTGGCTATGGGGTGTGACGGAAAAGGTTAAAGTGGGCTTCATGGACTGTTAATGGGGCCACGGGGCACTGGAAAGTCAGGGTGCGTCTACAATTGGTTGATGCTGCAACTAAAGGAGTTGCTACACTCACTACTCCATGCAGTTAGTAATAATATGCTTTGCAGGTGCTTGGTACAAAATATGGCATCAACCATTTCGTCGAGCTCTGACTCAGAACGTGAAGAAGGCCCTCCATCAAAGAAAATCAAGTTCTGGGAGCAACATGGGACTAAGAAAAAGGGAGAGCAACAATTTCCTGCAATCACTGCAAGAAAGATGTCAAATCCTCAAAGGGGTCTGCAACATCTTTTGTCAATCATCTCCTTGCTAAGCACAAGGTCCAGCCTCAGCACAGTATGCCAAGCACATCCAGTAGACCTAACACAACTGAAGTTGTAAGCACCACAAATAAGAAAGGTGATATCAGAAATTTCTTGAAGTCGTCAAGGTGCAGCAAGACTGTGTGCATTGACAAGCTTCCTGTTTCGATATTTTAAAAACCAGGAGTGAAGGCTCTCATTTCGAAACTCACAGGAGGTCTTACTGGACCTTCAGCTCGAACTGTTGCAAGACATCTAGTCGTAGCAAAGAAAAGGAAGGTAAAGGAATTGAAATCTGAGCTCAAGAAAGTCCGGAAGGTGAATTTGACCATGGACTGCTGGTCCTCTAGGACAGGTTGTGGCCTCCTTGGTATTACTGTTCACTACGTGAAGAAAAGCTCTGATGGCAGGCTCACTTTGGTGCAAAAAATTCTTGAATTCAAAAGACTGAAAGTTGCTCACACAAGCGTCAACATTCTTCATGCAGTACGTACTACACTCAAGAAGTTTGGAATTTTGAAGAAAGTGTATTTCACCATTACTGATTCAGGAGCTAATATAGTCAAGGCTCTCAGAGACGGTGACTTTTCGCACAGCTCATGCTTTGCTCACAATCTACACAACGGAGTGACAAATGCCTCGAAGTTATGGGAAAGGATAGATCAGGCGCACTGTGTTAGTGCCCCCCTCTCCAGTGATTCGGAATCCAGTTCAGAGTCTGACGAAAATGCAGATATTACCGAACAAGATGACTTTCCTGATGTGGTTGTGGGTGACGAGGACATTGAAGAAACTGGGTACACCGACTGTAGCAACGATGATGATAGTAGCTCAGAATCAAGTGGTCCTGACCTAGACAGTAACAATGAGAGCTCAGTACCTAGATCTAGACACCCATCCAGCGAAGCTGTGACGCTGGGAGCAGCACTGGTGAAAATACGAACTGGCAAGAAACCTAAAGGTATCGTCCAAGTGCCGTGACCTTTTTGAAGCGATCTGCAAGCCATACAACGTTAGTCCTTCCATAAACAAAGACATGAATGTTCGATGGAACAGCACTCTCACCATGATGGAGATGTATTCTGCCAGAAAAGAGCCATTGCGCGAATTCTTTAACCGAAAGATCAGAGATCTGGAACTTAGCAGAAGTGAGTGGTCTATCATGGAAGCGGCCATTGAAGTGCTTCGCCCGTTCGAACAAGCAACGGTAATAGATAGTGGGTATGACTATGTTTCGGCAAGTAAAGTTGTGCTCATGATCAAAGGATTGCAACTGTTTTGCCAGGCTCAAGACAGTATTTTGGCTGAGTCAACCAATGCCCTGAAGGAACTACTAGCTGTCCAACTCCGACGATATTTTTCAGCCAGTCCTAAATTCGACATGATGCTGTTCATGAGGGCGGATTTCTGGACCCGGCACTATATGGTGCTTTACTTCTACCTCCACTGGTTCCGAACCTGTTGATACCTTTTTGGAGTGAGTGGTATGGGATTGGCTATGGGGTGTGACGGAAAAGGTTAAAGTGGGCTTCATGGACTGTTAATGGGGCCACGGGGCACTGGAAAGTCAGGGTGCGTCTACAATTGGTTGATGCTGCAACTAAAGGAGTTGCTACACTCACTACTCCATGCAGTTAGTAATAATATGCTGTGCAGGTGCTTGGTACAAAATATGGCATCAACCATTTCGTCGAGCTCTGACTCAGAACGTGAAGAAGGCCCTCCATCAAAGAAAATCAAGTTCTGGGAGCAACATGGGACTAAGAAAAAGGGAGAGCAACAATTTCCTGCAATCACTGCAAGAAAGATGTCAAATCCTCAAAGGGGTCTGCAACATCTTTTGTCAATCATCTCCTTGCTAAGCACAAGGTCCAGCCTCAGCACAGTATGCCAAGCACATCCAGTAGACCTAACACAACTGAAGTTGTAAGCACCACAAATAAGAAAGGTGATATCAGAAATTTCTTGAAGTCGTCAAGGTGCAGCAAGACTGTGTGCATTGACAAGCTTCCTGTTTCGATATTTTAAAAACCAGGAGTGAAGGCTCTCATTTCGAAACTCACAGGAGGTCTTACTGGACCTTCAGCTCGAACTGTTGCAAGACATCTAGTCGTAGCAAAGAAAAGGAAGGTAAAGGAATTGAAATCTGAGCTCAAGAAAGTCCGGAAGGTGAATTTGACCATGGACTGCTGGTCCTCTAGGACAGGTTGTGGCCTCCTTGGTATTACTGTTCACTACGTGAAGAAAAGCTCTGATGGCAGGCTCACTTTGGTGCAAAAAATTCTTGAATTCAAAAGACTGAAAGTTGCTCACACAAGCGTCAACATTCTTCATGCAGTACGTACTACACTCAAGAAGTTTGGAATTTTGCAGAAAGTGTATTTCACCATTACTGATTCAGGAGCTAATATAGTCAAGGCTCTCAGAGACGGTGACTTTTCGCACAGCTCATGCTTTGCTCACAATCTACACAACGGAGTGACAAATGCCTCGAAGTTATGGGAAAGGATAGATCAGGCGCACTGTGTTAGTGCCCCCCTCTCCAGTGATTCGGAATCCAGTTCAGAGTCTGACGAAAATGCAGATATTACCGAACAAGATGACTTTCCTGATGTGGTTGTGGGTGACGAGAACATTGAAGAAACTGGGTACACCGACTGTAGCAACGATGATGATAGTAGCTCAGAATCAAGTGGTCCTGACCTAGACAGTAACAATGAGAGCTCAGTACCTAGATCTAGACACCCATCCAGCGAAGCTTTGACGCTGGGAGCAGCACTGGTGAAAATACGAACTGGCAAGAAACCTAAAGGTATCCAAGTCCCATGACCTTTTTGAAGCGATCTGCAAGCCATACAACGTTAGTCCTTCCATAAACAAAGACATGAATGTTCGATGGAACAGCACTCTCACCATGATGGAGATGTATTCTGCCAGAAAAGAGCCATTGCGCGAATTCTTTAACCGAAAGATCAGAGATCTGGAACTTAGCAGCAGTGAGTGGTCTATCATGGAAGCGGCCATTGAAGTGCTTCGCCCGTTCGAACAAGCAACGGTAATAGATAGTGGGTATGACTATGTTTCGGCAAGTAAAGTTGTGCTCATGATCAAAGGATTGCAACTGTTTTGCCAGGCTCAAGACAGTATTTTGGCTGAGTCAACCAATGCCCTGAAGGAACTACTAGCTGTCCAACTCCGACGATATTTTTCAGCCAGTCCTAAATTCGACATGATGCTGTTCATGAGGGCGGATTTCTGGACCCGGCACTATATGAAAAAATGACCCATGTGGACAGAGAATCAGCTCGTCAGTCCATCTCCTCAGTTCTCCAGCAAATCATTACAGAGCAGAGAAGTACCGAAGAACTCGCTCAAAGACCATTCACCCCCACACCCCTCCCTACTGATCTCACTCTCACAGAGGTAGGGACTTGTCAAAGTGGACCTTCGGAGACTCCAGGTCGAGCAGACAGCTTGTTCTCCATGTTTTTGGACACGAATGGGTTGCGTACGAGCTCTTCAAGGCAAAATGCAAACAACTTAAGCATTTCCCGCGTGGCATCTAACATGATTAGATCATATGAGGAGAGAGTACCCGTCTATTTGAGCGAGAGACGAAGAGCAGAACAGAAAGTCTCTGATCCATTGGAGTTCTGGAGTGACTACTGTTACGCTTACCCAGAGTTAAGTGAAATTGCAAGTATGCATCTGTCAGTGCCGGCAACATCAGTGCCAAGTGAGAGCGCGTTTAGTATTGCGGGATACTTTACGCGGAAGCAGTGTTCACTGATGACTCCAAAGTCTCTAGAACTCCGCATGTTCTTGAGTGATAAATTTGATTGAAATTGATTTTTTTTTGTATTCTATAATTGATTTTAAATAAAACACATCACAAAATGGTCATCGTATTATTATCTTAAAAACCTTAAGAAGTGGAAAAAACGGAAATACCTGTTAAAACGGCAGTTTTTTGTAAAAACAGCCGTTTCTGTTTTTCAGGAAAAAAACGGGAAAACAGAAACGGTTTTCCTTTTTTTTTTTCACCGTTTCTGTTTCTGCTCCGTTTTTTTTTTGCCGTTTTTTACCGTTTCTGTTTTAGCCAAAAACAGAAACGATGCCGACCCCTAGTTTCGAGTTAAGGATAAAAAAGTATATTTAATAAGCTAATGAAACAGTCGTCTCAGGGGTGAGGAGGCCCGCCGAATACATATCTGAAATTTGTCTTCTTGCCGGACAGTTGCCGGAGTTGTTTCTAAAGTCCCTTTGAGATTGGGTATCGGGGTAAGGACACATGCGGAATCGAATTTTGAATTTCTATTTCCTTGACAGATAAGCTGGCAAAACTTTCCAAAACCCGGAAATGTATTGCTGAATCTGTATATGACAATCATTTTCTGCCCTGGCAATTAGTTCGGCTAGAAATCGGCAAAAACAGGAAAATTTGTTAAAAGTTTTATTTGAAGTCGATTAAATGTTCGGTTTAGAGGTAAAGAGACCTTCTGAATCCGTACATGACACTCATTTTCTACCCGGACATATAGTCCAACCGGACCCCGGCTGACACCGGAAGTTTTGTTGGAAGTAAAAGTTTTATCTGAAGTTGATTAGAGGTTCAATGTGTTGGTAAAGAGGCATGCTGAATACGTGTATGAAAATTATTTTCTCACCGGACAAATACTTCGAACGGAATCTGGCAAAACCTGAAAATTTGTTAAAATTTAAACTTGATCTGAAGTTTATTAGAGTTGCGATACAGGGGTAAAATGCACAAATGTGTTTTGTGGTTCAGTATTTTTGCCGAACAAGTAGTTGAACCGGAATCAAGCCAAAACCGGAAATGTGACAGAAGTAAATCAGGAAGTTTCGATCAAAGGTACTTCCAGATGTGCTAGGGCGATGAAGCTTGGTTTGGACATTAGAGGTTTGACGACATTGGTTTAGAAATCGTCACTTCTCCGATTGAAAGTACTAATCCTAACCGTAAAAAAAAAAAAAAAACACTTTTAAGCAAACTATACGTTTTCATCATCCCTATGAGCCCGTGATCATTTTTACCTCAATAGGGTTCTGCAAAAAAAAAAAATTAGCACCCCGTGCGCAGCCTATCTTAACCGAAAAGTTCAAAAATACTCTTGACCAAACGATATATATTCATGATCCTCAAGGGTTCATGGTTTTTTTTTGCCTGAAGTTTGTTGCTTACAAGTGATTTCCTTAAAGTACAAACAGTAATTTTGAGCAAAATATACATTTTCATTATCTCGACAAGCTTAACATCATTTATGCTTCAAGAGAGTTCATTACAGATGAATCTCTAGCGCCCTTAAAGTGCGCATTAGCACAGCCAAATGCGAAAGTTAAGCTCGGATTCGTATCTAGCCCTGGATTCGGATTCGAACCCTTTCATGATCGGATTCGCCCGTCTCTGGTTATGCCTACAAATGATCACAACAAACCCACGAATTCACGAATTCCTACTTTCTTCCTCTGACCCAGCCTTGCAAGTGCCATATGAGCTTCCATCCCTTGTTTCTTTTGTTTTTATACATTTATTCTTCTGCAAGACGGGTGTAAACACATACAAATTGTTTGGGCTACAACCTTGGAACCTTGGACTAGAACAAGTATGTTATCAGCATATGGTCTGACAGCTATAATAGTTCGTATGAGAGTCATGGATTCCGAAAATAATTTCCGTACTTTCTTGGGTGACTCTTCAGAGTCTTGAACTGTAAATTCTACCTAATTGTTGAATATTGAGTCTATTGGTTCCGTTGTGTGTTCGTCTTGAACTATATGATTTTAAGTTGTACGTTTTTTACAGTTAAAGAAATCTGCATCAACTCATTTTAAATTCTGAAAAGCAACCCTTCTGTAAAAGCGAAATCAGTTTCCTGGAAGAGTGTGGAGATACTTGAAAGCAACGCGTAAGTAATGTGCAGGAGACACTTAATATCGTACTTGAAGTCGACCAGTGACATAGCGAAATTATTCCACACCTACAACGTTTCTAAATAAACTTAGATATGTGAAACTCAACTCCTTACCCATCTTGATAAACTCCAGACAAGAGCAGAAGCACTGACGCACTACGTTTCGCAAATATTCGATGGTTCGCTCACGTCCCAACCATGACAGGAAGCAACTGGCATATCCGGTAGCATGCTGGATAAATATCGTGCTGGAGTAATTCTGTTTGTGCCAGGAATGGTCCGATAAGCCTCTAATGAAAGAAAGTCGTTACGCGCTCCATCAAAGCATTTTGTCCACTTGGGGAGCCGCTAATCGGCTCTTTTCGTCGGGGAGGGAATGACGCTCAAAAGAAGGTCTCGTGGGCAGATAGCGCCCACCGGTTGATCTTCGTTTGAAGGGTCGTGATGGTAGAAGGCAGGCCCAAATCCAGGAATTTATTTCGAGGGGGGTCTACCTGCGTGTCGGTCTCAGTCGATACCAGGCAATAGGGGAAAAACATAAACCGAGCTTAAAGCTTTTTTCTTTCTTTTTTGGGATCCCTAAACGTAAGTGGAGGGATACCTATGACATCGCAAAGTTGTCCGTCTGTCCGTCCGTCCGTCTGTGCGCACTGTAACTCTCGAAGGGAATGAGATATTTTGATGAAACTTGGTGTAAGGATTCTTTGGGTCGAGAGTAAGGTCAAGGTCGTAGATGGGCTATTTAGCCCCTACATTTAGGGGTGGGGGAGGGGTTTTAGATTAAGGGGCAAATTAAATATTTTAAAGAAATAATGTGAGAGTCGATTATGGGGTAAGAAGACATGTTGAACACGATGGTGAAAACCATTTTGTCATCGGAAAAGTAGTTCGCCCGGAATCCGGCCAAAACCGGAAAGTTTGTTAAAAGTAAAAGTTTTATTTGAAGTTGATTAGATGTTCGATTTAAGGGTAGGAAGCCATGCTGAACACAATGGTGAAAACCATTTTCTCGCCGAACAAGTAGTTCGCCCGGAATCCGGCCAAAACCGGAAAGTTTGTTAAAAGTAAAAATTTTATTTGGAGTTGATTAGATGTTCGATTAAGGTAAGAAGACATGCTGAACACTAATGTGAAAACAATTTTCTACCCAGACAAGTAGTTCGCCCGGAATCCGGCCAACACCGAAATTTGTTAAAAGTTAGAGTTTTATTTGTAGATTTAGGGGTAAAGAGATGGTGAATCTGTGTATGACAATCATTTTTTACCCGAACATATAGTTCGACGGGAATCCGGCTGGAGCCGGAAAATTTGTTATAAGTTGAATTTTTGTTTGAAGTTGATTAGATGTTCAATATTGGGGAAAGAAGATACGCTGAGTTCGTTTTGAGCTTTCTTTTTTCGCTGGAAAAGTAGTTCCGGAATTCGGCCGAAACCGAGAAATTGGCAGAAGTGGCAGGAAGTTTTCGTCAAAACAGAGATGGCTTATAGGGGTAAACACACATGCTGATTCAATACCTGAACTTATTTTTCTCAGATGATTAACCTGTTTTTGAATTTTAATAGTAAAAATGTTCAAGGAGTCTGGCGAAGACTGGATCCGGCGAATACAAGAACCTATTGTCTGGATCAGATATTGAAATTTTGGGATCCCATCGAAACCTTTGGTCTTGTTTTCACAGTGGTTCGGTTGGGGCTGAAACTGGTAAGGAGCAAATATTAAGGATTCTTGTTGTGTATAGTGTACACGTTTAATTGTATGTTATTTAAGTCATAGGCTAGGTGGATAATTGTAAGTTGTTGTGTTTATTTATTTATTTATTAGATACAAGTAGTATTAATAAATTGCAGCACAAGTCCTTAGGACTTTTTTTTTGCAGTAATGTTATTTTATTTTATTGTCAATATTTTGGTTAAAAATAAGAACCTACCTACCTACCTAAAGCCTACAAAGAACAATATTTGTGTATGTTTGGATGTTCGAACCCCCTAATCACCCCCTGGATACGACCCTGGTAGAAGGTTAAATAAAGGTTTCGGTTCGGCCAGTATGATTCCTCCAGCTCCTTCCTTGATTTTCGTTCTTTCAGCTAAAAGCCGCGGCATTCTTGGGTCAGTAGTCCTAATTGCAGGCCGCCTTTGGGGGACGCCTGCCGTAGATGTCATAATGTTCCTCCTTGGTCATACTTTTTGGCCACTAAATGTTTGATGGTGCAAAACGGATACGTCTGCTGAATTTAATGGAGCTATATTTCGGCCCTTCTTGGCAAGGGCAATAGAACCTTGCCAAGAAGGGCCGAAATATAGCTCCAATAAAATTCAGCTGACGTATCCGTTTTGCACCATCAAATACGATTCGCAATCAGCTTGGGCTGAAGGAATATTTACCGCTAAATATGTTTAAAAGGCAAAGTGCAATGCAATAATTTTACTTTAAGGTAGGCTATATTGGAAAAAAACTTAAAATTTACCCCAAAATGATTCATTAAACTTCAAATAAGTCTGGGATTGGGGCACAAAATTCATCTCCCCCCCCACCCCTCGGTGGACCGAAGTGGTGCGGCTGCTTCAAAGGATCCAGGAAGGGAACGACCCTCTCTGTGCCACTTTACCTGTACCACCCTGACAACATGACAACCTCACAGAAACCTTTTGAAGTAGCCATTGTCTTTGTTCATTATTTTGCTATTTTTATGTGGCTGAACATGACACGTTGGCACTGCTCAGAATATTTGTCAGTTAAGAGATGACGGTAGAACTTTTTCTGGCACCGGTCTTCTTGCTTTTGTAGGGGTTTTTCACAGCTTTCGATTCGGTCTTTTCGAATTGGTCCAGAAAGCTAGCGAATTCGTGAGTGATTTTCGTCGATGGTGACAGCCAAGGCCGTATCCAGGGGGGGGGGGTTGACCCCCCCCCCCGAAACATACAAAAACACTCAATTTTAGAGACTTTTCCCTCTGATCTATGTCGTTTTTGCACTTTTTTGTGCGACCCGCAGGCAAACCACACCCCGTCCGAAAGGGAAGCCCCCATCCCCGAAATAAATTCCTGGATACGGGCCTGGTGACAGCTTTGCGTTCATGTTAATAAAGGAGTTAGATAGGAAGTATACTAGAATAGAATGTCTAGATCTCAGCCACCCAACTCGCCAATTCAGTTAGGGCTCGGGCTAGGTACGATCGTCGGATCTCAAGCTCAAGATACAAGAAAATCAGACAAAAGGAAAAACATTTAGTTGATAAAAAAAAAATGCAGATATACATTTGGTAGGATTTCTTTCTTTCAATTTTTCTGGGGGGGGGGGATTGAAGAACAGTAATTTCTGCCTAACAGTCGGCCAAATTTTCATACCCATTAAAGGACATAAAGGACTCCTCGCACTATCTACTTCAACTTACAGTATTTGAACTTATTTGAATACTTTAAAACTAGGCTGCGCTTTCAACAAATAACCCACTGTTTTGGTCGTTTTGAGCCTTTTCCGAGACACGTTGACTTATAGCGAAAACAAGGAAACAATTTACATAACCGGTTTTTCTGATGGAAAAACTTCTCGTGAACAACCGTCGACAGCGTGATGCACATGGAAGGTAGCAAAACCCGGGAAGTGAGAAAATCAGCGTGGTTTTGTTAAAGGGGTTAGAATATACCGTACGAAACGGGGGTCTCAGAGTTTAGAAATATATGGAGTCATTATGGAAGTAGGTTGCGTTAGAATAGGGAAGACAGGTCCTTTAAGGTATATTTTTCATAAGGAAAAGTGCAGTAGTGTTTACTATGATCATCCCATTCCAGGTAAATGTTTCCTCCCCTACTTCACGCCAAATCATAAACTCTTACAAATATTTGATGCAAGTTGGTGTATTTGTATTTTAAGGATAAATCAAACAGAGAAGAGCTAAGCTCTCACCTAAGAAAGGCACTTTTTCGGGACGAAAATCGGTCTCTTTCATATGACAGCATTATGGTAACCATGACTTGCCAATAACGGTGATTTACTTGTCTAGTATGGCAACCGTGGTCAGATCCAAAGTTGCCATACCTTCGTTTCAGCACCGTACTGTCGAGTTGTTTGAGGGTAGTCGCTTAGCCGCACATAGGATATTCATATTCCTCTTTTGGTATTCCAAAACGTAGGTGAAGGGATAGCCTACTTATGAATTCTTAAAGTTGTCCGTCCGTCCATTTGTCCCCCTGCTTGTTAGCACGACGAATCTGGAAGAAACTGAGGTATTTTGTTCAAACTTGGTGTGAGGATCCTTTGCGTCGAAATACAGGTCAAATTCGCAGAAGAACCCCATAGCTGTATGATTATTTAGGTATGTGTTTCACATTAAGGGGCGAAAACAAATATTTTTTCAAAGCTAATGAGATAGTAAAGAAGACATGCTGAGAATGAAAATTATTTTCTCGTCGGATAAGTAGTTTACCTGGAATCCGGCAAAATTGGAAATTTTTTGGAAAGTTGAAGTTTAATCTGAAGGGATAAGAAGACATGCGCTGTTTATGAACTTAATTTTCTTGCCGGACAAGTAGTTCGCCTGGAATCCGGCCAAAACCGGAAATTTAAACCGGAAACCCCGATATAGGGTTGAGAGACGTAGCAGCTTTCGAACATTCTAAAGATAAACACAAAGTGTGTGCTATCAGTTTAGTGGGTCAAAAAGGCAGAATGCATTCCGTGACTATCTGATGGACGATTTAATAAAAAATGTCGACCAATCAGGTGGCGATACAAATCCCTACCGTACCCCTTTATCCATACAAGGTGACGAAATTCACACACTCTTAACTTAGCCCCTTCCGTTACCAATTATTTTTAACCGACAAAAAAAAATTCATTTGAAACCTAGTAATTAGGGCACAAGTAAGCTAGTTTTGAAGTGAGTCGCGTGGAATCGTTTATTAAGTGGAAGAAAACGGATCTCGAAACACATCTCAACTTTGTATTTTTTACAAGTCGTTGTGGCTATGAGCTTGCAGACCATCATCGTTCATCTCAGTTAAAGCTTTTCGTCCGTTTTCACTGGCCAGTGGTGATACCCATCACACCGTACGTCAGTATGTATTTGGGGCTATTTTTGGGATCCCAAAACGTAAGTGGAGGGATACCTATGACATCACAAAAGTTGTCCGTCCGTCCGTCTGTTAGCACGATAGCTCTCCAAGGAAATGAGATATTCTCTTTGGGTCAAGAGTAAGGTCGAGTTGTAGATGGGCTATGTAGCCCTATATTTAGGGGTGGGGGATGGGGTTTAAATTAAAGGGCAAGCAAAATATTTTAAAACAGCTAATGGAACAGTCGATTATCGGGTAAGAAGACATGCTGAACATGTTGATGAAAACTACTTTCTTGTCGGACAAGTAGTTAGCCCGGCATCCGGCTAAAACCGGAAAGTTTGTTAAAAGTAAAAGTTTTATTTGAAGTTGATTGGATGTTCGATTTAGGAGTAAGAAGAAATGCTGAACACGATGGTGAAAACCATTTTCTCGCTGGCCTCGGCAAGTAGTTCGGGAAAATTGTTAAAAGTATTTGTAGTTGATTAGATATCCGATTTAGGGGTAAGAGAGATGCTGAATCCGTGTATAGACAATTATTTTTTACCCGAACATATAGTTCGCCCGGAATCCGGCTGGAACCGGAAAATATGTTATAAGTTAAATTTTAATTTGAAGTTGTTTAGATGTTGGATATCGGGGAAAGAAGATAAGCTGAGTTCGTTTTTTAGCTTTCTTTTTTTTTGGCGGACAGATAGTTATGGAATTCGGTCGAAACCGGGAAATTGGTAGAAGTAAGGCAGGAAGTTTTAGTCAAAACAGACTTGACTTATAGGGGTAAACACAAACATGCTGAATCCATATCTGAACTTGGTTTTCTCAGATGATTAGCTTTTTGGCCTTAACCTGTTTCTGAATTTAATAGTAAAAATGTTCAAAGAGTCTGTCGACGACAAGACCCAATTGTCTGGATCAAATATTGAATTTTTGGGATCCCATTGAAACCTTTGGTCTTGTTTCTTCCTGGCGTCAGTTGATCCTCCATATGGTCGACTCCCTAGGTTGACCTACTACTCATTGGGTAGACGATTTAGCTTGGCGAAGGACATTGGCCAGCTCCTTTTGGCATGCAAGGAGATCCAGCTTCTGTTTCCTCGCCAATGATAGAAGTTGCAGTGTGGGATTCAGCAAGTTCAGCCATGCAAAATTTGAATCACAGTTGCAACTTGCGAGACCTGATCGATATACTGAACAATCTAATAAGCTTTGAGATTGTATCAACTCCACATATGATGACATTGCGTCTTCTGGTGACCTCAGGTTGTCAAATTTGAATGTAGCTGTAGACCACCTTCGGTTATTTACAATTCCCCTGCCTGATTGCCAACCTAGCCCGAAGCCACAGAAACTGTTTTTGTCAAGCTACCCGAAGTACAACTAGTTTCTCTACACCTAAGAGAAGCCTTTCCTATGGTCATGTCCGTATTTCTTCATCTCTTTTTCCGACTTGACAGGGGACCAAGCTATGCGCTTGGCCCGGACGGTGCCAGTTCTATTCCACGCCTTCTGTCTCAGGGTTTAAGTGAAGAAATCCCCCTCCATTGGAATATTCGTATCTGTCATAAGCTTCATGACAACAACACATCCAAGTTCCAAAGACTCCTGTTCGACAGTTGATGGCCTTCCATCAGAATTAGGGAGTACATAAAGCTTGAAGTCCCATGGACAGTGCTTTTCTCTTCTGTAATGCTTTCTGTCAGTGAACGGGCACATTTGCTCGTCTGTCGAAACGTTGTCAAGAACGTTGTTACTCGTCTGTCGAAACGGTGTCCAGAACGCTGTTACCCGTCTGTCAAAACGTTGTCTAGAACGTTTTAGAAAAGTGTGGACTTGCGGATGCAGGAGCTCGTTTCCCGTTGTCCACTTAACTGGGCTATAAATAAGAAGGGCATTTAGAGTGACATCTGTTTAAATATTCTGATAAAAACAACGTTCTTCAAGACCTTAGATGACATCAAATCTTATATACGAAATTTAGCAATGCTTCATTTATTTGTCTGAACCTAGTCGCGTAGTCAGGTTAACCGGACAAAATTTCATAACAGAACAAACCACATACCCTAAGTGATTTTGGCATAGAAAAACATACCTATCTGTTCTCAATGATTCATATTTTGATGCTATAATTTTTCAACAGCCATTTCTCTTTCGAAAGTACAAAAAAAAATATATTTCAGGCGTTTCCTTCGAATCAGTAGTTTTCAACATAGTCGGTGTTCAAGGTCTCCTAACATGAGAATTAGTTCTGCAATACCATATTTGAAGTCTCTATGTTGTAACCCGTAAACAGGAGAACACATCAGTTCAATCAGATTCACCAAATTTCCCAAAGGTAGGGAGAAAAGGGTGTTTTTAATTTTGTCAAATTAACTGGTCACGGTGACGGAAGGGGTTAGGGACAGTGCGCCGGTCGCGGTGGGTTTAGCCATGAGAGTTGTGTTCGTGTCATGATGTGGGCTCGAAGGGGTTGAAATATTTTGTTTAAAAATATTCTGTTTAGAGGCCGCGCTCTCACATATGTTTTCGAATTAAGGTCAAAAAATGTTTTTAAGCTAATAAGTTTGAGGGATAAGGAGGCAAGCTGAATCCATTTATGAACTTTGTTTTTTTGCGGGACCAATTGTTCAAGCGGAATCCTGCTAAAACAGTAAAATTGGTTGAAGTTCAAAGTTGTTTCTGAACTTTTTAGACATTCGGTAAGTGGGTAAGGAGACATAATCTTTCAAAATTAGAGGCCCTGCTCTTTCGTTGACTGATTCATATTTACGAAACAGAACGCAGCAAGTATTTGGAAATGGTGTAACATCGTCACAAAAAATTCAGTCTAATAGAGTATGAGTGCCCCGGGGATCGATTCTGTGGCCCCTGTTTTGTATGGCACTTGCCTTCCGGCCAAGTGCCATATACCGATCACATTTCCGTCGGTCGGTCGCTTAGTATAGTGTTTGCGAGTTAAAGTACTTCCAGATGTGCTAGGACGATGAAACTTGGCAGGCGTATAGGGACCCGACCAAACTAACTTGAAAATAGTCACTTGCTCGATTCGACCATCATGAGGGGAGGGAGAGGAGCCGGAATCCGGAATTTCGTGACATACATAACTTTCGAACGGGTGATTGGATCTTAATGAAACTTGATATTTGGATAGAAGTCATGCCTCAGATGTCCCATTTCAAGTCCGGACCCGAATCCGAAGAATGTGGGGGGGAGGGATTCCGAGGGTGGAACCGGAAATCATGTGACACGCTTAGAGTTGAGCGATCGGGATGAAACTTGGTGGGAGGAACAAGCACAAGCCCCAAGTACATCATTCGTGCACTGCGAGGGAAGTTAGAGTGGGGTTACGGAATTCTGGTGATACGGAGTTAAGTTACTTCCAGGTGGGCAAGGACAGTGAAACTTGGCGTGGATCCGACCAGATTAACCTTGAAATAGTAAACTTCTCGATCTGACCACAGTGGAGGGAGTGGAGAGAGGGGGAATCCCAGAGTCTGAATGTATAACATTGGAACGGGTGACATGATTGGCTTAGAAATAGGCAGTTTTCCGACCCAACCATCGTGAGGGAGTGGATGGAGGGGGAATCTGGAATCTTGAGGTATGTATAACTTTTGAACCAGAGGTCGGATGTCAACGAAACTTGATATTTGGAAAGGCCTCGTGTCTCGGATGTACCGTTTTAAGTCCGGACCGGATCCGATGAATGTGGGGGGGGGGGGCGGAAAGCTTGTGACACGCTTAGAGTGGAGCGATTGGGATGAAACTTGGTGGGAAAAACAAGGACTAGATACATCAGTGACAAAACCGGAACGGGTTCGGGCACTGTATGGGGAGTTAGTTGGGGGGGGGGGGGGGCGATTTCGGTGATCGCGAATTAATGTACTTCCAGATGTGCTAGGGCGATGAAACTTGGCTTGAACATTAGAAACTTGAACAGATTTGCTTAGAAATTGTACTTCTCGGATCCGACCATTCCTTAAAGTACTAATCCTAACCTTAAAGTACTAATCCTAACCACAAAGTACTAATCCTAACCACAAAGTACAAAATGTTTTTAAGCAGAGTCTACATTTTAACTCAAGGCTGTTGCTCAAAAACTAATTTTTAGCACCCTTAAAGTGCGTTTGTTAACCGAAAAGTAAAAAAAATACTTTAACCAAACGATATTCATGATCCCACAGGGGCCGTGATCATTTTTGCCTCAAGGGTTTTGCTTACAACTGAATTTCTTAAAATACAAACAATAATTTTAAGCAAAATCTACATTTTTATTGTTCCAATGAATTTATCATCATTTGCGCTTCAAGAGTGTTCATTACAGATGAATATCTAGCGCCCTTAAAGTGCGCATCATCGCGTCCTAATGCACAAATAAAACAGTTTTTACGAACAATACATTCTAGTGATTTCCAAGGACCCATGACCATTCTTATCTCAAGGGTTTTGCTTACAAATGATCACAACAAACCCACGAATTGACGAATTCTTACTTTAATCCTCTGATCCAGCCTTGCAAGTGCCATATGAGCTTCCATCTCTTGTTTATTTACATTTCCAATTTGCAGATGATACTGCTGCTTATGTTTCTGCTTTGTCTGTTGAGCTACTTCAAAATAAACTGGAAACGGTGTTTAAGCAACTTGTGTGCGGGGCAGCTGGCTATCAGCTAACACGGTATCCCTTAATGCAGCTAAAGCCAATTTTTTTCTCGCGAACTTCTACACGTTTTCCTGAACTTCAATCACTGACTTTTGACGACCTTGGTGTGAGTGTTTCACGAACCTCGTCATTCAAATATTTGGGAATGATTATAGACCCCAACCTGTCATGGAGTGCTCATAATAGTTTACTACGATTAAGAATATCAAGAAATGTAGGGATAATGAATAGAATAAAACACGTTTACCTCATTATACAATGAGATGTTTTTATTTTGCATTAGTCCACTCATAGTATTTAGGAAAGGAGGAAAAATTAAAGACAGTGTGGTATTTACTTATGGTGGGAGAAACTTGAAGGTGAAGGAGGAATGGGTGTATCTTGGATGCAAGTTTAGCGCAAAGGGGAAAATGGGGAAGCATGTAGAATTTAGTATAGCTAGACGTAAAAGGTGTGTCAACATGATACTTAGAAGTGATATAAGAAGGAGTTGTAATTTAAAGGCATTTAAGGATATTTTTAATATTAAAGTGTTGCCGGCAGTCCATTATGCGGCCGAAATCTGGGGTTTTTGTCAGGGGGGGGGGGGGTTAGAACAGTTACAGTTAAGCTATTTTAAAAGGGCACTAGGTCTAAGTAATAAAATTAATTGATTGGTGGTTAGGGGGGATCTAGCCTTAAGGTCTTTGAAGAGGATTAGATTAGTAAAAATGATTAAGTATTGGGAAAAAATATTAATATTGCCGGGTGAAAGACTATTGAAAGATGCGTATCTTGAGTCGTTGAAGGACGAAACACACTATTCCTGGGCTTTTTTATTTATTTATTTATTTAATTCAGCCGTAGCCATATACACAAGGAAAAAACACACATTCTAGCCTAAATATCACACATAACCACATATGTATCAAAAGAATTAACGAACCACAAGTTCATCGCTCCATTTTTTCCACAAAGGCAGTGAAAGTTGAAAAATTGGAGCGGTAAGAATTTGGATCAGGTTGTTATCTGATCTCAAAAGGCGGCTTTTTAGCGATGGAACTGCTTTACGTTTTAGTTCGTAAAACGAAGGCATACGATTATTGGCGAACATCCCCGAAGCGCTACACCGGTGTGGGAGTCGGTGAAGTTTTCTGTAGCAGTTATTGTAAGTGACGCGGGTCACATTTATCGCACCAGCAGTGAAATTAGTACAAAGAGCAAGACAGTAAAACTGAAAACAAAAAGTACCGAACAGCCTATCACGGATAATCGCAGAACAAAACTGAAATTTTCTAGCAACTACATTTCCTCGCACACACAGACTTCTTGTTAAATGGCGCAAATGAGTAATATCCCGCAGATCAGGCGTAAACCAGAATCCAAGGTATTTAAACTCTGAAACAAATTTCAGCCGTGACGAACACAGCAACACAGGAGGGACTATTTTGATTTTCAACTCTGGTGGTATAAATGCCATGCATTCCGTTTTTTCTGTGTTAAAAACAATATCTCTCTCCAGTGCAAATTTCTCACATACTCGAAGTAGGAGGTTCAGAGCATTAATACTCGGAGCCATGAGGACAAGATCATCCGCATAACTCAAATTATTAAAGCACTTATTACTAATGAAACAACCAACTGACATGGCGCAAAGCCGACTATTTAAATCATCAACATAAATATTATACAGAAAAGGGGATAAAATACCTCCCTGCCTGACACCATTCTGTACACGAAACGGGCTACTACGATAAATACCCCACTTAACTTCAAACGTTTGTCGTCGAAACCACACTTCAAGTAACAAAACATACGGAGCGGGAACACCTCTTTTAAGCAACTCCAGCAACAGTTGTTTGTGATTAACCCGATCAAATGCTTTACGCGCATCAATAAAGCATACAAAAACCGCCGAGCCAAACAACCAAAAGTACATAATAACACTTTTCAGGATAAAAACACAGAATTCTGTCGATGAATGGGGCTTGAACCCAAACTGATATTCTGACGTCGCCAAATACGGTTCAATTTTTGACAGAATACATCGTTCAAAAATTTTAGAGAAAGCGCTGGCTAAAGCTATGGGCCGATAATTTGAAGAAGACGACATATTACCATTTTTTACTTTAGGAACAGGAACAAGAACTACTCTTGTCAACGAATCCGGCAACATACTGTGGGATATCATTGAATTAAACAAAGCAGGCAAAAAACTACTTAGAGGTCTCATCGCATGTTTTAAATGAGAAGCAGACAAACCGTCCGGTCCAGGGCCACAATTATTCATTCGCGAAATTGCTCTCAGAACATCCTCGACATTAATAGGTTCAAATTCAAACGGCAAACCGAGGCAAAGATCATGGACACCGCTCAACGAGGACGGCACCGAATTAAACAGAGTTTTAAACGAAGTACTCCAAAGGTTCGCAATGTTATCTCCACCAGTCACACCGTCCAAAGAAAGCGGCAATGAAGCAGACTGTGAGCCACGCATTCGTTTTACAAGCGACCAAAATTGATGTTTCCCAACCGAAAAATAAGACGCCAGGCATTCAGCCCGGATAACACATTCATTAACTCTGCACCACTTCATATTGCCGGGTGAAAGACTATTGAAAGATGCGTATCTTGAGTCGTTGAAGGACGAAACACACTATTCCTGGGCTTTCCAGATTCGTTCAATATTAGATAGTTGCGGGCTTGGTTATATGTGGAATAGAGGGGAGGGTCCGGGGAGAGAGTTAGGATTTGTTTCAAAAGAAGTTAAGAGTAGGTAAATTGACCAAGAAATCCAGGTTTGGTTAGCTAGGATAAGAGATAGCGGATCATTGAGTTTGTATACAGAGGCTAAAGAGATTTGGGGCGAAGAAATTTATTTTAAAGCGGGTCTAAAGAAAAAGGAAATGAAATTAATTTTAAATATGAGAGCAGATAGCTTGCCACTTGGTGAAAGAAGAAAGTATTTGGGAAGTGTTAGGGAGAAATCTGGTCATTACTTTTGTCCAATGTGCGGTGAGGGAGATGAGGATCTAAATCATTTTATGTGTGGTTGTGATGAAATTGAGGATCTGAGGGAGGAAATTTTTAAGGGAGGGATTTATGGGAGGAAGTGGTTGTTTAATATTATGCGGAGTAGGGATTTTCTTAGTATAAGAAACCTTGCGAGGTTCCTCAGAGTGGCCAGTCGGCACAGGGAAAAGTGTTTGAGCGGGGTTTAGTGTAGTAGTCAGACCGTTTATTTTGTATTTACATGTTGTTATTTATATGTGTGTTTGCTATGGCCTTTGGGCTTTGAAGACAAATAAATATCATATCATAGTTAAGCTACTGCCCTATGATACGTTTGAAGACTTTTCAGAAACATAATGGAGATTATTAAAAATAAGGCGGTTCGGGTTATTAAAAAAGTATCTGCTATATCCAAGTTCTTTTCCAACAACCATCAACAGAGTCAATTTACATTGTTAAAAAATTGTCCCTTTAAGTAAGCTTTGTGTTTTTAACTAGTGTTTGATTCTATTCTGAGTAACAAAAAAAAACTTCTGGTAACCTGATACAAACACATAATCATCCCCACGGTAGACACTTTAGCATGATATCTGTTTCATTAGATATTCTGGGTCACTCCGTTCTCGTTGCAGTTCGCTCCGTTATCCTACCGTTCTCAAGATGAAACTTCTTTTCTATCCCGGTGGGAGAAGATTTGGGGGGGGGGGGGGCTCTAATAGCGATATATGTTGAAAAAAGGTGTTAGGGATGGTAACAAGTTCGCAAGCACTAAGACGTGGAGCGTGAAAGAAAAATCCTTATCACATCTTATAAACAAACAGCGTTAGAACCAAGACATTTTACATCCCCAGTAACCCAAAAAATATCGAAAATAACATATATATATATACTTGTATTTAAACGCCAGTGGCCATATACACAACTACAAACACAAAAATAAACAGAAAATAAAAACACTAACACTCAACACGTTCAAGTCGCTGCCTTCCGCGCCTCCACGCCTTTCTCTATAAAGCAACATAACGATATAATTGAATCTCTCGAAGTAGTCCCCAAAATACCCTTGTGCAAAGTCTGCCCTTGACCATTTCTCCGCACTCCATCTAGGAAGAAGATTTTTTAGACCCGATTAGTCCCTTTTCTTTTCTTCTTTTAAATATTTATTTTTTGATCTCGTGCTTTTACTACATTATAATAATATAATAATATTTATTTGTGACCCACTGTACGGATTTAAGATAGTGGAGTAATGAAAGAAAAGAAAAGAAATAAAGATAGTACAACATATCACACACAACAACAAAAAAGCACTCAATGAAAAAGCCGGATGAGGCCGTGGTGCGCACTTAGGCGGAAACACGCGTCAGCACCAATATTGGTGTGCAGATTTTCCAGCGAACATAAGATGTCGCTAGCTCCGTAACGATTTACAAGCTCAATGTATTTTTTCCTTTTGTTTGTCTATACTGCACTATTTCATCTCCTTAACTGCGTTAATAAAATCATCATCATCATCATCATACCAGGGAGCAGCGGTACACCCCCTCGAAAAAATGTATCCCTCAAATTCACCAAACTTAGGCAACTGTTCAGAAAAAATTATCCCAGTTTAAGAGCTTTTAATGTAAACAAACCGTATTTGGAAATCCAAAGAAGATCTTACAAGAACGATTTCACTTTCCATACTAAGTAAGTAAGTAAGTAAATAATTTATTTGTGACCCGCCATTTTGAAAAGGTACTGATTGTCTGCTAGCCAGTCCTACCCTTTAAACCTCTTTTCCTTTAGAAATGTAATAACACGTGCAATAAACCAAATCATAGCAGCCTAATACCCCCTTTGTCACAACTTCATTCACAATGGCTTATCATTGATAATACGACAAAATCGTCCAGTTTCCAACTGACCATTAAGAGGTACGCCCCGTGGTCTTATTTGTTGCTGTTACACCAAAATCCGCATCTATACATACATATCCACAAGAATATAAGAGCTGAACTCGAGACATGCCATAGACGACCGTAACTCACGGGAAATCTTTGCCCAGTTACTCGTGAACGGGAGGGGGGGGGGATACCCATCAAATTGCATATCTAGACCTAGAAATCCTGGACTGTACCAGCTTGGAGTTGACTTCGGGCACGGGTAAAAAACTTAACTCATGGGCAAACTGGGCCCACTTGCCCATGAACGGGGAGGGTGGGGGATGGTTCAACTCCACATATATATCCCCAGCCCCTATGATCCAAAAGCACAAAGGAATTTCATCGCCTTATTTCCAGTTATCGGCAAGATAAAAACATTAAAAAATGGGCAATCTGGGTCCAATTGCCCCGAAACCAAATGGGAGTGGAGTTTGGGACCCGCGAAAAGAAAAAAGAGAACCCAATGCTGATGAGTTCCGGCTAACGAAAAACCCGGCGACCCCCCCAACCCTGAGGTTTGGGGGTGATACCCCAGAAGGCACAACAGACCCCAGTACTCACTAGAATATAGAAAATACGCATTTTCACCTTCAGCTCTCGTAATTGCACCGCTAGGCTAATGAAGCTGGTTAATCTTCCGAGAATTATTATCGGTTCCTTATGTTAATCACACTCCTATTTCGAGACCGTTTTAGAGTTTTGGTAGACTGGAAATCACAAAGAAACCAAGGAACTGTCCGATTATTCGAGGTCGATTCCATTTATTTTTCATGGTTTATCGTGCTATCCCTACCTGTCTTTCTCCCCCTGATAGTAGCCGAAAAGCGTCCATTCATATTCCACGAAATCCATGCAGCAGAAGTAAGTGACAGCTCCTTCAGAAATATTTTCTCAGGAACGGTGCACCCCTTTTCATGAGAAAAACATACTTTCTTGCCGACAAAAGAAAGAGGAGAACCGTGAATAGCTCCATTGTATGTGTTTGTTGGCCCCTAGCTGTCTTCATATTGTCCCGTTTTCAAGTTTAAGGGAAAACTTAGACCGGTTTCTCCATGCGTACAAGGAACTGTCTATGAAGGATATAAATGCAGCAATGCCAGACCTGTAAAATTCTTTGATTCATGTGGGCCGAGAAGGTGGGAGACACCATCACTTTACTAGTTATTCCCGCATGGTGGCCTCAAAATAATCTGTTTATGCTCGACATCATGTCAAGTCTACTCTCTGTATCTCGGTACATGCAAGCTCTTTTCCTCCGCCAGAGTTGTAATACAAATAGTTGCGTTTTTTGGGATCCCAAAACGTAAGTGGAGGGATACCGATGACATCGCAAAAGTTGTCCGTCTGTCTGTCTGTCCGTCTGTCCGTCCGTCTGTGCGCACTGTAACTCTCGAAGGGAATGAGATATTTTGATGAAACTTGGTGTGAGGATTCTTTGGGTCAAGAGTAAGGTCAAGTTCGTAGATATGCTATTTAGCCCTACATTTAAGGGTAGGGGAGGGGTTTTAGATTAAGGGGCAAATTAAATATTTTTAAACAGATAATGTGATAATCGATTATGGGGTAAGAAGACATGCTGAACACGATGGTGAAAACCATTTTGTCATCGGAAAAGTAGTTCGCCCGGAATCCGGCCAAAACCGGAAAGTTTGTTAAAAGTAAAAATTTTATTTGAAGTTGATTAGATGTTCGATTTCAGAGTAAGAAGACATGCTAAACACGATGGTGAAAACCGTTTTATCGCCGGACAAGTAGTTAGCCCAGAATCCGGCCAAAACCGGAAAGTCTGTTAAAAGTAAAAGTTTTATTTGGGGTTGATTAGATGTTCGATTTAGGGGTAAGAAGAGCTGCTGAACACTTATGTGAAAACAATTTTCTACCCAGACAAGTAGTTCGCCCGGAATCTGGCCAAAACCAAAAATTGTTAAAAGTTAGAGTTTTATTTGTAGTTGATTAGATATTCGATTTAGGGGTAATGAGATGGTGAATCCGTGTATGACAATCATTTTTTACCCCAACATATAGTTCGACGGGAATCCGGCTGGAGCCGGAAAAATTTGTAATAAGTTGATTTTTTATTTGATTAGATGTTCATTATTGGGGAAAGAAGATACGCCGAGTTCGTTTTTTAGCTTTCTTTTTTCGCCGGAAAAGTAGTTCCGGAATTCTGCCGAAACCGGGAAATTGGCAGAAGTGGCAGGAAGTTTTCGTCAAAACAGAGATGGCTTATAGAGGTAAACATACATGCTGATTCAATACCTGAACTTGTTTTTCTCAGATGATTAACCTGTTTTTGAATTTTAATAGTAAAAATCTTCAAGGAGTCTGGCGAAGACTGGATCTGGCCAAGATAAGACCCAATTGTCTGGATCAAATATTGAATTTTGGGATCCCATCGAAACATTTGGTCTTGTTGCAGAAGCCATTGTATCTGATACCACGGTCTAAAGTCGTTTTCGCATCACGGTCATAAGGCGTTTTTGCAGTTATCCTGGTATCTGGCCAGCCATCGTGGTATCTGATATTCAGATACCACGGTCCGACCGTCTTAACTGACCGTCATATCAGAAAAAGTCATCTCACTTACATCATCACCAACAATAGAGCCTAGGATTTTGTCAAATTGGTGGGAAAGAAGTTTGGCACTTATTGATGTGACTGGATAACAGTTTTTGGGTTCCCAAAACGTAAGTGGAGGGATACCTATGACATCGCAAAAGTTGTCCGTCTGTGCGCACTATAACTCTCGAAGGGAATGAGAGATTTTGATGAAGCTTGGTGTGAGGGCTCTTTGGGTCAAGAGTAAGGTTGAGTTCGTAGATGGGCTCTATAGCTCTACATTTAGGGGTGGGGGAGGGGGTTTAAATTAAGGGGAAAATGAACTATTTTTAAACAGATGATGTGATAGTCGATTATGGGGTAAGAAAACATGCTGAACACGGCGAAGAAAACTATTTTGTCATCGGACAAGTAGTTCGCTCGGAATCCGGCCAAAACCGGAAAATTTGTTAAAAGTAAAAGTTTTATTTGAAGCTGATTAGATATTCGATATAGAGGTAAGAAGACATGCTGAACACGATGGTGAAAACCATTTTTTCGCCGGACAAGTAGTTAGCCCAGAATCCGGCCAAAACCGGAAAGTCTTTTAAAAGTAAAAGTTTTATTTGAAGTTGATTAGATGTTCAATAAAGGGGTAGAAAGACATGCTGAAAACGATGGTGAAAACCATTTTCTCTCAGGGCAAGAAGTTCGCCCGGAATTAGGCCAAAACCGGAAAGTTTGTTAAAAGTACAAGTTTTGTCTGAAGTTGATTAGATGTTCGATTTAGGGGTAAGAAAACATGCTGAACACTTATTTGAAAAGTATTTTCTACCCGGACAACTTGTTCGCCCGGAATCAGGCCGAAACCGAAAATTTGTTAAAATCAAAAGTTTTATTTGAAGTTGATTAGATGACATATTTAGGACGCGCTGAATCTGTATATGACAATCTTTTTTTTACCGGGACATATAGCTTGTTCGGAATCCGGTTTAAACCGGATTTTTTTATAAGAAGTTTTACTTGAAGTTGATTAGACGTTCTTTATACGGATAAGGAGATACGCTGAATTCGCTTCTAAACTTTTTTTTTTTCTGGACAAGTATGGTAGTTCGTTCGCAATTGTCTGGATCAAGTATTAGATTTTTGGGATCCCATCGAAACCTTTGGTCTTGTTCCTTTGGGATGACTTCGAAAAGCGCAGTTTGGCAATTGTCGTTTTTGCAGAGCAACAGTGGTGTCAGATACCACGGTTTTTGCAAAGCAACAGTGATATCAGATACCACGATAACTGCAAAAACGACTAATTGCAGGTCCACGTACCCATGGTATCTGCAAAAACGCAATTAATGTGACAAACCTGCTCAAACATCCACCTCCATCAATTTGCTAGTTACAGACTATCTGACCCCTTTGCTTGTCGCATGCCTGTCTATTCCTTAGTTCTGCGATGCCGAGATCCTCAAATCTTCCATGAGCACAACAAATCATCATAGAGTAATTCGCAATGACATGTTTGTGAGTTTTGGATATCAACCTGTAAATACTTCAACCGTACAAATATTTCGAATGCCTTCTTTAATGTTTATTTTCCTCCCTGCTCGAAAGCAGAGATGCGCGAATCCAGGGCTAGGTACGAATCCGAATCCACCATTTCATGCTGCCTTAACAAAAATCAAATCATGTAGGGTTATGGTTTAAAAAGGCAATCAGATAACGTGATAGATTGGTTGGTGGAGACCAAAAAGTTGGATTGCCTAAGCACACTGTGTAGAAATTGGGAAAACGGAAACTGGAAGGATGAAGTCCAGGAATTGAGCGGATTCTTAAGATTGAGAGTTTGGAATTCGAGTCCGAATCCGGATCTAGCCTGACAAGCAGAAGATTTGAATCCGGCTAAGAGGACGAATCCTGGATTCGGATTCGCCCATCTCTACTCGAAAGTAGTTGCTATTGAGGGCGAGAATATCGAATGCTGGCAACCGTGTCTCGCCTTGACCGTAGACCCACAGAGAGTGGGTTTGCATGAAACAAAAGCTGCAGATTGCATCAGGCAGGCATCCCCTCCCCATACTTTAGAGGGTCGTAATTTCAGTCGTATGTTTTGAGCTCGCCTGTGTGTCACTCGTCCGTTTTGAGCTTGCCAGAATGACACAAAGCAGTACCAAACATGAATTTTGCCCGTAAATGGACGGGTTCTAGTCGTATGGTACGAAGAGATTTTCTAGTGTCAGAAGTTTCATAATAGATAACACAAGGATTCGCGGTTTCAACAGATAATGCGTTATCTGTTGACATGACATGACATGCAACTTCTGACATGCACTTCGGATATTGTCTGTTATGTTTCAAAATGTTATGCATAATAAGCGTTACCTCAGGAAGAGCCGAAAAACCACCAAAAAAGCATCTGCTGAGTTTTCCGACATCATGACGATAAAGAACAAAGTCAGTAGATGCTTTTTTGGCTGTTTGTTTTGCTCTTCCTAGCAAAGCTTCTTATGCATAATATTTCGTGCATGTTTTCAAACACAACAGATAATATCCCAAGTGTTCTATGTTACACATTGTCTGTTGAAACGGCGCATCCTTGTGTTATCTGTTATGAAACTTCTGACAGTGTAGTTGAATGTTTTGAGTTTGTCAGATTCACAATTGTATGTTATGAGTTTGTCAGAATGATAGTCGTATGTTCTGGGCTTGCCAGAGTGACACCGAATCGTGTGAATTTTGCCTGCGAATGACCTATTTCTTGTCATATTTTGCGAACACCTTTCTAGTCGTATATTACACTGTCAGAAGTTTTGTAACAGACAACACAAGGGTGCGCGGTTTCAACAGACAATGCGTAACAAACAACACTTGGGATGGTATCTGTTGTGTTTGAAAACGTTATGCATGAATTGTATGCATAACAAGCGTTGCATGGAAGAGCCAAAAACAGCACAAAAAGCATCAGCTGACTTTTTGTTTGTCGTCATGATGTCGGAAAATTCAGCAGATGCTTTTTTGGCTGTTTCGGCCCTTCCTGGCAATGCTCGTTATGGATAACATTTCATACATAACGTTTGAAACACAACAGATAACATCCCAATTGTTGTCTGTTACGCATTGTCTGTTGAAACCGCGCATCCTTATGTTATATGTTATAAAACTTCTGACAGTATACGAGACAGTCGTAAGTTTTGAGCTTGTCAGAAGGACAGACGCAGGTTTGTAGGTTTTTAGGTTTGTAGGTTTGTCATGACGACAAAAACTCAGCAGATGCTTTTTCTGCGCTTTTTTGGCTCTTCCTAGCAATGCTTGGTATGCATAACAGTTGTTAATGCATAACGTTTTCAAAATCACAACAGGCTGCATCCCAAGTGTTGTCTGTTGAAACTGCGCATCCTTGTGTTTTCTGTTATGAAACATCTGACACAATACCGAGGCTTCACTCTCTCCAGCGGTTGCTTAAATTAACGGCATGCTGGAATCTCTGTTTTGTGTGTTTCGTATTATATTCTTCTATGACCTTCTGCCTAATCTTTTCTAAAAACGGTATTAATATTTATTGAAATTTAAAAAAAATTTCGCCTTGGTGCTGTGTTTTTACTCTATTATTTCTAATCAGTTTAATTGCCAGGCATTAGCCGGTGGCATATTTTGAGGTCGTCCCCCCCCCCCCCCCCAATGTCCAAGCACTTAGAACCGCCCCTGGATTGGACAAGGATTAGGACTAAGGCGTCCAGGATTGGATACGGAGTTAAACATCTATCTAAGTGAACACACATGACTTCTGTTTGAAAGATCGTTTATACATGATGGAACTGTTTGGGATTGATAACTAACTGCCTCTCGGGCAATACATTTTTCTGTCAATGATGCTGCCACCTGGCGGAGAGCCATTCCTCCGGCCGAATCACTCTTTCCTTCCTATTCAGCAACCTACCAATTATTCCATTTCCTCGGATGTCTAATGCTCTTTGGACAGTATAAACCTTGGCAATGGTTACTGCCTCGTTTTCATGGGTTTTTCATCCGGCGGATACTTCATCCGTCAGGAAGGGGCAGCTTTTAGATTAGACAATAAAAAATGTGGTGGGGGGTAAGTGTGTTTACATGACGATCTTCCCAAGATTTAATTGTTTTGTCAGGGATCCCGATGAAAAATTTGTAGCCTGCGTAGTAGTATGGTAGTAGTACGATAAAGTTGCATGTAATACTATGTAATAGCAAAGAATACTATCATTTAATGTGCCTCAGACTGGTCCAATCTCAAGTAGTAGTATCCAGTAGCATCCTCTCTTGCCATAGTAGCATCCAGTCTTGCTAATAGTAGCATATAGTAGAATGCAGTAACATGGTAGCCTTGAAGTAGAAGCACGTAGTAGCATCAGTTAGTAATGCATGCTACTTTTTCGTACTACTTCATACTACTATTTTGAGATAAATTTTTCATCGGGATATCATATGTTGGTTTCAAAGTTCGAGCCTTCTAATTTGCCTCTTCGCATGGGCAAAAACATAATTTTTAAACTTCTTGTATACCGATATATTTGGGGCCAGACGTAAAAGTTCTCCATATCATAAATTATCTCTACGTGAATCCAGAGTTTAAATTCTGTTAACTTTTAAATTGTGAAACGTAGCGGGTTAAAACAACTTATAAGAGGAAGAAGAAATCTTCTCATGCGGTTTGGCCACCAAATTTGAATTCTCAAAACCACAAGACCATCCTTCCGGACTTCGCTACACCCTCTCATGGACCTAACACGACCCGAAACCCAAGCTTGTTCCCCCACCTACGAAATCTTCAGAAAGATACCTAAATTCATTCGTTCCGTATTTCACTAAATATTTTAACTATTCACGATTTATGTTCGTTTCTTATTTATTGTTTGTTAGTTTGTATTTTGTTTGTATTGTTAGGGAGTGTTTATTTTTCCAATTCCCGCCCGTGTCAGCCTAGTGCTATTAGGGTTGAAATAAAATTGATTGATTGATTGATTGTATAAATTGGATTTGCTTGATTAGATGATTTGCCAGTGTGTTCAGGAGATTGCATTTATGAGAACAACGCAATGTGCGGTCTTTCACGAAAGTGATGATTAATTCAGAGGATTAAAAGAATACTCTATATGACCAAGTCCAAAAACGTCACTGATCCTCTGGAAGAACGAGAAAACGTGTCACTAACGACTCAAACTCAACAACTCAAATCCTATGAATGATGAATGATTTATTTGCACATCAAAGCCATCCGGCCATCATGCAACAGAACGAAACAAAAAGTGAACAATCTTACATGCGCATATACACACTAACACACTCTTAATATTTTTAATTTACATTGAATACTTTATTAGCACTAAAAACACAATTTCCCCATCATAAGAATCATAATGTCAAACAATCACGGCGATCTTCGAGAGCAGCTGTGATACCCGAGGTGATACCGCTTCTGGCGGTACCCGCGATTTTGCATCGACAAGGAGAGTTAGTCATCAAGAGTATTTCCGCAGTCTCACGATTACTCCAGTCGAAAAGGTGGGTTGCGTAAAGAACTTTTCACTTTTCACCCTTCCATAAAGTAGTCGGATCTGACTCCTGGGAAATGTTAAGTAAATGCATAATAATGCCATTCTATCCCAAGACAGCACTGATTTTTCCGGTGCCAACAATGGTTCCATGGCAGCGACTCAAAAAAGTTGCGATTAGGAATAGAAGTGGTCCAAATCGGTAACTTAAATATATCGACATTCCATTATTAGTGATTTAAAACCTTTCTTCTCTGATACGCTTTTGTTCCCTTGTGAGTGGAATAGGAGCGTTCTGGACATGTTTCAGCTCCCAAATCATTTCTAAATGGCACTTCCTGACAATTTCTTCGCGGATCGAAAATAAGAGATGGGCTTCAAAGGGGCAAAAAGTGCGATTTCTTGTAAAGTCGATAGGATGGAACCTATAGATAAGGTTCACGTAATTAATTTGGAGGCACTCAGTTTCTGGCTGGAAACCAGTGTGGTGCCCGTAGCACTCCTTGCAGTTACATATGAGAGGAGGTTGACGGATTCACTGCCGTTCGATGGGAAAGAAACGGATCAAGGCTCTAAGAACATCGTCACCGGACCACATCTGGGTATAGCGCGACGCGCTTAGAAACCGTCAAGTTCCTTTAAGACCTGGGAGCCGACTAAATCCAGAGGATTACCCTCGGTCGTAGTCCATAGGGTCACAACCGTTCCCTAAATTTGAACGTATTGTACAAAACTAAACTTTTAGCTTAGAAACCGTCAAGTGCTGAGAACCGACTAAATCCAAAGGATCACCATCGGCCATGGGTCACAATCTTTCACCAAAAATTTGAACTCATTCTAAACTCAAACTAAAACTTTTAGCGGCTCTGTCGCTTTTACTTCTTACAAACCCAACTATTTCTTAGGCCAGAGTCAGAACGAGACAGGACTTATTCTTATCTTGTGTTGCAACATCTTCCGATTTGGGAAGAAGATAAAAACGATAGAAGACTTTGAAAACTGTGATACAGACCGGAGAGAAAGGATTAGAGTCTCCGTAGTTAAAGCACAACTCTTACTAGAAATGATCTTTTCACTATGAAACGGATCAGAAAAACGTTTCTCGAAAATCCCATTACTTTCCATCTGAATTTAACGATTTTCTTGTTAGCGCTTGTCGATTCTATCCAGCTTTCCTGCTCTACGGCAAGGCGGCTGGGCGCAAAACATTTGGGAACTGACGCGCCGTGGTTAAAAGTAGGAGAACTCAGCAACTAAAAGAAGTAAAAACCAGAAGATTCTCACATCCCTGTGTCTGAAAGAGTTTCAGTTCAAGGTTCTGGCACTTAGCGTTGTGTAACCGGCAAAACTCGGCACTGCCGAGAAAACGCTAAGAATTCGGAGGTACAAAAGGAAACAATGGAGAAAGGTGGGGATTTTAGAAGCTTATAAAGGGAGCTAAGTATGTTATAAAAGGCAGAATAACCAACAGTGGTCCTTTAACAATCTGGAGGAAGATAACATTTACGTTTGAAGTTCTGTCATTGTTTAAGGAACTATATATGTATTTTTTAACATATTTAGGAAACGAACAGTTTTACACTTCGCAGGAGATATAGAATACAAATAATCCAAGCAAACATAGACACTTGAAGTTGACTTTGGCAAACGTTAGCTAAAATAAAATAAAAATCAATTCTTACTAAAACGATATTTCGGCCCTTCTTGGAGGTCCTTTTCAGGCTCAAGCTGGAAAGTTAACTAGGGGATGAACAAATAAAGAATCAAGCTGAAGTATCTGATTTTGGTGAGTTTCTTCTGAATTAATTCCATTTTCATTCGGTCCCATGTTTATCATGAAGAAGGACTTACAAGTAAGAATCGGTTGTTAGATCACGGTCATATCAGGGGTACGGGGTTAGAAACTTGTAGGCTACTATCTGCTATACATTTTATTTGTTTCCAGTAGATCTGAGGGCAACAAAAATCGTTTCATCTGTCACCTAGAATTGAGGGTTTACACCACAGTTACAACTAATCATGCAACATTTGAATTAAGTGTCTGAAAGAATTTTCTAGAAAGTTCAAGATAGTTTTATTGTACTAACTAAGTTTGCAAGTTTTCATCCGTCACGACGTCCGCGATTTTAAGGACAATGTTCAAACTGGCTGCTAACTCAATACATTTCTCAAACCCTTCTAATATTCCATCTTTTCAAGACTAAGCGATAGCCGTTGATCAGGTGGCCAAGGAATTTGCCATCATTTATTTCAAGAAAAAAATTCCTTGGGATAAACCATTTAAAACTTACAAGGGGTTGACAGATTAAGTGTTGAGACGGCACCGAAAAAAAAACCCATCAAAGTGTTGCTCCGCAACATTTGCTATTTTTATTTTCTAGATTCAAGGGAGTATTTGCAATTTGTCTGCTGCAAGTAGGCTACGCACATTCAGGAAAGACAGATCTTAAGCACAAAAAAACTCATCTCTTTTCGCTTTTCCTATCTACTCCAAAAGAATTTGCTGATTGGCTGAAAAATTATTTTCTTATTGGCTGAGCCTCTGCATTTGGTTCTTTTTGATGTGACAGCTTACAGTAGTAAAACAGCTTCAAGAAGTAGACGAGCTCTTCAGTTACCTTTCCGCACCCGCTTTTCGTATACTCTTGCTTTAGTTTACTTTACTTTAATTAATATTTCGTTTACTCTTCTAGCCACACTGTAAAAAGTTTCTCCGAGTAAGGATTGAAGTTAACTGCAGTATTTGCTACTGGGATTAATCTTATCTCTACTGAGGTAAGATTAATGCGAATCAGAGATAAAATCATCTCTGTAGAGACAAGATTAATCCCACTAGCACATACTGCAAAAAAGAAATTCGCCTGACAACGGTTGGATTCATCCAGATTGTTTTCAAGGAAACAAACAAACCAAGTAGAAAAAGGACATGAAGGAGAAAAGAAATGAGAAAACAGACGGGAAGAGAAAAGCTGCACAACTACGAAATGAACGAGGAAAAATGAAATAAAATACAGGCGAGCGGCTGGACGATTCACCTTTATTTTCGCTGAAACCCGGAAATTTGGATCGACTGGCTCTTGGTTCGCCACTCGATGTCACCAGCTCTTTCGCTATGCATGCATTTGGCTCGGAATACAGCTAAAACGACAATTGGTCAAAGTAGAAGACTTTTCTAAAGTCGACTAGAAGTGAGATACAGGCTAAGCTAAACATGCATGCTGCACCTGAACTTGGTGTTTGTCATCTGATTAGTTGTTTGGCCGTAATTTGTCAAATATATCAGAACGGTATCATTTCTGGTACAAGCGGTTGATCATGGATAAATAGTAACATTTTAAAGGGGTCTGGCGAAAACCGTAAATTTACTAGAATTGATTGTCTGGATCAGGGAGTCTAAGAAATATCCAATTTTTGGGATCTCATCGGAACCTTTGGTCTTCTTTCTCAAGACCTAATAGCAGCCCTTCAAAAAAGAAAAAAGAAAAAAAAAGGCTTGTGATTGTTCTGGGCCGGCAAACAGAATGTTTATATTAAGTCTTTAAGAGCTGAGACAGGACAGGATTGAGACAAGTTCTACTTGTAAAATTTCGATGTTAGGTGTTTTCCAACGTCGATCACAAACAAGGCTCCAATTAATCAGACTTGCTTCATACTACTAACGAACAAGTCTCCGACTTCCTTTCCATAGTCTAAACTCGATCAACGAACACGGCTACCGAATATTTGGACTTTAATACATTTAGAATGATTTTTTTTTTCTTCGAGAGCCCGGCTACTGCCGTCAGAAGTGACTTAGAACTCACCGCTCCACTTTTTGAGCTTCTGCATTTTGGTGCTTTTTGACGTGACAGAACCGATCAAGCCACAAGTGATGAGTTCTTCCAGTACCTTTCCGCAACTCCCTGAAGGCTTGCACAAGTAGATCACGACATCTTGCCTCTGGTTATTTCACCAACTTGTTTTCCCGGTAGGACTTGCTTACTTTCTGTAACGGATGTGAAAGTAGCCAGACGCACATAAATGACAAAGACCTCGCAACAGTCATATATCCCGTCGAATCATTTGGTCTCAAGAGTTTCTTGATCCTTATTTACTATAGTGGGCTGGACGTAGTGTGTCTGCTATTTGGATCCCAAAATGTTAGTGACATGATACCTATGACTCCGTGAAGTTTATCCGTATGTCTGTCCGTCCGTCTGCTAGCACAAGGACTCTCGAGTTGTTGGAATGTTTTGTTCAAGCTTGGTGTGTCGATCCATTGGGCCAAAGTACAGGTCAACTTCGTAGATGAGCTCCTTAGCCCTGTCTTTAGGGCCGGGGGGGGGGAGTCTAATTCAGGGGAGAAACGAGTCCGCTTTATTTATATTTTCTTGCCAGTCAAGTAGATCGGCCGGAATCCGGCCCAAACCGGAAAATGAGTAAAAAGTAAAGAAAGTTAAGAGGACATGCTGAATCCTTACAACTCCTTTCTTGCAGGATAAGTAGTCCGCCCGGAATGTAACCGAAACCCGACACTTGTGTCGCCTATTAGTAAAAGATTTTTGTGAAGTCGAGGATTGTCCTGTCAGTTAATTATTCCAAAACTGAGTATCTTGTTTTCAATGGACCTGTTAATAACGATTCGTGGTAGCGGATAAATGAGAATACTGCTATACCTCAGTCTGCCTCGCTTAAATAATTGGGTCTTGTTTACGGTTCAGATGTCCGTATGCTCAGAGGAAGTATCTCGGATACCGCCTACAGAGATATGTGTATTGGCTACGGGTAAAGCTATAGCACTAAAGTGCACCGTAACTAGACTAATCCTAGGGCGAGGCGCCCTTGGTCACACCGCCCTTTCTGAACGTTTCTCCATTCCAGTATTTTTTAAACATTTCCGAGAAAAGTCAAATACAGACAAAATATTACAAACTGGAAAAATTCCTCCTCGGACTCCCCCCATGGGAGTCTAAATCAGCCCTGTGGAAGAAGTACAACATCATCGATGCTTCCGCTAAGAGCGAAACCATAGAGTGTTGTGCTAGATCCCGGGCTTTTAAAAACACGCACAAATGGCCGTTGACTCGTCTAACCTGTCTATAAGTATTATGCAGTTTATTTAGTGTTTCGTTTTCAAGGTTTGTATTATTCTCAACTATAGTTAATACACAAACATTACTAACACAATTCTGCACTTTACAATTATTTCAGGATTTGAACCAGAGAAAAGAAATACATCGAATGATTCAAACCCTAAAACCCCAATTCTTTGTGTCTAGTTCATTTTTCTTTCTTTTTTATTACTCCGCTCTTGCCCTTGTTGTATAGCGGGCCTCAATAAATTATTATTATTATTTAGATTGTTAATAGTGGGGTAAGCTTGCATTTTGATTCGATCCATCTAGTTTTTTTCATGCTTAGTTGTTAAAATCGCAATTTGATGGAAAAGCAGTAATTCTGTAGGCATCGTGTAATATCTGTATCTGGTGTTTCGCTACAGTTTTCGACAAAGCCAGTACCGACATTCCGGTCCGTTTGGACACGTAAATGACATTCGTTCCTACCACCCATACAATTTAACGAGCAATTTAACTGAAATCCGAGCATTTCAAAACACTCACGGCTCCGAAAAAGCTCTTACATGTTCATTACCTACGTTATGCATCCTTAACATATTGTTGCATTATTGTCTAAGTCTGATGAAATTACCGACACCACCTGTTAGTTCCTGAGTCAGATCCAGACCGTGGATCAAGTGCATCGCGCAGCGCACGTTCCTTGGGATGCGCGGACCCTTCGGAGACTGAAGAAATTTGCACAGATCCAGGAGCCTACTACCTTAGACTTCAGTGTTCTCCATGCTAGGTGACTAATTCCCACGGAGGGTAAATACCTCAGCGGTAACTTTCAGGATTATTGGATAGCGTAAGAACAAACAAACTTGGGATTTCTTAAATAACGTTTGCTTAGGACGCTGGTTGCGGTGTGAGGAAGAACGATTGTTCATAGATACAAAACAGAATTCGGTTTTATGATAATCGAGTTTAGTTACATTTTTGTGCATTAGACAATAGGTTAATGTGTTTTAATAACTAAAGGAAGTGATACACTGGAAATGCTTTTTACGTCCGGTAATTTTTCCGGAAAGAAACGAAGTACAATGTGTGATTCAGTTTGACCAGCATCTAGACTTAAAAGTAAGTGAAACATTGGAAACTTCCTGGAAAGTTACGATAGTTTCTCACTAAAGCAGCAAGGCTAGCGTACCGGCTAGCAAAAAATCAAGAGGTATTGAACGAGTCGGTGGAGATCCGCCGCTTGGGAAATTCCTACGCTAAGATGCGAGTTCAGTTTGTCCTTGCCTCAGTGAAATGCAACAATAAAAATGCTTTTTAATCCTTCAATTTTCCGGAAATAAAATAAATACAGTGTTTGATTCAGTCATTCCAGCATTTAACTCTAAAGGAAGTGATACAAAAAATTTCGTCCGATAATTTTTCCGGAAAGAAACGAAGTACAATGTGTGATTCAGTTTGTCCAGCATCTAGCCTTTAAAGTAAGTGAAACACTGGAACTTACCAGAAAGTAGGATGCTTGTTTTGTATATTAACAAGCAAGCCAGTAAGCCGGAACCAGCGTACCGGTTAGCAAACCGGTGGACAGATGAAAGATGTATTAAACGAACCAGCGGAGATCCGCCGCTTGGGAAATTTTGTGGTGTAAAATGCGAGTTCTTGTCCAGCGTGTCGCTTTAGTGAAGTGAAACGCTGCGAACGCTTGTCTTCCGGGAGTTTTTAAATAAACAAATACCTACAGTATATGAGCAGCTACCAGCATGTAGCCTTCAAGTAGCCTAAATGAAACCTTCGGAATGCTTGTTCGTGTATATCTTCCAGGAAAGAAACGAAATACAAAGTGTGATTCAGCTTGTCCAGCATGTACCCTTTTAAAGGAAGTGAAACACTGGGAATACTTTCCGTCCTGTATACGTTCCGGAAATCCGTGATTAACTCCCCAGTCCTCTCCCTCTTCGGATTTGGTAGTTTTGTGCTTCTCGCGTACTTATTATTTATCCTGTTAATTTTCTTGTCCTGAAGTTCTCGTGCTGCTGTTTGTGTTGGTTTTAATCGTTAATATTTTTTTTTGCTGGGGGTAGGCTAGGGTTTTGTTATTTCGTGTATGAATCAATTACTTAAACAAATTCTGTTTTCCATGCCTCTGGAATGAATGACGCTTTTGA
The DNA here is from genome assembly GCA_023053575.1 of Branchinecta lynchi. Classification (NCBI taxonomy): domain Eukaryota; kingdom Metazoa; phylum Arthropoda; class Branchiopoda; order Anostraca; family Branchinectidae; genus Branchinecta; species Branchinecta lynchi. The sequence continues at coordinate 19,343,624 of JAKZAP010000006.1, forward strand.
GCGTGTTCCACCCTTCTAACAATAATGGCTATTAGTTACTATTTTTGTTCCAACCTCGTCAAAAGTTACTACGCTGACCGTTCCAACCTCCTCGAAATAGTAACTATCTGCTTACCATGCTCAGGAGCGTGGTAGGCGTGGTACTACGGATCTCTGTAACGTGATTGATCCGATTAGCCCGTGGTATGATAGTTGACCGAAAAAAGAAAAAGGCGTTCCAGCCTTGACGCCAAGAAGCCAAAAATCGTGACGTCATGCGTAGTATAGGCTAAGGTAAGTAGGGTGGAACAAGCTCTTCATGTCATTGCAGTCATCTTCTTCTTTTTTTAATCTTACCTTACCCTTACAGTCCAGGTCCAGGTACGACGGATAATGGCAGAAGGTGCTGGCAAACAAGTTTAAAATTTGTTCAGCGCGTGGTTAAGACGGAAGCGGCAATTTAACATCGGTAGAGCTGTTTGTTAAAAGAGTTGATTTATCTCTCTTGTAGTCTTCTAGCGAATCCCTACCACCTTCGAATCAAAAGAAACAAAACAGTTCCATTCGGAAACGCAAATTGTAGGTTAGTAATCCATTCATTTTGAATCGCCTATCAGTGAATCAAAATACCTGTTACTAATATGTCGCGCGCACGGCAGTAGCATAGCATATGCTGTTTTATATGAAGAGTTAAAGTTGGACTGAGAAGGCAGCTCACTGCTACGTCTGATTTTTACACTGAAATATTTTGATCCGTCTAAGAGATTCTGTATTTCCAGCCGAGGCTCTAGTAGGCCCAGTAACGTTCAGAATGTGCGCTGCTTGCTCGACAACCCAAAATCCATTCTGTCGCGGGGAATTGGAATTTCATAGAGCCTGCAGTTCCAAGGATTAAAGACGCTAATAGTGCAAACACAGGTATCAGGCTTTCCCGGCCGGATTTCCTGCACTTTCATCATCAAGTTGACAAAATTTCAACTTTTCCAGATGAAAGTGATGATGGTGCCCAAAATCCGGGCAGGAATTTCAGACCGGGAGCACCCAAGCCTGATCGCGTGTTCGAACTCTAAGCCCAGAAAAGCCATGGCTTGAGAAAGCAGGAAAATGTTGTTAAGATATCTCTTGCAAGGAATCTACCAGCTTTGTTTTATGTTTCGCTATGGATTACCTAAATAGTTGGTACATATTCAAGCATGTTGGTACAGGCACATACAGGTACAACGAATCCAAAAGAACAAGTTTATTGGATGGAATCGATTATTTGCGGATAGCGGACAAACAATCAAGCAAAAATCGACTATTTTAACGAAAAATCGATGTTTCCAAGAAAAAAATACATCGTTTTGACGAAAGTCATAAGATTTAACACAAGGATGCGCATCCATCTGTTAAATAAGCATCACTTTTTCATGATTTGGCTCCTCCCACAGGGTGTGCAAACAGAGTAATGCATATTTGTTTGGCTTTCAAGCGTATTTAAGTGAATAAGTGACGTGTAACTAGACTGTCGGATCCAAGGCCGTTTCCAGGGGGGGGGGCTAGGGGGTTGAACCCTCCCCCCCAAACATACAAAAATAATGATTTTTATAGGCTTTTCCCTCTGATTTATGTGTTTTTGTACTTTTTTGTCCAACCAGCAGGCAATAACCCCCCCGAAAGGCAACCCCCCCCCCCCCCCGAAATAAATTCCTGGATATGGGCCTGGTCGGATCTCAGTCCTATTCGTATAAACAACATAAATGTTCTGAGCATCAGTTTATAAAATTTAACACAAGGATGAGCATCCATCTGTTACCCAATAATAAATTTTGTAATACATGGTAATATAGGTGATAATAGATGTAATGTGGTAATATATTCAACCCATAAGATGCCCTTGGAATCCGGAGCTATGTCAAAAAATACTTATCATTGGGGGTACGCATGATCAACCATATCGTATGTGTCACTGGAACTAGGATGTCAGAATGGGTACTGGAGCACGAACACTGTAGATGTTATAAGCTGGTATTACATATTTGTATTTGAAAGCTGTAAAGCAGTATACAGAATATGTGTTAATAACAAAAGTTCTCACTTTAAACCTTATAGCACCTGCTAAACTAATCACTTTTTCAACCATGTTTTCGAAAACAAACAATATAAACCCTAGTGACGTAGACCTGAGGATACCTAGAAGTAGCTCATCCCCCTATTTTGAAAAAGAGCACCCCTTAATTCTTATATTAGAAAGCTCCTTACACCTCAAGAGTACATGGCCCAGCCTCTCATCACTCAATCTACAAAAAGGGACAAGTGTTAAACATTTGTAGTTTTAACGGTCCCGAAAACGTTTGGAAAACCTTAAAGGACCTGTCTTACCTATAATACTAACGCAACCTACTTCCATAATCACTCCATGTATATCTAAACCCTGAGACCCCAATTTCGTAAGGTACATTCTAACCCCTCTAAAAAATACCACGCTGATTTTCTCACTTCCCGTGTTTTGATACCTTCGATGTGTGTAACGCTGTCGACGGTTGTCTGCGAGAAGTTTTTTCCATCAGAAAAACCGGGTATGTAAATTGTTTCCCTGTTTTCGCTACAAGTCAACGGGTCTCGGAAAAGGCTTAAAACGGCCAAAAAACCGTGGGTTATTTGTTGAAAGCAGCCTAGTTTTAAAGTATTCAAATATATTAAAATACTGCAAGTTGAGGATTAAATACTGCAAGGGGTCCTTTAAGAAACTTTGGAGCTTTTAATGCTTCAAGAACAGCAGGTTATGACTGAATAAATGTCAACAGAGAAGTGTTATAAGATTTCGGATTGTTCTTAGAAACCCTTTATCTAGATTAGTATCGGGGATTCGAGCCTTGCTTATTCGAGGAACGCCTAAACTGCAGGAGAGGGGAAAGGGAAGGCGCTCTTAGGATTTATCGGCTCATCCGTCTCACTCCCCCCGTATTTCGATTTGTCGTAATAGTCAGTAGCTCACTTATAGATGATAATATATACTAAACGCCCGAAAGCTTTAAGGTTAGGGGTAACGAATTTTTCCATTTTGGGGGGAACAACAGTAGAACAGAAGCGGATTTCTCTCCAGTCGGCAGGGTTGTTTCTAGGGAAAATGGCGAAAATATGGTTCTAAATATGGATATCTGTTGTTTCTTTCCTCGATGCTCAAATTTCCATTTTGTTTTTCAGCCTGCGTTGGTTTTTGAAGTGTAATTAGGTTGGCAGAAATAAACATAAGAGGAAACCGTGCGTGGATCGAAATACAACGCGATAAAAGGGTTGTTGTTTTTCAACTTTTACTGGTTAATCCTTTCTCGGTGTTTTTTTCTTACTTCAGTATTCCCTTTTCTTTTTTCAGTGTGTAGTACAAATTCATCGCCATCATACCTGTAGCACTTGTAGCGCTCATGCAAATCGGCCAAGATGTAGCCAAGAAAATTCCTTCCTTTTAACCTCGTTCGTATGTGTACTAACCAAAATTTGTGGAAGTGACAAGTTCAGCTAGAATGTCTTTGTCAGTTTCTCTTATCATCCGAGTGAACTGGCTCTGTTATCTATTTGACAGTGCAAAACGAATACGTCAGCTGAATTTTATTAGAGCTATATTTCCTTTTCAGACCCCAAGATTTCCTCCACAAAAAAAAAGTCAACCAAAATGCCGAAAAACCTCTTCGCTATCAATGACCCAATCGAGCAGCAAAAAAGAAGCCGTGCGAGGGGTTGTCCACTCCTAATTTTAGTGTATAGTAAGTGCCCGGTACCGCGGTGCCCGGTCGGTGCCGGCATCGGTTGCCACGTGTTAAAACATGAATTTTCTTTTTTTTTAGAAGTGGTTGAAAGATGAATCGCTTAGTTTATGGCCGGCACATACGAGTTTCAGTTTTCAGTTTGAGTTTATTTCAAATATCAACACATATCGTGGCTTGGGGCCAAATGGCGTGTTGAATACGTCAATATACATGAAGGCAAATCAATAATGTCTGTCATAATATCAAGATAAATAATTCAAACTGAATATGGCCTAACACAAAAACATAGTAGTGAGACACACACAAGAATGACCAAACCTCTTTGTTGAAAATATGTACAAATTTAGGAGTAAAACTATTACGGTACCGCTCCGTACGGTAGTAACGGGGTTCTAGCTTGGTATTCGCTCCGCACACGCTCTTTGCGTACAGCAGGTGCGGGGCGTGGGTAACCCTTCGGAGCCGTGTCTAAAATGAAATCACAGCACCAATTTTAACTCTTCACAATTCACAGAAGTTTACTAAATCAGATACTTAGGCTAGAATCTTTAGTTGTTTTTCTACAAGTTCGTTTTTCAAAAGAGGACTTTGCTGAGAAGGGAAAAATAGCTGTAATAAAATCCAGCTGACCTATCCGTTTAGCAATGTCCAATATAACTCGCAGTCAGCTTGGGCTGTTATCTTGTTTTGATTTCTTCTCTTTACTTCATTTTCTTACCTTCCGCAAGTCATGAGGCTGAAATATAAATAAAATAAAAGTTAGTTGTTTACTCCAGCATAAGAACAAAATAAAAGTTAGGTCTTTACTTCAGCTCTCATGGTTGAGCTTACTAGTGTTGTGGTTTTAGTAATGATCTTTGCAAAGCGCAATGCGAATAGCCCATAGCTCAGATCAAGCACATAGCTCAAACTTCTTTTACTGCCTATTAGATTGCACAACTTTGATTTTGTTAGACTTCAGGAAGCACATATTATTTTAAGCTTTCTTCAACCTTCAGTTGATGTCTGTCCGTTTTGAATGGGATAGTTGATTGATCTTATCATTTTATTTCAGGCCGCCTGTCGGCATGACGTTTCCTGGCGAACTCGACAAAATATAAATGTCAAAACGTCAAGACGGAATGGATGCTTTAAACGAAACCGGTATGTATGATATCCCACTGTTTGACTTACCTAGATGCTTATAATGAAAAAATAAAGACGGAGCTTAGGTTTGGTTGACACTACCACGAATGTAAACTTGTGAACAGCGAATGCAAAACGCTGGTTAGAGTTTGCGAAACGCTGGGTCACCCAGGCCTACAAAATAAGAGTTATACTTGGATATTTTATTTTGGTCGGTATTTCCTACACTGTCAGAAGTTTCAGAATAGATAACAGAAGGGTGCGCAGTTTCAGCAGACAAGAGTTGGAATGTAATCTACCGTGATTTTTAAACCTTCCGTATTAAATGTTATGCATAACAAGCATTGCCAGGAAGAGTCGAAAAACTACCAAAAAAGCATCCGTTGAATTTTTCTGATATCATTACCACAAACTTAAAAGTCAGCAGGTGCTTTTTAGTAGTTTTTCCCTGGCAATGCCTGTTACGCATAGAATGTCATTCATAACGTTTGTCGCAACAAGAAATAACATCCCAAGTGTTGTCTGTTGCGTGTTGTCTGTTGAAACCGCGTACTCCTTGTGTTATGTTATGAAGCTTCTGACAATTCAGGAAGAGCCCCGGAAATTACCGGGTTTTTGTCAATCGACCTTGTGTCTCCAGATTGACCCTTTATATATTGTGATTTTGTACACAAGTGTAAATTAAAACCTTGAACCTTGTGCCGAAAAACCACTGAAAAAGTATCTGCTGATTTTTTGTGTGTCGTCATGATATTGGAAAATTCAGCAGGTTTTGGCTGTTTTTCGGCTCTTTCTGGCATAACGATTTTGAGATCATAACAGATTGCATCCCAGGTGTTGTCAGTAGAATCTGCGCATCCCTGTGTTATCCGTTATGAAACTTCCAACAGTGTAGTCTTTTCCAGTCAGGCATTTTTGGTAGAATGTCGGTATTTCTAAACAGTACCTGTCTTTAGGCAAATCGGAGTGCGGTCCGGTCAAAAACTGTTGAAAGTTTTCCGATTCATCAGAATACTCGCGATCGAATTTCGCACCGGACTGTGTTAAAAAAGGAGCATCGTGACCGAAATACGCTAATCTGGGTCTGAGCAGGAAATACCCGACTGTGGGGCTCTGAAAAAATCTCGCGACAACTTACGAGCTGACGTTAACAAGCGAAATAAGGATTATGTCAGCATGACGATGCGAGAATTTCTCAGTTCCATTGAGCCTCATCAGCACTGTCCAGCTGGACCATAGTTTGTATGGCACTTGCCCTTCGGCCAAGTGCCATATAGCGATCGCAATTTCTGTCCGTCAGACTGTCCCGGTTTTGCTAGTTCGGGCACTTCCAGATAAGCTAGGACGATAACTTGGCAGGTATATCAGGGACCGGACCAGATTAAACTAGAAATAGTCGCTTCCCCGATCCGACCATCCGGGGGGGGGGGGGGAGTGGAGGGAGCGGGATTCCGGAAAAAATGAGGTATTTTTAACTGACGAACAGGTGATCGGATGTTAATGAAACTTGATATATGGAAGGACCTCCTGTCACAGACGCCCCATTTTAAATCCATACCAGATCCGGTGACATTGGGGGGAGCTGGAGGGGGAAACCGGAAATCTTGGAAAACGCTTAGAGTGGAAAGATCGGGATGAAACTTGGTGGAAAGAATAAGCACAAGTCCTAAATACATGGTTGACATAGCGGGAACGAATCCACTCACTTTGGGGGGATGGGGGGGGGGGGGGTATGAATGTCTAGTGATCCCGCGAGTTCGGTGCTTCCTGATGGGCTAGGACGATGAAAATTGGAAGGCATGTCAGAGACCTGAACAGATTGACTTCAGAATAGTCGTTTCCCCGATCCGACCATCCGAGAGGGGGGGCTGGAGGGAGGGGGAATCCGGAAAAATAAGATATTTTTAACTTACGAACGAGTGGTCGGATCTCAATGAAACTTGATATATAAAAGACCCCTGTTAAATCCGGACCGGATCCGGCGATATTGGGGGGATCTGGAGGGGGGAACCGATCTTAGGAAACGCTTAGAGTGGAGAGATCGGGATGAAACTTGGTGGAAAGAACTAGCACAAGCCCTAGATGCGTGATTGACACAAACGGACCGGATCTGTTCACTGTGTGGGAGTTGGGGGGGGGGGGGGCGGATTTCTAGTGATCCTGCGAGTTTGGTACTTCCTGGTGTGCTAGGACGATGAAACTTGGCAGGCGCATAAGGGACCCGAACAGGTTAACTTGAGAATATTCGTTTCCCCGATCCGACCATCTTGGGGGGGGGGGGGAATCCCGAAAGTGAGGTATTTTTAACTTGCGAACAGGTGATCCGATCTTAATGAAACTTATTATATAGAGAGACCTCGTATTGCAGACGCCCCATTTTAAACCCAGACCGGATCCGGTGATATTGGGGGGGGGGGAGTCGGAGGGGGGAACCGGAAATCTTGGGAAACGCTTAAAGTGGAGGGTTCGAAATGAAACTTGGTAGGAAGAACGAGCACAAGTCCTACACATGTGAATGATATAACAGGGACGGATCCGGTAACTATGGGGAGCTGAGGGGGCGGGGGATCCTAGTTTCTAGTGATCCCACGGGTTCAGTACTTCCTAATTTGTTAGGACGATGGAATTTGGCAGGCTTGTCAGTTGCCCGAACAGATTGACTTGATAATGTCGTTTCCCCGATCCGACCATCGTGGGGGAGTGTAGGGATGGGGAATCCGGAATCTGGTAGCAAGCTCAACTATTGAACGGGTTATCGGATTTAAATGAAACTTGATATTTAGAAAGACCTGGTGCCTCAGATGCCCCATTTTAAATCCGGACCGGATCCGGTGGCATTGGGAGGAGTCAAATCCAGCTCAGATCCGATGGAATCCGGTGACTTTGACGCGAGCCTGAGAGGTGAATCGGAAATCTTGGGAAACGCTTACAGTGGAGGGATCAGGATAAAACTCGGTGGGAAGAACAAGCGTCGACATAACCGGACTAGACTCGGACACTGTGTTCGGAACTTCCTGATGTTCTAGGACGAAACTTGGAAGACGTATCAAGGACCCGAACACATTGACTTGAGAATAGTCGTTTCCCCGATCCCACCATCAAGGGGTTGTGAAAAGCTTTTGACATGCACAACAAGACCAAAGGTTTCGATGGGATCCCAAAAATCTAATACTTGATCCAGACAATTGCGAACGAACTACGATACTTGTCCAGAAAAAAACGAAAGTTCAGAAGCGAATTCAGCGTATCTCCTTATCCGTATAAAGAACATATAATCTATTTCAAGAAAACTTCTTATAAAAAAATCCGGTTTCAACCGGATTCCGAACAAGCTATATGTCCCGGTAAAAAAAAAAGATTGTGATATCCAGATTCACCGTGTCTTCTTACCCCTAAATATGTTATCTAATCAACTTCAAAGAAAACTTTTGATTTTAAAAAATTTTCCGGTTTCGGCCTGATTCCGGGCGAACAAGTTGTCCGGGTAGAAAATACTTTTCAAATAAGTGTACAGCATGTCTTTTTACCCCTAAGTCGAATATATAATCAACTTCAGATAAAACTTATACTTTTAACAAACTTTCCGGTTTTGGCCGAATTCCGGGCGAACTTCTTGCCCTGCGAGAAAGTGGTTTTCACCATCGTTTTCAGCATCTACCCCTAAATCGAACATCTAATCAACTTCAAGTAAAACTTTTACTTTTACAAGACTTTCCGGTTTTGGCTGGATTCTGGGCTAACTACTTGTCCGGCGAAAAAATGGTTTTCACCATCGTGTTTAGCATGTCTTCTTACCTCTACATCGAATATCTAATCAGCTTCAAATAAAACTTATACTTTAAACAAGTTTTCCGGTTTTGGCCAGATTCCGAGCGAACTACTTGTCCGATGACAAAATGGTTTTCACCACCGTGTTCAGCATGTCTTCTTACCCCATAATCGACTATCACATCTTCTGTTTAAAAATATTTCATTTGCCCCTTAATTTAAACCCGCTCCCCCACCCCTAAATTTAGGGCTACAGAGCCCATCTACGAACTCGACCTTACTCTTGACCCATAGAGTCCTCACACCAAGTTTCATCAAAATATATCATTCCGTTCGAGAGTTATAGTGCGCACAGACGGACAGACAGACGGACAGACGGAAAACTTTTGCGATGTCATAGGTATCCCTCCGCTTACGTTTTGGGATCCCAAAAACCAAACGAATGGACAAAATAAGATGTAATTTGGACAGTGCCGAGTTTATGTGACCTTGATTTGTTATTTGGTGTCTGAACAGGATCCGGCCAAGGTGGGGGGGGGGGGGAGCGAGACTAGGATATTTGCAGATAGGCTCTGCTCCGATTCCAGTCAAACTTGAAGTACGGGAAGAGGATAAGTCAGAGATGGGACATTTATGTTTTCGAGTCGTATTGATTGATTGATTGATTTAAAACATAGACAAATCGTGGCACACTGCCAAATAGCGTACTTACTTAGTCAACAAATGAAGCTTTCAGTCACGGTGGGCGGAGTTGGAAGGGGAGTCCCGGAAATTTTGTGGCTTACATAAGGGTCAAACAATTGGAGTGATTTGAATGAAACTTGGAAGGTACAGATATCATATGCCTTAGATGACATATTTTAAGGATCGAACCGAATACGACCACGGTGGGGGAACCGGAATTGCTCAAATGTAAAATGCTCAGATTCGAGTGAAAGATAGGTGGTAAGAGAAAATGCCTCAGATGATCCCGGTAGGAGTCCGGGCCAGATTCAGCCGCGGTATATGGGGAGTTGGAAGGGGGTACCGGAAATCTTGGTCACGTCTCGCACATAGCGAGTGGATTTCTTCGGTTGAAACTTGGAAGGTTGCCGATGGCTTGGAGGTGATGTCAGAAATTTTCTGACTTGAGGGAAACTAGATATCCATTTCTAGGTCCAAACCGCATTTTTGGATGGCGCGCTGTTTTGTGAAGTTCTCTTCTACTTTCTTGTACCACCTACTCGTAACAAGTGCCATATGAGCTCGTAGCTCTTTTTGTCAATAAGAATGATTCAAGTGATTGCACAAACTCTTGATCTCGCGCAGAAGACTCCCAAGCGGCTTTTTTGCGGCATATTGTGTCCCACAAATTTCCCAGTGTTTTTTCTTGGACACGAATGTTTGTGCCACACCTATTCGACACACAAGTTGAAACTCGCGGTAACACAGTTGTCATTTTTTGGCGGTAATTTCAAATGCCTAAAGTTACAACACAGTCCAGGTAATGACTGGACAAATAGAACATCTGGCTTGAGCCCTTATCACTTTGCAACAACATCCTCTGATTTTGTGTTTGTCTGCTTGACAAGACAGCTAATTTTATTATTTGGACTTTAACTTGCCGCTGAATTTGAATTTCATGCCAAAATTTGAGCTACAAATTCAAAAATTACCCCGATAGTAGTTTGTCGCATTCGAGCAGAATGTGAGTTATAAAAACCTTATTTGTCAGTGAAACATAATTGTTGGCACAAACGACAGACTCTCATTTCTAACCCTAACCCTGTGTGGCATCCTGATTTCCGAACTGAGTGTCCACTAGGTGAACGCGACATGTCATCATACGTTATTCTTCATATTCCAGTTCAGACCTACCGTGCCGTTTAGTCCCTATTAGTCCCCAGTCATTATGACCATCTCAGCGTTTAACTAAAACTCTGCTAAAAGTGTCGGTATGTTTAATTATACTCTTTTAGCAGAACAAAAGGTGCGAACCTACCTGAAGTTGAGACTTTTGCACTAGCTCCTCAGTTTATATAAATGAAGTTTGCACTTTTCTGTTCATTAGCTTATGAATCTAATACCATCTCTGTGGGATATATTTTGATAATGTGGTAACGGGAGAAACAGACTAATCCGCTTGGAGCGCTGAACTTGTTAAACTCAGTTAGATATTGGATACTAATATTGCGGATGTTCCTAAACCATTTGCTGTGGGTCAACTTTGTACTTAACGGAGACATTGCAGTCAGAACAATGTGTGCCGTGCAGTTTTAACGTATAATCTGTATATTTCGCACAAGGTATCGAATAGTTCTGAAGGAACAAGACATTGTCCGAACAATTTGCATAGTACAACCTCTGCCACTTAAAATTTACGATGGGCATAATCATTGACATATCTTAACACCAAATTCACAGGCTTAATATGTCCGCCGTCCCATCAAATAGAGTTTACGAGGGGCTTCCAAGTTCTCACACTTGGCTCATTTCCTGGCTTTTGGGTTGCAAAAGTAGAAAAAAGAAAAATAACAAGATACAACTAGTTCTGAATGTTGCCATTTTAAATTCAGGAGATCAATTGGAGCAAAACAGCGTGTATAATTATCTTACAGGGACCCTAATTGACCCCTTATTGCAGTCTGCTCATTATCCCCAAGCTGCCACAAAGCCAATCAAATCTCACGTCCCCTAGGGATTTTCAGTTGTTTGTCGAATAGGCGGCTTTTTGAGCCCAAGTGTGACCAAGCTTTTAGTCATGAATGCATCCCACCAGCGGTGTGTTTATGCAAATCAAAGTCATCGTAAATCTTGTTTAGGAGGCGTTTGGAGGTCTCCAATCGTATTGCAGTTGGAGTTCAGGGCCGATAATGGCGTCCAGATCGATTTTTAGTGCTTTTCTTGTCCTGCGAGCCGAGGCTAACAGAGGGTTAAAGGAGTTCAGTCGGAAGTATTCTTGCATTTACAATGTCAACACAGATTCTTGATTTCAAAACAAGACGGTCCTAAATTTGTTGGCGCGATTCGGAAGCGCCCTTATAGGGAAATAGAGGCTGGTACATAGATAGATACAAAGTAAACAAGACCAAAGGTGTCGATGGGATCCAAAAATCTTATATGTCCGGGTAAAAAACCATTGTTATATACCGACTCAGCCTCTATTCTTACCCCTTAATCGGTCATCTAATCGAACTTTTGCTTTAACAGATTTTCCGGTTTGGGCCGGATTCCGGGCTAACTAGTTGTCCAGCGAGAAAATGATTTTCACCATCGTGTTCGGCATGTCTTTTTACCCATAAATCAAACATTTAATCAACTTCAAATTAAACTTTTACTTTTAACCATCTTTCCGGTTTACGCCGGATTCCGGGCGAACTACATGTCTGGGTAGAAAATTATTTTCACATAAGTGTTCAGCATGTCTTCTTGCCCTAAATCGAACATCTAAACAACTCGAAATAAAACTTCCAATTTTAACAAACTTTCCGGTTTCGGCCGGATTCCCGGCGAAATACTTGTCCGTCGAGAAAATGGTTTTCACCATCGTCTTCAGCATGTCATCCTACCCCTAAATCGAACATCTAATCAACTTCAAATAAAACTTTTACTTTTAACAAACTTTCCGGTTCTGGCCGGATTCCGGACGAACTACTCGTCCGATGACAAATTGGTTTTCACGATCGTGTTTAGCATGTCTTCTTACCCCATTATCGACTATCACATTAGCTGTTTCAAAATATTTTGTTTGCCCCTTAATTTGAACCCCCTCCCTCACCCCTAAATGTAGGGCTACAAAGCCCATCTACGAACTTGACTGGTCCGACGACCCAACTAATCTTCACACCAAGTTTCATCAAAATATCTCATTCCCTTTGAGAGTTATCGTGCTTACAGACGGACGGACAGACGGACAACTTTTGCGATGTCATAGGTATCCCTCCACTTACGTTTTGGGATCCCAAAAACATAGATCAGAGGTTAACAAGACCAAAGGTTTCGATGGGATCCCAAAAATTCAATATCTGATCCAGACAACTGGGTCTTGTCTTAGCCAGATCCAGTCTTCGCCAGACTCCTTGAACATTTTTACAATTAAAATTCAGAAACTGATTAAGGCCAAATAGCTAATCACCTGAGAAAATCAAGTTCAGATTTGGATTCAGCATGTGTGTTTACCCCTATAAGTCATATCTGTTTTGACGAAAACTTCCTGCCACTTCTGCCAATTTCCCGGTTCCGGCCGAACTCCAGAACTACTTGTCCGGCGAAAAAAGAAAGCTCAAAGACCAAATCAGGGTATCTTCTTTCCCCAGTAATGAACATCTAATCAACCTCAAATAGAAATTTAGCGCATAACAAATTTTCCGATTCCAGCAGGATTCCGGTCGACTATATGTCCGGGTAAAATAAGATTGTCATACAGCGACTCAGCATCTCTTCTAACCCCTAAATCGCTTATCTAATGAACTAGAAATAAAACTTTGACTTCCAACAGTTTTCCGGTTTTGGCCGGATTCTGGACGAACTACATGTCCGGTCAGAAACTTGTTTTCACATAAGTGTTCAGCATGTCTTCTTGCCCTAAATCGAACATCTAATCAACTCCAAATAAAACTTTTACTTTCAACAAACTTTCCGGTTTGGGCCGGATTCCGGGCGAAATACTTGTCCGTCGAGAAAATAGTTTTCACCATCGTCTTCAGCATGTCTTCCTACCCCTAAATCGAACATCTAATCAATTTCAAATAAAACCTTTAATTTTGACAAACTTTCCGGTTTGGGCCGGATTCCGGTCGAAATGCTTGTCCGTCGAGAAAATAGTTTTCACCATCGTCTTCAGCATGTCTTCTTACCTCTAAATCGAACATTTAATCAACTTCAAATAAAACTTTTACTTTCAACAAACTTTCCGGTTTGGGCCGGATTCCGGTCGAAATACTTGTCCGTCGAGAAAATAGTTTTCACCATCGTCTTCAGCATGTCTTCCTACCCCTAAATCGAACATCTAATCAATTTCAAATAAAACTTTTACTTTCAACAAACTTTCCGGTTTGGGCCGGATTCCGGGCGAAATACTTGTCCGTCGAGAAAATAATTTTCACCATCGTCTTCAGCATGTCTTCCTACCCCTAAATCGAACATCTAATCAACTTCAAATAAAACTTTTACTTTCAACAAACTTTCCGGTTTTGGCCGGATTCCGGGCGAACTACTTGTCCGATGACAAAATGGTTTTCACCATCGTGTTCAGCATGTCTTCTTACCCCATAATCGACTATCACATTAGCTGTTTCAAAGTATTTTGTTTGTCCCTTAATTTGAATCCCCTCCCCCACCCCTAAATGTAGAGCTACAAAGCCCATCTACGAACTTGACTGGTCCGACGACCCAACGAACCCTCACACCAAGTTTCATCAAAATATCTCATTCCCTTCGAGAGTTATCGTGCTTACAGACGGACGGACGGACGGACGGACAGACGGACAACTTTTGCGATGTCATAGGTATCCCTCCACTTACGTTTTGGGATCCCAAAAACTATAAAAACGACCGAGTTCGTAGATGGGTTCCGTAACCCTATATTTGAGGGTGAGGGAGGCGGTTCAAAATAAAAGGTGAATCAATATTTTTGAAAAAGTTAATAAGCTGTAGTCAATTTAAGGGTAAAAAGACATGCTAATTCCGTATATGAAAATCACTTCTCCCCGGGCATATTAGTTGGTGCGATTCCGAAGTGCCCTTATGGGCAAACTCAAAGATGGCACATGGATATAAAGTAAAAAATTACAGATAAATGTTTGGCAGGATCTACTTCTCTCAATAAGTTATGAAGAAAGGGCGTGTCCAGTAACCTCCGGTCAGGGCCGGATCCAGAGGCGGGTTCGACCCCCCCCCCCCCCCCCCGGAAACATGCACAAATAATCTTCTTGTGTAGGCTTTAACCTCTGATCAATGTTATTGTCCTACGGTTTTAAATGGATTAGGTCCGACCTGCGGGTCGACCCCCCCCCCCACCGAAATAAATTCCTGGACTCGTACCTGCCTATGGTGTATTTAACTAGACACACTGAATAATTCATGAGCGGGCGGGATTGACTGACTCTAGTTTCCGGAATTTCATTTAAGCTACAGGCGGATGAGATTTGGCATGCGTATAAAGGACCGTACTGAAAACCCGTGGGGGTGGAAGGAGGGGGAATATGTACCCATTGAACGGATGATCCGATTGGAGTGAAGCTTGAGGGGGGTAAGAGAAGTTTGGTCATCTAGAAGTCTTGGGTAATATATTCATGCATCCAAACTGCCATGGTGGAGGGATTTGGAGAGGTCCTGGAAATGTTGTGACACGGCAAGAGGCCAAACGAGTGGAGCGACTGGGATGAATCTTGGAATGCAGAAAAATCATGTGCCCTAGATATCCATTTTGGGGTCTTAGAAATGCTCAGATTGTAATGAAACTCGATGTGTGGTAAGAGAAGATGCCTTTGATCATCCATTAACGTGCCCGACCCGTATTCAACCACGGTGGTCTCCGTAACCCTATATTTGGAATTGGGGGTGAGGGAGGGGGTTCAAATGAACGAACATTTTTGAAAAGCTAATAAGCTATAGTCGATTTAGGGGTAAAATGACATGCTAATTCCATATATGAAAATCAAGTATCCCCGGGCATATATTTCGCACCGAATCCTGCGAAACCGGATAATTTGTTGTTTCAGAAGCGCCTTTTGAGCAAACTCAAAGCTGGTACATGGACCAAAAGCAAAAAAGTGCAGTTAAATGTTTGGCAGAATCTACTTCTCTCAATAAGTTATGAAGAAAGGGCGTGTCCAGTATCCTATGGTCGCACCGTATCCAGGGGGGGTTCTCCCCCCCCCGGAAACATGCACAAGTAATCATATTGTGTAGGGTTTAACCTCTGATCTATTTTGTTGTCCTACGGTTTGAAATGAATTAAGTCCAAGCCGCGGGTAGACCCCCCCCTCCCCCCGAAATAAATTGCTGGATTGGACCTTCCTATGGTGTATTTAACTAGACACGCTGAAGAACTTATAAGCGGGCGGGATTGACTGACTCTAGTTTCCGGAATTCCACTACGCTACAGGAGGATGATCCGAGACTTGGCATGCGTATAAAGGGCCGTACCGAAAACCCGTGAGGGTGGAAAGAAGGGGAACTTGGACCCATTGAACGGGTGATCCGATTGGAGTGAAGCTTGATGGGTGGTAAGAGAAGCTTGCCCAAATGCCATGGTGGTGGGATTTGGAGGGGGTCCCGGAAATGTTGTGACACGGCAAGAGGTCAGACTAATGGAGTGATTGGAATGAATCTTATAGTTTAGAAAGGTCGTGTCTCCTAGATATCTATTTTTGGGTCTTAGAAATGCTCAGACTCGAGTGAAAATTGATGGGTGGTAAGAGAAGATCCCTCGACGATCCATTAACGTGCCCGAACCGTATTCGACCACGGTGGGGAACGGGATGGGGGAGGATTGGGGTGACCCTTGGGCGGTAAATTTCGTCTGATAGATGATCTATTTGTGTATCCTGGCCGGATCCAATCTCATTTGGGGGAGCGGAGTGGGGATGTCGGACATTCAGCCTCCCGGAAATTCTCAGATCTGAGTGAAAATTAACGGGTGGTACCAGCAGATGCCATACGGCAACGGCGGGGGAGCGGTGATTTTTGACTTCATCATTTACTTTGTTGTACCAATTCGTAAGAAGTGCTATGTGATCTCGTAGCTCTTAGTTTTATTTATGAAAAGATGGTGTTTTATACCGTTACATGCTTCTCTGAAAATTGGACATGATGCATAGAACAGAGACGGAATCGACTCGCAACTCTTGATGTTCGGCAGCTTGAGACCGAAAATCCAGTAACAGTAACCCACCTCTGACACAAGTCGAAATGAAGTATCCTGGGTTCCGAGTTCTAGCATTCATAAGCAAAACACCAACACGGGGTTAGTCAGGGTACTAGAAGGTATTTGGTGTAGGCTATTATGTGTAGTATTTTGTTTGTTCGCCATCTCTCGGCGACTTAACAGTATCGATGCAGACAATTTCCTACAATACCTAAAACAATGTTTGTGTTTTACCATAAGGATTGTATACGCTATAGCAGGGATGTACATAGTCGCGATACACTGACCTTGTGAGCAGAGGCGTTACTAGCCAAAATGTTTGGGGGGGGGGAGCAAGGCATTTACCGACTGGCTGGTAATTTTTACCAACTCTTTTTGCAACTGTTTCAAGAAACAAGAGCTACGAGCTCATATGGCACTTGTTACGAGTAGGCACGGCTCGGTTATGTCAATGATATATCTAGTGTTTGCTAGGTGTCTTCCCACCAAGTTCCATCTCGATCCCTCCACTCATAGCGTTTTCCAATATTTCCGGTTCTCCCCTCCAGCTCCCCCCCAAAAGTCACCGGATCTGGTCCGGATTTTAAGTGGGTCGTCTGAGGCATGAGGTCTTTCCAAATATCAAGTTTCATCGAGATCCGGTCACCCGTTCAAAAGTTATAAATACCTCAAGATTCCGGATTCCCCCTCCCTCCACTCCCCCAACAGTGCCCGAACCGGCTCGGTCATGTCAATGATGTATCTAGTGTTTGCTAGGTGTCTTCCCACCAAGTTTCATCTCGATCCCTCCACTCATAGCGTTTCCCAAGATTTCCGGTTAACCCCTCCAGCTCCCCCAAAAGTCACCGGATCCGGTCCGGATTTTAAGTGGGTCGTCTGAGGCATGAGGCCTTTCCAAATATCAAGTTCCATCGAGATCCGATCACCCGTTCAAAAGTTATAAATACCTCAAGATTCCGGATTCCCCCTCCCTCCACACCCCCCACAGTACCCGAATTGGCTCGGTTATGTCAATGATGTATCTTCACACCAAGTTTCATCTCGATCCCTCCACTCACAGCATTTCCCAAGATTTCCGGTTGCCCCCTCCAGCTCCCCCCAAAAGTCACCGGATCCGGTCCGGATTTTAAGTGGGTCGTCTGAAGCATGAGGTCGTTCCAAATATCAAGTTTCATCGAGATCCGGTCACCCGTTAAAAAGTTATAAATACCTCAAGATTCCGGATTCCCCTCCCTCCACTCCCCCGACAGTGCCCGAATCGGCTCGGTCATGTCAATGATGTATCTAGTGTTTACTAGGTGTCTTCGCACCAAGTTTCATCTCGATCCCTCCACTCTTAGCGTTTCCCAAGATTTCCGGTTGCCCCCTCCAGATCCCCCCAAAAGTCACCGGATCCGGTCCGGATTTACATTACGTCGTCTGAGGCATGAGGTCTTTCCAAATATCAAGTTCCATCGAGATCCGATCACCCGTTCAGAAGTTATAAATACCTCAAGGTTCCGGATTCCCCCTCCCTCCACTCCCCCCCCCACAGTGCCCGAATCGGCTCGGTTATGTCAATGATGTATCTAGTGTTTGCTAGGTGTCTTCCCACCAAGTTTCATCTCGATCCCTCCACTCATAGTGTTTCCCAAGATTTCCGGTTGCCCCCTCCCGCTCCCCCCAAAAGTCTCCGGATCCGGTCCGGATTTTAAGTGGGTCGTCTGAGGCATGAGGTCGTTCCAAATATCAAGTTTCATCGAGATCCGATCACCCGTTCAAAAGTTAAAAATACCTCAAGATTCCGGATTCCCCCTCCCTCCACTGCCCCCACGGTGCTCGGATCGGGGAAGTGACTATTTCCAACTTAATCATTTGGGGTCCCTGATACGCTTGCCAAGTTTTATCGTCCTAGCTTATCTGGAAGTGCCCGAACTAGCAAAACCTGGACAGACCGACAGACCGACGGACGGACAGAAATTGCGATCGCTATATGACACTTGGCCGAAGGGCAAGTGCCATAAAAAAAGGACAGTTTTGAAAAAAAATCGAATGATTTTCAGAAAAACCGTGTTTTGACGAAAAACCGACCGTTTTCATGAAAAAATCAAATGTTCGTGCCGACTCGATTATTTTTACCGACTGGCCGACAACATTGGGGGGGGGGCGTCCCCCCCCCCCAGTAGTGAGGCCCTTCCTCGTGAGTAGCATAAATAGACGTAAAAGAACTAAGTGCATTCGTTGTAGGTCTTCCTGAGGATGCGCTTGACGAAATCAGCAGACATGCCGAGTTTGACGTCTCAGAGGCGGATCCTGACACATTTCTGGAATTCCTTAATTGCTACTTCCAGTTTAAAGCTGAGCCTTACCCGAGTGAGAATGAGGGATTGTTTTGCAACCGAACTTTTGACAAAGTGCAATGCTGGCCCACAACCCCAGCTGGGACTGTCTCAGTACTTCCGTGTGTAAGGGAGCTACGTGGCGTCATCTATGATTCATCAAGTAAGTACCCTACAGGAGGGGTACCTGACCTCGTTTTTACATACCTCGTTTTTTGCCGCGAAAATGTTAAAATGAAATGTGCATGCTGTCCAGACAGTCAAGAGGCAAAATATGATTTTTTGAACAGTCGGTCTCCGAAAATATTCAAATCCTGTACCTTTTCTTTGTTTTAAAGCTGCTTTGAAAAGGGATTTTCTGGTTATTCACTTTGCTAACTCTTACCTTTTTCATCATTTAGAATGAATCGATCTTGTTTAAAAAAAAAAAAAAACATATTTAACTAGACATATTGAAGCAATATTTATTTATCCCATATGTAAACCATTCAATTAGTGTGTTTGTCATATTTGTTGGTTCCTTTTTAAGCCAGATAGATTATTGTGAAGGAAAGACTTCTCTGGAAATTTGAAATCTTGTCTGAGCTTGGACGCCCCTCCTGTACCCTCTCATGCAAAATCTCAGGTAAAAAGTCCATCGGATGACCTGCATCTAACTGTGAAGGATTCCGACGCGGATTTTTTGGTCAGTTTTGCTAATCGAGGCAAAGTCTTTCCTCTAGATTGGCTTCCAAGAAACCGCGGCTTGACTGTGAAATATCCCCGACAAGAAATATCCCCAGCGAAACATCCTGTTCCCAAGGTGAAATTACCCCTGGCAGAAACGGCGCCAACAAAAGTCCTTCGAAAACACGGCCTGACCTAATACTGTCCCCACAAGGAAATGACCCAAGCATAGATTTACTCATTCCCCTTGTTTTTCAGACACACTGCTTGAATAGAACACAATATATCTTTACATTTAGAACATGGCCTCAAAGGAAAATAGATACCCGATGAAAAATTTATCTCAGAATAGCAGGGAATCTACCGGAGTTTGCGCCATCGAATCAACCAGATTTGCAGATAGTTTGTTCAAGCTTGGTGTGAAAGTCCTTTATGTAGCGTTTACACGGAAAAGAAATCCCGTCGAGTAGAAAGAAATACCGGTCGACTCGAAAGGATTCTGTTCGTGAAGACGAGTAGAAAAAAAGTCTAGCGGGACGGGAATCCTTTCATGATAAAAGGAATTCCGCACTACTTGAAAGGAATCTTGTCGGCGGCACTGGTAAAAAGTACTAAAAAAAATCTAGCTAGCTTTTGAGAGCAGCAATCATCAGTACTGATGTCATAAATGCTCTCAAAACGTTTTTTTTATTGGCTAGTGAATTTATTTATGTCAGATTTTCTGGTTTGAAGAATTTATTTGTTTCCCTCTGCGTGTAAACATAATCTTGTCACCATGATCGGATTCTGTTCAAGTTTTCCTGTACTTGTAAACGCTGCATTAGTAAAAGTAGCATGCAGTACGACTGATGCTACTACATGCTTCTACTTCAAGGCTACCGTGTCACTGCATTCTACTGCATGCTACTAATAGCAAGACTGGATGCTACTATAGGAAGACAGGATGCTACTGGATACTACTGCGTAAGATTGGCCCAGTCTGAGGCACATTAAATGATAGTATTCTTTACTATTACATATCAACATGCAACTTTTTCGTACAGCTATCATACAGCTACACAGGCTACACATTTTTCATCCGGTATAGATATAGACAGATATCTTTTTTATTCTTTTTGAACTATCATGGTGAAATCCAAATTTGTCGAAATCCTCATATGAACATGTAACACTCGTATATAAATAGATGGGTAGATATAATTAGTATTAGTAAACTGCAGCACAAGTCTTTCTTTTTGCTGCAATAGAATATTAGTTATGTTAGTTTTAACTGATGTTTAATGTTTTGGATAAAAATAGAAAACCTACCTACCTACCTGCATTTCGGGTCTAGAACAAGGCTTCATAGGAAAATGGATGGGTACTAGTGGTTTAGGGTATGTGCAGTTTTCCTAAATCTCGAGTGTCGACTGTCCGTGCCTGTACGATACGATTTGGTTTCTCCCTAATCTCATATTCCCATAAAGGGGTCGTCGTACTTCAAAATAATCTGCCGTAAAAAAATGCTGGTTTTTAAGAAAAGCTTTAAAAAATGACCATACACTGTTCCTAAAAGTTGTCCGTCTGTCTTGCAGCACGATAACAGTCCCGAAAGGAATGATATGTTTTGACCAAACCACTTGGTGTGAGGATTATTTTTTTTTTAAACCCGCGTTGCATTTTAATTTTTTTAATTTTTGGGCTACGACTCCACTCGGTGACGTTAATATTTTCTTAAACTCTTCAACGTCACCTACTCATTCTAAACTATCATTTAAACTTTAAAAATTTTAACTTCTCCATTTTAACTATTTAATTTAATATTTTTAATTTAAATTTACCAATCTTAATAGTTATTGATTCTTATTTTAATACAATTAGAAGCCTTTATTCTACGAGTCATCACCTCTACACATAAAGACTAATCCCAACCAAAACTTCTGCAAATAAAAACGAAACAAACACCACCATACAGAGTCCCCTATAAGCTGCAAATATACTCCGAAATCTATAATCGCGTACTACTGTATTTACTTTAATCTTTAGCCTACTGTAAATTAAAAAAAAACAGAAAAGCTTCCAATCTGCCCCTAAACCATATTTATTCTATTTTCTGCATTTTCTGAACGGTTATCGATAATTTTCGTGGGTCATTTCTAAATCATTTCATAATTAAAAGATTCTTTGGTCCAACATGTCGAGTTTGTAGATGGGCTCTGTAGCCCTATATTTGCGGGCGGGGGAAAGGGTTCAAATTAAGGGGCGAACAAAATCTTTTTGAAAAGCTAATAACATTGTAGATTGAGGGGTAAGGAGACATGGTTTTCTGGTCGGACAAATAGTTAGCCCTGAATCCGGCCGGAACAATTTGTTAAAAGTAAAAGTTTTATCTGAAGACGATTAGAGGTATGATGTACGGGTAAGGAGACATGCTGAATTCGTTTTAGGGATCCCAAAACGTAAGTGTAGGGATAACTATGACATCGCAAAAGTTGTCCGTCTTTCCGTCCGTCCGTCTGGCCGTCTGTACGCGCTATAACTCTCGAAGGGAATGAGATATGTTGATGAAACTTGGTGTGAGGATTTTTTAGGTCAAGGGTAAGGTCAAGTTCGTAGATGGGCTCTGTAGCCCTACATTTAGGGGTGCGGAAGGGGGTTCAAATTAAGGGACAAACAAAATATTTTTAAACATCTAATGTGATAGTTGATCATGGTGTAAGAAGGCATGCTGAGTACGATAGTGAAAACCATTTTCTCGCCGAACAAGTAGTTCGTCCGGAATCCGGCAAAGCCCGGAAAGTTGGTTAAAAGCAAAGGTTTTATATGAAGTTGATTAAATGGTAGATTTAGGGGTAAGAAGACATGCTGAACACGATGGTGAAAACCATTTTCTCTCCGAACAAGTAGTTCGTCCGGAGTCCGGCAAAAAACGGAAAGTTGGTTAAAAGGAAAAGTTTCATTTGAAGTTGATTAAATGTTCGGCTTAGGGGTAAAAAGACATGCTGAACGCGATGGTGAAAACAATTTTCTCGCCGGACAACTAGTTCGTCCGGAATCCGGTCAAAACCGAAAAATTTGTCAAAAGCAAAAGTTTGATTAGATGACAGATTATGGGCTAAGAAGAGAGGCTGAGTCTGTATATGACAATCATTTTTTACCCGGACATATAATTAGTCAGGAATCCGGTTGTAACCGGATTTTTTTTTTAAGTCGAACATTTATTTAAAGTTGATTAGATGTTCTTTACAGGGATTTGACGCTGGATTTGTTTCTGAATTTTCTTTTGTTGCTGGACTAGCAGTTTGCTCGGAATTTGGGCGAAACCGGAAACTGGGCAGAAGTAAAGCAGGAAGTCTCGGTCAGTATCGTCAAAATAGATATGGCTTATAGAGGTATATCTGAACTTGGTTTTCTCTGATGATTAGCCTGGCGAAGACTGGATCTGGCGAAGACAAGACCCTATTGTCTGAATCAAATATTAGATTTTTGGGTTCCCATCGACACCTTTGGTCCTGTTGAGCTTTGGTTTCTTGCTAGACAAGTAATTCGGCCGCAATCCGGTCCAAGCCGGATATTTGGTAAACATAAAAGTTCATTCTTCAGTCGATTGAGGTTCGCGTCGGTGGTAAAAACCCGCAATCAATCTAGTTCTGAACTTTATTTTCTTGTCAGACGAGGGATTTCACCAAAATTTGCCAAGATCCGAAAATTTGGTACTCAAAAAGTTAATTTTTAAGTCTACTACCAGGGACCCATAAATTTCCTGTAATGACTCGCCATACAGGGGGCTTGTCAACAAGAGATTTCTGATGCGCTCTTGACCGAGCGTCAGATAGTTCGAGAAATACCCACGGGGATAAAATACCCGACTATCCAGATAGACAAAATTTTTCGCAGCTGTTGTGCTGAACTAGGAATATTTCTCTGTGATGGAAGAGTATCCTGGATATTTTATTCTAGCTTAGGTACCTGGTGGCATGCTGGCAATATTGTCTATCTGAGCAAGAACGTCGAT
The DNA here is from genome assembly GCA_023053575.1 of Branchinecta lynchi. Classification (NCBI taxonomy): domain Eukaryota; kingdom Metazoa; phylum Arthropoda; class Branchiopoda; order Anostraca; family Branchinectidae; genus Branchinecta; species Branchinecta lynchi. Next base: position 19,367,069 of record JAKZAP010000006.1, read on the forward strand.
TCGACCCAAGCGGAATTTTCCGAAACTAGGTGAGGCTCGGGCAACATAGCAACATAGAAGCATAGGAAATGACAAGCCCGCTGAATGGCGAGTCATTAAAGGAAATGTATGGGTCTCTGATATAATGTACTTACAGTGCCCTGCGGTGAGCGTCCTCTCTTCAGTCATATTTACAGGCATATCATCGTGTTTTTCATGTGACCTGGAACTACCAGTTTCCTAACCTTGCAAACTTCTCAATGTTGCGGGGACAAGAGTTTTGTTTGTTTATTCAGCTAGGTGGGAAGGCAGCTTGGGTAGCCTATAGGCATCTCTTAACGGCGTCCGGTCCAAGACAGGCTAATCCTCAGGCGGTGTCGGTGGTATGAGTTGTGCCGCTTGGTGATGGCAGTAGACTTTGGACACGTTTCGGTAGTTGCGATAGTAGCCTTCAGCGCGATTGCCGCGGAAAACCGTATGTCCGTGCCGGAAGCTGTCCAGCACGTAAGGCGCTTCTCATACGCCACCTGTCGGACATGTTGCCGCCTGTGTTATAAGCATAGAATCTGTCGAAGAAGGAGCTGTCTGCGACCAGCCTGTTATAAACAGCAAGCATGTTCTCTGTCTTCAAATCAGCTTCCATCCCGGATCGGCCACGAGCGAAGCGACTACCCATACCCATCGCTACCTGTCGGAAAGAGGTTGTGCTAAGGACCATTTAAGCTTCTTTAAACTCAATTCAGATAGCTAATCCCAAGGCGTCAGTGAAATGATCCAATTAAAAAAACAATTCATTTCTTGCCACGATAAAACCCTATCATGTAAAGCCATTCTGGAAGCCAGCCAAAATAATGTTTTGTTTCCTTCACAGTTTTTGGGTGTTTAAGGAATGAGACATGGTATGGCCTCTTTTATTATCAGTGATAAAGTCCCCTCTCTTCGAGGTATGGCTTTGAGACTAAGTGCTTTCCTCTTTGCCGTTAAGCGATTAATTCGCCAGAGGTCCTAAATACAATCCACTGGATTGCATAGAGACGTTATCTGCGAGTCTGAGACGTTGCTGGGGACATTCAAGCGTCCGGATTATTCCTTCGGTTTTTCCTTCTTGGACTTTCCAGCCATAGTATGGATTATTTCTAAAGTTAGTTGGTCAACTTATTTATTGTGTTGATATAGAGACAGAAGCAAACCAGGATTCGGTGTTTTTATCATCAGATCGACCGGGATCTGGCAGAAATTATAACTTCTGTCAGCTCTGTGGTCTATGGAGGCTGCTGCAGCTTTTTATTTGTCTATTTGTTTTAATAATAATAATAATACAAAGCAAAAGTAAAGGCTTTCGCCTCTAAATAACTTTTGAGTAGTCGAACTGATGAGAGTTAAAAATCCCATCAGCAATGCACTTGAAATTAACCTGATTTTGACCGAACTATCCATCCGGGGCAAAAATTAATAAAATTTCCCACCCAAACATTGAGGCACCAAGCCAATCTGCGAACGTGATTCAACTTTAGAGGAGTTGATCATAAGGATTATAGGAGTTGCAACATCTTGACCCCCAAGACCCAAGGTGATCCTATTGCTGGGTCATCTAGTGGTACGGGTTTCAAGCACTCCGGCATGAGGAGGCTGGGATCATAGTTTTGACAAGTATATGGAAAATGTATAGAACAATCAAACTACTTACCGCACTAGCTTTTATTGGTTTATTTTAGTATTTTTTTTTTCTTTTTTTTTTCTGGTTAATTCCCGCAAATCCACAATAAACAAACGCCGTATATTGTACTAAATTCGTTATAGTGATTTCTCGAAGAGTGTGAAATTTAGCTAAATAATATTCAGCTTTCGAGACCAACAAAATTTCAAACTGGCCCATGATTTCCTCTTCCGACATATTTAAACGTTAGCATGGTGCAGGAGTGGCCCGAAGGAGGTGGGTGATTACCCCCTCCCTCCGCCTCCCTCCGCCTTCTTCTGAACCGTGTCAGTCGTTTATTTGGCCCCCGCCGAGGTCTCGGGCACTCGTATATTCAAAGATAATCTAAGTCGTTTAAAAAAAGGTTAATTTGGCATTTATAGATCGATACATAGATGTTTAATGCATAAAAGCCAACAAGGGCCAGCGCACCAAAACAGCAAAACAAAAATATATGAAAATAAGAACACTATGGCATTATTTAAATTTACAGGGCTATACAATTTTCCCTGTGTGCTAACCCTATCCGGAGGAACCTTCCAAACAGTTGAATAGCCTGGAAACTTCTCTCTTTCATTCTCTCAATTATCCACTCACTCCCAGACGCTCTCACTCCAAACAACTGTTGTCTCAACCGATTCAATTCCTCACACTCTCCCACAAAATGACTCATACTTTCATTATCGCATCCACACATAGGGCAAGAGTAAGGACCAGTTTTAACCCTAACTTTACCCAGATATTTTCTTCTTTTACCAAGAGGTAAACCATCCCCTCTCAAACCCATAAATAACACAAGTTCCTCATGGAACAGACCACACAGATTTCTTCACCCCAGCAATCTTTTGCCTTGGCGTAAAAACGCAACGATGCTGCCTGGTCATTTTTCCTCGTGCCATGACTGAATTTCCTGATCTTGAAGTATTCGTCGAACCATTTCATCGATACCTTGTTCTGGAGACTGTGGTCCAAGTCCCTCTCTCTAACATCCGGGGAGGCCACATTGTTCTAGGATCTTCTTTGCTTGATAAGGCCAAGAATCTTGGCGTCTATCTTTCAATGCCTCTAGATATGCTGCCTTCAGTTGTCTTTCCCGGGGCATATTTATTATTTTTCCCCAAAATTGTATTATTGTATATAAATTTTATATCCAGCTTCAGTCGTAAACCCGTCCCAGTCAAATTCAAACCGAGCATGTGAAACAAGGCATGGAATTCCTAAACATAGTCCTAATGGAACAGCCATCAGAATTACAGGAGACCCACGATCAAGTGTAGGCTACCCAGGACAGTGGACAAACTTCGGTTACAAAGCGAGGCTGAGGTGGGTCCAAGGCTTGAAAAGGACAAGGAAGATTTCAATACCGGCTAGACCCGAAATTCGTTTCTCGGGACAAAAGGGATGGAATCCCAAAAATTTAATATTTGATCGAGACAATTAAGTCTTGTAGATATCCGGTCTTCACCAGACTCTTTGAACGTTATTACTATCAAATCTAGAAACAGATTACAAGACCTAAGGTTTCGATGGGATCCCAAAAATTGTATATTTGATCCAGACAGTTGGGTCTTCGTCAGATCCAGTCGTCGCCAGACTCCTTGACCATTTGTACTGCTAAGATTTTGAAACAGATTAAGGACAAATAGCTAATTATCTAAAAAAAATTAGTTCAGATATGGATTCAGCATGTGTGTTTGTTTACCCCTATAACTCATATCTATTTTGACGAAACTGATCGAAACTTCCTGCCTTACTTCTGACCAATTTCCGGTTTCGGCCGAATTTCGGAACTTTCAGTCCGGCAAAAATAAAGCTCGAAAACGAACTCATCAGCGTATATATTTTACCCCTATATCGAATATCTAATCAACTTCAAATACAACTTCAACTCTTAACAAATTTTCCGGTTTCAGCCCGATTCCGGGTGAACTATATGTCCTGGTAAAAAAGATTGTCATATACAGATTCAGCATTTCTTCTTACCCCTATATTGGACATATAATTAACTATAAACAAAACTTTTGCTTTTAATATTTTTTTCCGGTTTCCGCCGGATTCCGGGTGAACTACATGTCAGGGTAGAAACTGGTTTTCACATAAGTGTTCAGGGTGCCTTCTAACCTAAAATCGAACATCTAATCAAACTTTTCGGTTTTGGCCAGATTCCGGGCGAACTACCTGTCCGGCGAGAAAATGGTTTACATATTTGTGTTCAGCATATCTTGTTACCCCTTAATCGACTATCTCATTTGCTGTTGACAAATATTTGATTTGCCCCTTAATCTGAAACAAATTTTGATTACAAGGATAATTACAGCTGATGCATTACGGTTCATTTGTGTTCGTAGGTGCAAGTCGTATATTGTGATTCAGAAGTCGTTGAAATAAGGGGTATCACCCCCTCCCCCTGGAATGAGTGCTTCGCGCCACCCCTCTGTGGTGATATACTTAGCTTTATTAATCCTCTTACTCGCTGCTCGATCTTCTCGAAGGTTTAGTAACCCTTTTAACCTCCAGCGGGAGATTACTGAAGTAATGAGCAATGACCACCTTGCTTTGGACTCAATTGTGCTCAAGTAATTTGTGGATGACGTTGACTACCACCAACGTAACAGTGTTCGTAAAAATCTGACCCATCGAAAGATAATGGTGTCTCCCCCCTTCTCGGCCCACGTGAATCAAATTCTTTTTGAACAGTATGATATATCGATCCGTTCGTGAATAATTATGACCACAGACAGACGGATTGACACATGTATCATGTTGTAGGTGTCCCTCTCTTTCATTTGGGATCCCAAAATTGGCAGAAAGACTTAACTCTTATTGTTATGGACACCAGTACCCTTTTTGAGCTTCTGCCAAGCGAACGAAATTTCCCCCTTTACTGTTGCAAGAATGCCAACCGGAACCCGCAGAGGATTGTGAAAATTATCTTTAGTATAGATTTAGGAGGTTCGGAATTCCGACTCAGCAGATCGAAGCAGCGGTTCTTTTACCCCCTTGGACGTTCCGATTTGATTGAATTATAAATTACAACCTCGACCAAGTCAACCTGTCAAACTAGGTAAGTCAGTATGGTGATGACAGGTAATTAAGGACATCCTGGTTTCGCGGGACGTTCGTAAAAAGACAGCGGTATGTATAGACGCTGCTTCTCTCCTGACGCTGTTATCGTGCTGGTTAACTCATATTTTCTTCGTCAGCCTGCCTTTCCTTTTAATGAGGAGAAAACTATACTTTAAAAAATTAGTTTCTATGACGGCTCAGTGTCCCGCATCTTCTTGAGCCTCTACTCATCTCATACGCCCCAGATATACACTCCGGTTCTCGTACTGGAAAGTAACATATTCCGCATGTTTATTTCCACGGTTTGGCAAAGGCCTGGTGTGTGCGTTGAATGTTTTCTTGTTGAACGTGTGAAGAGCTTCAATCGTCAAATTAATCTCAATGTGTAGTTCGAATTTGTATCGTTTTCTGTGCTATAATAGCCGTTTCGATGTGATCAAAATAAATTCCATAAGCAACACATCTGTGGGATTTGACAGCTAAGCTATGTAGGTGGAATGTATCCACCAGTTTACGGGTTGATTCGGTTATGTTGTACAGGTATTGTCAATGGCTCTTAAAGTTTAACTAAAAAGGGAGTTTATCTTTGGGATCCCAAAACGTAAGTGGAGTGATACCTATCCTATGACATCATTGACATTGCAAAAGTTGTCCGCCTGTCTATCTGTCTGTGAGTACAGTTTCTTGTACCATAAGCAAAATCCTGGAATACGTCCTTCTTCCAGAAATAGTTGAAAAATGTCGCTTTGGTTCAATGCAGTTTGGATTCCGTTCGAGCGCCAGTTGTGCGCACGCTCATCACATATTGACAAAAATGATGAAACAGGCTACCCGCGACAAGTCTGCTATACAGATATGTTCTATAGATATAGCTGGTGCTTTTGACAATATAACGCACTCTCAGGCCCTATTTTCTCTCATTACTTCTGGCGTGAATCTGTCTGTTGTCTATCTGTTAAAATTTTGGTATGGTCATTCAAGGGTAAGGTTCAAATGGCAAGGTAGCTTGTCAGAGATTATTCCAGTCCAAACTGGTGTTCGTCAAGGGGGAGTCTTATCTCCCTACATCTTCAAATCGGCCATATCTTCTTGTCTTGATTCTTTGCATCCTGCTTACTTTTATAAAGACCACGCCTTCAGCTACATAGCTTACGCGGACGACTTGCTCTTAGTAAGCCGTACCCGATACACACTCACCAAAAATGTCTGTAAGCTCTCGTCGGAACTTCTCAAAATCGGTCTTGAAGTTAACCTCTCAAAATGTGAGTACCTGCATTTCAACCCTTCGTCAAATCGTTTGAATGCTAAAGCTTCTATCTCTCTTGGATCGTTCGTCGTCAGATCAACAGAATCTCTACGATGGCTTGGCATAACATTCAAATCCTCGTTGTCAAAATTTTGCTCTTCGGTTGTTCAAGAAGTTTCTAGATCAATCCGTACCGCCTATGGGCGCCTCGTCCCCAACCGGGGGCGCTATAATCGTAAAGCTTTGGGAAAATTGTGCAGCACCTTCTGCGCTCCTTCTATACTATTTCGTTCTGGTGTCACTCATGTTCTGCGAAAGAAGGAGATAAAAAAGATGAGATCATGTTATTTTAAATATGCAAAGCACCTGCTCCACTTGTCGAAATTATGCCATAACCATACTTTGACAGAAAAGTTCAAAATTCAAGATGCAAGTGTTACCCTTTTGGATGTTTCTTCTTCGCTATCAAAAATCATTGACAACAGAACCCAACCAGCGCACGACCTTCTACACTGCTTCCTGGCCGACGATTGAAATTAAGTGTCTTTTTGTGTATGTTTATGTGTTTTATTTACTTTCTTCATTTACTCCTCTTTCCGAAAACGGCGGGTTATAAATATTACTTACTTATTACTTACTTACTTAGTACGATAGAAGACATGCTGAACAGGAATATGTAAACCATTTTCTAGCCGGACAAGTAGTTCTCCCGGAGTCCGGCCGAAACCGGAAACTTTGTTAAAAGTAAAAGTTGTATTTGAAGCTGACTATATGTTTGATTTTAGGGATAAGAAGACATGCTGAACCATAATATGAAAACCATTTTCTCGCCGGACAAGTAGTTTGCCCGGAATTATGCCAAAACCGGAACATTTGTTACAAGCAAAAGTTGTATTTGTAGTTGATTAGACGTTCAATTTAGGGGTAAGAAATGACGCTGAATCCATATATGATAATACCTTTTTTTAAATTGGTTTTTAAGCTTTATTTTGTTGTCGGACAAGTAGTTCCGGAATTCTGCCGAAACCGAAAACTTGGCAGAAGTAAGGCAGGAAGTTTCGATCGTTTACGTCAAAATATGTATGACTTAGAAGGATAAACACACATGCTGAATCCATATCTAAACTTGATTTCTCGGATCTACCAGTTGTTATACTTTCTTTTGAAAATGTACGTGAAACGATATTTTTTTAAGTTTTAAGCCTTGATCTCTTTCTAAATTTTAAAAACAAAAATTTTTAACTGTCTGGATCAAATATTAAATTTTTGGGATCCCATCGAAACCTTTGGTCTTGTTATTCTAATACACTGAAATATCTTGTCTCATCTAAAGGATTTTTATATTTTTTCACCCGGGACTACCGTGCAGAGTGTGCTCTGCTTGCACGATACGCGGAGAGTTTGAATTTCAACCAAGTCCTGCATGCCAACTGGCTACAAAGTCAATTTAGTCCCTACTTTCGATGTTCTGTTTTTTTCTTTAAGCCATATGATTAGATATTCTGTCATCAGTCCAGAAAACAAAATCTTCTTGGAACATACCATTTTAAAACCGCGATGGGTTGACAACTTCAGCATTTAACAGATAATGACGAAATATAGAAGTGTTGCTCTCGCACAAAGGTTGTTACAACACTTAAGATTGCCCAGGCAACGTATGTCTAGTTTCTCATTGGTTTTAATTTAATGAATAGACGTTTCGAAAAATAAGTCCCATTACATTTTTACTGCCAGCCATTCCCTCTCACGAATTTCACCAAACGTGTTCGATCCCGACATAATAATGCATTAGAGAGCACTGATTTTCATATGCCTCGCGATACATAGGGCAGATAGAAGGACCGGATCGCCCAACTTTCCCGCCATGAGATTTTCTTTCTGGACCAAGGGGTACTTTACCTGCCAGCCGAGTGGGAGCGAGCTGGGCTCGAATTCCCTGATTCCCGTGGGGTAGATGCGCTGATTCCCTTTTTTCAAAGTTGAAAGACCTTGAACTTGGCCAGCTTCAAATACGTACCTAGAGAAATCATCAGGATAGCTTTCCCCCAACCACCATTGAAGTTCTTGGCCGAGGACAGAGAATCGAAAATCGGCCAGTAAGGCAGTAAGGAGAATCGGCCAGTAAGGCCTTTCAAGGCAAGTGCCTTTACTCTTAATCTGCCCTCAGTCTTAGCATTAATTTACGTTCCCCTGTCTAGTCCCATCTTTCAATAAACTTCCTAGCCCCGTGTCTCCTTCACCATGACGAAGCTCTTACCTGGATATGCCACGCTCGGATTTTGTGGTTACGAAAGATCCTGTAAGATCCTAACTTCTGTTTTCGGGCCAGAAATATTTGTTTCATGTACGTTTTTTCCACTTAATAAATGAAGGACAAAGAGGAAAGTAATGCTGCTTCTCTCTGTTTCTCAGAGCGAGTTTAGCGGAAACACTGAAATTTGGTTTATTCTTTCTTGTAAGTGATTTTGCTTTTGGGCGAAAAAAGGTCTGGCAGTGGGAACCAGTCCGAGAACAGGGCTGCGATTTTCATTTTTAGGGGGTCGAAAACGGTTAATACATCCCAGCATATCTTTTCATTCGTAACAATACGGTCGCATTTGAAGAGAAAACAGTAGGTCCGTAAGATTAAGTGCTTGACTTCCCGCTAACAAGTGGAGGAAGGCGAAAAATATCAGGTAGTTTTTTGACCCATTACGCTTATGTATAGATAAGCTCCGTTACATAAACTCAGTAGCCGTTCCATCCCCCTCCAGTGTCGCTTGATTACTCAACGACTTTAGCCTTTGATAGCGCGCCCGGAACTTTCATTGGCGACAGGACTTATAGGCCTGTAAAGGCGGCAACGGAAGTGCGTCTCATCTGGTTTAACGCGAAGACTGATTCAGTTAGATCATTAGATTTAGGAGAAAGGCTGGATCGGCATTTCCAGGTAGACTTTCATTTTGATTTCCCAGCTGTCAGCAATGGGAATGAGAGAAAGAGATTGGAAAAGGGAGTAGGCTGTTTAAGAACTTGGATACTGAGGAAAGCTTAGGGCAGACCGCGGGCTGACAGGATGAAGTATGCCCTTTGCAGTGCGATTCGTCCTATCCGGAAAGTTAATAATCACGATTGGACTCAGCTATCACTTAGGTGCATTAGTCGGTCAAAAATTGAATCATTATTTCATTCACTAAACCCTGTATTTAAAGGTTTGTGGACACACAGTTGGATGCGAACTTTCCCCACAGCGACCCCACAAATGCGAATTATCGTCGGACTTGAAATTTGAACTTTTAATCGTATTCTAATCTTTAAGCTGTTGCTTAATAGAAAACCGCCCTTTGGTTGTCGCCCATGCATGGTTACAAGATTCAGAGACGAGACGAGATTCAGCCGTCAAGGTTCCCGTATCAGATAGTACCTAACTACTTTCGACCAAGAAAGGCAATAATAATGAAAAACATATTCGTAAAAGCCTTACAAATTGATATCTAGAGACATACAATAAGTTAAAGGGTTAGAAGCTTCGCAAGTAATAATGTTAAAGGACTGAAATTTGTGAAGTTTTGTCATTGTTACGATGCTTGGGCGGAAGAAAGAACTGTCATGTCTGCGTATTTTGAGGCCGTCCTGATGTAATTAAGAACGATTATGAAAGTTTGTATTATCCCAGTGGAACACTGCAAACCTTAAGATGGCAAATATCAATTCCCAATAGCGCTTTCGTCACAAGTTCAACTGTCAGGTAAGCTCAAAAAACAAGATATTCATTATCCTTGTAATCAACATGGGCTTTGTGAAAAAGCGAAGTTTTCGGCTCCTTTATAGGACCCCCTTACTTATTCGCCTTGTAAATCATCCCTAGTTCCCTTATGGATTCTTATGCTTCTGACATCTCCGCCTTTCGCCATTTTTTCATTTTTACCTACGACTTTATAGCGTTTTTTCGGCTGAGCCTGGTTTTGACACTCGTGCAACGGAAACTTCGCCGAAACCCCAAGGTCGGCCGACAACTCTTTCCCACATTAGGGACTTGAGAACCGTCGAAGTGTTGGTTTTGGGATCCCAAAACGTAAGTGGAGGGATACCTATGACATCGCAAAAGTTGTCCGTCCGTCCGTCTGTCCGTCTGTAAGCACGATAACTCTCGAAGGGAACGAGATATTTTGATGAAACTTGGTGTGAGGATTCATTGGGTCAAGGGTAAGGTCAAATTCGTAGATGGGCTATATAGTCCTACATTTAGGGGTGGGGGAGGGGTTCAAATTAAGGGACAAATAAAATATTTGTAAACAGCTAATGCGATAGTCGATTATGGGGTAAGAAGGCATTCTGAGCACGATAGTGAAAACCATTTTCTCGCCGGACAAGCTGTTCTTCCGGAATCCGGCACTTTAGTCGGCGAAGCCGGACAAAGGTTGCCGCAACACTTCATGTTGCCAGGCAACGTAGGTCTAGTTTAAAGTTGATTAGATGTTCTTTATCTGAACAAGGATAGAACAAGGATGTGCGCTGGATTCGTTTCTGAATTATTTTTTTTTGCTGGACTAGTAGTTCGCTCGGAACTCGTGCGAAACCGCAAATTTGGCAGAAGTAAAGCAGGAAGTCTTGGTCAGTATCGTCAAAATAGATACGGCTTATAGAGGTATAATTGAATTTGGTTTTCTTTGATGATTAGCCTGGCGAAGACAAGTCCCAATTGTCTGAATTAAATATTAGTTTTTCGGATCCCATCGACACCTTTGGTCTTGTTAATTGTCGACTTCTTCGTTCGAGGATGCAGCGTTTGAAAATGAAGTGCTGGGGTGTTGCTTCTTCTGCCTGGCACATGCGACAGTTTGGGCTGTGGATTGTGCCCCATTCGAACGGGGTTTTGTTCAGGAGGATGGTTTGGGCCACGGCTTGCTCAGTTTTCAAATATTTTGGTCTATCCGCCACGTCGCAGAGCGGGAAGGCTGGATAAAGCCGACAAGCGTTAAAAAGATCGCTAATTTAAGATGGAAATTGGTGCTATTAGGTAGGCTAAATAAAATTAGATGATTCAACTCTTCTTCTCTAATTTAGTTTGATGACGGAAAAAGCGATTTGCTAGTGGGGAATCGGTATTTGTCATCTCAAGATTTTGCAGTGTTCCACTGAGATAATAAATACCTTTTATTCCGTACAAATTACGAGAAAGAAGGGACAGATAGGAAGGTTATGCGCTTATAAATCATATCCGGAAGTTTACTGAGACAGAAAAAAGTTACACAGTTCCGATCCCGGCGTTTAATGATCTCAGAACAAATAAAGTTACAATATAAAAAAGAAGTAGGCGAGGGGTTGTGCACTGGCCGATTTCATGTACACCATGAGGCAGAGGCAGATGAGGCACGTTAGGCAGGCATGAGGCACGTGAGGCAGGCATGAGGCACGTGAGGCAGGGACCTTGCACACCATGAGGCACCAGTGCGCAACCCCTCGGGAATAGGTCACAAAATAAAAATAAAAAGAAACTTCCCGCACAGAAAACAGGTGCGTTGAGCTTCTCGAAGTTTTGTATCTCCAACTTAACTTCACAGCGCAGAGTGCCCTCCAGGAAAAGCGTTATTGGTTCCTATTCATCCTGTCAAAATCATTAACGTTCATTCAGAAACTTTTTTCGGGAATATCCTGGGGGATATTCGGCCGTTGGCCTGTTCCTAATGAGAGTAGGCTACTTGACTGCCTCACGACTCACGAAGCAGTAACAAGGTTCAGTGGGAGTGTTTATCATGTGAGTTTGACAGGCTCCTTGGTGATGGCTTGCATTATTTGTCTAAAAAGAACTCGTAATTTCCCGATAATTATGTATTGCGCACAATCTCATGCGACCTGGAATGCATATTTTGTGTCACTGCTAATTGTTCCGAGACGGGGGGGGGGGGGCACAGCAACAGAACAGAGCAACAAAACATCTCTTGTTACTTCTTCCCAGTCCCGCAGTCCCTACAAGGATCTCGTTCGAAAGGTAGGTAGGTAGGTTTTTATTTTTAACCAAAACATCGAAAACAAAATAACATTACTAGTATCCTATTGCAGAAAAAAAAAGTCGTAAGGACTTGTGCTGCAATTTATTAATACTACTTGTATCCAGGGGCGTCACTAGCCTTTTACCTTTGGGGGGGGACGTCCGGTTTGTGCCGACGGACTAAGAAATGTGCCGACAAAACACGCCGTTGCCGCTTCGCGGCAACGGCGTACATTTCCCGCCAGCACAGAATAGAATCGGGGTAAAACTAACTGTAATGCATCAGTTGAGATTATTCCTTTGATGTAATTTCGTATTTTAAGTTCACATATCTGGCTTTTCATTTTAGCCTTCGCTAAAAAGCGAAGCTTCCAACGACTGTACCAAGAACAAGTTAAACTAAGCGCCGTAGGCGAAATTTTTTAAATCTGCCTTTTTTTTCCGGAAAAATTTAGCTATACCTACCATACAGTTCTAGCTTTTAACGTGTTTCAGCGAATTTCAATCCTAAAACGCCAAGCTAAATGAAACACTGTTCTTCTAAATAAAGAATACAACAAAATGAACTAACTGTAACAACGCATCAGTTGAGGTTATTCCTTTGGTATAATTTCGAATTTTAAAGTTCACATATTCGGCTTTTCATTATAACTTTCGCTGGAAAGCGAAGCTTCCAACGACTGTACCAAGGCAAGTTAAACCAAGCGCCGCAGGCAAACTTTTTTAATCTGTTTTTTTTTTGCGGCAAATTCAGCTATAGTACCATACAACTTCCGGCTTTTAACGTTTTTCAAACCCCAAGAATTTCTATCATAAAAGGAAAACTAAATAATACACCATTCTTCCAAATAGGGAATACTACAAAATGCGCCGCAGGCGAAATTTTGTGTAAAACTTACTGTAATGCATCAGTTGACATTGTTCCTTTGATGTAAATACATATATTTAATTTCACATATTCGGCTTTTCGTTTCAACTTTTGCTAAGAAGCGAAGCTTCCAACGACTGTACCCAGAACAAGTTGAACTAAGCAACGCCGGCGAATTTTTTTTTTAATCTGTATTTTTCCGGAAAAATTTGCGACCGACAAATGTTTGCAGAATTTGATTTCTTACGTATAAAAGACCCGGTGTGCGGACAAGAACATCGACGCCCGACAAAAGCATTCACAATTCGATTTCTTCTGTGTTTTGCCCGACAAGATTGTAAAGAACTTTATTTTTTTACGCGTATATAGAAGCCGATGTACCGACGAGACTTGAACTTTCGGCATGCGCCCGATAAAAAAGTTACACAATTTGATTTTTTTTTTTTTTGTAAAAAGAACCCGATGTGCCGACGAGAATACCGACGCCCAAGAAAACCATCGAGCATTTGATTTGTTCTATGTTTTGCTCGACTAGACTGTGCAGAACTTGATTCATACGTGTAAAAATAACCCCTTGTGCCAATGAAACTTAAACTTCCTGGGTGCGCCCGACAAAGTTTGCAAAATTTGATTTCTTACGTATAAGTAGAACCCGATATGCCGACGAGTTGACCGACGCCCGACAGAAGCATAAAAAAATATTTCTTCTGGATTTCTTATGTATAAAAAGAACCCGATGTGCCGATGAACCGAGGCACGACAAAAGCCTGCAGAATTCGATTTCTCCAGTGCTTTGCCCGACAAATGTTTGCAGGATTTCATTTCTTGCGTATAAAAGAACCCGATGTGCCGACGAGTCGACCGACGCCCGACAAAAACTTAATTTGTTTTTATTTCTTCTGGATTCCTTCTGTATAAAAAGAACCCGATGTGCCGACGAGAATACCGAGGAACGACAAAAGCATGCAGAATTTGATTTCTTCAGTGTTTTGCCCGACAAACGTTTGCAGGATTTTTATTTCTTGCATATAAAAACATCCGATGTGCCGACGAATCGACCGATGCCTGATAAAAAGCATAAAAAATATTATTTTTTCTGTGTTTGCCGGCGCTTCGCGCCGACAAACAAGTGAACTTTCGCCGGGCTTCGCCCGACGAAAGTACTTTCTCAGGACCTTTAGGGGGGAGAGTCCCCCCCCTCCCCCCCCATAGTGACGCCCCTGCTTGTATCTAATAAATAAATAAGTAAACACAACAACTTACAATTATCCACCTAGCCTATGACTTAAATAACAGACAATTAAACGTGAACACTATACACGACAAGAACCCTTAAATTTAACATTTAAAGTACGAAAATACTTAGCCTAAAGTTTTACAAAAAAGGCAGCTTATTTTTGTATCTGATATTTGGACACACCGAATTATTTTAACTGATCTAATGGATTTTTTTTTACCTAAGGCTTTAGTAATAACGTGCAGAATGTGCGGGGCTTGCACGACAATCAAAATTGTCCCAGACGCGGAGAATTTGAATTTCAACAAAACTCTGCATTTCCATGTGTTACGGACGCTAAGCTAGACAATTCACAGATGAACAAGACCAAAGGTGTCGATGGGATCCCAAAAATTCAATATCTGATCCAGATAACTGGGTCTTGTCTTAGCCAGATCCAGTCTTCGCCAGACTCCTTGAACAGTTTTACAATTAAAATTCAGAAACAGATTAAGGCCAAATAGCTAATCACCTGAGAAAACCAAGTTCAGATTTGGATTCAGCATGTGTGTTTACCCCTATAAGTCATATCTGTTTTGACGAAAACTTCCTGCCACTTCTGCCAATTTCCCGGTTCCGGCCGAACTCCAGAACTACTTGTCCGGCGAAAAAAGAAAGCTCAAAGACGAAATCAGGGTATCTTCTTTCCCCAGTAATGAACATATAATCAACTTCAAATAGAAATTTAGCTTATAACAAATTTTCCGATTCCAGCCGGATTCCGGTCGAACTATGTGTCCGGGTAAAATACGATTGTCACACAGGGACTCAGCATCTCTTCTTACCCCTAAATCGCTTATCTATTCAAATAGAAATAAAACTTTGACTTCCAACATTTTTCCGGTTTTGGCCGGATTCCGGACGAACTACATGTCCGGGTAGAAACTTATTTTCACATAAGTGTTCAGCATGTCTTCTTGCCCTAAATCTTACATCCAATCAACTCCAAATTAAACTTTTAATTTTGACAAACTTTCCGGTTTGGGCCGGATTCCAGTCGAAATACTTGTCCGTCGAGAAAATAGTTTTCACCATCGTCTTCAGCATGTCTCCCTACCTCTAAATCGAACATTTAATCAACTTCAAATAAAACTTTTACTTTCAACAAACTTTCCGGTTTGGGCCGGATTCCGGGCGAAATACTTGTCCGTCGAGAAAATAGTTTTCACCATCGTCTTCAGCATGTCTCCCTACCTCTAAATCGAACATTTAATCAACTTCAAATAAAACTTTTACTTTCAACAAACTTTCCGGTTTGGGCCGGATTCCGGGCGAAATACTTGTCCATCGAGATAATAGTTTTCACCATCGTCTTCAGCATGTTTTCCTACCCCTAAATCGAACATCTAATCAATTTCAAATAAAACTTTTACTTTCAACAAACTTTCCGGTTTGGGCCGGATTCCGGGCGAAATACTTGTCCGTCGAGAAAATAATTTTCACCATCTTCTTCAGCATGTCTTCCTACCCCTAAATCGAACATCTAATCAACTTCAAATAAAACTTTTACTTTCAACAAACTTTCCGGTTTTGGCCGGATTCCGGGCGAACTACTTGTCCGATGACAAAATGGTTTTCACCATCGTGTTCAGCATGTCTTCTTACCCCATAATCGACTATCACATTAACTGTTTCAAAATATTTTGTATGTCCCTTAATTTCAATCCCCTCCCCCACCCCTAAATGTAGAGCTACAAAGCCCATCTACGAACTTGACTGGTCCGACGACCCAACGAACCTTCTCACCAAGTTTCATCAAAATATCTCATTCCCTTCGAGAGTTATCGTGCTTACAGACGGACGGACGGACGGACGGACGGACGGACGGACAGACGGACAACTTTTGCGATGTCATAGGTATCCCTCCACTTACGTTTTGGGATCCCAAAAAGTAGGAAAGTAAGGATAGACTGCCTCCCGATGAAAAATGTGTAGCCTGCGTAGTAGTATGGTAGTAGTACGAAAACGTTGCATGTAATACTATGTAATAGCAAATAATAGCAAAGAATGCTACCATTTAATGTACCTGAGACTGGTCCAATCTTATGTAGTAGTAGCTATCCAGTAGCATCCTGTCATGCCATAGTAGCATCCAGTCTTGCTAATAGTAGCATATAGCAGTAACACGCTAGCCTTGAAGTAGAAGCATGTAGTAGCATT
Organism: Branchinecta lynchi; assembly: GCA_023053575.1. Taxonomy (NCBI): domain Eukaryota; kingdom Metazoa; phylum Arthropoda; class Branchiopoda; order Anostraca; family Branchinectidae; genus Branchinecta; species Branchinecta lynchi. The sequence continues at coordinate 19,383,331 of JAKZAP010000006.1, forward strand.
GTTAGTACTGCATGCAACTTTTTCGTACTACTTCATAGTGAGATAAATTTTTCATCGGGCTGATCTCAGGTCTATTCGGTTAAACTGTAAGCTTTTGTGACCTTGAACTGTTTGCTGCCATTTCCGCCTACGTTTCGGGAGTTTTACAATCGGTAGCATTTGCAGTGTCCAGAAGAATCCCATCCAGGTCACGAGCTCACCGTGAGGTCATCTAGCGGTGAACGATCTTGAACTTTCAACGGTCGCCGAAGAAGAAGTTGCCGAAGATGTTAGGGTCCATAGAACTTCAACAATTTCGCATAACTTTTGGATTACAGCAAAGTTGTCTTACTGTATAGTGTTTAAAAATTCCAGCGAAACAAAAAAGTTATTCTGTTTTGCACAACAGCTAAGAACAACAAAGAAGAACATTAAACAAGAACTGGAGAAGCTCATATAATGTCACTTGCAAAGCTGGTTCAGAGTTGTGCCAGTTTATGAGATGTCGGCTGGATTGTGGTTGCGTCCCAAAGAACTTGTGATGATAAGCGGAGGAGCTAGCTCCGTATTGTGGTAGTTACTACCTAGAGCGAAAATAATAACTGCGCGGCCCAGGCTTTATTGGCCAAAATGTTTGAGGGGGGCAAGGTATTGGCCGATTCACTGGTCATTTGCACCGACTGTTTACAAGAAAATAACGACTGTTTTGACGAAACTCTACTGATCTTAAGAAACAAGACCAAAGGTTTCGATGGGATCCCAAAAATTCAATATCTGATCCAGACAACTGGGTCTTGTCTTAGCCAGATCCAGTCTTCGCCAGACTCCTTGAACATTTTTACAATTAAAATTCAGAAACAGATTAAGGCCAAATAGCTAATCACCTGAGAAAACCAAGTTCAGATTTGGATTCCGCATGTGTGTTTACCCCTATAAGTCATATCTGTTTTGACGAAAACTTCCTGCCACTTCTGCTAATTTCCCGGTTCCGGCCGAACTCCAGAACTACTTGTCCGGCAAAAAAAGAAAGCTCAAAGACGAAATCAGGGTATCTTCTTTCCCCAGTAATGAACATCTAATCAACTTCAAATAGAAATTTAGCTTATAACAAATTTTCCGATTCCAGCCGGATTCCGGTCGAACTATATGTCCGGGTAAAATACGATTGTCACACAGGGACTCAGCATCTCTTCTTACCCCTAAATCGCTTGTCTAATCAACTAGAAATAAAACTTTGACTTCCAACAGTTTTCCGGTTTTGGCCGGATTCCGGACGAACTACGTGTCCGGGTAGAAACTTGTTTTCACATAAGTGTTCAGCATGTCTTCTTGCCCTAAATCAAACATCTAATCAACTCCAAACAAAACTTTTAATTTTGACAAACTTTCCGGTTTGGGCCGGATTCCGGTCGAAATACTTCTCCGTCGAGAAAATAGTTTTCACCATCGTCTTCAGCATGTCTCCCTACCTCTAAATCGAAATTTAATCAACTTCAAATAAAACTTTTACTTTCAACAAACTTTCCGGTTTGGGCCGGATTCCGGGCGAAATAGTTGTCCATCGAGAAAATAGTTTTCACCATCGTCTTCAGCATGTCTTCCTACCCCTAAACCGAACATCTAATCAATTTCAAATAAAACTTTTACTTTCAACAAACTTTCCGGTTTGGGCCGGATTCCGGGCGAAATACTTGTCCGTCGAGAAAATAATTTACACCATCGTCTTCAGCATGTCTTCCTACCCCTAAATCGAACATCTAATCAACTTCAAATAAAACTTGTACTTTCGACAAACTTTCCGGTTTTGGCCGGATTCCGGGCGAACTACATGTCCGACGACAAAATGGTTTTCACCATCGTGTTCAGCATGTCTTCTTACCCCATAATCGACTATCACATTAGCTTTTTCAAAATATTTTGTTTGTCCCTTAATTTGAATCCCCTCCCCCACCCCTAAATGTAGAGCTACAAAGCCCATCTACGAACTTGACTGGTCCGACGACCCAACGAACCCTCACACCAAGTTTCATCAAAATATCTCATTCCCTTCGAGAGTTATCGTGCTTACAGACGGACGGACGGACGGACGGACAGACGGACAACTTTTGCGATGTCATAGGTATCCCTCCACTTACGTTTTGGGATCCCAAAAACCACTGTTTTAAGAAAAAACGACATTTTTAGGAAAACCGACCGTTTTAAAGAAAAATCGACTGTTTGCAAGAAAGAAATCGACTGTTTTTACGAAAAACCGTGGCGTGACTATTTTTTATTGACTGGCCGACAACATTGGGGGCGTCCCCCTTCCCCCCCCATACGTGACGCCTCTGCTGCGCGGACTGACGTCAGCATTCTGGTGCGAATTCCTGCCGACCCATCATTATCACCTATGATGCTCCCGACCATCATGAGTGTACTCTTGTAACAATCGTAACTCTTGTGGGACGAAAATGGGAGGACAAGAAAGAGCTAATTTTCTTGTTATGCCGGGCGGTGGACCCAAAGCAATAACAAAATTGTAACGATGGTAACTGATAATATTCGGGGGAACGCAACCTTTGTAAAATTTGCTCTCAATTTCTTTTTTTTTCTTCTTTCAAAGTTTACATCTGTTGCCAAGCGGCGCGTGGTTTCGCAAAGAAGATGGCTTTCAAACTAAATCATATTTGAAATTAAAGTGTGTGCCTGAAGAAAGCAGAAACATTAGATTTTTTTAACATGTTTGTTAATTTTCCTTTCCATTTGACTGCTTTATAAGCAAGAAACAAAACCAAGGTAGTGGAACATTTGGAGAAATACTGTTCAGAACTACGATTAAATGTTTATTTTCACTCACATTGACTGGCCAGGTGTGTGTTCTACCCTTTTCACTACTGCGTTTAAGCTCCATACCTCTTCAAAACAAGGTCAAAAAGTTTCGATGGGATCCCATGAATGTTATATTTGATCCAGACCATTGCGTCTTGTAGATATTCAGTCTTCGCCAGACTCCTTGAACATTTTTACTATTAAAATTTGATTAATATTAAAACAATGTCTAATCATATGAGAAAACCAAGTTCAGATGTGGATTCAGCATGTGTGTTTACCCCTATACGTCATATCTACTTTGACGAAATTGATCGAAACTTCCTGCCTTACTTCTGCCGAATTTCGGTTTCGGCCGGATTCCGGGTGAACTAGTTGTCGGGCAAAAAGTCTCTAACCAGCTTCAGATAAACTTAAAACTTTAAAAAAAAATTCAGGTTTTGGACGGGTTCCGCGAACTATTTGCCCGGCTAGGAAATAATTTTCATGTACAGAGTCAACATGCCTCTTTACCACTACATCGAACCTCTAATCAACTTCAAATAAAACTTTTTCTTCCAACAAATATTCCGGCTTCAGCCGGATTCCGGTTGAACCATGTGTCCGGATAGAAAATGATTGTCATATAGGATTCAGCATGTCTATTTACCCCCACATCTACCATTTAATCAACTAAAATAAAGCTTTTATTTAATGAATTTTCGGTTTTGGCCGGATTCCGGTCGAAATACTTGTCCAGGTAGAAAATGATTGTCGTATACGGACTAGGCATGTCTTCTTACCTCTAAAGAACATTTAATCAACTCCAAATAAAACTTTTACTTTTATCAAATTTTCTTGACAAAAAACCTTTGTCCTCGTATCTCGCTTCTCTTCGGAGACTTGAGTATTTTCTCATCATTCACGATTGCGAAGATATAAGGAGCTGGAAACGGTACTTCGCTCTTCTTCCTCTTTGACTAGAAGACTCCTCAGAAGTCATTCCATCCTCGCTACTTGAGAAACAAGACCAAATATTTCGATGGGATACCCAAAAACAGACGGACGTTCAAACAGGGATGTAATTTCGTGAATACGTAGGGGGGAGGCAACAGTGTCGTCCCGGTTAGTAAAAGTAAAAGTTTTATTTGAAGTTGGCTAAATATCCGATTTTGGGGTAAGAAGACATGCTGAATCCGTACATGACAATCATTTTCTACCCGGACAAGTAGTTGGCCCGGAACCCGGACAGAGCCGGAAACATGGCAGAAGTAAGGCGGGAACTTTCGTCAAAGTACATATGAAGCAGGCTATATGTGTCAACACACATGCTGATTCCATATTTGAACTTGGTCTTCTCAAAAGATTACCATTTGCCTTAAGTTGCTTCTGAATTTTATTAGTGCTGAAGGAGTCTGGCGAAGACTGGATCTCCACATATTAAATTTATCTCTCCATATTAAATTTTGGGATCCCATCGAAATCTTTGGTCTTGTTTTTTGGGGACCTAAGGGCCATTTTCGAAATCCACACCTGACTTTCGAACATAATAGGAAGATGAAATGGCGTTGGGCATCTGGATCGATTCAATGGATTCTCCATATACTAGATCCGGTGGTCTCTTGGGGTAAGGGGGGGGGGGACGATATATTTTGGCGGCTAACCTCCCGAATCGGTGATCTTTTGTCAACGTGCTAGATGGCAAGCACGTTGCCTAGGCAAGCCGTTTATAGGTGTGGACCAGATCCGGGCATAAGGAAATGCCATGTGAGCTTGCAGTTCTTGATTTGTAGCAGATCTTCCTGGTGCCAACCTCAGTGTCAAGTCTGTCAAATTTTGAGAACTTAGCGGGGTGTCGAGAACAGACGAAATTTCAGAGAGAACTTGATCGAACTCCCCTTCGTCTAGGGTTTTAAAGATGATCTGACATGAATCTTATCATTCTTGGTAATGGAGAGATTTTTATGATTTTGTTTTGTCTTTCTGGGTATAGCTGAAAGACCCCTTACACAGCTAGGTTCAACCCCCTGTCATTTAGGAGGGCCAAATGACACCTTTACGTTCAAGTTGAAAGCCAGAATGGTTCTCATTTATTTTTTGTGTTTCTGCTGCTGGCAAAGTTTGTTGGGCTTACAATGGACAAGATCCTAACTTGGCAATGCCTTCTCTGATGGGATCCGATTATGTTGTGAAAGCCCGCTTTGTCCAGCTGGTCTCACTTTATCTTCAGTTTCAAAATCTAGAAATACGCCAAAGAATCGGTCAGCAAACCTGGAACAGGTCGCGATTCCCAGTTTCTGCCACAGGTTCACTAAGTGCAAAATTGAATATCTCCTTCTCGCAATTTCCCTAATCAATGTTATTTTCAGAGAATTCCAGTCGACTTTGCCTCGAGGATGGAACATGGGCCAATTATAGCGATTACAGCGCCTGCAGTGAACTCGAAGAAGAGTCCACCGAGTTCGCGTCGACGATCTACTACATTGGTTATTCCATTTCGCTGATAGCCCTGGTTGTTGCTCTTGCCGTGTTCCTGCATTTTAAGTAAGTTGTCTTCTTTTCAAGAGCCTGCGTTTCGTGTTCATAACTTGTAGTTCTCAAGGGCATGTCACCAATCCGAAGTTGGCAGTGCTGCTCCACACCATCCTATTGGTTTCTCTTGTTCAAGGTTGAACGATTATCTATTTATTTATTATATAAAAAAAAGGTAAGCTAGAAGCTTGTCACCATTATCGTACTCAATTGTCACATACATTAAACAAACGATGCTGAGAAATAAACTTTGCTCGAAAAGTACACAAAAGACAACATCCGAAGTGTTATCTGTTGAAACCACGCATCCTTGTGTTCTCTCTTATGAAACTTCTGACAGTGTACTCTCATAACAGATAGTTCGCAGCACCTGACTGCCAGAGGCAACAACGTGACGACCGAAGAAGTTGGAAGAAATTCACATTTTTTACGTCTTGTTTTGACTAACCTGTCACTAATGTTGCCACTTCGCAGTGCCGTCCTCGTGACAACGCGGTATTTCCGCGTTTACCTTCCAACCAAAATGCGGTAAAATTTGCATTATGGACGAAAGACTCGAATTTTGCTATTCTTCGATAGCAGAGCCTCCTTTTTGTTGCATGCTGCAGGTCCACTTCTCGGCCGATTCCGGACTGATTCCTACCTATGTTCAATATTATGAAGTCGAATTCGCCACCTCTGGAATTTCCTTCTCGCAATTTTCGCGTTGTAATTGCGGTATAATCAAAATAGTATGCGGTATATTTCCCTTGGAATCGCAGTATTATACCGCGAAATGTGGTATAAGTGGCAACACTGCCTGTGACTAACCTAGTTTGACTAAGAACAAATAATCTGACACTCCGTCTCCCTCCCTATCTCTTTCATATGACTATGCGGAGTCGAATATTTCCCCATACCTGTCCGCTACGAACGAGCGGAGGTTAGTAGCTTCGCGGAACATCAAGTTTCGTTACCTCTACAAATAGCCAAATTGCTGTGAACCTCCGGTGAGGAAAATTAGAAATCAAAGTTGATTGGTTATTTGGACGCGCTCCAGAGCGGGTCAGCGCGCGGAGTACGCCTCCTGAGTTCTACCAGCCTCTTACCCTATTTTTCTGCGATAAGCAACGGTGAAGACGGAAGATAAGTAAACGGGTATCAACATCAGCATCAGCTCAAAGCTAGAGTAAATACCTCTAGGTCCCCCCCCCCGCCAGTTTTGACGGGGTATTCACAGTCGCTGCATGGGACTAAAGCAGGGCCGTATCTAGGGGGGGGGGGTATTAACCCCCCCCCCCTCCCCCCCGAAACATACAAAAATAATCATTTTTATAGGCTTTTCCCTCTGATCTGTGTCTTTTTGTACGTTTTTGTCTGACCCGCAGGCAACCCCCCCCCCCCCCAAAAAAAAGCCCCCCCCCCCCCCCCCGAAATAAATTCCTGGATGCCTGGACTAAAGACAGAAGTTCTATCAGATTATTTGTTCTTTGACGGTTAGTAACGAAATCGTCACAGAGAGGCAGTGTTGGCAGCAGTGAAAGCGAAAGGTAGCTGATAAACAGCAACAGCTGATAAACAACAACAGCAATAAACAATGATATGGGCTTGAGATTCATAAAGCCCTTGGCTTTGCTTTCTTTCTGATAGTATATACATAAACGCTTTTATTTGAAAAACTTCTCGCAGCGCATGCACAAGACCGCACGCATAGGTAAAACACTTCATTATTGTAAACGGGGATACAATATATGAATTACGAGGGAAATTGCTGGCTACTTGCAGGTTTTAGTCCTCCCCAATACCCCTTTCTGCCGTGTCCGTACGCATGTTTGTAACCTAATTCACTGTATAAAAAAAACTTTCTGCTTTCCTAGCTTTCAGATACCTTAGTATGCAGTATTTTGCATTCTAGCGGTTTAATCGTACATCGGATTTTAACTGTCCGAACTCAGACTAAGAATCTCCAAATTCGTAGTTACTGAAGTCTAATCTAGGAGCAGGGGTGGCTCAAAGCACTCATACTGGGGGAGGGGGGGGGACACTCCTCATTTGAAGGACTTCTGGTTCACAATGTGCGACTCGCACGTACAGACAAAAATAAACTGTTGCTACTTCGCGGCAACGGCACATATTCCCCGCCAACAAATACTGATACTTATTTTCTTAATAAACACAATTTAACTCTTTACTATTTACATCTACTGCGCTAATGGAAAAACCTACGTTTTTGCTGGCGTAGCGTATAATAGAACTAGTGTAAAACTAACTGCAATGCATCAGCAATGCAGTTAGTTTTGCATTACTCAACATTTATTTATACATAAATTGTCAACCTCAGCTTTTCATTTCAGCTTTCGCTAAAGAGGAAAGCTTGCAACGCCTGCACCCAGGACAAATTAAAGTAAGCGCCGCAGGCGGAACTTTTTAATCTGCCTTTGTCTGGCAATATTGAAATACTTACCATACAAATTCTAGCTCTTATTACGTTTCGTTTCAAAATTCCAGGCCTAATCGCCGAATAAATGACATACCGTTCTTCTAAATACAGAAGTCCAAGAAATGTGCCACTTGTGAATTATTGCGATCTCAGTGAAAAGTAAAGAATAGCCATGAAATAACAAATCTGTCCGTCGAAAAAAAATGACAAAAAAGTGGCCATCGAAAATAAAGTAGACACACAGTAGATTTGTTCCGAATTTATAGCAAAGCAAAAAGTAATTTTGAAGTTAAAGACACGCTTACTCAGAAACAAAACGAGGAAAACAGGTTTGCCAGTCCATTCAAAAAACAAGACCAAAGGTTTCGACGGGATCCCAAGATTTTAATATTTGCTCCCGACAAGTCGGTCTTGTAGATATTCGGTCTTCAACAGACTTCTTAAACATTTTTACTTTTAAAATTTACGCCAATGGTAATAATCGGAGAAGACCAAGTTTGTATTTGAAAGTGCAAACCGGACACGCCAGCTGAATTTCAACAAGTTCAGATATCGGTTTTGCACTGTCAAATAATCAGATATGGATTCAGCATATGGCTTACCGTATAGCCTACGTCGTATCTCCTTCATTTCCTTACTTCTGCCCAACTTCTGGTTTCGGCCGGATTCCGGACGAACTACAAGTCTGGCAAAAAAAAATAAAGCTGAAAACCGAATTCAGCATGTCTCCTTACACATTCAACCTCTAATCAGCTTCAGATTAAACTTTTACTTTTCACAAATTTTCCGGTTTTCGCCGGATTACGGGTGAACTATTTGTGTCCGGCTTCTTACCCCAAATCAACTATCTCAATAGCTTTGAAAAAAAATATTTTGTTTGCCCTTTAATTTGAAGCCCCTTCCCCACCCTCAAATGTAGAGCTACAGAGCCCATCTTCGGACTTGACCTGTACTTTGACTCAAAGGATGCTCCAATAAGTTTCATCAAAATATCTCAGTCCCTTCGTGCGGACAGACGGACAGCCAGACAAAAGGACAACTTTTGCGATGGCATAGGTATCCCTCCACTTACGTTTTGGGATCCCATGAAGACCAAAGGTTTCAGTGGGATCCCATAAATCAAACATTTGATTCAAACAATTGGGTCATGTCTCCGCAATTCAGTCTTCGTCAGATTCCTTGAATATTTTTACTGTTAAACTGAAGTTCAGAAATTGATTCAGCATATCTCCTTGCCCCGATATCGAATCGATTTCAGAAACAACTTTGAGCTTCAACCAAATTTTCAGTTTCAGCCGAATTCGTGATGAACCATTTGTCCAGCCATTTGTCCTTATCCCTTCAATGAATATCTTATTAGCTCATGAAAGATACATATTTTTTACCGTAAATTCAAAACCCTCCTCTGCCTCTAAATATAGGACTAAAGGACCCACCTACGAACTTGACATGTAGCCTACTTTATCAATGAATCCTCATACCTTCAACAACATATATCAAGCCCTACTAAGCTTGAACAACATATCCCAGTCCCTTCAACCTTCGATTACATTAGCTCTCTCCAAGATTCATAGATAATGTCATCGTCCACGCGCAGAGCTATAATAGTGTGAAGAAAGGGGAGGGACTGCTATAGCCGAAAATCGGTCGACAAATTTTGTGTCCTGTTTTGCCGGATTCCAGGTGAACTACTTGTCCGGTGAGAAACTAACCTTCATATTCGGATTCAGCATGTCTCCTTACCCCTAAATGAACTATCTCAATAGCTTTCAAAAAATATTTTTTTTTTGCCCCTTAATATGAAACCCCTCCCCCACCCTCATATATTTGGCTATAGAGCCCATCTTTGAACTTGGCATGTACTTTGACCCAAAGGATCCTCCCACCAAGTTTCATCAAAATATCTCAATCCCCTCGAGAGTTATCGTGCTGACAGACAGACAGACAGACTTTTGCGATGTCATAGGTATCCCTTTTGGTCCACTTGCGTTTTGGGATCCCATAAAGAAAAAATCCGGATTTACGGACGTAACAAACTTTTGATCTTCGACCTACGGGAGTTTACAGATTTGAACTTGACTTTTGACGGGTTTGCCGACGAGATTTAAGTTGCGCTTTTTTCCGGTGTTTCACTGTAGTTTTGACGTACTTTTGTTAAATTACGAAAGTACGGTGTATCGTTTTATTTGTCCATCCCAAATATTATACTTACAAAGCTAGAACAAAAGTATGTCAAACTAGAATGAAACTACATCCGAAAAACTGCAACTTTAAACTGGTTTGCAGAATTTGATTACATCTGTGTAAAAAACAAAACCAAAGGTTTCGATGGGATCCCAAAAATTCAATATCTGATCCAGACAACTGGGTCTTGTCTTAGCCAGATCCAGTCTTCGCCAGACTCCTTGAACATTTTTACAATTAAAATTCAGAAACAGATTAAGGCCAAATAGCTAATCACCTGAGAAAACCAAGTTCAGATTTGGATTCAGCATGTGTGTTTACCCCTATAAGTCATATCTGTTTTGACGAAAACTTCCTGCCACTTCTGCCAATTTCCCGGTTCCGGCCGAACTCCAGAACTACTTGTCCGGCGAAAAAAGAAAGCTCAAAGACGAAATCAGGGTATCTTCTTTCCCCAGTAATGAACATCTAATCAACTTCAAATAGAAATTTAGCTTATAACAAGTTTTCCGATTCCAGCCGGATTCCGGTCGAACTATATGTCCGGGTAAAATACGATTGTCACACAGGGACTCAGCATCTCTTCTTACCCCTAAATCACTTATCTAATCAACTAGAAATAAAACTTTGACTTCCAACAGTTTTCCGGTTTTGGCCGGATTCCGGACGAACTACATGTCCGGGTAGAAACTTGTTTTCACATAAGTGTTCAGCATGTCTTCTTGCCCTAAATCGAACATCCAATCAACTCCAAATTAAACTTTTAATTTTGACAAACTTTCCGGTTTGGGCCAGATTCCGGTCGAAATACTTGTCCGTCGAGAAAATAGTTTTCACCATCGTCTTCAGCATGTCTCCCTACCTCTAAATCGAACATTTAATCAACTTCAAATAAAACTTTTACTTCAACAAACTTTCCGGTTTGGGCCGGATTCCGGGCGAAATACTTGTCCATCGAGAAAATAGTTTTCACCATCGTCTACAGCATGTCTTCCTACCCCTAAATCGAACATCTAATCAATTTCAAATAAAACTTTTACTTTCAACAAACTTTCCGGTTTGGGCCGGATTCCGGGCGAAATACTTGTCCGTCGAGAAAATAATTTTCACCATCGTCTTCAGCATGTCTAAATCGAACATCTAATCAACTTCAAATAAAACTTTTACTTTCAACAAACTTTCCGGTTTTGGCCGGATTCCGGGCGAACTACTTGTCCGATGACAAAATGGTTTTCACCATCGTGTTCAGCATGTCTTCTTACCCCATAATTGACTATCACATTAGCTGTTTCAAAATATTTTGTTTGTCCCTTAATTTCAATCCCCTCCCCCACCCCTAAATGTAGAGCTACAAAGCCCATCTACGAACTTGACTGGTCCGACGACCCAACGAACCTTCTCACCAAGTTTCATCAAAATATCTCATTCCCTTCGAGAGTTATCGTGCTTACAGACGGACGGACAGACGGACAACTTTTGCGATGTCATAGGTATCCCTCCACTTACGTTTTGGGATCCCAAAAACCAGATTCACTGAGGAAACAAACTTTCGGCTTTCGCCTGTAGAAACACTATATATTTCCCCAATTATGGCAGCATATTAAAGCACATGTGATAGTTTTCTATCTGCCTCAGTCTTCATCTGCGACCTTACCACCAAATTAGGTCCGAGTCACAATACGCGACAGAAGATGGTATAGACAGCAATTGAAGAACAAGAACTTCGCTTTCAGAATAGCTTAACAATAAAAGAGATCATTTTTTAGTTGTAGGAGTTTCCTGATATTTTGATATGATACACCGTGGAATTTTACGAAGGCTTTTCAGATGTACCTTAACATTAGCATTGAGGCCTAAAATTTACCTCCCGAATTGAATAAGCTATTCCAGCGTCTGCAGAACCCCTCCTGTCCTGGGAAACGAATTTCGGGTGCATATTAAAAATCTTCCTTGTCCTTTTTAAGCGTTGTGCCCACCTCAACCTCGCTTTGTAATCGACATTTTTTCACTGTTCTGGGTGCACTGTTTCACGCGTCTCCTGTCGTTTGAATTCTGATGGCTTTTCTGTTATGTTTCCAAATTCCATGCCTTCTTTTCCACTTGTAGTCAAAGTTTGACCCACAAGCCATGCACATAACCTTGTCTCTCGCTTTTGGTCTATAAGGTTTATCATTTTATCCAGTCCGACTTCACTTTACCAATTAACCTATTGTAATTTTGACAGGCTAAAATATGTAAGTAGTAAGACAGATACAAATCTCATGGGAGTAAAACAGGTAGGCGAATTGCTGCCGGCATGAATCATGTCTCCGACCTAAAGGGGTTATGAAACCTGGTTTAAGCGACTCAGCTTACCGGGACGGGTTTACGTGTTTGCGATTTTTTTTTTTTTTTTTTAAACTACTCGGATTCTCTTTGACTTAAATTAATGCCCGAGACCTCGGCAAACGACTGAGACGACTTAGCAAAAGGCATGGGGGGGGGGCACTTATGTCTAGGATAAACTTTGTACAGTGTTGACAGTTACGGTCCGGGTACGATCGTCAGTAGCGTATATTACGGTGGGGGCCCTCCCCTGAAATTTTTGTTCTTATTTTTGTTCATTTACTAAGGAAGGCAAGTGTAATAAAGTGGGAAACATATTTAAAGAATTTCCCGTAGAAAATGATACAAAACCTATAATTTCTTTCGATAGTGGTCAAGAGCTACCAAATCAGACAGCGGCCTAGGGAGGTACCCCCTCCCCCCCCCCCCTGGAATGGTGTGGAATATACGCCACTGACCACCATCCTAGTTCGTCTCTTTGTTTAACTCCCTTTAGCAATTATTCTTCAGTCACTTTTTCCTGTTGTTTCAGTAAAGATGCTAAAAGCAAATGTACATAAAAACAAGAGCTGGAAGCTCATATGGCACTTGCAAGGCTGGGTCTGCAGAGGATGAAAGTAGGAATTCGTCAACTCGTGGGTTTGTTGTGATCATTTGTAAGCAAAACCTTTTTTTTTGGGGTGGGGGATTGGGGTAATATATCATTTCTTCCAAATGGACGGGAACTTCCCCGATTTTGTTATTTCGTTAAATACATGTGAAAGAGGGCCACTTATTTTATCGGGAAATGCTTTAATGAGTACAACTGGGATATAAATAGGTGTTATATTAGTTCTTTTTTTTTTCTTTTTTTTTTTGGTTTAACCCGCTTAGCATCTTTTCCAAACATTTTGATTATTTACTTTTTGGGCTACCACTCCACCTCCACTCGGTGACGTTAATAATCCCTTAATCTCTTTAACGTCACCTACTCTTTTTTAAACAAACATCCACACTTTAAACTTTAATTAATTTTAACTTCTCCATCAACTATATAATTTAATTTTTTAATTTAAATTTATCAATCTTAATACTTATTTATTGTTATTTTAATACAATTATGAATCTTTTTCTGTGAATCACCACCTCTAACGTAAAGAACTTTTCATTGTTATTTTAATACAATTATGAATCTTTTTCTGCGAATCACCACCTCTAACGTAAAGAACTTCTACAAATAACAAGTGCGCAAGCGCTCAGACGTGGAGTGTAAAAGTAAAATGTTTATCACATTAATATACAAACAGCTTTAGAACCAAGACATTTCTCTTCTCCAATAACCAAACAAGTATTGAAATAACGTTGTAATCACCCCCCTTTAAAAGCTTTAAATGTAAACAAACCGTCAGTGTTAACCCAAAGAAATTTTGAAGATCTTGCACGAATAGCATTTGTTCGAACACTGAATGGTCTGCCCGCTAGTCCCACCCTTTAAACCTTTTCCATTAGCAAGGTAATAACAAGTGTAATAAACCAATTCGTAACAGACTGATGCCCCCTTTGTCACAATTCATTAAGAACGGCATACCATTGATCATATGACAAAACAGTCGAGTTTCCAACTGTTCATTAAAGATTAAAGTACGTCGAGTCGTCGTATTTGTTGATGTTAAACCAAATCCTCATCCATAGACATACCTCCCCAAATATACAAGAGTTGGACTTGAGACCTGTCATAGACGAACTTAACTCATGGGAAATCTGGGCCCAGCTGCCCATGAATGTGAGGGGGGTCGGGACCCATCAAAATGCGTATTTTCGCCTTTTTAGCTTAGAGTTTGATTCCAGTCACGAGTCAAAAACTTTTTTCATGGGCAATTTTGGGCTCACTTGCCCAGGAACGAGGAGGGGGGGGGGGGGTCAACTTTCACTGGTCCCTATGAGCCAAAAGCACCAAGGAAATTCATCGCCTTATCTCCAGTTATTGTCTAATTAAAAACATTAAAAAAAAGGGCAAGCTGGGCCCAATTGCCCCTGAACCAAGTGTGGGTGGGGTTGGGGACCTGCAAAAAGTAAAAAGAGACCCCAATGCTCACAATCCTACCAAGTTTCAACTTGATACCTGTTGATTCCTGGCAAGGGTAACGAACTTTACTCCTGGGCAATCTGGGCCCAGTTGCCCATGAGGGGGTTGGGTGGGAGAGGTGCAACTGTAAAAACAATTTCCCAGTCGTAGGATCTACACGTCTAACGAATTCCATCGTCATATGTCCAGTTCTGGTCAAGTTATGAACTTTATTTACTGGACAATCTGGGCCCATTTGCACCTGAACCGGGTTGGGGTTGGGACCCCTCAAAGGCACAACTAGACCCCAATACCCACAATTGTACCAAGTTTGAACCTGGTACTTGCACTGGTTCACGAGTTATCAGCTCCACAAAACACGGTGAAAACCGAAAACCGGAAACCGAAAGCCGAAAGCTGCTACAGCGCTCGCAATAGTGGATTGTTCCAAAGAATACTCCACTAAAAACGAAACAAATACCACCAGACAGAGTCCCCTATAAGCTAAAAATAAACTCCAAAATCCGTAATTTCAAACCACTGTATTTACTTTAATCTTTAGCCTACTGTAAATTTTGATGACAAGATGACAAGACCAAAGCTGTCGATGGGATCCCAAAAATCTAAGATTTGATCCAGACAATTCGGTCTTGTCTTCGCCAGGCTAATCATCAGAGAAAACCGAGTTCAGGTATTCTATCTACCTATCTATACCTCTATAAGCCATATCTATTTTGACGATATTGACCGAAACTTCCTGCTTTACTACTGCCAAATTTGCGGTTTCGCCCGAATTCCGAGCGAACTACTAGTCCAGCAAAAAAAGAAAAATTCAGAAACGAAGCCGGCGTATCTCCTTATCCCTATAAAGAAATCTAATCAACTTTAAATAAAATTTTGACTTAAAAAAAATGCGGATACAACCGGATTCTGGACTAATTGTATGTCCGGGTAAAAAATGATCATTATATACAGACTCAGCGTCTCTTCCTTCCCCTAAATATATCATCTAATCGACTTCAGATAAAGCTTTTACCTTTAACGTATTTTCCGGTTTTGGCCTGATTACAGGCGAACTAGTTGTCCGGCGAGAAAATGGTTTTCACCATCGGGTTCAGCATGTCTTCTTACCTATAAATCAAACATTTAATCAACTTAAAATGAAACTGTTACTTTTAACCAACTTTCCGGTTTTGGCCGGATTCCGGACGAACTGCTTGTCCGGCGACAAAATTTGTCACCATCATGCTCAGCATGTCTTCTTACCCCTAAATCAAACATTTAATCAACTTCAAATGAAACTTTTACTTTTAACCAACTTTCCGGTTTTTGCCGGATTCCAGACGAACTACTCGTCCAGCGAGAAAATTGGTTTTCACCATCGTGCTCATCATGTCTTCTTACCCCGAAATCAAACATTTGATCAACTTCAAATGAAACTCTTACTTTTAACAAACTTTCCGGTTTTTGCCGGATTCCGGACGAACTACTTGTCCGGCGAGACAATGATTGTCACCATCGTGCTCAGCATGTCTTCTTACCCCATAATCGACTATCGCATTAGCTGTTTAAAAATATTTTGTTTGTCCCTTAAATTGAACCCCCTCCCCCACCCCCAAATATAAGGCTACAGAGCCCATCAACGAACTCGACCTTACCCTTGACCCAAACAATCCTCATACCAAGTTTCATCAAAAGATCTCATTCCCTTCGAGAGTTATCGTGCTTACAGACGGACGAACGGACGGACGGACGGACAACTTTTGCGATGTCATAGGTATCCCTCCACTTACGTTTTAGGATCCCAAAAAACCTAGGGGTGCTGAGTGACTATGTGAAAAATGCCGAGAGGAAAAAGATAGTGGATGGATATTTAGAGAAAAAGAAAGAAGAAGTGGGTTTTCATGGAGCCCTTTGTGAGTTTCATGTTATCGTTTGAGAGAAGGAAAAAGAGAAAAGGGATCGAGTTAAGAAGGTTTGGTAGGAGAATGATAGTGCGTTTATGTGAGAGTGGAAGTTGGGAAGAGCGAGTAGATATTGAGTAGATAGAGTCAGTTGTTGATGAGTTGATTGGAATGTGAGTATGAGCAGATATTGAGTTGGTTGTGGGTATGTGTGTTTGTGCGAAAAAAATAATTTGACAAAGAAGATGTTGGAAGAAAAGAAAAAGTTTGTGACATTAATTTGTATGTGAAAATAATGAGTAGTAGTATGAAACAGCGGGAAAAGATGGATGAGGAATGGTTGTTTAATTTGTTTTTATGGATAAATTGTTGAAAAATTGTAAAAAATTAGTTTTCGTAGTTAAATATTTAAAAGTTATTTTAAAATTAGTATTTAATTTTTTGTTTATGTAATAGTTTTGATTTTTATTGGGTTATATTTATTATAGCAGCGAAATTAGTTTTGTTGAGTTTAAATTTAAGTTAGTAATAATTCGTGGTTGAAATCTTTTTTTTTTTTTTAAATGTTTTTGTAGCTTGGTGCTAAAAAAAAATACTCCTTCTTGTTGTAAAAGTAGGATCTTCTGAGCGTAAATCCTATTTTTTTCTTTTTTTTTAGTGGTTTGTGTTTTTTTTTAGGTGGACTTGAAAATTAGGTTAAAAGGTTGTTTAATTAAATTGTTAAATAAGAACCACCGTAAGGAGGGGCTCCCTAGGACGGAAGGGCACCCTTCCTGCGTGAGTTTGCATTTGTTTTTTGTATATTTTGATGGTTTGTTATTGTAGGTTGCCTGACTTGAAAGTCTTCTTTTTCGCTGCTATAATTAAATTTTGAATAATATTGGTGTTGAAGTAGAAGTGAAAATAAAGAGGATTCAGAGAATAATTTTATTGTTAAATAAAACAGAAAGGACCCATGAAATTGAAAGTTAATTGTTTAGAAAATTTAGAAAATAATATTATTAAATAAAGACAATTTCCAAGCCAATCTTGTCAAGTCTGTAGTGTCTAAGCCAAGTTTCATCGTCCTAGCACATCTGGAAATACCTTCATTCGCAATCACCGGAATTCCTGCCCCTCCCCCCCCCCCAATTCCCCCCACAGTGTCCGAACCCTGTCCGGTTCTGTCACTGGTGTATCAAGGGCATTGTCTTGTTCTTCCAACGAATTTTCATCCCGATTCGTCCACTCTGAACATGTCACACGATTTCCGGTACCCCTTCTCTAACTCCCCCCAAAGTCACCGATCCATTCCGGACTTTAAGTGTGACATCTGAGACACAAGGTCTTTCCAAATATCAAGTTTCTTTAAGATCCGATCACCCGTTCCAAAGTTTGGATGAAGTGTTGGATGAACCTCTGCAGAGGTTGACGGGGCTTTGTATCATCCTCTGTGGAGGCTGATACGATATCGTATGAGCCTCCGCAAAAGTGCCTGTGGGTATAGGAAGATATTCATTACATACCTGTTCGAGAAATATTATGTTAATCGTCACACAGAAAGTAGAGGTGGATATGATATGACCTAATATCAACCTCTTTGGAGGTAGAATGTCCAGAGAGGTTAATATGAAGTCAACCATATTATGATAATTACGATACATTATCATCATCGTCTGTGTGACGATTATCATAATCGCGCCACACACAAAGCTAGAGGTGGATATGACTTAATATCAACGTCTTTGGAGGTAGATATGACTTCGCATAAACTTTTCTGGAGGTTGATATGAAGTTATATTCACCGCTAACTTTCTGTATGACGATTATCGTAAAACAACTGAACGTGGGTCATAACTCATATGTATGATATACATTACTTATTCGAGAAAAGTTACTACTTTCTTCCTTTGTTCGACTCAATGTTGGAATGTAGCGGAATTGGCTACATATCACTTGACTGTTTTCAACTATCACTTGACAAACAAAAATCGGCAAATTCCCGTTAGACGAGCTTATCAGTCGACAAGCCCCCAACGTGCAAGTCACGACTTCGTACTTTTAGGTCGTGCTATTAATCACGACTTCACACTTTGAACAGCACCTGACTTTCTGCCCTGGTTCAGTTTAAAGCCCTCCGTATTTTATTTTTCTCTTTTCAACTTCTTATTTTGTTCTCTCTCTTAACAAGGCTAGCATTTGTTGTGATGAAACACCCTACACGAGAGTCGTAAAAGTTCTCGAAAAGAAACGAAGCCAACATAATTGAACTGTTATATAAAATGTTTATTATGTGGCAGTAAGAATTTTCAGCAGGCATCTGGACCGTCTGGACTCCCACACGTGTTCTGTCCAAGTAGAGCAGGCTGGCTTTCAATGTTGGTTCTAATTAGTGCGATTGCGTTAATCAAAGCTATAATGACACGGTGTTGCTATATCCTTAATGTATTGCCTTATAGCAATTGAGCGAGCTAATTAATGGTATCTAGGTTCCATGGAAGTTTGTTCAGTCGGTAGATGTAATTTATTGTATGTTTCTTGCGAAGTTGTATTAAGTCATTAATGCTAATTTATTGCATTTTGATTTCGTTATAAGCGGCTTTGGAAATACTTAAATCGAACTCAGAATCCGCCGCGGGGAATTATTTCCCTACGAATCGTATTATCTGTTCCAAATCTTTCCTCCTGAAGCAAAGTGAACTTGTACAGAACAAAGCTTTCAGTTGGAATATAGTCTCGACACTCACTCATACAAAGCAAGAGAAAAGGCTTTCGCCTCTAAATAAATTTTCTAAATAAATATTTCGCCTCATGTTACGTTTCTCTCGAGGAAACTTTTTCGGCTTACGAAGATGGCTCAGTCAGTTAGGTGAAATATTCAGAGCCGTTAAAGTCGATCTGAAAGCTGCAAATGATGTTACTCAAGGGATTAGTCATCTGAGATTTGAAGGCCCTTGCTAAGAAAGGCCCAATTATAGCCTGAATGCAAATCCTAGTAGACTCGTCCGTGTAGGTGAACATCATCTTCTATTTAGTCATTGTATTTGACGGCACCGAAACCAGTCTTGACATTTTCATAAAGAACATCTAGTCAACTTTAAATAAAACTTTGACCTAAAAAAAATTCCGGTTACAACCGGATTCCTGACTAAGTATATGTCCTGGTAAAAAAAAACGATTGTCATATACAGACTCAGCCTCTCTTCTTACCCCTTAATCTGCCATCCAATCAAACTTTTGCTTTTAACAAATTTTCCGGTTTGGGCCGGATTCCGGGCGAACTTGTTGTTCGCCGAGAAAATGGTTTTCACGATCGCGTTCAGCATGTTCTTGTATCCCTAAACCGAACATTTAATCAACTTCAGATAAAACTTTTACTTTTAACCAACTTTCAGGTTTTGGCCGGATTCCGAACGACTACTTGTCTGGCGAGAAAATGGTTTTCACTATCGTTTTCAGAATGCCTTCTACCTCATAATCGACTATCCCATTAGCTGTTTAAAAGTATTTTGTTTGTCCCTTAATTTGAACCCCCACCCCACCGCTAAATGTAGGGCTACACGGCCCATCTAAGAACTTGACCTTACCCTTGACCCAATGAATCCTCACACCAAGTTTCATCAAAATATCTCATCCCTTCGAAAGTTATCGTGCTGACAGACAGACGGGCAGACGGACATTTTTGTGATGTCATAGGTATCCCTCCACTTACGTTTTGGGATCCCAAAAATAAAGTTACACGTAGCAGAACAGGCTATTAGGTTACATCAGGACACATGGATCAGGCTATTACACGATAGGGATTGATAGGGATGGTAGGGAAACGCAGGCGTTAAGCTAGAATTTAAATTAAGGGTTTGTCAACGCCAGCATCAACGACGGAGACCCCCTCGCGCAAAGCGGAAAATCTTTCTTAGATGCCGGCGATTTCAGACAAGAGGACCAATATGATTAATTTCCTGGTCCTTGTACCCTTACTCAATCTCCCGTCGAAATTTGTTTCTTATTTGTTCTCAAATATTACTTCCTTGCTGCTGACTGAAGCCTATGGGACTATAAGACGTCTTTCGTACACAGAGCTCGATTTTCGCAATGTGACGACAAACAGTCCGCACAGTCGGATCCAAACTAGAGGGGATCGACTAAAACCAGGAAGGGGAGGGAACGCGAGAAAAGCAGGAAGGCATTCTAAAACCAGGAAGGGCATACTAAAACGAGGAAGGGCATCCTAAAACCAGGAAGGCTGTCTCCAGAATTCACAGCACTGTTCCCATCCTCTATTTCGTATTATTTCAGGGGTCGGAAACTTCTCAAATTGAAAGTTCACCATCCCTTTCTCGTTTTAGTATGCCCTTCCTGGTTAGTTGCCTACCGTCAGAACGAGAAATGAAAAGGTGAATTACAAATTGTATAGTTGCCGACCCCTCACTGAACTTAATGCCTACCAATGTCAGGATACTAAAACGAGGAAGGGATGGTGAACTATGAATTTGAGAAGTTGTCAACCCCTCAGATAATAGTAAATAGAGGAAGGTAACAGTGCTGCGAATTCTGGCGACTGCCTTCCTGGTTTTAGGATGGCCTTCCTCGTTTTAGTACACCCTTCCTGGTTTTAGTATGCCTTCCTGCTTTTCTCGCGTTCCCTTCCCTTCCTGGTTTTAGTCGATCCCAAACTAGAGAGTGCTAACTTGGTGAGAACTACTGTAAAGCCTCCGTGGGCATTGGGTAATTACTCAATCAATCAATAATTTTATTAACCCATATAGAAACCTGTAGATAAACCTGTACATCTGTTTCGAGAATGAGCAACCTCTCTGATCCAAATCTTGGGAGCCGAATCAGTGAAAATCCACTGAAAATGTGTATCGCATTCGCTTTTTCACAATCAAAATCTCCATCGGTCTCGGTTTGTACTGTGCCTGCAAATATAGCGATATTCGATTTCAGCCTTGTTTATTAAAGTTTGTTTGTTTAGGGAACTGAGATGCCTGAGGAACAGAATCCACACGAACCTTCTCGTTACATACGTAATGGCTGATCTCATATGGATTATAATCGCTCTCAACCAGGTATGTAATTTAGCAGAGAGGTTTCATTCCCTTCCGAAATACCAAAAGGGATTACCAAAGGGATGAGTGTTACTGCGCGCCGGATTCCCTCTCGTACCGCCCGAGGCGTGCTAGTAAGTACATCCGCCAAGAGAGGGGGAGCAAAAGAAATGAAGAGAAGTCAACTAAGTCAATGTGACTAAAGGACGGCTTGCTGTTTATTCGATATTGCTACGATAACTGTTGCATTGTTGTTATCCAAGGAAAATCGCTCCGGACTAAACAGTTATCGTGGGCGTAAAGACGGAAGCAGGAACGTCATTACCATATACCCCCCCCCCCCCCTGCTTACCTACACACATTTTTGAGTTTTTTTTCTGTCGCATAATTTTGCATTGTGATCAAACTTCTTCTGCGGAAAATAGCGCAAAGGTTTGTGGTCATGCTTAGGTTAGAATGGTCTGTAGTCCTTCCAGTCGTTAACGGTCGAAAGTTTCTGCAGCCCGAAAATGAATGAAATTGGAGTTTCTCCTGTGCATCGTTGCATCACCGAATTTGGAGGAATGAACCGCTATAAGATACTGCAAACTAAAGGAGTTATATCATAAGCATTCTAGCCTTTGCAACGTAGTTTGACTTAGGATCTAACAACATTTTTATTGTAGCAGCATATGGAAAATGTGTAGAAAATTAAACTAATTATTTGCATTATCAATTTCTTTAAAGTTCAATGGGCACATCAAACTACCCCAATCCCACTCTGTAACAACCTAGGAACAATGCTTACCCACTAGACCAGCAGCTTTTTCAACAGCTTCCTCTCTGTGATATTTCAAAGCGTAATTTTTTGGGCCATTACATGCTCAATTTACTAGCTTGGACAAAGATAAAAGTGATGTTTCTTGAAATACCTAGTAGATCTTTATTTTATGCATAAATCAGCTTGTATAATTCAGATTTGAATAGGTATCTGTTTTTGAATGATTTTTGTAACTATTTTATTTTTTATAAGCTTATTGCATATTCTGGTACATTTAATAAAGCAAGCTAACCAAGCTTCACAACACTATTCCACAAAAAAAAACTTTTAATAGGCACTTAAAGCCATGGAATTTCTGGTGAAACACTAGAACAATCACTTAAACTGCATCTGCGGCGTGACATCTTAAATATATCCTTTTCTATCAAGCATTGCTGGGAGTTTTTGAATTTCCTGCCACGATATCCCAGCTCATAAGATTTGGATTGCCGAAATGCTAGAGAGGTAAGAACAAGGGATAACAAGAAAACTGCCGATTTTCATAGCGCCTTCTAAAGGAAGTCGGAAATGTTTATTTGTGAAGCATTTAATACAAAGTAAAGCATTATAAGTGTCCATGGTGCTTTAAGTATTTTGTTTTCTGTTTTTTCTTGTTAATTCCCGTAAGTCCAAAGAATTAAGGATGTAAACTAGATCACAATAAACAAACACCGTAAATTATACTAAATTTGTTATAGTGATTTCTTGAACATTCTGAAATTGAGCTAAATAATATTCAGACATATCTAAACGTCCACATGGTGAAATACTTAGTTGTTTTAATCCTCATAGACGCCACTCGATCTTTTCGAAGGTTGTAGTAATCTTTTGACCAGCGCCAGGAGATCAATGAATAGTTAATTAGCAATGGCAGATTGGCGTTCAGGAGGGATTTGTGTTCAAGTAATTTGTGGAATAACGTTTGCTACTGTGTGGATTTTGGGGAAAACAAAGTTAACAGTGTGTTCGTAAAAATTCGACCCATCGAAAAATGATGGTGTCTCCCTGCCGACATGAATCAAAGACTTTAAGTTATCTGAAAGCGGAGATTCATTTACACTGTGCCCAAAATAAGCAAGTGGTATTCCATGCTATTGCCGATGGAAGCGTTCAACGTGAGCGTTAATGATTTAACTCACGAAATAGCTATCACCTCATGGGAACTGACGCCGGATACGGAGGGAGGGTTCCGTTATTCAGTTCTCCGTTCCTATTTCTCATCTGTTGCATCTGGTCCGGCTGCCGCAGTTGGAAAGAAAAAAAAGATATTACTCTTCCCGATATTAAAGGTTGTACTTGGACAAAAATATATTCCCTTAGAAATGTTGATAGAACACGATTAGTCCAGCTTGAGCCGTTGGCAAATAATGAACGGATCACACGCACACGATAGAGGCTTAGGGGTTCCGTGCAGTGGGGAAAGCTCATCTTTTGGTAAGCTCTGCTAGAACCTAGTACGACACTACGTACACTTAAGTCACTTTCACATTGACGCTTCGTTACGATGCGTCGCGTTACGCGTTTATCTGGCGTTGCGTACAGGTTGTGTAGCATATCTTTCATACCTGCGGAGAACAAGTCAGGCTGAATGCGTATTTACATTTTCCTTTTTCGGTTTCTTCTGCCAAATCTTTCATCAGCTAGTAAGTTTTTAATCATCATTATTAGACCCCGACGCCGCGCCGAAAATCAGCGGCGTCACGCTGAAATTCAAACGGCTAAAATGCGCCCCTTTAACGGTGGCGCGCCGATCGCCGCCGCTGATACATCGGCGGCGGCGATTCGCTTGTGTTTCGGCGCCCCACACTTTTTTTTGTATATTCTTGTTCTTGTACTTGTATTGCGCAGACAAAAATTATGGCACAACCCAGTTCTGACGACATTGCCGTCGAGCGCTACATTCAAGAGTTTACTTTTGTGCCAGCCCCGAGAAACGGTCGATTCACGAAGAAGGCGAGGATTCACAAAACGACGCCATTATTCGGCGGCAAGTCGACTTGTACCTTAGCATAGCCGCAGAAGCCAATAGATGCGAGGTTGACTTTGATGTACTAGGGTTCTGGAAAAAATACGCCCAGCAAATTCCGTGGGTGGCTGCTTTGGCGCGGAAATGTTTGGCAAGCCACAAGTGCAGCAGCGGAGCGAATTTTTTCCACTACTGGACTGATAGTTTGTGCTAGACGAAGCAGTATCAAGCCCCATAGGCCATAGGGTCAACCATATGCAGTTTCTCCACGATAATTTTAAGACATGTAAGGTCATTAAGAAGTGATCTCTTTGAAGTCCAGTCTACGCACTTTCTTGCTAGCAGCATTGACGCTTAGGAAGCGATGCTGTATATAGTCTATAGTTTTAGCAAAAGCCATTCTGTGATTACATCTTTGGTGATAATGTTTGACCAGATTCAGGTTCATGAATCTGGTCAAACCCGTCTGATATAATAGTCATCAGATCAGGCACATAAAGGCTACTCTTGATTAATACGTGATTGAAATCAGAACTGCCGACCATTAAAACTGTATCAGACCTGTTTTTGTTTATTTGGCCCTAGCTTGTAAGATTGATGTACAAGTTTTGTAAATATTAAAATTATGTGAAGCTAAAACAACCAATGAAAGGCGAGGCTAGAGGTGCTGGCTAGTGTGAAAGGCGAGGCTAGAGGTGTCGATTCTTCGAATCGACGCGGCGTCGGGGTCTAATCATTATGTTATTCTGCAATTTCTCTCCAAAAACGCGTTGACGCAACGCAAGACTAGAAAATTCTTGCGTTGCGTTTTATTTATCTGCGTAAGCTCTGCGTTGCGTCGCCACAACCGTGACGCAGAGGTTTCATAGCTTAGTGTGAAAGGCTCTACACTTCAGTGTGAAAGCGGCTTTAATCCGTTTAATTCGCTTTTAATCCGTTTAATTCGCTCTTTTTTGCTTCGCGGCCAGTCCTGGATTAAATCCTGAGGATCCGTCTTGGCAGTCGAAGTTTTGGGGCACCACTCACTTGTCTTCCGGTAGCGTGCGGGTCGGCCGCTATAGATATATAGAGGACCATACAACTGTACATCACCCGTACAACCGAAACATCTAGAAAGACTGTAGCTCGGAAGTTCAAATCAGTACTATTTACATCCGTTGTCGGGGGACGGGGGGAGGCCTGAAAGGAGCAGTGTCCGTCGGAAGGTGCCTATCGGTAAACCGACTGTGTTCGCGGCCGAAGAAAAATTGCTACATCGACTCGAAGAAAAGGTGTTGACTAAACTTTAGCCGACTATCTATGGCTGGTGGCGTCACACGAAAAGTCAATATTTTCCATTTACTAACGGAACTGATTGTCCCTAGATCTGTTATAAGGGTAAACGCGTCCTGCGCCTCGCTGGCCGTTCGGCTCTATATATATAGATACAAATATGTATTCTGCAACATTAATTTTATCGAATTTCCCTATTTCTTTCGTACATCAAAACGTCACAGTAGATAATAAGCTAAGGTTTGGTTTCCACCGAAGAAAAGCGTGCTTTGCCTCGTCATCTGGCCAAGATCGCAACACTTAAAAATTCCTTCAGCCCAAGCTGACTGCGAATCATATTTGACGATGCAAACGTTCTTGGCAAGGGTCGTCTTCAGGCTTCTGTTTGAGCCTGAAGAGGACCCTTGCCAAGAAGGGCCGAAATATAGCTCTAATAAAATGTAGCTGACTTATCCGTTTGCATCGTCAAATATGAATAGAGTATTGCAGTAGGCCTACCTACTCAAGTATGGCCTATTGTATTCAGAATCAAAAATTTGTCAGTACAAACAATCGTTTTGTCTGTAACCCCAACCATCAAACCCGACAACAAAATAAATTTCAACTTCTGAAAAGTCCGAACAAATCGATCCGGAAACTCTGAGTGCTTTTCTATACCTCAGTGCTTAATAGAAAGTCAGAGTGTTTGTAAGAAACTGAAATATGTTATTGTGCTACGCTGGTTTGTTATCTCATCTATATGTATCCATCTTATTGCCATCTTATGGCCGGCTTCTACCAGATTATTGTAGTGGTTTGCGAACTCTGTTCTCAAGCCCCTCGGTAGCTCAGTTGGTAGAGCGCCTGCCTTGTAAGCAGAGAGCCCTGGGTTCAAATCCCTGCTGAGGAGCATTTTTGTCTTTCAGTTGACTACTTATAAAATGTTTCCATCTCAAGGGCGTCTTCCCCATTGAAATTATACATTTGATTCTATTTAGTTTTCACTATAAGACCCCGTCTTGTGGGTCCTGGTATATCTACGTGGCTCCGACAATGGAGTCCTAGATTTCTAAATTATATTCGAAAAAACTGTTTCTGGTTTATTGGTCCCGTCCCTTGTGTAAAGTGCCATCTATGTATTATTATGGAGCCGAGAAGTTCGGCAGTTGCGCGTTAGTGTGAAATTAATTGGCTTTAAAAGACCCCTCTTGCTTATTCTGCCTTTTATAAATATACCTAGCTTCCTTATGGAATTATAAGCTTCTAAAATCCCCACCCTTCTCCATTGTTTCGTTTTATGCCGACGAATTTTAAGCACTTTTCGGCCGTGCCGAGTTTTGCCTGTAACACAACATAAAGTTTGCTGGAATCTTCGAGGTCCGCTAACAACTCTATCACACATAAGAATATGAGACTCTTCTGTTCAAGACTTTTTCATTTGCTTGGTTTTTCCACTTTTTAACCACGGCGCATTCAGTTTTCAAACGTTTTCGCTCAGCCGCCGCATCGGAGAGCGGGAAAGTTGGATAGAGTCGACAGGCGCTAACAAGTAAATATCTGAATTCAGGTAGAAAGTAATGTTATTTTCGAGAAAAGTTTTTTCTGAGCCATTTCATACTGAAAAGATCATTTCTAGTAAGAGTTGTTCTCTAACTAATAGGTGCCATTGTTTCCAGGCCCCTTTCGATCACAGCATTGTTGGCTGTATCCTCGAAGTTTCCTTGCAGTACTTCCATTTGACAAACTTTTTCTGGATGTTTGTCGAAGGTAAGTCGAACCGACAGAAGATTAATGGGGAAAACGATCAGCAAATCGGAACGAAAGCGATTTCCGAACTGGCTTTGCGTCGATAGATCTTTAAACTATGAATGACTAGGCAGACAATTAGTGAAACGTGGGCGGACCCATTCCATTCTCAAAGGCTGATAACGTAAAGGAATCGTTCTTGCGGAAATAGACCTGTCAGAAGAAGAATTCAGCTTGACTTTATAATGGATGTCACATTTCCAGTATGGAGTGTCAAGCTATTTACAGTAGTAACAAGTTATAACGCTTGTTTGCTATCATTTCTTTTGTCATTGGCCCATTTGTCATTTCTATTTATCCGCCTTTGGGTCAGACAGCCCTTTCACTCTTTCTTACAAGTCCGCAGGTAAATACTCCTTGAGCCCAAGCTGACTGCTGGGAAACATATATTCAGAAGATTGCTACTAACAGATACTTCAGCTACGATGCTTAACAATCGTAGCTGACGAACCCGTTTTCAGCCATTGTTTGAATATATGATCGCAGGTTTGTTTTTAAACCTCAAACCTGAAGAAGACTGTTCCAAAGAGGGGCTGAAATATCGCTAGAATAATTGTCAGTTGCATGTTATCCGTTTAGCACGATCGAAGCTTGTTTCTCTCTCTTCAGCCCGTCTGTCATTGTGTTGCGAGAGCGGTTTTGTCCTCATTTTTTTTGTTTTTGTTCCTATGCCGCCGATTTCATTTTATTCCTGGCAACTGGTAACGGTCTAACCTGTGCGGTTTTTACGGAAAGTGTGGACCTTCGGCCGGATTGATGAATATGACATTACATTTTGGAAAGCTCCGTAGAACTCTTGCCTGGGGCCAATAAGGATGGGTTTTGCTTGTCCTCGAGCCAGAGCCTACGGTGTGCGAATTATATAGCTCATGTCAGAGAGGACTATCTGAAGTTGTGTAGCTAACCTTTCGTTTCATCAAACCATGTTTGTGCTTTCGAGTGGAAAGCTCCATTCTAGCACGCAAGCAGGCAGGCACCAGTTTCAAACTGAAGATGGACTAAAATCTATAAGTGTTAAATACATGCGACCTGGCTCCACAGCCAACATATCTTCTTTGAGTGATAAATAAAAAGATCTCCAGAAACAAAAAAGTGTTTTTTTCCCGCGGGTCCGAAAGTGCTGCCATCTATTGTTTCTATCCATGTCTGTTCGCGATTTCAGCTGAGTTTATCATTCGTTTTTTTTTTCACTTGGGTTTGCGGTAAAGAAATGGTATCAGATGTGCCTCCTAAGCTATGAAAGTTCTCTCATTGCTAAAGAAACTCTAGGGCTTATCCTTTGCTCCTTTCTAAGTGGTGACGTTTGAAAGTTGGCCTGCAGCAAAAATGTCAACTTTTGAACTAGGACAGGTAGAACTTTTTTCTCGACGGGAATCGATAGCCGTTGATGAGCTGATCAAAGTGCATGCCATCTGTTTTTATGGCACTTGAGCTTACTCAAGTGCCATATAGCGATTGTAATTTCTGTCCGTCAGTCGGTCTGTCGGTCTGTTGGTCTGTCGGTCCCGGTTTTGCTAGTTCGGGCACTTCCAGATAAGCTAGGACGATGAAACTTGGCAGGCATCTCAGGAACTGGACCAGATTAAATTAGAAATGGTCGCTTTCCCGATCCGACCATCTGGAGGGGAGTGGAGGGAGGAGGAATCCGAAAAAAATAGGAAAAATGAAATATTTTTAGCTTACGAACGGGTGATCTGATCTTAATGAAACTTAATATATGGAAGGACTTCGTGTCTCGGACCCTCCATTTTAAATCCAGACCGGATCCGGTGACATTGGGGGGAGTGTTGATGTTGGTGTTGGGATCCGGATGAAACTTGGAGGAAAATACAAGCAAAAGTCCTAGATACGTGACTGATATAACCGGAACGGATCCGCTCGCTTCGGGGGAGTTGGGGGGGGGAGAAGTCCGAATTTGTAGTGATCCCGCGAGTTCCGTGCTTCCTGATGTGCTGGGACGATGGAAATTGACAGGCACGTCTGGGACCCGACCAGATTAAATAGGAAATCGTCAATTCACCGATTCGACCATCTGGGGGGGGGGGGGGGTGGAGGGAGGGTGAAGCCAAAATTTGAGGTATTTTTAGCTTGCGAACGGGTGATCGGATCTTGATGAAAGTTGATATTTAGGATGACCTCGTGTCTCAGACATCTCACTTTAAATCCGGGCCGGATCCGATGACACTGGGGGGAGTTGGAGGAGGGAACCGGAAATTTTGAGAAACGCTTAGAGTGGAGGGATCGGGATGAAACTTGGTGGGAAAAACAAGCACAAGTCCTAGACACGTCATTGACATAACCGGACCGGATCAGGGCACTGTGGGGGAGTTGGGGTGCTGGGGGTCCGGATTTCTAGCGATCCCGCCAGTTCGGCATACTTCCTGATGTCCTAGGGCGATGAAACTTGGCAGGTATGTCAGGGATCCGAACAGATTGACTTGAGAACCGCCGTTTCCCCGACCCGACCATCGGGGGGGGGGGGGAGTGGGTGGATGGGGAGTCCGGAATCTAGTGGCGTGCATAACTTTTGAACGGGTGATCGGATTTGAATGAAACTTGTCTGGTGAGCTTTCGCCTCGGACGTTCAGTGTCAGGTCCGGGTCGGGTCCGATACCTGTGTGGATGGGGGGGGGGTGGAAAACTCAAGAAAATCTAAAAGCAGAGGGATTGGGACGAAACTTAACGGATGGAACAAGCACTAGGCCTCGATGAAATTGACGGAGCCAGATGGTTTTGGGGCTCTGTGGGGGGAGTTGGAGGGGGTTTCCTGGAATTCTGGTAGTCGTGAGTTAGAATAGTTCCAGATGTAAAACGACAACGAAAATTTGCAGGCATATTAGCGACCCGAATTATCTTGACTTAAGAACCTGACACAACATACCCCCGGAAACTTCCGTTCCTAGATCCGAGCATTTTTTGGGGAGCAAGAGAAGAGAAATATGGAAATTGACTTCTATAAATTGCGAACGAGTGGTCTGATTCGAGTGAAACTTCATGGGTGATCGAATCGATGGCCTCGACATGTAAAACATGCGTTCGAACCATATGCGACCACGATTAGGGGAATTGGGGGTGGGGGGGGGGACTTTAGACATGCACAAAAACCAAACGGATGGACCGAATGAGATGCAAATTCGACAGTGCCTAGTGTATGCGGACTAGATTTATTATTTGGCGTCCGGGCCAGATTCAGCCAAGGTAGGGGGGGGGGGGTACTGGAAACTTGCAGATAGGCTATGCTCCAATTTCAGTAAAACTTGATGGACAGGAACAGGGAATTAAGAGATTGGGCCCGAACCGGCTCCGACAACGTTGGTGGGAGGGGGGGGGGGTACCGGAACTTTCCAAAAATGCTCAGATTCGAGTGAAACTTGATAGATGGTATAAAAGAAGATGCTTTAGGTGGTCGATTTTTTTTATTCCGAACCAGATT
Source organism: Branchinecta lynchi (assembly GCA_023053575.1). Taxonomy (NCBI): domain Eukaryota; kingdom Metazoa; phylum Arthropoda; class Branchiopoda; order Anostraca; family Branchinectidae; genus Branchinecta; species Branchinecta lynchi. The sequence continues at coordinate 19,413,787 of JAKZAP010000006.1, forward strand.
CGGCCACGGTAGGTGGAGATAGAGTGAGTACCGGAAAACGTGTAGCACGTCTAGGGATCAAACAAATGGATTGATTGGTATGAAAGTTTGAACAGTCATGTGCATTTGCTACAGACAATCGAGACGATGCCGGAACTGCTCAGAAATGAGTGAAACTAAATATCCTATTTCTATTTCCGAACCGCCTTTTTGGGTGGCAGGTGTATTTTGTGACGTTCTCATCTACTTTCTTGTGCAGCCTACTCGTACAAGTGCCATATGAGCTCGTAGCTCTTGTTTGTTACAAAAATTTCTTCATGAGATACACCAGTTTGAAAATTTCAAGGGGTTGACAACTTCAGTAGTAAGGTACACACTGAAACCAAGAATAGGCGATACCAGTTGTTAGTCATGTATGGGACTTTTAAGCAACAGTCGACTATTGGCTCATAACCATCTTCGGCAATGAGGCGTCTGCAGCTTTTGCTAGTTGTTGTATATTTGTTTCCGGTGTATTCGATTATAAGAACAATTTAGTTCCCAATGGTAAGATATGCAAGGGACTTGTAAGTAATAATCGTCTGTTATGCTACAATAATCTGTAGGGATGAGGGGTTTGCAACTTTTGCTAGCTGGTGTACCCATTATTTGTTTTCGGTGAACTTGATATTCTATCATGGGAGAGGACTTGTAAGTAGGAATCGGTTCACGATGGGGCTAGAAATTTGTGCAGATGGGTGCACATTGTATTTGATTTCTGTAAATCTGACGGTAAGAAAGTTTGTGTCGATCGTCTGTCACTGTAACCTAGGATTAACTGTTTACGCAACGGATACAAACGAAAATGTAAAATAATGAGAAACTAAGAAAAGTTACGGATGGACTTTGCAATTTGCCACCCACAGAGTGGGTAATTGGGCCTGACTTAAAAACACCCGATTCGGGTGATTTTGGATCTTCATTCTACCATTTAGCCCAAACCTGTATTTAAGTAACTGTTCAAATAAGCATACATTTGCTGTATTAGGATTTTCGGAAACTTCAGTTGACAAGTCAGTACTCAGTAGCTGGTGTTTGAGTTTCGACTTGATCGCTGCCCTGTCCCCGGCTTCGTGCAAATCATTTGTTGGGACCAAAAGATTTCAAGCATTACAGAATCCTGTTTCGTACACGAAATCAACCAATAGCAGGAAATAGTATAAAAGTAAAAGGAGCAATTGAAAATATTCGTTACGTGTATCATAGGAACAAAGTCTGAATCGAAACCTGGACTTGCTAGTACTAATACCGTCTTTAGCTTCTACTTGGTACAAAGCTACTCTCTCTTAAGTCACTGTTAAAAGCCAAGATTTCAGACATGGAACATTTCTGTCATAGCAACCTATTTCAAACAAGAACATGGTTAAAAATGAAAGGAGACACGAAAATATTCGCCAGGACGTGTCTATTGTCATGATGATATTTAAAATCATCGACATTACATTGATAGTTATCCAGTTCATTTTGTTCGTGGAAGGAAATTAAGAATCTTATCGTCACTGGACACGCAGGGGCGAGAAAAAGGGTTAGCCACTAGCGAGTAGAAACCTGAAGGAGGTGAATGTTTGTGAATTTTTTCAGTGTTTGTGACACTTCCTTGGAATGAAATGTTTGCTGTTATCACGATACACAGAGAGGAGTTGGTTTTAGCAGGATCACCGTTAAACAACAAGAAACGCTGTTTATCCTTGGACTGCTAACTTCAAAGAGCGGACGTTCAAACTGAGCCAATAGTTTTGTTAGGTTGTTAGTTGTTTTTATTTGTAAGGTTTTGGTTGTGTTCATAACCAAGGGTTTTGGGATGTGAACGGGCTAGATGAATTTGCCTCGTGCGGGATCACTGTTCCTATGGCCGGCTTCTACCAGACTATCGTAGTGGTTTGCGAACTCTGTTCACAAGCCCCTCGGTAGCTCAGTTGGTAGAGTGACTGCCTTGTAAGCAGAGGTTCCTGGGTTCAAATCCCGTCTGAGGAGCATTTTTGTATATGAGCATAAAATAAGCAATACGAAAAAAAAAAGAAGCAAATCGAATATGGATAATAACCTATCCATTAATCTACTCAAATGATAAAATGGGGAGGGTAATCAACATTTAGTGATCTCTCTTGAGGTTTACCTGTTCGAACTTTTTCTCCGTAACGGTTCCACAGCAAGGCACTGAATGAAAAGCTGGGCCGAAAGGTCCGAGGGACAGAAGATTGTTTGATTGTCGAAAGCGCCACAGGCTCCGGTATCTTTCTGTTTCTGTCGTTCAGTCAGCCTACTGAAAGACAAATCTGGGACCGGACAAAGTAAATACAATAGTATGTCGTTGACAGCCGTGAGAAAAAAATGGTGCCAAGGAAGTAGGCTACACGGAATAGTACTACAGGCTGCGGACCGGTAAATTTGGTTTCGGGAGAGAGGGGAGGGGCTTTATTAGATGAATAGGAAAGTCTTATAAAGGGGAGGTGTTGAAGATATGTTCGTGTACTATTTGTGATGGTTCAGGAAAGCATGGAAGCCACTTCATGTTAACTTTCCAAAAGAGCCAAAGAAAGGCTGTATTCAGCAGCCTAAAACGGTGGATGACAAGTACACTCTAAAGTAAAACGAAACGTTTTCATGTATGCAACGCTGCCGGCCTTAAGAAGCAGTTTTCGGATCTGCCAGTTATCTAATAAAACCCGTAGGGAAAAAATCGGCCTGGAATCCAGGCATCTGGAAATTTGGAACCTGGATTCCAGGCTGATTCTGGAATTCCAGACTTCATCCGGATTCCAGGTTCCAAATTTCCAGACCAGGATTCCGGGCTGAATTCCAGGCTTTGTCTGGATTCCAGGTTCCAAATTTCCAGACTAGAATTCCGGACTGAATTCCAGGCTTCGTCCGGATTCCAGGTTCCAAATTTCCAGACTAAAATTCTGGGCTGGATTCCAGGCTTTGTCCGGATTCCAGGTTCCAAATTTCCAGACTAGAATTCTGGGCTGGATTCCAGGCTTCGTCCAGATTCCAGGTTCCAAATTTCCAGACTAGAATTCTGGACTGGATTCCAGGCTTTGTCCGGATTCCAGGTTCCAAATTTCCAGATTAGGACTCCGTGCTGAATTCCAGGCTTCGTCTGGATTCCAGGTTCCAAATTTCCAGTTCCGGGATTCCAGACTACCTGTATATTCTGGATTCCAGACGGCTAGTCTGTTCTGGATTCCAGACGGCTCGTCTGTTCTGGATTCCAGACTCCAGACTTTTGAAAGTCACAACAAACAATTTACTTCCGTGGCATACATTTCCGCATTCCTTGGTTTCAACTCTTTCTAATTTCTAAGAAAACCATTATTTTTCTGAGAAACTACTTTCTTCGTATTCAACAAAGCACGAATGAATCCTTGTACACATGTGATAATTAATGTTAATTTAATGATTTAGATCAAACAAACAACAATAAAAAGGCAGTCAGCAGAAAACGTTGCATCTTGAATAGATTTATTTACAAGGTAAAATGATAGATACCAAACAATGGTGATAAAGCCTTTGGTCTTGAATCTCAGTCGGTCATAAAGCCTGAAATTGTGCTCTCTTCACGTGCTGCATGGAAGTATCTGCAAAACGCTGGATCCCTTACACCAAAGCTGCCTTCGCATTGAGCTGGGTTACCTAAATAAAACACCCATATTTCAGTGATCGACCAAAGATTCCTTGTTCCCAAGCGGTGACTAGTGAGCAAGTGCTCAAACGTGGAGTGTGAAAGTAAAATGTTTACAAACAGCGTTAGAACCAAGACATTTCATATCCCCAATAATCAAATAAGTATTTTAACAGCCAAATTTGAAACCATCCCACTTTAAAAGCTTTTAATCGAAACAAACGGTATGCAGAATTCGAGATCCTGAAAATCTTTCTTTCAATTTCAATACTGATTGTATTTCTAGCCAGTCTGAGCCGTTAAGCCTCTTTTCCATTAGCATGGTTATAATAAGTGCAATTTACCAAACCGCAGCAGCCTAATATCCCCTTCGTTACAACTGCATGAAGGACGGCAATTCCTGGATCATATGACAAAGCCGTTCAGTTTCCAACTTTTCATGAAGGATTGAAGCACGTCGCGCAGTGGTATTTGTTACTGTTAGACTAAAATCCACATCTATAGGCTACATATATTTCGCCAAGTACACAAGAGTTGAACTTGAGGCCTTCCATAGACGAACTTGACTCATGGGAAATCTAGGCCCAGCTGCCCATTAACGGGAGGGTGGGGTGGGGAGGGGGGTCGTGACCCATCAAATTGTGTGTCTAGGCCTATATGTCCACAAGTATCTCATGCGCAATTTGAAACAACTTTCCCATGAGCGTTGAGGGTGGTTGAACTCCACAGTATATTCCCAACCCTAAGATCTAAAAGCACAAGAAATTTCATCGTTAAAAACATTAAAAGTTAAACAATGGGCGCAACTGCCTATGAACCAAGTGGGGGTGGGGTTTGGGGGTCCCCAAAAAGCAAAATCAGACCCCGATGCTCAAAAGCCTACCAAGTGTAAACTTGATACCTGTTGATTCCTGTCACTGGTCATGAACTTTACTCTTGGTCAATATGGGCAAAGTTGCCAATGAACGGGATGGGTGGGGGAGGTGAAACTTTGAAAGTAATTCCCAGCCACAGGATCTACAAATACGAGGAATTGCATCATCGTATGTCCAGATCTGGTCAAGTTATAGACATTATTCACTGAGCAATCTGGGCCCATTTGCCCCTGAACCGGGTAGGTGTGGGGGGTGGGACCATCAAAAGGCACAACTGGACCCCAACACCAACAAGTTTATCAAGTTTGTTCTTGATAGCCTAACTGCACTGGTTCACCAGTTATGAGCTCTAAAAAAACAGTGAAAACCGAAATCTGTTTCGGCGCTCGCAATAGTGGATTGTTCGAGGAACACTCGACTAAAAATGTATTCACTATTTCATATGTGCGACTTTTTGGCTTATGCATTGTTAAAACTGGTACTCTCGCGTATGGTGCTACTGACAGATTTGCTGACATGTGGCAAATTAGAAGTCAAATATTAATGTAAAAAATATTCAGATTTTGTTGAAACGACACTAAATTTTACCCAAAATTCAACACACTGGCAAAATATGGAATTTCAAGGAAATTGGGTAGCCCCCCCCCCTCCTCCCTCAACGTTAAGAGGGTGCTATAGCAGTTGGTTAAGGATCTCTACAATGGGAGAGTTTATCAGAAAGCAGAGACAAATATAATTTCTCACTCGTGTTAGAATGGTGAAACCCAAATCTGCATAACAAGACCCTATATTCTAGAACTGTTTACCGTACCTAAAATAACCATCATTTTGCTGAACAAAAACTATTACAGATTTACTGAAATCTCTAGGATTGATCCTTTTTTCTGACCCTCCTCTTCTCTAGAGGCTTCACAGACTCTGAATTCAGTTCAGCAGATTGGAGCCTTTGGTCTAAAGGCTTAAATACACTCCAATTCATTCCAGCCTAAACTTAATCTTTTAACCTATACTTCGTATTAATACTGATATAGTAGGCTAAAGCCTACTTGCAGTAACCAACTTGTCTGTCGACTGTGTGACCACGCTTAAGTAGTTATCCAGAATATGAGTCTGCAGGTTTTGAATCACATCCAGAAATAAGTAGAGGCATGCTTATTTATTCATCAAAGAAACACAAAGACACATACCAGGCAGGCGAATTTCCTTCTTTTTCTTGTGTCAAGTTTTGCAGATTTTACTCAGTGTCACTTAGTCCAAAGGCGTTACTAGCCAAAATGTTTGGTGTGGGGGACGAGGCATTTACCGACCGGCTGGTAATTTTTACTGACTGTTTTCAACAAAAAAACAACAGTTTTGAAAAAAAATCAACTGGTTTTCTGAAAAACTGACTGTTTAGTCAGTTGACTGGGGGCGTCCCCCCCCCCCCCCCCAGTCGTGACGCCACTGACTTAGTCTACCACAAACCCCTGATTTTTGGACAACCTATGATAACTCCTGGGTATGTTTGGATCTCGAATACATTATGCCTAATGCCAGAAACCCTATGCTAAACGGTGAGTACGGTACTATGACCAAATAAAATATTGACCATTTGAGCTCAGCTGACAATACAAAGACAAGCTCGAACACCACCAATTCAGAACTCGTTAGCACATAAAACCTATGCTTATTTAGTGTTATTACCACTGAAAAATTAAATCCCATGCCAGGCAACTTGAACTGCAATATATTTGCTGAAAATGTTTAATTCATATAGTGATTTCCTGTATGTCAACAATTATAGAACAATTTCCATTGTCTCTGCAGTTTCTTCTTTTGAGGTTACAAACGTTTTATCAGCTACACCTACCCATATAAAATAAGAAAATACTACTGTCGCTGATGCAATGCAGAAAACTGGTTGGCATATTTGCCATCCCTGATGATAAGCAAGCGCTGAAACAAGTCGATTATCCCAATTTCATTACCTTGCTGCTAGCTTTTCCAACCCATCAAATGGAAAAGAAGGAAGTTTAAATTTGAGAAGTTTATGTTAATTCAACATTAAATTGGTGCAGAAAAATTGCTCAAATATATAGCTCTTAACTGGTATCAATTTTGTTATTTTATTCTTTTGACTGTTCTATAAGGACAACAAAAAAAACTGAGGTCTGGAAAGGTTTCTAGAGATGCTAAAAAATAAGCATACCTCTACTGCTGCAACTTTACAGTTGAGTTTGAGTAGGTTGTAGTTGAGTAGGCTGCAGCTCGAGTCGGAACCTACATATTTGGCTTTAATGTATGAAAACAATTGGCTGCACTATTTGCCTTTTCTCCATAGGTCTGTTAACCTACCTATTTGCCACAATTGACAGTTTTTTCGTCTTGCCGGTCTTTTCAACTGAGCTCTAAAAAACGGCTTATTAGAACAAATGGCATCTTCCCATGGCCGGCACCTATCTCTCCAATGAGAATTTTGAATTTCGCGCCATGCCAAGAGCGAAGGTCGGCTGGATGGAGCTCCCACCTCAGTCCACAGGTCGGTTAACCGACCAGCAAATGGAATAAAAAATAGCTTATAAAAACTTAGGTTGATTAAACCGAAGGAAGAAAATGACTATCTTTTAGGCTGATTAACTGGATGACTGCAAAAAATGTGGCTATTGTTTCTGGTAGACTTGTTACCTGCAGTTTTGCGAAGTAGTTGCAAGTAGATGTCATTCAATGTAAACAATTAAAGAGATCACCAATGGAAAAAGAAGCACAGGATTATCAACGTCAGCAAAAATCTAGAAAAAGGAAAAAAAATGTCTATGCCAAATGTAAACTGAAACAGTCGGCTACTAGCTGATATCAACTTTGTTATACCTCTTTCCATTTGACTTGAAACAAACAAATTAGTGAAATATTCAGATTGTAGAAAGTTACTAATCATTAAATAAGCATACAACAGGAGAGGTATCCAACATTGAATTTAAACAACCTCGAACTTGGCCTAAAAAGGTTGGGAGGAAATTTCAGTCCAGTCCTATAAAAGTCCTAACTGTCAAGAAGGAAACCCTGAGTTCTGAGTAATGCAAGACCAGTGCAGCACATTTTTAGGACTGCACAGAAATTTCCTTGTAAGGAAAGAGTTCCGTGTCAGCACTCATTCAGTGTAGTCGCAAAAATTTTGCAAGCGACGGACTATACGAGTTCTCACTGTGCATTCATGGTGAATGGTGGTGAATTCAAAGCTGGATTTACTTCTGTCTGGATTACCTGCAACTACGCGCTGTCTGAAAGGAGGCCTTGGTATTTACGAATTCAAGGCCTTTATCTGTAAGTCCCCTTACGATTTATACTTTGGAGCCGTTTGGAATGGCTGGTCCTGTCATTGATGAACTGCTATGTTTTCTGACGAATCGTATGGATTGCCTACCGAAGGATATTGCACTTAGCCTATGTGATGGCATGTATTCGTTGGATGATGTTACTGCTAGTCGGAGTGTGCTCTGCAGGCTCATTTCTACTGAGGAGCGTGCAAAATTTGCTGATTTAATTAACCCTACGAGGAGGTCTAAGAATTTAGCGCTTAATGACCTGTACTTAATCCTGCAGCAGTGCGACAGATCGAAACTGCCGGTTTTTGCGGCTGGTAACTTAAACAAGCTGCCATCGCAATCGATTGCGAACTTTGATCTTGCAGCGATTGTTGCCTCGTACTCTATCCTTGAGAAGGAACTGAGATCTCTGCGAGCCGAAGTAATCCTACTGAAATCTGCTGTCGAAGAAAAATCCGCACCAGCAGCCTTTGCTTGCGCCAACTGTTTTCCTGTTACTGGCGATAAAAATCTTTTACAGCGCGAGATCGTTCCGTGCCAAATCCTGAGCAAACTAGGGCATTGCTCTCAAGTGAATGACGTCACTCTGACACCACCAAATCTCGACGAGAGCGTAGCCGAGGTGTTAGGAAATGGTAATATGTCGGCGGGGACTGGCAAATCCTACTCTGCGGTGGTAAAGAAGGGAGTTGGAGCTGGAGCAAGAAATCCGAGTGGAACCTGGTCTAACGGCAGTAAGGTTCGTGCTCCCCCCAGGTATGTCAACCCTAAGGTAACGATAGGGTCTAATGTTAAAAGCAGCTCTAGCTGTAAATCTGTGCTTCAAACTAAAGTTTGTCGATTATTTGCTAGTCGATTTGTGCCAAGCACTGACCCTACCATTCTCGCTAAAGAGTTAGCTAACCGACTGAAGTGCCGTGTAACATGTGAAAAGGTTGATACAAAAAGCACAAACAGTGCATCATTCAAGATTACTACGCCGGCGACTATGCGCCCGACGTTAATGGATCCAGAATTTTGGCCTGCGGGCATATATGTGCGTAATTACTACGAGCCGACAAAGCCAACTAGTAACCCCCATCCTGAGCTCATAGCAACTGGGAGTGGTATTTGCCCTAGTACGTAATGGCTAATATTCGTGTTGCGTCATTTAATTGCCATTCAATTAAGCGTAACGTGATGGCAGTGAGAGCCCTATGTGATGATAATGACATTATTTTCCTACAAGAAACGATGCTGTTTGATTTTGATCAACCGTACTTAAGCTCCATACATCCTGAGTTTATTGCTTTTGGAATGTGCGCCACACGTGCTGCAGATGGGTTGTTACGTGGCAGGCCTAAAGGAGGGCTGGCCTGTTTGTGTCGGAAGGGGTTAAGTTCGTCCGTGTCGTTCCCTATACCGGCAGATGACAGGTTACAGCCAGTGTGTTTGGATCTTGGTGGTATTAAATATTTATTTGTTAATGTGTATATGCCTGTATGCTCTGAAGTGAGCCTTCCTGAGTTTTCTTTGTATTTAGGTAAGCTCCTTGCGTTAACATTTGATTTCGGAAACGTGTGCTTCCTTGGTGATTTCAACGCGAATTTATCTAAAGAGACGCTCTTTAGTAATGAACTGGTGGAATATACGGCTGTGAATGATATAATGATTTCTGACCAAGCGCTTCTTGAAAGTTCGACTTTCACTTACATGGGCCCGTCTGGTAATACGTCTTGGTTGGATCACGTGTTAAGTTCTAATTCTTTTCATCTATTGTTGAGTAATATGAGTGTGAGATATGATATTTTCGGGTCTGACCACTTCCCGATTAGTTTTGATATGTCTTGCCGGATGTCTACCATCCCTGCTGCGGTTACGTTGCCACTTTCTACACTGAAGGCTGTACCCCGTGTGGATTGGGATGCGGCTGGAAAGGCGCAGCTTGCGTCGTATACAGCTTATGTAGAGCGGAGAATTTGTGGTTTGGATATCCCTTCCATCTTCTCTTGTAAATCCCTTGCATGTAATAACCCTGTCCATCGTAGTAGTCTTGAAAAGTTGTATTTGATTGTTCTGTCGATACTAATACTGGCTGCGTGTGAAAGCCTTCCACTGATCCCTCCTGCGCGTAGTCGAGTTCAGGATTACGGCGTCATTCCGGGATGGAATCGGTTTGTGCGGCCCCTTTATGGAGCTGCCAAGAGAGCTTTTATATCGTGGGTCGGGAATGGTAGAATTCCTGGGGATCAATTTGATACACTTAGAAAATCGTTAAATAGTAAATACCGGAATGCGCTTCGGTGGTGTAAGAAAAATACGGACATGCTGAAGTCGACTGCGCTTGCCGAAAAACTCGGATCGTCAAAATTTAGGTTGTTTTGGAGACTTGTTTCGAAGTCCCAAAATGCGCCAAAAGCAACGAACCGAGTGGGTTGTGCTATTGGGCCAGTTGCTATTGCTGAACTGTGGCGTGGTCATTTTTGTGATATATTTTCTTCTGTTAAATCTGATGTTGGTAGTGTTAGAGTGGAGGCATTTTCCCAGTCCCTTCAGACTCCTGGAGAGCAGCTGATCTCGCTTGAGTCCGTGAGTCGTGCGATATCTGGGCTTTCTGGTAGTAAGTCTGGAGGTTTAGACGGAATTACGGCAAACCATCTAAAGTTTGGAGGAGCATCCTTGACCTGTATCCTGTCGCTGCTCTTTAATGGTTTTCTTAACCATCATTTTGTACCGCAGGCTCTTGTTGAGGTATGTCTTGTCCCTGTGCCGAAGTCTAGTTCTGGGGACATGACGTCACTCAGTAACTATCGACCCATCGCTTTAGCTGCTACGGTATCAAAGGTTTTTGAGCGATGTATGCATGCGGCACTGCAGCAGCAACTGGATTCATCGTACTTCCAATTTGGGTTTAAAGAGAAATCGTCGACTGAATTTTGTGTTTTTGTCCTTAAAGCAGTTATCCAGTATTTTTGGCTGTTTGCAACCCCTGTGTTTGTTTGCTTTCTGGATGCTAAGGCTGCTTTTGACAGGGTTAACCATGAGAAGCTTCTGAAAAAGATGGTCTCGCGGGGTATTGACTCACGTTTTATTGGCACCCTTGGTGCATGGTTTGATACCCAAAGGTTTCAAGTTAGATGGAGCGGTGTTCTTAGCCATCCTTTTCCTGTCCTTAATGGTGTTAGGCAAGGTGGGGTTCTTTCTCCATTATTGTATAATTTATATGTTGATGAGTTGAATGAGCGGTTGGCTAGCCTTGGAGTGGGTTGTTTCGTACAAGGTGTGTGTTTCAACAACTTAAGCTACGCTGATGACCTAGCCATACTAGCCCCCACAGTATTCGCGCTCAATAAGCTTCTTCAAGTGTGTGATGAATTCGCGAAAGCAAATGATATTCTTTTCAACACGAAAAAGACGGTTTGTATGGCGTTTATCCCGAAAAGTCTTCAACTACGTTACATCCCCGATGTTATTTTGTCTGGTGAGGTACTAGCTTTTGTGCAAACTTTCAAGTATTTGGGCTTTACTTTTATTCCTTCTATGTCTGATGAGCCTCACATTGCTGCGCTCTCCAGATCACTGTCTGTGAGGGCCAATATATTAATTCGGAGGTTTGGTAGATGCGAGGCTTCTGTTAAGACCTTTCTTTTCAGAGCTTACTGTACTCCGCTGTACTGTTTGTCACTGGTGTGTAACACGAGAGTTAAGTGTCTAGATACATTTCGGGTTTTATATAACAACTCTTTCCGGTGGCTACACGGACTTGCATGGAACTGTAGTGCGTCTGGCATGTTTGTGGGTGAGGGCCTTCCTTCTTTCGGGGAACTTCGGCGTCGGGCTATCTTTTCTCTCCAGACCCGAATTCTTCGCTCTCGAAACCCCATGCTTGTGGTTCTTTCGAGTCCCCATATGAGACTGACGTTGCCTGTGTGGTTAGTCTGGAACCGCGAACTTTACATGTGTTGCGTAGAAGGTCCGCAATCTTAAATAAAAGGTAAATGTATTTTGTTGTTGTTTTTATGTGTTGTATGTGTAATGGCTCTAGAAGCCGTAGTCGAAGTTAAATAAATAAATAAATAAATAAATAAGGTTTTCAAGCCAAGTTTGAGTTGATATGAATTTGAGGTTGGATACCCCTCCTGTCATAAACAAGTACATAGACCTAACCAGTACATTTTATACTTACATATAAGAACGTCATTCATCCTGCATGCAGCAGCAATATCTTCATATCTATCACAAGAAGATCCATGACAGATGCTGTAAACACTCCACAGAATATTTAATTCTTGAACTCTTCCTTCAGCCTTGAGCAGTGTTGCCAGATCGTGATCCAGGATTGACGCAGCTGTCTTTGAAAAATGCGCTAAAGTTTCTTTTTAATCATAAATCCCAAGAAATCTCCCACGCCAGCAAAAAAAATCAGCAAGTCGGTCGAAAAATTCTGCCGGTTTGGCCTAAAATCCGCCAATGTGGCAACACCGACCTTTTGACTAGCGCATTTTAATTTATCATGAGTGTTGCGACCCGTCTTTCTTGAAAACCTCACATCGAATCTCTAAAATCCTTGATAACCTCGTTCTATACTCTGCAAGTCTGCATGACGAAGTCCAAAACACGACAGTGATCCTCAGGAAGAAGGAGTAAGTGTGTCCGTAACGACTAAAAATCAATGACTCAAATCCTATGTCAAACAATCACGGCGATCTTTGGGAGCAGCTGCCTTTCTTCCGCCAGGTACCCGGAGAGGCCGGAGATTTTGTATCGGCAAGGAGCGATAGTCATCAAGAGTATTAACAGAAAAATCCTAAAACCCATGTTCTAAAACGGAAATTCTTTTGGGACAAACGAAAAATCTTATTTTTCTTTTATAATTCGTATCATTTTTGGTTACAGAATGTACGATTAGGCCTACACACAAATGTTGAACAAATAAAACACCAGAGGCGTATTCTAGCCGTTCCCGGAGGACTCCTCGGGGAATCGAAGGGAACGGTTAAAATACTCTTGATTATATATCTCCCTGCCGATGCAGAATCTCCGGCGTACCTGCGGAAGAAAGGAAGAAACGGTGTCAAAGCTGCGCTGAGTCATGATTTGAGTCGTTGAGTTTAAGTCTTTACGGACACGTTTACTATTTCTTCCTGAGAATCACAGGCGTGTTTTGGACTTAGTCATATAGAGTATAGAGGGAGTCACTCCACGCGGACTCGGTGTACATAAACAGCGAGAATATACGGGGAATGCTTCCAAAATAGATTCTGTTCAATTTGTTTATTCTGATGGTTTTTAATTAATTTTATATTGTACCAAAACCAGCAAAAATTGATTCCTCTCCAAATCTGAAAGGGAGTCCTTTTTGATGATGGTGATGATGACTCCTCATTTGGAGTCCTCGGGGAACGGCGAGAATAGGCCTTAGGTCAGCATTGACTAAAAAAGTTGCGGCATTTCCCTCCTTTGTAGTTTCCTTAATCTATGCTTCTAAATTATATATGATTCAAAGCGGACCTTCAACATGAAACCAAACCTAAATTATTCTGGTAACAAACCTTTCAAATGTTCATGTGAAGTCGGAGCCTTGCAGAAGAAAGTCAAAGATAATTCGGAAATTCAGGTTTCGACAAATAATGCCGGATCATTTCTGCATTCTGTATTACACATGATCTTTATAGCTTGTTTGCGATAAACATCGTATATAGCTTTTTTGCGATAAACATAACTTGACTCCAGATTTTTTGAGAAATTTCTGTGCAAACTCGCATTTTCACCCCGTTCAATATCGTCAATTAAATATAGTAAAATTTTCCCGAGACAATGCAAATGCTCTCTTGGAATCCATTGGATTTCTTGTTTGTAGCAGTGCACAGTAATTTAACTATCACTGTCAGTGATATCATAACTAGGCCGTGCCGCTCAAATTCTCAAGTTCAACTACCCTACGATTACCTATTATTTTATTTGTCTAAGAAAAAGACAGCTCATCATGGGGTTTGTCACTCTTTTATCGGAAGACAACAGTGTAATTCTAAACTGTCACCACTTTCTAACAAGATCTCACGTTGGCAAATTTACTGTCACAATATTTTCTTAGTGTTTTACTCATGTTGACCCGATGTAGATATATAAATTATGCAACACTGTCTTACTGTTAAAAAATTAGGTACTAAACAAGATTCGACTCCTCTTTCTGTAATTAATTTACCGCGATGTTTTCTTATTTTCAAAGTTTTTGTTCAGACCCGAACACTTTCATAAGAGAAGTACTGAAAGCGAGATATTTTAATAAAAATGTTGTTCGGCAGACAGTTTCTTCGAATGATTTTCCCAGACATTTTTGAAAATGTTGATCAGGGTATTTTCTTCACGAAAATATCGGAATCTTTGAACAGTGTATATTTTTCCGTTACACTTTATAGTCCAACTAATCCTATTTGACGGTGCAAAACGGATAAGTCAGCTACATTTTTGATGTAGAAATGGAGCTGACTTATGAAATGTAGCTGACTTATTCAAAATGTAGCTAATTATCCGTTTTGCACCGTCAAATAAGATTCACAGTCAGCTTGGGCTGCAGGAGCATCTACCAACTAATACTGAAATCCAGGCTTTCTTGTCGACAAACCAGACGTCAGACCAGACTGCATGTATTCCCTAGATTTACAGACGAGGAAGCGCAAAAATCCAGGACTGTCTCGAATTTCAAGTAGGTCAAGTTCCTGGAAAATATGACTGTTACCCTGGAATTCCAGAAGAGGTGGCGTAGAAATCCAGGTTTGTCTGGAATTTCAACCAAGTGCCCGGAATTCCAGGCTCTTACCAAATGTAAATTCGGGCCTTTCTGGAATTTCAACAAAGTGTCTGGAATTCCAGGAAAGAAACATCATACCTGGATTTCCAGAGAAAACTTGTCCGGAAATCCAGTGAATTTTTTAAATCCCGGGCTACAGCCCGGAAATCCGGGCAAAATGCCTGGATCTCCAGGCAAAATGCCCGGAATCCAGGCTTTGTCTGGATTCCAGGCCGTTTTTTTCCCTACGGGAAGGACTTCTCCTCAAAACCGTTTTAGCCAATCCGTTTGAAGAGAATGCGCACCACAGAAGAATATGTTGCCTAAGCTGTCTAGGTCGGTCGTTAATTCAGTTTTTCAGTTTCAGTTCATATTCAGTTCATATTCAGTTCATTTCAGTCATATTTAAAGACAAAAAAAAATAAACAATTAACATTCCTGCCAGAAAAGCGCAAAAGGAGTGCTTGACTAGGGCAGGGAAATAACCGATATTAATTAAACAAGAAACAGAGTCAACTAAAACTATGTAAAGAAAAAGGGAGGAGACAAAAAATAACCAAGAGTTTCAACTTTAAATGAAAAAGAGAGAAAATAAGGGAAACAATGAACGAGAAAGAAAGTAAACACAAAAAAGAAAAGACAGGGGATGGGTCCAAAGAGGATCAATAAACAATTTTCCGGTAATGACATAAAGCAATCAGATACATACACTGTAAAAAGCCCTCCTGTAAACCGGACTGAGTAATTGCGCATCACCGAATTCGGAGAGTTTATTCCGAATTCGGAGAGGAATTCGAAGAAAATCGGATGGAGGATTAGAACGCTAGAATACAAAACAGTTATCTGAAAGCGGAGAGTTGTGTACAGTGCAGGGTGCACGTGTAGAGAATCAACCATCGTCCCATGTAGTCAATTAGTTTTCTTGTAGACACTGCTTCTCATTTATTATAGAAGGCCTCATAGTACTTTGTTTCTACTTAAAATCATCTCATCTTTGTGTATCACACCCGATATCAGCAACGTTTTCCTTCCACGAAAGTGTTATAAACACTGGAGTTCAGTTCAGTTCCTTCAGGTTTGTAATCGCCAGTGATCCACCCCTTTATCCACCACCTGGATGCGGTTTGGAGACGTCGGTACTTTCGATTGACTTACTTGACTGCAGAGTGGATACGTCCATTGGAGGGGGAGTCGGCGGAATCCGGAAAATAGGGGCATGCATAACTTTCAAATGGCCGATCGGATCTTGATCAAAGTTGATATCTGGAAAGACTTCGTGTCTCAGATGTCTCATTTCAAGTCTGGACTGGGTCCGATGAATCTGGGGGGGGGGGGGAACTGGAAATCGTGTGAAACTCTCAGAGTGGAGCGATCGGGATGAAACTTAGGTGGAAGAACAAGCACAAGCTCTAGATACATCACTGACAGAACTGGACCGGATTCGAACTCTGTGGGGGTAGTTGCGAGGGGGTTCCGGAATTCCGGCGATCCGTCGCTAATGTACTTCCAGGTGGGCTAGGACGATAAAACTTGGCAGGCATGCCAGGGACCCGGCCAGATTAACTTGGAAACAGTCACTCGTCGTGGGGGAGGGGGAGACGGCGGAATCTTTAAATTATGGCATGCATAACTTTCGAACGGATTATCGAATCTTAATGAAACTTGATATCTTGAAAGACCTCGTCTCTCAGATGTCTCGTTTCAAGTCCGGGCCGGATCCGATGAACTGGGGGGGGGGCGGGGGGAGAGCCGGAAATCAAGTGAGACGCAGAGAGTGGAGCGATCAGGATGAAACTTGGTCTGAAGTACAGGCATAAGTCCTAGGTGCATCAGTGGCAGAATCGGACTGGATTCGAGTACCGAAGGGAGGGGGCTCTAGGGGGGTGTCCGGAATTCCGGTTATCGTGAGTTAAGGTACTACCAGATGTGCTAGGACGATCAAACT
Organism: Branchinecta lynchi; assembly: GCA_023053575.1. Lineage (NCBI taxonomy): Eukaryota > Metazoa > Arthropoda > Branchiopoda > Anostraca > Branchinectidae > Branchinecta > Branchinecta lynchi. The sequence goes on from JAKZAP010000006.1 coordinate 19,430,318, forward strand.
TTTGCTGGAGCATTAGCCTAGAAACTTGACATCATTGGGTTAGACATCGTCAGTTCTCTGATCCAACCATCCCTTAAAGAACTCATCTTAACCGCAAAATACAAAAAATACTTTAAAGCAAAATTTACTTTTCTACGATCGCCGTGAGCACATGATCCTTATTGCCTGAAGGGTTTTGCTTAGAAATTATTTTTAAGCACCCTTAAAGTGCGCATCTTAACCGAAAAGTGAAAAAAAAAAAATTTGACCATCACTGGCAAGTGCCATATGAGCTTCCAGCTCTTGTTAAGTATATCATAGGTAAGTTGAGCTTGAACTGCTTTAGCATTTAGTTCTGGAGGATTAATCCAGGAGCATCTGTTGCATGGCAACGTGATATTCGATGAACAATTGCATAGCCTACATAGAAGACGGAAGGCAACTCTCCTATTAGGTATCCATATTTTGGTGATTTTACTATCTTGACAGATTTAACAAGATTCCTTCCCAAATGTGGGTCAGAGGTCGTTGGTACAAGATTTGAGAAGAGAGGTTTCTGGGAGTAAACGATGAGAGATGAGGTATGGTTAAAAAAATGGTGAAGAAAAAAGTTTGTATGCCGGCAAGAGGGATCATGAGCGGAGTCTGACAGTTGATTAACTGGCGGCAGGACGGTGGGCGTGAAGCCTCACAAAGTGAGATCCCCATACGGAAGGTGATACAAAAAATTAAAAACAAAATAATTGGAAATGAAGAAAAGAGAAAAGGGAAGTTAAAAGAGTGAGAAAAGTAGGATTTGTACAGATAAGCAAAAACTTGGAAGGTTAGAGTTCCGTCTTACCAATGGTAACGGCGATCTATTCCTTAACCAGGTGACACTCATGACTCGAGTTAGACAGCATAATATACTAACCTTCGTCCGCTCGGGAGGTCCTTAGGCAGGCTACAGAGCATCGAGACTGTTTTGGTGGTTAGGGTTTTTATGGCACTAAGTGCCATATACCGATCACTTTTCTGTCGGTCTGTCGGTCAGTCCGGTGTTTGCGAGTTAGGGTACTTCCAGATAAGCTAAACTTGGCAGGCATATTAGGGACCCAACCAAACTAACTTGGAATTAGTCACTTGCCCGATCCGACCATCGTGGGGGGATGGGGAGGTTGCGAAATCTCGAAAATAGGGGCATGCATAACTTTCGAACGGGTGATCAGATCTTAATGAAACTTGATACCAGGAAGACCTTGTGTCTCAGATGCATCGTCCCAAGTCGGGACCGGATCCGATGAATCTGAGGGGGAGTTGGAGGGGGAGCCGGAAATAGAGTTAAATTCGAGGAGTGGAGCGATCGGGATGAAACTTGGTGGGAAGAACAAGCACAAGCTCTAGATAAATAACTGACGGAACTGGGCCGGATTCGGACACTGTGGGGGGAGTTGGAGGGGGGTTCCGGAATTCCGGCGATCCGTAGTTGATGTACTTCCAGGTGGGCTAGGACGATAAAACTTGGCAGGCATATCAGAGACCCGGCCAGATTAACTTGGAAACAGTCACTCGTCGTGGGGAAGGGGGAGACGGTGGAATCCGGAAATTAGTGACATTCAAGTGCGGACCGGATCCGATGAACTGAGGTGGAGGGGAAAACCGGAAATCTTGTGATACGCATAGAGTGGAGCGATCGGGATGAAAATTGGTGGGATCCTAGGTGCATCAGTGACATGATCGTGAGTTACGGTACACCCAGACGTGCTAGGACGATAAAACTTTGCTGGAGCATTAGAAACTTGACATCATTGGGTTAAACATCGTGACTTTTCCGATCCAACCATTCCTTAAAGAACTCAGATCATCTTAACCGCAAAATACAAACAATACTTTTAAGCAATATTTACTTTTTCAAGATCGCCACGAGTACATAAATCTTTTTGCCTCAGGGTTTTGATTATAGATTTTTTTTTGGCACCCTTAAAGTGCGCATAGGCATGGGCACTGTTCCTGTTTTCTGTTTCTGTTTCTGTTTTTTTCCTCCTGTTTTGCTGTTTTCTGTTTTCTGTTTCAGGGACCCAAAATAAACAGAACAGCTGTTTTGAAGCCAGCTGTTTTTTTTCTCACCTGTTCTGTTCCGTTTTGGTGTATCCTGTTTTGCCCTGTTCCTGTTTTTTTTTACCTGTTTAAACAGCCAAATCTGTTTTTTGGGGGCAACCCGCCTTATCAGTAGTACAACACATCTTTTAACTCATCATTTCGAAATGCCACATTCCAAAAGAGGCCAATTTGTCAACCTTACCAGTGACCCACGCGAATTGTGGATGAAATGACGGCTATCAAAAATATTGAGCAAAAATCAAGCAATAGTAGGAACAACAGCAAAAAATGGGAACTTCAGATACTGTAAATATTTATTCAGCTCAAGCTGACGGCGAATTGCATTTGACTGAGCTAAATGGATACGTAGTCAGCTAAGTCTTAGACTACTGTTGCAGCCTTCCGACCCTTCGTGGCAGAACCAGTCTTCGGGTCCAATATGAACAAGTGCGCAAGGGCTCAAACTTGATGTGTAAAAGTTAAACGTATATCATATCAGAGATGGGCGAATCCGACCATGAAAGGATTCGAATCCGAATCCAGGGCTAAGTACGAATCCGAATCCGAATCCACCATTTCATGCTGAGGATTCGAATCCGAAATCGAATCTGGATTCGAATCCGATCTTAACAAAAATTAAATCGTGTTCATAGGTTATAGTTTAAAAATCAGAGGTGACAAAAAACACTGATATTTCAGGTAATCAGATAATGTGATAGATTACTTAACATATTTGGTGGTGGACACCAAACAATTTGATTGTCTAAAGCCCTCTGTGTAAAAATTGGGAAAACGGAAACTGAAAAGATGTAGAATAGAAATTTGAGCGGATTCGTAAGATTCAGGGTTGGAATCCGTGTCCGAAAGCAGAAGATTCAAATCCGGCCAAAAGGACGAATCCTGGATTCGAATCCGAATCCGGATTCGGATTCGCCCATCTCTGTATCATATATTGTGTACGAACAGCCAAATAACCATTTGCCAGTGACGTTTAATTCATTGGTCAATATGGGCCCAGTTGCCAGCGTTTGGATGTGGGGGGGGGGGAGTATCACCGAAAGATACTTCTAGATGGGTCTTTGGATGGGTCCAAAGACCCATCTGGACAATGATGTTCACGCATTCCAAATTTCCACCTTAGTACCAGGCATGTTTAGCAAGTTTGCGAATTTGGTCAGACAATTTACTCTGGGCAATCCGGGCCCAGTTGCACATAATTCGCAAAATGGTGGTAAAATTTAGCTGAAAAGTCAACTAATTTTTGTGTCATTAAATTAAACATACTGAATTATTGGGATTCTACAAAGGAAATTTTTTATTTTCCACTATCTGCTCTAGTTATGACGTTCAGAATATGTGCGGCCGTCCCCACAACACAAATTCTACTATGACTCGGGAATTGTAATCTAAACACAAACGCTGATTTTCATTGGTCAGTGGTGAGATTGGTGAAGATTGAATAGTGCCGGAACAAAAGAAAAATCATAAATCTCTCTCGTAAGGCGTGCAACAAAAATACATGCGCATAGAGGTACCACAAATCACACGGAAATTCCACTATTTGAAAAATGATTACTCGTGAATAGTGGAAGAACGAAGTAACACGTTTTCAGCGGCTCTTCAGGCTGTTTTAAGAGAATAAGTGAGGGGTAACTAGTTAATACTAGATTGTCCTATCCCAGCCTTCTTAGGTTAAACTTTAAAGGAAACATTAGTCACTGGGAGAATTGTAACCAATTGCCCTTGAACCGAGAGTGTATCGGGGGTTGAATCCCAAAAGTCACAACTAGACCCCAAGGCCCGTAAGTACACCAAGTTTCAAATTAGTATCTGTCATGGTTCACGAGCTAAGAATGCCAAAATAAAACGGTGAAAACCGAGAACGGAAAACCGGCTATCGCGGCCGCAAGAGTGGAGTGTTCATAAATGAACTTTCCACTAAAACCGAACATGTGATTACCAAGAAGGGCTCACACGACGTATTATCTGTTCAGCGAAGTTAAAGGTGATTTCAAAAGACTAGTACTTTCAACTTCAAAAAGGCTAGAAAGGCTGAAATTAGCTTAGCGACATCACAACATCCGCACCGGTTCATGATGTAACAAACGATAACTGGAATTCCTGACAGTATTTTTGGCACAACCTCAGTTCTATACGGAAAAGTTGAGATTTGTTCAACTTGATGATGAAAGTGAAACTCCGTTTCACGGATTTTCGCAGAATAGTAGACCCACATTCAGCCGAGAAATCCGCGCGTTTTCAGCCTTGCATGACCATGCTCAAAAGAAACCACCGAGGAAAAGCTATTCGGTATTCTGATTGAACATGCATCTCTCGCGACCCTCCCCTCACAAAAAAAAAATGACCATCATCACCAACCGCTGTCACCAAGTGAAGCTTGCTTAACTTTGAGTCTGTATGATCCGTAAACTTTAGTTTATTACCAATCACTATGGCGAACAATCCAAGTGGAAAGGTAGGCTATGCGAAAATTTTGTTGTTAAGAAAAATGAAACTTCCATGGCTCATTTTCCATCGGGAAAAAGTGTAATTTATTGATAAAGGCAGCTGGAATTCTGGACCAAGATATTTTTGTTCTATGAAATGAACTCGAAGAAAGGCGTCTGTGCGGTGCAAGGAAGAACTATTTAAGATACTTCATGGTACAGGGCAAACTATAGGTGAACTCTGCGATAAACATAATACAAAAATACGGGAAATCAAATAATAAAAAAAAAAACCTGTTTTAAACAGCCGGTTCTGTTTTTTTTCGCCTGTTTAACAGCTGTTTCTGTTTTCGAAGTCATCATTTCTGTTAAAACAGAACAGGACCTGTTTTCAAGTTTCCTGTTTTCTTTCTGTTTCTGTTCTTATGTGACCTGTTTCTGCCTGTTCCTGTTTGAATGCAAAAACAGAACAGTGCCCATGCCTAAGTGCGCATCTTAACCGAAAAATGAAAAAAAAAAATTTTGACCATCACTTTCATCCTCTGACCCAGCCTTGCAAGTTTGGTGCATCTTAACCGAATACTTCCATCTGACCCAGCCTTGCCGGTTTTTGTTTTCCTTGTTGTTTATTTTTCTTTCTGTCTCCTATTTTTATATTTAAAGTGAAACCATAGGTTGAATTTTCAGCCCCCTTCTTTTTTTCTTGTTGGGGTATTTCTTACTACATATGCTTGCAAGTGCCATATGAGCTTACCGCCCTTGTCTTATTTGGTGTTGATGTTAAGTTTATCAGTGTTGTTTCTTATTTTTGTCTTGGGGGATGGTGACTAAATTAATTCATTTCGAATGAAGGCGTAGTTTACATGCCGGGACGTAGTTGGACTTGAGGGGTTGCCACACTTCCTTTCTGGGTGGCGGATAGAAAGTAAGGGGTCTACGGTTATGCCTTCTAACTCAAACACATCTTCCAGGTTTATATTTATATGTTCTCGTGGTGGAGACATTCTCAGCAGACAAGATGAGGCTCTACAGCTACATCGCTCTCGGCTGGGGTAAGTTATTCATTGTTCTAGCTACGGTGGCTGCGTTTTTTGTCACCAGAGTACTGTGTTCTTGTTTTTTCCCATAAGTCGTTTGGGTGCACACTGTCAGAAGTTTCATAAAAGATAACACGAGGATGCACGGTTTCAACAGATCATGGGTAACAGATAACACTTCCGATGTTATCTGCTGTGTTTCAAAATGTTATGCCTATCATTGTTTTAACAATGTTATACAAAACAAATGTTAGTGCAAATATTATACCCTCAGGAAGAACCGAAAAACCGCCAAAAATATCTTCTGAGTTTTCCGACATCATGACGATAAGGAATAAAGTCAGTAGATGCTTTTTTGGCTCTTCCTAACAATCTTGTTATGCATGATATTTCATGCATAACTTTTTCAAACACAACAGATAAAACCGAAATGTTATCTGTTACGCATTATCTTTTGAAACCGCGCATCCTTGTGTTATCTGTTATGAAACTTCTTGCAGTGCAGTGGTGACTGCTTCTCAGCGGTGTAAAATGTTCTAGAACTCACCAGTGTCTGGTTATTACTCAACCGCGTGGACTCGGCAGAACCTAGTTGGGAGGCAGGTTCTGGGGAGAAATCACGAGAAGACGCTGAGACCAAAAAACACCGTAGGCCTATAGAGGAAACACGATAAACTAAATAAATATTCCTTCAGACAAACGGATACGTCAGCTGATTAAGTTCAAGTTCCCTTTCTAGCTTTAGCCTGAAGAGGACCATTGCCAAGAAGCCGAATATCGCTCTAATAAAATTCAGCTGACGTATCGGTTAACCACTATCAACCAGAAATTACTGAAACTGCGACGAACGCTCCTAGCAAATAGGACGGTATAGTACGTTTATTTCGTAGAATGCGTACAGAAAGACACATATAACTCATATTCTGCATGTTTGTAGTGAACAACCTCTGTATTTTTTTCTTCTCTTGTCTCGTCATTTTCGCGGAGTAACACATTAATTAATTAATGTAACAGTTTCGTTGCGTACACTTTTTAAGCTTACACTGCAACTAAATATTGTAATACCTCATGAGCTTACCGCTGATATGGTGCTCTTGCGTAGCGTACGGCAGAGCCATAGCTTACATCCGTCAACTACACACGGGAGTACAGCGTTTCCTCAATAGTGCTTATGCTTGGTCCTTAGTAGTCTTTAGCGAGTTCCTGTCTAATAAAAATTAAATTTCTAGGCTTACCATTATTCATCGTAGTCATCTGGTCAGTAGTGAAAGCACACAATCAGTACTTCGAAGATGGAATGGTAAGTAGATAGATCTCTGGTTTGAATCTGAAAGCGGGGGTATTCGCCTCCATCCGCGCCCCTTCACGGTAGAAGTAGTGGATCCTACCAAGAACAAATAATCAGATAGAACCTCTGTCTTTGGTACCATGCAGCGACTGTGAATACCCCGACAAAACTGAGCGGACCTAGAGGTATTTACAGTAGCTTTTTATCCGTCTACTCTACTTCCGTCTTCGCCGTTCCTCATCGCAGAAAGAAAATGCAGGAGGCGTACTCCGCGTGCTGACCCGCTCTCGAGCGCGTCCAAAGAACCAATCAGCTTTGTCATCTACTTTTCCTAAAGGTGGTTTTACAGCGATATAACTAATTGTAGATGTAACGAAACTTGATATGGCGCGAAGCTACTAACCTCCGCTCGCTCATAGCGGAAAAGGTACGGGGAAATACTCGACTCCGCATAGTCATAGTACAGAGATAGATAAACGGAGGTTCTATCTGATTATTTGTTCATGATGCTACGCCTTCCCTGCGCGGAATCTTCCTTCTGACTTCAGTGCCGGAACTGTTCTTTACGGAAAGACGCGAACGATTTCCAGTACCAAAATTCCTTCCCATCATTCACGCCTAATTGATTCTGTCCCCCTTAGTATAATCAGTAATTTGGCAGAATAGTGATTGTAACTTCTGTCCGTCAGTCGGTCTGTCGGTCCCGATTTTGCCAGTTCGGGCACTTCCAGATAAGCTAGGACGATGAAACTTGGCAGGCGTATCAGGGATCGAACCAGATTAAATTAGAAATAGTCGCTTCCCTATCCGACCGTTGGGAGGGGAGTGGAGGGAGGGGGAATCAGGAAAAACTAGGAAAAAAGAGATATTTTTAGCTTACGAACGGGTTATCGGATCTTAATGAAACTTGATGTATGGAAGGGGGTCATGTCTCAGAGTGTTCCATTTTGAGGTTGGAGGGGCAAACCGGAAATCTTGAGAAACGCTTAGAGGGGAGGGATCGGGATGAAACTTAGTGGGAAGGGCAAGCACAAGTCCAAGATATGTCATTGACATAACTGGAATGGATCCGCTCACATTGGAGGAGTGGGGGGGCGAATTTCTAAGTGATCCCGCGAGTTCGGTGCTTCCTGATGTGCTAGGACGATGAAAATTGGCAGGCTTGTCACAGGGACTCGACCAGATTAAATAGGAAATAGTCACTTCCCCGATCCGACAATCTGGGGGGGGGGAGGGAGGGAGAAGCCAACAATTTGAGGTATTTTTAACTTGCGAATGGGTGAAAGGATCTTGATGAAAGTTGATATTTAGGATGACCTCATGTCTCAAACATCCCACTTTAAATCCGGACCGGATCCGATGACACTGGGGGTAGCTTGGGGTAGCCTACTCGTAATAAGTGCCATATAGGCTCGTAGGTCTTGTTGATAACGCTACATCATTGACCATGATTTTTATGGCTGGTTTCCTTCGAAATAGAAATTTTGCAATGTGACCGGCCCGCAAATGGTAAATATTGAAAATAATGAGAATTGAAATTCCCCCCCCCCCCTGAGAATTCGGCCTCCCCTAAACAGCTTTTCCCTCGAGTTCTCCCTCGTACCAATGTATTGTTTAGAGTTAATCCATGTCTTGATCGTAAGAAACTGTCTCTGGATCTACGCGTCACGCAACTTTTTGAAGATATTAGTATTTATTTCTTAAAGAAAGATTTGGAAACGAGTTCAGGAGATATTTTTCTTTTCGATAGTCAACATGCTCGAAGAATTGATCGTTAATATTTGTATTCGTCTATTCCCCATAATTATCTGTTTCTAGGGTTTAGTACCATGGGTTGGAGCAGTTATTATCATAACGTGACATAACATTGGATGTTTTGCGGGATGTAATGGATTCTCTTTGAGTTGCTTGACCCTAATGTGGTAGATGGCATCAGCTGAGATTCTTTTCTGCCTTTGTGGTTATAGTCAGGACTTTTATAGGGTCAAGATTTCGAAGGAACAAATGAGAAATGTCCTTGGATTGTTACAAACACTAATAACCCCTACGATTGGATCTACATCGCACCTGCAGTGTTCGCATTATCCGCAAATGTTTGCTTTTTGTTGGCGATTATGTGGGTAAGTGTCCTTCTTTTTGCCAAAAAGGTAAGGGTGACTGACCTTCGCTTGCACCATGTTGCGCTCAACTTTTAATATAGTGGTTTATGATATTTACAGCATGACGACATCGCAGAAATAAGCTCAGAATCTCACTTCCTCGAGATTCTTGATTAAAGAGTCTCCCATTTGTTCACCACCTGTCATCTTGTTCCATATAGCTCAGCAAGTTAGGGGGTTGACCCCCCCCCCCCAGAAACATACAAAATTAATGATTTAGATAGGCTTTTCCCTCTGATCTATGTGTTTTTTGTACTTTTTTGTCCGACCAGCAGGCAAAAAAAAAACCGAAAGGCACCCCCCCCCCCCGAAATAATTCCTGGATACGGGCCTGTAGCTCAGTTAACGTAATGAATCATTAGTGGATAATCAGGAAGGCCAAATCTGTGAGTTTTGTGTATCCTTCTGCAACAACTTCATCATTACGAATATTCTGAATGTCTCCTCTCATTTTATTATCTTTCTTGCTCGATTAAGATACTATTCAAAATTCAAGGCTTCAAGGTTTTTCACTCCTCAGTTTCCAATGGAAAACTACTTAAAGCACAACTCTTACTAGAAACAATCTTTTCATAAAATGGATAAGAAAAAATGTTTTCGAAGATAACATTACTTTCCAACTGAAACTAGCGATTCTCTTGTTAGCGCTTGTCGATTGTCTGCGGCCTTCCTGCTCTCCGACGCGGCGGCTGGGCGCAAAAGATTTGAAGACTGAACGTGCCTTGATAAAAAGTGGGAAAACTAAGCAAACAAAAGAAGCAATAAACAGAAGATTACCACATCCTTATTTGTGAAAGAGTTGTCAGCGGACGTTGAAGATTCCCGCAAACTTTTCGTTGATTGACGGGAAAACCCGGCAAGGCCGAAAGAGCGCTAAAAATTTGTAGTTACGAAAAGAAACAATGGAGAAAGGTTGGGATTTTAGAAGCTTGTAATTCCATATGGGAGCTAAGTATATTATAAAAGGTAGAATAAGCAAGAGGGGTCCTTTAAATATGCTATGTGCTAATCTTGTTGTTTACCGTAGGGCAACTGAACGGTGGTTCAGTTATAGTAAAATGCTAGATGGTATAACACTGGAGATTTTTAAATAATTCATTAACGTTATTCGTTCTTAAGTTGATGCTATGACAAAGTTCTTAAAGGACCCCTCTTGCTTACTCTGTCTCCTATAATATACTTAGCCTTCATATGGAATTATAAGCTTCTAAAATCCCCACCTTTCTCCATTGTTTCCTTTCGTAACTACGAATTTTTAGCGGTTTTTTAGCCTTGCCCAGTTTTCCCGTCACCTAACGAAAAGTTTGCCGGAATCTTCATTGTCCGCTGACAACTCTTTCACACATAAAGATATGATCATCTTTTGTTTATTACTTCTTTTATTTGCTTAGTTTTCCCACTTTTTAACCAAGGCACGTTCAGTTTTCAAATCTTTTGCGCCCAGCCGCCACGTCGGAGAGCAGGAAGGCTGGATCTAATCGACAAGCGCTAACAAGAGAATCGCTACTTTCAGGTGGAAAGTAACGGTATTTTCGAAAAAGTCTTTTCTGATCCATTTTATAGGGAAAAGATCATTTCTAGTAAGAGTTGTGCTTTAAAGGACCGCTGTGCTTACTGTGCTTTTTATATTATCCCTAGCTTCCTTATGGAACCCCAGCCTTTCACCATTGTTCCGTTTTTTTCTACCTACGACTTTTCAGCGCTTTTTAGGCCTAGCCAAGTTTTGCCAGTTACGCAACGCAAACTTAGCCGAAAGCTTCAAGGTCCGCCGACAACTCTTCCACACATAAGGACATGCTAAACTTCAAATCTATCAGGTTTATCTTCTGGGTTTTTTTTAACTTCTTTTGTTTTGCTTGGTTTGCCTACTTTTTGGGATCCCAAAACGTAAGTGAATGAACAAAAGTTGTCCGCACGATAACTCTCGAAGGGATTGGGATATTTTGATGAAACTTGGTGGGAGGATCGTTCGAGTCAAAGTACAGGTCAAGTTCGAAGATGGGCTCTGTATCCCTATGTTTGAGGGTGGGGGAGGGGTTTCAAATTAAGGGGCACACAAAATATTTCTTGAAAGCTATTGAGATAGTTGATTTAGAAGTAAATAGACATGCTGAATTCAAATAGGAAATTAATTTTCTCGCCGGACAGATAGTTCACCCGGAATCTGGCGAAAACCGGAAAATTAGTGAAAAGTAAAAGTTTAATATGAAGTTGATTAGTTCGGCCGGAATCCGGCCGGAACCGAAGAATTTGTTAAAAGTAAAAGTTTTATTTAAATTTGATAATATGTTCGATTTGCGGGTAAGAAGATATACTGAATTCGCAAATGACAATCATTTTCTCACCGGACGTGTAGATCGCTTGGAATCCGGCTGAAACCGGAAAATTTGTTGGTTGATTAGTTGATTAGAGGTTCGTTGTAGGGGTAAGGAGACATGTGAATTTGTTTTTGAGCTTTAGTTTTTTGCCAGAGAAGTAGTTTGTCCGGAATCCGGCCGAAACCGGAAGTTGGGCAGAAGTAAAGAAGGAAGGAGACACGACGTAGGCTAGAGGGTAAACCATATGCTGAATCCGTATATGAATATTTGACAGCGCAAAACGGATATCTTAATATGTCTGAACTTGTTGAAAATCAGCTGGCGTATCCGGTTTGCTCTGTCAAATACGTATTTGACCTTCTCCGATTATTACAACTGGCCTTAGCCTGTTTGTAAATTTAAAAGTAAAAATCTTTAAGAAGTCTGTTAAAGACCGAATATCTATAGGACCGAATTGTCGGGAGCAAATATTAAAATTCTGGAATCCCATCGAAACCTTTGGTCTTGTCAACCATGGCGTGTTCAGTTTTCGAATATATTTCGTCCAGCCGCCGCGTCGGAGAGCGGAAAGACGGGGTGGAGTCGCAAATGCTATCACGGAAATCGCTAATTTCAGATGGCAAGTAGTTGTATTTTTGAGAAACTATATTTTTGAGCCAATTCATGTGAAAAGACCATTTCTAGTATGCTAAGACCGCAAGTGACACTTTGTTAAAGCACAACTCTTATTAGACTCCTCGATTTAAATAGAAATTGCGCGGTCTGACTGTGAATTGGTACCCTCGGGACCAGGGGCGTCCCGAGAGGGGGGTCGGGGGTGCTGCACCCCCCCCCCCCCCCAGAGTGTCTAAAAAAAAACGCACCAGTCAAAATTTGTCAAATTCACCTGAGCTTGATGATTTTTATGGAGTATACCGGATTATTGCTCAGGGAGCCTACCGAAATATTGCTCAGGGCATCTACCGAAATCTTGCTAAAGCAATCTACCGGAACTTGTCTCAAGGAATTTGCTAGAGGCTGGATCAGGGAATCTACCGGACTTTGCCCCACGTAATCTACTAGAATTTTGAAATCTACCGGAATTTCGCTCAGGGAATCTACCTGAATTTTCGTCAGAGAATCTACCGGAATTTTTCTCGGGGAATCTACCGGAATTTTGCTCCGGTAATCTACCGGAATTTTGCTCTGGGAATCTACCGGAATTTTGCTCAGGTAACCTACCGGAGTTTTGCTCAGGCCATCTGCCGAAATGTTGCTTAAGGAATCTACCGGAACTTGTCTCAGGGAATTTACTGGAGACTAGATCAGGAGTCTACCGGTCTTTGCACCACTGAATATACTAGATTTTTGGAATCTACCGGAATTTTGCTCCTGGAGTCTACCGGAATTTTGCTCCGGGAATCTACCGGAATTTTGGTCGGAGAATCTACCGGAATTTTCCTCCGCGAATCTACCGGAATTTTCCTCCAGGAATCTACTGGATTTTTCCTCCGGGAATCTACCGGAATTTTGCTCAGGGCATCTGCCGAAGTCTTGCTAAAGGAATCTACCGGAACTTGTCTCAGGGAATTTACTGGAGGCTGGGTCAGGGGGTCTACCTTCATTGCCCCACGGAATCTACTAGAATCTTTGAATCTACCGGAATTTTTCTCAGAGAATTTACCGGAACTTTGCTCGGAGAATCTACCGAAAGTTTGCTCAGGGAATCTACCAAAGTCTTCCTCAAGGAATCTACCGAAGTCTTTCTCAGGAAATTTATCGAAACTTGTCTCGGGAAATTTACTAGAGGCTGGATCGGGGAATCTAGCGGAATCTATCTTGTTTAAGAAATCTGTCGGAGCTTGTCTCAGGGATTGACTGGAGGCAAGATCAGGGGATCTACCGTGTTTTGACCCACTGAATCTAGTAGACTTTTGGAATCTGCCGGAATTTTGCTTAGAGAATCTACCAGAATTTTGCTTAGAGAATCTATCGGAATTTTGCTCAGGGAATCTACCGGAATTTTCCTCAGGAAATGTACCGAAAGTTTGCTTAGCGAATCTACCGATAGTTTGCTTAGGGTATCTACCGAAGTCTTTCTCAATGAGAATTTACGAGAGGCTGGATCGGGGAATCTAGCGGACTTTGCTCCACGGAATCAACCAGAATTTGGCTCAGGGAATCTACCGGAATTTTGTTGCTTGCCGGATAAGTATAGACTCACAGCTTACCAGGATGACCCCGGCACACAAATCATCAGAGTGATTCTTGCAGACAGACAACATAGCGCACCGGAACATTCATTGTGATTCCGGTACTCTCCTAACTTTCTGCAGCTTTCAAGAATTAGGCAACCTACTGAAATCTTTCATTTCCAACTACAAATACTGTTCCAGGAATAGTTTCGCGGTATCCTCTACTCCAGTTTCCACAGCTTTCTCGACTCCTGACAGGTGATAAGCCGAGAAGAGTTCAAAGACGAGTTAGCCTTATTCCGACATGATCTCAAAAGTCGCCAGGAAAGACTCGAAACAGATAAAAGGAAAAATGTTCGGAGTTTTTCGTGAATTGAAAGATGTCTTCACAAGTATGGAAAGCTTTCAAGCTTTCAAGCTTTCTCAGCAAAAGGGGAAAGATATTTTAGCAAGATGAGTATCGGTTAAGGCCACTTTGCGTTCAGCATTGGCTGACCAGCATCTGTTACTAATCGCATCTGAAACCGATCTAGTTGACGAATGTGAAATTGGATGTGTTGTGAACAAATGGAAAACGTAGTTGATGTTTTAGGCTTAACTGACAATCTAAAGTTTAACCGAATAGGTCTAAGGTCCAATACGCCTAGTAACATTTCACTTAAATATTCCTGAGAACCCGATAAAAATGCATAACTTCGTTTCTCCGTCGTCCCTGGATAGTCAATTTCATAGAATGAACTTATTCTTTCGGATTTGCGATACCTCTATGTGCTTGTCCCTCTACACTTGAAATATTCACCAACTAGAAATGTAAGCCGTTGCCGAAAAATGGAATAAAAAATATCAGGTTCATTGCAAGACATATTCTAAAATCATTTTCTTGTTTGATAGTGCAAAACGGATACGTCAGCTGAATTTTATAAGAGCTATATTTCGGACCTTCTTGGCAAGGGTCATCTTCTGTCTCAAAGCCGCTAAAGTCGGAAAGGCAGGCCTTTGTTTAAATTCAAATTCTCCGCGTCTGGATGAATTTTGGTTTGCCATGCAAGCAGCCCACGCACTGAACGTTGTTACGAAAAATACAAAATCCCTCAGATGTGTTTCAGAAATATTTCAGTACGCAAATATTAGAATTAAAAATAAGCTGCCTTTTAAGTAAAACTTTAACGAGCCTATTCTGTGTTATTTTGTAACATATAATAGAAGTGAGAACACAACAGTAGGCCTAATCTAGAGTTTCTGCAGAGATGGTCATAACAGAGACATTTCCGGTAAAACGTGAAAAATTCCGGTAAAACTTCGAAAAATCCCGGTAAGTTCTGAAGCTGCACCCCCCCCCCTATCAGGAAGGTATCGGGACACCCCTGCTGGGACGCCATCCATATTCTCAACTTCACTGCCTATTGTGAAAAAAATAAAATACCTTAACAGAGTCAAATGGTTCGTGTATTCAAAGAGAAGAAATAAAATAAGCTGGCTTTTCAGTTAAAGTTATTCTGCTCTTAGTTATTCTGCGTTTTAGTAAATGGTTCGTGTATTCAAAGAGAAGACATAAAATAAGCTGGCTTTTCAGTTAAAGGACCCCTCTTAGTTATTCTGCGTTTTAGTATATGCTAGCTTACTTAAGAAATTATAAGCTTCTAAAATCCCGCCTTTTGCCATTGCTGCGTTTTTACGTACGACTATTTCGCGCTTTTTCGCAAGGCGCGCAATACAAACTTCGCCGAAAGCTTCTAGGTCCGCCGAAAACTCTTTCACGCTTAAGGACATGATCAGCTTCGAAGCGTTGTTTTTCATTTTCGAATTTATTTGGACTTTATTTTTTATTTTTCTTGGTTCTCCAACTTATTTAACCACGGCGCTTTCAGTTTTCAAATATTTGATGTCCAGCCGCAGCGTCGGAGTGCAGGAAGGCTGGATAGAGTTGACAAGTGCTAACAAGAAAATCGCTAATTTCCCGTGGAAATTATTGGTGTTTTCGAAAAATGATATTGCTGTGCTACGTCATCATGGAAAGAACATTTCTAGTAAGAGTTGTGCTGTTTACGGATTTTAATGGACAAGTGCATAGATTGTTGGTCAAACTTTGACTACAAGTGGAACAAGACAAAAGTCTTGAATAAAATTCAGCTGACGTATCCGTTTTCCACCATCAAATAAGACAAAAGGTTTCGATGGGATCCCAAAAATTCAAATATTTGATTCAGACAATTAGGTCTTGTCTTCGCCAGACCAGTCTTCACCAGACTCCTTGAAAGGGATCGACTAAACCAGGAAGGGAAGGGAACACGAGAAAAGCAGGAAGGCATACTAAAACCAGGAAGGGCATACTAAAACGAGGAAGGGCATACTAAAACTAGGAAGGCTGTCGCCAGAATTCGCTGCACTGTTCCCTTCCTCTATTTAGTGTTCTTTTAGGGGTCGGCAACTTTTCAAATTCAAAGTTCACCATCCATTTCTCGTTTTAGTATCCTGACATGGGTAGGCATTAAGTTCAGTGAGGGGTCGGCAACTATAATAATTGTAATACTACTTTTCATTTCTCGTTCTGACGGTAGGCGAGTAAAATCCTCCGAGTCCAGCGATGGGTCGGCAATTGAGATATTTCGAGTCCACCATTTCCTTCCTGGTTTTAGCACCTTAGATAAATTTTAGTTACCGAAGTTGCAAAGAAGGATAATTTAAAATTGTCTTCCTCGTATTAGTACTTTAATTAGTTTCCGTATTTGTTCCCGACCCCTCACTGAACTTATGCCTACCCATGTCAGGATACTAAAACGAGGAAGGGACGGTGAACTTTGAATTTGAAAAGTTGCCGACCCCTCGAAGAATACTAAACAGAGGAAAGGAACAGTGCGGCTTTCCAGTTTTGAATTCTGGCGAGCCTTCCTCGTTTTAGTATGCCCTTCCTGGTTTTAGTATGCCTTCCTGCTTTTCTCGCCTTCCCTTCCCTTCCTGGTTTTAGTCGATCCTAACATTTTTACTATGAAATTCTGAAAATTTTGAAAAAAATTGAAAAATCCGCTGATTTTAATGGACAAGGTTATGTGCATAGATTGTTAGTCAAACTTTGACTACAAGTGGTACAAGACAAAATCTTGAATAAAATTCAGCAAGGAACAAGACAAAAGTCTTGAATAAAATTCAGCTGACGTATCCGTTTTCCACCATCAAATAAGACAAAAAGGTTTCGATGGGATCCCAAAAATTCAAATATTTGATCCAGACAATTGGGTCTTGTCTTCACCAGATCCAGTCTTCAGCAGACTCCTTGAACATTTTTACTCTTGAAATTCAGAAACAGATTAAGGCCAATTTCCCAGATCTGCCAATTTCCCGGTTTCGGCCTAATTCCAGAAGTACTTGTCCGGCGAAGAAAGAAAGCTCAAAAACGAACTCAGCGTATCTCCTTTGTCCAGTACTGAACATCTGATCAGCTTCAAATAAAAATTTAACTTCTAACAAATTTTCCGGCTCCAGTCCGATTCCGGTCGAACTATATGTCCGGGATAAAATGATTGTCACACACGGATTCAGCATCTCTTCTTACCCCTAAATCGAATGTCTAATCAACTATAAGTAAAACTAACTTTTAACAATTTTCCGGGTTTGACCGGATTCCAGGCGAACTACTTGTCTGGGTAGAAAATTGTTTTCATGTAAGTATTCAGCATGTCTTCTTACCCCTTAGTCGAGAATCTAATCAACTCCAAATAAAACTTCTACTTTTAACAAACCCTTCCGGTTTTTGCCGGATTCCGGGCTAACTACTTATCCGGCGGAAAAATAGTTTTCTCCATCGTGTTCAGCAGGTCTTCTTACCCCTAAATCAAACATCTAATCAACTTCAGATAAAACTTTTACTTTTAACAAACTTTCCGGTTTTGGCCGAATTCCGGGCGAACTACTTGTCCAGGTAGAAAATTGTTTTCATATAAGTATTCAGCATGTCTTCTTACCCCTAAGTCGAGAATCTAATCAACTCCAAATAAAACTTCTACTTTTAACAAACCCTTCCGGTTTTGGCCGGATTCCGGGCTACGTACTACGGCTACGGCGGAAAAATGGTTTTCTCCATCGTGTTCAGCATGTCTTCTTACCCCATAATCAACTATCACGTCATCTGTTTGAAAATATTCTATTTGCCCTGTAATTTAAACCCCCTCCCCCACGCCTAAATGTAAGGCTACAGAGCCCATCTACGAACTTGACCCCAACCTTGACCCAATGAATCCTCACACCAAGTTTCGTCAAAATATCTCATTCCCTTCGAGAGTTATCGTGCTCACAGACAGAAGGTCACAGTTATCCGACCACTTACGTTTTGGGATCCCAAAAAGAAGGCATGGAATTTTTAAACATATTGGAAAAGCCATTAGAATTCATATGACAGGAGACCCGCGAACAAATCTGCCCAGAACAGTAGGCAAACATCGATTACAAAGCGAGTTTTGGGTGGGTACAACGCTCGTATTCATTTCCCAGGACAGGAGGGGTTCTGCATACTCTGGAATAGCTCATTCTAGTCGGGAGGTAGATTTTTGGCATCTATGCTAGTGTTAAAGCACACCTGAAAAGCCTTCGTGAAATTCCACAGACTATCATATGAAAGTATCAAGACCTCATACAACTCGGAAATGATCTCTTTTATTTTTAAATTATTCTGTAAGCGAACTTCTCGTTCTTCAATTACTGTTTGTAGCAACTTGTATCGGGTATTGAAACTCGGACCTAACTTGATGGCAAGGTACCAGATGAAGACTGAGGCAGATTGAAACCTTTCATATGTGCTTGAATATGCTGCATTGGGGAAAGATATAGTGTGTAATTCACTGTAGTTTGACATTTTTGTTTTCGTCATGTAAGTACAGCGTGTCGAATGGACAAATAAAACGATACACTGTACTTTCATAATGAAACAAAAGTACATCAAAACTACAGTTAAACTACACCCAAAAAAAACGCAGCTTAAGTCTCGTCGGCGAACCATCGTCTTCATAAATATAAAAAGTCAGGTCCGGATCTGTATAGTCCTGTGGAGTAAAGATCAAAAGTTTGTTACGTCCGTAA
This sequence comes from Branchinecta lynchi, assembly GCA_023053575.1. Classification (NCBI taxonomy): domain Eukaryota; kingdom Metazoa; phylum Arthropoda; class Branchiopoda; order Anostraca; family Branchinectidae; genus Branchinecta; species Branchinecta lynchi. Next base: position 19,448,869 of record JAKZAP010000006.1, read on the forward strand.
ATCCGATTCCTTTTGTTTTTAAATGCACTGGTAAACCGGCTTACCTCGTTTTCTTTCTGAATAAGCGTGTTTTTAACGTGAAAATTACTTTTCTTTTACTATTAGTTCGGAACAATTCTACTTTGTTTTCGATGGCCACTATTTTGTCACTTTTTTCGACGGAGAGATTTGTGATTTCATAGTTATTGTTTCATTTTCAGTGGGATCGCAAAAAGACGCTCTGCTCATCGGCGTTTCATAAAATTTTGCCTGTGGCCCATTGCGTAGTATTCTCTATTTAGAAGACCTGGGTTTCATTTAATTGGCGATTAGGCTTGGGATTTTTTAGATTTCAAACACCTTAAAGGCTACAGTATGGAAATTAGTTAAATCCTGCCAGACAAAGGCAGATTAAAAAAGTTCGCCTGTGGCGCTTGCTTTAATTTGCCCAGGGTACAGTCGTTGGAAGCTTTCCTCTTTAGCGAAAGTTGAAACGTAAAGCTGAGGTTATGAATGTATGTGTAAACAATTTTTTTTTTACAAGAATAATTTCAGCTGATGCACTGCAGCTAGTTGTACTGCTCTGTTATTTGTTGGCGGGGAATGTGCGCCGTTGCCGCGAAGTGTCAACAGTTAATTTTTGTCGGTACATGGAAGTCGCATATTGCGATCTAGGAGTCGTTGAAATGAGGGGTGAGGGGACAGCTCAGTTAACGTAATGAATCATTAGTGGATAATCAGGAAGGCCATATCTGTGAGTTTTGTGTATCCTTTTGCAACAACTTCATCATTTTCTAAATGTCTTCTTTCATTTTTATTTTCTTTCTTGCTCGATTAAGATGCTATTCAAAATGTTTGTAATGACGCTTCTTTTTCTGGTCGTAAATGCGGTCCTTGACATGATTACACTATTTCAAAACACAAAACCATTTTTAATAATAAATACGATCTGGTACTCGAGTACTAAACCAACCAGTACAAATCAGATGAACAAGTTTAGCCCGATAACTTCGTTCTTTGTTGCTAAGCTTAAAAAAACAACACTTAATATTTAATAATTTATAAAACAGAAACTAACGGTTGTGAGGACAACATTTGGGGTATATGATATGATCTTTATTTACATTAAAAGCCCAAGACTAAAATACCGCCGTAGCAAACGAACAAAACAATGTGTCTACTGAAAGAAATTAGCACTAAACATCACTCGAACACTTTTCCCTGTGTAAACTAGCCACTCTGAGTATCCTAGCTAGTTTTCGCAAACTAAGAAAAGACCTACTCCTCATAATTTTCACCAACCAGTATTCAACATGAACTCCTTCCTAACAAAAATTTCATATTCAACCTCTTATTAATACCCAGAGGCGTTACTAGCTAAAATGTTTGGGGGGGGGGGGAGGACAAGGCATTTACCGATTGGCTGGTAAATTTTACCGACTGTTTTTGCAGAAAAAGACCGTTTTTCAGAAAAATTGACTGATTGTCAGAAAAACTGACTGATTTTCAGAAAAACCGACTGTTTTCGTGAAAAAAAATCAAGTATTTTGACTAAAAATCATGGTGCTTCGCGCCGACTCGATTATTTTTTTACCGACTGGCTGACAGCATCTGGGGGGGGGGGGGGCGCCCCCCTCTCCCCGCCCCAGTCGTGACGACCATGCTAATACCTATTAAAAAGACCCTCCCAAGTCCCTGTATACTCATTCGTAAAGCTGAAACGGCGGTGATAACGTCGAGTAACTAATTAATGAGGTTGGAATTCTTTAGCCGACAGTAAGTTGGTCATCAGGAACTATGGAAGTTTCAGATTCGAGCTGTCAGATAATAGTTCAATTAGTAGTTGGTTCAGTCCCGACTTATCCTGGACATCGTCCTGCTTTGACAAGAAACGATGCCGTTAATTGGTTGCTAATCCTTTGGGATTACCTTTCGTTGCTCAGTATCCCTAACAAATCACGAGCTAGCCAGTGTAATTGGTTTCGAAAGATTAAATGCCAGTACCCCCTGAAAAACACTGCGACGGACAATAACGGATAAAAACCTCGGGATGCGTAAGCTAATTGTGTTGTAAGAGCAACACTTTGGTTTTGTCGTGTTTTTTTGTCGTTTTCTTCCTAGTATCCCGGTATCTTCCTAGTATTTCAGCTTACTGCTAGAAAGTGGTAAAGGTCGAACCTCTGCGGTTTTTGCGGAAAGTGTGGACGTGATGGTAAGTGTATGAAAGTGTATCTGATGATAATTTGAAGATGAAGGAAGTTGTAAAGTGATTAAAAGTTAGCTCGTATACTAAATGTAAATGTTGTATTGTTTTTGGTCGTAGCCCAAGGGCTTCATTAAACATCCATTTTTATATCTACCAATCTATAAACAGAGACAGGTCAAAAGAAACATGTCCGTAAAAACCATGAAAGCAAAATCATGCCACAGAGAAACTGCGACAGGAAAAACAAGATCAAAGGTTTCGATGGGATCCCAAAAGTTTATATTTGATCTAGACAATTGAGTCTTGTCTTCGCCAGACTCCTTAAACAGTTTTACTATTAAAAGTTAGAAACAGATTAAGGCCAAATAGCTAATCATATGAGCAAATCAAGTTCAGATTTCAGTTCAGATTCAGCATGTGTGTTTACCCCTTGAAGTCATATCTATTTTGACGAAGCAGATCGAAACTTCCTGCCTTACTTCTGCCAATTCTTCGGTTTCGGTGGAATTCCGGAACTACTTGTCCGGCGAATTAATAAAGCTCAAAAGCGAACTCAGCATGTCTCCTTACCCTTATATCCAACCTCTAATCAACTTCAGATTAAACTTTTACTTTTAACAAATTTTCCGGTTTCAGCCGGTTTCCGAGTGATCTATACGTTCGGTAAGAAAATGATTGTCATATGCGAATTCAGTATGTCTGCCTATCCGCTAATCGATCATCTTATCAGATCTAAATAAAACTTTTACTCTAAACAAATTCACCGATTTTGGTCGGATTCCGGCCGAACTAATTGTGCGGCGAGAAAATAATTTTCATTTTCGGACTCAGCACGTTTCCTTGCGCTTAAATCGAACCTCCAGTCAACTTCATATTAACCTCTTACTTTTCACAAATTTTCCGGTTTTCGCCGGATATGAACTATTTGTTCGGTGATAAAATAAATTTCATCGTCAAATTCAGCGTGTCTCTTTACCCGTAATTCGACTATTTCATTAGCTTTTAAAAAATATTTTTTGTTCCCCTTAATTTCAAACCCCTCCCCCACCCTCAAATATAGAGCTACATAGCCCATCTTCGAATCTGACCTGTACTTTGACCTAAAGAGTACTCGTGCCAAGTTTGATCAAAATATCTCAACCCCTTCGAGAGTTATTGTGCTAACAGACGGACGGACGGACGGACAGACGGGCAACTTTTGCGATGTCATAGATATCCCTCCACTTACGTTTTGGGATCCCAAAAAACGCGACGATCAGTACCACGAAAGTCAATACCGGGCAGTTTATAAAGAGAGAAATAGCAAAAACCCCTGTTAAAAAAAAAAAAAAGGAAAATCACGCTATGAAAAAAGGGAAGCGCAAAAACCGGCGGTCAATACTGCGTCGGTACAAACAGCGGACAAATATTATCGCTACAGGCTAGGATAAGGAAAGAACACACTTATATTGATACTTCATGGATTTAGTGGACGGCTGTGCCAGATGTGTTCCCATCCCTAGTCATGTGTCTCATTGCATCGTATAATTTGTATCGTGCGTGGTTTTGATCAAACGTGCTTTTTGCACGTCGACGTTTCTACATTGGACAGTGCAAAAACCGTGACGGATAAATACCGCGAGGGTAATATCACGACGTTCGAAAGAGCTACAGGCTAGGCTAAGGATAGAGCGACTTGGTAATAAATAATTAATGAATATATTTGGTGGACGGCTATGCCAAACACGTTCCCGTCCCTGGTGCCTCTGTCTGTTATTACATTGCATAATTTTTATTTGGCGCGGTTTTGACACTCGTGATTCTGGCTTGCTTAGTTTTTGGGATCCCAAAACGTAAGTTGAGCCTCGACCGTCCTATGACATCGCAAAAGTTGTCCGTCTGTCAGCACGATAATTTTCGAACGGAATGAGATATTTTGATGAAACTTGGTGGCAAAAAAAAAGAAGCTAAAATCGAACTCAGCGTCTCGCTCAACTTCTTTCCCCTATATCGAACATCTAATCAACTACAAATTAAAATTTAACTTAAACAACTTTTCCGGTTCCAGCCGGATTCCGGGCGAACTATATGTCCTGGTACAAAATGGCTGTCATACACTGATTCAGCATCTCTTCTTACCCCTAAATCTGATATCTAATCAACTACAAATACTTTTAAGAATTTTCCGGTTTTGGCCGGATTCCGGGTGAACTACTTGCCCTGCAATAAAATGATTTTCACCATCGTGCTCAGCATGTCTTCCTACCCCTAAACCGAACATATGATTAACTTCAAATAAAACTTTTACTTTTAACAGATTTTTCGGTTTTGGCCGGATTCCGGGCTAACTACTTGTCCGGCGAATAAAGGGTTTTCAGTATCGTGTTCAGCATGTCTATTTACCCCTAAATCGAACATCCAATCAACTTCAAATAAAACTTTTACTTTTAACAAACTTTCCGGTTTTGGCCGGATTCCAGGCGGACTACTTGTCCGGTGAGAAAACGATTTCCACCGTCGTGTTCAGCATGTCTTCTTACCCCGTAATCGACTGTCTCATTAGCTGTCTTGAACTATTTTGCTTGCCCCTTAATTTAAACCCCAACCCCTAAATATAGGGTACAAAGCCCTCTACGAACTCGACTTTACTCTTGACCCAAACAGTCCTCACACCAAGTTTCATCAAAATATCTCATTCCCTTCAAGGGTTATCGTGCTTACAGACGGACGGACGGACTGACGGACAACTGTTGCGATGTCATAGGTATCCCTCCACTTACGTTTTGGGATCCCAGAAATACCCATCTATTCTCAATTATTCATATTTTGACGCTATAATTTTTTCAACCGCCGTTTCTCTTTCGAAAGTACAGGAAAAAAAATATTTTAGGCATTTCCTCCGAATCAGTATTTTTCAACATAGTCGATGTTCAAGGTCTCCTATCATGAAAATTAGTCGTGCAATTGGATATTTGAAGCCGCTGTGTTGTAGACCGTAAACAGGAGAACATATCAGTTCAATCAGATTCACGAAATTTCCGATAGGTAGGGAGAAAAGGGTGTTTTCAATTTTTTCTAACTAACTGGTCACGGTGACGGAAGGGGATAGACTGAAAGGAAAGAGATACGTTTAATCCATTTATGAAATTTGGCAGAAGTAAGGCAGGAAGTTTCAATCAGTATCGTCCAAATAGATATGACTTATATAGGTAGACACACATGCTGAATCCATATCTGAAGTTGGTTTTCTCAGATGATAGCTTTTTGGCCTTCTGTTTCGAAATTTTAATAGTAAAAATGTTCAAGGAGTCTGGCAAAGATTGGATCTCGCGAAGACGAGACCCATTTGTCTGGGTCAACTATTAAACTTTGGGATCCCACCGAACCCTTTGGTCTTGTTTCTTTCACGGTAATGCACTTATCTCGTTGTTGGGATCCCAAAACGTAAGTGGCGGGATACCTATGACACCCAAAAGTTCTCCGTCTGTCCAAAGTGCACACTACAACTCTCGAAGGGAATGAGATAATTTGATGAAACTTGGTGTGAGCATTCTTTGGGTCAAGAGTAAGGTCGAGTTCGTATATGGGCTCTGTAGCCGTACATTTAGGGGTGGGGGAAGGGGTTTAAATTAAGGGGTAAATGAAATATTTTTAAAAAGATAATGTTATAGTCGAGTATGGGGTAAGGAGACATGCTGAACACGATGGTGAAAACCGCCGGACAAGTAGTTCTTCCGGAATTCGGTCAAAACCGGAAAGTTTCTCAAAAAGAAAAGTTTTATTTGAAGTTATTTAGATGTTCGATTTGGGGTAAGAAGACATGCTGAACACGATGATGAAAACCTTTTTTTCTCCGGATAAGTAGTTAGCCCAAAATCCGCCCAAACCCAAAAAGTCTGTTAAAAGTAAAAGTTTTATTTGAGGTTGATTAGATGTTCGATTTAGGGGTAGGTGAAAACCATTTTCCTTGCCGGGCAAGTAGTTCGCCCGGAATTCGGCCAAAACCGAAAAGTTTGTTAAGAGTAAAAGTTTTACTGGAAGTTGATTAGATGTTTGATCAAGGGGTAAGAAAACATGCTGAACAATTATGTGAAAACTATTTTCTACCCGGACAACTTGTTCACCCGGAATCAGGCCAAAACCGGAAAATTTGTTAAAAGCAAAAGTTTTATTTGAAGTTGATTAGATGACAGATTTTAGGGGTAAGAAGAGACGCTGAATCTGTATATGACAATCTTTTTTTTTACCAGGAGATACTTTTCGTTCGGAATCCGGTTGGAACCGGATTTTTTCTTATAAGTTAAACTTTTACTTGATGTTGATTAGACCCACTAGTATAGTTTGCCTGGAATCCGCCAAATCGGAAAGTTTGTAAAAAATAAAAATTGTATTTGAACTTCATGTTTCATATAGCGGTAAAGGCATGCTGAACACTTATGTGACACAAATTTTGTACCCGAACAAGTACTTCTCCTGGAATCCGGCAAGAAAATTCGCAGAAGTAAGACAGAATCGTTTCAATCAGCTTATACGAGTAAACACACATGCTGAATCCGTATCTGAACTTGGTTTTCTTAGATGATCAGTAATTTGGCCTTACTCTGTTTCTAGATTTTAAAAGTAGGAATGTCCAAAAAGTTCGGCGAACACCTGATCCGGCGAAAACAAAACCTAATTGTCTGCATCAAATATTCAATTTTTAGGATCCCATCGGAACCTTTGGTCTTGTTTTTTTGCGGTATTGATTGGATAGGCTACCGTTTCGAACTAATGGATCGAAAATGTAGAGATATGTATAATAAAAAAAATCAAAGGGAGGCCTAGTAAGATGAATTAGAAAGCACCAGCTAAGCGCGCAGCATCTTTGACTGTTGCTGAAGTTATGCCTCGTCGACTCTCCTGGATTCGGACCGTGTTCCGCTTCTTCAAACGATAGAAATGCGACAGAGTGACAGGCATATTGTATATTTGCCCTACAAGGACCTCCCTCTAGGAATTCCTTAAGGGCGTCCGCTGCCAAATCTCCACGCTCAGTGCGGCAATTTGTTCGGCCATTTAACCTCTAACTTCAAATTTACCTCATTTAACCTCAAGATTTTAGCATCACTGCATGAAATTTCTAAAATTTTTGCCGTTCTAAATGCTAAGCCTTGGTATCACCCGTTTTAAATCCTAAATTTTCCGCCATTTTAGATGTTATTTTTCAGTATTCCGCCATTTAACCTCTAACTTAACCCAGTATTAAATACTAAAAATTTCTACTTCGCCGTTTTAAACCTACCGCCCACTTTCTGTTTGGTTCCAGTCCTTTCTTCTCAGCACTTCGCTTATACACAGCCATTACGAAAGTCATTACGAAAGTCACGGCCAGCAGTTGTGGCGACATTTTCAACTTGTCCAGATATCGATCGTCGTAGTCATACTGCTTTGCCTAGTCTTCCTGGAAGAGCTCCCAAGTGCACAGACTGACTGTGAACGTACCAGATTAATTTGTCGTTATTTTTGCGGCACGTTCGGCCTTGGGCACAAGTGCCATGTGCGGTTCGCTTTTTCGGCAGTCGGCCCGGTGATCGCGTGTTAGGGTATTTCCAGATGGGGTAGGTGATGAAACTGGTCTGGCATCCAGGAGGGAGTCATGGAGGACTGGAATCCAGAATTTTGCGACATGCATAACGTTCGAACGAGTTTTTCGAACGAGTTACCGATCGGAATGAATGAGTCCTCTACATATGTGTTTCAGGACCTGAACACACATATGTAGGCTGAATGTTATGAAGGAGCAAAAGGGGACAGTAACTTCACAATTTAGTTTTTAGAATCTAGAATTTTTTACATTTAGATCTCCGTATTTTTCTACTTAAGATCATTCTTTTAGTATTTCGCGCGTCAACCCATTTACAAAATTTCGTGTTTGAAATGCAAAATTTGTGGAGTTTTAAATGCAAAATTTTGGCATCACATCACTACATGTATCACCGATTTTAAATCCTAAATTTTCCGCCATTTTAGATGCTATTTTTCAGTATTCCGCCATTTAACCTCTAAGTTAACCCAGTTTTAAATGCTAAACATTTCTACTTCGCCGTAAACCTACCGCCCACTTTCTCTTTGGTTCCACTCCTTTCTTCTCAGCACTTCGCTTATATACAGCCATCTTTCCTCTGCGAGCTGCGTGGATGGTGTCCTCCCAATCCACAATCTGATTTTATTGCTTATGTCCAGATTTCTCGATCTGATTTGGCCCACATAGACATTACCACAGACCATTTGTCCTGTTTTCCGGTCAGATTCCCATGCTGGACAACAGAAAAAGAATTACCTTGGATTTATCGTGGTTACCCTTTTCCTCATCCCTTCCGTAATGGCTGACCTAGAGAGGCCTCGATAAATCGACGCTGGTGGACATTTCGGAAACGAGGATTTGTCGTCGAATATCCGGCTATGTCTATGTCCGCGCGCTTGGCTACATTCGTAAAACTCCAGGTCTCCCTTGTCCGTGTCAACCAGCGATGAGTTCTGCATGTTGAGAGGATTGCGTCTCGTTGGAGTCCAAGATAAAGTTCTGGCATTTTCGGCTAAGACCCTGTTATTAAAGTAGATTCGGCTCGTTTATTTCTGTTGACTAGATTCGGCTTTCCGCCAGCTAAATCGAAAATAGTAGCCTGTTTGTCCTCAGTCTGGCGAGCAGCTGATCCAGTGCGGACTATTTCTCCTTTTTCCGATGTTAACAACGATGTTTTCCAGGTCTTCTCAAAAAAGCTAAGGTTAACGTCATTAAAAGATACAAATTTTCTCTAAATATAAATTTCAATCGCTTTCGGTTTCCAACTTTTGGGATCCCAAAACGTAAGTGGAGGGATACCTATGACACCGCAAAAGTTGTCCGTCTGTCCGTCCGTCCGTCTGTCCGTCCGTCCGTCTGTCCGTCCGTCCGTCTGTCCGTCCGTCCGTCTGTCCGTCCGTCCGTCTGTCCGTCCGTCCGTCCGTCCGTCTGTCCGTCCGTCTGTCCGTCCGTCCGTCTGTCCGTCCGTCTGTCCGTCCGTCCGTCTGTCCGTCCGTCCGTCTGTCCGTCCGTCCGTCTGTCCGTCCGTCCGTCCGTCTGTCTTGCGGACTATTTCTTGGTGTGAGGGCTCTTCGACTCAAGGGAAAGGTCGAGTTCGTAGATGGGCCCGATAGCTGCATATTTAGGGGGGGGGGGAGGGGTTTCAAATTAAGGGGCCAAAAAAATTATTTTAAAAGCTAATGAGATAGTTGATTAAGGGGTAAGACGACATGGTGAACACGAATATGAAAACCGTTTTCTCGCCGGACAAGTACTTCACCCGGAATCTGGCTAAAACCGAAAAGTTTGTTAAAAGTGAAAGTTATGTCTGAAATTGATTAGATATCCGATTTAGGGGTAAGAAGACTTGATGAATCAGAATATGAAAATGATTTTTTCGTCGGATAAGTAGATCGGCCGGAATCCGGCGAAAACCAGAAAGTCCGTTAAAAGTAAAAGTTTTATAGGAATTCCATTAGGTGTTCGATTTACGGGTAAGAATGCCTGCTGAATTCGTGTATGACAATAATTTTATACCTGGACACATTTCACCACGAATCCTGCTGAAATCGGAAAAATTTTTAAAAGTTGAAGTTTTATGTGAAGTTGATTATGGAAATATGGATGGTATGGAGATACGCTGAATCTGTTTTTGAACTTTAATTTTTTGCAAGACAAGTAGTTCGCCCGGAATCAGGCTGAAACCGGAAATTTGTAAATAATGCTGGAAATCGTCAAAGTAGACATGACGCAGGGTATAGGGGTAAACTCACATGTGGAATCCATATTTGAACTTCGTCTTCTCCGATGATTACCACTAGACCGCTACAAGATCCGATTGTCTGTAAATATTAATTTTTTGGGTCCCATCGAAACCTTCGGTCTTGTTTTTGGCGCAGCTCAAAACTCGTGCACCATTGGGCTTAGTTGTACCTTCCGGGAGTCCCACACCCAGGGGCGTTCCGAGTCTTTTTTCGTTGGGGGTGGGGTGGGGGGGGGGGGCAATCTGGTGAAATTACCTAACCGGTACCTGATTTTATATTTTGTTTCTAAATGAGAAGACTGAATGCGGTGAATTAGATGCGGACTAAACAAAGATCCGTTGATTACCGAATTCGGTATGAATGGGAACTAAATAAGTACGTTAAACCATCGAATGAGCCTTGCCACGATTCCCGTTTATACCCAGTTTTTCGACTTCGGTGCGATCCCCCCCCCCCCTCGGGACGTCCCTGCCCACACCCAGCCGGTTCAGGGGCTATCGGGCCCAGATTGCCCATCGAGTAATGTACGTAGCTTGACAGCAGCTTGATATAGGACACCAAAATGTCTTTTACTTATAGACCTTGCGTTTAGAAATATACTTCTGGAGCTGCATCCGCCCCCTCCCCGTTTATGGGCAACTTTGCCCAGATTGCCCATGAGTTATGTTCGTGTATCATGACATATCTCCAATTCAAGTTTGGCATACTTGTGGACATAGCAGTCTATGTGCGTTTTGGGAGGTCCCCCCCCCCACACACGCACAAACATTTCTGGATCAGGTACAACTGGTATGGGCCCGACTTGCGAACTGTCACTGGTATCAGGGCGATACTCGGTATGCTTGTTGGCATTGGGGCCTAGTTGTGCTTTTCGGGTTGTGCTCTCACAATCACCTGGGTCAGGGGCGGGCAAGCAGGCACAGATTGCCCAGTGGCTAATGTTCCTAACTTGACCACGATTAGAGATACGACGATGAAATTTCTCGTATTTGTAGATCCTAGGGTTCGGAAGATAGTTTTGGAGTTGCACCTTCATGGGTCCTGACAGGGATCAAATCCATATTTGGTATACTTGTGGACATACTAGTCTAGATGTGCCTTTTGGGGAGTACCGATCCCACCGGCCCACCCCCCACACTTCTGTTTCAGAAGCAACTGGGATGGGCCCACCTCGTAACTTGTGAACCATGACTGGTGTCAAGGTGAAACTTGGTCTACTTGTTGGCATTGGAGTCTAGTTGTGTTTTGGAGTTCCCACATCCATTTGTTTGAGGGGAAACCGGGCCAAGACTGCCCTGTCACCGGGAACTGTGTTTGGAGACGATTTAGGAGGTAAGCTGTTTATTAAACAATTGCTAAAAAAAAAGGGAAGTCAGCTACGATGTTCTATCAGTGATGTCTCGCTCCTTCTTGGCGAGGATGCTCGTCAGGCTGTTGCTCGATTGTCAGAAACGAAACCCGCAATAAAGAAATGAAGCTTCTACCAACTGAAATATTAAATAATTTGTAGTTAGTAAAAGCTTCATTGCAGGTTTTGTTTCTTCCAGTTGAGCAACAGCCTAAAAAGGACCCTTGCCAAGAAGGGCCGAAATATCGCTGACGACCATCGTAGCTGAATCCTGTTTTTAACCATTGTTTAGTATGTGCTTCCCAGTCAGCTTGGGATCAAGGAGTATCTACCTCAGCTGCTGTTCTAAATAGTTCTAAGTTCTGTAGTTCTAAGTAATATTTGACGGAGCAAAACGGATAAGTCAGCTACATTTTATTAGAGCTATATTTCGGCCCTTCAGATGTATCTGACTTATCCGATTTGCTCCGTCAAATATGATTCGCAGTCAGCTTGGGCTGAAGGAATGTTTATAATTCTAAGTAAGCGATACGGTTACGTATTACGCGAGGGGTTTGCTCTTCATAATTAGCCCAATATGTGCTTTCCCGCGGAAAAATAGAAGAAACGAACTCATTTCACTATTGGTCAAAGTAAACAGTTCACTTTCAGAAGTTTATAACAGATAACACAAGGATGCGCGGTTTCAACAGACAAACGCTTGGAATATAATAACTGGAATATAACAAGCATTGACAGGGAAGAGCCGAAAACCCGCCAAAAAAGCATCTGTTGTATTTTTTTGTTGTTGTCATGATATCGGCAAATTCAGCTTTTCTGGCGGTTTTTCGGCTCTCCCTGGTAATGCTTGTCATGCATAAAGTTTGTCGCGACAACAGATAACATTAAAAGTGTTGTCTGTTGCGTGTTGTCTGTTGAAACCGCGAATCCTTGTGTTGTCTGCTATGAAACTTCTGACAGTGTAGTATGTGAACAAACCTACAGGGCACACCATAGCGAGCAAAAGTAAATGCACAAAAATGGATAAAGGTGAATCTTCACCTTACGGAATCTGGTTTCCCAGATTTTCCGAGATTTTTTTGAATTTCTTCTGCGATACTTAAAATTCCGGAAATCTGGAAGTTCAAAAGCCCCTTTTTTCCGGATTATTTGATATACGTTTGGACCGGTTCATGTTCCAGATGCAATTTACAGAAGAAGTCAAAGAATAATCTAGAAGCCCAGATTCCGGAAGTTCCGGGAGGTGAAGACCGGACTTATGTGTTTGGAGACTCTGACAGCTCGGCTGTTGGTGGCAGTTCTAATCCCGCTATGCGAGGTAATAGTTACAGAATTCAGACCATCCAGAGGGTGTCTAGGTGGGTCCTTTTTCCAAAAAAAAGGCCAGCTTTTATGTTCCGGGTAATACGATGTCATACCATCACGTCTTCCCCCATAGTCGAAGGGTCAAGTCTTCGGACCAGGGGAACTATTTTGTTGTTTATGATTATATGATCGTTACATGGCACAATCCCGGAAACGATTTATTACCTGCGATTTCTGCTGTGTTTGGAAATTAAAGACTGGTTTCTACAGTACGGTATCGCTCCAAGCTAGCTGGATGTCCTTAGCTGCTGGAGGTCATTTCCAGTGACAAATCATTCATCGACGTCTCCTAGAATTCCTTTGGACGGTCGACTGAAAGGAAAACATCTCCTCCCCCATTCGTAACTTTGTTCAATAGATACAGGGAAACGAAAAGGGTAGTTTTCCAATTATCCTGAACGAACACATTTGGAGATATCCCAAAGTGGATGCTGGATTTGTAGATAGTCTCCGAATGGGCCATTAAGAAGAAAAATGGGAACCTCCGGGAAAGGAATAGAGGGATCTCTTAAAGGCCAATTCGCTTGCCCGTATCTGTCTGATTACATTATTATCTTGGTTATTGGGATTTATCTCGCATAACCGACCAAATAATTTGAATTATTCGATCACTTAAGCATCCCCTTTTCGTCCTAAAAGACATGCAATGCTCGTAGCAGTGTTGCCACCCGACCAAACTTAAGTTTAATTAGACTCCGGAGATTTTTTTTTTTTTACTAGACTCTAATAAAATTTGCTAACTTTAATATTTTTTTTCGTGGATGCCACACTTCTTATCCGTAAATAAAGCATACAAAAATATATCCGACCACTGAAAAATGGGGGGGGGCGCCCCCTGGTAATATTGTCTGCCAGTCGGTAAAGAATATGAATCGGCGCGGAGCGCCGCGATTTTTATGGCACTTGTCTTCCGGCCAAGTGCCATTTACCGATCACTTTTCCGTCGGTCTGTCGGTCGGTCGGTCGGTCGATGAGTCCGGTGTTTGCGAGTTAGGGTACTTCCAGATATGCTAGGACGATGAAACTTGGCAGGCATATTAGGGACCCGACCAAACTAAGTTGGAAATAGTCACTTGCCCGATCCGACCATCGTGGGGGGAGGGAGGGGAGCCGGAATCCGGAATTTAGTGGCATGCATAACTTTCGAACGGGTTATCGGATCTTAATTAAAATTTGATATTTGGAGAGACGTCATGTCTCAGATGTTCCATTTCAAGTCCGGACCGAATCCGATGAATGTGGGGGGGGGGGCGCAGGGGGGGACCGGAAATCACATGACAAGCTTAGAGTGGAGGGATCGGGATGAAACTTGGTGAGAGGAACAAGCACAAGCCGTAGGTACATCATTGGCAGAACCGGACGGGATTCGTGCACTTTGGTGGGAGTTGAAGGGGGGGGGGCGGAATTCCGGTGATACGGAGTTAAGTTACTTCTAGGTGGGCTGGGACAGTGAAACTTGGCAAGCGTACCAGGGACTCGACCAAACTAACTTGGAAATAGTCACTTCCCCGATCCGATCACCGTGGAGGGAGTGGAGGGAAGGGGAATCCGGAATCTAGAGGTACGTATAACTTTGGAACGGGTGATCAGATCTTAATGAAACTTGATATTTGGAAAGACCTCGTGTCTCGGATGTCCGACGTGAAGTCCGAACCGGATCCGGTTATTGGGGGGGGGCAGAGGGGGAGCCGTAAATCTTGTGACACGCTAAGAGTGGAGCGATTGGGATGAAACTTGGTGGGAAGAACAAGCACAAGCCCTAGATTCATCGGTGACATAACTGGATCGGGTTCGATTACTGTGGGGGGAGTTAGAAGGGGGGGGGGTCTGGAATTCCGGTGATCACCAGTTAAAGTACTTCCAGATGTGCTAGGACCATGAAACTTGAAAATTAGAGACTTGACATGATTAAAATATTTTTGCCCCATGGGTTTTGCTTATAACTGAATTTCTTAAAGTACAAATGATACTTTTGATTAAAATATACATTTCATTCTCCCGATGAGCCCATCATCATTTTTGCTTCAAGAGTTTTGATTACAGATGAATTTTTAGCGCCCCTAAAGTGCATCATCACAGCCAAATGCATTACCAAACGATACGTTCTCGTGATTTCCAAGGACCCATTATCTCAAGGGTTTTGCTTACAAATAATCACAACAAACCCACGAACTGAAGAATTCCTACTTTCATCCTCTGACCCAGCCTTGCAAGTGCCATATGAGCTTGCAGCTCTTGTTGTATGATCTGACCATTGTGGGGGGAGTGGAGGGATGGGAAATCCGAAGTCTAGTGGCATTCATGACTTTTGAACGGGCGATCCGATCTGAATGAAACTTCGCAAGTGAAAAGAAGTGTGATCTCAGATGATCCATGTCAAGCCCGGACCGGATCCGATACCTGTGGGAGGGATTGGGATGGAATCTGGTGGGAAGAACAAACATAAGCCTTAGATACGTTCTTGACAGAACTAGACCATATCGGGGCTCTTTGGGGGAAGTTGGAGGGTGTTTCATTGAATTCCAGTGATCGTGAATAAGGATACTTCCAGATGTGCTAAGGACAATCAAACTTGGCAGGAGTATTAGTGACCCAACCAAGTAGTAAGGACCTGACACAATGCCTTTAGAGAAACTTTCGTTTTTTTATCCGGCCATTTTCGAGGGAGGGGAATTCGGAAATTACTGATTTCTGTAGGTTGCGAACGGGTGGTCCGACTCGAGCAAAACTTTTCTGATGATAAGAACTGAAGACCTAGACAGGCAAGACATGTCTCCGAACCACGTGCGGCAATGGTTGTAGGAGTTGGAGGGTGAGGGGGTCTGAAAACTTTGTGACATGCACACAAACCAAACGATTGGAATCGTACGGAATGGAACTTTGACAATACTGATTTTATGAGACCTAGATTGTTTTTTTACGGTTCAGACTGGATCCGGCTAGGGTAGGAGGAGGATGAACCGGAAATTTGCAGATATGCTTCGATTGGACTCAGACTTGAAGAGTGAGAAGAGGAGATGTCAGGGGTACGACGTCTATGTGCCCTAGTCGTATTTGGCCACAGTGTGGGTAGTTGGAGGGGGAGTTCCGTAAATTTTGTAGCTCACATAGGGGTCAAACGAGTGGAGGGATTTGAATGAAACTTAAAGAGTAGAGATACGATGTTCCCTAGATGACATAGTTTAGAGTCCGGGTCGGATCTGAACAAGGTGGAGAGGGGGGGGGGGGTCCGTATTTTCGCAAAAAATGCCTAGACTCAAGAGAAACGTGATAGCCGGTAAGAGAAGATGCTTTAGGTGATCGGTTTATGTGTAACTAGATATCCTATTTCTAGGTCCGATCCTCGGAGGTTGAAGGGGTATTTTGTGACGTTCTCATCTTCTTTCTTGCCTACGTGCCTACTCGTAACAAGTGCCATTTGAGCTCGTAGCTCTTGTTTTAAAGGCAAGGCAGTCAATTTTTTCTTTAAACTGGTAAGATTCTCTTAAAAACAGTTTATTTTTCTGAAAACAGTTGGTTGGTTCGTTTTGATTAAGGACTAAAGACCCAGCAGAATGGTCAAAGAGCTCTGATCCTTGGTTTGGTGACTGTCGCTCTGGCCTATGCATGTGTATGGGGTCAGCTGCAGAGAGTGAGGGAAAGAGTGGATCCTAGTATCTCTATACATTTCCTCAGAAATTGTGAAAAATGACACAACTTCTGGGGTGGACCAATTTTTTTTTACTAGAAATTGGGATTTTTTACTAGTTTAGAATGAATTTTACTAGATCCTTTATATTTACTAGATTTTTTTTCTAGATCTAGTGAAATTTTACTGCCTGTGGCAGCACTGGCTCGTAGGCACATCAGTGGTCGATACTTCGTCCCTATTCTCTCGAATTTCGTACAGTTATATGGTTGTAGGCCACTGAATTTCCTGTATCCACTCCTGGTTTGTTCCATAGAAAGCAGAAAATATTATATTTGATTAATTTATTTCTAACCCATCATGGTACAAAATTGTACGTAAAGCCGAAGTGATTGAATAAGAAACAAGACCAAAGGTTTCGATGGGATCCCAAAAATTCGATATCTGATCCAGACAACTGGGTCTTGTCTTAGCCAGATCCAGCCATCGCCAGACTCCTTGAACATTTTTACAATTAAAATTCAGAAACAGATCAAGGCCAAACAGCTAGTCATCTGAGAAAACCAAGTTCAGGTATAGATTCAGCATGTGTATTTACCCCTATAAGTCATATCTGTTTTGACGAAAACTTCCTGCCACTTCTGCCAATTTCCTGGTTTCGGCCGAACTCAAGAACTACTTGTCCGGCGAAAAAAGAAAGCTCAAAAACGAACTCAGGGTATCTTCTTTCCCCAATAATGAACATCTAATCAACTTCAAATACAAATTTAACTTCTAACAAATTTTCCGACTCCAGCCGGATTCCGGTCGAACTATATTTCCGGGTAAAATATGATTGTCAAACGCGGATTCTGCATCTCGTCTTACGCTTAAATCGGTTATCTAATCAACTAGAAATAAAACTTAAGCTTCTAACAATTTTCCGGTTTTGGCAGGATTCGGGGGGAACTACATGTCCAGGTAGAAATTTTTTTCACAAAAGTGTTCAGCATGTCTTTTTGCCCTAAATCGAACATCTAATCAACTCCAAATGAAACTTTTAATTTTAACAAACTTTCCGGTTTGGGCCAGATTCCGGGCAAACTACTTGTCCGTCGAGAAAATGGTTTTCACCATCGTCCTCAACATGTCTTCCCACTCCTAAATCGAACATTTAATCAACTTCTTTACTTTTAACAAATTTCTAACATAAAGTTTCTAACAATTTTCCGGTTTTGGCAGGATTCGGGGGGAACTACATGTCCAGGTAGAAATTTTTTTCACAAAAGTGTTGTCAGCATGTCTTTTTGCCCTAAGTCGAACATCTAATCAACTCCAAATGAAACTTTTAATTTTAACAAACTTTCCGGTTTGGGCCGGATTCCGGGCGAACTACTTGTCCGATGACAAAATGGTTTTCACCATCGTGTTCAGCATGTCTTCTTACTCCGTAATCGACTATCAAATTAGCTGTTTCAAAATATTTTGTTTGCCCCTTAATTTGAACCCCCTCCCCCACCCCTAAATGTAGGGCTACAGAGACCAACTACGAATTTGACTGGTCCGACGACCCAACGAATCCTCACACCAAGTTTCATCAAAATATCTCATTCCCTTCGAGAGTTATCGTGCTTACAGACGTACAGACGGACAACTTTCGGGATGTCATAGGTATCCCTCCACTTACGTTTTGGGATCCCAAAAACACAAAGAAATGAAGAAAAAAGAACAGGAATTGCAACAACAGAAACAGCAAAATACAACAGAAAAATCTAAATTACATGATTGGGATATTGCATCATGTTTTCTGTGTGTTTTGTAAAGAGTTAGAAGTTTAATTTTGTGTTAATAAAAATCTAGCCATCTATCTATATTTATTTATTTATTTATTTATGACCCGCTTTTTGCGTAACAGCGGAGTGTGAATAAAATACAAAAGTAAAATATACGTATTAAAACACTTAAATAAAACAATGTAAATAAACACGACAGAATTCTTTTAATATAGAGTGTGCGCTGAGTCGAATAGTCCTTAAAGCGCTCTCACCTTTCCATTACTGTAGGAGTTTAGAGCGTAGTATTTAGTATTTATATACTAAATACTTGCGTCTAAGACCGTTAATATCTGTAATCGTGAATCTTAGTGGTTGCTCTGAGAAACAAAAGAAAAATGGCAAAAAACGACAGTTGCGACAGGGTCATATTCAGGAATTATTTTGGGGGGAGTTTCCCTGTGGGTCGGACATAATGCGTACCCAAGATTAAAACAAGAGCTATAAGCTCATATGGTTTTTCCCAGAAGTATGTTTTTCCAACTTGAGCGGTTTTGAGCCTGAAGAGGAACCTTGCCAAGAAGGTCCGAAATATAGCTCCAATAAAATTTCAGCTGACGTTTCCGTTTTACACTATCAAATATACTCATATGGCACTTGCAAGGCTGGGTCAGAGGATGAAAGTAGGAATTCTTCAATCATCTGTAATCAAAACCGTTGAGATAAGAAGATCATGGTCCTTACAAATCACGAGAACGTATCGTTCGTAAAATTATTTAATTTTTGCATTTGGCTTTGATGATGCGAACTGTAAGGGCGCTAGAAATTCATCTGTAATGAGAACGCTGAAGCAAAAATGATGATAAGTTCATTGGGATTATGAAAATGTATGTTTTGCTCGAAATTATTGTCTGTGACTTGTAAGCAAATCCCTTAAGGCAAAAATGATAAAGGCCCTTGGAGATTATGAATATATATCGTTGGGTCAAACGTACTTTTTTTAAAGCATAATGGACACTTCTAATGCTTTACTTTGTATTAAATGCTTCACAGATAAACATTTCCGACTTCCTTTAGAAGGCGCTACGAAAATCGGCCGTTTTCTTGTTATCTCTTGTCTTTACCTCTCTGGCATTTCAGTGATCCAAATCTTAAGAGCTGGGATATGATGACAGGAAATTCAAAAACTCCCAGCAATGCTTGATAGAAAAGGATATATTTGAGATGTCACCAAAGTCAAGCCGCAGATGCAGTTTACCTGATTGTTCTTGTGTTTCATCAGAACTTCCATGGCTTAAAGTACCTATTAAAAATTTTTCTTTGTGGAATAGTGTTGTGAAGCCTGATTAACTTGCTTTATAAAACGTACCAGAATATGCAATAAGCTTATAAAAAATAACATAGCTACACAAATCATTCAAAAACAAATAACCTATTCAAATCAGAATTATACAAGCTGATTTATGCATAAAATAAAGATCTACTAAGTATTATAAGAATCATCACTTTTATCTTTGTCCAAGCTAGTAAATTGAGCATGTACTGGCCCAAAAAATTACGCTTTGAAATATCACAGAGAGGAAACTGCTGAAAAAGCTGCTGATCTTGGGGGTAAGCATTGTTCCTAGGTTGTTACAGAGTGGGATTGGGGTAGTTTGATGTGCCTATTGAACTTTAGCTTTTGGTTAAGATGCGCACTTTAAGGGTGATAGAAACTAAATTTTTAGCAAAACCCTTGAGGCAAAAATTATCGTGGGCTCATGGTGATCATGAAAATGTATATTTTGCTTAAAGTATTTGTTGTACTTTGTGGTTAGGATTAGTACTTTAACGGATGGTCGGATCTGAGAAGTAAAAATCTCTAAGGCAATCCTGTCAAGTCTCTAATGTCCAAGCCAAGTTTCATCGCTGTAGCAAATCTGGAAGTACCGTACCTTAATTCACGATCACCGGATTCCGGACCCCCTTCCAACTCCCCCCACAGTGCCCGAATGCGGGCCGGTTTTCTGTCACTGATGTATCTAGGGCTTGTACACGTTCTTCAAACCAAGTTTCATCCCGGATGCTCCACTCTAAGTGTTTCACATGATTTCCGGTCCTCCCCTCCACACCCTCCAAAATTTATCGGATCAGGTCTGGACTTTACATAGGACATTTGAGACACGAGGTCTTTCCAAATATCAAGTTTCATTAAGATCCGGTCACCCGTTCAGAACGTATACATACCTCAAGGATCAGGATTCCCCCTACCTCCACTCCCCCACGATCATCGGATCAGGGAACTGACTATTTCTAAGCCAATCATGTCAACACTGTACACACAAATTTTGCAGTATATACTACTGGGATTAATCTTGTCTCGAAAAAGGTATTATTATCTCTAATTCGGATTAATCTTATCTCAGTAGAGATAGCCTAAGATTAATCCCATTAGCAAATAAATACTGCAGTTAACTTTAATCCTTACTCGGAGGAACTTTTTACAGTGAAGTGTCTAATGATCAAGCCAATTTCCATCGTCATAGCCACTTTGGAAGTACCCTCCTACCCCTCCCCCACAGTGCCCAAATCCGGTCCGAGTCTGTCACTGATGTATCTAGGGCTTGTGATTGTTCTTCCCACGAAGTTTTATCCCAATAGCTCCAGTCTAAGCGTATCACAAGATTTCCGGTTCCCCCCTTCGACCCCCCCCCCGAAAAAAAATGCATCGGATCCCTTCCAGACTTGAAACGGGACATCCCAGACACTAGACATTTCAAATATTACGTTCGATTGAGATCCAATCACCACTTCAAAAGTTATACATTCATCAAGATTCGGATTCCCCTTCCCTCCAATCCCCCCACGGTGGTGGGACCGGCGAAGTGACAATTTCCAAGTTAGTTTGGTCGGGTTCCTAATATGCCCGCCAAGTTTCATCGACCTAGCCCTTTTGGAAATACCCTTACTCGAGAGCAGTGGCCTGAACGACCGACCGACAGACAGACAGACCGAAAAGTGATCCAGAACTAGAACTTGCATCAGAGGTAATCAAGCCTAACTAAAAAACACTTCCACCCAGGAACAACTTTTGAACCACTCCCGAATTTACAGAAGTTTTTTCACCAACATAACCAACAACAAGAGCTGGTTGCACACATGGCACTTGCAAGGCTGCTTCTAGGAATTTGCCAGTTCGTGGGTTTGTTCTGATCGAGGTTCTGATCATTTGCAAGCATAACCCTTGAGATAAGAATGACCAAGGGCCCTTCCCGTAGGGAAAAAATCGGCCTGGAATCCAGGCATCTGGAAATTTGGAACCTGGATTCCAGGCTGATTCTGGAATTCCAGACTTCATCCGGATTCCAGGTTCCAAATTTCCAGACTAGGATTCCGGGCTGAATTCCAGGCTTTGTCAGGATTCCAGGTTCCAAATTTCCAGACTAGAATTCCGGACTGAATTCCAGGCTTCGTCCGGATTCCAGGTTCCAAATTTCCAGACTAGAATTCTGGGCTGGATTCCAGGCTTTGTCCGGATTCCAGGTTCCAAATTTCCAGACTAGAATTCTGGGCTGGATTCCAGGCTTCGTCCGGATTCCAGGTTCCAAATTTCCAGACTAGAATTCTGGACTGGATTCCAGGCTTTGTCCGGATTCCAGGTTCCAAATTTCCAGATTAGGACTCCGTGCTGAATTCCAGGCTCCAAATTTCCAGTTCCGGGATTCCAGACCACCTGTATAATCTGGATTCCAGACGGCTAGTCTGTTCTGGTCCAGACGGCTCGTCTGTTCTGGATTCCAGACTTCATTTGTTCCACAACTGTCCAGAAACATAACTGATATGTTGATACCTTGCTTTGACTGGAAGGATATATATCTAGGATTTCGCTCTGATAAAAATAATATAAGCATAACTAATTTGTTCCCCGACGTTTTCTCATCGTACGACTTTTGAAAGTCACAACAAACAATTTACTTCCGTGGCATACATTTCCGCATTCCTTGGTTTCAACTCTTTCTATTTTCTAAGAAAACCATTATTTTTCTGAGAAACTACTTTCTTCGTATTCAACCAAGCACGAATGAATCCTTGTACACATGTGATAATTAATGTTAATTTAATGATTTAGATCAAACAAACAACAATAAAAAGGCAGTCAGCAGGAAACGTTGCATCTTGAATAGATTTATTTACAAGGTAAAACGATAGATACCAAACAATGGTGATAAAGCCTTTGGTCTTGAATCTCAGTCGGTCATAAAGCCTGAAATTGTGCTCTCTTCACGTGCTGCATGGAAGTATCTGCAAAACGCTGGATCCCTTACACCAAAGCTGCCTTCGCATTGAGCTGGGTTACCTAAATAAAACACCCACATTTCAGTGATCGACCAAAGATTCCTTGTTCCCAAGCGGTGACTAGTGAGCAAGTGCTCAAACGTGGAGTGTGAAAGTAAAATGTTTACAAACAGCGTTAGAACCAAGACATTTCATATCCCCAATAATCAAACAAGTATTTTAACAGCCAAATTTGAAACCATCCCACTTTAAAAGCTTTTAATCGAAACAAACGGTATGCAGAATTCGAGATCCTGAAAATCTTTCTTTCAATTTCAATACTGATTGTATTTCTAGCCAGTCTGAGCCTTTAAGCCTCTTTTCCGTTAGTATGGTTATAATAAGTGCAATTTACCAAACCGTAGCAGCCTAATACCCCCTTCGTTACAACTGCATAAGGACGGCAATTCCTAGATCATATGACAAAGCCGTTCAGTTTCCAACTTTTCATGAAGGATTGAAGCACGTCGCGCAGTGGTATTTGTTACTGTTAGACTAAAATCCACATCTATAGGCTACATATATTTCGCCAAGTACACAAGAGTTGAACTTCCATAGACGAACTTGACTCATGGGAAATCTAGGCCCAGCTGCCCATTAACGGGAGGGTGGGGGGGGGGGGGGGGTCGTGACCCATCAAATTGTGTGTCTAGGCCTATATTTCCACAAGTATCTCATACACAATTTGGGACAACTTTCACATGAGCGTTGAGGGTGGTTGAACTCCACATGTATATTCCCAACCCTAAGATCTAAAAGCACAAGAAATTTCATCGCCCTATCTCCAGTTATTGTCAAGTTAAAAACATTAAAAGTTAAACAATGGGCGCAACTGCCTATGAACCAAGTGGGGGTGGGGTTTGGGGGTACCCAAAAAGCAAAATTAGACCCCGATGCTCAAAAGCCTACCAAGTGTAAACTTGCTACCTGTTGGTTCCTGTCACTGGTCATGAACTTTACTCTTGGTCAATATGGGCAAAGTTGCCCATGAACGGGATGGGTGGGGGAGGTGAAACTTTGAAAGTAATTCCCAGCCACAGGATCTACAAATACGAGGAATTGCATCATCGTATGTCCAGCTCTGGTCAAGTTATGAACATTATTCACTGAGCAATCTGGGCCCATTTGCCCCTGAACCGGGTAGGTGTGGGGGGTGGGACCATCAAAAGGCACAACTGAACCCCAACACCAACAAGTTTATCAAGTTTGTTCTTGATAGCCTAACTGCACTGGTTCACCAGTTATGAGCTCTAAAAAAACAGTGAAAACCGAAATCTGTTTCGGCGCTCGCAATAGTGGATTGTTCGAGGAACACTCGAAAAATGTATTCACTATTTCATATGTGCGACTTTTGGCTTATGCATTGTTAAAACTGGTACTCTCGCATATGGTGCTACTGACAGATTTGCTGGCATGTGGCAAATTAGAAGTCAAATATTAATGTAAAAAAATATTCAAATTTTCTTGAAACTACAATAAATTGTACCCAAAATTCAACACACTGGCAAAATATGACATTTCAAGGAAATTGGGCAGCCCCCCCCCCCCTCCTCCCTCAACGTTAAGAGGGTGCTATAGCAGTTGGTTAAGGATCTCTACAATGGGAGAGTTTATCAGAAAGCAGAGACAAATATAATTTCTCACTCGTGTTAGAATGGTGAAACCCAAATCTGCATAACAAGACCCTATATTCTAGAACTGTTTACCGTACCTGAAATAACCATCATTTTGCTGAACAAAAACTATTACAGATTTACTGAAATCTCTAGGATTGATCCTTTTTTCTGACCCTCCTCTTCTCTAGAGGCTTCACAGACTCTGAATTCAGTTCAGCAGATTGGAGCCTTTGGTCTAAAGGCTTAAATACACTCCAATTCATTCCAGCCTAAACTTAATCTTTTAACCTATACTTCGTATTAATACTGATATAGTAGGCTAAAGCCTACTTGCAGTAACCAACTTGTCTGTCGACTGTGTGACCACGCTTAAGTAGTTATCCAGAATATGAGTCTGCAGGTTTTGAATCACATCCAGAAATAAGTAGAGGCATGCTTATTTATTCATCAAAGAAACACTAAGACACATACCAGGCAGGCGACTTCTCTGCAAGACTCGTTCTGAAACCTTTTGTTCTATTTCTAGTTTACCCTATATAGTAGCCTACGCTCAGCCTTATTTTGGAATGTTTTCTCTTAATTTCCTTCTGTTTCTTGTGTCAAGTTTTGCAGATTTTACTCAATGTCACTTAGTCCAAAGGCGTTACTAGCCAAATGTTTGGTGTGGGGGACGAGGCATTTACCGACCGGCTGGTAATTTTTACTGACTGTTTTCAACAAAAAAACAACAGTTTTGAAAAAAAATCAACTGGTTTTCTGAAAAACTGACTGTTTAGTCAGTTGACTGGGGGCGCCCCCCCCCCCCCCAGTAGTGACGCCCCTGACTTAGTCTACCACAAACCCCTGATTTTTGGACAACCTATGATAACTCCTGGGTATGTTTGGATCTCGAATACGTTATGCCTAATGCCATAAACCCTATGCTAAACGCTGAGTACGGTACTATGACTAAATAAAATATTGACCATTTGAGCTCAGCTGACAATACAAAGACAAGCTCGAACACCACCAATTCAGAACTCGTTAGCACATAAAACCTATGCTTATTTAATGTTATTACCACTGAAAAATTAAATCCCATGCCAGGCAACTTGAACTGCAAAATATTTGCTGAAAATGTTTAATTCACATAGTGATTTCCTGTATGTCAACAATTATAGAACAATTTCCATTGTCTCTGCAGTTTCTTCTTTTGAGGTTACAAACGTTTTATCAGCTACACCTACCCATATAAAATAAGAAAATACTACTGTATTTTTAAATACAGTAGAAATACTACTGTATTTCCGCTTTCTGAAAACGGCGGGTTATAAATAAATTACTTACTTATTACTTACTGTCGCTGATGCAATGCAGAAAACTGGTTGGCATATTTGCCGTCCCTGATATATAAGCAAGCGCTGAAACAAGTTGATTATCCCAATTTCATTACCTTGCTGCTAGCTTTTCCAATCCATCAAATGGAAAAGAAGGAAGTTTAGATTTGAGAAGTTTATGTTAATTCAACATTAAACTGGTGCAGAAAAATTGCTCAAATATATAGCTCTTAACTGGTATCAATTTTGTTATTTTATTCTTTTGACTGTTCTATAAGGACAACAAACAAAACTGAGGTCTGGAAAGGTTTCTAGAGATGCTAAAAAATAAGCATACCTCTACTGCTGCTACTTTACAGTTGAGTTTGAGTAGGTTGTAGTTGAGTAGGTTGCAGCTCGAGTCGGAACCTACATATTTGGTTTTAATGTATGAAAACAATTGGCTGCATTATTTGCCTTTTCTCCATAGGTCTGTTAACCTACCTATTTGCCACAATTGACAGTTTTTTCGTCTTGCCGGTCTTTTCAACTGAGCTCTAAAAAACGGCTTATAAGAACAAATGGCATCTTCCCATGGCCGGCACTTATCTCTCCAATGAGAATTTTGAATTTCGCGCCATGCCAAGAGCGTAGGTCGGCTGGATGGAGCTCCCACCTCAGTCCACAGGTCGGTTAACCGACCAGCAAATGGAATAAAAAATAGCTTATAAAAATTTAGGTTGATTAACCGAAGGAAGAAAATGACTAATAGTGGGAAATCTTTTAGGCCGATTAACTGGATGACTGCAAAAACTGTGGCTATTGTTTCTGGTAGACTTGTTACCTGCAGTTTTGCGAAGTAGTTGCAAGTAGATGTCATTCAATGTAAACAATTAAAGAGATCACCAATGGAAAAAGAAGCATAGGATTATCAACGTCAGCAAAAATCTAGAAAAAGGAAAAAAAATGTCTATGCCAAATGTAAACTGAAACAGTCGGCTACCAGCTGATATCATCTTTGTTATACCTCTTTCCATTTGACTTGAAACAAACAAATTAGTGAAATATTCAGATTGTAGAAAGTTACTAATTGTTAAATAAGCATACAACAGGAGAGGTATCCAACCTAGAATTTACACAACCTCGAACTTGGCCTAAAAAGGTCGGGAGGAAATTTCAGTCCAGTCCTATAAAAGTCCTAACTGTCAAGAAGGAAACCCTGAGTTCTGAGTAATGCAAGACCAGTGCAGGACATGTTTAGGACTGCACAGGAATTTCCTTGTAAGGTTTTCAAGCCAAGTTTGAGTTGATATGAATTCGAGGTTGGATACCCCTCCTGTCATAAACAAGTACATAGACCTAACCAGTACATTTTATACTTACATATAAGAACGTCATTCATCCTGCATGCAGCAGCAATATCTTCATATATATCACAAGAAGATCCATGACAGATGCTGTAAACACTCCACAGAATATTTAATTCTTGAACTCTTCCTTCAGCCTTGAGCAGTGTTGCCAGATCGTGATCCAGGATTGACGCAGCTGTCTTTGAAAAATGCGCCAAAGTTTCTTTTTAACCATAAATCCCAAGAAATCTCCCACGCCAGCAAAAGAAATCAGCAAGTCGGTCGAAAAAATCTGCCGGTTTGGCGTAAAATCCGCCACTATGGCAACACCGACCTTTTGACTAGCGTATTTGAATTTATCATGAGTGTTGCGACCCGTCTTTCTTGAAAACCTCACATTGAATCTCTAAAATCCTTGATAACCTCGTTCTATACTCTGCAAGTCTGCATGACGAAGTCCAAGACACGACAGTGATCCTCAGGAAGAAGGAGTAAGCGTGTCCGTAACGACTAAAAATCAATGACTCAAATCCTATGTCAAACAATCACGGCGATCTTTGGGAGCAGCTGCCTTTCTTCCGCCAGGTACCCGGAGAGGCCGGAGATTTTGTATCGGCAAGGAGAGATAGTCATCAAGAGTATTAACAGAAAAATCCTAAAACCCATGTTCTAAAACGGAAATTCTTTTGGGACAAACGAGAAATTTTTTTTTTCTTTGATAATTTGTATTATTTTTGGTTACAGAATGTACGAATAGGCCTACACACAAATGTTGAACAAATAAAACACCAGAGGCGTATTCTAGCCGTTCCCGGAGGACTCCTCGGGGAATCGAAGGGAACGGTGAGAATACTCTTGATTATATCTCTCCCTGCCGATGCAGAATCTCCGGCGTACCTGCGGAAGAAAGGAAGAAACGGTGTCAAAGCTGCGCTGAGTCATGATTTGAGTAGTTGAGTTTAAGTCGTTACGGACACGTTTACTATTTCTTCCTGAGAATCACAGGCGTGTTTTGGACTTAGTCCTATAGAGTATAGAGGGAGTCACTCCACGCGGACTCGGGGTGTACAGGAACAGCGAGAATATACGGGGAATGCTTCCAAAATAGATTCTGTTCAATTTGTTTATTCTGATTGTTTTTAATTAATTTTATATTGTACCAAAACCAGCAAAAATTGATTCTCCTCCAAATCTGAGAGGGAGTCCTTTTTGATGATGGTGATGATGACTCCTCATTTGGAGTCCTCGGGGAACGGCGAGAATACGCCTAAGGTCAGCATTGACTAAAAAAGTTGCGGCATTTCCCTCCTTTGTAGTTTCCTTAATCTATGCTTCTAAATTATATATGATTCAAAGCGGACCTTGAACATGAAACCAAACCTAAATTATTCCGGTAACAAACCTTTCGAATGTTCATGTGAACTCGGAGCCTTGCAGAAGAAAGTCAAAGATAATTCGGAAATTCAGATTTCGACAAATAATGCCGGATCATTTCTGCATTCTGTATTACACATGATCTTTATAGCTTTTTTGCGATAAACATCGTATCAAGGTTCCGGAAGTCCAACTTAACTCCAGATTTTTTGAGAAGTTTCTGTGCAAACTCGCATTTTCACCCCGTTCAATATCGTCAATTAAATATAGTAAAATTTTCCCGAGACAATGCAAATGCTCTTTTGGAATACATTGGATTTCTTGTTTGTAGCAGTGCACAGTAATTTAACTATCACAGCCGTGCGTCAGTGATATCATAACTAGGCCGTGCCGCTCAAATTCTCAAGTTCAACTACCATACGATTACCTATTATTTTATTTGTCTAAGAAAAAGACAGCTCATCGTGGGGTTTGTCACTCTTTTATCGGAAGACAACAGTGTAATTCTGAACTGTCACCACTTTCTAACAAGATCTCACGTTGGCAAATTTACTGTCACAATATTTTCTTAGTGTTTTACTCATGTTGACCCGATGTAGATATATAAATTATGCAACACTGTCTTAGTGTTAAAAAATTAGGTACTAAACAAGATTCGACTCCTCTTTCTGTAATTAATTTACCGCGATGTTTTCTTATTTTCAAAGTTTTTGTTCAGACCCGAACACTTTCATAAGAGAAGTACTGAAAGCGAGAGATTTTAATAAAAATGTTGTTCGGCAGACAGTTTCTTCGAATGATTTTCCTCAGACATTTTTGAAAATGTTGATATTTTCTTCACGAAAATGTCGGAATCTTTGAACAGTGTATATTTTTCCGTTACACTTTGTAATCCAACTAATCCTATTTGACGGTACAAAACGGATAAGTCAGCTACATTTTTGACGTAGAAATGGAGCTGACTTATGAAATGTAGCTGACTTATTCAAAATGTAGCTGATTATCCGTTTTGCACCGTCAAATAAGATTCACAGTCAGCTTGGGCTGCAGGAGCATCTACCAACTAATACTGAAATCCAGGCTTTCTTGTCGTCAAACCAGACTTTCTGCATGTATTCCCTAGATTTACAGACGAGGAAGCGCAAAAATCCAGGACTGTCTGGAATTTCAAGTAGGTCAAGTTCCTGGAAAATATGACTGTTACCCTGGAATTCCAGAAGAGGTGGCGTAGAAATCCAGGTTTGTCTGGACTTTCAACCAACTGCCCGGAATTCCAGGCTCTTACCAAATGTAAATTCGGGCCTGTCTGGAATTTCAACAAAGTGTCTGGAATTCCAGGAAAGAAACATCATTACCTGGATTTCCAGAAAAAACTTGTCCGGAAATCCAGTTAAGTTTTTTAATCCCGGGCTACAGCCCGGAAATCCGGGCAAAATGCCTAGATCTCCAGGCAAAATGCCCGGAATCCAGGCTTTGTCTGGATTCCAGGCCGTTTTTTCCCCTACGGGTTGGAAATCAGAGAATGTATCGTTTGGTAAATACAATTTAATTTTTGTCAAAACTACAATTATTTTTTTCACTGTTCGGTTAAAATGCGCAAACCGTTGTGGAGCAAATGATCATTGGCCGAAATGTATTTTTTTATCAAAAGTTTTTTTGTTTTTTTTTACTTCGCAGTTAAGATGCGGACTTTAAGGGAACTAGAAATTCATTTCTAAGCAAAACTGTTTGAGGCAAAAGTGATCATGGGCCCATAGGAATCATTAAAATGTATGTTTTGCCTAAAAGTATTATTTTTTTTTTTACTTTGCGGAAGATTAATACTTAAAGGACCCCTCAAACTATTTACTCTTCAACTTACAGTATTTTAAAAAATGAATACTTTTAAGCTAGGCTAAGCTTTCAACAAATAACCCACGGTTTTGGCTCGTTTAAGCCTTTTCCAAGACCCGTTGACTTGTAGCGGAAACAGGGAAACAATTTACATAAGCGGTTTTTGGGATCCCAACACTTCAGTGGAGGGATACCTATGACATCGCAAAAGTTGTCCTTCCTTTCGTCTGTCCGTCCGTCCGGCTGTCCGTTTGTCCGTCCGTCTGTAAGCACAATAACTCTCGAAGGGAATGAGATATTTTGATGCAACTGGGTGTAAGGATTGTTCGGGTCAAGGGTAGCGTCAAGTTCGTAGATGGGTTCTGGAGTCCTACATTTAGGGGTGGGGGAGGGGGTTCAAATTAAGGGACAAACAAAATATTTCAAACAGCTAATGTGATAGTCGATTATGAGGTAAGAAGGCATGCTGAGCACGATGGTGAAAACCATTGTCTCGCCGGACCAATAGTTCGTCCGGAATCCGGCAAAACCGGAAAATTGGTTAAAAGTAAAAGTTTCATTTGACGTCCATTAAATGTTTGGTTGCAGGGTAAGAAGACGTGCTTAACATGATGGTGAAAACCACATTCTCGCCGAACAACTAGTTCGCCTGGAATCCGGCCAACGCCGGAAAATATGTTAAAAGCAAAAGTTTATCTGAAGTTGATTAGATGATAGATTTAGGGGCAATGAGACGCTGCGCCTGTATGTGACAATCATTTTTTACCCGGACATACAATTAGTCCGGAATCCGGTTGAAACCGGATTTTGTGTTTAAATCGAAGTCTTATTTAAAGTTGATTAGATGTTCTTTACGGAGATACACTGGATTTGTATCTGAATTTTTCTTTTTTCTGGACTAGTAGTTCGATCGGAATTCGGGCGAAACCGGAAATTTGGCAGAAGTAAAGCAGGAAGTTTCGGTCAGTATTGTCAAAATAGATATAGCTTATAGAGGTATATCTGAACTTGGTTTTCTCTGACGATTAGCCTGGCGAAGACTGGATCTGGCGAAAGACAAGACCGAATTGCTTGGATTAAATATTAGATTTTTGGGATCCCAGCGACACCTTTGGTCACATCGAAAGTAGCAAAGCACGGCAAGTCAGAAAAATAGAGTGGTTTTGTTAGAGGGGTTAGAATTCACCGTAAGAAATTGGGGTCTACGGTTTTAGAAATATATGGAGTGATAGGGAAGTAGGTTGCATTAGTATTATAGGTAAGACAGGTCCTTTAAGGATGGATCTCATTTTGGAACTGAGGATTTCCAAGCCAACCTTGTCAAATCTCCAATATTCCAGCCAAGTTTCATCGTCCTAGTCTGGAAGTACGTCTTCTCGCGATCGTCGGAGGTCAGACCCCCCTTCCCCCTCCAACTCCCGACAGTGCCCGCATCCAATCCGGTTCTGTAAATGATTTATCTAGAGCATTTTTTTTATGCCGACAAAGTTTCATCCCGATCTCTCCAGTCTAAGCGGGTCACGTATTTTTCGCCACCCCCTCCCCCCAATAGTTGTCGGATATGGACTGGTCATGGGAAAGAACATCAGAGACTTGACCTCTGTTCAGTTACTAAATTTCACTTTGTTCCGATCATCCGTTCCAAAATTACGCATGACTCAATATTCCTGATTCCCCCTCCCTCCACACACCCCACGATGATTGGTTCGAGACAATTACTATTTCCAAGTCTGTTTGGCCGCGTCCCTAACATAGCTGCCTAGTTCCGTCGTGAGAATCCCCAAAACCGCCATCACCGGAATTCCGAAAAATCCCCCTCCACCCTCCCCCTCCAAGTGTCTGGATCCGCTCCGATTGTGTAAATGATTTATCTAGAGCAGATGCTTGTTCTTCCCAGCAAGTTCCACTTCGATCCCCCCCCCCCCCAATCTAACCGTTTCACAAGATTTCTGCCCCCCACTTCCCCCAGCGCTTTCAAATTTTTGTCAGACTTTAAATGGGACATCAGAGACATGTTTTCTATTCAGTTATTAAGTTTTATTCGAATCCGATCACCAGTTCAAAAGTTACGCACGACTCAATTTTCCGGATTCCTTCTCCCTCCACCCACCCCCAGGTGGTCGGATCCCTGATATGCCTGCCAAGTTTCATCGTCCTAGCACATCTAGAAGTACCCTAACTCGCCATCGTGGGACAGACCGACCGACCGACGGAATTGCGATCGGTATATGGCACTTGAGCCAGAGGCTGCAAGTGTCATAAAAACAGGAGCATCATAGATCCATCATGGGCCTCATTTGCTATGAAGTGAGAATCAAGGTAATGAAGTTACTGTGTCGTGAATGTACTGAAAACAACTTACAGCTTTACAACTTACAACGTCTCCATTCATAAATAAACTCGTATATTCAATATTTCTCAAAATGTTGTCGGGCCCTTGTTGTCGGCTACCGCTCTCGTAATTTTTGTTTCTACTCTTTCGTCTTTTCCCTGTCTATTAAGCTGTTTATTATCTTATTTCAAAATGTCTTCTTTGACCTTTTCGCTTCTGTGTAAGCGACTGTCAAGACCCCGATCATCAATATCACCGCATATCAATGACGGCAGAAAAAGATAATTCCGGTGTTGTTCGTCATCCATCACAAAAAACGTTTATTATCATATTCCGCACCTCAATCCGGGACGCTCTGGCTATGTTTGCTTCAGGGAAGAAACCTATTAGGAGAAGGAACAGGATCAATCAGACCGCCCGCCTCCTAATTTCCACAGTTGGCAAATGGCCCCCTGTAAGTCGCCTCGCTCCATCATTTTCATCGATGGACACTCGCCACTTGGCAGTCGACTCTTTCTCGCACTGTCAATCGGTATTGCTGAAATGGCGCCTTTGTATCAAATTGATTTGTCAAACTTTCCCGACTGATATATTGTGGTCAAGCTGAAAGCTGTCGCGCAAACGAGATGGCGCTGATTTACGCTTGGTTGTAAGAAATGATAAGGCATTTTATTCCGACTTCTCATGGCCTATTGCGGGTCAATGGGGTGGACAGAGATTTTCATAGCACTTCAGGTCATGTGCGACATGGCGATCATAGTGCCGATTTTTTCCTTCAGGTCATGTGCGACATAGCGATTGCAGTGCCGATTTCGCCTTGTCCCCCTCGTACATATCGCTGTGTCTCTGGACTTTAAGATTTCATACCACCGGTATTGTAAATTCCCCCAGTTTGGTACAAAAATCGCTTTACTATAATCAACAAACTGCAAGATGCTAACGGAAAGCAAGGCCAAGGCACAGTCACAATTAAACAAAAATAAATATATAAATAAGAAATAAAAGTAGACAAAGTTGGGAATATCGATAGACTTTGTATAAATAACAAAATGAGAGAAAACCGGAAAATTAGAATCACTTACCTAACTTCTGTAATTCTCAATCAGCATTGACAAAGCTACATAGAAATCTGACGGTTGCAGTGTTTTTTCTGAACCACGGTCTTGTCGGTTTGGTTCAAGTGTAAATATTTGTTGTTAGTCCAAGTTATCTCCTTTTCTCTCTATTTTTCTCTTGGTTATGTACTCCACTATTTTTAAGAGTCTTCTTTCATTCATTTGTCAGCAAAGGAGGCCCCCAATTTCTAAATCAGCCACTTGGCAGGTTTTTCTAAGTTTCAACCTTGACAGGGCCATAGCAACTGTGATTGGAATGTCTGGACTAGCTGCTAGCTAATCAGAATTTCCCTTGCTTTTTCTGGATCAGCAACCAATAGAGATACTACTATCTGTATCCACCACTTTCTTTGGGTCGGGTGCTGTCAACTTAATAACCTACTGGTGTAGCTAGGCAACATATGCAGTAATAAATACTCGGTCGCAAGCCAAAGAAACGAAATTTTCGATTAGTTCTAGACACAAACAAATATTAAGTATGGCACGGGGGGCAAAATAGATGGTAAATGCTTCTTAGTAACCATAGTGACCTTAGGATACAATTCCGCTGTAAGCTCATTGTTTTTATTTACCCGTACAACATCGTACAATCGTTTTGACAAAAATTCAACCTCTCCAAATTTCTCGGTTGACTTGGCTTTGATATATCCTAAGAATATGACTTAATTCTCTGTCCGATCAGGACAAGAAATTTGTATTCCGGGGAAGT
Organism: Branchinecta lynchi; assembly: GCA_023053575.1. Taxonomy (NCBI): domain Eukaryota; kingdom Metazoa; phylum Arthropoda; class Branchiopoda; order Anostraca; family Branchinectidae; genus Branchinecta; species Branchinecta lynchi. The sequence continues at coordinate 19,482,868 of JAKZAP010000006.1, forward strand.
CATTCTATTAATTTGGTCGTTTTTCGTTATGTCTAATTAATTGACTATATTTCTGTCGGAGGGGGAACCGGAAATCGTGTGACACGTTCAGAGTGGAAGGAACAGGGTGAAACTTGGTGTGAAGAATAAGCAGAAGTTCTACGTACATCACTGACAGAACAGGACCGGATTCGGACACTGTGGGGGAGTTGGAGGGGGCTTCCGGAGTTCTAGCCATCCATAGTTAATGTAGATGGGCTAAGACAATGACAGACCCGACCAAATTAACTTGGAAATAATCACTTGCCCGATCCGAACTTCGGGGGTGGGGGGGGGGGATTGGTTTTGAATGAAAGGAAGTTTGGGAGTCACAAATGTACAAGAACAAGCTAGGTACATCTGTGACAGAACCGGACAGGATTTGGGCACTGTTGGGGGAGTTTAGAGGGGGAGGGAGGGGGTCCGGAATTTCGGTGATCGCGATTTAAGGTACTCCTGGATGCGCTAGGACGATGAAAATTGGCCTGAACATTAGAAATTTGACATGATTGGCTTAGAAATAGTCAGTTCCCCGACCCGACGATCGTGGAGGGAGGGGGAATCTGGAATCTTGAGTTATGCATAACTATTGAACAGGTGATAGGATCTTAATGGAATTTGATATTTGGAAAGACCTCGTGTCTCAAATGTCCTATTTAAAGTCCGGACCGGATCCGATAAATTTTGGAGGGTGTGGAGTGTGGAGGGGAGGATCGGAAATCATTTGAAACGCTTAGAATGGAGCAGTCGTGATGAAACTTGGTTCGAAGAACATGAACAAGTCCTATGTACGTCAATGACAGAAAACCGAACCAGGTTCGGGCACTGTGGGGGAAGTTGGAAGGGGTCCGGAATTCCGGTGATCGTGAATTAAGGTACTTCCAGATTTGCTAGAGCGATGAAACTTGGCTTGGACATTAGAGACTTGACAGGATTGGCTTAGAGAAGACTGGATGGAGCAATCGGAATGAAACTTGATTGTAAAAAACCCTAGATACATCAGTGACCGAACTGGACCGGGTTCGGGCACTGTGGGGGGATTTTTTTATTTTTTTTTTGGGGGGGGGGGTCCGGAATTCTGATGATCGCGAACTAAGGCACTTCCAGATGTGCTAGGACGATGAAACTTGGCTTGGACTCTAAAACCCAATCAACTCTCACAAAGGAATTCACGAAGTCAAATATTTAACACTAAGCTAGAATCTTTATTTTGTTTTCCCGCAAGTTCGTATTTCCAACTTGAGCGGCTTTTGAGCCTGAAAAGGACCCTTGCCAAAAAGGGCCGAAATAAAGCTCTAATAAAACTCAGCTGACGTTATCCGTTTTGCACTATCAAATTAGAATCTGTCACTTCTCAGACCCGACCATCCCTTAAAGTACTAGTCTAACCGTCAAATACAAAGAATTCTTTTAAGCAAAATATACATTTTCTTGATCCCCATGAGCCCGCGGTCATTTTTGCCTAACGGGTTTGCTCAAAAAGGAATTCGTAGCACCCTTAAAGTGCGTATCACAACCGAAGAGTCCAAAAAATACTTTTGAACAAACAATATATATTCATGATCCCCAAGGGCCAATGATCATTTTTGCCTCAAGGGTTTTGCTTAGTCTACAAATGAATTTCTAAAAGTACAAACAAGACTTTTGAGCAACATATACAGTTTCATGATCCCGATGAGCTTTTCATCATTTGTGCCTCAAGAGTGTTCGTTATAGATGAATCTCTAGCGCCCTTAAAGTGCGCATCATTACAGCCAAATGGAAAAATAAAGTAGTTTTACGAACGATACCTTCTGGTGATTTCCAAGAACCCATGATTATTCTTATCACAAGGGTTTTGCTTGCAAATGATGACAACAAACCCACGAATTGACGAATTCCTACTTCCATCGTCTCCAGCCTTGCATGTGCCGTATGAGCTTCCAGCTCTTCTTTGTATTCTCCCTGTATATTGCTGTTTGAGCCAGATCCTTGTTTCTCACCAACACCAAGGGTGCCACGGGGGTCGGTTTTAATCTGTGAGAAACCCCGAAGAGTCAAGCAGTGTTCAATAGAAACTGTATCTTTTGCGACTTCTGCTTTAAACGATCTAAAATTGTCAGTTATGTATAGGTGGCACTGTATGTTTTCGGAAAGACGATAAATAACTTAGGCAGCTGGTTCCTCATCCCCTCTTGTATGCTTATAGAGGCCTATTCACTGCGGGTTTTAGCTAATTTTCGGTACCAGCCAGTCCTTGACCGAGAGCCCGAGAATTAGCTGGGTTTCTGCCGTTCGCACTATTCTTGATGACTATCTGTCCTTGCCGATGCAAAATCTCCGGCCTCTCCGGGTACCTAGCGGAAGAAAGGCAGAAGTGGTGTCACAGCTGCTCCCAAAGATCGCAGCGACTTGTTTGAAACAGGATTTGAGCCGGGAGTTTGAGTCGTTACGGAGACGCTTAATCCTTCTTCCCGAGGATCACTGGCGTGTTTTGGACTTAGTCATATAGAGTATTGATATTGGTGCCAGTTTCAGGTACCAGCTAGTCTCGGACCCAAGTTGAAACCAGTTCAATTTTTGAGAGTACTAGCCAATCAAATTACTTAGGGGAATATTTAGGAATATTCCTATTGGCTAATGCTGAACCGCGTCAGACCGAAGAACAGTGACCTAAATTTACTTTAGTTTTCAAAACAGCAAGGAGTGGATGTGATTTTATCTATTGGGCTTGGTTAGAAACTAGCCAATCAGATTATTCCCCAAAATAATCTGATTGGCTAGTACCCACAAAAGCTGAACTGATTTCAACCTGGGTCCGAGACTAGCTGGTACCCGAATCTAGCACCAATATCAATTGCGAACGGCAGAAACCGAGCTAATTCTCGGTCTCAGAGTGATTTCCGGTACTGGCTGGTACCGAGTATTAGCTAAAACCCGTTGTGAATGGGCCTTAAAACTGTCGCTATTGTCGGCTTTACACACAGCGTAAAACTCGAGCCTATTTTACGCACGTATTTGGGCTTGAAAAGATCTCTAGCAATACGGACATATTTGAGAAATCGGTCCGTTTTGTACATAAACACGTCCGTATTGCTCGAGATCTTTTTTCTCACATCTGCAACTCAGAGCTTGAAGCAGTTTCTGCTCCGGGAGACAAAGGCGAACTACTAAATCTGTATTTGGGGACGTTTCGACATGAGACGTTTTGTCACGGTGAAGTTTCGTCATGGGAGCTTGGCATGGGGGAAGTTTCGCCATGGAATGTTTCACAAATAGAACCGAGAGCTGAACAAGAAATTCGCAAATAGAGCCATCCCAATTTGGAACAGAAAATCGAAGGATCCTACATGATCATCAAGAAGTTCCGTCAGGAATAAGGTCTTTCGGTTGCCAACGCAAATCGTTCGTTACCGCTAATCAGTATTCACCGTTCTCCTTTCTCCAAATTACCAGTTCCCTCATTTTTCACACCCTGACCCAGAAGGGGCTTCCGCCCGATGTCCATAAATATGAGGCACTGTCATAAAACTGTCACGAAGAATGGTTGCCACACACTATTCGAAAAACTTACTAGATTGGGATCAAGGCCGTATCCAGGGAGGGGGGGGGGGGCTGAAACATACAAAAATAATCATTTTAGGCTTTTCCCTCTGATATATGTGTTTTTTGTACTTTTTTGTCCAACCAGCAGGCAAACCCCCTCCCCCCGAGAGACCCCCCCCCCCCCCCGAAACAAATTCCTGGATACGGGCCTGATCGGGATCAAATTGTACTGGATCGAAATTATCGAGTCAGCTTAAGTGACTGATGTTCAGCAAGTACTAAGCCATTATCAGCATATTTCATTGAATCTTCGACTAATCTGTTCATATTTTATTAGATTTGATTCTGGTCCTACTAGTTGTACTCAGCCTTCGACAATTGTTAAAAAAAAAGCTACATAGTTAGCTATTCTTCAAACAACCCCTTTGAGGTCACACAAAGAATCACTAGATCCCTGACGTCCATTGAGTTTCAGCGAAGATCATAAACATGGAACTGAACCTCGTGGTAATCGAATTTGTAACGTTATGAAAGTACTCGAGTACTTAAGTACCCTCAAGTACTTCTATTTTTTTACTTAAGTACAAGTAATAAGTACTTCCGAAATATTTTAATTAAGCAGAGTACAAGTACTAGGATCTTGTACTTATTTGATGGTGGAAAACGGATACGTCAGCTGAATTTTATTGGAGCTATATTACGGCCCTCCTTGGCAAGGATTCTCTTCAGGCTCAAAACCGCTCAAGTTGGAAAAATGAACTTGTGGGAAACACAAAAACTAAAGATTCTAGCCTAGCGATAAATATTTAACTTCGTAAATTCTTTCGTGAGTCTTGCTTGGAGTTAAAAGGGTTGCTGTGATTTCAGTTTGGACACGTCTGCTGTTTTTCCTGCTCGATTGGGTCTTTGGTCGGGTAGAAATTTTTCTGCATTTGGGTTGAATTTCGTTTTGTTGTAGAGAAGAGAAATTCTATTTCTGAATTTCTATTCACTGATGATGCCTTTCCATGCTTCTGGTAGTGAGTATGAGTATCCCTGAACGGTTTTTCATAATTTCAACGGCTTCTCTTATAGTTTGATGAAGTCCGGTGCATGTTGCAAGAATCTGAGCTTTTCCAAAATGTACAACGTGGGATGGGTTTTCGAAAATGTGTTCTGACAGTGCTGATTTTAAGATGTAATTTGGACGGTGTCCGTTGGAAAGGGCGTGGTCGATCTCCTGTTCATGTTCTGTGAGCCTCTTTTCGAAAGTGTGGCCAGTTCTGTGGAAGGTTTTATTCAAAGGGGTCAAACGTATTATGGATTTTTGGAGTGGGCCGTTTTCTGGGTGAAAGCTTCTGCGCTTTCCCAGACGGATAATTGTAAATATACACAGTACTTAGAATTGTAAATAATCACAGATTTGTGCATATACACTTATAACTCGCACATTTTATCTTTCGTTCTTTCATTTTTATCTGCATGTCTTTCAGTCCGCACTGTTTGTTCTTGTTTTTAGTTACATGTCGTCTTATTGTCTGTTGCTTCCGCATTGTTTTCCTGTTGTGATTGTGGTGGATTTTATGATTTAGTTTTTTTTTTTTTTCGCTGAGGTCGGTTTGCCGGAAGTGCAACCGAAATATCCGAAATTTATTTATCCCTCGCACATCATCTTGGAGGGGTAACTAGCTGATCAAGAAAAAAAAACCCGAAAATCTCGTTTTTTTCTACTGTATTTGACCCCCCCCCTCCCCCCCTCCGAAAAAACATCCTGGATACGGGCCTGCTACGTCGTATCTACTTTGTCGAAACTGATCAAAACTTCGTGACTTACTCTGCCATATTTCCGCTTTCGGCCGAATTCCCGACGAACTACTTGTTTGGCAAAATCTATAGCTCAAAAATTAATTCAGCATGTCTTCTTACCCCTACACCGAACATTTAATCAACTTCAGATAAGATTAGATTAGATTATATGTGGGGTTTACTGGAAAAAAAATACTAGGAACCACAAAACCCTCCAGAAGTTTACACTTGTTAAGAGGTTTAACTAACCCTCTTTGACAGATTAACTTACACAACAGTATAGTAAAGAAAGAAAAAAGAAAAAACAGAGGAATAAAAAATAAAAAAAACAACAAAATTATGCACTTACTCGGTTCTTGGTCAAACACTAAAAAAAAAAACTATACACTCCAAAATCCCGTCTGCAAAAACGAACTAAACCAAACAAATAAGTAAAATACATATGAATAAATGACTATAACGGAATCTGTGCCAACCTGAGAACGACTCAAACATTTTCCGGTTTCACCCGGATTCCCAGCGAACTGCACGTCCGAGGAGAAACATATTCGGCATGTCTTCTCATCCCTAGATCGAACATCTAATCAAATTCAAATAAAACTTTTACATTTTAAAAAATTCCGGTTTTGGTCGGATTCTGGGTCCGGTGAGAAACTAATTTTCATATTCGGATTCAGCATATACCTTTACTCTTAAACCGAACCTCTAATCAACTTCAGACTAAATGTTTACTTTTTATAAATTTTTCGGTTTTGGCCGGATTCTGGGTGAACTACTTTTGCGGCGAGAAAATTATTTTCAGATTCGGATTCAGCATGTCTTCTTACCCCTTAATCGAACCTCTTATCAGCTTCAGATTAAACTTTTACTTTTTACAAACTTTCCCGTTTTGGCCGAATTCCGGGCGAACTACTTGTCCGGTAAGAGGGTATATTCGGATTTGTCATGTCTCCTTACACTCAAACCGACTATCTCATTAGTTTTTAAAAATATGTTTTTCGCCCTTGAAACCCCTCCCCCAACTCCAAATGTAGCCCGTCTTCGAACTTGACCTGTACTTTGACCCAAAGAGTCCTCATGCCAAGTTTGAATAAAATATCTCAACCCCTTGGAGAGTTATCGTGCTTACAGACGGACGGACAACTTTTACGAAATCATAGGTATCCCGTCACTCGCGTTTTGGGATCGGGAAAAAGGGAAGTAATGGACAATCATTTACTCCTTTGGTGGTTAAGGACCATATTTATTGGAGGTTTATAGGATTATTTACAACATAAATGTAAGTTAATTATCGTATAAATAGATTTAGTTGATAAGTGCAATTCTTGTGGTTCGTGGAAGATCCCCTACAACTATTCTTCCTGAGGAGTTGATCCCACCTCGTACCTTCAGTACTTTAAAATAATGTAGCGTATATACGTAGTAGCTAACAAATGGGAACGGAATGATTTGGGAAATGACCTTTCATTGAAGATGACCTTTGACGAGAAAATCTATCCCATTTCACGGGTTAGTGACCCAGCAGTTATCTGGCTCTGACAAGGTCCTTTTTGCGATAAAGGCCAAGAGGCATTTAGTCCGGGCCTGATGGTGCTGACGTTAACCTTTTCCTAAGGCATTAATAAGCTTTTTGTCGTAAGGTTTACTTTCCGCTTCGGAATCTTTTCCACGCTTCTAGGTTTTCTACTTTATTTAAGGAATCAATAACGCTTTTGCCTATAGGGCCTGCAGGAAACTCTGTATATGACTGTAAGCTGTCTTAACAATAGGGCCCTAAAATGGTGGTGGGAAGTGTTAGACGCGCAACTTTGACCCAGTGTGAGGTGTCGTCTCGTCTCAGAAACTTGGCTCGTGGAAAAGGGTGTCGTCTCAGATGTTCCATGTCAAGTCCGGACCGGATCCAAAACTTTTTTTTTGGGGGGGGGGTTGACGGGGGCACCGGAATTTCCACGAATCACTTAGATCGAGGGATCGGGATGGACTTTGGTAGGAAGAACGACACAAGCCCTAGAGACGTTCTTGACTGAACCAGATCATATCGGGGCTCTTTGGGAGAGTCGGAGGGGGTTTCCCGGAATTCTGATGATCGCGAATTACGATACTTCCAGATGTGCTAAGGACGAGGAAACTTTGAAGGCATTAGTGGGCAGATCAGATAGGATTAGGGACCTGACACAATGCTCTAGGAAAACTTCAGTTCCTGGATCCCACCATTTTTGGGGGAGTTAAGGGAAGGGGAATCCGGAAATGCTACGTCCGTAGTTTGCGAGTACGATTCGAGTGACTCTGTGTGGGTGATCAGAACTAATGACCTGGATATGCAAAACATGTCTCCGAACCACAAGCAGCAACTTCTGGGCGAGTTGGAGGAGGGGGGGGGGGGGCTTTGTGACAGCACACAAACCAAACAAAATGGCCTAAAAAGGGATACAAGTTGGACAGTACCGAGTTTATGCGGTCTAGTTTGTCATTGTACGGACCGGACGCGTTACCGTAGTTTCCCGAAGACTTGAGTGAAACTTGAAAGCCAGTAAGAGAAGATGCTTTAGATAATCTGTTTATGTGGCTGAACCAGATTCGTCCGTGGTAGGGGGAGTTTGAGGGGGAAGGGTACTGAAAATAGTATGGCACTCGTAGAGATCAAACTAGTGTGATGAAACATTTGCCCTAGATAATCGGAGACGATGCTAGAAATGCTCAGACTCCGAGTCCGTGAAAAAGTGTCTAGAAACGCCTCGATACCGAGTCACGCCCCGAGTCATAAAGATATTTTTTTTTCTTTAAATAATGAACTATATTCTTCATACACAGATACTTCAGATCAGAATGAGCCAGATGAAATAAATCAACCGAAGGATATTTTGGGACAGACTGACCTAATCCCCTCTCGCTACTAAACTATTCGTATACTTACTTAGTCCTAACCGTCTCTTAAAATAACTTAACTAAATTGTCTCTATTTTGTCCCCTTTCTCATGTCCCCGAACCTCAGACCCATAATGCGTAAATTCTAGTAAAGCAAAGATGCGCACACAGCATGGAAACAATGGAGGCTGTATCATTTTTTTTTGCAATGGGGGATATGAAGTAGGTCTGTGTGCAGACCGCAAATGTGCGGTCTGCACACAGCATGGAAACAATGGAGGCTGTATCATTTTTTTATATTGGGGGATATGAAGTTATCGGGCCACGAAGCCCATCATGTACATGATGGGCTTTGTAGCAGCTTGGGATAATGAGCTGACTGCAATTAGGGGTCAATTATGGCTCATGTAACATAATCACACACGCTGTTTTGCTCTAACTGATCTCCTGAATTTAAAACGACAACATTCAGAATTAGTTGTGTCTTGTTCTTTTTTTGTTTTTCTGCTTTCGCAACACAAACAGCCAGGAAATAAGCCCAGTGTGACCAAGCTCTTAGGCAACTGGTCCCACGTCTGCTCTTTTTCTGCCTAAAGACTCTCCCAACATCTGCAGCAAAACACTTATGTTGTTTTTACCTCGATCGTGTGCCTGAAGACCAAGCCGAACAATTAAATATGTGCTTGCAAAGCGAACGTATAGTACAGAAATCTACGAGATTTAGTAGCTTAACCTGGAACAATTACCTTCAATTACCTGAAATCGCACTTGCTAGCGACAAGGCTGTAAGTAAGTAAAGTATTTATTTCCAGTATTTTTCACTTAAGAACAAAACGGAGTAAAGAAGAAGATAAAGAAAAAGAAAAAGAAGAGAAATTTAACGCACAACACAGATACAGACACATGAAGTTTTACATAACAATTACGCAATTACGAACTATACAAGTGTTTAATTAAGCCAGGGGTGGTTACATTTCCCCTGGAAAATTGAAATTGTCCGATTCACTGCGATACTAGGGTCCGCCGTGTATTAGCCTGTTGACGTCGCCGGTGCTTACGATCTGGAAGTCGAACCAAACTGCAATATAAATGGTTTCAACACTGTATAAAGCGAGCTCTGTCCAATTTGCGCGTTGGCTGCTCATCTATTACATCTTTCGATGACATGTTCAGTTTAAGTTAGGGAGTCTCAGCAAGGATTTCAGCGCCATGCATATCGACCAAAATATTGTCAATCGATGTTTCATCCGTATGCACTTAGGATTTCTCATTTGTTATGCACGATTTGTTATTTCTCCAAAACTTCCCCCCACCATTTTCGGGCCCTATTCTTAACACAGTTTACATACAGAGGTTCCTGCAGGTCCTGTCGGCAAAAGCGTTATTGATTCCTTAATTAAAGTAGAAAACCCAGAAGCATGGAAAAGGTTCCGAAGCGCAAAGTAAACCTTACGACAAAAAGCTGAGTAATGCCTTGTATGGGAACCTTCCAGAAACCACACTAATTGCACTTACCAACTAAATCTATCTACACGATCATTATCTTACATTTATGTTCACATAACATGGACCTTAATCTCAAAAGGAGTAAATGATTGTCCATTTCTTCCCTCTTTCGGGATCCTAAAACGTAAGGGACTACGATTTCGTTTAAGTTGTCCGTCCGCCCGTCTGTCTGTCTGTTAGCACAATAACTCTCGAACGGGTTGAGATATTTTATTCAAGCTTAGCGTGAGGTAAGTACACATAGTACAGTTCAGGTTCGAAGATGGGCTCTGTAGCCCTACATTTGGTATTGGGGGGGGGGGGAGGTCAGCTTAAAGGGCGAAAAACAGTATTTTTTAAAAGCCAATGAGATAGTCTATTTGAGTATAGCGAGACATGCTAAATGCGAATATGCCAATTATTCACGGACAAGTAGTTCGCCCGGAATCCGGCCAGAACCGGAAAATTTGTAAAAAGTAAAAGTTTCATCTGAAGCTGATAAGAGGTTCATTTTAGGGGTAAGCATGCTGAATCCGATGTTGTCGCCGGAAAAGTAGTTCACCGGGAATCCGGCCAAAACCGCACAATTTATAAGAAGTAAAAGCTTGATCTGAAGTTGATTAGAGGTTCGGTTTAAGATTAAGGATATATGGTGAATCCGAATGTCAAAATTAAATTCTCACCGGACATGTAGTTCGCCCAAAATCCGGCCAAACCGGAAATTTCTGAAAATGTAAAAGTTTTATTTGAATTTGATTAGATGCTCGATTTAAGGGTGAGAAGACATGCCGAATCTTTATATGACAATCATTTCTTCCTCGGACGTGCAGTTCGCTCGGAATCCGGGTGAAACCGGAAAATTTGTTAAAAGTAATTTCTTATCTGAAGTTGATTAAATGTTCGGTGCAGGGGTAAGAAGACATGCTGAATTTGTTTTTGAGCGGTAGATTTTGCCAGACAAGTAGTTCGTTGGGAATCCGGCCGAAAGCGGAAATTTGGCAGAGACAAGACAGGAAATGTTTGATCAGTTTCGAAAGTAGATACGACGTAGTATACAGAGGTAAACACACATGCTGAATCCATATCTGAACTTTGTCTTATCGGATGATTACTATTGGCCTTAATCTGTTAAAGTCTGGATCAAATATTAAATTTGTGGGATGCTATTGAAAGTCACTAGTTCGGTCACTTCCACATAAGCTAGGCGACGAAACTTTGCAGGCATATCCGGGACTCAACAAGATTAAGCGGGAAATAATCACTTCACGATCCGAGCATCGTGGGGGAGTGGAGGGAGGGTAGACCCGGATTCTTGTGGTATTTATAACTGTTGAACGGGTGGTCGGATCTTACGGAAACTTGATATTTGGAAAGACCTCGTTTCTCAGACGACCCACGTGAAACGTACCGGATCCGGTGACGTCGGGGGGGAGTAGAAGGGGGAACCGGAAATCTTGGGAAACGCTTAGAGTGGAGGGATCGGGATCAGGCTTGGTGGAAAGAGCAAGCACAAGTCCTAGGTACATTATAGACATAAATGAATCGGATTCGGGCACCATGTAGGGAGTGGGGGGTGGGGTCTGAAATTCTGATGTACTAGGACGATGAAACTGGGCTGGCATATCAGGGACTCCAATAAACTGACTTGAGAATAGTCATTTGCCTGATCCGACTATCGTGGGGGAGTGGAGGGTTGGGGAATCCGGAATTTTGTGTCATTCATAACTTTTTAACTGTCGATCGGATTTGAATGAAACTTAGCTCGTGGAAAAAGGTGTCGTCTCAGATGTTCCATGTCAAGTCCTGACCGGATCCAAAACTTGTGGGGGGGGGGGGGATTTGAACTTGGGTACCGGAATTTTCGTGAAACGCTTAGCGTCGAGGGATCGGTATGGAGTTTGGTGGAAAAGGACGACATAAGCCCTACGTACGTTCATGACTGAACCAGATCATATCGGGGCGCTTTGGGGGAGTCGGAGGGGGTTTCCCGGAATTCCGATGATCGCGAATTACGATACTTCCAGATGTGCTAAGGACGATGAAACTTGGCAGGCATTATTGGCCCGACCAAATAGGATTAGGGACCTGACACAATGCTCTAGGGGAACTTCCGTTCCTGGATCCGACCATTTTTGGGGGAGTCAAGGGAAGGGGAATCCGGAAATACTGACTTTCTTAGTTTGCAAACGGGTGGTCCGATTCGAGCGAGGCTGTATGGGTGATCAGAACTAATGACTGAATATGCAAAACATGTCTCCAAACTACAAGTGGCAACAGCTGGTGGGGGCGGAAACTTTGTGACATGCACAAAAACCGAAACCGAAACGAAATGGCCTAATGGGATTGAAGTTGGACAGTACCGAGTTTATGCGGCCGAGTTTTTTATTTGGCGTCCGGACTAGATGCGGCCACAGTGGGAGGGGTTGGAGGCGGAAATGTTGCGGCTCGCATAGGGGTCAAACCGGTGGAGTGATTTGAATGAAACTTGGAAAACAGAGAGAGACCATGTGCCCTAGATGATGTATGCTAGGGTCCGGAGTGGGGGGGGGGGGTACCGGAATTAAGGATGCTTTAGATAATCTGTTTATGTGGCTGAACCAGATTCGATCGTGGGGGGGGGGGGAGTTTGAGGGGGACGGGTACTGGAAATAGCATGGTACTCATAGGGATCAAACTAGTGAGACGAAACATTTGCCCTAGATGATTGGAGACGATGCCGGAAATGCTCAGACTCGCGTAAACTAGATATCCCATTTCTAGGTCCGATGCTAGGGGGGTTGAAGGGGTACTTTGTGACGTTCTAATATGCTTTCTTGTACCATCTACTCTTAACAAGTGCCATATGAGCTCGTACCTTTTGTTCTTTTTATGGATGGCCCCAGTTGGCTGTTCATTCACGGAGTCAGTAAATTACCCGCGAACGACTGGTTTGTCAGCGAAGCACTAGGTGGGCTGAAAACAAAGCTGAGTGTTGAATTACAAATATAAAGTTAGTTTAGGTCCCCAAGTCAAATTAAAGATGTGATACCCCAAAAGCCGTAAAGTCTCCATACGTTATCAATATTCTTTTACGGAGACATACTGTATGCTGGTTGTGGTCAACGCCGTCCGAAATGGCTGATAGCATGCCGCTTGGCCCGAAGTTGCCGGTCCTAACCCTCTCAAGATCACTTAAGAGAAGATATTCAGCGCTTATTTTTGTCTTTCTCTTCATTGTAGGTGCTCATCACTAAACTTCGATCTACTACATCAATTGAAACACAGCAATACCGAAAAGCCAGCAAAGCCCTCCTAGTGCTCATTCCGCTTCTGGGGCTGACGTACGTGCTGGTGATTGTGGGACCACAAGAGGGCATTAGCGCAGTTATTCACACGCAAGTCCGGGCTGTCCTCATCTCTACACAGGTGCGTGCTCCTATTGCTATTGGTTGTGTGTTTCCTGCTAGTTCTAAATACGCTGAATGTCAAAGCTATTGATAGGAACGGCTTTCTCGCCAGCTATGGCCACAATGCGCCGAAAGGCCACAAAACAAAACAATATGTGTGGAACAAGATAAAGGGTTACACCTTTGCCATTCTACACCAATGTGTCTGTGTCTAATTTACTGTTTCTGTGAAACTTCTACGATAACGTTAGCCTTCATGGATTTCAAAGTACGGGAAAAAAACCTATCTCTCAAATCCGAAAGCGCTTGACAGGAGCTGAGAGAAATTCTCCTTCCTAACCCTACATAGAGGACAAGAGTTACATCTCCACCTGATCACCTTTTTCCTACAAAAAAGTTTCTTCTTGCTGAGGAGTGCAGATTACTGGATCGGAGCTGGAACTAAGCGAGGAACTTAAGTGTTCAAGATGACAGGAACATAGGAATGCACGGCAGGTTGAAAACAAATCTTCATCAATACTGCAGAGCAGGTTTCGTCCGGCAAATTCATTCTGACTTCAGGTAAGCATGAGGCTAGATCAAAACGTAACAGAAGTATGGGGACTGTGGGGATACGCGGGGAGAGGTTTTACTGCTTAAAGCTCAATGGGCGGATCAAACAATCATGATGCGACATTACCACCCCCTAGAATACAACGTTACATCAGAAATCAGCAGATTCCTACACAACTTATTTACGCTAATAAATCGTTACGGCGTTTTCTGCTGGCTGCCATACTCCGATCTACTAACTTCAACAAATATAAGCGGAGTTTCTTTTTTCTTATCCATCTGTTGTTAATATACGCTCGTGATTGTTTCTATTGTTGGCAAATATTCATATTAACGGTGTTAACTGAGAATCCCTTGTAAGTTCGGAATCAGCTCCAAGTAGGTCGGTTATGTATGTAGATTTTGGCAGCTCTGTGACTTAACATCCAGAAAACAAAACTTTTCTTAAGTACTACAAACAACAGAAAGTTTCATCAGATAACACTAGAGCAATCTGTCAGCTACAGAGATCGATTATTTTAGCAGTCACTGTACTCTCATCACAAAGCTCTACAAAACGATTGATTTTCGTACATGGCCGAGAGTTTTTGAATGTCCGCGTCTTGCAATACCATGCTTTGAAATCGTCTCCACCTGTACGCCGAAGAGTCAGTGACAAGCGATTACAAGAAAACGGCTTATTTTTGAAGCGCTATCTAATGGAAGTCAGAAATGTGTATGTGTGAAGCATTTTATAAAAATTAAAGCACAGTTAGTGCCCATTGTGCTTTAAGAAGCAAACATGGCAGTCCGTGCAACTGTTGAGGCACCAGTATTCAATTTTCAGGAACACAACTTGGGTACCTCGCTACTCCGTACCACTTTCCATTACAAATTGTGATAAAAATCATATCAGCTCATCTTTACAACACCAACAATTCGACGAAGATGGACAGCCTTGAGTGCTTGAATGTTCCCTACATCGCCGGAAGTTCCCAAAATTTTCAAAAGCCTGCCACTGAGTGATGCGTGAATGGTTGGGAAGATAAGGAGCGATTGATTATTAGAGAATAACATCCCGTGTGACTTGTTTTTTAAGGGTGCGACTTTGATTAGAACTCCATAAGGTTCTTTAGGAACCCCTGGGGAAAAGGAATAACTATGTTATGGATCCGATAAACCATAAATCCAGTAACGACTGACGGTTCAGGTCCGCCCCATTCTTTCGGAAGGCAAGAATCTACGTCGTAGTCTAAAGGAGCTAATACGGGCAATGTGTAGAATCTGGGCCCTAGACTCAGGTCGATAGTTCGAACCAGGAAGCGGTACGACCGTGGGATGAACAAGACCAAAGGTTTCGATGGGATCCCAAAAATCTAATATTTGATACAGACAATTGAGTCTTGTCTTCGCCAGATCCAGTCTTCGCCCGGCTAATCATCAGAGAGAACCAAGTTCAGATATACCTCTATAAGCCATATCTATTTTGACGATACTGACCGAAACTTCCCGCTTTACTTCTGCCAAATTTCCGGTTTTGCCCGAATAATTCCGAGCGAACTACTAGTCCAACAAAAAAAAAGAAAATTCGGATTCGAATCCAGCGCATCTCTTTATCCCTGTAAAGAACATATCATCAACTTTAAATAAAACTTTGACTTAAAAAAAAATTCCGGTCAAAACCGGATTCCGGACTAATTATATGTCCGGGTAAAAAATTATTGTCATACACAGACTTAGCGTCTCTTCTTACCCCTAAATCTGTCATCTAATCAACTTCAAAGAAAACTTTCGCTTTTAACAAACTTTCCGGTTTCGGCCAGGTTCCTGGCGAACTTGTTGTCCGGTTAGAAAATGGTTTTCACCATCTTGTTCAGCATGTCTTCTTACCCCTAAATCGAACATTTAATCAACTTCAAATGACACTTCTACTTTCACGAAACTTTCCGGTTTTAGCCGGATTCCGGACGAACTACTTGTCCGACAAGAAAATGATTTTCACCATCGTACTCAGCATGTCTTCTTACCCCATAATCAACTATCACATTAGCTGTTTAAAAATATTTTGTTTGTCCCTTAATTTGAAACCCCTCCCCCACCCTCAAATATAGGGCTACATAGCCCATCTTCGAATTTGACCTGTACTTTGACCCAAAAGATCCACCCACCAAGTTTCATCAAAATATCTCATTGCCTTCGAGAGTTATCGTGCTTACAGACGGACAGACGGACATTTTTCCGATGTCAGAGGTATCCCTCCATTTACGTTTTGGGATCCCAAAAAGTGGGGCGATTCGCAAGCGTAGGGCTGGATGCTGTCAGAGTAGTTCATAGCAGAGAAAGAAAAGTCTGTGGGTTCAGTTGACCCCCCCCCCCACCGACCCGGTACCCCCCCCCCCCCCCCCCCGTATCCAAAGACTGTTTAAGAATTATCAAATTCAACCGAATAGTCTTACATTATTATTCATTACGTATTATTTGGAAAGGGGGGGGGTACGGTCGGGGTGTGTGTGTACTGGGAGGTTCGCCGTTTTTTCAGGGGGGGGGTCTCGCCGAGACCCATCTTGTAATATATGGCAGTGTCCATTTGTTTCAGTATAAGCCTAATATGTTTCGAAGTTTTTGGTTTCATTTCTGCTTGAAATCGGCTGCTGTTTTTGCTGCTCGATTGGGTGGCTGATACGGTAGGTTTTTTTTTTTTTTTTTTTTAGCAGCCTTGTCCAACTTTAACTTCAAGCCACTCTCACAAAGAAATTCACCAAATTAGCTATTTAAGGCTGAACTAGAATCTTTAGCTGTTTTCCATAAGTACATTTTCCAGCGGCCAGAGCCTGAAAAGGACCCTTATCGAGAAGGGCCGAAATGTAGCTCTAATAAAATTCAGCTGACGTATCCGTTTTACGCTGTCAAATATGACCGGTTTTAACTCTACGTAAACATGTCTTGTGCAGAGATGTCATTTTTGGGAGGTTTTCCAAGGGAGACCAAAGCCACCCATGATGAATGATAAAATATGCGAGAAACAAGTGATCGTAAAAAATTATGACAGGCAGTTGCGCAAAGTGGATCTTATAAAGAAGCTCTCTCGCCTAACAACGACCCTTCTAAGCTGGACTAAGGACAAGGAACAATGCCGCTCTCTCTCTCGTTTTTCGTGGAATGACGCCTGTGGTCTTGTGTAAGCACATCCGTTCTCCATCTTCAGTCGAAGCTCTTTGTAATCACTCAATCTGCCAGTCGTTCCCAAGGGTTTGTGTCGATTGTAAAACTAAACCATTCCGTTTGATTGCAACAAGATACCTGACTAATTTGACGAAGACTGATTAGCTGTGCTCATGGAACGAGCTCGGATGTGGAACTTATCAAATTAAGGGACGACCAATGCTAACTCGGGTTTGCTTTGCTTTCTCGCTTTGAGAACAAGGAAACATAATCGTTTTACAACCTAGTTCCGTGGTTCCGGCGGATAAGTTCTCAAGCAGTTAACAATGAATGTTATGGAAATAGCTGTAGCGTCACGTTGCTACGGATTGATGCTTGAAGGACGGATAGATTCTTGGGAAAGTTACGTAGAACCACAATTGGCCTGTTTAGATCATAATTAAATAGAGCTGTCACACACAAGTTCGTCGCTCTCCTATTAGTTTCTGGTTTTTGGGATCCCAAAACGTAAGTGGATGGATACCTATGACATCGTAAAGTTGTCCGTCCGTCTGTTAGCACGATAACTCTCGAAGTGGTTGAGATATTTTGATCAAACTTGGCATGAGGACTCGTTAGGTCAAAGTACAGGTCAAGTTCGAAGATGGGCTATGTAGCTCTATATTTAGGGGTGGGGAAGGGGTTTAAAATTAAGGGGAACACAAAATATTTTTTAAAAGCTAATGAAATAGTCGAATTAGGGGTAAGAAGACATGCTGAATCCGAATATGAAATTTATTTTCTCGCTGGACTAATAGTTCATCCGGAATCCGGCCAACTGGATAATTTGTTTAAAGTAAAAATTTTTATTTAAATTTGATAAGATGTTCGATTTGCGGCTAAGTAGACATGCTGAATTCCTATATGACAACCATTTTCTCACCGGACGTATAGGTCGCTCGGAATCCGGCTGAAACCGGAAAACTTGTTAAAAGTAAAAGTTTAATTGGAAGTTGATTAGAGGTTTGATGTAGGGGTAAGGAGACATGCTGAATTCGTTTTTCGCCGGACAAGTAGTTCCGGAATTCCGCCGAAACCGGAAAATTGGCAGAAGTGAGGCAGGAAGTTTCGATCTGCTTCGTCAAAATAGATATGACTTAAAGGGGTAAACACACATGCTGAATCCGTATCTGAACTTGGTTTTCTCATATGATTAGATATTTTGCCTTAATCTTTTTTCTAAATTTTAATAGTAAAAGTGTTCAAGGAGCCTGGCGAAGACTGGATCTGGCGAAGACAAGACCCAATTGTCTGGATCAAATTTGAACTTTAGGG
The DNA here is from genome assembly GCA_023053575.1 of Branchinecta lynchi. Taxonomy (NCBI): domain Eukaryota; kingdom Metazoa; phylum Arthropoda; class Branchiopoda; order Anostraca; family Branchinectidae; genus Branchinecta; species Branchinecta lynchi. Next base: position 19,500,939 of record JAKZAP010000006.1, read on the forward strand.
ATCCCATCGAAAACTTTGGTCTTGTTACTCATTATTGTCTGGTGTTTCATTTGTAAGTAGTTTTTTTGGTCCAACCATCTTTGGCTGAGTTTTCTCTGAAACCTACCGTCTGACCACTGTTTCATACTGATGAGGTAAAACCAGACCGAAAACGGTTATAGCACTAGGGAGTAATCGCCAGTGAACCTAGAAACGAACTTACAGGAACAAAACCAAAGGTTTCTATGGGATCCAACCCATGCATTCGGTATTTTGGTTGTTCCAGTTAGACTAGATTTATTTGGTAACTCCTTTTCGTCCTCAGGCTCCGGTCTAGCACAGATCGTGACTGGAATATCAGTGCTAGTCGAAAACTCATCGACTGTTCTGATCCAGCGTGTTCTTATGTTCTTAGCTGATACCTGTAATAATAATAATAATAATAATTTATTAAAGCCAACAAAGGGCCATACATCAGAATTCATTCTCGCACTTAACCAAAAAAAATGACCTTCAATATTACATACAACAAGATTACTTATTTAACCCTTCTACTATTAACCAAATTACCTCCAATCTAAACTTCCATTATACACTTAAAATATTTACATACAGACAGAACTACCTGACGATTCGTCGACTCCAAAATACCAGGAAATAGTATGGGTACCCCCCCCCCCCAAACAAAAAACTATCTAATTTCCTTCACCCCCCGACAATCCGTCAGCAGTGGCATAAACTCTTTTCTACCTCACCACAAAATCGGCAAGCACACTCGGCCACCGGCAAAGATAAGGCAATATACACCATCCCAGGCCCGTATCCAGGAGTTTATTTCGGGGGGTGGGGTGGGGGTGCCGTTGGTCGGACAAAAAAGTACAAAAAACACATAGATGAGAGCGAAACGCCTATACAAATGATTATTTGTGTATGTTTCGGGGGGGGGGGGGTCGACCACCTACCCCCCCCCCCACCCCCCACCCCTGGATACGGCCTTGCACCATCCCTATGGTTGTCGTAGGATTTTGCTCTTTCCGAAATTTTCCGGTATAATTGAGATTTTGATTGCACAGTTTACTGGGTAGGAAAACGAAGTAAATGGATGGATTCTGTCTTATTATACTTGTTACCGACATCAAGATCGATAAAATCATTGAATTTCTCATTATCTACGGATTCCGGCGAATCTGGCCAAGCTGTACACTTCGTAGGAAACCAAGTCGGAGGATTGATTTTATATGTCTCTTTGCCCCTAGATCGAAACTCCAGACAACCGATTAAGACGCAACACGATACTTACTGAACTTCCAGTTTCCTTATTTTTGATACTCTAGACCACTTGAGGCAAGAAATTATAAGCACCACCAACATTCATTTTTTTTTTTCCAGATTTCGGTCGAATGTCGTTCCGACAGGGAAAGAAATCAAAATATTCCGTTCAGCGTGTTTTCATACCCCTATCTCGAGACTCTAACCGACTGCAGATACAAATTTTAGTTCTAACAAATTTATTGATCGTGTGTGATTTGTTATCATTTTGTCATCAGTCATTGTACTCTGCTGTTCTGTTCCTCTTAAGGATAAACAAATAAATAAACTGAACACTAGGGAGTGGTCATCACGTGTCGTTATTGTAGACAAAACGAGAGAAAAGCTATTCGGAGAAAATGCCATCAGAGAAGCTCTAGAAAACGAAGCAGAAAGTGGTATTACGCTCACTGATGCTTGAAGACGATGTTTTGCATAATACGATGTTTTTATGGCACTTGCAGCCTCTGGCTCAAGTGCCATATACCGATCACAATTCCGTCTGTCGGTCTGTCGGTCGGTCCGAGTTTTTTGTCACACTTTTTCGAGTTACGGTACTTCCCGATGTGCTAGGACAATGAAACTTGGCAGGCGTATTAAAAACCCGACCAAACTAATGCGAGGGAATGGAGGGCGCTGGAAACTTGAAAATTTAGGGCATTTTGTCACACTTTTTCGAGTTAGGGTACTTCCAGTTGTGCTATAGGACCATGAAACTTGGCAGGCATATCAGAGACCCGACCAAACAAACTTAGATTTAATCAGTTTTCCGATCCGACCATTTTGGGGGGGGGGAGTGGAGGGCAGGGGAATCCGGAAAATTGAGAAGTGTGTAACTTTCGAATGGGTGATCGGATTGTAATGAAACTTAATAACTGAATAGATTATATATTTGTGATTCTAAAGCTTGACCGGATTCGGTAGCCAGAGGGGAGTTGGGGGGGGGGGAGACCGGAAGCTTCAAGAAACGGTTAGAATTTAGGGATTGGAGTGAAACTTGCTGGGAAGAACAAGCATCTGCTCTAGATAAATCGTTTAGACAATTGTACTGGATCCGGACACTTATGGGGGGGAGGGGGTTTCCCGGAATTCCGGTGATGGCGGTATTGGGGATGTTAACGATGAAACTTGGCAGGCATATGGCGGACCTGATCGAACTGACTTCAAAATAAAAAAAATTGTCGATCTGATAATGGTGATGGGAGTGGAGGGAGGGGAATCCGGAATTTTAAGTCATGCGTAACTATGGAACGGGTAATCGGATTCTAGTGAAATTTAAGAATTGAACAGAGGACATTTCTCCGGTGACCTTTGTCATATCCGGACCGGATCCGGCAACTCTTGGGGGGGGGAATACCTGACCCGCTTAGGAGATCGGGATAGACTTTGTGGGAAGAGCAAACAGATGCTCTAGGTAAATCATTTACTGACTCAGACTAGCTACGGGCACCGTGGGGGAGTTGGGGTGGGTGGGCCGGAAATCTCAGAGAAACGGTTAGAATGATGGTATCGGAGTGAAACTTGCTGGGAAGAACAAACACCTGCTCCATGTAAATATTTTACACAATTTGACTGGATCCGGACACCTCAGGGGGGGAGGGGGTTATTGCGTTTTTGAGGGATCTTCACGACGAAACTTGGCAGGCATATCAGGGACCCGGTCAAACTGTCTTGGAATAAACAAAAAAACTCGATATGATAATCTTGGGGGGGGGGGTGAGGGAGTGGAATCCGGCATATTGAGTCATGCGTAACTTTGGAACGGATGATCGGTTTCGAGTGAAGTTTAATAATTGAACAGAGGACATTTTTCTCTGGTGATCTTTTTCATTTCCGATTCCGGTGACCGCGAGTTAAGGTACTTCCAGATGTGCTAGGACGATGAAACTTCGCTGAAATATTGGAGATTCAACAAGATTTGCTTAGAAATTGCTACTTCCCAAATCCGGTTATTCCTTAAAGTACCAACCTCTACCGCAAAGTAAAAAAAAATAGTTTTAAGCAATATATGCATTTTCGTGATGCCCATCAGCCCATTAGCATTTTTGCCTCAAGGGTTTTGCTTACAAATGAAGTTCCAGCTCCCTTAGAGTGCGCATCTCAACCGCGAAGTCGAAACTTACTATTCTATGTTAAAAGCGCAATTGTATATAGTTATGTTTGACGAGATAACAAATATTCGGTTTTTTGTTAATACCGTAAGGAATGTTTTATCGAATAATAAAGATTGATTGATTGATTGACTTACTTTTGATCAATCAAAACAACTTAGCCCATGCAAGTGCCATATGAGCTTACAGCTCTTGTTATCTGAAACGTACTCTGGGTGTGAAGAGAACTTCAAAATCTAGCTCCAGACAACGGACAAAGACCCAACACGATGCCTATCGAACTTCCAGTTTCCTCATTTTTATGGCCCTTGACCTTCGTGCCATATAGCGATAGCCATATAGCGATCGCAATTTTCTGTCCGTCCGTCCGTCGGTCGGTCGGTCGGTCTGTCCAGGTTTTGCTAGTTCGGGCACTTCCACTTGAGCTAGGACGATGAAACTTGGCAGGCATATCAGGGACCCCAAATGATTGTCCTGATGTGCTAGGACGATGAAACTTGGCAGGCATGTCAGGGACCTGAACAGATTAACTTGAGAATAGCTGTTTCCCCTATCCGACCATCAGGGGGGGGGGCGTGGAGGGAGGCGGAATCCGAAAAAGTGAGGTGAGTGAGGTTGCGAATGGGTGATCGGACTATATTATGAAACATGACATATAGAAAGACCTCGTGTCTCCAACACCCCACTTTAAATCTGGACCAGACCCGGTGACATAGGGGGAACCGTAAATCTTGGGAAACGCTTAGAATGGAGGGTTCGAGATGAAACTTGGTGGGAAGAACAAGCACAAGTCCTAGATACGTGAATGACCTAAACTGTGTGGGTTGTTTTTTTTTTTTGGGGGGGGGGGGGTGAATTTCTAGTGATCCCGTGAGTTCGGTACTTCCTGATGTGCTACGACGGCGAAACTTGGCAGGCTTGTGTGGGATCCGAAGAGATATACTTGATAATGTGTTTCACCGATCCGACCATCGTGGGGGGAGTGGATGAATGGGGAATCCGGAATCTACTGGCAAGCTCAGCTACTGAAACGGGTGATCGGATTTACATGAAACTTGATATTTAGAAACACCTCGTGCCTCAGACGTCCCATTTTAACTCCGGACCGGATCCAGTTACATTGGGGAGAGCAGAGGGGGCACCAGAAATCTTTGGAAACGCTTGGAGTGGAGGGATCGGGATGAAACTTGATTGGAAGAAAAATTAGCCCTAGATACGCAATTGACGGAATCGGAACGTATCTGGGCTCTGTGGGGGAGTTGCAGGAGGTTTCCCGGAATTCCGGTGATCGCGAGTTAGGATAATTCCAGGTTTGGTAAGGACGATAAAACTTGGCAGGCATAGTGATCCGACCAAATAGACTTAAGGACCCAACACAATGCCCTAGGAAGACTTCCGTTCCTGGATCAGACCATTTTTCGGGGAGTTGAGTTAGGGGGAATCCGGTTGCGAACAAGTGGTAAGGTTCAAGTAAAACTTTATGGGTAATAAGAACTGATGACCTAGATATGCAAAGCATGTGTCCGAACCACATGCGGGCATGGCTGGGGAGGTTGGGGGGGGGGTCGGAAAACTTTGTGACATGCACAAAAACCAAACGGATGGGTCGAATGGGATACAATTTGAACAGTACCAAGTTTGTGCGGCCTAGATTTATCATTTGGCGTCCGAACCAGATTCGACCAAAGTAGGAGGAGCATGAAGCGGGAACCGGAAAATTGAAGATATGCTCTGATTCGAGTTGAACTTGATGGACGGGAAGAGGAGATGTTAGAGATGCGAAGTTTCTGTGTCCGAGTCGCATTCGGCCGCAGTGGGGGAGTTGGAGGGGGAGTACCGGAAATGTTGTGGCTCGCATAGGGGTTAAACGAGTGGAGTGATTGAATGAAACTTTGAAAGTAGAAAGATGGTATGCCTTAGATGGCATACTTTAGGGTCCGGACCGGATCCGAGCACGGTGGGGAGGGGTACTACAATTTCTTGAAAAATGCTCAGATTTACTTTCTCGTTCCTCAAAGACTCGTAATAAGTGCCATACGAGCTCGTAGCTCTTGTTCATACTCTAGACCGGTCTACCTTCCCCCTTCCACCACAATCGATTCGATCAAGTCAGTATTCCGTAGTTCCGTGAGATTCCATTACCGTACTAAACCGCCAGTGAACAACCGTATAAGGCCTTTGAGTTTTTGTGTCATTTTGTAAGTAATAACAATAATAATACATTTATTGCCCATCGTGATGCACAAACGTACAAAAAGACGGAGTAATTAAATAAAGAATTAAGTCATTACGAATATTTTGGAAGTCTGCTTTCGCTTGTGTTATCTTTCTTGCTCGAAATGGTAATGTTTGATGACTTAATTCTTGTCTCGACAGGGTTTGAAACAGGGGGTGAAGATGCGATAGGAATAAGAATTCCACGTTCTGTGACGGACTTAAAGATACCCCCGGGGCGTGTGAAGGAGACATACTGAAAGTTTTACTGAGACCCTTTTTCAATGGTATTTTTTTCTCTGTATTTCAGGTTGTTTCTTCTTAAAAAAATACGGATTTATGAAGGATGGTTTAAGATCCCAAAATGTATTTGATATTGTTTTCTCTCCAGGGTTTCACGATATCGCTGTTCTACTGCTTTCTCAACTCTGAAGTTCGTGCCACCATTCGACACCGCTGGGAGCGTTGGAACATGAAGAGGAGCATCTCTAGGAGAAGATCTTCACAAGCTAGAAGCCTCAACTCAGTCAAAGATGACACAAATGAGGGAGCAAGGTAATACTTAAAATTTGACGCCCTTGTACTGTATTTGGGATCTCAAACCGTAAGTGGAGGGATACCCATGACATCGCAAAAGCTGTTCGTCTGTCCTTCCGTCCGTCCGCCTGTCCGTCCGTCTGTAAGCACGATAACTCTCGACGAGAATTAGATATTTTGATGAAACTTGATGGGAGGATTCTTTGGGTCAAAGTACAGGACTGGTTCGAAGATGGGCTCTGTAGCCCTATATTTGAGGGTGGAGGAGGGATTTCAAATTAAGAACGAACAAAAATATTATTTGAAAGCTATTGAGATAATTGGTTTAGGTTAAGGAGACATTTTGAATCTGAATATGAATATTATTGTCTCACCGGACAAGTAGTTCACCTGGAATCCGGGCCAAACCGGACACAAAATTTGTCGACCAATTTTCGGCTATAGCAGTCCTTTCCCTTTCTTCACACTAGCATAGCTCTGCGCGTGGATGATCACATAGCCTAGCCTTATCTATGAATGTTGGAGAGAGCTAGTGTAATCGAAGGTCGAAGGGGTTGGTAAATGTTGTTCAAGCTTAGTAGAGTTGATATATGTTGTTCAAGCTTAGTATGAGGATTCATTGGCAAAGTACAGGTCAAGTTCATAGCTGGGTCCTTTAGTCCTATATTTAGAGGCAGAGGAGGGTTTTGAATTTACGGTAAAAATATGTATGTTTTATGAGCTAATAAGATATTCATTGAATGGGTAAGGAGTCCGCTGAATCCATATCTGAACTTAGTTTTCTTGCTGGACAAATGATTTATCACGAATTCGGCCGAAACTGGAAATTTTATTGAAGTTTATGCTGAATTCGTATATGACGATCATTTTTTACCGGGACATATTGTTCGCCCGAAATCTGTCTGAAACGGTGAAATTTCTTATTTTTTTATTTAAAGTTTATTAGATGCTCGATATAGGAGTAAGGAGATATGCTGAATTCGTTTTTAGAGTAGTACTTCTGGAATTTGGCTGAAACCGAAAAATTGGCAGAAGTAAGGCAGGAAGTTTCCGAAGTTTCGATTTGTTTCGTCAAAATAGATATGACTTTTAGGGATAAATACACATGCTGAATCCATATCTGAGCTTGGTTTTCTCAGATGATTAGCTATTTGGCCTTAATCTGTTTCTGAATTTTAATAGTAAAGGAGTTTGGCGAAGACTGGATCTGGCGAAGACAAGACCGAATTGTCTGGATCAAATATTGAATTTTTGGGATCCCATCGAAACCTTTGGTCTTGTTATCCTCTGCTACTAACAAAGCTAACCTGCATCCTTGGAACCTTGCGCGCCTTGAGCTTTATCTTGAGCCTCGTTTTTGTTGCAATAGCGCTGCCGCATCGCTGCTGCAGCACTTCTTTGCTTTTGCACAATATACGTTTTTGGATTCACTTTCTTCTTGGTTGAAGCGGCAGCGCTGCAGCATCTTGCAGGGAAGCACGGACTTGACCGGTGAGCAAGTCCGCGATTCTCAAGAAGCGCTGCCGTCTTCCTCGGAAGCACTGCAGTGTAAAAACGGATGCAGAAAGAATCAGTCCGGAAATGGCCGAGAAGCGGACCTGCAGCGTTCAACAAAAACGAGGCTTTGGTGTCCAGACCACGGTTTTCCAGTTTTCGTTTTTATTTCGAAACTTTTCAAATGCCACGTCATAGCAAGGGTGTGATGGAACTGAAAGAGTGACCAACGACTCGAATGCTTTGTCCATATCCACAGTATCAACAACATTACATGAAGTTTTCAAGAAGTTACTGGAAAACGAGCGGTCATGTAAGAGTTGGAAATACTGCTGGGACGACCCAGATCAGTAACAGATGTCAGCCATCATTGCCCACGGAGAGACACAGATCAAGTGGACCTAAGTCGCTTACGAATGGTAATATTCCGGAAGAATCCTCAAGTGGACGCCGCGTTTTCAGAAGTTGCTGTCCGTGGTAGTTGAAGATGGCATAATCTTTAAACTTCCACGACAAAAATAATCCCCAGTCAAAAATGTTTCGATGAAAAAATATCCCTATGAAGTACCTAACGTTAAAAAATCGGGATGTTAAAAAGGGAAGAAAACGACCAATCTAAAAGTGGGGAAGGTCAGAGTTCCTACAAAATCTTCCATCTTGATACTATGTTTTGGCACGTACGTAGTTTTCGAAAGGCAAACCCAAAGTAATGCCGTTACTTAAAGGTATGCTCGAAACCACTTTAAATTTACCCTGAACAGAGCTACTAATTTTTTAGTCTGTGTAACAAACCTTGGATGGGGACAAAAATTCATCTTGCCCCCCCCCCCCCACCACTAAGCTTTACTGAATTGGCGCCTATGGGTTTGGGTACCCAGCATTTGCCACAGGCTTGTCGTACAAGTTATTCCAAGCTGTGAGTGGTTACATCCTGCATCTGGCATACCCTATCTTAAAAGCATGGGTATGTATATGGTTTATTCCCATGCATTCGACATCAATAGCCCTCATTTCCTTCCCTATGAAAAATTTATCTCCTAGTAGTAGTATGAAGTTGTACGAAAAAGTAGCATGCAGTACTAATTGATGCTACTGCATGCTTCTACTTCAAGGCTACTGTGTTACTGCATTCTACTTCGTGCTACTATTAGCAAGACTGGATGCTACGATGGCAAGACAGGATGCTACTGGATACTACTGCTTAAGATTGGACCAGTCTGTGGCACATTAAATGATAGTATTCTTTACTATTACATAGTATTACGTGCGAATTTTTCATACAACTACGCAGGCTACAAATTTTTATCTGGTTGTAGTCCCACTTCCTAAAACGCCTTCCGATATTCTTCCAGATGACTTTCCAGTACTATGATACAACTTTTCTCCCGAGAAGGCAATATTTATTCCTGGGAGTTCCTGCGGCTTTAATATCCCTCCTGCGTCGTGTTTCCCATTGCTTAGCGACGTGTAAAGGGGCTCACCGCGTTTCGCTTGACTAGGCGTTTAAGTTCTTTGTATTGACACTTAAATCGGGATTAGGGGGAATGCTTTGGCTTACGCCTCCTCGCCTCATTAGATACGGTAAAATTTATATTTAACATCAAAAGTGCAAGTCAACCTTTGAGAAACGAAGATTGAACAAAAATAAGGGAATGTTTCAGTGAAAAGTGGAATGCCAATCGGCATAGTAAAATAACGCTTGCGATAATCGCAGTATTAGGGCTTCTGTTTGTGTATGGGTATGTATGAGCTCACCCTGAACAACGTTTTAAGCTGACATGGGTCCATCCGTCTCCTCTTGGTTGAGCTGAAGGAGATGACTTCCAAAACCTTCCAGAAAGTTTAATGGGATGTAGCTCGATCCTACATGCAAACCAGGCCATGTCGGTCTTACCCTGTGTTGCCAGATGGTGGTCCAAAAAATAAGCCGCGGCCTTTAAAAATACGCCAAAAACATTTACACCTCCCAAAAACTCAAGAACTATCAACACAGAACCCCCCACCAAATTTGGAGCTTAGGCCGCAAGGATTTTTCGTAAAAACAGTCAATTTTTTCTAAAAAACGACTGCACAAATTTAGCGCCATTTTTATTTGGTTGGATTCCGTATGCATAGAGTAACAGGGACCAGACAGGGGTAGTGATTTTTGTTTAACATTTAACGCGAGTTTGTAAGTCTGTTCCAAAGATGACAGAATGACGAGTAAATTTATTTCTTCAGGAAGTATCAACTCAACGCCAAAAAGTACGCCAGTGAAAAGGAAAAACAGCCTCGTTTCACGCCACACGCCAGTTTCAAAAATATTTGCGCCAGTCTCCGACAAAATCCGCCAGTTTGGCGTAAAATCCGCCAATCTGGCAACACTGGTCTTACGCATGATCTGTTGTTCAAGTTATTCATAATGTCCAGTAGCCAGTTGATCGAAGGCTATTAGGGTTTGGCTGTCGCTGGCCAACCACGAGAAATTTTTGCGAGGCATTAGTTGCGGATTGCACACGTTGCGCAACGTCAACATGTCGACATTGCCAACGTACCTGAAAACTTGTCTTTACCGTAAAATAATAATAACTTACCGTTACACGCTTACTGAATATCTCAGCGGATTTGGTGGCCCGCAAGCCGGCGCTGAAACGAGGGGCAATACCCTTGTTTTAATCTTCTTCTTCCATAAGAGCTGAGAGACGAGGATGCTGTTCTGGTGTAACTATTCTCCTTCTTCCGCGACCAATTTCGACGTTCAGAGCCTTGTTTTAACGACGTTAACCTCATTGAAGAACAAGGCTCTGACTAAATTATACTCGCCCACAACTGTAAACGAACATGGCTCCGACTCTTTGAGCAACAACATTTTTCGTAATGTGAACTTGGAAGAGCTCGAGAGAGAAATTGCCTCTCAGTCGTAAGCTAGGTCTCTAAAAACTAGCAAGAAAAAGTTGGCAGGTCACAGCTGTGCTTTAAAACGGGCAAGTTTTTACTTCAAAGTCGCTGAAATTAAATTTCCTTGACGTTTTGCCCGGTTATACTCAACTTAGTTGGATAAGAAAGTGTCAGTAATCCCATGTAAGATGAATTCTGTAGGCGTAGATCGTATAGTCCATTCGATTTGCTTTCCAAAATAACAAAACTTTAATCCGACATTCAGCCAAGTTGAGAAAACGTACTGACTCTGTTTATTAATGCACACTTGGTGTTCAGTCGCTGCTCTGGAGTCGGAGCAACTAAATCCCTTCACAATGAACTATATCACCCGATTAGGGATGAACAGGATAGAAGCAGAGATGAAAAGTGGCAACGTGGTTATCTACAATTTTAATCCACGGAGCAGATGTCCGAGCCTTCGCCAAGATGTACTAGTATGTTTAAATACGTTGATCCGATTCCTCTGTTTATTGATGATGATGGTTGAGTTATTTTTTGGTTTTGGTTTGAATATATATCATTTTGAAGCACAGAATCTCAGGTTGAATAGATGCGGAAGGGGAGGAGGAGCGAATCAGCTTCTGCTTCCCAATAGCAGGCTATCTGACCTACGGGAAGATGTTGGATAGAGTACTATCCGACAGCGAACCCGAGGGCGGATAGCCGACATTATTTGTTTAGGAACGAAGGAAGTTGATTCTCCTGTTACGTCAGCGAAGAGCCGGTGATAACATACGTAGACAAATCTGAGGACTTGAAGTAATGGGCCACTTTATTAGAAACAAAAAAGGCAATGAAAGGGAGAAAGAGCGTAACGGAAGAATATGTTTCCCTAAGTTGGATAGCATCTTTTAGCAGTTTCTATAGCAGCTTCTGGTCCCCAATTTTAGCAAGCTATCTGACCTACGGGAAGATATATGTTGGATAGAGTACTGGTATGTTTAAATACGTTGATCCCAAACCTGGATTTGTACAATTCGGACATCGACGATGTTTCCCGTTTGGGCGGCTGAACAAATGCTAATGGAGGGAATAGCGATGTTACCTGATGCCGAGGAATGAGCCTTGTTTGCTTCCATCGCGCAATATTTGCGCATTGTATGTTACTACTTTTTCCTAGGTAAACTAGGAAGCTGCCTAGTAGCCCCTGCCAGGATCTAAAGTGGTAATAAAGATGTGTCAAAGTACAGTTGAATTGTCATTTCCAAGTCCACTCAAATACTCCTTCGGCCAAACCTGACTGCGGAGCATGCTTGTCTGTCTATTTTAAATACGTTAAATAAGTAACCAAATAGCCTAAAGTTACAGTTTGTTTTCCGCCAGATTACCAAAAAAGGGCCCCGACTTTGTCAACTTCCTAGGGGCGCCTGATCTGTATGTCTGAATCAGCACATGACCAAACTGCCTGTTTGTCTTGACCAGTTGTCCATGGGACGAACTGCTCCATTGTGATTCCCGTTACGGATGACGAGTTAGACGTCCGCGTGACAAGATTTCACTATGAATAAGAACAAAAGTCCGTGAAGAAAAATGTGAAAGCCGTGAAAGAAAGATGCAGAAAAATGGATAAATGAGCTCTCTTTACTTTTTATTCAACATTCCTTATGCCCGGGCCCACTACGGGCACACCTGTTAATAGTTTGGTTTTAGACGTTTTTAATCAATCAATCAATCAATCAAGTTTAATCCGAATAGCTAAAAGCTAGTAAAGGAATACATTTTTTTTAAGACCGACTAAGAAGTTCTCTCATTAGTTCTTCATAAAAAAAAAAAACGGGAGATGGATTTATCCATCCCCAGATTTACGAACGGGTTGAAGGAGGAGCGTCTAAAAACCGGTCTTAAAAACGATTTATGAACAGGTGCGTCCGTAGTGGGGCCCGGGCATTATGTAAATCTCATCTTAATCGGGCCAGTCCCTTAAGAAACAGTCTCCTCTTGGCAACCAGATCAGCAGACTGCTCATTCCTCATCTTACTTTTCGTCTGTATCTTCTGCATGGCTTACTGAATCTGTTTCTTTAATCCTTTCCGTGTCGCTATTATTTGAATAGCTAATCTCCAGCGTTTTTCCAGGCTATACACGCAGACGAGCTTCATCTCGAAGGGGAAGCACTGGCGCCTTGAGCCCCCGTCGGAAGCGACTAGTGTGATGTGTACTTATGCTCTTGGAAACGGAACAGGTGTGATTAATGGAACTGGGAGAATCCTTGAAGACCTCAAAGAAGCGAGCCGGGAAACTGTTTAATCAAGGCTCACGTGATGTTTCCGACCGCATCGGTTCAGGTGTAATTTTTGAAGATCGATCTATCTGAGGGATAATTTATCCCTGGACACGCCAAGGCTAGTGCGAGGGATTGCTCACTCGGTGGATCACATCTGTACATCCTCCGTGGATACCGGATTGGGCACGTTCGGTACGGCTATTTTGGTGCTAGTTTTCTTAGCGTTTCGAAACATTGTTTACAGAAAACACAGCGTTGGAGCGGACATAGTGTTTACTGCTGGACCAAGTGTAAAGCCAAGCTGAGTGACTACATGGACTACGTTTCGCAAAATAAGTTAAATGTCAGCTGATCGCGAAAAGAAAATACTTCGATCGTCTTGCTGACGATGGTCATATAGAAAAAGAAACGGGTGTAAACATAGTTGTGTTCCTCATCGTGCTTGGAGTCGACGGCTTCCCCAACTGCGATGAACGACTAGGGTTTTATGGCCAGTAAGAAATGATGGACCGTAGTCGACTTCTTTTTATTCTGGTCCTGGATACTTTAATGTGATCATAACGGGTTGCTAGTACACCCCATTTCATTTCCTAGTCAGAGTGCATCGAATATAATCGGAGGTGATCATGTTGATAGAACGTATTTCAGAGAGACAAAGTATTTTGTCCCGTATTTTTAACTGCTATTTCGTGACTATCGTCTACTTGTAAATACGTACAGTAGTTCGGTGTTGTGAGTATACGTACCAAACAAGTTTTTTCTTCGCGCCATTGCAGGAGATCGACTGGACCAAAAACGACTGTATTGCTGTTGCTTTAGTGTCTATTTACACCACGTTAGGCTGTGCAATGCTGTATTTATTTATTTATAAACGTTCCGTTAATATTAGTCAGCGCTAGCTAAATAATGATTAAGTGAGTAGGGGAGACCTACAGGCCAAAGCCTATTTACTGCACTTAAATGATTATTTTTATTATTAGCTGTAAACTGGAGGGCAAGGACCAAACTGCGTACGTTCAACTTAAATGCCACTTTTTGTCCCAGGCTTCCTCAAGCACTAGTGACGTTGACAAGTGGATTCCTCATACAACCCGACAAACTTTATCTGGTTTGTCACGCAACATTTTCAGTCCCATATATTTCATCCATTCGCATTTTCATCACTTTCTCTAAAACCATCCTCTGGTCGATTCTTTGGTTGCGCAAGCCCCTCGTTTCGTCGAACGTTGTCGACAAGACTATCAATGAAGGAGGCTCTGTCAGGTTTAGTTGCCTTGAAGGAGAAAATCGAACAACAGTAATTCCGAGTTTGTCCGGTAGTCGTTACTGGATTTTGGCTTGTCGCCAGCTTGTATCCTCCTTTCCGTGGTAAAATTCTGTTCTGGAACGCTGATTTCGCTTTAAACTGAGTCGGTCTCAAATGTTCAAAATGAAAGTAAGGAAAAATATCACCCCACCGAGGCAATAGTTGCGTTTTTGCAGATACCAGGGTATCTGCTACGGTAACTGGATCTGAATTGTGTCGTTTTGGCAGTTGCCGTGGTATCTGTTACTACGGTTGCTTTGCAAAAACTTTTGCGATTCTCCAAGTCATTCTAACAGAACAAGAGCTACGAGCTCATATGGCACTTGTACGAGTAGGCTGTACAAGAAAGTAGATGAGAACGTCACAAAATACACCCGCCATCCAAAAATGCGGTTCGGAAATAGAAAGAGGATATTTAGTTTCACTCATTTCTGAGCAGTTCCGACATCGTCTCGATTGTCTGTAGCAAATGCACATGACTGTTCAAACTTTCATCCCAATAAATCCATTTCTTTGATCCCTAGACGTGCTACACATTTTCCAGTACTCACTCTATCTCCACCTACCGTGGCCGAATCTGGTTCGGAATAAAAAAAATCGACCACCTAAAGCATCTTCGTTTATACCATCTATCAAGTTTCACTCGAATCTGAGCATTTTTGGAAAGCTCCTGTACCCCCCCCCCCCCCCTCCCACCAACGTTGTCGGAGCCGGTTCGGGCCCAATCTCTTAATTCCCTGTTCCTGTCCATCAAGTTTGACTGAAATTGAAGCATAGCCTATCTGCAAGTTTCCAGTCCCCCCCCCCCCCCCCTACCTTGGCCGAATCCGGCCCGGACGCCAAATAACAAATCTAGGCCGCATAAACTCGGCACTGTCGAATTGCATCTCATTCGGTCCATCCGTTTGGTTTTTATGCATGTCAATAAGTCCCCCCACCCCCAATTCCCCTAATCGTGGTCGCATATGGTTCGAACGCATGTTTTACATGTCGAGGCCATCGATTCGTACCACCCATGAAGTTTCACTCGAATCAGACCACTCGTTCGCAATTTACAGAAGTCAATTCCATATTTCTCTTCTCTTGCTCCCCAAAAAATGCTCGGATCTAGGAACGGAAGTTTCCGGGAGTATGTTGTGTCAGGTTCTTAAGTCAAGATAATTCGGGTCGCTAATATGCCTGCAAAGTTTCGTTGTAGTTTTACATCTGGAACTATTCTAACTCACGACTACCGGAATTCCAGAAAACCCCCTCCAACTCCCCCCACAGAGCCCCGAAACCATCTGGCTCCGTCAATTTCATCTAGGCCTAATGCTTGTTCCATCCATTAAGTTTCGTCCCAATCCCTCTGCTTTTAGAGTTTCTTGAGTTTTCCACCCCCCCCCCCCATCCCCACAGGTATCGGACCCGACCCGGACGTGACACTGAACGTCCGAGGCGATAGCTCACCAGACAAGTTTCATTCAAATCCGATCACCCGTTCAAAAGTTATGCACGCCACTAGATTCCAGACTCCCCATCCACCCACTCCCCCCACGATGGTCGGGTCGGGGAAACGGCTGTTCTCAAGTCAATCTGTTCGGATCCCTGACATACCTGCCAAGTCTTAACGCCCTAGGACATCAGGAAGTATGCCGAACTCGCGGGCTCGCTAGAAATCCGGACCCCCACCCCAACTCCCCCACAGTGCCCTGATCCGGTCCGGTTATGCCAATGACGTGTCTAGGACCTGTGCTTGTTTTTCCCACCAAGTTTCATCCCGATCCCTCCACTTTAAGCGTTTCTCAAAATTTCCGGTTCCCTCCTCCAACTCCCCCCAGTGTCATCGGATCCTGCCCGGATTTAAAGTTAGATGTCTGAGACACGAGGTCATCTCAAATATCAATTTTCATCAAGATCCGATCACCCGTTCGCAAGCTAAAAATACCTCAAATTTTGGCTTCACCCTCCCTCCACCCCCCCCCCCAGATGGTCGAATCGGGGAAAACGATTTCCTATTTAATCTGGTCGGGTCCCAGACATCCCTGTCAATTTCCATCGTCCCAGCACATCAGGAAGCACGGAACTCGCGGGATCACTACAAATTCGGACTTCTCCCCCCCCCCCAACTCCCCCAAAGTGAGCGGATCCGTTCCGGTTATATCAGTTACGTATCTAGGACTTTTGCTGGTACTTTCCACCAAGTTTCATCCGGATCCCTCCACTCTAAGTGTTTTCCAAGATTTCCGGTTTCCCCCTCCAACTCCCCCCAGTGTCACCGGATCCGGTCTGGATTTAAAATGGAGGGTCTGAGACATGAAGTCCTTCCATATATCAAGTTTCGTTAAGATCCGATCACCCGTTCGTAAGCTAAAAATATCTCATTTTTCCTATTTTTTCCGGATTCCCCCTCCCTCCACTCCCCTCCAGATGGTCGGATCGAGGAAGCGATAATTTATAAATTAATCTGGTCCAGTTCCTGATATGCCTGCCAAGTTTCATCGTCCTAGCTTATCTGGAAGTGGCCGAACTAGCAAAACCGGGACCGACAGACCGACTGACGGACAGAAATTACAATCGCTATATGGCACTTGAGTAAGCTCAAGGGCCATAAAAACTGATATACAGTCAAATCACTAAGTGCCAAACTTCTTTCCGACCAATTTGACAAAATCCTAGGCTCTATTGCTGGTGACGATGAAAGTGAGATGACTATTCCAGATACCAGGGGAACTGGCCAGATACCACGATAACTGCAAAAACTCCTTTTGACCGTGGTATCAGATACCACGGTAACTGCGAAAAAGACTTACACCATGGTATCTGCAAAAACGCAACTAATTTTGAATACCCTGCTACCAACCTACTTGGGCAATACGACCTTGAGCTAAAAACAAAAAGTCCGCAAAATCTTTATTTTCCGGTCCAGATTTGCTGCTAGATCATGTTCCTTAGCTTATAAAAACATAAAAGTTTATTCAGAGAAAGAAAAACACGAATTATTTGATTCGCCAAACGTATACTTGCGGAGGACCCGGGGGCCAGCGATCGCTTGCCTGATCGCGGCAGAAAACGGAACGAATTTCACTGGTTTGACCATTTGTTCTTGACATAAGAATAGTGAGACGGGACGGCGAGTGCTTAATGTCTTTTGCAAATCTTCACAACAATTGCTAGGAGGCCACAAGAACGCAGCGAAGTAACCAACATTATTTGTATAATTGTCTTAAGTGCTTTAAGTTACAGGACATACCTTTCCGAAAGTGGCTTGTAACTAAATATCAACTATCTCTCAGCGAAGTGCTTATTTCTACATTTCCGCGAAAATAAACTGAAGGATTCAAACCAAAATCCTAAGTATACTGCAACAGCGAAGGTCTTTGCTCTAGCGTGTTCAATGGTTGATCCAACCTCCTGTTAACAGTTACAAAGAGCTATTACCGCATTCCAATCTGTTTGTCCCTTCATCCAGGCTGGTATGATGTTGGTAGCTTTTAATAACTGCTGTTATGATGTTTGATCATAGACAAAACAGGATATCAGGAGGCATGTCCTTATGTTAGACTTTACATAAATCTTATGACACTAGGTTCTATATTTAGAGACAAAATTTTTTTGTAGGACCCTTTAAAGTGTTATGCTTCCCGTATAGAAATAATCCATGTCATTGTATTATGGGACATTTTTCCAATCGAATTGGAAACGATCGTAAACAATTGTTTTTTTGCGATTTTTACGTAAACCGCCGTTTCCAATCGTAAAATTACGATTGAAAACAATCGGTTTCAATCGTAAAACTGCAATTGTTAACAACTGTCTACAATCACAAACGACTGAAATAATTTGGAAACAACTGTTCCCAATCGTAAACAATTGTTCCCAATCGTTAACAACTGTTTCCAATCGTAAACGATCGTTTCCAATCGCAAAAAAAAACAATTCTTTACGATCGTTTCCAATTGTTTTCAGTTGTTTACGATTTAAAAAATGTTCCCATACAGTGACTGGAATTATTTCCATACGGGTTCGAGGCACAATTGTGTTATGACCCTTTTAAAGTGTTACGTCTCGCGAAAAGATAACATTTAAAAATGTCATAAAAGACACATCGTCATAACGTTAACACAAGGATGTGCAAGCATGCGGTATAATTTATTAAATTTCTGATAGTGTAAGGGGCAAATCTTGTCAGAAAGTATTTACGTTCAGTCTAATACTGTACATTGGTGAACTTGTTCGCTGCTAATGAGAATACCAGAGAACTCTCGTATTCGTTGTCATTTGTTTTCAATGTGTTCCTAGAGAATCGTGCAGAAAACTATGCAGGAACAAACAATTCATTTTACTCACAGATTTGACCAGAAAAAAGGATTAAGCGGTATTTTTCTGTACGTTGAAAAGCTTATAGGCTAGAAATTGGTATGGTCGTTTCAGATCAAAGTGTGCATTAGTGGTACACCGTACACTGTAAAGAAAATCTTGCAGTATTTGCTACTGGGATTAATCTTGTATTAAAAAGGATAATCTTATCTCTAGTTCGGATTAATCTTATATCAGTAGAGATAAGATTAATCCCAGTTGCAAATACTGCAGTTAACTTTAGTCCTTACTCGGAGAAACTTTTTACAGTGTAGACAAACCGGTGGCAGCGGGCTGACACTGGCTGCACTGGATTTAGTCTATTCCCCTGTGATTTTGTTCTTTCCGCCACGTTGGAAGATTTCAGTTGATGTGTCTAGTCAAGTTATAGCTACCTTGTCTGATTAATATGTACGGTCCGAACGAGGTGCGGAGGAAATTCGAGATAATCAGAAGATTCGATAATAAGTCTTGCTGGGCTTGCACTGTAAAAAGTTTCTCCGAATAAGGATGCAGTATTTGCTACTGGGATTAATCTTATCTCTATTGGGATAAAAGTAATCCGAATTAGGTATAATCTTATCTCAATAAAGACCAGATTAATCCCAGTAGCAAATACTTCCAATTTTTTTTTACAGAATGTCCGCGGCAAAATATCCCCATGACAAAACGTCACCATGGGAAATCGTCATGGCGGACGATTTGCTATTCTCGCACTTATTTGGGGGACGTTCGGCTAGAGACGTTTGGGTTGGGGATGTTTTTTCGTGGGCATGTTTTAGGAATAGACGTTTCTTCGCGGGATCCCCATGAACAAAGTAGCTTTCCATTAGTCTTATCTATGAAGTCCTTATCCTGCACTCTACTCGCTCAGCGATGATGCTACGGATCATCGCAATTTAAGTGTGAGGTTCTGCGAATTTTCAGACCTGGAAATTCGGATTTTCAGACATGGAAAGATGCTCGTAAGAATGTGATCTAAAGCTATTCAAAACAGCCCTTGGATTACTCGATCGTACTCAACTTACCTGCTAACCAATCCTTGGCCGTTGCCTTAGCTTCAAAATCGGCTACTATACAGATTGTTGAGTACACAACGAACTCCTCGCTTTGTTCTAGCAATCGGTGAAGTGATCTGCTGTTTCCTCAGCACACAACTCTCAGTAATAGTTCTATTAGCTCTGTAGTTTCCTGGAGTGCGCCCGTCCAGCATTCTAGAGATACTCTTAACGCTAAGTGCCCGGAGAGTGGGATAATTCGACGTGGGGTTGAAACGGCACCATGCGATGTTTTCCGCTAGGGGCGCCTGATTCGCCTGCGCGAACGATTGGAACAACGATTGAAACAATTTAAGTGTGAGGTTCTGCGAATTTTCAGACATGGAAATTCGGATTTTCAGACATGGAAAGATGCTCGTAAGAATGTGATCTAAAGCTATTCAGAACAGCCCTTGGATTACTTGAACGGGGGCATGTGTTGTGTGTGAACGCAGCTGGGTAGGTGCATTTTGTACACGCTAGAGTGTCCGCATCACCTGGAGTCTGTCACGGTCGGAGAATTAATCGAATCCTTGGTTTGCACAGACTGCCTGAACTATTATGCTTTCTTCTTCGGACGCATATATAGGAGAGGTTGCCAACCTCGGATTACACAATCTCAGAATTGTGCTATAAAATGCCCAAATGAAATTTCTATGCAGGTTTAGCTGGATTGCATAGACATTTTATTACGGATTTTTTAGACCAGTTTCTCAAGGATTTTTGAGACAAGGATTTTGTAGACCGAGGCTGCCAAACTCTAATTACATAATCTCAAAATTGTGCTAACAAATGTTCAAATGAAATTTCTATGCAGGTTTAACTGCACTGCATAGACATTTTATTCTGGATTTCTTGGATCAGTTTCTAGGCTGTGTGTAATTCAAAGTCGGCGACCCCTCCTGTATACCAAAGTGCTGACGCAAAAGTTGATTATTTTGACGCTTTTGTCACACAAATTAATGCGATGAAACCGAACATTTCGGTTATGTGAGCCCCCGAACCTTACGAACCTACCGATCAAAGCTGGCGAAATACTTGGTTCTATAGAAGGTCAAGTTGTTTGGGTATCGCCAAGAAAACTCCTAGGTCTCACTTCAATTTTCGCTGTCTGGTCCGCACCTGAATTCGCTTAACGGGTCAGGCTATCAGGCTACAGTTTACCCCCATTACAGTGACGAAGTAACAGTGTAATAGGCAGACGGAAGTTATTTTGTGCATGTAACCAAATTGACACAGTAATTAGCTGTGTTGTATGAAAATTAATGTTGTACGTGACTTGCAGGAGAATCCTGCGAAGAATTCTATGTTGTTTCAATTTTTAATATAGACTACTTTCATATAAATTATTGCTCGTTTTCTGTTGAGGTATATACACTCAAAGCCAGGAGGCACAGGTTTCCGGGACAAAGCCTCCATTTCCGTTTCCAAGTTGTTCATCATTAGTTGCGTTTTTGCAGATACCATGGTATCTGTTACCACGGTAACTGAATCTGCAATTAGTCGTTTTTGCAGTTACCGTGGTATCTGATAGCCTACACGGTTGCTCTGCAAAATCGACTATTCCCGAAATTGCACTTTTCGAAGTCATCCGAAAAGAAAAACTGATATTTATTCAAACAATGTATACAACGGATATGTCAGCTATGATTCTGTTACCACGGTAACTGAATCTCCAATTAGTCGATTTTGCAGTTACCGTGGTATCTGATAGCCTACACGGTTGCTCTGCAAAAACGACTACTCCCGAAATTGCACTTTTCGAAGTCATCCGAAGAGAAAAACTGATATTTATTCAAACAATGTTTACAACGGATACGTCAGCTATGATTTTGTTACCACGGTAACTGAATCTGCAATTAGTCGCTTTTGCAGTTACCGTGGTATCTGATAGCCTACACGGTTGATCTGCAAAAACGACTATTCCCGAAATTGCACTTTTCGAAGTCATCCGAAAAGAAAAACTGATAGTTATGAAGAATCATAGGCTGACTGATGAAGAATCATAGCTGACGTATCCGTTGTAAACAATGTTTGAATAAATGTTTCAAAGTCAGCTTGGGCTCAAAGAATATTTAAAAACTGATATCCAGTTACATCACTAAGTGCTAAACTTCTTTCTCACGAATTTGACAAAATTTGTTGAAAGCGAGATGACTTTTCAGATACCACGATCAGTTACCACGGTCGGACCGTGGTATCTGAATATAAGATACCACGATACTGTCCAGATACCACGACATTTGCAAAAACGCCTTTTGACCGTGGTATCAGATACCACGGGATCTGCGAAAACGACTTTAGACCGTGGCAGATACCATGGTATCAACAGGCATATTGAGTTTCCGCAGTACGACGGTAGAAGAAAGGAAGTCCGTCCAGTTTTTGGAAAGTCTTAGCTTCATCACCCGCAACCATCCCTACAATACTAAGAGAGCATGAGACTACTACTAAATGTACAACACCAAGTTTTCACAGATGAGCGACGATACTGCACGGTAATAAACGAGAAAGACGTCATTCCGTCTATGAATAAAATGAATCACGATTGAAAAACTCTGCCGACTTTGCTAGGTGCCTGAACACTCGTTAGCTTCTACAGGACTATGGACGTAGAGCTCAGGCGCGGATGTTCCATCATGGTGGGTTAGGACCCTGGGGTCTTAAAGCCACAGGACGAAAGTGGTCGGGCCAACTTATAAATAAGAACAAAGTTCTCCCAAGATACCGCGTAGCAAGCTTTAAAGTATATGCCATCAGGCTAATGGACCGTTCACGCATATGTTGTAAGACGAATAAAAGTTCTTCGCGTTGTAAGCCTTATCCTCTGCAGCCGTTCAACTTGAAACTCAAGTTGTACGCCGCTCCCCAACGTTTGGATCACGTATGCGTAGATCTTCAAAACTGAGCCTTAAACCTAGTTAAACCTGACAATCCATCCCTAGAGAACATAACCTTTTATGACTTTCATGTGGAATTTTAGATCAGCCTAGACCGTTTTTACGAAAATCCAGTACAATACTCGGTATAATATCTGCTGCTGTGTCTGTTGGACTAGTGTTATTCCTCGATTTAGTTTTGAGCCTACCAGGATTGTTCTTCTTATTTCAGATAAGGTAAAAAGCTTGTAACTGTCAAAACACAATTAGCTGTATAAATTAGCATGACTGACTTTCATTCAAAGAACTCACTCAGTACTTTTATATTACAAATTGTTTCTCTCTTTCTTCTTCAGTTGACACGTGATGGAAACGCATTGCTATGATTGGTCACGTACAAATTTTAACACACAAAATAGAACCCGTTCCTATTAATTTTCACCACAGCAAGCCTCGTGGGAAGCACGTATAACTCAGAAATTTTGCACCTTAAACGTAAGCTTGAACGGTCCTTAAGGCACCTAGATACTGAAAAGACAACACATCTTGGTGAATTTCAGGATCGGCGGGCTTACGGTAACAATACATTGATGGGCGTGTCGGACCCAACCAGGCCTTACGGGACTTTCTAAAAAAAATTTAATGCGTATTATGTTAGAGAGAAATATTTTCAGAACAGGCTTGTTACACTGCCACTCATATAGCGTTTAGGCTTGACCGAACGAGCTTTTTATCCTTTAATAAGGTTGAACCAAACAGGTTTAAGTTAGTTGACTATTTTACACGTCATCTTATTTCCCAACAAAGAACTCGGCCCCGTAACGAGGTCCCGGCAGAATTATGTGACGTCTTGAAATAACAACATAACGTTATCGTTTTATCTCGCTCGAGCAACCAGAACGACGCGGTCACCTTCGATGCCTTGGCGGATACTCCCCCACGGAGATCTTGATTCCTACGCGGTTGATCACTTCCAACGGAAGGAGCTGCCAAATTATAATTCGATTTAGCTTCAGTTTCGGAACGAATAAATATCGAATAAATATCATGTTGTACAATAGTCCGATTTTGCTACATAGGTGACAAACTTGACTGCCCAACCTCCCTTCACGAATGAGCGGGAATTCGCCATTTTCAAGTTCAGCGCTTCCAAGCAGACTTGTTTCTGAACGTCTCCCGTGGTCTCATTCGTTGCGTTTTTGCAGATACCATGGTATCTGATACCACGGTCTAAAGTCGTTTTCGCAGTTATCGTGGTATCTGATACCACGGTCAAAAGGCGTTTTCAGTTATCGTGGTATCTGACCAGTTATCTTGGTATCAGATATTCTGATATCATGGTCCGACCGTGGTAACCCATCGTGGTATCTGAAAAGTCATCTCACTTTCATCAGATTTTGTCAAATTGGTGAGAAAGAAGTTTAGCACTTAGTGATGTAACTGGATATAAGTTTTTCTTTTGGGATGACTTCGAAAAGTAGCAATTTCGGCAATAGTCGTTTTTGCTGAGCAACCGTATATCAGATACCACGGTAACTGAAAAAATGACTAATTGCAGATGCAGCTACCGTGGTAGCAGATACTATGTTATCTGCAAAAATGCAACTATTATCAATACTTGTTACAGATACAGTAAAATAGATCCACAAGTTGATGATTAGAAAGTCTGCAATGCGTGACGCGAGCAATGGAAGTTCAGCACTGTCTTTGGAGTAGAAAGTGAAATCTATATGTTCTGCATTATCCATATTTAACTCTCTATTTATTTATTTATTTATTTGATCTAATAAAACGGCCAACTTGGGCCATACTAAACAACTAACAATAAATATTAACAACTAAAAACAATAATCTACCCAACATCAAATACTGAATACAGCTCACGGTTCCATGCCATCCACAGAGGTAAGGATAACCGCATGTTTGGGCCCGAGAGAATCACAAGGAGTGGATTACTGGACCGGAGGATCCGGGTCTGGAGAGAGAAGATAGACCGACGCCTGAGTTCCCCAAAAGAAGGAAGACCCTCACCGACAAACATCCCGGAAGCACTACAGTTCCAAGGTAGACCATGTAGCCACCGGAATGAATTGTTATAAAGAACTCTAAAAGTATTCTCGCATTTCACAGATGTAGAGTGGGTTAGTGACAAACAATACAGTGGAGTACAGTAAGCCCTGAAAAGGAAAGTTTTAACTGAAGAATCACAACTAGAGAACTTTCTAATAAGGATATTAGCACGGACACACAGTGATCGGGACACCACTGAAACATGGAGGTCGTCTCTAAGTGAACTGCAGAAAGTATATCCCAAATACTTAAAAGACTGTACAAACACAAGCGGTACTCCAGATAGGATAGCAGTAGGTATGTGCTTGAGAGACATGCCAGGTGGGATGAACGCCATACAAAAAGTCTTTTTTGTATTGTAGATTACATCATTAGCCACGGCAAACCGGTCACAGACAGCCAGAAGCTTGTTCAGGGCTGCCACAGTTGGGGCAAGAATGGCAAGGTCATCTGCGTAGCTAAGGTTATTAAAGCAAAAACCCTGCACAAAGCAACCAACACCAATATTAGCCAACGAAACATTTAGTTCATCCACATACAGGTTATATAATAAAGGAGAAAGGACACCACCCTGTCGAACACCATTAAGAACAGAGAATGGCAGGCTTAGTATACCTCCCCACTTTACACGAAATCTCTGTGTTTGGAACCAAGCAGCCAATGTACCCACAATACGAGGGTCCACACCCCGCGAGACCATCTTAAAAAGAAGCTTCTCGTGGTTGACCCTATCGAACGCCGCCTTTGCATCAATAAAACAAACGAATACAGGGCTTGAGAACAACCAGAAATACTGTATAACTGTCTTCAAAATAAAAACACAAAACTCAGTAGAAGACTTTTCCTTGAATCCAAACTGATATTGGGATGAATTTATACTAGGTTGAAGTAAGTTATACAGACATTTCTCAAATAATTTTGACACTACTGCTGCCAGAGCAATCGGACGATAGTTAGCCAAAGCCGTCATATCCCCAGTCGGGCACTTAGGTACAGGCACAAGGCAAACTTCAGCCAGAGCCCCAGGAACAAACTGGTGAATTAAACACCCATTAAAAAGCAAAGAAAGAACACACACAAGAGAAGGTCCAGCATGCTTTAAATGGTTAGCGGAAACACCATCAAGTCCACCAATCTTACTACCGGAGAGCCCAGAAATCGCTTTAGTAACTACATCAAGCGAAATCAGCTGCTCTCCAGAATTTAGGAGAGAATCAGATGCCGTTGCCGCTATATACTGAGAAGAATTAGATTTCACAGAAGAAAACACACCACAGAAATGGCTCCGCCACAACTCAGTGATAGCTAGAGACCCAACAGCATTCTCTACTCTATCAACAACTTTTGGAGAAAAAGGCTGCTTAGACTTCGATACAGCCTTCCAAAAAGTAGTAAACTTTGCGGACCTAAGGCTATCCGCCAGAGCTCTCGCCCTCAACATAGTAGAATTCCTTTTACACCAACGAAGGGCTCCTCGAAACTTACCATTAAGCGATCTTCGAATAAGGTCAAATTGATCTCCAGTCAACCTACCATGTGAAATCCACGTTAGGAAGGCCTCCTTGGCTGAACGATAGTAGTACCGCACATGCGTATTCCAGCCTGGTATTATTTCATTATTACGATTAGTTATACCAGAAGGAAGACCAAACCCAGGCAAAGTTTCGCATGCAGAAACTATAAGGATAGACACAATAGTAAAATACAGATACTCAAGCTTCTTAGAATGATCACTACTCACACAGAAACTAGAAGAACAAGAATAAAGAGATGCAATATCAAGGCCCAAAATCCTCCGGTCCACACGCTCAGCATAAGCCTTTATCTGGGACGTAGACGCCTTAGCCCAATCCACTCTGGGAGGGGAAATAACAGGGGGGTCAGAAGGAACATTCCGACAAATATTATCAGGGGAACTAAAGGGTAAACTAAACACTAATGGAAAATGATCAGACCCAAATACATCATACATTATACGCACTTCACTCAATAATGGATGAAGCGAATCAGAACAAACAACATGATCTAACCACGATGTATTCCCGATCGGACTCATATATGTGAAAGAAGTAGGATCAAGGGACACCCGATCTGAAATCGTAAGGTTATTATGAGCCACAAACTCCTCAAGTTCCTTATTAAATAGCGTATCACCAGTCGAGTTCGCATTGAAGTCACCAACAAAACAAACCTGGGAAAAATCACCGCACAAAGAAGAGGCTAGCCTACCAAGGTACAACCGGAATTCCGACAGGTTTTCTTGTGTGCACACAGGCATGTATACATTGACAAAAAGACTACTGTTACCATTAATCAGAATATTCACTGGTTGAAGGCGGTCATCTGCAGGTACTGGGAATGACAAGCATGAACTAAAGCCAGCTCGACATAAAATCGCCAGACCGCCTTTTGGTCTACCACGCAGTAGACCGTCACCGGCACGCGACGCGGAAACACCAAACGCAATGAAATCAGCGTGTATAGCACCCAAAAATGTTAAATCGAAATCCATTAACATAGTTTCCTGAAGAAAAATAATATCACAACATTCACAAAGTGCCTTCACTGCCTCCACGTTGTGTTTAACTGAGTGGCAGTTAAACGACGCAAACCTAATCTTACTAAGCATTGGGGCTTGAAGTAGGAACACCGGAGACAGTTGGAGCACTGCTACCAGGGTCCACTTTCCTAGGTTCGTAGAATGTTCTTACGTAAATTCCTGCTGGCCAAAAGTTGGGCTCCATGAGCAAGTTTCGCATGACAGCAGGGACAATCACTTTAAACGAGGCACTAGACTGGCTCTTCGTAGCAATCCTTTCGCACTCCACAATGCACTTAAGCTTACTCGAGATAGCTCTGGCCAGCGTATCCGCATCGGTTTCAGGTACAAAACGGCTCACAAATAAGCGGCTAACCCTTGTCTGTAGAATTGATTTAATGCCAGGATTAACCAACTTAACATTTGAACCGATAGTTACTTTAGGAACCGCATCCACTAGCTTAGCCTTACTGTTACGACGCCGCTTCTTTTCCACCCACACGTCACGACCACTGGTAGCAGCAGCCAAATAAGAACGTGGAGCTTTTACACCATTCGCATCTACGCACGCACCCTCGTTGTCCGCACCTGAAGGTACGCTTCCAGAATCTTGGGCAGTGACGTCACCCGAGCTCGGACGAGTTGTTATTGTAGCCTGGTGACCAAGCTTGCTCTGATCGGGGCGTGATTTTGGCTTCAGCTGTAAAGAATTTTTATCGCCAGTAACATGTTCGCAGCCAGATGACTGAGACGGAGAGCAATGAGATGGATTATTTTCAACAGCGGATTTAAGAAGAATAACTTCAGCTCGCAGTGAGCTGATCTGTTTTTCAAGAACAGAGTAAGACGCGACAATTGCAGCGAGATCAAAGTTCGAAAGTGACATTGACGGTAGTCTGCTAAGATTACCAGCTACAAACATAGGCATCTTCTTACGATCACACTGCTGTAGGATCATGTAGAGGTCTGTAAGTCCTAGGATTTTGGACCGTCTCGTAGGGTTCAGCATGTCCGAGAATTTAACTCGGTCTTCGGTACAAAGAGCTTGACAAAGGGTGTTTCGACTCGCACCCACTTCTTCGGGTGTGTACATGTTATCACACAGGTTAATCACCACATCTCTGGGGATGCAGTCCATCCTGTTTGACATGAAGCATAAAAGCTCGTTAACGGCAACTCCGGCCGAATCTGCATTTTCATCCAGGCTTGGAGGCATGACTGAAGGTCCCAATCAAGAAAAGAGACTTACTGATAAAGGCCCTGACTTCGTAAAGATCAAGGCCTCCTATTCCAAATAGCAATACTGTATCAACGCGTAAATCCAGATTTCACCAAGCAATGCGACTGCTCACCCTGAATGACCGGGCGATACCTGGTACCTATACCTATCTCACAAGTCACAAAAAGTCAATGAAGAAACCAACGAAATGTGGTTTGCAAAGGCCAACGAATATACTGATCTGTACTGATTTTATGGGATCGACTAAAAGCAGGAAAGGAAAGGCAAGAGAAAAGCAAGAAAGAATACTAAAACCAGGAAGGGCAAACTAAAATGAGGAAAGAAGTACCAGGAATCGAGGATTCGAAAAACTGGCAAGCCTTTCCTATGTTTAGTATCCCGTGAGGGGTCAGAAACTTACATTTGTAACAGTTCACCTTTTCCTCCTTTTAGTATTCGAAAAAACTGCCACGCTGTGCCGTTCTTTTCCTCAGTTTAGTTTCTCGTGAGGGGTCGGCCACTTACATTTGTAAAAGTTCGCCTTTTCCTTCTTTTAGTACCTTGTCGGTAGGCGATCATCAGCGAGGGGACGGCAACTAAGATATTTCAAGTTCACCATTTCTTTCCTGGTTTTAGTAGCTTGTCACGGAGAGAGTACCAAAACGAGGAAAGAAATTAGGAATTCTAAAAAACTGGCAAGCCTTTCCTCTGTTTAGTACCCCGTGAGGGGTCAGCAACTAACATTTGTAAAAGTTCGCCTTTTAGTATTAGAAAAAACTGGCAAGCTGTGCCGTGATTTTCCTCTGTTTAGAATCTCATGAGGTGTGGGCAACTTACGCTTGGAAAAGTTCACCTTTTACTCCTTTTGGTCCCTCACGGGATACTAGGAAAGGCTTGCCAGTTTTTTCGAATACTAAAGGGAGGAAAAGGTGAACTTTAACAAATGGAAGTTGCACACCCCTCACGGGATACTAAACAGAGGAAAGGCTTGCCAGTTTTTCGAATCCTCGATTCCTGGTAATTCTTTCCTCGTTTTAGTTTGCCCTTCCTGGTTTTAGTATTCTTTCCTGCTTTTAGTCGATCCCTGATTTTATCTCACAACTCTCACAAGTGTTGGTAAGGATAATAAATACGAAGAGGAGACATATTGGGGACTTTCAAAAACTAGTCCGCTGTACTGGAATAAGACGAATATAACGACAGTTATAACTGGCGGCCTTTTTAAGCTAATTACGAATTGCAACAAAAGATCCATACCTCCTAATCGGCTCTATGATTAGCATCAGCGCCCAGTGTAATAAAAATGAACGGATCAGCATGTTTTAATCACTTTCATAGTTATTGCACAGGTAATAGTGCATACAGTTTCAAGCCCACTGACCGACAAGGATAAGCTGAGATTTCTATGCGACTACTATACGATTCCTAAAATAGACCCAAATGAATCGAATGCAAGAAAAGAAATTCATAAGGACAAACTGTCCGTAATTCTGGGATACAATTATGGACAGGATGAAAGTGATGACTATACGTTAATGAATTTGACATATGTTCAAGGAAAAAGGGGGAGACACCATTGCCATCAACAGGAATGGTTATTATGAAGACAATGCTTCATTTCTTTCTGGAACATCCTCACGCTAGCCAACGTTATCCACAAACTACTGAATCAAAATTCACTGTCACAGAATTTTAGAATACAAACGTTAAATTTTTGGTTTAGTTTAGTTTTAAATAAAATAAAATATGAGTAAGTTAATGGTAATAATGACATATATAATAATGTTTTCAAGTAAATTAACATAATGTTTTACATGATATTTACAGAGTCGTCACAACTAGGGGTGGAACCC
This sequence comes from Branchinecta lynchi, assembly GCA_023053575.1. NCBI lineage: Eukaryota > Metazoa > Arthropoda > Branchiopoda > Anostraca > Branchinectidae > Branchinecta > Branchinecta lynchi. Next base: position 19,530,966 of record JAKZAP010000006.1, read on the forward strand.
CCCCCCCCGAATGTTGTCAGCCAGTCGGTAAAAGTAGCCGAGTCGGCGCTAAGCGCAACGATTTTTCGTAAAAATAGTCAATTTTTTTCTTGGAAACAGAATTTTTTCTTAAAATACTAGTTTTTCTTAAAATCGGGCGATTTTTCGTCAACACAGTCGCTTTTTTGTCAATAAATAGTCGTTTATATCTCCAAAAGCAGTCGGTAAGAATGATCATAGCCAGTCGGTACATACCTCCCCCCCCCAAAAAAAAAAAAAAACACAACAAACCATTATGTTTTATATGAAATATAACAAAGTTAAAACGGTTGATAGGTTGTAGTTAACTGTTCGAAAAAAAAATCTCAAATTATTACTATTATAGGATATGAATAAGGAAAGATTAGGGTAAGTTAGGATTGAATGTCAACGAGGGAGGAAGAGACGTACTATCATCAAGCTGGTGTCAAATCTAATTCGAAAAGTGTGAACAATTGCCAGGCATTAATAAAAGGGATCGACTAAAAATAGGTCCGGTAGTGTAGGAGGGACAGCAACTAAAAGGGACCCTTTTCAGAGCTAATACTCATAATTCCAGCGACTCAAAATGCCAACGACTCATAATGCCCACGGCTCAAAATGTCAACGAATAATTTGAGGTTTCAAGTCCGTAATAAACTGGAACTAGTTTTGAGAGAGAAACGAAAGGAGCAGACCGAGTATCAGAATCGCGATACTAGTATGTGAACTGGTATAATCTCTGTTATAATGTAAGACTATCATATAATTCTGAATAATTCCGGAAAAAAACTGAATCACAAATAACGATCTTAAAACTGTTGTTTAATTAAGAACAAATCTTAACTTCATGATGCAAGATTTGATCGCCTAGTTTAGCTTTCTGTGTTAGAACATGCTCATGCTTTTATGCAATAAATTATGTTATGCTGTAGCCTATAACAATAATTCTGACTTGATCAACAATCAAGAAATCTATCCCTTTTCCGTGGTAATCCTGTCCCTTGTGTTCTCGTTGTCGGTTTTCCCAGGACATTTTTGCCGCCCTACCGAAAGTTTGTCAACAGTTTGACAGTTTGTCAAAATGCTGTTAACATCTTGAACCATGATGAGTTTAGCTTCCCTTGTCGATTTTTGCTAAACTGTCGGCATTTTGGGCCGTTGACATTTTTGACGATTTCGATCTCGGGGTCTTCGACCTCAATTGTAGGCATTTTGAGTCGTGAGCATTTTATGTCGTGGGCATTTTGACCGAGGGCATTCTGAACTGTGGGCATTCTGAGAGTGGGCGATAAGATCGTGGTGATTTTGGGAACCACCCCTTTTCAGGCTTCAGCGCGAGGGGCAGGAACAATGTTCTAGCGTGCCTTCTTTTAGACTCTGGAGTTACGAACTCTCACTTACTTATCAATTTCTACTACTTGCTAATCTCTTTTTATTACTTGTGCCTCCTTCGCCGTGCCGTGCCTCTATTTAGTCGATCTCATAATAAAAACAACAAACAAGAGCTGTAAGCTCATGTGATACTTGCATGGGTTTAGACGTATTGTTTGATCAAAAGTAAGTTCAACTTTTCGGTTAAGATGCGCACTCTAAGGGAGCTAGAACTTCATTTGTAATCAAAAACCTTGAGAAAAAATGACAATGGGCTGGTGGGGATCATGAAAATGCATATTTTGCTTACTTTGCGGTCAAGATTGGTACTTTAAGGAATAATCAGGTTTGGGAAGTAGCGATTTCTAAGCAAATCTTGTTGAATCTCTAATATTCCAGCAAGTTTCATCGTCCTAGCACATCTGGAGGTACCTTAACTCGCGGTCACCGGAATTCCAGAGCCCCACCCCTCCAACTCCAGCCACAGTGCCCGGAGCCAATCCGGTTCTGTAAATGATTTATCCAGAGCATCTGTTTGTTATTCCAGTTTGTTATCCTCCAGTCTAAGGGGGTCAAGTATTCCCCCCCCCCCCCAATAGTTGTCGGATCCGGTCCGGAAATGAAAAAGATCACCAGAGAAATGTCCTCTGTTCAAATATTAAATTTCACTCAAATCCGATCACCCGTTCCAAAGTTACACATGACTCAATATTCCGAATTCTCCTCCCTCCACTCCCCCCAAGATTATCATATCGAGGAAATTTTTATTTCCAAGTCACTTTGATCGAGTCCCTGGTATGCCCACCAAATTTCGTCGTGAAAATCCCGAAACACCGCCCGGGAAATCCCCGGAACCCCCTCCACCCCCCCCCCCCTCACCAAGTGTCCAGACACAGTCCAATTGTGTAAAAGATTTTACCTGGAGCAGATGTTTGTTGTTCCAGCAAGTTTCACTCCGATCCCTCCATTTTAAACGTTTCTAAAGATTTCCGGTCTCCCCCCCCCCTCTCCAACTCTCCGACAGCTGTAAAATCCGGTCTGGACTTCAAATGAGACATCAGAGATATCTCATCTATTCAGTTATTAGGTTTCATTCCAATCCGATAGCCCGTTCGAAAGTTACACACTAATCAATTTTCAGGATTCCCCTGCTGTTAGCCCAGATGGCCGGATCTACAAAAATACTATTTTCAAGTTTGCTTCGTCACTGCATTTCACTCGAATCGGACACCAGTTCCAAAATTACGCATGACTCAATATTCTAGTTTCCCCCTCCCTCCACTCCCCCCACAATTATCGGATCAAGAAAGTCTGTCGTGCAAATCCCAAAAACCGCAATCACTGGAATTCTGCCCCCCCCTCCAACTACCCCCACAGCACCCAGAGCCAATCCGGTTCTGTATGATTTATTCAGAGCATCTGTTTGTTACCTCACAAAGTTCCATCCCGATCTCTCTAGTCTAAGCGGGTCACGTATTCCCCCCCAAACCCAATTGGAGGATTTTGTCAACCCAACTGGCAACGCTGTATGATGCTATGCTAAAATCGCTCTGTATCTGTTTTGTTATGAAATTTGGTGGTTATTTGGATTATTTGCTAAGCTGTGTGGTATCAGTCGATTGCAAAAATAACGCCGAATCTGACAGTGCTTGAATTTTGCATAACAATAGACTAGTTTGGACGTTTTTCACCAAAAACGACTTCTGGAACAAGAAGCTATGTTTCGAGAGAAATAGCGTTGCGCTCGCAGAGATATCTATCGGACAGTCTAGACAAGTTTGGACGTTTTTCACCAAGAACGACATCTGGAACAAGAAGTTATGTTTCGAGAGATATAGCGTTGCGCTCGCAGAGATATCTATCGGACAGTCCAGCGAAACAAGAAGTTATTTTCGAAGAGGAACAGCGTTGCGTGTTGCATGATATACTTTTCAACAATGCCACGTGAAAAAGTCTACTGTGCAGCTTGCAATGAAGCTGTAGGAGCTGGTACTTTTCAGTGTACTCTATGTCCTAAGTGGTACCACCCAACTTGTGCCGGAATATCGAACAGTAAAAGAGTTCTTACCCCTGATTGGAAATGTGCAGATTGCAAAAAATGCACATTGACTACATTGCTACCACAAACTACGTTGACTAAATCCACTGTCCAAGTTAATTCCCAAACAACTACCTCCCGAGGGCCTACTAGTCCTAGTACTCCCCAGAAGCAAAGCACTCCGCATCAGGCATGCAAGACCCCTTTCCATGACGCCGTCAGTGATATTGTTTGTGACAAGTGCGACAAGAAGGATAAAATAATAACCGCCTTTGAACGTACATGCCAAGTTTTCTCTGAGGGAATATCCTCAAGAGAATCGATTATTAGTAGGCTCAAGGAGGAACTTCAGGCTTCTCGAATGTTGAATGCTACTTTAGAAGGAGAAAGCCTACGCCTAAAAGGAGAATTTGCGACTGAGCTAACTGTTAAGGTTGCATTGCTGGCTGATATTACCAGCCTCCAAAACGAACTATCAACAGCCACGGGTGAGATTACTTCCCTCAGTGCACAAATCTCGAAGTTAGAAGCCCCTACGAACAATACCGTGCCAGGCGCTATTCCAGTTCAGTCCCCTTCGGAGTCAGTGACCTTAGTCAAAACCTGTTTTACATTCAGCGCTATGGGTAAATGCAGGAAAGGTGACCAGTGCAAATTTTCACACGTCACTCCTTTGCAACAAGTGAGAAACAAACCTGAGAATATGAAAGTTAGCAGTAAAACGAAGAAAATGTGTCGATACTACCGTACCGGTTCCTGCAAGAAGGGCCCAAAGTGCAGTTTTAATCATGTTTCGACTGCTAATGCACAAGACCAACGTATGCGAATCAATCCTCCAAACTGTGCAGAGAATGCCATTACTCAAACTGTTTCTGCCGCGACTTCATTTAAAACTACTGACACTGGTGTGCTAAAAAGCAATATTTGTTGCAATTTCTATGAAAGAGGTTATTGCAGATTTGGAAAGAATTGTCGATTCCTGCATATTTGTGTATTGTTTAAATCTGGAAAATGCACGACTAGTAGCTGTAGCTTTGACCACGTTAGGTTGTGTAGTAGATTAAACTGTACTGACAAAAGTTGCGGATACGCGCATCCACCGAAGTCAACACCTGAAGTTCCAAAAAACGTGAAAAACCCGGTAATCACGAAAAGTTACGTGCGAAACGAGTTTCGGGACCGACAGTGGTACAGCCATTACTCGTCTCCGACATCGCAGAGGTTACTGGGACCCCAACCGTATCCACTCTCCCGCCCACTAATTCCCTACCCCCCACCACATGCCCCGCTGAATTTCAGGGCCCCATCACACAACTTCTACCTCCTGTCGGATCAGTCCCAATTCCCTCCCCTCCCAAACCCTTACCGCGAAAAAATCCTGTGAAAGTAAAAATTGTAAATAAAGAGTTTTCGGATAAGCGTTACATTTTCCCCTGTTTCCTTTATTGTAATGCAGAGAGTCTAAACTTGGAAAAAATGGCGGAGTTGGAGACGACTGCAAAAATTCTTGATTCAAATGTTATTTGTGTGTCTGAGGTTCATAGACAGGATAAAAACCTTTTGAATATAAATGGGTTCCAGCAATTTATAAAACTACGTCCCGATGATCATCCCCTTGGAAAAAAAGGTGGTGGTGTTATGATGCTGGCTCATGAAAGTTTAAACCCAAAGCAGATGGATATTCCTTTTTTAGACCAAAATGATGAAATTCTGTGGATAATAATTAGGCCAAAACGACTCCCTCGGCCGTATTCGGGGGTAGCGATTTGCACTTTTTATTTTTCACCCGGACAACGTGCTGTTGTAAAACAAGAGTTTTGGGAGAAGATTCAAGCATCTGCGGATTTTATTCATAAAAAATATCCACTTTTAGCGCTAAGTATTTTTGGTGATGGAAATGAGTTAAATACACGTTCCCTTGCATCGTCATTAAACCTAAAAAGCCTTGTAAATTTCTTTACTACGAAGGGTGATACGTGTCTCGATGTGATTTTATCTGATTTAAAAGATTATTACCAAGCGCCTGAAGCTCTACCAGCACTGGGTGGAAGCTATCATTTTATGATGCTATGGAAGCCTCTTGATAAGATAAAAGTGACATACTCGATGACAGAAGTGGTTACTCGTCCAATTACAGATAAAGGTTTGCTTGCGTTTGGTGATTGGATTACGCGTGAGCCTTGGACTGAAGTTTTGGAGGCCCCAACTTCTGATGAAAAAGCTGAGATTTTTCACGAAAAAATAAAAACACGTTTTGATGATTGTTTCCCTGAAAAAAAGGTGAACTTTTGTTCTTCAGATAAGCCTTATGTTACAAAAGAGATTAAAAATTTGATTAAAAAGAAATTATTTTTGTTCCGAGCGGGTGACCGACAACAAGCTAATAAGCTGCGGAATAAAATAAAAAATAAATTGAAGAGAGCGGAGGAACAGTATGGTCGTGAAGTGGATGATCTATGCGAACTAAAACCTCAAAAGTATTACCAGAAAATAAAAAGCATGACTGGAAAATCACATAAAAGTATTGATTTTAATGTTAATGAGCCCCCAGAACAAACGGCAAATGCCCTTAATGCTCACCTGATAGCTATAGTACAAACTTACCCACCTTTAAGACCGACACCTGAAAGTACTCCAGAAGATGAAAGTGAAGGTTCTGGTTTGGCAGTTCCAGAGCTATCAAAGGCTGAGATTGATTCAAAATTAAAAAAAATTAAAAAAACATCAATTACACCTTTTGACATCCCAGTTCAACTCATAAAAGCTTTCCCAGAGGAGTTAGCTGTACCTCTCCAGAGTATTTATAATATGATTTCTAAAACTGGCCAGTATCCAAAGAAATGGAAGCTTGGTTTTGTCACACCAATCCCAAAAAAAGGATGTCCAAATGATTTTACGGGAGTGAGACCGATTACTATGACTTCAATTTTCAGCAAGATTTATGAATCATTTGTTGCAATATGGTTGAAAAAACACCTCCTTTCAATGATTGATAAAAAACAATTTGGGAATTTACCAAAAACTTCGACAACACATTACCTTGTTAGCTTGATTGATTTTATTTTGAAAAATTTGGATTGCCCAGGGAAGTGGTTAAATTTGATTGCAATAGATTTTAAAAAAGCTTTTGATTTAGTTGATCATAATATTTTATTGGAAAAACTGAGACAGAAAAATATTCCGGATTTCATTTTAAAAATTGTGCGTGGTTTTCTAACGGAAAGGCAGCAAGTTGTAAAATATAAAGGCCTTCATTCATCTACTAGTGCTATATACTGTGGTGTCCCACAAGGAACCGTGTTGGGACCTCTTTGTTTTTTGATTATGATAAATGATATTGCTATTGATGCTGATGAGAGATGGAAGTACGTGGACGATTTGTCACTTGTGGAAGTATTGCATCGATCTTTTAAAAGCCAAGCAATGACAATAGTCCAGGATGTAGCAACGGAAGCAAAAAATTCAAATATGGTTGTAAATGCGGAAAAAACAACGGTTTTGACCTTTTCTTTTTTATCGGATGAGCCAAGTTTCCACCCTGAGTTAGATGATGGCCTCCTCTCGGAGGAAATTAATCTCCTTGGAGTCGTCGTTTCGTCTGATCTCTCGTGGAAGAAAAACACTGATAGCATGATTAGAAAAGCTAATGCGTCTATTGTTATGTTAAAAACACTAACTAAATTTAAGGTCCCTGAAAAAAAGATGTTGCGTCTGTATTGTACGTTTGTTCGTCCTCTTGTGGAGTATGCTTGTCCGGTTTGGCACTATGGTATTACGAAGGATGAATCTGATCGTATAGAGAATATTCAGAAACGTGCCCTAAGAATTGTGAACAGGGGCCCTAAAATACCGTACTCTGGCCTTCTTTCTTTATTTGGACTGGATGCGCTGTCTAATAGGAGGCAGAAGTTGTGTCAAAATTTTGGACTAAAACTCCTTGAACACCCAACTCTCCGATCCCTTTTACCCCCGGATTTTGAGGTTGAACGCCCAAGGCCACCAAGGCAAGTATCCACCAAAGTCCCGAAGCTCATGCCGATCGCATGTAACCGGGAAAGATATTGTAATAGCTTCATTCCGAAATTTGTTGATTTTTACAATAATGGTATTTTGTCTTAGTTATTTTGTTATGAGTTTTATTTCGGTTGTTGACTTCAATGGTTTACCTTTTTTTTTATTACGAATTTGATTTTAACAATTGTTGTATATATTACTTGACAAAGGTCAAACAATTTGGTTGGACAACTACGAAATTTTGTACCTGAATTATACAATAAATCTAATCTAATCTAATCTAAATAGTTGTCGGCAGGGGCGTCGCTAAGGGGGGGGGGTACCACCCCCCCTCGAAGAAAGAAAAAAGCTAAAACGGGCGCTCACAAGGCGCCCGACCACACAAATTTAGCTAAAACGGGCGCTCGCAGAGCGCCCGACCACGAAAATTCAGCTCATCTGGGCGCTCACCCAGAAAAGCTAAATGGAGGCCCGGAAAATTCAGTAAGGCTAGTTATTAAGGCGTCGGCTGTTCTGGGTTCTCGAACGTCTGAAACTTAAGGAATTGCATTCTCAGTCGTATGTTTCGAGAGGCAGGCTATTTCTAGTTGTTCAGATACGAAGAGGTTTTTTAACAATATTTTGTCAGAATGAGAAGTATGATTGTTAGATCTAAGCTTCCATGACCGACAGAAGACAAATCTTGAACTTCGTCCTGCAGCACACAGTTTTAACCTAAGTTTTACTACGATCTGTTTGTTGTCTACTAGTATTCAAGTAAAAATCAGGCTGGTTTTGATTGTGGCGTACCTTTCCAATAATTTGTTAGTTTCATGTAAAGATCCTTTGTATTTTTGTAGAAAAGCATTTAATGATAAGAATTTTTCTCCAGTCCGACTCTAAAAATAAATCGGCTTCGTGAGCAATGAGAGAAGATTAAATGGCGGGTCTGATATTGCAACACGTCATTTGATTTTTATTTTTTGTTTGAACTCTAAATTCAGAACAAGTCAACTCCATTTCAGTTTTTTTTTCTGGATGATCAGTAATTCTTTTTTGGAAAGGCTCGGACTGAAGCACATTATCCAACTTCCAGCTAAATGTCTCCCATTTTTCTGGAATCGTCATGAATAAAGACAGACGGGCAGATCCTGCTAAGTGGCCATACAGGCTTCCACAGAATTTGCCTGTGGCGCCTTTCATAGTATGCTCTATTTACTGGAAAGTCGCGTCATTTCATTCGGATTTTAGGCTTGGAATTTCGGGGCTTGGGCCGCATTAAAAGCTATATAGATTTTGTTGCGGGGTAGTGAGTTTTGCCCCAAAAAAGTCATGGCCTACTTCAAAAATTTCGCATGCGGCGCTCATTTTCGTTCTGTCTGATATATAGTTTTGCGGATATAGTTCTGTGTATCTTAGCTATTTTTCTAACTGGCTTGACTCTTGGGCCTTCCACACATCTGTCAGTCCTATATTTTAAGATACTCACCTCCCACGCCCAAGCCGTTCAAATCGCTTCTGAGCTCGGAGAGACAACTAGGCTTCTAATCTTCAGTCTTCAACGCCAGCAGTTATCACGAGTTTTGTTATCATGAAAAGTTAAAACGGTCTGCAGGGCGCCGGCAGGCGCCCAGCCACCCCCCCCCCCTCGAGTTTTGGCTAGCGACGCCCCGGGTTGTCGGATCGGGTCCGGATATCAAAAAGATCACCAGAGAAATGTCCTCTATTCAATTATTAAATTTCACTCGAACCCGATCACCCGTTCCAAAGTTACGCATTACTACAGTATTCCGGATTCCCCTCCCTCCACGATTATCAGATCGACGAAATTTTCGTTTCAAGTCAGTTTGATCGGGTCCCTGATATTCCTCCCAAGTGTCGTCGTGAAAATCCGCCAAACTGCCATCACTGGACCCCCCCCCCCCCCAAAGTGTCCGGATCTATCTGCTCGTTCTCGCGACCAAGTTTCACTCCTATCCCTCCATTCTAACCGTTTCCTGAAATTTCCGGTCTCCCCCCCCCCAACTCCCCCCTAGCTATCGAATCCAGTCAAGACTTTAAACGGAACATCAGAGATGTATAATCTATTCAGTTATTAAGTTTCATTCCAATCCGATCGCCCGTTCGAAAGTTACACACTACTCGATTTCCCGGATTTCCCCGCTCTCCACTCCCCGCGAGATGGTCTTGCCGGGGAACTGATTATTTCTGAGTTTGTTTAGTCGGGTCCCTGATATGCCTGCCAAGTTTCATCATCCTAGCTCATCTGGAAGTGCCTTAACTAAAAAAAAAAGTGAGAAACTGCCCTCAATTTTCCAGTTTCCAGCGCCCTCCACTCCCCCGGATATGGTCGGATCGGGACACTGATTATCTCCAGGTTAGTTTGGTCGGGTCCCTGATATGCCTGTTACATTTCACTGTCCTAGCACATCTGGAAGTACCCTAACTCGGAAAAGTGTGACAATAAAAAACGGACCGACAGACGGAATTGCGATCGGTATGTGACAATTGAGCCAGAGGTTGCAAGTGCCATAAACACATAAAGGCGACATTAATTATTCAGTGATCTCTCGACGGAGATGCAATAAGGCACCAAACCTTGGCCAATCAGAGGATTAGGCTGAGCTCGAGGCTGATCAAGATCCTGTGTAAATTCAAGGCAACAGAAGATTTACCTTCTGAATCATCCACTAAACCTGTTATCTACACTTCCGGCAGCAAAAGCCGAGTCCTGGGTCGAGCTGGTGACTAGGACGAGGTGATCTCCTTTCTTGTAGGGGTAAAAAATTCGACGAAAGTACCAAAAGAACCTAAATTCTATCAAGCAAGACAAAGCAACGAGCGAAGCGGATTTCTCTTCGGTAGTATAAGTTAAAGTGTTTGACGCTACCCGTCAATCATCAATCAAATATGGGTTGCGAAAGTATGAACAACAGCTTCACGTATATATGGCTGCTAATTACTGAGAGGTTTGATTATATATATTTATTAATAAGCAATGGAAAGAAGAACTGGAGACGGGGTTAAACAAGATGTGTCCACCAGAAATCCCTTCCGGACGTGAACAATTCCGTGGAATGGGGCGTGGTACAAGATTCAACACAGAGTGACTGACAGGTCAGACCTCGAGAAACGAGCTTGCGGCTGTCAACCCCATGGGCGTATTAGAAGTAACACCTAGCAATCGGTCGGCCCATTTACGGCTCGGTGGGAGGTTTATATTTGGCGGTGACATTGAGTTTTTTCCAGTTCGCTCCGACAAAGTTACATTTTTCAGCCTACTCGCTGCTCCAGTTCTGAGTATTTTTTCATGACAATAAGAGTAGCAGTTGTAATCACCTGAGCCTATGTCCGCGAACCTCTTGGCAGAGACACACACGTTCTGCCATGCCAGATTAGACTAAATGCCTGTTTCCGCTTGGAGGGAAGAAAAGATGACCACGAAGCATAGCCAAAAGAAAAGTTAATGTCAGCTATATTCCAGTACGAAACATAAACACTGCTTTCGAACCTGTCGACGACTGAATCACCGATGCTTCCGACACTCGATCAAGCGGTTGTTTATGTTACTGTTTCCTCACAGGCACTTGGCATGTGGAAAGCATAAATGAGGAATGAGGAAACGAATTATGCCCCGTAGCGCAGAAAAGTTTCTTAGAAGTAAATTCTGGAAACAAGATAAAAGGTTTCCACTGGATCCCAAACTACGGTATGGTTTTTTTATGGCACTTGCTGTCTTCGGCTCAAGTGCCATCTAGCGATCATAAGTGTCTGTCTCTCTGTACGACTTTTGCTAGTTCGGGCACTTCTACATCGTCTAGGACGATAGAACTTGGCATGCATTGGCCGTCCGATACTACAATAAACAAGAGCTGAAAGCTCATATGGCACTTGCAAGAATAGGCAAAATATTGGCGGGAGTTTTTTGTTTGGGAGTTTTGGACAGAGTCGAATATTACTTTATTATGCAATAGTAAGTAATAAGTACTGTAAAAGGCATTTCTAGAACTCCTCTTCTTCGTTGGGCAGTTATACATTTATATCAAGTACGACATTTATATCAAGTGCTTTTCTTCTTCGAATTGTGGCTGCATAATTTCCCGTTCCGAGGAGACGGACCTCTGCTTCGTCTAGGGTTTCGCCTGCTAGTAACTAGAAAGCATCGTTTGATAAAAAGTACTTTTCGACATTGCGGTGAAGATGCGCACTTTAAGGGAGCAAGAACCACATATTTAAGCAAAATCCTTGAGGCAAAAATGGTAATGGGTTCATGGGGATCACGAAAAGGCATATGTTGCTTAAAAGTATTTTTCTTAATCTGCGGTCATGATTGGTACTTTAAGGAATGGTCAGATTTGGAGAGTGGCGATTTCTAAGCCAATCTTATCGAATTTCTAATATCCCAGCCAAGTTTCATCGTCCTAGCACACCTGGAAGTACCTTTACTCGCGATCACCGGAATTCCGGACTGCCCCTTAAACTCCCCCCACAGTCGCCTGAGCCAATCCGGTTCTGTAAATGATTTATCTGGAGCATCTTTTAATTATTCCCACAAAGTTCCATCCCGATCTCTCCGGTCTAAGCCGGTCACGTATTCCTCCCCCCCCCCACTAGTTGTTGTCAGATCCGGTCCGGACATCAAAAAGATCACCAGAGACATGTCCTCTGTCCAATTACAAAATTTAACTCAAATCCGATCACCCGTTCCAAAGTTACGCACGACTCAATATTCCGGATTCCCCCTTCCTCTACTCCCCCACGACTATCGGATCGAGTAAATTTTTATTTACAAGTCAGTTTGATAGGGTCCCTGATACGCCTCCCAAGTTTCGTCGTGAAAATCCCCAGAGCCGCCATCACCGGAATTCTGGGAAACACCCCTCCACCCCCCCCCCCAAAGTGTCCGGATCTAGTCCAAATGTGTAAACGATTTATCTGGAGCAGATGCTTGTTATTCCCAGCAAGTTTCACTTCTATCCCTCCATTCTAACCGTTTCTCGGGATCTCCGGTCTCCACCCCCCCCCCCCCCCAACTCCTCAATAGCTGTCGAGTCCAGTTCGGACTTCAAATGGAACATAAGAGATATGACATTTATTCAGGTATTAAGTTTCATTTCAATCCGATCACCCGTTCGAAAGTTACACACCACTCAATTTTCCGGATCCCCCCCCCCCCAGATGGTCGGATCGGAAAACTGATTATTTCCTGGTTGGTTTGGTCGGGTCCCTGATACCCCCTGCCAAGTTTCATCATAACAACATATTATACCAACCCCTTCGACCTTCGATTGCGCTAGCTCTCTCCGAACGAGTTAATCCGGTTGGGTCCCTGACATGCGTGCCAAGTTTTATCGTCCTAGGTCATGTGAAAGTGCCCAAACTAGCAAAATGCGGACAGAACGACCGACAGACAGACATTACGATCGCTATATGGCACTTGAGTAAGCTCAAGTGCCAATGAAACTTCCTTTCCTGGATCCAATCACCCGTGTAGAGGAAAGGAAGAGGAATCTGGGATATTATAACCCGTGTATACTGCGAGCAGTCAATCCGAGGGAACCTCGCCTCGGTGGTAAGATCAGATGCTCCTTTTATACATCAGAACGGCATCTGACCATGGTGTGTGTCATTACGACAAGACGAATATTTAATATAGGCTTGAAGATGTTGCAACATGCGTACTTCGTAGGGTCCAAACGGATGAACGGATCCGGATGAAACTTGAACAGTACAAAGGTCATGGGTTCTAGATATTTAGAGGTTTGGACCGGATCCGCCCTCAGTGGGAGGGAGTTTGATGGGGGTCGCGCAAGTTGTGTTACACGCGTAGGCACCAAGCGGTTAGAGAGATAGTGAGGAAACTTGGACGGTACAAAGATTCTGGTCGCTAGATGTGCCATTTGAGGTCCGGATCGGATAGATCTCTGCAGGGGGTGGGGAGATGGGGAGTCCCGGATATTTTGTGGAAGTTGTTAGACTGTCCAGAAAATGTTCTTTCTCGTGTAGGCACCCAAGCAAGTGAAGCCTTTTTAGAAACTATACCATATTAATTGTCTAGGTGTCACCAAGAACAAATAATCCAGTTGAACCTCCGTTTATTTGTTCCATGCAGCGACTACGGATACCCCGACAAAACTGGGCGGAGCTAGAGGTACTTGCTGACCTTTGAGTTGATACCCGTCTACTTCCCTCTTTACCGCTGCGCATACCAGAGGAAAGACTGTAGCAGGCCTGGAGGACCCGCTCTGCAGCGCGTCACACATGACGTCACAATGATAGACAACCAATCGGCTGTTAAGCACCTCAGACGGTGTTCGTAAAGAATTTCTTCTCTGGGTCTCTACTGCGATATAGCTCTTTGTAGATGTAATGCATTATGATGTGGCTGCTACCCTCCGCTCGTTTGCATCAAACAGGGTATAGGGAATATTTTCGACTCCGCATGGTCGTATTACAGAGATAGGGAGACCGAGGTTCTTGTGATTATTTGTTCTTGGTGTCACTTATCGGTAACAAGGGCCATCTAAGCTCGTAGCTCTTGTCGGATCTGGTCAGGATCGGTTTCGCCGGAAAAAGGAATGAAAAAGAGACCACATAGACTGCCGTGCGCAGATGCAGGTGCAATCACCTGATAATATAGCCCGAGGCAGTTTTATCGTTCCGATGAAAAGACGATCGAAAAAAATGTAATATATTCTCTCTGCAAATCAATGATCCAGTCGGATTACCGATCCGGTTAGAATTTAAACCAGAAATCAGAATATATACTTACACTCTAAGCGACATACCAAAGGGACTTGAATGAATGAATTTATTAAAACAAAGCACCTCAGACCGACAAGCCAACAGGGATGTACCCTCATTTCGAACTAATAATAATCCTTAAATTCCCGGTTTTAATAAATATACCACCGTTCCGATCTAAGTGATTAGAGAACTTCCTGCTTCCCTTTTAAACCCCTCTCCCACCCCTAATTATTCAAGTAGATTCATTACGAAATGACGACTACAGGCTAAACATGCCAACTTCATTGAAATACATCCATCAGTCTGGAAGTTATCGAGGTCACAGACAGACGGACGGAGCAAAAGATAGATTGATGATGTCATATTTATATCTCGCTTTCGTCTGGAATCCCAGAAAGTTAATTCAGCCAAGTCTTTATGTGTCACGTGTGGGGTCGGACAGGAGATGCATCTCTATAAAGAGTAATAGATTTAATAGCTTCTTTCTTGGTAATAGTACTTCTTAGGGTTCGTTCCAGCTCGCCCCGAAAGTTACTAAATAGTTACTTTTCAGTCACTTTCACCGTTCCAGCTTGTCAAAAAGTTACGGGGAGCACAAGGAAGAGTGTTACTTCGAAGTAACTTTTTGTAAAGATAGTACCCGACCGTCTTTAGCACTTTCACTTTCAAAGAGCCGTCTCGAGAGGTGAAATCGGGGCAGCAAAGTGAGACAAGGTATAATTGCTAAAGTAAACAGGACATTATTGTGTGATAGTCAGCTGAACTTGGCCTTTAGCTTCTGGTCAAATACGATTCGCTGATTAACCAAAAAAACAAAAACAATTCTAGTAACCTCGTTGATGGTTTACCGGTCGGTCTGGTAACTTGAATGGGACTGTGACAGGAATGAATTTCAGATTGGCAATTTCAGATGGGAATTTTTGCACTATAATTTATTAAGTTTCGAATGACTAATAACATATATTATAATTCTCAGAGTTATTGAGAGGCGAAAGCCTTTTCCATTGCTTTGTATTATTAGTATTTTTTATTTTACTGTATATACTGTAAGAGAAGAGGCTAAAAATTTATTTAATGAACCTTGTTAACCCCCTTTGACATCATTGGGTTCTAGATTCTAGAATCTTGGGCGTTCCATTCCTGAGAAGGGCCAAACATTGCGCTAAAAAATTTGCACGGGAATAAGAAAGACTGTTGTGAATCCGGCTAGGAAACAATCATGTCGGAAAATAACGATTTAGTGACCAAAAAGACGCAACCGGAATAGAGACAAAGAATTAACGGGCATAAGCTATGACATAGCTCCATTTAGAAGCCTGAAGCACTAGCTCCTCTTCTCTTCACTTGAAGAATCTGTTTCAAAATAATCAAGCCGTTCTTATGCAGCAAAAACAACCAATTTTTTTTCTTGCATTCAAGAAACACGCGTTAACTCGTCCCGTAGTTACTTCGACCGTTCCAGGTTGTAGTTAATTTGTGACGTCACGCGTAGTTACTCCGAAGTAACTACGGAGAGGAGCTGGAACGAACCCTTAGTTTCAAGCGGAGTTCGATATAAAGGGCCCCCAAAAGCAACCGAGGGGAAGCTCCGGGAAGCTGTCCCAGTTAAAGTGCGAACACACGATCAGGATCGGGAGCTCCCTGTCTGGAATTCCTGCCCGGATTTTTGGCACCATCATCACTTCCATATGGAAAAGTTGAAATTTTTTCAACTTGATAAAGTGCAGGAAATCCGGCCGGGAAATCCTCATCGTGTGTTAGCACTTTTACCTGGGGCCTTATGCAAAACTGAAGTCGTTTGGAGTGAAGCAAACACAACTAATGGTGTCAACAGACGATCAGGTGTGTTTCCCTTACGGATTTCTACAGTTCCTTCACGAAGTGTAAAGATTTCAAGTTTTCCGTAGGGAAGTGATGACGGTGTCAAAAATCCTTGCAGAAATTCGAGTCTGCTACCGCCCAACCAGGCTACAAGATGAACAGTTGTAAATCGTAATTTCTTTACGAGAAGTAAATAGTTAATCAATAAATACGCGGCCGTCAGCTGGAGATTAGACGAAATGTTTAATTTTAACTAAGACAGAAGGCGCGTCAAGACCCGGGAAGAGCAACTCTTCTCGTTCAATTAGATAGGCCGTGGTTTGAGAGTTTATAAATTTGTCAATCAGATCCGGATGATTGCGAACAAAAATACCTCAGATATATTGGCCATTTTCTTGACCTACAGTACCGTTTAAATTACTTGAGGCATATCACTCTCTCCGAAACTGGGACATATGTTTTATAATTGCGGAATTTCGGGTTTATTTCAGATTCACGTTTGTGTCTCTTCAGTGCTGAAACTGAGACTGGGAGATTTTCCGACTGTGTACGTTGTAGTCAGTAATCAGGATAGCTGCTGAAGAAAGGTACGTAGTAGGCTCACTTTCATAATAATATAATTGCAATAGTACAGCTTTCGCCTCTATAAATTTCTCGGGACACTTTACACACTAAATTGAATTTCAGCCAGGTGCACTGTAAAAAGTTTCCCAGAATAAGGATGCAGTATTTGCTACTGGGATTATTATTGTCTCTATTGGGATAAAATTAATCCGAATTAGGAATAATCTTATCTCAATAAAGACAAAATTAATTCCAGTAGCAAATACTGCAACATTTTTTTTTTACAGTGTGGTAGTCGACACCTGCTTTGAATTGGTTGATATTTTCGACATTTACATGTTTTTTCGGCATTTACATGTCATTCGGCATTTATGTTGTTCAGTGAAGGGAATCATAGATACTGTAAAGCTTACTAAACGTGTCTGGAACCGTTTTGTAACGTAACTTCGTCCCATTCCAACCCTGTAGTAATTTTCTGCTAACGGGATCACATTCCGAGTTTATGGCATTTGTACCTTTCGGCCCAAGTTAGATATACCAATAGCTTTTCGATCGGCTCCTCGGTCTGTCGGTCCTGTGATCACAATAGGGTACTTTCAGATGTGCTAGGAACTTGAAGCTTGGCAGGCATATTAGAGAACCAACCAAATTGACTTAAAAATTGTCACTTCCCGGATCCCACTGTCCTGGGGGAATGGCCGGAGGGGGATACTCTTGATCACTACCTCTTCATACCGATGCAAAATCGACCTGTGCTCTAGCGAAGAACCAGAAGCCTCACCACAACTGTCGACACTGACGAGCCCCGTTGGTGTTCAGGCAACGTTTCTAGTTCTTCCCGCGGTTCACTGGCGTGTTTTGCACTTTGTCATATACAGTATTAAAGTTTAACTGAAAAGCCAACTTATTTGTGTGTCATTTAATTAAATACACTGAATTATTTGGATTCTGCTAAGGGATTTTTTTTATTTTCCACTATCTGCTCTAGTTTTGACTTTCAGTATAACTGCGGCCGTCCCTACAATGTAAATCATACTGTCACGGGGAAATTTTATTCTCAACACAAACGCTGCTTTTCAGTGGGCAGTGGTGAGTTTGGTGAAGACTTCTTAGTGCCTGAACAAACAAAAATTCACGTGATGCATACAGTACAGATAAAAGCGCATAGAGGTACTGCAAATTACACGGAAATTACACTATTTTAAAACCGATTAATCGTAAATAGCGGAACAACGACGTAATGCATTTTCAGCGCGTCTTCAAGCCAATTTAAGTGAATAAGTGATGGGTAACTAGATTGTCCTATCCCAGCCCTTTTCAGTTAAACTTTAAGAAATCCTAAGGCATTCACAACTTTCGAACGGGTGATTGGATCTGAATGAAACTTGATATATGGCAATAGTAAGTGTCTCAGATGTTCCGTTTCACGTCTGTGACCGGAACTGGGGAGGAGTAGGTTCAGGTTCATTTATTTTCACTAACTGTACACAAAAATTATTAAATACTCCCGGCAGTGGGAAAAGCAGGAGTGGCACGGGAGTGATAAATGAAAAACAATTACCTTCTTCAAAATACAAGACAGTAGTACTCAACACTTCAAACTCACAACAAACAATATAAATCATGGATAATAATATCGATTAATAAATAATTAGAACCAACAAGAGGGGCGCATCCAACATCACAACTACACAACAAATCCCTCACAACCCTAAAATTAAATAAATAATAATATCTATAACTAATTTAATTTTAATACTACGGTTTTACTTTAATACTTACTAATTTACTAAAGAGGGGGCATTGGAAATATCATGGCACGCATATAGTGGAGGGATTAGGACGAGACTTGGTGTGAAAACCAAGCATAAGATACATCATTTGCAGAATCGCACCGGACCCGTCACTGTGGGAGGGGGGATGGAGGGGGGGAGGGCCCCAAAAATCTTGTAACATAAATAACTCTGCGGGTGGAACTTGACAGGTGGCAAGAGCAGTTTCAGTTTCAGTTTCATTGGACTATATTTAAAGACAACAAAAAATACACAATTTAGATTCCTGCCAGGAAAGCACAAATGTAGTGCTTGGCTAGGGCAGGGAAATATCCGATATTAATTTGAACATCAAACAGAATCAACTAACTGAACATTCTATTTAAAGAAAAAAAAGAGGAGAGGAAAAAAAATAACCTATGGTTTCAACTTTAAATAAAAGGAGAGAGAAAATAAGGGAAAGAAGGAACGAGAAAGAAAGAAAACAAAAGAAAAGAAAAACAGGGGGTGGGTCTCAGATGTTCCTTTTTTCAGACCCGGGACAGACCTGGTCACTGGAGGGCGTACCGGAAAACTTGTGGCACGTGAGTTTGGCTACTGGCAGATGGGCTAGGACAATAAAATTGTCACACGATTAGGGACCTGAGCAGATTGACTTTTAACCTGTTACTTCCGACATCCGACCATCCAGGGAAAGTGGAGGAAATATGAATCCAGAATCTTGTGACTTTCGAACGCGTCATCCAATCTGGATGAAACTGCATAACGTACAATGGCATGAATCCGAGATGTTCCATTTCAGCTCCGGACTGAATTACGTTACATTTTCATGTGAAGGGCCCATTAATACTTTTGCCTTCAAAGTTTTTGCTTACAAAGGAATTTCTGACCACTTTACAGTGCTCATCTTAACCGCACAGTGCAGAACTACTTTTGGCCAAACGATACATTTTCATTTCACGGTTTTGCTCAACAGTTTTGCTTACAACCGAATTCCTAGCACCCTTAAAGTGTTCATCTTCACCGCACGGTGCAACAAAGAATGTTTATGAATTACAATACTGTTTCGAGCAAGAAACAAAAATAGTTACGAAAAGAGGCATTAAAAATATGAGCAAGTCGTATTTATGTGTCCAGACCGCATACGATCGAAGTGGTGAGAGGGGACAAGGGGAGCTGGAGTCTGGACTTCAATAAATCTTATTCTAAAAGCACCAAGGATACAATAAATCGTACAACCTGTAAGCTCGGATTTAAGGGAAGTGTAGGTTCTTCGTCTCATACTCGACAGGAACGCAGAATTATTAAATAGCAGGTACGAGTCGTGGAAGCAGCTTTAGTCAGATACAATCTAAGCAGTTACAGTTGACTATTAACGAATTTCCACTTTCGCCAGAATGCAGCCCTACACAACCGCAACTTTGTTGCTCCTCATCACTGCAAGCGCCTGGGGTCAATTTGGCTTTGGACGCAAACGAAACAACTACGGTAGCATAGACCGCTACAGGGACAGCTACAGGGACAGGGATAACTATGGCAGCGCCTCCACAGGACGAGGTTATAGCAACTCCGCTTCTTCGTACAACGGATTGAGCTCCGGAGCAGCTACAAACAGAGATGGGTCCAGCGGAGGCAGCTACGGCAGTGGCAGCAGTTATGGAGGAGGAAACAGCTACGGAGGAGGAAGCAGCTACGGAGGGGGTAACAGTGGTGGCGGTTATGGAGGAGGAGGAGGTGGATATGGCGGCGGGGGATACGGCGGGGGACACGGAGGAGGTTATGGCGGACATGGTAAGTTAACGTCTCATAAGTAGGATACTGAAGGGCAGACACAGCGGCGTTGTTATTTTAACGCCCCCAGTTGCGAATAGGCGCAGCAACGTTTTCACTGAAATTGGTGGCACATATACTTTAAAACCTCTTATTCGACACCATGCGAGACGTAACACAACCATTGGTCCTTCTCCTCAGAACGGCGGAAGTAAAACAAAACAACTGGAAAAGCCTTAGAACTAGCTCCTACTCTAGAACGGAACCGCGATCGATGAGTGAGTGTTCGCCAACTAAACAAGACTCACTTTCAGAGAAAGGACTCAACCCGCTAGCCGCCCTGGTTGCCCCACTAGCTGGTCTGGCGTTGTTAGGAGCAGCAGCTGCAGTGGCAACCAATCCTGTTCTGCTCACGCTTGCTGTGCTATCTAGCGGACGGAAGAAGCGTGACACCGATGATTCGGAAAGACACGTGTCCGTGTTCGGTTTGCAGAATCTCGAATCGGATAAACTTGACTTGGAAACAAATAGAAAAATCAAAGAACTTCAGACATTAGAGAAATACATTGCAACGGTAAGCTCATATTTGTTTCTTCTAGCGACTAGATATACTCTAATTTTCAGATTATTTATTATCACCAAAAAAATAATACACTTCCTGGAAAAAACTGCATGTTCGTCTAAAAAAGGCCATGCGCCCTATGAGAACGAACATACAAATAAGGAGCTCCTTCAATGATACTCCTTTTTAGAACAAACATAAAATGAAACATTATTGTTTAAATACATTCACAAATACCAACTCTCAACTACTATCACTTGAAGATGACTCTTTTAGTTATTTTTTCTTCGACAGAGAACTAAATACTCTGAAGGATGAGATCGTAGAGGGTGCAGTCGAATTACAAACTGACGCCGGAAGCAATACGACTATTTTTTTTATCGGCACTGAACTGAACACTTTGAAAGATGAGGTCGTGCCGAGAACTATAGGGTCTGGTCGAATCACAAGTTTGCGTCGTAAGGATAGGAATATTTATCCGAGAGTGAACTTAACGCTTTGAAATATGAGGTCGAATGGGAACTGGCGACTCGGGTCGAATGAAAATTTCACGTCGGAATGAATCAGTTTCAGATACCTGTACACACTGGCAAAACTAGGGGAGGGCCTGGGCGGCAGCTGCCCCCTCCCCACACGAAAAATGCTGTCGCTAAATCGGCAGTGTCTGTAGGTGCGAAGCACCGAGAAATGCGTTTTTCATATCATTTTTGGGATCCCAAAACGTGAGTGGAGGGATACCTGTGACATCACAAAAGTTGTCCGTCCGTCTGTAAGCACGATAACTCTTGCAGGGAATGAGATATTTTGATGAAACTTGTTGTGAGGATTCGTCGTGTCATCGGACAAGTCAAATTCGTAGATGGGCTTTGTAGCTCTACATTTAGGGGTGGGGGAGGGGAATAAAATTAAGGGGCAAACGAAATATTTTGAAACAGCTAACGTGATAGTCGATTACGGGATAAGAAGACATGCTGAACACGATGATGAAACCATTTTGTCATCGGACAAGTAGTTCACCCGGAATCCGGCCGAAACCGGAAAGTTTGTTAAAAGTAAAAGTTTTATTTGAAGTTGATTATATGTTCGATTTAGGGTAGGAAGACATGCTGAACACGATCGTGAAACCCGTTTTCTCGACGGACAAGTAGTTCGCCCGGAATCCGGCCCAAACCGGAAAGTTTGTTAAAATTAAAAGTTTTATTCGGAGCTGATTACATGTTCGATTTAAGGCAAGAAGACATGCTGAACGCTTATGTGAAAACAATTTTCTACCCGGACATGTAGTTCGCCCGGAATCCGGCCAAAACCGGAAAGTCGTTAAAAGTTAAAGTTTTATTTGTAGTTGATTAGATATCCGATTTAGGGATGCTGATGCATCCCTAAACCCCTGATTTTTTCCCGGACATATAGCTCGACCGGAATCCGGCTGTAGCCGGAAAGATTGTTATAAGCTAAATTTGTATTTGAAGTTGATTAGATGTTCGTTATCCGGGAAAGGAGATGAGTTCGTTTTTAAGCTTTCTTTTTTCACCGTGCAAGTAGTGCCAGAGTTCGGCAGAAACCGAGAAATTGGCAGAAGTGGCAGGAAGTTTTCGTCAAAACAGATATGATTTATGGGGGTAAACACACATGCTGAATCCATATCTGAACTTGTTTTTCTCAGATGATTAGCTATTTGTCTTTAATCTGTTTCTGAATTTCAGTAGCAAAAATGTTCAAGGAGTCTGGCGAAGACTGGATCTGGCTAAGACAAGACCCAGTTGTCTGGGTCAGATATTTAATTTTTGGGATCCCATGGAAACCTTTGGTCTTGTTGATACCGACAAAAGCTCTGTCGATAAAACAGGAAACTTCCTGTTCGGAAATAGGCAGCGTTTGTCGGTACGGCACGCTTTAGCATTCCGTTTCTGAAACCGACAAAAGTTGTGTCGGCAAGCCAGGAAACTTCTTGTTGGAAAATCGGCAGCATTTCTCGGTGCGGAGACGGTGCGTAGATTCGATTTTTGGAACCGATAAGAGCTCTGACAAACACTTTCCTCATTTCGTTCCTGATACTGACGAAAATTCTGTCGGTAAATCATGAAACTATAGGGAAATTGGCAACGTCTGTCGGTGCACGAATTCCGTTTTCAATACCGACAAGAGCTCTTTAGGAAAACCAGGAAACTTCTTATTTGGAAATAAACAGCGTTTGTCGGTGCGGAGACGGTGCACGGATTCCATTTTCAGTACCGGCAAGAGCTCTGATAAAAACAATTTCCCTAATACCATTTCTGATACCGACATAAGCTCTGTCGGTAATCAGGAATTTTTTTATCGGTGCGGAGATGATATCGACAAAACCCTTGTCTGAAAATCAAGCCGATGATCGGATCGAGGTCCAGATATCTGTTGTTTTTCTTTTTTGCTACGATGACCGGGCAAAGTCTTCTCGGAAAAATGGGAACTCTCTTTTTTGGTCTGTTTACATCCGGAATGGATAAGAATCTTGTCGTTAAATTCAGTATTTGTGAACTATTCTTCAGTGCGAGACTTTTTGATGCAGTGACTGGAATATTCTCGTCGGTAAATCCGAAAATGCACTAACCAAACACTTCTTACGGTCCTTTCTGTTCCTTGACGGTAAGCCAACCACACTGGCAAACCTTGGTTCCTCGAATTTTTCTTGAGTGACTTTTCTGTTCCCACCCATAGACTGCCCTTTTGGGCTGATCTGGCTGTTTACCAAACCGGGAAATAGTCCACTTCATTCAGTGACTTATGAGTGTCAAATTCCCGTCAGTGATACCCCCACCAACTCGGCCCACCGAGGTTGGATCAGGCAAGGATATCTGAATAACACAATTAGGTCACATGGGCGCTGTATTGCCAAGTTTATCTCAATCGTTCAACCGATTTGGTCCCTAAGCGTTTAAGAACATGTCCAGGACCCACCTCTAATCCCCCCACAGCACTACCATAATGACAAGAAGAGGTTCAGACACATAAATGGCAAATATTTGGCATCTGTCCTCGAACGTAGCATTTCCGAAAAATCTCCAGTGGGCCTACCGGTCCGGTACCCTTCAGCCCCACCTTCACTCAACGGACGTCAGATCCGATTTGGGCCCCAAATTACCTGTCTAGGTCCCATGAGTTTTTTACCTTTCAAGTTTTATCCCAATCACTCTATCCGTTCGACCCCAACTCGTATTACAATATTTCCGGGACCTCCTTGCAACACTGTTATCGGACGCGGATAAATTGAACATATTGGGCAAGTTTCTGTTGAATCCGAGCACTTTCTAACGCCCATGCACCCGTTTGGTTTTTGAAGCGTATCACAAATTTACTCTGACCCCTACCTTCCACTCAGTTGTCGGATTTCGTTCGGACACAGAAGCAGCAAATTTAGGGCATCTGCTCCTATCAGCAATCAAGTTTCCATAAAACTGGATTGTCCATTCACTCCTCCTGTACTTTGATGCAACGCATCCTCATGCAAAATATCAACAAGGTATTACAGCCCCTTTGAGAGTTATCATGGTAACGGACGGACAAACAAACTTTACGAACTTTTTCCTATATTTTTTTTTTCTCCCTATCTTTCTTTACCTCTTTTTTCTTTTCTTTCTTTGAAAATATATTAGATTAGTTTTTATGTCATTATTTATTGAATAATTTCAAGTTAAAAGGTGGTTAGAAGACACAGCCACCCACAGGACTTTTGTCTTTTATGTGGTTGTTGAGTTTTTTTGTACAATGTAGTTGTGTTTTTTTTGTGAAGTAAAAAAATATCTGAATCTGAAAATCTATCTGAATCTGAATCTTAGATGCTAACGTTTTGGACACCCCCCCCCCCCCAAAAAAAAAATCGCTTAGTTTACAAGCGAAAAAGACAGCCGCGTAAATCTTCAAGCAGTTGAGTAATCTGTTGCAGTGTCTGTCACTACTTTTCTGATTTGCAAGACTACTGACTGCATAGTATGTTCCTTTTTCTATGTGATAACCGTTGTGGCCAGAAACTTAATGGCGACTTCATTAATTTTTTTAGAAAACAATCTCAACTGATATGTTACAACTTATTATTACAACGGTTGTAAGATACTTCACGGAGAACGTGCAGCGCAGCGGGAACGGTGCTTTTTGTCGGTAAATCGTTAAATCTTGTCGGAAAAATCTGGGCTTGCCACACCACGAAAATGGGCTAGTTTCACCACTGCCTGTATAACACCAATAATAAATTATTTATTTATTGTTTTATTATTATTTGTCCTTATTACTATTTATCCTTATTTATTCTTGACGACACCAAGCTACAAGGCACACAGGAATGACACTGTCACATGAGTAGCCTATGCAGATGATAAGTAACAGTTTGCGTTACAGGTTCCAGGAGCTGAAAAGCCGAATGAGAAATTAATGGCAAACTATCTGTCATGTTCCGGCTTTACCGAACCTGAGAATCAATGCATTGACCGCATTGTCTGCGAATATTCTGACCAAAACGGCGATGCAGTTACAGAGCTTGAGAAAGACGTAATATCAATGTGAGTATACAGATTAATTCTAATAACTTACAACATTCAGCGTCCACCAACCAAGAAAAAAGTTTCACTCGACAACGAAATTGGCAAATATTAGTTCTTGTAAGATTTCCTCGACCATGAAATTGCGAAAGAAGAAAAGCGTATCTCTCGAGTCCTCGGATACGAAAAAACCCAGGAAAAGAAGGTCGATTCCCCTAATCTTCATTCGAAGGACCAGTCTTCCACTAAGGTGATTGACTGGAAATGGTCATCCAAGCGCGTAGTACGTGTGCGTGTTCACGGTGGGCTACTATGCCGCACTGGTCCAAACAAACTGTGGGTCATTATTTACTATTTACTTACTAATACCGAACAAGCGTTCCTTTTGCGGGTATTTTTTTTTGGGCGGAGAGGGAAGCAGCAATTTGCCCCCCCCCCCCCCCTTATTAATAATGTTCGTGTCTCTTGAATATTCAATAACAAAAATATTGTCCTATTGCTAAATAAGTAAGAAGACAATTAACAATGGATAAGTAGTAAGGGCATTTTTTTCGTATTAAAGCCTGTTTCAATTCCAATATTATAATATACATGACTTCTTTGATACTCGTAGTAAGAACTTCTCGGAAGGTTACACACGCGTCCCGTCACTTTCAACATCACCGATTTTAGTGAACAATCGGTATTTCTCACCAATGAGCTCCCCGGAAGCTTTGTACGGGATCCCATTACGCCTCAAAAAGAGACAAAGCTGGCAAATCCGAAAATTAGCGCAGCTTTGTTCGGGTAGATTGAAATTACACAGCAATCTGAAAAAATTCGCAAACAAAAACGAGTCTAAGTATTAAGGCATAAAGTGAATCACCATTTAAATATGTTTTTTTGCCAAGTTTATGAGATGACATACAGTGACTGGATCCTCGACAGTTTTCGTAATAGTAAATCTATAGATTTAGTAAATAAAGTAAATAAATTGTAGTCTATTTACTACCAACACTTCGAAATGAAGCCAATTTTCTGATAAATCTGGGACGCCAAATTTGGAATAACTAGAGTAACAAAATGTGACAGCCAACAATAGTTTGACCCATGCGACTTTGTTCAGTCACATACATCCTTGCTCGTTGATCTACATGACCCGGTCTGTGATATGATCTTCCTTTCTTCCTATTACCATCAACGCGACAAACTTTCGGTCCCTGCTTGAAAGATGGACGAGATTGAACGGTGAATTTGGGATCGACGAACTAGAGGCACGGTACGGCACAACATAATGTAGGAGGCACGAGGACTAAAAAGAGGCACGAAACATTAAAGGCCCTTTCAAGCTTAGGATTGAGGGGCAGGAACGATGTTCCAACGTGCCTTCTTTTAGGCTCTGGAGTTACGAACTTTCACTTACTTGTCTACTCATATTACTTGCTAATCTTTTTTCTATTACTCGTGCCTCCTGCGACATCGGCTTTTAGTCGATCCCGGTAAATTTCGCTCTGCGAATATATGACCAAGAACAAACATTTGATCTTGATACGGCTAAGCCTGAAACACGTCAGTGAACCTCGGGAAAAACAAGAAACGTCACCCAAACGAACCCTCTAAACTGATTCAAATCGTGTGTAAGCCAATCAACAACGTTTGTTGTCGTGACGTTTCTGACTCTTCGCTGATCATACGGCTATTCTTATAGGCCTGAAGAGTTAGACACCAAGAGTATTCGTTCGCGTCCCCCACCTAGCTTTATGAGAGGCAAGCTGGCGACCCGCGTTTGGCAGTAAAGGCCGTTGCCCAGTCTCTGTTATGTAATATTTCGGGAGTATCCAATCCAAATTATTCAGTTGTTATTTATTGTCCCCAAAAGTGGCAAGTCGTTTAGTCTTGTCACTAAGATACCTTGTGTTCATGGGGCACTAGAACTAACTTGGGCTTGTTTTGGCAAACTTGGGTTTGCCACAACGCTGGAATAAAATGCTAATGAGCCAATGGATCGTTTGACTATGTTTCCAGACACAATAGCCTCCCGTGGTAGTTCCAATCTTCACATACCCTATTTTACAAACTTACCATGCCAACACGTCGGTTTTGCTTGGGCTGATGCAGCTAACTGAACTGAAACGAAGGCGAACGAGGATGTCGATGCGACCAACAGAGAAATAACTGGTTACAATTTTTTAGTGTTCTCTACAACATCATGGGAAACAACTTCGTCTCGAAGGACTTCAAGGATAGGCTACGAGAAGCAGCACGAATGGGAAAGAGTCAAGGCCAGTGCAAACGGTACAGCTGTTCCGAGCTGAAAGACCAGCAGTTGTAACCACGGTATCAGATGTAAAATAGCTGTAAATAGTTACTGTAATTATTACTGATGAAACTAATTTATTGACTTCGAATTATAGTTACGTGTGTTATAAGAGAATAAAGTACATGTTTAGCAAGCTAAAGTTTACGGTATCGAGTAAAAGGCAGGGCGTGGTGAAGCTTTTAGGCTCGGATGAGAGGGCGCTAGTTATCTAGGCGATATTTACGAATTAAGTTCGTAGTTTTTAAGACACGGAGCTCCCTAGAAACAACGCGTTTCATGAGATTTGCCTTTTGGTATTGTAGTGCTTCAAAGAGAACAAAGACATCAGATCTTCCGCTGACTCAATTAAATGCCCGTGTTCTACTTTCATCTTTCGTTCCAATTTCGCCATACCCATTGTCGCTTCTGTAATCACCTCGAAATGAAGTTTCAATAACTAATACTATCGGGACACGACGGAGTAAAAGGTAGACTCTACTGGCCGACCGTGAAGGCAGATTTCGTTTCCACGGGAATACAATAGGAAGAAATGGAGAGTGAATCAGTTAAAAGTAATCAGAGACAATTAACAATGCTCAGTTGTAACTAGTGCGAGAGGATGCTAAGACAAAGTTGGAAAATATGGGTAAGTACCTTACGCAAGGGACTTTTACCGTGATCAATAAATAAATAAAAAATGTCCACTAAAGCAGTGCAGGGACCACGGGAAGGTTGCGGGTTCAAATCTCGCTAGAGGAGTATTTTTGTTTCTGCTTACCTTAAAGCACCCCTTGCACTGTTTACTGTATATGTTCAAGTATTTTAAAATAGTTCTGCCGGAAAATTGGCAGAAGTAAGGCAGAAAGTTTCGATCGGTTTAGCCAAAATAGATATGACTTATAGGGGTTAACACACATGCTGAATCCATATCTGAACTTAGTTTTCTCAGATGATTAGCTATTTGGCCTTAATCTGTTTCTAAATTTTAACAGTAAAAATGTTCAAGGAGTCCGGTGAAGACCGGGTCTAGCGAAGACAAGACCCAATTGTCTGGATCATATATTTTGTTTTAGCCCAAACTGACTTTGAAACATATATTCAAATAATGTGTGACGGAGGGTCATGACGAGAAGAGGCGTCACTATGGGGGGGGGAGGGCCCTCCCCCCCAAAGGTCCTGAGAAAGTACTTTCGTCGGGCGAAAAACTCAAATTTTGTATGCTTTTTATCAGGCATCGGTCGATTCGTCGGCAGATCGGGTGTTTTTATATGCAAGAAATAAAATCCTGCAAACATTTGTCGGGCAAAACACTGAAGAAATCGAATTCTGCATGCTTTTGTCGTGCCCCGGTATTCTCGTCGGCATATCGGGTTCTTTTTATACAGAAGGAATCGAGAAGAAATAAAAACAAAAATTAAGTTTTTGTCGGGCGTCGGTCGACTCGTCGGCACATCGGGTTCTTTTTATACGCAAGAAATGAAATCCTGCAAACATTTGTCAGGCAAAGCACTGGAGAAATCGAATTCTGCATGCTTTTCTCCTGCCTTGGACATGGGGGGGGGGGGGTCTTTTTATACAGAAGAAATCCAGAAGAAATAGTTTTTTTATGCTTTTGTCGGGCGTTGGTCGACTCGTCGGCACATCGGCACATCGGTTTCTACTTATACGTAAGAAATCAAATTTTGCAAACTTTGTCGGGCGCACCCAGGAAGTTTAAGTTTCATTGGCAGAAGGGGTTATTTTTACACGTATGAATCAAGTTCTGTACAGTCTAGTCAAACAGTCAAATCAAATGCTCGATGGTTTTGTCGGGCGTCGGTATTCTCGTCAGCACATCGGGTTCTTTTAAAAAAAAAAAAAAAAAATATCAAATTCTGTAACTTTTTATCGGGCGCATGCCGAAAGTTCAAGTCTCGTCGGTACACAATAAAGTTCTTTACAATCTAGTCGGGCAAAACATAGAAGAAATCGAATTCTGAATGCTTTTGTCGGGCGTCGGTATTCTACAAATATTTGTCGGTCGCAAATTTTTCCGGAAAAAATACAGATTTAAAACAAATTCGTAGGCGTTGCTTAGTTCAACTTGTTCTGGGTACAGTCGTTGGAAGCTTCGCTTCTTAGCAAAAGTTGAAACGAAAAGCCGAATATGTGAAATTAAATATATGAACTTACATCAAAGGAACAATGTCAACTGATGCATTACAGTAAGTCTTACACAAAATTTCGCCTGCGGCGCATTTTGTAGTATTCCCTATTTGGAAGAATGGTGTATCATTTAGTTTTTCTTTTAGGATAGAAATTCTTGAGGTTTGAAACACGTTAAAAGCCGGAAATTGTATGGTACTATAGCTGAATTTTCCGCAAAAAAAAAGATTAAAAAAATTTAGCCTGCGGCGCTTGGTTTAACTCGCCTTGGTACAGTCGTTGGAAGCTTCGCTGTCCAGCGAAAGTTAAAATGAAAAGCCGAAAATGTGAACTTTAAAATACGAAATTAAACCAAAGGAATTACCTCAATTGATGCGTTGTTATAGTTAGTTCACACAAAATTTCGCCGGCGGCGCATTTTGTAGTATTCTTTATTTTATTCCGGAAAAAAAGGCAGATTTAAAAAATTTCGAAGAAAAAAGTTTCATTCCATCATTTATTTCTGGTAATTTCTTGTAAGTGTATTAGTTAATTTGTTTCTTGTGTGTCTGTGTATTTTGTAAATTTGTACTCCTTTTCTAGCTTTTAGCTATTCGGAGTAAACTTGATTGATTGATTGAAAAACAAAAAAATATCGCTGATGAAGTATCGTAGCTGACGTATCCGTTGTACACAATATTTGAATGTCAAATATTGAATTTTTGGGATCCCATCCAAACCTTTGCTCTTGTTTCTTATGACGGAGCTTCTCGCAAACAAGCGACGGGAGTATGATTGGGATCGAAATCAGCGAAAGAAGGCGAGCGTGGAAATCACTGAGCTGATGTTAACGTACCGATGGAAATAATATTCAGGTCTCCGGGTTTTGTTATTTTCTACAGAAGTGTTAATTAAAACGGGCATCCAAGAATAGGTCTCAGTCTTCTCTGTGGTAAACTACCTAGAGCAGTGGTTCCCAACCGGTGGGTGGGGTACGCGAGAACCTTGCAAGGGGTACGCGAAGGAGCCAAAACTGATTTAGTCGGTAGCTTCAAAATCTCGTCTCACTGATTAATGATTGCCGAAAGCCTAATGTTATCGGCGGAGTACCACCTGCCACAATGTATCTTAAGGGGCAAGGTATTTTTACTGACCGACGGGTCATTTTTACTGACTGTTTTTTTTTGTTTTTGTTTTAATAACTGCTTTTACGAACAAGAGCTACGAGCTCATATGGCACTTGTACGAGTAGGCTGTACAAGAAAGTAGATGAAAACGTCACAAAATACACCCGCCATCCAAAAAGGCGGTTCGGAAATAGAAATAGGATATTTAGTTTCACTCATTTCTGAGCAGTTCCGGCATCGTCTCGATTGCAAATGCACATGACTGTTCAAACTTTCATCCCAATAAATCCATTTGTTTGATCCCTAGACCGTGGCCGAATCTGGTTCGGAATAAAAAAAAAATCGACCACCTAAAGCATCTTCGTTTATACCATCTACCAAGTTTCACTCGAATCTGAGCATTTTTGGAAAGTTCCGGTACCCCCCCCCCCCTTCCCACCAACGTTGTCGGAGCCGGTTCGGGCCCAATCTCTTAATTCCCTCATCAAGTTTGACTGAAATTGGAGCATAGCCTATCTGCAAGTTTCCAGTACCCCCCCCCCCCCCTACCTTGGCCGAATCCGGCCCAGACGCCAAATAACAAATCTAGGCCGCATAAACTCGGCACTGTCGAATTGCATCTCATTCGGTCCATCCGTTTGGTTTTTGTGCATGTCAAAAGTCCCCCCACCCCCAATTCCCCTAATCGTGGTCGCATATGGTTCGAACGCATGTTTTACATGTCGAGGCCATCGATTCGTATCACCCATGAAGTTTCACTCGAATCAGACCACTCGTTCGCAATTTATAGAAGTCCATATTTCTCTTCTCTTGCTCCCCCAAAAATGCTCGGATCTAGGAACGGAAGTTTCCGGGGGTATGTTGTGTCAGGTTTTTAAGTCAAGATAATTCGGGTCGCTAATATGCCTGCAAAGTTTCGTTGTCGTTTTACATCTGGAACTATTCTAACTCACGACTACCGGAATTCCAGGAAACCCCCTCCAACTCCCCTCACAGAGCCCCGAAACCATCTGGCTCCGTCAATTTCATCTAGGCCTAATGCTTGTTCCATCCATTAAGTTTCGTCCCAATCCCTCTACTTTTAGAGTTTCTTGAGTTTTCCACCCCCCCCCCCCCCCCCCATCCCCACAGGTATCGGACCCGACTCGGACGTGACACTGAACGTCCGAGGCGATAGCTCACCAGACAAGTTTCATTCAAATCCGATCACCCGTTCAAAAGTTATGCACGCCACTAGATTCCGGACTCCCCATCCACCCACTCCCCCCACGATGGTCGGGTCGGGGAAACGGCTGTTCTCAAGTCAATCTGTTCGGATCCCTGACATACCTGCCAAGTTTCATCGCCCTAGGACATCAGGAAGTATGCCGAACTCGCGGGATCGCTAGAAATCCGGACCCCCACCCCAACTCCCCCACAGTGCCCTGATCCGGTCCGGCTATGTCAATGACGTGTCGAGGACCTGTGCTTGTTTTTCCCACCAAGTTTCATCCCGATCCCTCCACTTTAAGCGTTTCTCAAAATTTCCGGTTCCCTCCTCCAACTCCTCCCAGTGTCATCGGATCCGGTCCGGTTATGTCAATGACGTGTCTAGGACCTGTGCTTGTTTTTCCCACCAAGTTTCATCCCGATCCCTCCACTTTAAGCGTTTCTCAAAATTTCCGGTTACCTCCTCCAACTCCCCCCAGTGTCATCGGATCCGGCCCGGATTTAAAGTGAGGTGTCTGAGACACAAGGTCATCCTAAATATCAATTTTCATCAAGATCCGATCACCCGTTCAAAAGTTATGCACGCCACTAGATTCCGGACTCCCCATCCACCGACTCCCCCCACGATGGTCGGGTCGGGGAAACGGCTGTTCTCAAGTCAATCTGTTCGGATCCTTGACATACCTGCCAAGTTTCATCGCCCTAGGACACCAGGAAGTATGCCGAACTCGCGGGATCGCTAGAAATCCGGACCCCCATCCCAACTCCCCCACAGTGCCCTGATCCGGTCCGGTTATGTCAATGACGTGTCTAGGACCTGTGCTTGTTTTTCCCACCAAGTTTCATCCCGATCCCTCCACTTTAAGCGTTTCTCAAAGTTTCCAGTTCCCCACCCCAACTCCCCCACAGTGCCCTGATCCGGTCCGGTTATGTCAATGACGTTTCTAGGACCTGTGGTTGTTTTTCCCACCAAGTTTCATCCCGATCCCTCCACTTTAAGCGTTTCTCAAAATTTCCGGTTCCCTCCTCCAACTCCCCCCAATGTCATCGGATCCGGCCCGGATTTAAAGTGAGGTGTCTGAGACACGAGGTCATCCTAAATATCAATTTTCATCAAGATCCGATCACCCGTTCGCAAGCTAAAAATACCTCAAATTTTGGCTTCACCCTCCCTCCACTCCCCCCCCCCAGATGGTCGAATCGGGGAATTGATGATTTCCTATTTAAGCTGGTCGGGTCCCAGACATGCCTGTCAATTTCCATCGTCCCAGCACATCAGGAAGCACGGAACTCGCGGGATCACTACAAATTCGGACTTCTCCCCCCCCCCCCAACTCCCCCAAAGTGAGCGGATCCGTTCCGGTTATATCAGTCACGTATCTAGGACTTTTGCTTGTACTTTCCACCAAGTTTCATTCGGATCCCTCCACTCTAAGTGTTTTCCAAGATTTCCGGTTTCCCCTCTAACTCCCGCCAGTGTCACCGGATCCGGTCTGGATTTAAAATGGAGGGTCTGAGACACGAAGTCCTTCCATGTATTAAGTTTCATTAAGATCCGATCACCCGTTCGTAAGCTAAAAATATCTCATTTTTCCTATTTTTTCCGGATTCCCCCTCCCTCCACTCCCCTCCAGATGGTCGGATCGAGGAAGCGACAATTTCTAATTTAATCTGGTCCAGTTCCTGATATGCTTGCCAAGTTTCATCGTCCTAGCTTATCTGGAAGTGCCCGAACTAGCAAAACCGGGACCGACAGACCGACAGACCGACTGACGGACAGAAATAACAATCGCTATATGGCACTTGAGTAAGCTCAAGTGCCATAAAAACCGAGGCGCTTCGCGCAAACTCTTTTCTTCGTCTTCAATCGTCTGGCCAACCTTTTTGGGGGGAGGGGTGTTGTCAACCTGTGTGTGACGCCTCTGATTACAAGCCCTAGTGAAAGTCAGTGAAATAATGTTGATTCCAAAACAGCTAGCCTACTGCCCTAAAATCTGTTCCTGTGTCAAACGATATTGTTTCAAGAAGAATCGAAGACATTGCAAGTGATATTGTGTTGCGAGAGCAACACTTTGGTTTTGTCCTCGTTTTTTTTTTTTTTTTTTTTTTTTCCGATGACTCCGATTTCATTTTATTCCTGGTAACTGAGAAAGGTCTAACCTGTGCGGTTTTTACGGAAAGTGTGGACCTTAGGCCGGATTGACGAATATGACATTACATTTTGGAAAGCTCCGTAGAACTCTTGCCTGGGGCCAATAAGGATGGTTTTTGCTTGTCATCGAGCCAGAGCCTACGGTTTGCGAAGTGAAGTGGAGTTGTATAGCCTATGTCAGAGAGGACTATCTGAAGTTGTGTAGCGAACCTTTCGTTTCATCAAAAGATGTTTCTGCTTTCGAGTGGAAAGCTCCGTTCTAGCACGCAAGCAGGCAGGCACCAGTTTCAAATTGAAGATGGACTAAAATCTATAAGTGTTAAATATATGCGGCAGTTACCCGGCCCAACAGCCAACATATCTTCTTTGAGTGATAAATAGAAAAATCTACAGAGACAAAAAAGTGGCTTTTTCCCACGGGTCCGAAAGTGCTGCCATCTATTGTTTCTGTCTATGTCTGCGACGATTTCAGCTGAGTTTATAATTTTTTTTTTTTGCACTTTGGTTTGTGGTAGAGTAACGGTATCAGATGTGCCTCTTAAACTTTAAAAGTTCTCTCATTGCTAAAGAAACTAGAGCTTATCCTTTGCTCCTTTCTAAGTCGTGACGTTAGAAAGTTGGCCTACGGCAAAAAAGTCAACTTTTGAACTAAGACAGGTAGAATTTTTTTTTCGACGGCAATCGATAGCCATTGATGGGCTGATCAAAGTATATGTCATCCATTTTTTGGTACAAAAATTCCTTCATGAGATACACCAGTTTGAAAATTTCAAAGGGGTTGACAACTTCATAGTAAGGTACATTGAAACCAAAAATAGGCGATACCAGTTATGATGCATATAGGGGACTTTTAAGCAACAGTCGACTGTTAGCCCATAATCATCTTCGGTAATGAGGGGTTTGCAGCTTTTGCTAGTTGGTATACCTGTTATTTGTTTCCGGTGTATTCGATGGTAAGAACAATTTGGTTCCCAATGGTAAGATATGCAAGGGACTTGTAAGTAATAATCGGCTGTTATGCTACAATCATCTTCTGCGATGATGGGTTTGCAGCTTTTGCTAGCTGGTGTACCCATTATTTGTTTCCGGTTAACTTAATGTATATCACGGGAGAGGGACTTGTAAGTAGGAATCGGTTCACGAGGGGTTAGGAATTTTTGCAAATGGGTGCACATTGTATTCGATTCTATAAATCTGACGGTAAGAATGTTTGTGTCGATGGTCTATCAATGTAACCGAGGATTAACTGTTTACACAACGGATACAAACGAAAATGTAAAGCAATGAGGTAGTTTCATAATAATTAATAGTGTCATCTACTTTTTTCTTATTTCTTATATACTCCACTTCTTCCTTTGTGTTTTTATAGTGGGTTTGTAAATAAAAAAAATAAAAAAAAAATATGGTATTTTAATCCTGAAAAGTTACGGATAGCTTTCTATTACCAACTAGATTATATAAGTCACGATGTCTACGATTGAAAAGGATAAAGTACAATTGACTGCAAAGTTAATTTAGTCCCTTCTTCCTATATTATTTTGTTGTTGTTTTTACAACGCTGAAGAATACCTTTTGATCATATGATTAATTTTTTTAGAACATCCCGTTTAAAAAGCTTATGCTATAATCATCTTCAGCGATGAGGGGCTTGCAACTTTTGATAGCTGGTATATCCATTATTTGTTTCCGGTGAATTTGATGTCAATCACGGGAGACGGACTTGTAAGTAAGAATCAGTTCACGAGGGGCTAGAAATTTTTGAAAATTGGTGCACATTGTATTCGATTTCTGTAAATATGACAGTAAGAAAGTTTGTATCGATGGTCTATCGCTATAACCTAGGATTAACTGTTTACGCAACGGGTACAAACGATACGGTAATTTAAAACAATAAGGTAATTTTGTAATAATTAATAGTGTCATCTATGGTATTTTAATCCTGAAAAGTTACGGATAGCTTTATAATATCAACTAGATTATATAAGATATTGTTCCAAGTTTTCATCCGTCACGATATCTACGATTGAAAAGGATAAAGTTCGACTTCGACGGCAATCGATAGCCGCTGATGAGCTGATCAAAGTATCTGACATCCATTTTTTGGTAAAAAAATTCCTTTATGAGATACACCAGTTTGAAAGTTTCAAGGGGTTGACAACTTCAGTAGTAAGATACACACTGAAACCAAAAATAGGCGATACCAGTTGTGAGACTTTTAGGGGACTTGTACGCGACAGGTGACTATTAGCTCATAATCATCTTCGGCAATGAGGGGTTTGCAGCTCTCGCTAGTTGGCGTACCTGTCATTTGATGAACAATTTGGTTCCCAAATGTAAAACTTGTAAGGGACTTTTAAGTAATAATCGGCTGTTATGCTACACAAATCTTCAGCGATTATGGGTTTGCAACTTTTGCTAGTCGGTGTACCCATTATTTTTATCCGGTGAACTTGATGTCTATCACGGGAAAGGGACTTGTCAGTAGAATCGGTGCACGAAGGGCTAGAATTTTGTGCAAATTGTTGCAAATTGTATTCGATTTATATAGATCTGACGGTAAGAAAGTTTGTATCGTTGGTCTATCGCTGTAACCTAGGATTTACTGTTAACGCAACGGGTACAAACGATACTGTAATGTAAAACAAGGTAGTTTCGTAATAATTAATAGTGTCATCTATGGTATTTTAATCCTAAAAAGTTACGGATAGCTTTATAATACCAACTAGATTATATAGGATATTATTCCAAGTTTTCATCCGTCACGATGTCTACGATTGAAAAGGATAAAGTTCAACTGACTGCAAAGTCAATGTAGTCCCTTTTTCCGATATGCTTTTGTTGTGGTTAGGGCAATCGATAGCCCTTGAAGAGCTGATCAAAATATATGCCATCCATTTTTTTGAACAAAAATCCTTCATGAGATAAACCAGTTTGAAAGTTTCAGGGGGTTGACAACTTTAGGAGTAAGGTACACACTGAAACCAAAAATAGGCGATACCAGTTGTGAGACATGTAAGGGACTTGTAAGAAACAGTCGACTGTAAGCAACAGTCGACTGTTAGCTCATAATCATCTTCGGCAACGAGGAGTTTGCAGCTTTTGCTAGTTGGTATACCTGTTATTTGTCTCAGGTGTATTCGATGGTAAGAACAATTTTGTTCCCAATTGTAAGACATGCATGGGACTTGTAAGTAATAATCGGCTTTTATGCTATAATCATCTTCAGCGATGAGGGGTTTGCAACTTTTGATAGCTGGTGTATCCATTATTTGTTTCCGGTGAATTTGATGTCAATCACGGGAGAGGGACTTGTAAGTAAGCACGAGGGGCTAGACATTTTTGAAAATTGGTGCACATTGTATTCGATTTCTGTAAATATGACAGTAAGAAAGTTTGTATCGATGGTCTATCGCTATAACCTAGGATTAACTGTTTACGCAACGGGTACAAACGATACGGTAATGTAAAACAATAAGGTAGTTTTGTAATAATTAATAGTGTCATCTATGGTATTTTAATCCTGAAACGTTACGGATAGCCTTCTTCCGATATTGTTTTGTTGTTGGTTTTACAACGCTAAAGAACATCTTTTGATTAAGTGATTATTCTTTTTAGAACATACCGTTTTAAAAGCTTCGATAAGTTGACAATTTCAGCATTTAACCGACAGCGAAGAAACAAAACCAAAGTGTTGCTCTCGCAACACTTTAGCCGGCGAAGCCGGACAAAGGTTGCCGCAACACTTCACGTTGCCCGGGCAACGTAGGTCTAGTTGTCATTCAGGTTGTGAATTGAGCCAACGAAAAACTTTGTGATGCAGCTTGATGAAAAGAATGAGATCATCAAAACCACAGAGAAACAGGTAAAACAGACTGTACAGTCTGTTTGTTGCACTGTTGCACAGACTGTAAAAAATATTGCCGTTAATGACATTGAACCGAGATTCGACAAAATTTTAGCTACAAAGCAGCCTCTAGTGATTGCCTCATTGACTTTGTATGTATTTCTACACACGTATGCCGTATCATTTATGATAATAAATATCGTCTTTTTCACGTTCTAACAAAATGGGTACGCAATCTTTTCGAACCTTGATTAGGGGTTCACGATACGGAAAAGGTTGGGAACCACTGACCTAGAGGACATCAGCTCACCTAAGGTTGTAGACTTGCATGTTTGTTTGCAAAGTCCCTCTGGTATTAGATTTTTGTTTCTCAATTCACTACCATTAATACTATAGGCATGTTTACTATTGATAAAAGGATTAGTCAGCATTTCTGTTCGACATTATTTCCAGCCATCTTGGGAAGTGTCCTGTTTAATCCGTGCTAAAGACCTGAGCTTGCCATGGAGCACAGTGTTGGTTGAAGGAACTTTCAATAACCTGCAAGTTCGTCATCACACCACTGAAATTGCAGTCACAGAAATTCCCTTGCTACTAGCTTTTCCTAGAAGCTGACATCCACGGAAAAATCCCTAAGTGGCCCTTGGGCCAAAAATGATCCACTTTTCTCCTCAGAAGGCTCCTATCGCGTCAAATAACACATTAGCATGTCGGAGGGTTGCGCTAATCCCTGTATATTTTTTTGTTTTCTTTAAAAATTTAGGGTTCCTTTCGCATCGTGGAACAAGTCAAAAACAATAACCGGTTGCGGGGGGGGGGGGGTAATTACAACGGAAGGAAGTCCATGCCTTATAATGCAGTTCTGAAAGCTTTTCAAGACCGTCAGACCACTAGAACCAGATGCGTCATTTGGGGGGAGGTGGGGGGAAGCGCAGCTAACCCCCTGGCTTTGCAAGGGAGACCAAAGCTACCAATGATAAATGTAAAATCTGCAAAAAACACACATTTATTTGACAAAATTATGACATGGAGTTGCGAAAAGTGGATCTTAAAAATGTATAAAAAGGCTCCCCACCTTCTTTTTTTTATTTTTATTTTGTTTAATACTCTTTAATATACAAACCAATTTTTACATACTAAACTACATGAACACACCTTTTATAACCCTCTCACCATCCTTTATAATTGTAGTCGATACCTCTGACGGCAGGAAAGCCCGAAAGGGCCTGTGAGGGCAGTCATGCCTTTAAGACAAGCTAATGACCCAGAACTATGCGTCGCTACCCCCCCCCCCCCAAGGGTTTCGCGAAGCGACGGTCCTGGCTAGAGCTTGGTAGGTGCATGCTTGATTAATCTGCTGTTTCACTTTCGCGAGTATTCTCGATTAGCTCTCTAAGCGGTGACTGGCCGCGGGGAATTTTAGGCGACTGATAAATCGGCTACGTTCTATGACAGGTATCAGGTATCAGTCTTACTTGCTAAAAATGGGAGAAAGTGAATTCCGATGAGGTTGCAAGTAGAGATGCCAGCATTGCAGAAGGGCACCCTACAAAATTTACTGTTGTATCGGTCTATTTTAGGCAAGGATTTTCATTTTTGGGCTCATTTCAGGCACACTACCTAGACAATACACCGCTGAAAATTCTGCATTGCAGATCTTTAGAACATCGGTCTTCCGGAAAGAAAAGACGTGTAGCTACGGTTCGTCACCAGTCCTTTTCCTCAACAATTTTTGTGTGTACATATCCCCCAAAACTAAAATATTGCCATTGTTTTACGTCGGTCGTGAGGCTGAAAAGAAGGGTTTCGGCTGCCCGAGTCTAATCATTTAAACCTATTTCAGGTGTTTACATTACTGTTCGTTGCACAGAACTCAAACGGGTTCCAGTTCGACCAGCTGTATAAGGCACTGAGACCGAAGCCGCATGTTCACCACAAGAGCGACGGTCCTTTCCCGAACATTAATCCCTTCAGGCATCAGCCCGAACAAGGTAAGCCGAGTCGATTTTCTGTTCATGATTTACGATCAAAGGCGAGCTTAGTTTAATCAGGCTGGAGTATGTATATGTCGCGAACTCCCCTGCCACCCAGTAGTTCGCGCCCTGGTGAATTGGTGAGTATAGGGCGGAATATAGAGCAGTCAAGTTAGTCACACTTGACTTACATTCAAGAGGCGTCGTTGTGTTCGTGTGTATAATGTAATGTTTATGTATAATGTGAAAAGTAGAACAAAGAAACGCAGAAAGAGGTCACACAAGAAGATAAAACAGAAAACAAAACACACAGAGAAATTCGTAGCCTACTAATAATTCAAAGAATTACCAAAGGACCTTCCAGCTCCGATTGCGTTTTAATCGCTCGTGTAGCTCATACACTCTTCTGATACCAAGTTACTGATTAAACCTGACTCTTTTTGTGATAATTTAAGTATTACACTGCCGAACCCCGGCAGTATCCGACGGACACCAGACTCATCCCGGAATAAATGTATCATCAATTCGTCGATTGCTTTAAAGCAACCGATAGGTCCTTCTTACAAAGCTTCTCAATATTTTCAGGGCCACTAAAAAGGGAAACTCAGCATACCGCATGGTCAGCATTAGCACCAAACACCCCAGGCCATCCAGGACCGAGCATGCAGCAGTATTCCCCAGCCGCCTCGTCACCTTCCGCTCCAAACCTAGCCTACTACCCCCCCTCGGGCCAATACTCCCCCTCAGCTCCAACAGCTGGCCAGTACTCCCCCTCAGCTCAAATTGCTGGTCAGTACTCCCCCTCAGCTCCAACAGCTGACCAGTACTCCCCCTCAGCTCCAACAGCTGGTCAGTACTCCCCCTCCGCTGGCCAACACTCACCTGGAGCTAACCGCGGAGAAATAGGGGTCGCCCCGATAGATGTCTACAGCACAGCATCAGCTTACAACCAAGCGCGAGTGGTCAGTCAGAGCCCACAAGCGGGAAATCAGAACCCGGTACCAGAGGGCTACAGCTACATTCAGCCAGCCGTGGATGCTCATGGCGAGCACTCTACTACCTACTACGAGACGAAGCCGGCGGTCGACGATTCACAAAGTCAAGCTGGTTATGGTAATAATGCAGCCGCAGCGGGAACTTTGTCGGCAGCATACACTTCACCAAACCAAGGTACGTTGAAGCTTCGGACACATCCACAAATACGCCGACTAGAATAAGATCTTTCAAGGGACCGGAAAATTAAACTTCCACCCAAGTCCGGCGTTCAACAGCACAATAACAGTAGACCAAAAAGTAGGAAATACGAACGGATACGAAAACAGCTCAGTAATGGTTTTGGTCTTACCAAGTAAACTGTTCAACAACGTGAAGAACATAGTAAGCAAACTGTACCGATTGGCCCAATAATACTAGAAAGTCCCTCGTTAGTTAGCCTAACAGGTTTGTACTCACGCAACTGATCACTGCGCCAATTTCAAAAACCCCTGGGGAAACCAATACGAACAGATGGGTGGGGTACCACAGACAGGAATATGTCCTGTGTGGAAAGAAAGGAAATTGACCGCATACCCGAATACCGTACATAGACTCCGGGTCAGGCTGGGTATCTGATACTCAGCCTCTACGGCAGTTTTGTCTGACTCGGTTGCGAAAACGATCGCAAGAAAAGAGTCATGTTCTATTCATTTTCAGATCCAACAACTTAATGAAACAAGAGCTACGAGCTCAATGGCACTTGTAACGAGTAGGTGGTACAAGGAAGTAGATGCCCACCATCCAAAAATGCGGTTCGGAAATAGAAATAGGATATTTAGTTTCACTCAATTCTGAGCAACTCCGGAATCGCCTCGGATTATCTGTGGCAAATGCGAATGACTGTTCAAACACGATTTCCGGTAATCCCTACATCTCCCCCTACCGTGGCCAAATCTGGTTTGAACTCAAAAATGGATCATCTAAAGCATCTTCTTTTATACCATCTATTAAGTTTCACTCCCAAGTTCCGGTACCCCCCCCCCCCCCCCCCCCCCCTGATGCACTCGTTTGACCCAATGTGAGCCTCAAGTTTCTGGCAATCTCCCTCCAACTCCCCCCACTGTGGCCGAAGAGTACTTGGAAACATAAACGTCGTATCTGTATTTCGAACGCATGTTTTACATGTCTAGGTCATCGATTCTTATCACCCATTAAGTTTCACTCGAATCAGACCACTCGTTCGCAATTTGCAGAAGTCAGTTTCCATATTTCCCTTCCCTCGCTCCCCCCAAAATGCTTGGATCTAGGAACGGAAGTTTCCCGGGGTATGTTGTGTCAGGTTCTTAAGTCAATAAGTCGGGTCACTAATATGCCTGCAAAGTTTTGTTGTCTTAGTACATCTGGAACTATTCTAAAAGACTACCGGAGTTCCGGGAACCCCCTCGAACTCCCCCCCCCCACAGAGCCCCGAAACCATCTGGCTCCGTCAATTTCGTATCTAGGCCTAACACTTGTTCTCTCCATTAAGTTCCGTCCCAATCCCTCTGCTTTAAGCGTTTCTTGAGTTTTCCGCCCCCACCCCCCCACAGGTATCGGACCCGACTCGAACATGACGCAGAACATCTGAGACGTTAGCTTTTCCCACCTGACAAGTTTCGTTCAAAATCCCATCACCCGTTCTACATGCCACAAGATACCGGACTCCCCATTCATCCACTCCCCCCACGATGATCGGATGGGGGAAACGACTATTCTCAAGTCCACCTGTTCGAATCCCTGACATACCTTCCAAGTTTCATCGTCCTAGAACATCAGGAAGTATGCCGAACTCTTGGGATCGCTAGAAATCCGGACCCCCCCCCCCCCTCCAACTCCCCCACAGTGCCCGGATCCCGTCTGGTTCTGTCAATGACGTATCTAGGAGTTGTGCTTGTTCTTTCCACAAAGTGTGATCCCGATACCTCCACTCCAAGCGTTTCTCAAGATTTCCGGTTCCCTCCTCCATCGGATACGTTCCGGATTTAAAATGGGACGTCTGAGACACGAGCTTATCCTAAATATCAACTTTCATCAAGATCCGATCACCTGTTCGCAAGTTAAGAATACCTGAACTTTTCGGCTTCCCCCTCCCTCCACTCCCCCTCAGATGGTCGGATCGGAGAAGTGACTATTTCCTATTTAATGTGGTCGGTCCGTGACATGCCTGCCAATTTCCGTCGTCCTGGCACATCAGGAAGCACCGAACTCGTCTAATCACTAGAAATTCGGACCCCCCCCCCCCCCCAAAGTGAGCGGATCCGTCCCGGTTATGTCAGTCTCGCATCTAGGACTTGTGCTGTTTCTTTCCACCAAGTTTTATCTGGATCTCGCCACTCTAAGCGTTTTCCAAGATTTCCGGTTTCCCCCTCCAACTCCCCCCAATGTCACCGGATCCGGTCTGAATTTAAAACGGAACGTCTGAGACGCGAGGTCCTTCCATATATCAAGTTTAATTAAGATCCGATCACCCGTTCGTAAGCTAAAATATCTAATTTTTCCTAATTTTTCCGGATTCCCCCTCCCTCCATTCCCCTCCAGATGGTCGGATCGGGGAAGTGACTATTTCTAATTTAATTTGGTCCGGTCCCTGATATGCCTGCCAAGTTTCATCGTCCTAGCTTATCTGAAGTGCCCGAACTAGCTAAACCGGGACCGACAGACCGACTGACTGAGACTGAGAAATTACAATCGCCATATGGCACTTGGCTGAAGGGCAAAATCTGTACCATAGCTTTCTCAATTTTCCAGTTCTAGCCAGATTCCGGGAAACTATCGATTCAGTGAGAAAACCAAGCATAGATGTAAAATCCACCATGCCCTGTTACATTACCATAAACTTGATCAAAAAGTTTTTGGGATCCCAAAACGTAAGGATACCTATGACATCGCAATAGTTGTCCGTCCGTCTGTAAGCACGATAACTCTCGAAGGGAATGAGATATTTTGATGAAACTCGGTGTGACGATTGTTTGGGTCAAGAGTAAGGTCGAGTTCGTAGACGAGCTTTGTATTTGGGGTGGGGGAGGGGGTTTAAATTAAAGGGCAAGCAAAATATTTTTAAACAGCTAATGGGACAGTCGATTATGAGGTAAGAAGGCATGGTGAACACGACAGTGGAAGTCATTTTCTCGCCAGACAAGTAGTTCGCTACTTATCGTATATCCGAGTAGTTCGCCCAGAATCCGGCCAAAACTGGAAAATTGTTAAAAGTATTTGTAGTTGATTAGATATCCGAAGAGATGCTGAATCCGTGTATGACAGTCATTTTGTACCCGGACATAAAATAGCATACGATTTTCCATTCTATTGTCTCCTCTAATCAGATTTATGGGCAAATAGAAGCATTGGTAGATTTCCGCGTTTCCAGCCGAACTATCTACACAGCCAAGAGCTGA
Source organism: Branchinecta lynchi (assembly GCA_023053575.1). Taxonomy (NCBI): domain Eukaryota; kingdom Metazoa; phylum Arthropoda; class Branchiopoda; order Anostraca; family Branchinectidae; genus Branchinecta; species Branchinecta lynchi. The sequence goes on from JAKZAP010000006.1 coordinate 19,575,228, forward strand.
CAGCATTTGCTGATTCAACCTCTTTACTCCAGTGTAGACCTTACAATCAATTAGATCGCACAATTTATTTCCTTCCAAAGTTTCTATATTTCCCCCCTCACAGTATAAAGAGGTAGAATGAGTCTAAACATTTGCCCTCACTCTTGAGTCTTGACCTGAAGAGAAAACACAGTGGATTTAATCAAACATCTCAATCCGCCCGGAAGTAACCGTGGCCCAGCCGTGGCCATTACACGGGCAAGCAAATTTGCGGCGTCATTATTGGTATCCCTCACTTTCATTGGGGATCCCGAAGAGTTGGGATTACTCTTCGGTGGTCCGATGGGCTTCAAAGCTGAATAGATTTTTCTTTCTAGCCTCAGATACAACTGGCCACGATCACTTGAATTCCCTCTCTCAGCAAGGCTCCATCGACCCTTATGAAACATCTGCCCAGCAAGGCGGCTACAGCAGCGTTTCTTCAGGATTCCCAGATCAGACACTTTACAGTTCAGCTGACAGCTCTTTGGCGGCTGGCGGATATTCAGCCGGCTCTGCTGGCGGCTTCTCGGGAGGATCAGGTGGTTACTCTGGAGGCTCAGGCTACGGAGGCAGCTCTGCCAGCGAGGATGGCCACTCATCCGGTGGTGGCGAGAAAGGAAACGTCGTTTACACATTAGTGCCAGGTAAGGGTACCGGAAACCTTAACCACTTTCCCCCTAAAAAAAAAGACGAAGTAAAATTTCTACGATAATGGATCCAAGATATCGAGTGTTTTTAAAAGTCAATTCTTGTGATAGCGAGTTAGCTAATAGTGGATCCCCTGCCAACATCTGATATCGCAGATCCAATTTATCAGAAAGGATTGCCTTTTTGCAGAAACAGTCCTGTCGGCAAGGTTTCCGATTTGGAAGAGTGCCTCACAAGTTCGGCTGCTTGAAAAGATGACTCCACTTCCCTTAATCTAATTTAAGGCCTCGCTAAAGTAACAACAAGTCCGTGACCGACAGATACAAACGATAGTGTTGCTAGAGGGAATAACAGGCCACAGAATCAGACCTTTCTACTCCACCGTAGGGCATCGACGGCGATGAGGCAGTATGTCTTCGAAACTAAGAAAGCGGTGGAGAAACCCGCACAGAAGAACTGAGTCTCCGGCCAAATTAGGTAGAGCCGTAGGCTTTAGAACGGTAAAAGCCTTACGGCCGTGTCGGTATCCCAATGGAGCTCAAATAACAGCTCAGAAACTAAGAGATCATTTTGATGAAGAAACGAAAATAATCTCAATAACTCAAAGAACCCTCGAGCCACGTAGAATCGGCACACCGCAGGGGGTGAGGTGTTCTCAGAACAGAGAATTGTAAGTACTATGAACGTGGTTGGAATTGGAACACCGTGACACAGTCCAATGTGGAGCATGTGCCTAGAGAAATTTAAGGAAAGCAAGGGAAGCGACGTTCGACTTGTTCCGGCAATACATAGATTCTTACCGGGCTCAGAGAAATAGACCGAGGACAGTGTAATGTGCCTTGAAACATCAACACTAGATCCATCTTTTCAAGGTAGTGGCACGAGCAATGCCAAGGGTGGACTGAAAGGTGGAGATTCCCATAGCCACCTGTTATCAGCAATAGCCCCGCTTTTCCTGCTTTCGACTCTGTTTCTGCCACTCGGAGTAAGCCTTGGAACCGCGGCGGCTGCGGCATCTACCGGCCGACGTCGGCGATCTTTTGCTACAACGAACGACCAGTCCAGCAGCATAGGATTTCTGAAAGGCATCGGGCCGTTGGAGGCAGCAAGGGTGAGTAATGTTTACGATAAAACTCGGTAAGCTTTGGGTTTCTGTATAATTGGAATTCAACCAGGGTTAAATAAATGCAGGTAGCAAACAGTGAATAGGATTTCCAGGAAACAACAAGACCAAAGGTGTCGATGGGATCCCAAAAATCTAATTTCTGATTCAGACAGTCTAGTCTTGTCTTCGCCAGATCCAGTCTTGAACAGGCTAATCATCAGAGAAAACCAAGTTCAGATATACCTCTATAAGCCATATATATTTTGACGATACTGACCGAGACTTCCTGCCGATTTCCGAGCGAACTACTGGTCCAGCAAAAAAAAAAGATAGAAACAAAACCAGCGTATCTCCTTATCCCTATAAAGAACATCTAATCAACTTTGAATAAAAGCTTGACTTACAAAAAAATCCGGTTACAACCGGATTCCGGAATAATGATATGTCCGGGTAAAAAACCATTGTCATAAACCGACTCAGCCTCTCTTCTTAAGACTCTTCTTCCGACTCAGCCTCTACCTTAATCTGTCATCTAATCGAACTTTTGCTTTTAACAAATTTTCCGGTTTTGGCCGGATTCCGGACGAACTAGTTGTCCAGCGAGAAAATGATTTTGACCATCGTGTTCGGCATGTCTTTTTACCCATAAATCAAACATTTAATCAACTTCAGATTAAACTTTTACTTTCAACCAACTTTCTGGTTTTCGCCGGTCCGGGCGAACTATATGTCCGGGTAGAAAATTGTTTTCACATAAGTGTTCAGCATGTCTTCTTGCCCTAAATCGAACATCCAATCAACTCGAAATAAAACTTCTAATTTTAACAAACTTTCCGGTTTCGGCCGGATTCCGGGCGAACTACTTGTCCGTCGAGAAAATGGTTTTCACCATCGTCTTCTGCATGTCTTCCTACACCTACATCGAACATCTAATCAACTTCAAATAAAACTTTTACTTTTAACAAACTTTCCAGTTTTGGCCGAATTCCGGGCGAACTACTCGTCCGATGACATAATAGTTTTCACCATCGTGCTCAGCATGTCTTCTTGCCCCATAATCGACTATCACATTAGCTGTTTCAAAATATTTTGTTTGCCCCTTAATCTGAACCCCCACCCCTAAATGTGGGGCTACAAAGCTCATCTGCGAACTCGACTGGTCCGACGACCCAACGAATCCTCACATCAAAGTTTCATCAAAATATCTCATTCCCTTCGAGAGTTATCGTGCTTACAGACGGACGGACAGACGGACGGACGGACGGACAGACGGACAACTTTTGCGATGTCATAGGTACCCCTCCGCTTACGTTTTGGGATCCCAAAAAGACTAAACAATCCAATGTATATGTATAAATAAAACAAACAAATCTGTATAATCTCATCTCGATCCAACCGGAATTCAACTTGGATTACCAAAGATGCAATTAGCTCAGAGTGAATAGGATTTTCAGGAAACAAAAACGCAAAACAATCGCTAAGAAGCAATTACTAAAACTAAATGAGACACTCATTTACCTATTGCTGATTTTCCAAACGTCAAGCAGAAAGCTTGATACGGAACCGTAGGGAGAGTATTCACTGGAAGTAACACGATACAGAAATTTCAGTAGTCCACTCGAAGGATTAGCTAATATTATTTGACAATGCAAAACGGATACGTCAGCTACATGTTATTAGAGCCAACTTTCGGCCTTTCTTGGCAAACATGCCGACAACTATCCATCTCAGCTGGAAAAAAGAGACAGGTGATACCAAACAAAATGCTTTACCCTCTCAACGACCCAATCGAGCAGCGAAAACAGCAGGCGTGTCTAAAATGAAATCGCGGCATTAGTTGCCAAGCAATTTTCACGATGAAATTTACAAATCAGATACATAAGCAAGAATCTTTAGTTGTTTTCTCCACAAGTTCATTTTTCAGCTTGAGCGGCTTGAGCCTGAAGGCCTTGAGCCCTTGCCAAGAATTGCCAAAATATCGATATGGTAAAATGCATTATCAAATCAAATTAATAGTTCCATATTCGCAGGTACCATGGTATCTGATTCCACGGTCTAAAGTCGTTTTTGCAGTTATCGTGGTACTTGATACCACGGTCGAAAGGCGTGTTTTGCAGTTATCGTGGTATCTGACCAGTTAGCGTGGTAGCAGATACTACGGTCCGACCGTGGTAACTGGTTGTGGTATCTGAAAATTCATCTCACTTTCATCAAATTTTGTCAGATTGGCGAGAAAGAAGTTTAGCACTTAGTGATGTGACTGAATATCTGTTTTTCTTTTGGGATGACTTCAAAAAGCACAATTTCGGCAATTTTCGTTTTTGCAGAGCAACCGTATAATATATCAGATACCACGGGAACTGCAAAAACGACTAACTGCAGATCCAGTTACCATGGTATCAGATACCATGGTATCTGCAAAAACGCAACTAATGTCTATCCCTAGTACCAAAATCTTAGCTAGAAAAAAGAAGTGACGTGGATACGTAGTAAATGGCAATTGATGGTTCCCTTTTTACCTTCATAAATAAGCCACCAACGACAACAGAGAGAATGTTCCAAAGTAAAAGCGCGATAAACGGTTTCCTTCGCAAAAGCAAACCGTTTCCTTCTTCGCTGGACCAACGTTATTCTTCTTCGCGCAAGTTCAGGTAATATTATAGAGGTCGCGATAGCAGATCAAACGTTTATTTATGGTGGATCTACACACTACGTAAAACCCGAGCGTATTTTGAAATCCGAGCGTACTTTACAACGCATTTGGCAACAGCAATAGCAACACGTAGGCTATAAGTTATTAAGCTGCGTACGTGTTTCAGAAATCGAGCCGTTTGTATCTAAATACGTACGTATTTTTAGAGATATTTTCCAGCCCGAATAGGTGCGTAAAATACGCTCGGATTTTACGCAGTGTGACAATCCACCATAATACGTTAATTAACAACAACATTCCAATGGTCCGGGAAATTACTTGCATAGGTCAAGAAATATCTAAATTGTCCTATCTTTGTGGGCACAGACAGGCCTAAATAGGCTATTAGAGGAGTGAAAGGGCCTTTCAAATCGAAACACCGTCAACAAAACATCACAAAACGAACGACACTGTGTACCGTAGTGACGCTCCAAAACGTCATATTATGCAAAGTTCGGTTTTACGACCTTTGCTGATTTTAGAACGATGGTAGAAGGGATGCGCTGCGCTCTCTTTGTAATCCAATCCTTCAGCAAATCGGTGCTTGTTTATCTGCTTCATAGCCCTCCTGAGCAAAATAACGGACGATAACGTCGACAGTCAGGTCTTATTAGTGGCTAATATCATGGCGTTTCGAGAGGAAGTCTTGTAAACGTCAGATTTCCCACGGGAAATGTTGACAAGAGACAGGGATGGTAAATCAAGACTGTTCCCCTGACAGCCTTGTTTTCGTCGCGAACTGGGAACTTTTTCTCTGACTGTCTAGCGTGGGAGTTGGAGGAAAGTGCAAACTAGTGCTAATGAGGAAAAAGTTGAATTGTTTGAACATATACACTGTAAAAAGTTTCTCCCAATAAGGATGCAGTATTTGCTACTGGAACTAAACTTATCTCTATTGGGATAAGATTAATCCGAATCAGGGGTAATCTTAGCTCAATAAAGATAAGATTAATCCCAGTGGCAAATACTACAAGATTTTTTTTTACAGTGTATCCAGCTAGTCCATTGCAAACCATGAAACTTGATCCCACACATTATGTGTTTTTATCATTTTCAAGTTATTTCAAGTTATAAGCATTTAGAAACAGAAAGTTTGCTTATTTACAGCTCCGATTGATACATCCGTCTTGTTTTTAAAGCTTGGGATTGATAGCAATTGCTTATAGGACCTGTCTTACCAATAATACTAACGCAACTTACTTCCATAATCGTTCCATATATTTCTAAACCCGGAGACCCCAATTTCGTACGGTACATTCTAACCCCTCTAACAAAACCACGCTGATTTTCTCACTTGCCATGTTTTGCGGTCTGTATCACGCTTCGATGTGTATCACGCTGTCGACGGTTGTCTGCGAGAAGTTTTTCCATCAGAAAAAAAACAATTTTGAAAATTTTGGCCCTGTCTTCGCTCGAAGTCAACGGGTCTCGGAAAAGGCTTAAAACAGCCAAAACCGTGTCTGAATGAATGAATGAATGAATATTTTTATTTACCCACTTCTATAAAATAGAAATAGTGGAGTACATAAAGAAAAGAAAGAAACACAACTTAAAATTACGATATAACTTTACACATCGAACAGATTACACTTCAAACAAACGGACAAGACCGTGATGTGGAGAAAAAAGCGGCGATCGACAGATTCCTATGCAGCTCGTCAAGTTTAACAGTTATATTAGTTACTGAAAATTTAGTTATCATTTTTCGATTTGTATACCAAATTGGCAAGTAGAGGAGGAATTTACAGTAGCGGAAGTCTAAACATTTCAAAGTACAGCCTAGTTTTAAAGTATTCAGATATTTTAAAATACTGTAAGTTGAATAGTAAATAGTGCGAGAGGTCCTTGAAGGGAGTCAAATTGGAAGCCAAAATCTCTCCCATCATCAAGTCGCCAGTACAAACCGGGACTCGGTACGAAGGTCGTATGATCAATAGCGCGTCCCGGAAGCACCGACATTGCGGACCCTTCCTAGTTTCACAAGACCTGCCTGCCTTCCCAGGACTTGTGGGAAGAAGTCAGGTAAAATGCAAACCAGACTCGGTAACTGGAGATAGCACATGGCCTGGGCATGATAACAATCTGACCAAAGTAGGCTTCTGACGCACCATCTTCCTAATAACAATAGTACTGCAATGCACAAAAATATGATATAGGCTATAAAGTTTGTTTGAATCTCTGTTTTCGCTATTTGTTCTTCCAATGTGAAAGCTGTCCAAGGAATTCTTATACTGATACTTTATTGCAAAACGACCTTTCACAGCATTGCATTGCCGAACTTGCCGTTTTTGTCAGGTACATTACATAAAATCTAATAAGGTGGTTATAGTAGCAATAGTACAAAAATTACCAATCAAAATAAAACATTAAATAGTTAAAACACTGAGACGCGCTAGCCTGTTTAGTAATCGGACAAATGTGAGCCTCCCACTTCAAACCATTCGTCAGTCTGATCCCCAAAAGTTTGGTCTTTGTTGTACTTATTTTGTTTGGTATTGGAGTAGTGAACTATGGCTTTGATTTAAAAAAACTTACGGTCATCATATTAGATTTCTGGGAATTAAATTCATTTTCGACTGGGCTGCTTCGGTAGCAACATCATCAAGTACTCTTTGACAACTACTCTCACACAACTACTCTTTGTGTTCCTTCTGGAAGTTCTCGACCTTTCAAGCAATGACATGTCATCCACAAGCTTCCAAAGGTCGGCTGATTCCAGGGGGCAGCAGAGACTCAAACTTCTGACATGTAGCCTCAGAAATGGCACTTTTTGAGGAGGGGGGTCCCCACCACCCAATTTAAATTCGGACATTGAAATTTTCTAAAAAGACCACCCAATTTAAATTTGGATATTTGCTGAAAAAGGGACCACCCCACGGGGGGTTAATGTCGGAAATTTAAGCCTCTGCTGCCCCCTGGCTGATTCCCTAGCAAGGTTGTTAATCATTACCAAAGATAATAGAGGACGTAAGAGCGTTCCCTCTGGAACCCCGCACGAAAGGGGGAGTACGTCTGAATAAACGTTTTTATACTTTACAACTTGGCTTCTATTTGACAAAAAAGATGCACTTATATTGACTAGGGTGGTACTTTCATTCTTCTATGCGTTACGACTTGCGACGGTGCGACATCATGCATGCATTCGATCAAGAACTGTCGACACTTTCATAACAGTTTGAAGGATATCTTTTCTAGAGGGAGGGGGCATGGCTGTAAATAGCTTTTTATGCATTACGCATCGACAAGAATACCAACTCTTAGGTAGCATCTGCATTTCCCCTTGAGGACTCTTTTCAACAGCCATAAATGAATTAGTGAGAATGCAACTTCTAAGTGCCTCGACGAGGAGACGCCCGAAGACCTTCGGTTCAGGAGATAGGGCACGGAATAGCAGTTATATAGATCTTAACGGAGTTCCCAGACGTCAGTCAAGTGGCATGAACGGGTTAGCTGGGATTCGCCCGTCGAAATGATCACAACAGCCGTTGAAAGCTTGTCGAAGGGCTTATCTAAACATTTCTCTACCGGCGGAGATGGGGTGCTGCACTGTAATTCTCAAATCCACGGGCAAAAAGCACAAATCGGGTTCCTTGCCTTTACTTACGGACTGCCCTACCTTGGTCGTGTGAAGATATGTTACAGCCCGGTTTCTGTTAGAAGCACACCCTACCAAATTTCTCGAGAGGCCATAACAAGAGGCCTCCCAAAGGCCATAACAAACACACATAAATAACAACATTTTAAATACAACAAGAGCTGCAAGCTCATATGGCACTTGCAAGGCTGGGTCAGAGGATGAAAGTAGGTATTCTTCAATTCGTGGGTTTGTTGTGATTATTTGTAAGCAAAACCCTTGAGATAATGGGTCTTTGGAAATCACGAGAACATATCATTTGGTAATACATTTGGCTGTGACGATGCGCACTTTAGGGGCGCTAGAAATTCATCTGTGATCAAAACTCTTGAAGCAAAAATGATGATGAGCTCATCGGGAGAATGAAATGTATATTTTAATCAAAAGTAACATTTGTACTTTAAGAAATTCAGTTGTAAGCAAAACCCATGAGGCAAAAATATTCTAATCATGTCAAAAACTAATGTTCAAGTTTCATGGTCCTAGCCCATCTGGAAGTACTTTAACTGGTGATCACCGGAATTCCGGACCCCCCTTCCTCCCCCCACAGTGCTCGAACCCGATCCAGTTCTGTCATTGATGAATCTAGGGCTTGTGCTTGTTCTTCCCACCAAGTTTCATCCCAATCGCTGAACTCTTAGCGTGTCACAAGATTTACGGCTCCCCCCCTGACTCCCCCCCCCCCCACAATAATCGGATCCGGTTCGGACTTCACATGGGACATCCGAGACACGAGGTCTTTCCAAATATCAAGTTTCATTAAGATCTGATCACCCGTTCCAAAGTTATACGTACCTCTAGATTCCGGATTCCCCTTCTCTCCACTCCCCCCACGGTGTTCGGATCGGGGAAGTGACTATTTCCAAGTTAGTTTGGTCGGGTCCCTGGAACGCTTGCCAAATTTCACTGTCCCAGCTCACCTAAAAGTAACTTAACTCCGTATCACCGGAATTCCAGCCGCCCCTCCAACTCCCACCACAGTGCACGAATCCCGTCCGCGTCTGCCAATGATGTACCTAGGGCATGTGCTTGTTCCTCTCACCAAGTTTCATCCCGATCCCTCCACTTTAAGCTTGTCATATGATTTCCGGTCCCCCCCCCCCCACATTCATCGGATTCGGTCCGGACTGGAAATGGAACATCTGAGACATGACGTCTCTCCAAATATAAACTTTCATTAAGATCCGATAACCCGTTCGAAAGTTATGCATGCCACGAAATTCCGGATTCCGGCTCCCCTCCCTCCCCCCACGATGGTCGGATCGGGCAAGTGACTATTTTCAACTTAGTTTGGTCGGGTCCCTAATATGCTTGCCAAGTTTCATCGTCCTAGCATATCTGGAAGTACCCTAACTCGCAAACACCGGACTAACCGACCGACCGACCGACAGACCGACGGAAAAGTGATCGGTATATGGCACTTGGCCGGAAGGCAAGTGCCATAAAAATAGACGGTCACACTACTACACTTAACCCCACTCAAATACTTTTCCCTGTGCAGACTAGCCACTCTGAGGAACCTCGCCAGGTTTCTTATACTAAGAAAATCCCTACTCCGCATAATATTTGCACCATATTCCCTGCACATACGTTCTCCGTGCATTGTGCAACTACTCAGCCGAGTTACACCTCAGATAAAAGCGAATCAATCAATCATCAACCATTTATTAATTGGATAGCATCGGCTGACGACAAAGTAATCGTACACTACACGACAAAAGAAAGAATTAGAATAGTTATATACGTCAAATTAATTAAAATACAACTAAAATATTTGAACCTTGTGATGGCGTTGATTACTGAATATTCTGGTAGTAACGACTAAAAAGCTGCCGCGAATGAAAATAATTTTGAAACATGTGTGCTTTACAGGTTCACCAAGAGATGATCGCACGATATATGATGTGCAGCGGCTTAGCTGACGAGTCGAATCACTGCTTAGAAGGGCTAGCATGTTTGGAAGCAAGCCCGCAGCATCACACATCAGTACTTCCCCAAGTCGATACGGACACACTTCAAGCGTAAGTACCGTGCCCACTTCTCGCAAGATTTATGTAGTGCTGTACACACAGTCCGGTGCGAATTTCCTTCTCCGCTCCGGAATTTTGACGCATCGTATGCGGATTCGGTCCGACAATTTCTTTCCGATTTGAGTGGAAAATATTCCACTTTTTCCGGAGCGAATTTTAAACGAATGTGAAATTATACTCTGAGAATTGAAAAATTAATAAGCTGGGTTAGAAGTTTCAACTCTTTAAACCACCTATTTAATGTGAGCTGCAAAAATATATTTGTTAGAGAAAGATCGTAAGCTGCGGGTGATTGCTGAATGCAAGCTACCAGGTAAGCAAACTTCAATGTTTACTAGCCTATCTACAGGAGGTACGGTTATTTTTGCAGTTGAACAGCGACATTTCATCCACTTGCTGTAATAATAGTAAAATACTGGTCACTGAAAGCAGTTCCTTAATTACATCTTTCTTTGATACTCCTCAGAACTGTTAAAACTTACATACATCTCCTGTATTTTATATAAACAATACAAAATAGACATTTTTCAATGAACAGAGAATTTGCAAACATTCAGAAAAAAATGAGCATCATCTTACTGTAGGCTAAGCAGTGGACCTTTCAAACCTGAGGCCAAATTTTCCGTACGAATTTCGTTTTGTCTGAATAACCCATCGGGCATAGTAACGCGAATTTCGCATGCGCGTTTTCGCGTGCGGAATCTTACCGGACTGTCTGCGCACTTAGCTTCAAACAGACAGTTTTGCACGGTGCTCGAAATCGCACCTTACTATAACCATTCCACTCTTTGAGTGTTGACCTGAATGCTGTTTCAAGAACGGCTTGCCCGAAGGCACTGTCAAAGTTCCTGCGACGGACGGGAAGATTCTCTCAAATTCCGAAGAATGCGATAATGAGCAATTTGTGGCCTGAGCGGCCAGATTTGTTGGCCTACCCCACAGCGTAAGACTGACACCCCTTCATGGACCCCATTTTCTTATCCCCCTTTCATACTATCTCTAGCTCCGTTATGGGATTTTAAAATTCTGAAGACTGAAAGATTTGCTTTTGCCATTGTTTCATTTTGTACCTACGACTTTTTAGCGCTTTTTGGGCCTAGCCGAGTTTTGAAGTCACGCAAGGCAAACTTAGCCGACAGCTTCAAGGTCCGTCTCTATTTCACAAATTAAGGAGATGCGAAGCTTCAAAGTACTATTTTTTTATTTTTGGAAGACATGGTAGACAATCAGGTCTACCTTCTGTTTAGGACTTATTTGTTTTGCTTAGTTTTTCCACTTTTTAACCAAGTCGTCTTCAATTTTCAAATGTTTTGCGTCCAGCCACCGCATTGGAGAGAGGGAGGCTGGATAAAGTTGACAAGCGCTAACAAGAAATTTCTTGTCGAAAAGTAGTAGTATTTTTGAAAAGGATATTTCCGAGCCATTTCTTCATGAAAATATCATTTCTAGTAAGCGTTGTGCTTTAATACTCTTGATGACTATCTCTGCTTACCGATCCAAAATCTCCGGCCACTCCGGGTATCTAGCGGAAGAAAGGCAGAAGTGGTGCCACAGCTGGTGCCGAAGATCGCGGTGATTGATTGACACAGGATTTGAGTCTTTGATTTTGAGCAGTACGGACACGCTTACTCTTCTTCCTGAGGATCGCTGGCGTGTTTTGGACTTAGTCATGTAGAGTATACAACGGTGCTAACGGCCAAACAGAGCCTAGGGTCGAACTCATCCATTCTCTCCACCCTAGACATGCTTGCTTTTCTTCACGTATATCCAGACTGAATTTTTCGAGACCCTTGGCATTCGGAGTCGCGCATTTATTCATAGCTGTTGCAAGCAGATAAGCTGGTAAAACCTAATGTGCAACCTGTGGCTTTGCGTACTGAAGCGGACGGAATCTCGATATGTTAAACTATATTAGAAGGTGCGGATTATGCAGAATGGAAAGTTATTGAAATATTGGGAGACATAAAAATATCCAATGATCGATATCTTTAAAGTTTTTCTCGCTCAAAGCCGGAAAGGCGTTAAGTGAAAGAAGCATTCGCGTTCCGAACAAAACTTTCGGTGACGCATGAGCCCCTTGCAGTCCTTTAGCATATGACGGACGTTCGTGATTCACTAGTCCCGGGAACTACGGAATTATTCAAGCTCAGCGCTAAAACCAACAAATGGGGACCACAAGCTGCCCTAGCTTATCGTAACTTGAACAGCTTGAACTAGACTGGGTATGCCAAGACAAATGGGTCAGACGGAGCGATGATTGGATTTCGGGCGCTTTGCTTGGTCTCTCTTGACCTCTTCCAGTCGATTCAGCGATCGCTACGGCCGGAGATAGTAAGCCTCTGCCAAACTAACCGAGCGAACAAACGGCGACAATAAACGCAAATGGAGAGAATACCGCCTGCTTCGTTTGTTCCCCTAAGTATCTAAAACGCGAAGCAACAGAAGACAAGGACAATGTCCCTAAAATTGGAACAGCGCCATGCTGGAAGGATCGGCTTTCCGTTTAGCAAGATACCCGCATCAAACTTCTGTCTGAAGATAAATGCACAAAGGATTCGGATCCGTGTTCGCATCGGGGAATTCACTGCCGCCTAGACAGAATGGCTGTTTAGATTAAATTTACCCTTTTTTGGTTTCGCGTCGCCTCAAGTGCTTCGCCTTTGAATCCTCGCCAAGTGGATCGACAGCCGACGGAACCAGTGGTACGGTTCTTTAAAGCCTGATGCCCACTGAAGGGGGTTTGTTAAACCTCTCAACAAGTGTAAATTTCTGAAGGGTGTTGTAGCTCCTAGTACTTTTTCCAATAAACTCCATATATAATCTAAATATAATCTTAACGAGGCGGGAACAAAATCTGAACTGGAGCAGAAATGGCGCGGCGCGAGTTTTTTGGCAAAATTTCGCCTAGGCGAATACGAATCCGCGTTCTGTGGGCACCAAGCATAAGACTAGCTGTAGACGACCCAGCTGTAAAACGGGTACACAGATTAATGTTCCGTAAAGCACGGGAAGCATCGGATGGCAACGCCGAATTTTCCTAGGTGAATGCGAATTCGCGTTCTATAGTCACCAAGCATAAGACTACCAGCTGTAGAACGGTACCAAAAAATAATCTGGCGTAAAGCAAGGAAGGAAGCAGAGCAGAGTTTGCCCCCGAGCATTCACCGCAGTGAAACAAGAGATCGGAAACCGAGCTACGCGAACCTTCAATATTTTGCTTACGAAAATTTGCTTTCTGGTTAGCTCGCCTAAACTGCGACCTTGCGTCAGACGACTCAACTCGGAACACGAATAGCCCATATTACCACAATTAACAGCGAGGTCACCGTAAAATACGGTGTGCGCAACAGCACTGTTTTTGCCCAGTCTCTTCTCTTCTAGGCTAAATTTCCTTCAAACAGGTTAGTATAGGTTAGGGTTCCTTAGGGGTTCACGACGACATTGTCAGGTTTTCGTAACTATGTGCCAATATGGAGAAAGGTAGGCTGTGTAAGTTGTTTTGAAGAGTCTTCTAGTTAATCTATAAGTGTCATTAAAGCGATTCCGTTCAGATGTGATGTTCGTGAATGAAAATGAATGGGTTCTTGTTTTCAAGCCTGCGGGGATCAGCCCTGCATTATTACAGCCTAATGAGTAGTAATAACGTGGTATCCAATCGTAGCAGAGTTGGGATAGAGGCCCATTTTGTATACTGGACTTTACTCTAGCGACTGGTCGTCTCGCACCTCGCGTTTATTCGTTTGGTAACACGAACATATATAATTATCTACAAAGAGGTGTATCAACATATGTATATGTATATTTGTATTAAAGAATTTTTTCAACACCTATAGATAAAGCTGATCCCAGAACCCGATAAGAATTGGCCCATCAAATGCGATTGTGTGCTAAAGTAACAGTTTTAATTTCAGGACTGTACAGATGCTGATGCATAACGAGTTCCTCCCTATCCAACTCCGTCAACGCCTGCGCAAGGGCGCAATGTACGGAACGACGAACCCACGTCAGTGCCAGAGGAAGTATGTATGCCGGGCCCCAGTCGGCCTCCCAGTCAAGAGATTCGGTCCAACCGACAACTATCTCATGAATCTTAGATGATTGATTTCGTGACTAGTTATTTATTGTTATTTATTTATATTCATGAAAAAGACTTTATACACAATATCGATTTTCCACCGGGCTTGTAAAGCTTTGATAAGCTGGATGTCCAAGTGCTGAAGCGTCGGTTTTAGTCGCCATTCGGTATCTCTTTTGAAAAGAATTTAATCGCCCTTGGACTGTCATGTGACATAATATTTATTATTCCTAGTACATTTTCAGTTTCTATCATGAGGACGATGACGAGTTTAGAGCATGCGTAAAAAAATTGTACTCGGCAACAGGTTCAAGTTCAAGGTTATCTTTATTTACAAACAAATGAATCTTCAACACTTTTCGCTGCCGAGAGCAGAGCTCGAGCACACACGAAAAAAAGTAAAACCAAAAATAGCTTCAACATGACGAATCATACCCAATAATATCACATCCGCTGAATAATCATACATCTAACCGAAACCAAGGCTAAGGCAGTCACAAATAAACAAAAACAAAAAACTATACAAAGAAGAAATAAAATTATACCAAGATGGGAATATCGATAGACAAAAATATAAATAACAAAATAAGAGAAAACCGGAAAGTGACAATCACTTAGCTAACTTCTGTAATTCTCGATCAGCATTCTTCTATGCAGTGATTTTATAGCAGCTATTCCTGCCGTTAATCCATGTTTAACGTCGTACTATCTTAACTTCCGCTATCATTGTAAAGATGGAGAACGAAGGTCGGGAGTTCGAACCGCGCCACAGGAGAATTGTCTTTCTAGCTGGTGTTCACAATGCTTCATCCATGTGGCCAGAGGCGTTACTAGCCAAAATGTTTTTTTTGGGGGGACGAGGCATTTACCGACTGGCTGGTAATTTTTAACGACTTTTTCTGCAGAAAAAAACGACTGTTTTCAAGAATAGAAATGACATTTTTGAAAAAAAATCGACTGATTTTCCGAAAAACAGACTATTTAGACGAAAAATCGACCAATTTTCAGAAAAACCGACTGTTTTCATGAAAAAAAATCAACTGTTTTGACGACAAATCGCGGGGCTTCGCGCCGACTCTGTATTTTTTACCGACTGGCCGAAGGCTTTGGGGGTGGCGTCCCCCATCCTCCCCCCCCCAGTCGTGACGCCTCTGCATGTGGCCCCGAGTCCCCCAAGGAAACGCATCCACGAGATTCCCTGCAAAGTTCAGTGTCGCCAGTGGGCCCTTGAAATGTATCTTTAAATGCCGATTTCGAAGTATACTTTATTTCAAACGAACAGGAATAGATACTTCCCTTACATTTTCTCCAGAGTCTGCAAGCCTATGATTTCCATACCTTTTCTGAGAACGTTCCTACTGGACATAAAAAGTGCCAATCGTACTTCAGCGACATCTGACGGTTGGTTTTTAACATGAAGCTTCCTCAGCGCCGCACTGATCGAGTGGCTGAAAAATTACGACGTTAGGTGGACACCTTAATTGAGAACGGAACATTATCTGAGGTAAGGTTTTCCGCTAACGCAGGAAGATAGATTCCATCAATGTGATGATCTGATCAGTGATTCTACGGAAAGACTGAGCTTTCGCGAGAGTAATGGGTTATTTTGACGAGTCCTTTCGGTCAGTTCTTTCTGGGTTAAAATGTTTTTGTCACCACTCTCTCCAGACATTTTGCAGGATACCAGCGGACAGAGAAACAGCGATCACTTGGTACCATGAGTAGCCTCCAAAGGCTGAAGTACCTTATAAACTGAAACAAAAAAACTGACAGGAAAGGTCGCACATTTATGACGCACAGAATGCCACTTCTATCTGTGAACCCCCATTTCACAGAGCTCTGGCTACAGCACTAGGACCCAAAGCAAATCACGAAGAGCACCATCTACTCAATGGCATAGGTTCAAGTCATCCAGAGCCGAAAAGCGAGGAAATTCAAAGGGGGTGGGGTGGGGGGGCAAATCATGTTAGTGGACGGCCCTTGTGAGCATTTATGAACCATAAATCATGGGTCCTTGGTTGCAGGTAGCTGGAAAGTTCCTGTTTGTGGATGTTCAAGCTCCATTTCTCTTTCTGCATTTGCAAGAATAAACGCCAAATGCAAAGCTAGTCCCTTGGCACGGATGTCCTGCTTCCCGCGATCGTCTGTTGAGATTGAAAGTTCGTCTCCTTCGTTTTGGAATCTTTCTTCCATGACAGTCCCGGAGGGCAAACACGTTTCCGCTCGTTTTGCTTGAACGACCTTGACCGGATTTAGACTGTTATACTGACAACTAGGGTCTAGAAGAGCCCCTAAAACCATTAGTCACAGCGACGGGATAGTAGAAAACATGTGCGAAGAACAGGAAGCTTTCGGCAAGGCGGAGTTTTTGATACCTAGTGTTTCCTCGCTCAAAATACATAAGGCATATTCTCGCCGTTCCCCTAGGACTCCACTTGAGGAGTCCACGCGTTTTCGTTTGTCCTGGGGACTCACTCCCCATATTCTCGCGAGTCCCCACCGACCGGGAGTGCTCCGATTATCATCACCATCATAAAAATGGACCCCCTTTCAGATTCGGAGGGGAATCAATTTTGCTGGCGTTGGTGCAATGTAAAATTAATTAAAAACAATCAGAATAAACAAAACCAAAAATAATGTGGATCCAGACTAATTTCGTCAACTACATATTTTTTTTTAGAACACAATCCAATTTCGAAGCATTCCCCATGTTCTCGCTGTTTCTATACGCGGAGTCCGCATGGAGTGACTCCATCTATTCTCGCCGTTCCCTTCGATTCCCCGAGGAGTCCTCGGGGAACGGCGAGAATACGCCTATAGTGTTTCCCTACCCAAATTTACTCTCGTTCAAGCAACATCTTGCTGGTACACCGTTCAGCTGGAGCGCTTATGTAAATCTTTTCTAGTGTATAGTGTAACAGTCTCGACGAACAGTGTACAGTGCAGTGTTGTTAAAAAATAGTGCATGTGTTTTGTAGGGAGAGAAGCTTCAACTTAACCTGTTTTTCCATTTATAAATAAATAAAGCATGTGGCCAATCAGGTAAGAATAGCCAATAATCAGCACCACACAAAGCAGCGGACCACCATACAGGGCGACGAAGTCGCTCTGTTAAAAGATAAAGGCCCTTGTGAATAACTTAAGTTACAAACAATACTTCTATGGGTCATTACTAAAACGTATAAGTTCTTTGCGCATATTTAATTGCTCTCCAATTGCTTTACGATACCTACAGCCCGAGTTGCTTATTTATTTCAAATCAATTTTACCCAGAAGATCATAGTCCTTGCCAAGCTTATGATTCCCAAATACTTAGAAGGTCCGATTTGGTTTTAGCGCTGTAATGGCTTTTGTTAAAGTTTCACTGAAAAGCCAACTTATGTTTGTGACATTTAACTGAATACACTGAATTATTCTGATTCTGCAAAGAGTTTTTACTTTCCACTATCTACTCTAGTTACGACTCTCAGAATATCTACGGCCGTCCCCACGACGAAAATTCTACTATGATGCGGGAAATTTTAATCTCAACACAAACGCGGCTTTTCAGTGGGTAGTGGTGAAATTGGTGAAGATTTCTTAGTGCCTGAACAAAAAAAAGTCATAAATCTTCCTCAAAAGGCATATAAGCGCATGGAGGTACCGTAAATCACACGGAATTTCCGCTATTTGAAAATCGATTATTCGTGAATAGCCGAACAACGAAGTAACGCATTTTCAGCGGGTGTGCAAGCCAAATTTAGTGAAAAAGTGACGGATAACTAGAGCCTCCTTTTTGTTGCATGCTGCAGGTCCATTCTCGGCCGATTCCGGACTGATTCTTTCTACATCCGTTTTTGCACTGCACCGCTTCCGAAGAAGACGGCAGCGCTTCTCGAGAATCACGGACTTGCGCCCCGACCAAGTCCGTGCTTCAGAGATGCTGCAGCGCTGCCGCTTCAACCAAGAAGAAAGTGAAAACGCATAGTATGCAAAAGCAAAGAAGTGCTGCAGCAGCGATGCGGCAGCGTTATTGCAACAAAAACGAGGCTTAGATTATCCTATCCCAGCCCTTTTCTGTTAAACTTTAAGGTTTGGAATAAATTACCAAGTGAGGTGGGTCACTCTTTCGGGTTTTCCAGTCTCAACTAATATAGTTCTAGAACAAAAGTGGGTCTTTGTGTGTGTGTTTCTTTTGCAGTACAAACATACAGTAAGTTGGGTGGTAGACGAGTTGCATTTTGAGTTTTTTCTTTTGCTGAATTTTCGGGGAGGATTGGGATTGCCATGGAACCTGATCACATTCTTGAAGGCCACGGTGAGTTTCTGTTGGCTATTGTGTTGCTGTTAGCTTTTGTGGTGCTTTTCTCCAAGTCGGT
The DNA here is from genome assembly GCA_023053575.1 of Branchinecta lynchi. Classification (NCBI taxonomy): domain Eukaryota; kingdom Metazoa; phylum Arthropoda; class Branchiopoda; order Anostraca; family Branchinectidae; genus Branchinecta; species Branchinecta lynchi. Next base: position 19,593,791 of record JAKZAP010000006.1, read on the forward strand.
CGATTTCTGCCCAATGCTAGACGATAAGGGTGATTGGGACACAATCTGTGATTTTCACGGAAAGTTTAAACCTCAGGCCGTACTGATGAATATGATATTGCATTTTGGAAAGATATGTAGAACTCTCGCTTGGGGTCGAAAAGGACGTCGAATTGGAGTCTTATACTCTATGTCAGAGAGGAATGTCCCAAGTTATGTAACTAAGCATCCGTTCCTTCAAACCACGTTCCTGCTTACCCAGTTTCAAGAAGAACGTAGACTAAACTCCAAATGTGATGAAGATGAGCGACAGTTTCCTGGCCCCACAGCTAAAATATCTCCTTCGAATTATAAAAACAAAATTACAGAAACAAAGAAGTAAAATTTTTCCCACGGGTCCCAAAGTGCTGCAATGTCCTGTCATTAGCTATTTCTATTCACGATTTCTGTTAATTGTATCATTTCACTTTGCGCTTGGGATTGAGATAGAGAAATACTATGATGTGTGCTAAACAACACAAGTTCCCTGACTCCTAAAGAAATTGGAGTTTAACTCTTGCTCAATTTCTTCTTTCTAGGTGGTGCTAATTCGCTAGTTCACTCATTTCTTTCCTTTCTATTCGAGCGTAACAAAAATTCGTTTTCATGTCTATCACGGAGAGGGACTTGAAAGTGAGAATCGGTTGTGTCTTCAGGGATGGTGCGTTAGAAACTACTAACTGATGTACCTTTTATTTGTTTCCGATACGTTTGAGAGTAAGGATAACTTGTCTCCATGATCCAACCCTGTCACCTAAAATGGCTCACGCTGCCACTACATATGCAACACAATGATGTGGTTTTGCAACTTTATTAGTGTGTCAATTGTAGTATGATTCTGAAAAGCTACAGATAGCCTTATAACTAAATTCTATAAGAGTAGATTGCAAGCTTTTATCCGTCACCATGTTCACGACTGAAATAGATAAAGTTCAACTGGTTACAAAGTTAATAGTTGCATTTGCAGAAACCATGGTATCTGAAACCACGGTCTAAAGTCGTTTTCGCAGTTACCGTGGTACCTGATAACACGGTCAAAAGACGTTCTTGCCGTTATCGTGGTATCTGGCCAGTTATCGTGGGACCGTGGTAACTGATCATGGTATCTGAAAAGTCTTCTTATTTTTATCAAATTTTGTCAAATTTGTGAGAAATAAGTTTAGCACTTAGTGATGTAACTGGACTGCAGAGCAACCGCGTATCAGATACCATGTTATCTGCTAAAACGCAACTAATATATTTGTCGTATCCCTTCTTCCAGTGTTTTATTATTTCCAACACTAAGCGATAGACCTTGAAACAAATTCTGCTTATGCGTTGTCGCTGTTACAAAGATTTAATTGTATTGTATGGAGTTTGATTATGTTCTTATTATATGATTATCGCATCGTCCTATTTCCCACAGATCATTACATTCTGGTAATCTTCACCGGCTTTTCTAGAGATTATTATTCCGATGTTCACAAAAGGCAAAGATGGACTCTAAAAAAGTACTCTAAAAATAACGGGAAAGTAACGCAGATTAAAAGTAAACGCACGGTTAACGGTTATGTTAAAAACAAAAGTATAACAGTAAACTTTCCTCCATCTCGGTTGATCAGAATAACAGTCTCGACGAACATGTCTGACTTTGTTAGATAACAAGAGCTGCAAGCTCATATGGCACTTGCAAGGCTGGGTCAGAGGATGAAAGTAGGAATTCTTCAGTTCGTGGGTTTGTTGTGATTATTTGTAAGCAAAACCCTTCAGATAATGGGTCCTTGGAAATCACGAGAATGTATGGTTTGGTAATGCATTTGGCTGTGATGATGCACTTTAGGGGCGCTAAAACTTCATCTGTAATCAAAACTCTTGATGCAAAAATGATAATGAGCTCATCGGGAGAGTGAAATGTATATTTTAATCAAAAGTATCATTTGTACTTTAAGAAATTCAGTTATAAGCAAAACCCATGAGGCAAAAATATTTTAATCATGTCAAGTCTCTAATGTTCCAAGTTTCATGGTCCTAGCACATCTGGAAGTACTTTAACTGGTGATCACCGGAATTCCAGACCCCCCTTCTAACTCCCCCCACAGTGCTCGAACCCGATCCAGTTCTGTCACTGATGAATCTAGGGCTTGTGCTTGTTCTTCCCACCAAGTTTCATCCCAATCGCTCCACTCTTGGCGTGTCACAAGATTTACGGCTCCCCCTCTGACCCCCCCCCCCACCCACCCACAATAATCGGATCCGGTTCGGGCTTCACGTGGGACATCCGAGACACGAGGTCTTTCCAAATATCAAGTTTCATTAATATCTGATCACCCGTTCCAAAGTTATACGTACCTCTTGATTCCGGATTCCCCTTCCCTCCACTCCTTCCACGGTGGTCGGGTCGGGGAAGTGACTATTTTCAAGTTAGTTTGGTCGGGTCCCTGGTACGCTTGCCAAGTTTCACTGTCCCAGCCCACCTAGAAGTAACTTAACTCCGTATCACTGGAATTCCGCCCCCCCCCCCCTCCAACTCCCACCACAGTCCACGAATCCCGTCTGGTTCTGCCAATGATGTACCTACGTCTTGTGCTTGTTCCTCTCACCAAGTTTCATCCCGATCCCTCCACTCTAAGCTTGTCATGTGATTTCCGCCCCCCCCCCCCCACATTCATCGGATTCGGTCCAGACCTGAAATGGAAGATCTGAGACATGAGGTCTCTCCAAATATCAAATTTCATTAAGATCCGATAACCCGTTCGAAAGTTATGCATGCCACTAAATTCCGAATTCCGGCTCCCCTCCCTCCCCCACGATGGTCGGATCGGGCAAGTGACTATTTCCAACTTAGTTTGGTTGGGTCCCTAATATGCCTGCCAAGTTTCATCGTCATAGTATATCTGGAAGTACCCTAACTCGCAAACACCGGACTAACCGACCGACCGACCGACGGAAAAGTGATCGGTATATGGCACTTGGCCGAAAGGCAAGTGCCATAAAAAGCAAAGCTCGACTCCGAAAAGTACTTTTAAAAGAATGAGATGAACGAGAGAGTACCGCAGAATAAAATTAAAAGCATAACAGTTCTCTTCGATAAATATTCACTATAAAATATAGTTCTGTTCGAAAAACCTCCATCTCGGCTGATATCAGAATAACAATCTCGACAAAAATGTTAGATAACAAGACCTAAGGTTTCGATGGGATCCCAAAAATCTAATATTTGATCCAGAAAATTGGGTCTTGTCTTCGCCAGATCCAGTCTTCGCCGCGCTAATCATCTGAGAAAACCAAGTTCAGATATACCTCTATAAGCCATATCTATTTTGGGAGATACTGACCGCAACTTCTTACTTTACTTCTGCCAAATTTCCGGTGTCTGCCAAATTCCGAGCGAACTACTTGTCCAACAAAAAAAGAACAATCAGAAACGAATTCAGCGTATCTCCTTATCTCTATAAGGATCATCTAATCAACTTCAAATTAAACTTTTAAATTAAACCTATTATCCGGTTTTTGCCGGATTCTGGACGAACTACTTGTCCGGCGAGAAAATGGTTTTCATCTTCGTTTTCAGCACGTCTTCTTACCTCATAATCGACTATCACATTAGCTGTTAAAAAATATTTTGTTTGCCCCTTTATTTGAACCCCCTCCCCCACCCCTAAATGTAGGGCTACAGAGCCCATCTACGAACTTGACCTTAACCTTAGCCCAATAAATCCTTACGCCGAGTTTCATCAAAAATCTCATTCCCTTCGATAGTTATCGTGCTCACAGACATACGGACATTTTTTGCGATGTCACAGGTATCACTCCACTTATGTAAGGATCGAAGAAGTCATCCGTAATGTTTTGGGATCCCAAAAAGCAAAACTGGACTCTAGAAACGTACTCTTAAAAGATTGAGATGAACAAGAGAGTACCGCAGAGTAAAATTAAAAGCGCGGTTAACAGTTCTGTTGGATAAATATACACTATCAAATATAGTTCTGTTCGAAACCCCCCATCTCAGCTGATATCGGAGTAGGCCAACAACCTCCACGGCCATTTAAAAATAGCAGCGTTCGTTTCACTCCGGGCTGTCTCTGGTGTTTTGTCGCCAGTGTGCGGTTCTTCTCTTAAAACGTGTTTTTTTTGTTCACCGGTTAGTTGATGAAAACTGGCTAACTCCTCGCTGAACGGGCTCCCGAGCAGGTTCTGGTTAGTCCGCACCGGTGAGATAAAACCGGACACTAGTTAGTTCAAAAACGGGTTATAAGACTGGTGAGTAGTCACCGGGGGATGCAAAAACGGCTTATAGGAAAACCGGAGACCACCGTTGAGAACTCCCGTGACAAAGAAAGCAGCTGATGTCAGGCTCGCTCCCGCTCGGCAGATATTATTCATGGCCTAATTCGCCTTCGGATCGGATAGGTTATTTTTAATGGCCGTCGCGATTTTATTCTCCGATATCGTCCGCGATGTCAGAAGTCAACCGCTTTAATAATTTATTAAGAACTGCTAACTGCGTTTAATCCATCACCGATAAGATAATACATATGGATGGATAAAACGAAAGACAGGTTTTTGTTCATCCTATTTCTGATAGATAAAGAAAACAAATTTCATATACTTACCAGAGCTGGAACAAATAGGCGACAAGGATGCAAGGCTCCAATTCGGCATGACACTTGACGAGGACTTCCTCAAACCTAAAAGGAATTTGTACCATTAATACGAAAGAAGTTACGGCTAAGGTTTCGTACGAAAAGAACGACCAGCAAAGAAGATGAGAAGATTTCGATTTTGCAGACAGATTTCAATTAGCTGACGAAAACTTTACAAAGTTTGGGGAATCCGACAAGATAAATCGTATTTTTTTTCGCCAACTTTTATTTTTCGCAATCGCTGTTCCGATGTACCAAATCTTTTCAAGACAGGACGCACAAGGAAAGCCAAACATGTCTGCACAGAAGCAACTATAAGAAGGCTACTTGTAGCTGCTAGCTTCATTTATTTATTGCAGCAAGAATAGAGCAGACTTGAATCACCCGACTTCTTTTTTTTTCCCGATTCCCAAGTACCGGGGGTGGAGCCTACTCGGCGCCTGTCCCGACCACAGAGTAACTATACTGTTGATGACTATCTATCCTTGCCGATCCATAATCTCCGGCCTCTCCGGGTATCCAGCGGAAGAAAGGCAGAAGTGGTGTCACAGCTGCTGCCAAAGATCGCGGGGATTGATTGACACAGGATTTGAGTCGTTGAGTTTGAGTCGTACGGACACGCTTAATCCTTCTTCCTGAGGATTGCTGGCGTGTTTTGGACTTAGTCATACAGAGTATTGGCGCTGGTTCTTCTGATCGCCGTTCTCCGCGTTAAGAAAGTGCGCCGAATTCAAATTATACAGAAAGAGGCCGACATTTTGCCCTTCACTCTCCAACAAATCGCAGCTACCACTAGTTTAAAGACGAGATAAACGGCTAAAGTACAGTGAGATGATAGAAGTCGTGTGCAATCATACATTCAAGGATGACGAAAAAAATGCAGAAAAGGACCGATTTGGACTGAATACTACAAGTTTAAAGAAGTAAGGGACATGCTTCTAAATAATATAGACTGCACTTTACACAAGGGACTTTTACCGTAACCAATATCATAAACAATTTTTCGAATATAATTTAGAAGCCTAGGACTCCCTTGTCGGAGCCACGCAGACAAACCAGGACCCACAAGACGGGGTCTCATGGTGAAAACCAAATATATAATTTCAATGGGGAAGACGCCCTTGAGATGGAAACAGTAGTGAACTGATAGACAAAAATGCTCCTCAGCCGGGATTTGAACCCGGGACCCTCTGCTTACAAGGCAGTCACTCTACCACTGAGCTACCGAGGGGCTTGTGAACAGAGTTCGCAAACCACTACAATAGTCTGGTAGAAGCCGGCCATAGGAACAGTGATCCCGCCCGAAGGCAAATTCATCTAACCAGTTTACATCCCCATGTCACGGAAATTAATAATACAGATGGCACTTTATACAAGGGACTTTTACCGTGACCAATACCATAACAAAAATTTCGAATATAATTTAGAAGTCTAGGACTACCTTGTCGGAGCCACGTAGACAAACTAGGACCCACAAGACCGGGTCTCGTGGTAAAAATTAAAATTAAACTACAACTATCCGAGATAATGATATAAATTTTGCCCAAAAATAATAAGTTGTTATCTCGAATGTTATCAATTTCGATAATCAGGTATTAATTTAAAATTAGGAAATACTTCAAGACAACTGTTTTTCGCAACTATCCGAGAAATTTTATGAACTAACTTGTGTGTACAGTGCACAACTTAAAAACACAACATAACAACTCTTCGGGTACAGTTCGCCAGCTATGCCCAAAATTCGAATTTGGATGATGTAAAATCATGATAATGTAAAAAAAAAGATGATGAAAAAGCGGACTGTTAATAGCATAGACAACGACAAATCTAGCCAGATGTAAAGTGCAATTATCCGAGATAATGACATACATTTTTGACCAAGAATAATAAGTCGTTTTCACAAATTGAGACGTCTTGAAAGATATCTTACAATCAGCAATCGTTAAATGAAAATTAGGAAATACTTTACTGCCTACTGTGTTTCGCCACTACACGAGAAAATGATCTGAACTAAATTTTGTGTAGAGAGTACAACTTAAAAAACAAAACATAATTACTCATTGATTACATTTCGACGACTAAATACCTTAAATTGTCCCTTTCTAATTGTACCTTTTCTAGAAGCGATTCTTTACACTCCAGAGAAGACCAAAATAAAATTATAATGTTCACACTGATCCTATTGAATCTGAACTAAATGCAAGCCTGTTAGGTTTATGCTTCATCGTTCGAGTTGCTTAATTGCTCCCCTGACTCTTCAACTGCAAATCTGACCCAAGATTGAAAAGTCGTTTCCATTTGTATAATCCTCAGAATCAGCAATGTTTGAACTTCCCGCCTTTTCTGACTGCTTTATCACTTTTCCTTGGAGGTAGCACTTAATACTGCAAGAGGCAACACGCGAACCTCCACCCAGGCTCCACCCCCGATAAATAATATCGGAAAAAACAAGATTCAGGATGCTGACATCTGTAACATTGGGTTGGTCATTAATAATTAATTAGCAGAAGCGATTTTAATCTTAGTTCAGAAAATATAAAAGACGTAAAAGAATATTAATTTCCCATTGGAAACTTAGACTTTGGTTTGAATATCCTGGAAGCTGAGGTTTCGATATCCTGCTAAAAAAACGTAGCATCCTGGAAACTGAGGTTTTCAGGATTATCTGATGTGGTGCAAGAACGGAAACGGTGGTAACGGAGAGCAGGAACAGAAGAGCGGTTTTGAGGCAGATGAGAATCGACAGAGATGCGATTGAGATACCAATTAGAAATAAGCCAAGCAAAAGTTGTTGTGAAGAATCAGGAATTTTGTGATACCGATTTATCAATACAGTAAGTCAGCTCGAACTACCAAACGAAAGACTACGATCCTAAATACGCCTTCGAAGGTTGAATACTGCCGCCGCTCGAACGCTACCATATAATGATCCCAAGTGGGACATAAACCGCCGGTCGGAGTATAAAGAGTAATAACACAGGGCAAGAACCTCTCATCGGTTCACTGGTGACGCGTCGTCTTTCGTTTGGAGGGAAGGTGTAGGCTAGATATTATGGTATATAGTGTTTTAGTGTATTGAGTGCATTTTTCTATTTTATTTTTTTTACCGGGTTACTGAGCGAACGTAAAATGTCTGTCGAAGACACAGCAAAAATGTCCCTTGACACGCTTTGTAAAATTGCATCGCAAGTCTCTACCTTCAGTGGTAGCGAAGACGTTTTGGTATTTCTTGAGACGCTGGAAAATTTGAAATTCTGGGATAAGTCTATTCAGAGCGATGAACTTATCCGTTTGGCATTCATGAAAACAACGGGGCACGCGGCTAATTTCCTAACAAGCCACGCGGAATTCGAGTCGTTTGACGATTTGAAGAAGGCTTTGGCAAGCCAGTTTGAGCACACATCTCTTAGAGCACGATTGATTCACGAAACTCTTCGTCTAGAGGATGGCGAAGACCCATTTCCATTTTTAGAAAAGCTGAAATTGAAGGTTTTAAAATTAATGGGCTTTGATCAAATGCCGTCGGCAACCGAAGAAGGTTTTGCTGGCTATTCAAATCTTTTGAAAAACCTACTTCTTGACAGTCTTTCCCCTACGCTGGGAATGCGGGTGGTTGCTAAGTGTCCCAAAGATTTTGAGGAGGCAAAACAGTTCTTGATCAACGATTTTCGCGCACGGGAATTTGCAAAAGCTAAATCGCATAATGTGCTTGCTGCTATCGCTCCTATTTCAGTTGAAACTAACCCTAGTGTAGTAGCAAATAGAACCTCACGAGATAGTATGGCTACAGAAAACATGCGAAATAAGGGTCGCGACGGCGCTATATTTGTGGGTTCGAGCCGCCAAACATTTCACCGTCGGGAGTCGTCACGAGATAACCGCCCGTCGAATAACACAAGCAGCTACAGGGATAGTTCTCGCGATAAGGGAGGGAATGAGAATGTTCGGGAAGGTCACCGTGGGAGGCCCGAGTTCCGAAAACCGGGTACATCGAGTCAGATTTGCTTCAATTGCAACAAAGCTGGTCATTTTGCTCGCGAATGTCGCGCACCACGTACCATCCGTTGCTATAACTGCCAAAGGATCGGGCATATGGCAAGACAATGTCGCAGTCAGCCCGCCGGATCTAATCCGAAAAAGTGTTTTAATTGTGGGAAAAATGGACATTTCGCAAGGGAATGCCTGGTGTCTGAAAATAGCAGCCGTTTAAACTTGTAAGGGGACGCGCACTTCGTCACGTTTCAGTAAATTCTGATGCGCATCCTGTCCTGGCTTATTTGACTAAAAATATGGGTGGAAATTTTATTGCGTCGTATTTTGCTAATTGCAATGGAGTGAATTGCAATGCTCTGCCGTATTTTAATGCTTCAATATGTGATATTCCGGTACGTGCGCTTGGAGACAGTGGCGCTTCTGTGTCCCTTATCAGTCATGATATGTTTTTGCAGTTGCCAGTTTTAGTTAGATCAAAAATAGTTAAAAACTATAGTGATGTTAGCAGTGCTACCGGCCATTCTATGGAAATTATTGGGTGTATTTCAGAGTATGTAAAAATTGATGAACATGAATATTTTGAGACTTTTTTAATAAGTGACAAACTGAAGATACCGATGATTTTGGGGTACGGATTTTTAAAGAAGTACGACCTACTAGTTGATGCTAAAAATGACAAATTAATCCGTAGAGGCGGAAATGGGAGAGAGGTTCGGCCTGTTTGTAAATTTTCTGATCCGTCGGCAAATCTGGTTAACCTTAAAGGACAAAGGGAACAAAATTGTTGTTTTACTAGAAGTCAGTCTTGTAGTCCACAGTCGATCCCTTGTCACCCGGTGGGTCCTGTAGTTAATTTACCTCCTCCTGATTACCCTTGCCCACTTCCCCATGCTGAAAATACTTGTAAAAAGTCTGAAATCGGGTTGGTAAAAACGGAGGTGGAAGCTGTGAAACCACCGAAACGCATACACCGTCTTCAACTCGTTTCTAGGACTAACGTTAAGACAAAAACCAGTAAACGTTGTGTGTTATCTACCAGTAGGGGGCCAATAGACACGGACGGGCTATTTTTGGTTTCACCTACGAAGGAAATGAATGAACGATTCCCAGACTTGGTTTTACCAGAACAACTTGTAACTACACAGGACGGCATGTTTCAGGTATTCATAGAAAACTATTCGGACAAAGATATAAAAATTCCCTTGTTTTATATGGCGAATGCCGAAGCCTGGATTGCAGACGAAAATATTTGCATGAGTGTTACCGACTCATTAAAACCAACAGATGTTAATTCGGGTCCTGGTTTTCTGCCAGACAATGAAGTGGATGCGTTTCTTAAAATGTTCAAATTAGATCACCTCGCGAAAAACCCAGTTCGAAAACAAAAAGTAGAGAAGCTTTTAACTGATAATCATGACGTTTTCGCGAAGGACGATTTTGATTTGGGAACTTGCAACATTGAGCCTTTTGTAATTGATGTGGGTAATGCACCCCCACAGAAAGTTCGTCCCTATCGCATTCCAGTCCACCTTGAACCCGTTGCAAAGGCAGAAATTGACCGTATGTTGGCTTGTAAGGTTATAGAGCCAGCCGCTTCGCCGTGGCTAGCTCCGTTATTGTTGGTCGGGAAAAAGGATGGAAGTTACCGTGCGGTTACCGACTTTCGTCGCCTGAATGATGTGACAGTGGGAGACGAGTTTCCGCTCCCTCATATAGCTGCTATTTTAGACAAATTGCATGGCAAAAAGATTTTCTCTGTTCTTGACTGTTTGAGTGGTTATTGGCAGATGGAAATCGATCCGGAAAGCCGCAAATATACGGGGTTTTCAGCTCCAGGATACGACCAGTTCGTATACGCGAAACTCGCGTTTGGTCTAAAAAACGCGCCTGCGGCTTATAGTAGAATTATGCATAGAATTTTGAAACATCTGTTTGATGAAGGGGTCGCCGTCTATCTGGATGACGTTATAAACGCCTCAGAAGACGACGATTCGCACATGGCTTTGTTGATTAAAGTTTTTATCGCTTTCCGCAAAGCCGGTCTGAAATTGAAAGCGCGGAAATGTGATTTTTTTAAGGAGGAAGTTATTTTCTTGGGTCATCGGGTCGATAAGAACGGAGTCCGTCCAGACCCCAATAAGCTAAGTGCGGTTCGTAACATTGCATACCCAAAGGACGTCAGCGAACTGCGCTCATGTATAGGTCTGTTTTCGTATTTTCGCAAATTCGTCCCCCAGTTTTCGGCTATAGCATCACCCCTAATTAAACTTACCAAAAAGGAGGTACCTTTTATTTTTGGGGATGAGGAGAAGAAAGCTTTTGAACAGCTGCGATCTAAATTGTTAGAAGAACCTATACTTGGCCTTCCAGATCTTGGTCGGTCCGCGAAACCGATGAAAATTTTTTGCGATGCTAGCAAAAAGGCGTGTGGAGGGTTTTTGACCCAGGAACAGGGTGGGAGGCAAAAGGTCTTACAGTATACGTCACGTACTTTCAACGACGCCGAGGTCAAACATGCCGCGGTCCAACAGGAGGCCTTAGCCATAATTCACTGCATCAGGTCATTTCGCCCTTATTTGCTCGGTAGAAAATTCATTGTTGCCTCGGATCATAAGCCTCTTCAGTGGTTGATGAAGAGTACAGGGAAAGATCTTACCGGAAAGTGGGCTAGAATGCAGATGGAACTGCAAGGGTACGAATTCGAGATCACGCACATCCCCGGGACTCAGAACGTCGTTGCAGACGCTCTAAGTAGGCTCCCTACGACTATTCCAACCCCCGCGATAATGGCCGTAATACCAGGTGCGGATAACCAGTTTTCCTCAAAGGAACTGCGGGAATTGCAAGGGAAGGACGGGTTTTCTTCTGCAGTACGTAACTACCTTAAACATGGCAGTGGGTTGCCCTCTCAAATCGAAACTCAAGTCCTGCGTGAAATCGAAAATTTTGTTCTTGACGACGGCTTACTTTGTTACGTTTACACACCGTATCAAAACTGTCGCAGGCCTGATTTGCGGGTAGTACCAGTTTTACCTCGTTCACTCATTCCGGAAGTTCTATTTGATTGCCATGATTCAAAAATATCGGGTCATTTTGGGTTTCTTAAGACATATGAGCGCGTGCGCAACCGTTTTTACTTTCGGAACATGTACAACGTTGTCAAACAATATGTGCAGTGTTGCCTTGATTGTTGTCAACGCAAAGGTCTTAACCACACACCCAGGGCTCCGTTGGGCACCATACCCGAGTCCTCTAGACCACTCGATATGGTCGGTATCGATCTTCTCGGTCCATTACCCGTTTCTAGTCATGGTTCAAAATATATTGTCGTCATCACTGATCATTTTACGAAATACATCGTTCTTACGGCCATAGCAGATAAAACAGCGAAAGCTGTCGCGAGAGCGTTTGTTGAGCATTTTGTTTTAATTTATGGGGCATGTGAACGTTTGATAAGTGACCAGGGTACGGAATTCATAAATGCGGTATTCAAGGGTATACTTGAACTTCTTGACATTAAGCAGCTTCGTACATCTGCGTATCATCCAATGTGTAACGGGGCGGTCGAAAGGCGGAATAGGGATATAGCAAACATTTTAAGTCTATATGTCAAGGATAGGGGACATTCAGACTGGGAAGACCAACTTTGTTATGTCCAATTTGCTATGAACACAGCTTTTCACGAATCCATCTCGGACAACCCATTTTATGCTATGTTCCTTCGCGACGCCCGTTTTCCGACGGACACCGTCATTAACAGTAGGGTCTATTATAATCTGGATTCGGATTACAAATCGGAAATGATTACTCGGCAGAGAACTGCGTATCAAATGATCAGGGACAACTCCGATATCGCTCGGGAACGTCAGCGGTTCTACTACAATAGAACCGAAAATCAGAAACCCCTAAAGGTCGGTGACCTTGTACTTTTGCATACGCCACCCGACGCGAGGTTGCGAAAATTGGACAAGATACGTTGGGTGGGACCTTATCGAATAAATGCAGTTTTGGAAAATGGCCTAAACTTTAAAATCACAAGGCTATCAGACGGACGGGTGGAAATTGTCCATTACAATCGTTTGAAAACGTACATTCCCAGGAGTCTGTGGGAAAGAGACGTTATGCAAGATGAACTGATTATACCGCCTAATTTTGACGAAATTCCGGCACCCATTTCCTCTTCCGCAGAAAATCCGGCCGGAAATAAACCTGAAAGTTCGCGTACCGGAAAAACAGTTACTTGGTGGGACAGTCCACCTGCAGGTCAGAAAACTATCCCAGATTGCGACCCACCAAACCCACCCTCCGTTATACCCAGCCCACTTACTGAGGACATGTATGATATTGGCGCGAGAGATTTTGCTTTTACACCGGAATCCTCGGTTCCGGGTCCGGAATCGATGGATGATTTTCCGAAATTTCGCCAACTTCCTCTATTTCACCGCCCTTTAACATTACAGCCGTATCATACGGATCAACCAAATGAACATGGGGATTGCAAAAGACGTTATTCTCTGGGCTCTGAAGATTTAGAATGGGATGACCCCTATACTGAAACACCTGTTCGCAGGCAGGGGTTGGGAAGCTCCTCGAGTCTCGAGAGCGAATTTTTAGACGATGCACTGATGAAAAGAGAACTTTTCACACCAAGGACAGTTGTTAGATGCTCTACGCCAACTTTTGGCGAGACACCAGTTTTGAGACAGGCTATCACACCATCTCATGATTTCTACGAAAATCTCGCTGGGGTGGGGATACCGTTATTAGAGGCCCCAAACTACCGTCTAGAGTTCGAGAGCACAACTGCGCAGGATCCGTTTAGTGATCCTGTGGGCATAAACGATTCATTCACGGGTAATAACTTTCCTCAGGCTAGTACGCGGGTTGACAGGTCCCCAGACCTATCACCTGTTCGACCAGAAGAAGAGTCACCAAATCAAACGGTAATTGAGACACCTCAGTCTCGCGGGGGTAAAGTATCTCGGTTACCAGAATCAGAAGAAACCAGCCCTCAACGGGAAGGTTTTGGAAGGGGCACACTTGAGGAGACACCGGGTCATTCTGGGCTCGGGTCGAATTTTAGCGACGGGGTCAATGTTGGGGTCGACCGTTCTGGTAGTATGCCGGAACTGAGAGGACCGTTTGGGGAACTCGAATCTGATCACCCTGGGTCTGAAGATCCTATTGATCTTAATAGCCCCCCACCAATTTTAATTCGTGATAGAGCTTTAAGCCACCCTACGGTTCGTTCAGAGGCGCTTAGATTACGTACTCAAGCCGCGCGCCGCGGTGCAATGCAAGGTGTTAGGTTTGATCTGGCTACGAGAGGTACTAGACAAACGTCCAGAGAAGTTCGCCGCCCAAATAGGTTAGGGTATGATAAGCTTGGAAGCCCTTATTTACCCGAAATTCAAAGGCAATAAATAGAGGGGTAAATTACTAAAAGTAAATTACATGTATAGTAGTTGTCAGTGTTTTATTACAGATGAAAGACAAATAAACACGATCAGACAAATATGGGAAGTTAACAAGAGGAAAAAGATGGAGGCGCAGATAGGGTTTCAGAAGAAAAGCTGGAACACGCGCGAACAGAAGATCAAGTTAGCAAAATAAGCAGAAAATCTTAAGGACTGCAGAAATAATAAATGTTACAACAGTTGAATTCCGGGGCGTCAAAGGTCACCTTGCAGACGTGCAAGACTTGCTCTTTGAAGCCCAAGATAAACTCGTCGAGCTATTGCGATTTTGTTCACATACAATAACAGAATAGTAGTCGGTGGTCGCTAAAATAAATTAGTAATGTTGCTGTTTTACTGCGTACTCGGTTGGCTTTATCTTGCTTCATTTTATGTTTGGCGTAGCAAATAATACATGGACAAGAAAGTTTAGTTTAGTTTCCTTGTTTCAGAAAGATGGAAGAAATCATAAAGTTTAATAAATCAATAATAGACCCAGAGTTATAACAATAAAGGCCAAATTATGTTTTAGCTATTGGTCTATTGTTATGTAATACGCTTGAAAGTGCCAAAGACAGAATAGCTAACTGTTTAGGCACCGGAGACGGGTACGATTTCTAAGAATTTCAACCTAAAGATCTATATATAATGTCAGAAAACGTAGATTGTCTAATTCACCAAGTTAGTAGGGAGTGTCAAACTCCTTTAACCATTTTATTTGCATTAAGTTTGGTCTGAGCCAGTAGGTAAACAGAGAAGCGAAAGAGCAAAATTTTGTTTGAATTAAATCAGGGTGAGAAAATATTGGAGAATTAAGCAACTTAAAATAGGAAGTAACGTGTAGTGATGTCATGCACTGATAAACCTGGAGTGAGCTCGGTCAATGTTGGTCCCCTTGACCGAAACTACGCGGTATTTTACCTGTCTATTATTTTGTTTTACTGTACCATGTCAGAGGGCTCAGTAATAATCAATCAGTTATAATCCCTAGATTGTATTATGATACTAGATTGAACGAATGTACAAAATAATTGAATCCCTGAAATACTGAGTAAAGAAATTTTGTTCGATTTTTGTTTGTCCCAAAATCTTCCCTAAGTACTTTTGCCCTGAAAAGTAAGAGTTCGCTCCCTTTTTGTTGAAAAGAGAAGGTCACGTAGCTCAACTAACAGATTATGCCTGAAAGCTATGACACAAACGAAGACCTGTAGAGTTTATGAAGCCCAGATTTTAAATATTGCTACTTCTGACGTAGATCTGCGGTTTGGTTTTAGCCAAACGACCTAGCGGTTTAACTGCTTAACTGCAACTGCGTTTAATTTTAACTGAAATGCAAACTTGATTTGTGTAAGAGTCGATTAACAGAAAACGAAGTTTGAGTTTTACTTAAATTGCTGTCCTAGTTGTTCAATTTGAGATTAACAGGAGAGATAAGTGTTGTTTAGATAATGACGAAAGTCAGACAGACACTGGCATCCGCAAATCGTCAGTTTATTCTGAATCTCAAAGCAGTGTCACGGTAGCAAGTTTATCAATAGAAGTATACCATCCAACTCCCCATGTTACCAGAGTTGATTAGAAATAGCTTCTTATGCTGTTTTGCCGTACAAAAGAACCAAGCCCATTAAATCTGAATCGAATACGTCACGAGCTGAACTCTCAAAACTTGCGGTAGAGTTATCATTGGCGTTCTTTTAAGGACAAACGAGAAGTCGAGAGGAATTTAAACTGCCACGTAATTTGCGGTCTTGGCATTTGATACATTTTAAATATCAAAGACGTGGAGCTTTAAATAATACCGAAACACGTGAACAAGTAAAACGTGAAGAAAAAGAAAAAAAATTTGAAAGAAATACGGAATCTTAAATTATCACAAAGAGAAGACGTGATAATATCGCGAAGTAAGCGGTTATGAAAGTGTTCTAGATATAATGCGTTTACTATTTTACAGATTTTGATTTAAAGTAGAAGTGAACCCAAGGATTATCAGTGTGTTGCCGTTGTAAGGCGTGGAGGAGGAAAGACACCGTCCACATACACTACGGAGAAAGACAGACAAGCTGAATCACCACCCCTCATTGGATTGGGAGTCAACCTGTATGTGGACGAGGAGTGGTCTATATCGCCAGAGGTTCTTAATGAAGAACCCAGGAGAAACGTAGCTATACATCAATTTTATTACTATTTCATGTCAAGATGCGTCTTTATGGCGTCCTTGATTGATTACGTCATCGCGAAACAGACGTCTATCGATCTACAAGTACAATTATCCGTTGACCAACTATTGACATTTTGTCGCACACTCCCGGTAGACTACGAACCGTACCTGGGAGACTGCAATTGAGCAGTTAATCGAAATTCAGTCACTACCCGAAAACAGTTAAGTTAAAAGGGGGATGATAGTGCGACTGAACCATTTTGAGACCTGGAATCATAGGCCAGAGGTTCTTAATGAAGAACCCAGGAGAAACGTAGCTATACATCAATTTTATTACTATTTCATGTCAAGATGCGTCTTTATGGCGTCCTTGATTGATTACGTCATCGCGAAACAGACGTCTATCGATCTACAAGTACAATTATCCGTTGACCAACTATTGACATTTTGTCGCACACTCCCGGTAGACTACGAACCGTACCTGGGAGACTGCAATTGAGCAGTTAATCGAAATTCAGTCACTACCCGAAAACAGTTAAGTTAAAAGGGGGATGATAGTGCGACTGAACCATTTTGGGACCTGGAATCATAGGTCACTCACAACAACAAGCCTAATGAAAGTAAGAGGTTACGACAACCTATATTACGAAATTGCTTATGAAGTATTAACTTCATCGGTGACATATTTATCAGTATTGCGATAAAGTTGTAACGGCTAAGGGTGAGCCAACTTCTAAAGACGCCTGTGTGTACAGAAGCATGTATATAAGCGAAACTACTTATTCAGCGAAGTTATCGAAATGGCCATACCATTATAATGGCCAAACGTCAGCCAACTATTATGCAGTCGCTTATGGCTAAAATCGGGGGTCAGAGGACAGCCGATTCTAGCCATCGGCTAGTAAAGTCTTACTAGCCGGCATTTTATTGTATGCTAATTTGCTTATGTTCATAGGAGCTGACGACCGGTTGTATAAAGGAACGTCGCTGCAAACTCATTCAGCTATGCTGGCATAGAGGTCATGGAAGCTGACCGCATGGAGACTCACCGAGCCGCGTCCTCGCCGAGCATCAAGTGCCAATGGAGAAGAATACGGAGGAGAATACGAAATTAAATATTGATGATTGTAAATTTGACAACTGCTTTGGCAAGGCGAATTTCAAAATCGTGGTAATGTACTTTCCGATTTCTTGCGTCGTGACCACAAATTCCGATTTTGCACATGGTTTCAGTAGAACTTTAAAAAGGGAAAGTTTGTTCGTTTCTTTGGTTCTGGGAGGTGGATTCGTAAGCAAAATATTTCAAATAATTCGTATTTAAAGTAACTGCGTTGATTTTCTAAATTATTTCCCGTTCAAAAGTAGAATAGAGTAAACTTAAATGACCAGCGTTTGAGATACTACTCCTTCTTTATGATAGTTGTGTCGGAGATTCAAAACTTGATTTCGTCGAAATAAAAATAAACCCTACCCTGAACGAACTTTTGGAAAGGGGGAAGGGATGTAGAATTTATTTTCTTGTATTTAGATCTTTGTATACAATATTACCCTTTGCCAGGAAAGTAGACAGCTTGTGGAGCTGGAGCATCGACTTCGGGTCCATAAAACCTTTTAGTCACCGCTATGAAGACTTTTAGGCAAAGCAAGAGTTGAGGCTTTTAAGAACTCAGATTATACTTTTACAAAGCCGATACTGAAATCAGGTTGACGTGTTTGAACCTCAGGTTAGACAGGTCGATCAATTGGTAGAATTAAAAATAATGGAAATCAAGAATAAGTTTAAGCAGTAGAAAACAGAATAGACGAGATCAAGATTTTGGCGTGGTTCTGTTTTGTCGGAGACAAAACTTTTCAGGGAAGGAAGGAGTGTAACATTGGGTTGGTCATTAATAATTAATTAGCAGAAGCGATTTTAATCTTAGTTCAGAAAATATAAAAGACGTAAAAGAATATTAATTTCCCATTGGAAACTTAGACTTTGGTTTGAATATCCTGGAAGCTGAGGTTTCGATATCCTGCTAAAAAAACGTAGCATCCTGGAAACTGAGGTTTTCAGGATTATCTGATGTGGTGCAAGAACGGAAACGGTGGTAACGGAGAGCAGGAACAGAAGAGCGGTTTTGAGGCAGATGAGAATCGACAGAGATGCGATTGAGATACCAATTAGAAATAAGCCAAGCAAAAGTTGTTGTGAAGAATCAGGAATTTTGTGATACCGATTTATCAATACAGTAAGTCAGCTCGAACTACCAAACGAAAGACTACGATCCTAAATACGCCTTCGAAGGTTGAATACTGCCGCCGCTCGAACGCTACCATATAATGATCCCAAGTGGGACATAAACCGCCGGTCGGAGTATAAAGAGTAATAACACAGGGCAAGAACCTCTCATCGGTTCACATCAAGGTTATGTGAGTTCTCAATTCTTTCCCAATTTATTCCTTTCTTCCAGATGCAGCCTGAAGAGGACCCTTGCCAAGATGGGCCGAAATCAAGAATGAACTAAATATTCCTTGAGCCCAAGCTGATTTTGAAACATATGTCCAAGCTGACTTTGAAACATATGTTAAAAATGTATTAAATATTTATTCAGGGTCAACTTCGGGGAAGGAAACAAACCTGCTACTCCTAAGCTGACCCTGAAGACTGACAGCCTGACGAGGACCCTTGCCAAGAAGGGACGAAATATCGCTGCCAAAGCATCGTAACTGACATAACCGTTTTATGCATTATTAGAATATATAAAGGCTGAATCATCATACTATGTTGTGGGGCACTGTTCAAAATTACAGGGTCACAGGGTTTTCCCATCATAGTTTCAAACTAGTAACAACATTCTCAAACCTGGGATTTCTCTTACTCGCTGCAGTTGTCAAAAAATAAGAGAAACATCGTGATAGAAGCCTTCTTCTTTTTTGTTCCAATATTTCTCCTTCTGACTTCTTTTGATGATAATATTATAGCTGATTTAACCGTTTTGAGACATATATAGACTTTTCAATCGCCTTTGTACAATCCTTCCAGAATGAACATTGTGCTCTAACTATTGTATTGCGTTTCTGATGGCTGCAAGCGGATTTTTGGGTTAAAGAAAATCTTGAAAAAACAATCTTGCTTGAAAATGGGACCCGACCAATCGCAAAACTGTAGAAGCCTTTGCCAAGAACGAACCAGGATCCTCCCGAAACACCTTCCGCTGTAAAGGCAATTTGCACACGACGTAGCAGTATATTCCCTAAACATACTAACTGTCAAAAATGTCCCATCTTTTCTGCTTTAAGTATCTTTTTACCCCATTTCACTGGCCGTGACACAATCAAGTGGAATCGACCGACTTGAAACTACCTGCTAAAGTGTCGTCGAACCCCTAAAGAAAAGCCGAGTGTCGCGGGGAACGAGGGGGCCTAGTGTGACAGCTGGCAAGTCGTCAGAAAAAGAGTTCCACAGATTCTGGATTCAGATTAAAGATGCCAAACTGTACCGATTGTTTACACACTTGAATACTCCCTCAGCCCAAGGTGACTGGGAAACATACCAAACCATAGCTCAATACTCTTGATGACTATCTCTTCTTGCCGATGCTAAATCCCCGGCCTCTCCGGGTACCTAGCGGAAGAAAGCAGAAGTGGAGTCACAGCTGCTTCCAAAGATCGCCGTGATTGTTTGACACATGCTTTGAGTCGTTACGGAGACGCTTACTCCTTCTTGCTGGGGATCACTGGCAGGGTTGCCACAGATGTGTTTAAGAGCGTGCTACAACGTAGCTGAAATAGCGTGCTACATCGGGTGCTACATCCCGTACGTGGTTTTTACGAGAAATTGGCGAATTATAGGTTCTTTAGCCACTAAATTTGATGTAAATCGCCGATTAGACACACTTTTGTTAGACTGAATGCTAAATTGTCGGTTTAATTATACACTATTCGTAAGCACAAAGATTCAGCTTTGCCTGTGTACTGAAACCAACAAAGCCCCGCTCACCTGAGGCATGTAGAGGCTTAACGGCCTGCCATTCAATTTGCAAATATATTATTATTATTATTATTATTACATTAAACAAGACCAAAGGTTTCGATGGGATCCCAAAAATTTAATATTTGATCCAGACCTGATCCTGACAATCGGGTCTTATAGAGATCCAGTCTTCGCCAGACTCCTTGAGCACTTTTCTAATAACAAGAGCTACGAGCTCATATGGCACTTGTTACGAGTAGGCACAACTCGGTTATGTCAATGATATATCTAGTGTTTGCTAGGTGTCTTCCCACCAAGTTTCATCTCGATCCCTCCACTCATAGCGTTTTCCAATATTTCCGGTTCTCCCCTCCAGCTCCCCCCAAAAGTCACCGGATCCGGTCCGGATTTTAAGTGGGTCGTCTGAGGCATGAGGTCTTTCCAAATATCAAGTTTCATCGAGATCCGGTCACCCGTTCAAAAGTTATAAATACCTCAAGATTCCGGATTCCCCCTCCCTCCACTCCCCCAACAGTGCCCGAATCGGCTCGGTCATGTCAATGATGTACCTAGTGTTTGCTAGGTGTCTTCCCACCAAGTTTCATCTCGATCCCTCCACTCATAGCGTTTCCCAAGATTTCCGGTTAACCCCTCCAGCTCCCCCAAAAGTCACCGGATCCGGTCCGGATTTTAAGTGGGTCGTCTGAGGCATGAGGCCTTTCCAAATATCAAGTTCCATCGAGATCCGATCACCCGTTCAAAAGTTATAAATACCTCAAGATTCCGGATTCCCCCTCCCTCCACTCCCCCCACAGTGCCCGAATTGGCTCGGTTATGTCAATGGTGTATCTTCACACCAAGTTTCATCTCGATCCCTCCACTCACAGCGTTTCCCAAGATTTCCGGTTGCCCCCTCCAGCTCCCCCCAAAAGTCACCGGATCCGGTCCGGATTTTAAGTGGGTCGTCTGAGGCAGGAGGTCGTTCCAAATATCAAGTTTCATCGAGATCCGGTCACCCGTTAAAAAGTTATAAATACCTGAAGATTCCGGATTCCCCCTCCCTCCACTCCCCCCCACAGTACCCGAATCGGCTCGGTTATGTCAATGATGTATCTAGTGTTTGCTAGGTGTCTTCCCACCAAGTTTCATCTCGATCCCTCCACTCATAGCGTTTCCCAAGATTTCCGGTTGCCCCCTCCAGCTCCCCCCAAAAGTCACCGGATCCGGTCCGGATTTTAAGTACGTCGTCTGAGGCATGAGGTCTTTCCAAATATCAAGTTCCATCGAGATCCGATCACCCGTTCAAAAGTTATAAATACCTCAAGGTTCCGGATTCCCCCTCCCTCCACTCCCCCCCACAGTGCCCGAATCGGCTCGGTTATGTCAATGATGTATCTAGTGTTTGCTAGGTGTCTTCCCACCAAGTTTCATCTCGATCCCTCCACTCATAGCGTTTCCCAAGATTTCCGGTTGCCCCCTCCAGCTCCCCCCAAAAGTCACCGGATCCGGTCCGGATTTTAAGTGGGTCGTCTGAGGCATGAGGTCGTTCCAAATATCAAGTTTCATCGAGATCCGATCACCCGTTCAGAAGTTATAAATACCTCAAGGTTCCGGATTCCCCCTCCCTCCACTCCCCCCCACAGTGCCCGAATCGGCTCGGTTATGTCAGTGATGTATCTAGTGTTTGCTAGGTGTCTTCCCACCAAGTTTCATCTCGATCCCTCCACTCATAGCGTTTCCCAAGATTTCCGGTTGCCCCCTCCAGCTCCCCCCAAAAGTCACCGGATCCGGTCCGGATTTTAAGTGGGTCGTCTGAGGCATGAGGTCGTTCCAAATATCAAGTTTCATCGAGATCCGATCACCCGTTCAAAAGTTAAAAATACCTCAAGATTCCGGATTCCCCCTCCCTCCACTCCCCCCACGGTGCTCGGATGGTGGAAGTGACTATTTCAAAAACGGATTCAGCGCATCTTCCATGTGTCAACAGAACTTCAACTTTTAACAAATTTTCAGATTTCAGCCGGATTCCTGGCGAACATGTGTTCAGGTAGAAAATGATTGTCATACACGAATTCAGCATGTCTTCTTACCCGTAAATCGAACACCTAATGAAATTCATAAAAAACTTTTACTTTTAACAAATTTTCCGGTTTTGGCTGGATTCCGGGCGATCAATTTGTCCTCTAATCAAACTTCCTAATAAACTTTTATTTTTGACAAATTTTCCGGTTTTGGCCGGATTCCGAGCGATCTACTTATCTGACGAGAAAATAATTTTCATATCCGGATTCAACATGTTTTTTTACCCCTGAATCAGACATTTAATCAACTTCAGATAGAACTTTTACTTTTAACAAAATTTCCGGTTTTGGCCGGATTCCGGATGAACTACTTGTCCGGCAAGAAAATGGTTTTCATATTCGTGTTCAGCATGTCGTCTTACCCCTTACTAGACTATCTCATTAGCTTTTAAAAAATATTTTGTTCGCCCCTTAATTTGAAACCCATCCCCCTCCCCTAAATATGCAGCTATCGGGCCCATCTACGAACTCGACCTTTCTATTGACTCGAAGAATCCTCACACCAAGTTTCATCAAAATATCTCATTCCCTTCGAGAGTTATCGTGCTGACAGACGGACGGACAGACGGACAACTTTTGCGATGGCATAGGTATCCCTCCACTTGCGTTTTGGGGTCCCAAAAACGGCTAAGCTGGTAGAGACGACTATGCGCCGAGTAATACGGTATCTAAAGAGGCGATGAAATTCCACCTTTTGGCTTTAGTCGTGTTTTTGAAAACAATTTACTTGAGATGTTTACCCACTATGCAATAAAAAATGGAGCCATTCACGCTCATTTTCAAATTTTCAGTAGCCTTCTTGTCATTCCATAAAGCCCGGAATAATTTCGTTTAATAATTTTTATGGATCAGATAAAGCAGGTAGCCTACAGATCTGTTGCATGCTATAGAGAGATCATGCTTTGTTTTTACTTCTTGCGGATTTCTCCTAGCATGTCGCACTATCGTGCTACAATACTGGGCAAGAATCGAAATCGTGCTGCATTTACTGTAGCACGTGCTACGCGTGCTACACACGGGCCGACCGTGCTACCGGTAACAACCCTGATCACTGGCGTGTTTTGGACTTAATCATATAAAGCAGAGGTTCCCAACGCGAGGAACCAAAATTGGTTTAGTCTGTAGCTTCAAAATATCGCCTCACTCAATTTTTGATTACCGAAGGCCTAATATTACTAGCAGAGGCAGCACCAGCCAAAATGTATCTTAAGGGGCAAGGTATTTTTACTGGCCGACAGGTCATTTTTACCTACTGTTTTTTTGTTTTTGTTTCTAAGTAACTGCTTTTACGAAAAATCGCGGCGCTTCGCGCAGACTTTTTAATCGTCTGGCCGACCTTTTTTGGGGGATGGGGGTTTTCAACCCGTGCGTGGCGCCTCTCATTACAAGCCCTAGTGGAAGTCAGTGAAATAACGTTGATTCAAGAACAGCTAGCCTACTTCCGTAAAATCTGTTCCTGTGTCAAACAACATTGTTTTCGAAGACATTGCAAGTGATATTGTCATTCAGGTTGCGAATTAAGCTAACGAAAAAGTTTGCGATGCAGCTTGATGAAAGCACGGACAACATCAAAACCAAACACAGACATAGGCTGACTGTAAGTTTTTGCTACAAGGCAGCCTCTAGTGATTGCCTCATTGATTTTGTATTTCTACACATGTAAGCCTTATCATTTATGATAATAACTATCGTCTTTTTCACCTTCTGAAAGAGGGGGTACGCAATCTTTTCGAACCTTGATTAGGGGTACGCGGTACGGAAAAAGTTGGGAACCACTGATATAGCCTAGAGTATACGGACGAGGCCGACCAAGGCACACAGTGCAGAGAAAGTATGATCGGGACCTGAAGGAGGTCAACATTTCCGTCACTCCACAACACGAGCAGCCGCACAGCTTCGTGGTGAATGGAGAGGGGTTGTCTATGCCTTATCCGCCACTGGTGGCTCAGGAGGGTCTAAGGTAAGACCCTAGTCACAGTGGGCCCAAAAAGCCGCCTATTCGACAAACAACTGAAAATCCCTAGGGGACGTGAGATTTGATGGGCTTTGTGGCAGCTTGGGGATAATTAGCAGACTGCAATTAGGGGTCAATTAGGGTTCCTGTAACGTATTTATACACACTGTTTTGCTCTAATTTATCTCCTGAATTTAAAACGACAACATTTAGAATTACTTTAATTTTCGCAGTACAAAATGAACATGACAGCTGAATTTTCGCAGTCACCTTGGGCTGAAGGAATATTTATTGGGCCCTTCTTGGTAAGGGTCCTCGTCAGGCAGTTGCCGGACGAAACGAACCTGCAATAATCTTGCCATTAGTATGCTTTACATAATAACAATCTTGCAACTATTGTTTACATAATACTAGTCTTGCGATTATTATTGCAGGTTCGTTTTTCCTGTAATAGCATGACGAGGACCCTTCAAGAAGGGCCGAAGTATCGCTGACGAACGTCGTACCTGAAGTTTTTCCTTTTGAGCCATTGTTTAATATATATTTACAGTCGGGCCGGAAACAAGAGCTACGAGCTCATATGGCACTTGTTACGAGTAGGTGGTACAAGGAGTCACAAAATACCCCGCCATCCAAAAACATGGTTCGGACCTATAAATAAGATATATAGTTTCACTGAGCATTTCCGATACCCCTCCTACTCCCTCTACCGCAGCCGAATCTGGTTTGGACTCCTAAATGGATCATCTAAAGGATTTTATCTTATCAACTATCAACTTTCACATGAATCTGATTATTTTGAAGGAACTTCCGGTACCCCCCCCCCCCCCCTCGTAGTCGGATCATGTTTGAACCCCAAAATAAATCATCTAGGGCATATGGTCTCCCTACATTCCGAGTTTCATTCAAATCGCTCACCTTTTTAACCACTATGCGAGCCACAACATTTCCGAGACTCTCCTTACAACTCCCACCACTGTGGCTGAATACGACTCAGAAATATAAACGTCGCATCGCTGACATCACCTCTTCCTGTCCGTCAGGTTTGATTGGAATCAGAGCATAGCCTATCTACAAATTTCCGATTCCGGCTACATCCCCCTCCACTTACCTTGGTTGGATCCGGTCCGGACACAAAATAACAAATCAAGGCCGCAGAAACTCGGCACTGTCCAACTTGCATCCCAATCTGTCCATCCGTTTGGTTTTTGTGCATGTCAAAAAGTTACCGGACCCCCCCCCCCCCCAAATCCCCCAACCTTGGCCGTATGTGGTTCGGACACATGTTTTGCCTGTCTAGGTCATCAGTTCTTATCAACCATAAAGTTTCATTCGAATCGGACCACCCATTCGCAACTTACAGAAGTCAGTAATATCAGGATTCCCCTTCCGTCGACTCCCCCAAAGATGGTCGAATCCAGGAACACAAGTTTTCCTAGGAAATTGAGTCTGGTCCTTAAGTCACTAATATGCCTGCAAAGTTTCATCGTCCTTAGAACATCTGGAACTGTCCTAACTGGCGATCACCAGAATTCCAGACATGGTAGGCCAACAGGTCTATCTTATGTTTTGGACTCTTTTTCTTTTACTTGTTTTTTTCCCACTCTTTAACCACAGCGCGCATAGTTTTTCGGACAGCGGGTCGTCTGGATAGAGTCGATAAGCACCAACAAGAAAATCGTTTCAGACGGCAAGCATTGGTATTTTTGGACAATGATAATTCTGATCCATTTGATCGTGAGAAGTATGCTAAGCTTCATACGGACTTACCTTAGTAAATGACGAACTAAATCAACTGCTTCTTGCTCACACAGTAAATCCACTCGGAGTTCAGACGCCGGCGGAATTACCTCAATGCCACAATTTTCCTTTAGACTGCACAGGCGGCTATGATTATACTGCAACTTCACTCCGGTATCACCATGACTCTGCAATGGAATGTGCTGTTAATCTTACAGGAAGAATGAAAGGACAACTTCTCACTAGTCACAGATAAAGCAAACCATTTTATCTATGAGAGGTATAAATGCAGTCCTTTCTCAATATATAAGAATTCTCTTTTCAGATAGGCTACTACCAGCTTAAATAGCTACATTATATATTGGGTAATATTTGTTATAACTATATTATATTGGTTACTTTCGTTTTCGAGGGGAGAGCACGGATCCAACCAAGAGTTTAGAGTTTAGACCATTTTATTCACACACAAAAATGATACGGTACACTGTAAAAAAGTTTTTCCGAGTACGGATTAAAGTTAACTGCAGTAGTTGCTACTGGGATTAATCTTATCTCTGCTGGGATAAGATAATCCGAATTAGAGATAATCTTATTATACATCGGGTGGGCCTGCAACTACTGGGTCTAAAGTGGATCTTAGCCCAGATGAACAAGTATAGTCATCCTTCAGGTTGCGGATTTCCTCATCACCATCAAATATTACTGTAAATATGGAAAGCTAGACAAGGACTCTTGCCGTAGTAAGCCAGAAGTAATTTCTGAATTAAATTTAGAAATCTAGGATTCCATTTCTGCAGCCCCGAAAACGGAGCTTGGCTCCACTGGCAGAGCCTCATGGAGAACACCAAATTATTCCCAAAAAGTAATTTTGATGGGAAGCCACCCTTGGGATGAAAACATAAGTAGCGAAATGAAAGACAAAATTGTTCCTCCAGCGAGATTTGAACCCACGACCTTCGGCTTTCATTGCCAACGGTCTACTGGTGATGTCAACTGCTTTAACAAACTTACCTCCGCCGGGATTTCTCTTTCTATTGATTCTATTCGGTGGTTGGGTATTCCCATTACTAAAAATATTCGTTCATTCCGATCCCGGACGGTTTCCGATTGTAGACTAAAAATTCAACTGGGTTATTCGAGAATTGTTGCTAACAGGAGAATACGATCGGAAAGCTCACTCTTCCTTCTGTGGCCATTCTATTCTTTTTCTATCTGGCGTTTATCCTGTTTTAAAGAAAAAGGATATTAAAGTTATGCGATCCTCTTATTTTCGTTTTTGTAAATTTCTTCTTTTTCTCCCTCTTTGGCAAAGAAATTCTAAAAATATTAGCAATTACTCGCTACCGGATATCTCGGAGAAATTTTCTGTTCTCCACAGAAAACTGTCCGAAACGGCGTACGCGCGTCTGTCGCCCTCTCATGGGCTTATTCGTCTGTTTGACTCTTAAGTAGATTTTGTTTGTATGTGTTGTGTTTTGCCCAGTTATGTCTTCATATATTCTTTTGTAATCCACTGTTTTCGTCTTGTACGATTTGTGCGTTAAAATTAAATTATTATTATTACTTATCCAGCAAAGCGGCAGGCATTGGCAATGAAAGCAGAAGGACGTGGATTCAAATCCCGCTAGAGGAGCATTTTTGTTATGGTACCATTGCTCCTTAGAATCCAACCGTCAGGGTCTTGTATTTACTTAAAGTTTAACCGAAAAGGGCTAGGATACGCCAATCTAGTTACCCACCACTTGTTCACTTAAATAATCTTGAAAACCCGATGAAAAAGCGTTAGTTTGTTTTTCTGATATTTCCAAATAACCGATTATCCCATTGTGCTTGCCGCTCTTCCCGTTTTTGTGATAGCTCTATGGTGCCTGGAACATTTGGCAACAACACCAGCAGCATGGGAATAAATGAATTGTGTATTTGCCATATCTGACCTCGACCAAAATATGAGCTTGAAAAATCACATTTGGTCGACAGTTCGAATTTTCGCGGGCGAACTGTGGACGGATTCACCATGGGAAAGCCTCCACATTCCCAACGTCCCTACTGAAGACTACTGTGGACAGAATGAAAATCCCCAATGTGTGCTGTAATAATTCAATGTATTTGAATCTAAGATGTAAAAATAAGTTGCCTGTTCAGTTAAACTTTAGGCCGGGTTCCCACACAGCCAAGTGAGAAATACGAATGCAAATAATGCTGACGACCTGAAACTTTCAAAGCTGTCTGAATGCGGCTGCGAACTTCGGGACGGTTGCGAGATCCAAACTCTGGAGGGTTGGCTTCATATGAGCCAAAAACCTTCCCATCAAATTCTACTGGATCTTATCACAGAGCAAAATAACACTACGGAGTAGCCCTTAGACCTATGATTTCCATGCATTAGGCGATACTCGTAGTGCCGCCCACTGCACTTGCGGCATTTAAAGCGAGAGAAATTTGCGGATTTAGATATTTCTAATAAAGCAAAGGTGGGGTCTGCATACATCAAGGAAACAATGGAGGCTGTATCATTTTTTGCTATGTTCAGAATATGAAGTTACCGGAGCCAGCGGTGGTGAACGGCTGAATGAGTGTCATTAGGGACGTTCTCTATCACTAGTGGTGCTAGTATCGCTGCTACTAGATTGTGTGTCAATTTTGTCAAATCTTGGCGCTAGTCCCTAGTGTTATTTTGCTCTGATCTTACACTGCCACTCCGCGGCTCACTCACCCACTTCGTCGTTTATTCGACAACTATGAGACTGTTGCCTCCGGCCAACTGTATTGTAATTCGGGGTACTAGGCAGCCGCGTTCAACAAAGTATGTGAGGAAAGAGCAAAAATATTGGCATATGTTGATCTTACATTGTGATCCAGCTGAAAAACTGCGGCCAAGGTTCAAAATTTATGTTCAAGGTTTTAATATCATTCGTACACTATCACATGCTACAATTCCTGTAGAGAAACAAAAACGCTTCAAATAATATTTCAGTAAGATAAGAAGACCAAAGGTTTCGATGGGATCTGTAGATTTCTAAGTCTTAGTCAGCCCCCTTCAACATTCATACCACAATCAACCGCTTGAATATGTACAAAAAAATGTTTCCGTTTTGGAGTTTTTTGACAACTTACGGCCAAACAAATGAGAAACCAAGTTCGGATATGAATTCAGCAAGCATGTTTACTCCAGTTCTCATCTCTAATCGACTTCAAAAAGGTCTTTTAGATTTTTTTTTTTTTTTTTTTTTTTTTTACCAAATATTTTAGCAGCTTTCCCGAAAAGATCAAAAGAGCTAGTGACACTGAGAGCCGAACCTTTTGATCCAAATTTCCGAGTTTTGGCAAAGTTTGCAAGATTATCCGTCAAGGAGATAAACTTCAAGATTCGATACCCCAATTCCGAATATATAATCTTTTAACTTTGAGCTTCAACCAAATTTCCAGTTTCGGCCGAACCCGGGTAAATCATTTGTCCCAAATGTTCAAAAGCTGCAACAGCATATCTCCTCAGCCTACATCGACTATGTCATTGGGTTTAAAGTTCATGCTAAATTTCTGGATTCCGGGCGATCTACTTGCCCGGCGAGAAAATAATTTTCATATTCGAATTCAGCACGTCTCCTTACCCGTGAATCGAACCTCTAATCAACTTCAGATTCAACTTTAATTTTTACAAATTTTCGGGATTCCGGGTGAACTAATTGTCCGGCGAGAAAATAAATTTCATATTCTGATTCAGCATGTCTCCTTACCCCTAAATCGACTATCTCATTAGTTCTTAAAACATATTTTTGTTCGCCCTTTAATTTGAAACGCCACCCCTAAATATACAGCTATGGGACTCGACATTTCCCTTGACCCAAAGAGTCCTGACACCAAGTTTCATCAAAATATCTCATTCCCTTCGAAAGTTATCGTGTTGATGGACAGAAAGACGGATGGACAACTTTTACGAAGTCATAGGTATATAAGTATCTCTCCACTTACGTTTTGGGATCCCAAAAGGAAAATGTAGTACTAAATACACTAATTAGTTTTTTGTTTTCTTTTAAAGCAACACGAACGAAGTTTGCGTTGCAGTTTAACTAATTTCAATGTTTAAGTTCTGTGGTTCTTTGTGTACTATTTTAATGATTTACAATAAACCTTGAGCCTCGTACCAATATTTATTGACCTTTGGCTGTAGTAAACACAAACATAGGCTCCGTTTCTGCTGGTCACCACTCATTCAGTGATTCAGTTTATTTGTGTACGTCTAATGTTTTGTTCTGGAAGATCCTCGTGGAGCCTATGACCTCTGTCAACGTAATTTGTTTTGTGGTGCTGAAAATAAGTTGTTAAACAACTAGAATAATTAGCGTCCACAATAAGCTATGGTAAGTATTTATTAGGCCAGACAAAGGTTCATAGACCTCACCACAATTTATGTTTAAGGGGGGTCCGGGCGACCCCCCCCCTCCGGCCGCAACCCGGACATGCCCGGGGCTGGGTCGGAAGGGGTCACCGTGGGATTTGGGGTGGCGGGGGTTTACGTCCCGCGAGCTTTTAGCCGGGGGGGGGGGGGTAGCCGGAACGAGTTTAACATGAAGACCTACGTACTAACACGAACAACTAGGCACTTACTGCAAGTATTTTGTCCCAGTTGAAGACGTAATCTTTCTGTCGTCTTTGTTTAAGGTCGTTCACAATGACGGCTGACATACCGAGGACGTCGTTGACATGATTCTCGTCTAACGTCGCTCTGGTGGCTAAAAAAAAAAGTGTGTTTATCAATTACACTGTCAGGACACAACTTCCCTGGGAGGACAATTGCTAATCTAGTTGATTAACAGGGGTAAGGCCGTTAAAGATCCGAGCATTGTCGCTCATCATAGCGAACACTCTTCGGTTGAAAAGAATGGGGCAAATTCAAGGTTTTAGGCCAAATCCTAGATTTGGGAAAAGAATTACAGAGATATTGTTTCGTCAACAGACAACGGGCGGAACAATACACCATGAAAACAAAGTCCAACGGGGTCGCTGATCACGCGGTAGCCGCTGCATGAAAACGAATTTTGACAGGCGTTACATATCATGAGGTGGCCGCTGCATGGAAACGAAGTGAAACGGGATCGCTGATCACCCAGTGGCCGCTGCATGGAAATGAAGTTGGACAAGGGTCGCTAATCATGCAGTGGCCGCTGCATGGAAACGCCCGATTGGCTAGTTTCAAACAAAAACTTGACTTGAAAGCTTAGAACCTTGGGGGAGGCCAACCTCTCTGATACAAACATGTCCCAGATTTAATGAAATTTAACCAAGTAATCCTGATGAAAGACTGAGAAAAAGGCAAGTAATTATCATAAAAAAGGCTCAGTACCTAATCCGCGAATTTTTACTGCGATCTTTAATCTGAAATCTAGACAGAAAATCGAGCAAAATGAACTTACTTTCTGACTCTCGTCTCTGATCCCCCATTCTTTCTCTTGCCTCATCAAGCAAATCTTCTAGAAACACGACATCACCTTTCCGTGTGCTCATACCTTGGATACGGCCAAACTTGACATGTGTCATCGCACTTGCCCATTTGTGCCCCATTTCACTAACAACCGAAAACAGAGCTTTGAAGTGGTCAGTCTGAGCTGTGTCTACGACGTAAAGCAATCGATCGGCTTCGTAGCGCTTTTTACGATCTAACGCAGCCGCTATGTCGCGGAGAAGGTACAGCGTTGTGCCATCACTTTTAACTAAGGGGACTGGCTTACCGTTTAGGTTGTAAACAGTTTTGCCATCTGTCGACTTTTCTGTTAAGTTCAAATGCGCAAGCAAGTCCACCACATCCTTGATCTGACCAGCACTGTACATCGACTCCCAATCATAAACATCGAAGCCGACATTCAATCGCTTGTAAATCTGGCTAAGCTCAGTCACTGTGTAATTCCTTACAGTGCTCCAATCTTTCGCAGTTTTCTCGTCGCCATTCTCGAGCAGACGAAACTGTTCAAGTGACTTTTTGAAAAAAATCGGATCGTTTTTGGCATGTGTATTTGATTTCACATAAATTTCAAACAGAGTTCGAATGGGCGACGCTTGAATCTGTTCAGGGCTGTACCATGCTTGATCAATTCCATGCTTTAAGATGCCAAACTGCGTACCCCAGTCACCGAGGTAATTCAACCCAATGGCTTTGTGGCCGATCGTGGTAAAGAGGTTCTTGAGGAAATTTCCTATTATTGTAGAACGGAGGTGGCCAACGTGGAATGGTTTGGCTATGTTTGGTGAGCTAAAACACAAAATTTCATCGTTTTTATGGCGAAAGACAAAATGGGGTTAATCACGCCTACCTAGCTCGCCGTCATTTATCCCAACACTTCCCGACGAACTTTTCTTCTTCCGTCTTTCAGACAGGGTCCATACACAGACGTCACTGTCATCTTAGATAGGAGCTACCCTAGGCAAGCAACAGCGCGGGGTGGGGGGGGGGGCAACAGTTACTCGCTTAACCTACCTACTTACTCGCTTTAGCTATTTAGAGGCTAGAGCCTTTTCTGTTGAATTATATTATTATTATTATTATTAATTGAAACTTCAAGACTGCGGCTGCTTTTCCAAATGGTGCGCCAACACTGTAGGGTAGTCTCCTATGTGTAAGGTCCACAGTAGAACATCCCTAGTGTAACGTAGGCTACTGTAGCCTAATCGAAAGATGTGAACAAAAACTTGTCAGTTAGCCTACTATTGTATTATTATGTACATCAGCGATCCCACCGCGATGACTCACAGTGATCGGAGAAAAGTTGGAATACGTCCTGAGCGAGATACTGCTAGCGCTGATCCACTTTTCTTCCGCAATTGATCGATCTATTATCTGGCTGTCATGTCGGCATTTCTGTGATGATTGCTTCTAAACACGATTAAAACTTGTCGGTTTCCGCGTTAAAACGGTGTGTGGTAAGTAAATTAATAGTTACGTTTTTGCAGATACCATGGTATTTGATACGACGGTAAGTGCATCTGTATTTTGTTGTTTTTGCGGTTATCGTGGTATCCGATACTAAGGTTGCTTTGCAAAACGACAATTGCAAGTCATCATAAATACCCACTCATACACAAGTAACAAAAGTTTCCCCATCAACTTAACCAAAAATCAGGCTCCTATGTTAGTGATGACAAAAGTGAAATGAATTTTTCAGATAGCCTACCACGGTCAGCTTCCACGGTCGAGACACTGGTTTCCAAATATCTGTTACCACGGTGACTGGCCAGATACTACGGTAACTACAAAAACGCCTTTTGACCATAGTATCAGATACCATGGTACCTGCGAAAACGACTTTAGATCGTGGTATCAGATAAGCAGCTAATGATATACTACATCTTAGAATACAGGAAAATAAATAATCTTGTTTTTTAACATTAAAAATTAATGTTGTCGTGATCTCTATGTTTGTCTGGTCTCCTCTTGTTATAGTGTTTCCTTCTTCTTTTCTTTCTTTATTCCTACTCCATCTATGCCATGTGCTTTTTGATGGGTGAGGCAGTGAGGCATGTCTTTTAAAGTAGAGCTGAACCTAAGCTGTTCTATAATTTCTCAGTAACACTCGCCGTCCTCTGCATGCCTTATCTTCCATGACCAGGCGTTCCCTTGCCAAACGATGCGTCAATCCGTTCAACTGACGACAGAATTATAAGTAAAATCTGAACGCAATAATGTCACACAAGATAAAAATAGAACATATTGGGGGATTCTGCCTCTATTTACCGACTGGCTGGTCATTTCGTGAAGTCTCGGTTATCTTATACCGACTGGCCGACAACATTGGTGGGGGGGCTCCCCTATACGTGACGACCCTGGTAACTACTGGTAAGTAGGAACACACCCTAAGTAGCACGATTGCCACAGAAAACTTACCTGTAGTCAATGACAATGGTTTGTTTAGGTATCTGACTGAAAAGACTGCTAACACGAAACAGACCATTTTCTGTTTCCTTCAATAATTCTCTTGTCAACCAATCACGGCTGAATCCCACTTCAACTGTATGGCCACATCTAGGGTCCTTCGCAAATGATGTGATGGGCCCATCAGCTTGCAACTTTTTAAACTGGTCATCTCTAATACTTTGTTGATTCCTGTCACCAGAATGCACCAAATTCCATGCGTATTTGAGCTGATTTGACTTTCGATCCTGCTTCAGAGACAAATCAAGTGGCGAGACTCTAAGGTCTGGGGCATATGCAGCAACCTGAAAATGTATCTGATGGAAACAAAGTTGATAAACTAGGCTGATTAATCATGGAATGATATAAACAATCTTAGATACCACTTGCATCTTTATTCTTATACACACTTACTACATGTTTATTAGCCTACAAAGTCAGAAGTTTCATAACAGATAACACAAGGATGCGCAGTTTCAACATACATACATACAACATACTTGGGGTCATTGTTGACTCCCAGTTGAAGTTCAGCTCCCACTCACAGCATATCTCAGCCAATGCTAGCAGAGCCCTAGGCATCATCAAACACAGTATCACCAGCAGAAGTAAACTGGTAATCACCAAACTCTACAAAGGATTAGTAAGACCTAGATTGGAGGTAGGGACTATACTGGCTACCCCTCGATTCAAAAAGGACAAGGCAGCTCTTGAACAAATCCAACGAAGGGCCACCAAGCTGATCGCCGGTATGGAAAATAAGACCTACAGTGAACGGCTGAAGGAACTCAACCTCCCCTCCTTAGTATACAGACGGAAACGCGGGGACATGATCCAGGTGCACAAACTTCTCTCAACCAATCAAGAAAATGAGATCCTGGAGATTGACCCCTCCCACAAAACACGAGGACACCCTAAACGAATCCGCAAACTTCACGCCAGAACTGGAGCAAGATGCAACTTCTTCTCAAATCGGATTGTGAACCTCTGGAACAACCTCAAGGAGGACACTGTTGCTGCTGAGTCAACAGATGCTTTCAAACGACATCTGGATGGTGAGTGGCGAGATGCACCGTGGAAATTCGACTGGGAAGCACCGGAATCTTCCACCAGAACGTAACCATCAACAACAGTCATCACAAGGAGTGATTCAACAGGCGAAAATCCTTATTTCACTCCAAGCTGTGATTTAAGGTAATTTAAGGTAATGTAATCTGTAGTGATTTTGAAAACGTAATGCACTAAATCTTATGCACAACAAGAACATTGTGTATTAAATGTTATGCATAACAAGCATTGCCAGGGCTATCGCATACTTTTCAGTGTTTTCCGACCAATACTTGTCATGCATAACATTTTCAAAATCACAAAAGATTACAACCCAAGTGTTGTCTGTTGAAATTGCGCATCCTTGATAGGTCCTCTTCTTGCGACAAAGATCTGTAATTCCATTTGTCCCCTCCACATCAGTAGTTGTGAGGCTTTGCAGTGGGTCAATCATTCAACAGCCAGATATTAAGACAGTCTGATGTATCACTTTCTGTAACAAATACAAGTCACACCAAAAATAAGCCAGTTCAAAATCATAAAAATCCAAGTCTAAACCAGAAGAACAATTGCAAATATGTTCATACAAGTTGCACAACAAAACTGTCTAGACCACTGCATTGTGAAAATAAGCTGGCTGGGCAACACTGGCTCAAGCTCAAAGCTAGTTAGGCCTAGCAGGGGCATCCTGAGGGGGGGGGGGCCATGCAGAAGGTCTGTGGAAAAAAATATGATATATTTTGAC
Source organism: Branchinecta lynchi (assembly GCA_023053575.1). NCBI lineage: Eukaryota > Metazoa > Arthropoda > Branchiopoda > Anostraca > Branchinectidae > Branchinecta > Branchinecta lynchi. Next base: position 19,629,460 of record JAKZAP010000006.1, read on the forward strand.
TGGTGCAGCAGAAAAATTTGTCAAATTCACCTGAGCTTGATATTTTTAGGGAATCTACGGATTGTTGCTCAGGGAACCTACAGAAATTACACTAATGAAATCTACCAAAATCTTGCTTAAGGAATCTACCGGAACTTGACTCAGGGAATCTAATGGAACTTCTTGTGGAATTTACTGAAGGCTGAATCAGGGAATCGAACCAGTCTAGTACACTAGCCCCTTTTCAGGCACGGTGCTCAAACGTCTAGCACCATGCCTGGGTGCTAGACGTTCAAGCACTGTACCTTGGATTTCATGTATGGTGCATAGATTTCAGTATACAGTGCATACGTCAAAAACACAGTTTATGTCATAACAACTGAGCACCAGCTCGGACAGGGCTGATATTACTACCATGAATTAGAGAAATTAAAGACAATCCTTTATATATTTTTCACAACAAAAACAAAAGGGCTCGGCTGATGACAGATGTGAAAAACCTCATTTCCTTTTCTACATAGTCAAGGGTTTTGCATGCAAAGTGTCCTGTGCCTCAGCTTTTTCTACCTAGAAGCCAACCAGAATATTGGCTCTTGGGGAATAGATAGGGAAAATACATGGAAAATAGATAGGGTGCTGTTAGTTTTTTCATCTCCATCATCATTAGAGCCCTTTTTTTTTGTTGTGAAAAATATATAAGGGATTTTCTTTCATTTCTCTAATTCATAGTAGTAATTTCAGCCCTGTCCGAGCCGGTGCTCAGTATTGATGACAGAAAGTGTGTTCTTTCTGTATGCACTGTGTACTGAAATCCATGCACCATACATGAAATCCAAGGTACAGTGCTTGAACGTCTAGCACCCAGGCATGGTGCTAGAAGTTTGCACCGTGCCTGAAATGGGGCTAGTGTACTAGACTGAATCGAACAGAATTCTGCTGTTCACCGGATAAGTATAGACTCACAACTTACTGGGATAACCCCAACACACAGCTTCCCAGAGCAATTCGTGCAGACAAACAACATAGCATACCAGAACGTTCACTAGGAGATTCCGCTAATCTCCTAGATTTCTGTACCTACCAGGGCCAAAAGGTACCAGAATTTGGCTCAGGAAATCTAACAGAATTTTGCAGCTCACCGGATACAACGGGATAAGTACAGACTCACAGCTTACCGGGTTGACCCAGATACACAACTTACCCAGAACTTACCAGAGTGATTCCTGCAGACAGACAACACAGCGTACTGGAATGTTCACATGGTGATTCAGATAATGTTCTAAATTTCTGTAGCTTTCAAGAGTTAATTAGTGACTAGGTAACCTACTGAAGTTTACATCATTTCCAACTACAAATCTGTTCCAGAAATTATACTACAAGCAAATGAAGAACAAGAAGTTCGCTTTTAGAATAACTTAAACATAAATCATTTTCGAGTTGTAGGCTATGAGCTGGCTATGAGTGTCCTGAATTTGATGAAGGCTTTTTTAAGATGTCCTTCTGCTTCAACAATAGCATAGAGGCCCATTCCCAAACCTGTCCCAAACTGAACACACTTCAAACGGCTACAAAGTCAATAAATTCTGGATACCGCCTGTGCCAAAAAGGAAACTTAACAGGTTCGCTTGAGTGAAGTATCAGGTTTTTCAATATTCAAACGCGTGACTTACGGTTTTTAAGACTTTCGCCCTTGCTGCCGAACTCATTATTGGTCAGCATCATCTAGCGTCGCAAAACACGGCTGGTTGTCGTATTTGTTTAGATAGCTCTGCTCTTGTTTTTGGGATCCCAAAACGTAAGTGGAGGGATACCTATGACATCGCAAAAGTTGTCCGTCTGTCCGTCCGTCCGTCTGTCCGTCTGTTCGCACTATAACTCTCGAAGGGAATAAGATATTTTGATGAAAGTTGGTATGAGGGTTATTTGGGTCAAGAATAAGGTCGAGATCGTAGATGGGCTCTGTAGCCCTATATTTAGGGGTGGGGAGGGGGTTTTATATTAAGGGGCAAATGAAATATTTTTAAACATATAATGTGATAGTCGGTCATGGGGTAAGACGGCATGCCGAACACGATGGTGAAAACCATTTTGTCATCGGACAAGTAGTTCGCCCGGAATCCGGCCGAAACCGGAAAGTTTGATAAAAGTAAAAGTTTTATTTGAAGTTGATTAGATGTTCGATTTAGGGGTAAGAAGACATGCTGAACACGGTGTGAAAAGTATTTTCTACCTGGACAACTTGTTCGCCCGGAATCAGGCCAAAACCGGAAAATTTGTTAAAAGCAAAAGTTTTATTTGAAGTTGATTAGATGACAGCTTTAGGGGGTAAGAAGATAAGCTGAATCTGTATATGACAATTTTTTTTTACCAGGAGATATAGGTCGTTCGCAATCCGGTTGAAACCGGATTTCAAGATAAAGTTTTACTTGAAGTTGATTAGATGTTCTTTATACGGATAACAAGATACGCTGAGTTCGTTTCTGAGCTACCTTTTTTTTTTGTGGACAAGTATATGGTAGTTCGTTCGCAACTGTCTGGATCAAATATTAGATTTTTGGGATCCCATCGAAACCTTTGGTCTTGTTGATAACTGAAGAATCGCGGGCTCTCGAAAAACATGAAAAATACTGAAACCAACTTGAACTTCCACATTCTTATATTTCCCTCTCTAGGAGCCGAAGATCGAAGTGACGAGTGGCCACACCAATAATCAAGAAGGTAACTGCTAACAAAAGCTTCGACTTCACCCAAATTGCCCAAATTCGGCTCACGTAGCCTACACGTTAAAGAGCGGGTGGTCCCTATTCCCTAATGTTGTCCGGCAATATTATTATTCAAGTACTTTATTTTATATCAGCTATTAAAAAAAGTAAAATAAGATGTTTTTAATATTTTCGAAGCAAAGGGAAAGAGTGCGAGCCCCTTACTTGTAAAAACAAGACCAAGGGTTTCGAAGGGATCCTAAAAATTCAATTTTTGATCCTCCAGACAACTGGGTCTTGTCTTCGCCAGATCCGGTCTTCGCCAAACTCCTTTACTATAAAATTCAGAAACAGATTAAGGCCAAATAGCTAATAATCTGAGAAGTTCAGATACGGATTCAGCATCTGTATTTACCCATAAAAGTCATATCTATTTTGACGAAATAGATCGAAACTTCGTGCTTTACCTCTTCCGATTTTCCGGTTTTGGCCAAATTCAAGAACTACTTCTCCGGCGAAAAAACGAATTCAGCATATCAACTTACCCCAATATCGAACATCTTATCAACTTTAAATAAAAATGTAATTTATAACAAATTTCCCGGTTTCAGCCGGATTTCGGGTGAACTATATGTCCGTTTGAAAAATGATTGTCATATAAGGAATTCAGCATGAGCTGAATTCCTTATTATTTAAGTTTCGGCCTTAAAATTTCCAGTTTCGGCCGAATTCGTGATGTATCATTGGTCCAGCAAGAAAACCAAGTTGAGAATGGATTCAGTTACCCCTTCAATGAATATCTTATTAGCTCATAAAAGATACTTTTACCGTAAATTCAAAATGTTTGCCAATGAATCCTCATACTAAGCTTGAACAAGATATACCAACCCCTTCGACCTTCAATTACACTAGCTCTCTCCAACAAAAGGGGAGGGACTGCTACACCTGGAAATTGGTCGACAAAGTTTGGGTCCGGTTTTTGCGGGATTCCAGATGAACTACTTGTTGTGTGAGAAAAATAACTTTCATATTTGGATTCAGCATGTCTCCTTACCCCTAAATCAACTATCTTTCAAAAAATATTTTGTTTGTCCCTAAATTTGAAACCCCTCCCCCACCCTCAAATATAGGGCTACAGACCTGTACTTTGACCAAAAGGATCCTCCCACCAAGTTTCATCAAAACATCTCATTGCCTTCGAGAGTTATCGTGCTTACAGACGGACGGAGAGACGACAACTTTTGCGATGTCATAGGTATCCCTCCACTTACGCTTTGGGATCCCAAAAACAGCCGAACCAGTGGCGATCCTGAGCAAAAGAACTGATATGTCTTTTTTAAGCCCTGATGGTCTTCATAGGAACCTGTAATGGTCCGACCAGCAGAGGGTTTATTATTTCCTGTTAGTCCTGTGGCTAGTGGAATATACCGTCACGCAGCCAACTTCAGAGGAATGGCGCTTAGTAAATGGTGCCTACGTAAGTTCTACGGGTCTAGCAAGGGTCCTATGTACGGATTCAAGCGATGGGAAAACCCTTAATTCTGCTATATTCGGCAACAAATGTGACACAAACATTTCTTTCATTTCTTTCCCTTCAGTGACTTGTCTAACTTGTCCCTTTCCATCTTCACAGCTGACCACTCCTCTTCCTTGTTGCTTCGGAAAAAGACTAGACTCGTTGAATCTCTCTTATATACTGCCTAAAATAAATATGCATTAATTTAGCGGGTGGGGAATGAAATACAGCCTAATAAAGATCTCAGGAAGGTGTGGTTACCGTCTGTTGGCCAGAAAGGAGGCATTTTCGCTCAACCCTCGCCTTGCTTTCCCCGTTTGTCTTCTTAGTCATATTTAAAGTTCAGCCTTTATAATATCTCACCGGGTTAAGTTGTCTGGCATCGCCCCATTTTTGGGGATCCCAAGACGTTAGTGACGGATCTCTTCATGGGGTATATCCGTCCGTTCGTCCGTCTGTCTGTCTGTTAGTACGATAACTCTCAAAGGGATTGGGACATTTTGTCCAAACTTGGTGTGAGAATCCTCCTGGTCGAAGTAGAGGTCAAGTTCGTGGACGAGCCCCGTAGCCGTGCATTCATGGGTGGGAGAGGGGGTCTCAAATAGGGGGCGAACAAAATACTTCTTAGAAGCTAATGAGATAGACGCTTTAGAGGTAAGAAGAGATGGTGAATGCAATTATTCTGAAATTTCTTTCCTCGTCAGACAAGTAGTTAACCAGGAAACTGGGCTAAACCCCGACAACTTGGTAAATGTACAAGTTTTATCTGAATATCGGACCGGCAGGACTAAACTCATGTTAGAAAAAATTCCTCTGTTCGTCGGATTCCGGCCGGACTTCTTGTCCGGCAAGAAACAAACTTCATATATGGATTCAGCATATAGTTTCACCCCTATATATCACTTTTACTTCTGCAAAATCTCCTGTTTTTGGCCAGATTCGGGACGAACTACTAAACTGGCAAGAAAACGAAGTCTACAAACGGATTCAGCATTTCTCCTTACCCTACCCTTATACCGGATCTCTGATCGATTTCAGAAAACTTTTACTTTACCAATTTTCCCAGTTTGACCAGATACCGAGAGAGCTTACTTGGCCGGCAAAGAAAAAAGATTCAAATATGGACTCAGCAGGCCCGTATCCAGAAATTTATTTCGGGGGTTGGAACAGGTGTTTCAAATTGAGGGGTTCCCGTTCAGCATTACTGTAGCTCAGCGCGTTCCAACCGGCATATGTTTTTCTCTGGTCAACTTCGGTCACTCGAGCAGTCAACTTGCGTTTTAATGGCCGGTGTCAAATTCGGTAGGCTAGTGGGCTAATCCACTTGATATCTTATCTTTAACATTAAAGTTTAGTCACTACCCACGACGTTCAATCTATTCCAGTCTTTGGCAGCTTTTTGAAGCTTCACGCGGGTCACCATCCCTTTACCTTATCCAAATTAAAGCACAACTCCTACTAGAAAATGATCTTTTCACTATGAAATGGATCATAGAAAACTTCCTCGAAAATATCATTACTTTCCATCTGAATTTTTCGATTTTCTTGTAGCGTTTGACGACTCTGCTCAGCCTTCCTGCTCTCCGACGCGGCGGCTGGGAGCAAAACATTTAAAAACTGAACGCGCCGTGGATGAAAAGGTACGGAAACTAAGCAAATAATATTAGTCAAATACAGACGATTTTCATATCCTTGTGTGTAAAAGAGTTGTCAGCGGACGTTGAAGATCTGAAAAATTTGCGTTGTGTAAAAACTCGGCACGGCCGAAAAGGAACTAAAAATCCGTAGACAGAAAACCAAACAATGGAGAAAGATGGGGATTTCAAAAGCTTACAGTTCCATAGGGGAGCTAGGTATTTTACAAAAGGCAAAACAAGAACAAAATTTCCATTTCATCGGACTGTATTTCTGTGAGTGATTGACTAGGGTCAACTTGACGCGTCGAATTTCACTTTAAACTTGCTTGTATACGCTACATAACATGCAACCTTTCACATCATAGCTTCTTGAAGGCAACTCGCTGTGTTTTTAGAAACAACTAATAGATATCGTAACAAGTGCGCAAGCTCTGAAACATGGAGTCTTAAAGTAAAATGTTTACCGCATCTTATATACAAACAGCGTTAGAACCAAGACAATTCACATCCCCAATATCCAAACAAGTATTGAAATGACCTAATTCGAAATCATCCCACTTTGAAAGCTTTTCATGTAAACAAACCTCATTTCATGCAGAAATCAAAAGAGATCTTGCAAGAACACCTTCAACGATACTGAATGTCTTGCCAGCCAGTCCGACCCTTTAAACTTCTTTTCAATCAGCAAGGTAATAACAAGTACAATAAACCAAATAGTAGCAGCAAGGCCGTATGCAGGGGGGGGGGGGTAGGGGGTTGACCTCCCCCCCTCCCCGAAACATGCAAAAATCATCATTTTTATATGCTTTTCCCTCTGATCTTTGTCTTTTTTGTACTTTTTTGTCCGACCCACAGGCAAACCCCCCCCCCCCTCCCCCCCAAAAGGCACCCCCCCCCCCCACCCCCGAAATAGATTCCTGGATACCGGCCTGCGTAGCAGCCTAATACCCCCTTCGTCACAACTTCATTAAGAACGGTTGCATATCATCGATCATATGACAAAACCTTCGAGTTTCCAATTCTTTCATTAGCGATTGAAGTAAGTCGCATCGTCTTATTTGTTGCTATTACACTAAAATCCACATCTATACAGACATATATCCACAAGTATACAAGAGCTGAACTTTAAGACCTATCATAGACGAACTTAACTCATGGGAAATCTGGGACCAGCTGTCCATGGACGGGAGGGTGGTGGAGGGGGTGGTGGCTAATTTGGGCTCACTTGCCCATGAACCTGGAGGTTAGGAGGCTGGTTGAACTCCACGTATATTCCCAACCCTAAGATCTAAAAGCACAAGGAACTTCATCACCCTATCTCCAGTGATTGTCAAGTTTTAAGTACAAAAAAAATAGGCAATCTGGGCCCAATTGCCCCTGGACCAAGTGGGAGTGGGGTTCCGGACCCCCAAAAAGCAAAAAGAGACCCCAATGCTCACAAGCCTACCAGCTTTCAACTTGATACCTACTGATTCCTGTCGCGGGCTACGAACTTTGATCTTGGCCAATCCTAGTCCAGTTGCCCACGAACGGGGTGGGTAGGGAGGTGCAACTTTATAAGTAATTTCTCAGCCCTAGGATTTGTCCAGCTCTGGTCAAGTTATGAACACTATTCACTGTGCAATCTGGGCCCAATTGCCCCTGAACCGGGTGGGTGTGGGGGGGGGGGGGGCCTAAAAGGCACAACTAGACCACAATACCCACAAGTCTATCAAGTCTGGACTTGATACCTGCACTGGTTCACGAGTTATGAGCTCCACAAAAAACAAGAGCTACGAGCTCATATGGCACTTGTTAGTAGGCACAACTCGGTTATGTCAATGATATATCTAGATGATATATCTTCCCACCAAGTTTCATCTCGATCCCTCCACTCATAGCGTTTTCCAATATTTCCGGTTCTCCCCTCCAGCTCCCCCCAAAAGTCACCGGATCCGGTCCGGATTTTAAGTGGGTCGTCTGAGGCATGAGGTCTTTCCAAATATCAAGTTTCATCGAGATCCGGTCACCCGTTCAAAAGTTATAAATACCTCAAGATTCCGGATTCCCCCTCCCTCCACTCCCCCAACAGTGCCCGAATCGGCTCGGTCATGTCAATGATGTATCTAGTGTTTGCTAGGTGTCTTCCCACCAAGTTTCATCTCGATCCCTCCACTCATAGCGTTTCCCAAGATTTCCGGTTAACCCCTCCAGCTCCCCCAAAAGTCACCGGATCCGGTCCGGATTTTAAGTGGGTCGTCTGAGGCATGAGGCCTTTCCAAATATCAAGTTCCATCGAGATCCGATCACCCGTTCAAAAGTTATAAATACCTCAAGATTCCGGATTCCCCCTCCCTCCACTCCCCCCACAGTGCCCGAATTCGCTCGGTTATGTCAATGATGTATCTTCACACCAAGTTTCATCTCGATCCCTCCACTCACAGCGTTTCCCAAGATTTCCGGTTGCCCCCTCCAGCTCCCCCCAAAAGTCACCGGATCCGGTCCGGATTTTAAGTGGGTCGTCTGAGGCAGGAGGTCGTTCCAAATATCAAGTTTCATCGAGATCCGGTCACCCGTTAAAAAGTTATAAATACCTCAAGATTCCGGATTCCCCCTCCCTCCACACCCCCCACAGTACCCGAATCGGCTCGGTTATGTCAATGATGTATCTAGTGTTTGCTAGGTGTCTTCCCACCAAGTTTCATCTCGATCCCTCCACTCATAGCGTTTCCCAAGATTTCCGGTTGCCCCCTCCAGCTCCCCCCAAAAGTCACCGAATCCGGTCCGGATTTTAAGTACGTCGTCTGAGGCATGAGGTCTTTCCAAATATCAAGTTCCATCGAGATCCGATCACCCGTTCAAAAGTTATAAATACCTCAAGGTTCCGGATTCCCCCTCCCTCCACCCCCCCCCCACAGTGCCCAAATCGGCTCGGTTATCTCAATGATGTATCTAGTGTTTGCTAGGTGTCTTCCCACCAAGTTTCATCTCGATCCCTCCACTCATAGCGTTTCCCAAGATTTCCGGTTGCCCCCTCCAGCTCCCCCCAAAAGTCACCGGATCCGGTCCGGATTTCAAGTGGGTCGTCTGAGGCATGAGGTCGTTCCAAATATCAAGTTTCATCGAGATCCGATCACCCGTTCAAAAGTTATAAATACCTCAAGATTCCGGATTCCCCCTCCCTCCACTCCCCCCCCCCCCCACATTACCCGAATCGGCTCGGTTATGTCAATGATGTATCTAGTGTTTGCTAGGTGTCTTCCCACCAAGTTTCATCTCGATCCCTCCACTCATAGCGTTTCCCAAGATTTCCGGTTGCCCCCTCCAGCTCCCCCCAAAAGTCTCCGGATCCGGTCCGGATTTTAAGTACGTCGTCTGAGGCATGAGGTCTTTCCAAATATCAAGTTCCATCGAGATCCGATCACCCGTTCAGAAGTTATAAATACCTCAAGGTTCCGGATTCCCCCTCCCTCCACTCCCCCCCCACAGTGCCCGAATCGGCTCGGTTATGTCAATGATGTATCTAGTGTTTGCTAGGTGTCTTCCCACCAAGTTTCATCTCGATCCCTCCACTCATAGTGTTTCCCAAGATTTCCGGTTGCCCCCTCCAGCTCCCCCCAAAAGTCACCGGATCCGGTCCGGATTTTAAGTGGGTCGTCTGAGGCATGAGGTCGTTCCAAATATCAAGTTTCATCGAGATCCGATCACCCGTTCAAAAGTTAAAAATACCTCAAGATTCTGGATTCCCCCTCCCTCCACTCCCCCCACGGTGCTCGGATGGTGGAAGTGACTATTCCCAACTTAATCATTTGGGGTCCCTGATATGCTTGCCAAGTTTTATCGTCCTAGCTTATCTGGAAGTGCCCGAACTAGCAAAACCTGGACAGACCGACAGACCGACAGACCGACAGACCGACAGACCGACAGACCGACAGACCGACAGACCGACGGACGGACAGAAATTGCGATCGCTATATGGCACTTGGCCGAAGGGCAAGTGCCATAAAAACGGTAAAATCCGAAAACTGAAAGCTGCTATAGTGCTCGCAAAAGTGGATTGTTCCGTGGAACACTCCACTAAAAATCAGGTATCGATTCGGTAAATTTTACCAGGTTCACCCCCAGTCGAAAAGAACCGGGTCGACCCCGCCTCTACCCCTAAATATAAGGACAGGACCCATGTACGAACTTGGCCTGTACACTGACCCAAAGGATCCCCACACCAAGTTTGAACAAAATATCTCGTCCCCTTCGATAGTTGTCGTGCAAACGGACAGACCGACAGACAGATGGGCGGAAGGTCCAACTCTACGAATTCATAGAGAGAAAATAAAAGGGTTTACAAAACATCAGCAACACAAAAGACTTGGGACTAAACAAAAGAAAAGAAAGAATGAAAGGAGCTTCACTTGCCCGTCTAGGACGCCCAACGACAAAACAACAACTACATTGTAGAAAGTTTTTCCGTATAAAGATTAAAGTTAACTGCAGTATTTGCTACTCGGATTATCCTTATCTCTACGCAGATAAGATTAATGCCAAATAGAGATAAGATGAATCCGAGCAGCGAAAACTGCAGTTAACTTTAATCTTTATACAGGGAAATTTTGTACAGTGTACCATCAAAAATGTCAACCAAAATCATTGCTAACTATAAAAAAAAAAAAAAAAAAAAAAAAATAACAACTTAAACGGCTAAGAATAACGCATCACATTCATGAACGGCAAAACAATGAACTTTTAAGATGTTACGGAAATCCAATAAATCACTACACGACCTTGGCTCACTCGATGGATAAGCCTTTCCATACTAAAGGCCCAACATGTCTAATACTAAACCTCGATCTACTAGTTGTTACAGCCGGCCTACGTATCAACTGCAAACTATGAATTTCATCATCACGAAAAGATCCCTTCACTAACGTCTTGGGTTCTTAAGAGCCAACAAGGATGCCAATTGCAGAGTGAACAAGATCGTTCCACTTCTTGTTTCGGTGTAAACTTAACCTCTCCCTGTTATCCGAGGCCCGTGACCTTATTAGTTGCGTTTTTGCAGATACCATGGTATCTGATAGCTAGTCATTTTTGCAGTTACCGTGGTATCTAATACACAGCTGCTCTGAAAAGACGAATATTGCCGGAATTGCACTTATCGAAGTCATCCGAAAAGAACAAGACCAAAGGTGTTGATAGGATCCTAAAAATCTAATACTTGATCGAGACAATTGAGTCTTCGCCAGATCCAGTCTTGGCCAGGCTAATCATCAGAGAAAACCAAGTTAAGATATACCTCTGTAAGCCATATCTATTTTGACGATACTGACCGAAACTTCCTGCTTTACTTCTGCCAAGTTTCCGCTTTCCCCCGAATTCCGAGCGAACTACTAGTCCAGCAAAAGAAGAAAATTCAGAAACAAATCCAGCATATCTCCTTATCCGCAGAACATCTAATCAACTTTGAAGAAAACTTTGACTTAAAAAAAATTCCGGTTACAACCGGATTCAGGACTAATTTTATGTCCGGGTAAAAATGATTGTCATATACAGACTCAGCGTCTCTTCTTACCCCAAATCTGTCATCTAATCAACTTCAGATAAAACTTTTGCTTTTAACAAATTTTTCGGTTTGGCCGGATTCCGGGCGAACTAGCAATCCGGCTAGACAATGGTTTTCACCCTCGTGTTCAGCATGTCTTCTTACCCTAAAATCAAACATTTAATCAACTTCAAATTTCCGGTTTTCGCCGGATTCCGGAAGAGCTATTTCTGCGGAAAGAAAATGGTTTTCTCCATCTTGTTCAGCATGTCTTCTTACCCCTGAATCGAACATATAATCAACTTCAAATAAAACTTTTACTTTTAACAAACTTTCCGGTTTTGGCCGGATTCCGGGCAAACTACTTGTCCGATGACAACATGGTTTTCACCATCGTGTTCAGCATGTCTTCTTACCCATAATAGACTATCACATTATCTGTTTTTAAATATTTCATTTGCCCCTTAATTTAGAAATACGTATTTTAGAGTATCTACGAACTCGGCCTTATTCTTGACCCAAAGAATCCTCACACCAAGTTTCATCAAAATATCTCATTCCCTTCGAGAGTTATAGCGTGCACAGACGGACATATGGATAACTTTTGCGATGTCATAGGTATCACGCCACTTACGTTTTGGGATCCCAAAAAATTCCTATTTAGAGTATAGGTATGCTTCTTGGGATCCCAAAACGTAAGTGGAGGGATACCTATGACATCGCAAAAGTTGTCCGTCTGTCCGTCCGTCCGTCTGTTAGCACGATAACTCTCGAAGGGGTTGAGATATTTTAATCAAACTTGGCACGAGGACTCTTTAGGTCAAAGTACAAGTCAAGTTCGAAGATGGGCTATGTACCTCTATATTGAGGGGTGGGGGAGGGGTTTGAAATTAAGGGGAAAAAAAATGTTTTTTTAAAGCTAATGAAGTAGTCGAATTAGGAGTAAGGAGACTTGCTGAATCCGAATATGAAATTTATTTTCTCGCCAGACAAATAGTTCACCCGGAATCCTGCGAAAACCGGAAAATGTGTGAAAAGTAAAAGTGTAATAGAAAGTTGATTGGAGGATCGATTTAGGGGCAAGGAAACGTGCTGAATCCGAATATGAAAATTATTTTCTCGCCGGACAATTATTTCGGCCGGAATCCGGCCAAAACCGGAGAATTTGTTTAAAATAAAAGTTTTATTTAAATTTGATAAGATGTTCGATTTGCAGGGTAGTAGATATGCTGAATTCGCATATGACAATCATTTTATCGCCGGACGTATAGATCGCTTCGAATCCGGCTGAAATCGGAAAATTTGTTATAAGTAAAAGTTTAACCTGAAGTTGATTAGAGGTTGGATGTATGGGTAAGGAGACATGCTGAATTCGTTTTTGAGCTTTATTTTCTGACAAGTAGTTCTGGAATTCCGCCAAAACCGGAAAACTGGCAGAAGTTTCGATCTGCTTCGTCAAAACAGATACTACTTAAAGGGTAAGCACACATGCTGAATCCATATCTGAACTTGGTGTTCTCGTATGATTAGCTATTTGGCCTTAATCTGTTTCTAAATTTTAATAGTAAAAGTGTTCAACGAGTCTGGCGAAGACTGGATCTGGCGAAGTCAAGACCCAATTGTCTGGACAAATTTGAACTTTTGGGATCCCATCGAAACCTTTGGTCTTGTTGCAGTATAGGTATGCTTATCTGAATGCCCGTTAACAATGAACTGTCACTCACAAAAATAAACGCAACCAGTCAACTTACACTGCCAATACCTGCCAAAAACTTTAAATTTATATATAGTATCCTCCAAGACGACAACTTTTGAGATGTCATAAGTATCCCGCCACTTACGTTCTGGAATCCCAAAAACTGATATCCAGCTACATTACTGAGTGCCAAATTTCTTTCCCACAAATCTGACAAAAACTGATGAAAGGGAGATGCCATGGTCGGACCGTGGTATCTGAATATCGGATACTACGATAACTGACCAGATACCACGATAACTACAAAAACGCCTTTTGACCGTGGTATCAGATACCATGGTATGTGTAAAAGCGCAACTATGGAATGTCGTGAAAGAAGTGGGAAATTCGGTTAAATTAATGTAGCAGGATATCTATTCGTATTTATTTATAAAGAGCCGAGCGGCCTGCGAGGCGCCAGACGAGGCGTTTACGTTTATAAACCGTTCTAGGGCAATTAATTTTGTTAGTAAATGGAAATATAGACTTAACGTATGACGTCACGAGCCTCGGTTAATCGGCTGAGGTTTAGTGGACTCCCAATTTTTTCTTACAAAAACTGCAAATGGAAATCATGGGGTCCGCAAAATCCATACTTACCAGGCTTTAATAGCTTAATTCGACCCTTGGCTGTGAACAACTGTGAAGCCCCTACGTTCCCGGAGCAAGTCAAAAGTCAAAACAACTTATTCTCTTACCCGTTGCTTATCCAGTTTCTGGAACTCATAGTCAAGGACTTCCAGCTCTTTGGCCTTAAAAAAATAACTGATTAATGCTCAAAATTTCGAAATTTTACTAAAGTTCGCCAGAATATTTACTACTTCGGATGCCTGTTTTCAGTGTGGTCGAAAAACTAATATAATATCCTTGATAGACCTAAGCTAATAGATTCTTAGTACACATAATACACCAAATGTTGATTCTGGAATGGATAGGGACTGACCATCGTGTTGCAAACACCAGAAGGTGCAACGCAAATAACGCAACCTGACGCTCTTTAGCAACAGTATCCTACAGAGAACACAACTAAACCTCACATAGAAGCGAGAATTCTTCCTTGTGCTACTTTTTCTTACTTTCACTGTACGAATTTCAGTACATAATATTTACAGAAAATGACTTAAGAATTGTATAGAAATTATTTTACTAACTAAGCTTTGAGAATTTTTTTCAACTCCACTCATTAAAGTAACTGGAATATCTCCTAGTTTGCCAAGTCTAAGCGTGCCCACGTTCACAGCTTTTACTTTTGTAAGTAAAATAAAAACAATCACGATTGATACATGGCAAAAATTAATTAGTTGTAGTTTTTGTTGATGCTGAAGATGCATATTTCCTTAGACTTCAAGAACAGGATCCAACCTGCTATGGTTTGGGCTGAATACATGGCTAAGGGCACTGCGGCGCGTCCTATCCATCTATGGGAAGAAATAGGAACCGGATGTGTCCAGATGATAATAGTAGTGATGATTGATGAATGTTTACTCGTTTCTCCTTTTGCTTGTGTCTCATGCGTAGGACGCAGCCATTCTGATTTTCCCACGCCTTGGTGTGTTTACCGGCATTCTCTTTTTAGTTGGGAAACATGGGTGAAACCTCAAGATTAAGTGCTAAAAGCAGTTCAGAGTCCATCAGATATAGCATGCAGTATGACTGTGGTAATGTTTTAGGGAAAGGTGGCTTTGGTACAGTCTACAGTGGAAGAAGGATTCAGGATGGATTACCTGTCGCCTTAAAGCACCTTCAGAGGAAGCAAGTTCATTCATGGTGTAAGGTAAGAAATATTGTAAATCCTGACTGGTCGTTTTTATATTAGGCTAGTTTTGTGACACTCAAATTGAAACTCAGCAGCTTAATTCAGGCTCGGCTAGCATCTGACTACAGGATACCTTCCTGTTTGCGCCACACTGTGAATGAAATATGTATATGCATGCTTTAATACAATTCCCAAATTTTTTTTTCTACCCTCTACACTTCTTCTTTTTTGAATGAAGCTGCAACATTGTGCAGAATGTCTGCCCTATTAACACCGGCAGACCATTGCCAATTGTTTTTGAGTTAGTATTTCCAGTTTACTATGCATGTTTTGCTTGTAGTAGGGTACGAGAGGCGGTAGTCGGGCATTTAACTTCTCATAGCTTTGAATCACCTTAAAAACTAAACCACTCAACTCACAGATCTCGTTAATGTATTAAAAAATTTGTTGGAAATCATGCTTCTTGTTGCCGTGTCTTGACACCACTGTTGCAAAACAAGAATATTTGCATATTCCGCCCAAAACTATATTCACAGGCGGTCCTTTTTCTGCTCAGATAATCATGGGCAGTCACGCTTAAACTCAGGCGGCTTAATTTTGGTTTTGACACTTTTGGTGGTTTGTGCTGCTGATTTTTAGATGCCAATAGTGGACAGATCTTGAGCTTCAGCAGAAGAAAAGAATATACAAGGCGCAACATTTAAAATTACCCCACGAGGAAGAAAAATCAAGTAGCTTGAACCGAGTGCCCGAGATTAACTCTTGGCCGAGCGCTAGCAGTAACTGGTAATGTAGTGCCCGTGTTTATCAGCCGTCCGCGTATTGCTGTTCATACCCTACCAGGTGACAGCAGTATCACTAGTTGCATTTTTTGTCTCTGGTTCCTGTTCCATGGTCACAATTTTCTGGTTTGGATTAAAAAAACTGTATTTTTTGCATACATTGTTATGTGTATCGTGTGTTGTCGCTGTTCTGACAAAAATGCAAATTTAGGTTCCTCATCATGTCTTAGGTGGGAAATCTGTTAAATTGCAAATTAAACAACCATACTTTAGGTCCATCTTTATCCTCTGAACTTCTACAGTTCTTTCTTTTGTATCTGCGAATCTCTGCAATTTTTTTTTATCTGGACAGTGATAAAATATGCTAGGAGAGCAAGTCCCGGGTTTTGGAAAACAGACAGTGCAACACAGAACAGCTTACAAGAATGGAAAGCATCAAAATGAGAAAAACGTAAATCAGAAAGAAAACAGCAAACAGAACAGAGGCAAAAAATGCAACTATTGTTGCCAGCCAGTCTGTAAAAATAGCCGAGTCAATGCTGCGCCACGATTTTTCGTAAAAACATTTTTTTTTCTGGGAAAATCCTTTTAAAATATGTCATTGTTTTGTAAAAATAGTTGTTTTTATCCAAAAACAGTATTTCTTTCGTCAATACAGTCGCATTTTGTCCGAAAGTCGTTTTCAAGAAAACAGCAGTTTTTCTGGAAAAATAGTCGGTACAAAAATAGTCAACAGGTGATTTTTTCATGAGAACAGTTATTTTTTTTAGAAAATGGTGTATTTTTCTTCTAAAGAGTCGTTTTTTCTGAAAATCTGTCGATCGTTGAACAGGTGGTAGAAATTACCAGCCAGTCGGTAAATGTCTTGTCCCCTCTCCAAACATTTTGGCTATTGACGCCTCTGGGTGTAGCTTAGCTTAACACTACAGAGTAGGTAACATAGGCTAAGTTAAAACATTTGAATCAACATCAAATAGGATACCTTATTTTATTTTCACTTCAAAATGCTAGCTCTTGTAAATAAAATACAGGAGGGGTATCCAACCTAAATTTATGCAGTCCTAAATTTACCCTAGGACATTCAGGATGTCTTTTTTGACAGTTAGGACTGCACTGGTCATACCTCTTAATCTTTTTAGGCCAAGTTAGGGGTTGTGAAAGTTTGAGGTTGGTAGAATACCCTAAAAACGTTAAGATAGCCCAAAACTCCCCTAGCTTTGGCAATGCCGTAACTTTTTGGAGAAAATTCTAATCTAAGGTTGGCCAAATTCACTTTGTTGTCGCTTAGAACTGGTTTTGTAAAGCAATAAATTAGAGGGACAAAAGGTCAAGTGTTTGTGTTTGATCCCTTCAACAGCAAACATTGATTTAATGAAGATTCCGAAGAATGAATGTGGTTCTGAAATATTGAGCAATGACTCATTGTTTGTATATTTGTTTGAAAAATACTTACTCAGACATAGCATTTCACCTGTGTTACACAAGATTAACCTATTCGGACAACTGGATTGCATCTGTTCACAACTAAAAGCAGAATGAAACAAGTATTTCACCATGGTATTTTGACCAATGGTGAATGTTCGGGATGGTTATTCCATGTTCAAATAAAAGAACAGAGGGGCACACCTCCCATGCAAGAAAGCTATCCTTTTTGTAGCAAGAATAATCCTGGGAGAGGCAAAGAAAACATACAACATTCTGCTCTTTCATCGAACTGAATTCACAAAGCAAAAAGTTTTGATTCCTCTGTTATGGGCAATGCTGTAAAATTTAAATAGAAAATTGTAATCAAAGGTTGGGGAAATTTTACTTTTTAATCATTTTAATGGCTTTGTAAAGCTAAATTGTTAGCACAGGCAAATGCTTATGCTGAAGAGGGCTAACATCTAAGTTGCTAAAATTAGCAAATGTCCCACTGATTTCCAAAATATTGTGACATTGCTGTCCAGATACTCGTCTGTAAAATATTATATAGTTTGTTTTCTCATGGTAATAAGAAAAATGCAACGTTTTGCTGTTTCCTTCAACATAAAGTGAAAAATGAGAAAGGCAATTGCAAATGTCAAAGACGAAGAAGAACACAAATATCTGTCCTAATTTTACTGTCTTTGTTTATCAGTGAACAGCCAACTGTTTCAGTATTATTACCGAAACTGCTTTCCTGGAAAACATTATCTGAATGCCAGAACAGGTAGAAGAAGAAACAGTAGAAATATTTCATATTGGAGGATACTATATATAAATTAAAAGCTTTTAGCAGGTATTGGCAGTGTAAGTTGCCTGGTTGGCTTTATTTTTGTGAGTGACAGTTCATTGATAACGGGCATTCAGATAAGCATACCTATACTGCAAATGGGAATTTTTTGGGATCCCAAAACGTAAGTAGCGGGATACCTATGACATTATCGAAGGGAATGAGATATTTTGATGAAACTTGGTGGAGGATTCTTTGGGTCAAGATTAAGGTCGAGTTCGTAGATGGGCTCTGCAGCCCTACATTTAGGGGGGGGAGGGGGTTTAAATTAAGGGGCAAATGAAGTATTCGTAAACAGATAATGTGATAGTCGATTATGGGGTAAGAAGACATGCTGAATACGATAGTGAAAACCATTTTGTCATCGGACAAGTAGTTCGCCCGGAATCCGGCCAAAACCGGAAAGTCTGTTAAAGTAAAAGTTTTATTTGAAGTTGATTAGATGTTCGATTTAGGGGTAAGAGGACATGCCGAACACGAGGGTCAAAACCATTTCCTCGCCGGACAAGTAGTGTGCCCGAAAACCGGCCAAAACCGGAAAGTTTTTTCAAAGTAAAAGTTTTATTTGAAGTTGATTAGATGCTCGATTTAGGGGTAAGAAGAGATGCTGAATGGAAGGGTCTGAACCATTCGATGTTTTTCTTCTCTCAGGTTCAAACCCTGAAATAATTGTAAGTGCAGAGTCTAGTATAATGTTTCTGTATTATATAAAGTAAGAATAAAAAAACCTTGAACCTTGAATCCATGTTTGAAAATAATTTTTTGTTTCCTGACATAGTTCGACCGGGATCCGGCTGGAGCCGGAAAATTTGTTATAAGTTAAATTTTTATTTGAAGTTGATTAGATGTTCAGTAATCGGGAAACAAGATACGCTGAGTTCGTTTTTTATCTTTCTTTTTTCTCCGGACAACTAGTTCGGGTATTCGGTTGAAACCGGGAAATTGGCAGAAGTGGCAGGAAGTTTTTGTCAAAACAGATATGACTTATAGGGGTAAGCAAACATGCTGATCAATATCTGAACTTGTTTTTGGGATCCCAAAACGTAAGTGGAGGGATACCTATGACATCGCAAAAGTTGTCCGTCTGTAAGCACGATAACTCTCGAAGGGAATGAGATATTTTGATGAAACTTGGTGAGAAGGTTCGTTGGGTCGTCGGACCAGTCAAGTTCGTAGATGGGCTTTGTAGCTCTACATTTAGGGGTGGGGGAGGGGAATTAAGGGACAAACAAAATATTTTGAAACAGCTAATGTGATAGTCGATTATGGGGTAAGAAGACATGCTGAACACGATGGTGAAAACCATTTTGTCATCGGACAAGTAGTTCGCCCGGAATCCGGCCAAAACCGGAAAGTTTGTTGAAAGTAAAATTTTTATTTGAAGTTGATTAGATGTTCGATTTAGGGGTAGGAAGACATGCTGAAGACGAGGGTGAAAATTATTTTCTCGACGGACAAGTATTTCGCCCGGAATCCGGCCCAAACCGGAAAGTTTGTTGAAAGTAAAAGTTTTATTTGAAGTTGATTAAATGTTCGATTTAGATGTAGGGAGACATGCTGAAGACGATGGTGAAAACTATTTTCTCAACGGACAAGTATTTCGACCGGAATCCGGCCCAAACCGGAAAGTTTGTCAAAATTAAAAGTTTAATTTGGAGTTGATTGGATGTTCGATTTAGGGCAAGAAGACATGCTGAAGACTTATGTGAAAACAAGTTTCTACCCGGACATGTAGTTCGTCCGGAATCCGGCCAAAACCGGAAAACTGTTGGAAGTCAAAGTTTTATTTCTAGTTGAGTAGATAAGCGATTTAGGGGTAAGAAGAGATGCTGAGTCCCTGTGTGACAATCGTATTTTACCCGGACATATAGTTCGACCGGAATCCGGCTGGAATCGGAAAATTTGTTATAAGCTAAATTTCTATTTGAAGTTGATTAGATGTTCATTACTGGGGAAAGAAGATACCCTGATTTCGTCTTTGAGCTTTCTTTTCTCGCCGGACAAGTAGTTCTGGAGTTCGGCCGGAACCGGGAAATTGGCAGAAGTGGCAGGAAGTTATCGTCAAAACAGATATGACTTATAGGGGTAAACACACATGCTGAATCCAAATCTGAACTTGGTTTTCTCAGGTGATTAGCTATTTGGCCTTAATCTGTTTCTGAATTTTAATTGTAAAAATGTTCAAGGAGTCTGGCGAAGACTGGATCTGGCTAAGACAAGACCCAGTTGTCTGGATCAGATATTGAATTTTTGGGATCCCATCGAAACCTTTGGTCTTGTTTTCAGATGATTAGCTATTTTGGCCTTAATCTGTTTCTGAATTTTAATAGTAAAATTGTTCAAGGAGTCTGGCGAAGACAAGACCCAATTGTCTGGATCAAATATTGAGTTTTTGGGATCCCATTGAAGTTTTTGGTGTTGTTGTTCTTGGACCTTCCTAAAGTGCATTAAAAAGGGGGTAAGAAGATGGTGTGGTCATAGTTTATTTGGCGAACGGAGTGTAATTTGGCTTGGTCTTGCAAACTTTCTGTTCAGTAAGCTTGAATTTGTTTATCTCCCTCAGAACTGAGGAGTACAAAATATAATGTATAAAACAGAACTATGCCTAAACCATCTGGTCAATTCAGTGACACATCAATACCATAAAAAATAACATGATTTCAAAAACTAAATTGCAATTGAAATTTAAATCTCATTTTCCAGTTGAATGGAGGTGTCACTGTCCCTATGGAAGTAGCATTGTTGAGACGAGTTTCGCAGATCCCTGGCTGCATGAAACTTATAGACTACTTTGATCTTGGTGAAAATGTGGTAATTGTGACAGAAAGGATTGAAGATTCGCAGGATTTGTATGATTTTATCTCCAAAAGAGGCACTCTGACAGAATCCTTGGCTGCCAATATCGTGAAGCAGCTTTCTGACACTGTCATTGCAATCCACCAGGCTGGTGTTGTTCACCGTGACATAAAGGTAAGAAGTCTTTTTCTTTCTTCTTGTTACTTGTGGGCTTATTGTTACCAGTTTGCTTAAAGAAAAAAATACAATCACATTTTAGGTTGTTTGAAGGATTTCTTAATAGCCTATTTGTCAGCCTGGTTTTACGAATCATCCTGCTTGTTTTGAGTTTTCTAGCAGTGTAACCTGATCATTTTGGGTTGAGGGTGGTGACAAATTTTGGCTAATGTGTATATTATCCTGGTTGTGTGTTAAACATGTGAAATTCCTTTAATTCTTGATTATTAGGATTTTGATTGTGGTACTTACATGTAAAAGTACACGTTTTTCAGTTATTGATTCTTTTAGCCCAAATAACAAGAGCTACGAGCTCATATGGCACTTGTTACGAGTAGGCACGGCTCGGTTATGTCAATGATATATCTAGTGTTTGCTAGGTGTCTTCCCACCAAGTTTCATCGCGATCCCTCCACTCATAGCGTTTTCCAGTATTTCCGGTTCTCCCCTCCAGCTCCCCCAAAAAGTCACCGGATCCGGTCCGGATTTTAAGTGGGTCGTCTGAGGCATGAGGTCTTTCCAAATATCAAGTTTCATCGAGATCCGGTCACCCGTTCAAAAGTTATAAATACCTCAAGATTCCGGATTCCCCCTCCCTCCACTCCCCCGACAGTGCCCGAATCGGCTCGGTTATGTCAATGATGTATCTAGTGTTTGCTAGGTGTCTTCCCACCAAGTTTCATCTCGATCCCTCCACTCATAGCGTTTCCAAAGATTTCCGGTTGCCCCCTCCAGCTCCCCCCAAAAGTCACCGGATCCGGTCCAGATTTTAAGTGGTCGTCTGAGGGATGAGGTCTTTCCAAATATCAAGTTCCATCGAGATCCGATCACCCGTTCAAAAGTTATAAATACCTCAAGATTCCGGATTCCCCCTCCCTCTACTCCCCCCACAGTACCCGAATCGGCTCGGTTATGTCAATGATGTATCTAGTGTTTGCTAGGTGTCTTCCCACCAAGTTTCATCTCGATCCCTCCACTCATAGCGTTTCCCAAGATTTCCGGTTGCCCCCTCCAGCTCCCCCCAAAAGTCACCGGATCCGGTCCAGATTTTAAGTGGGTCGTCTGAGGGATGAGGTCTTTCCAAATATCAAGTTCCATCGAGATCCGATCCCCCGTTCAAAAGTTATAAATACCTCAAGATTCCGGATTCCCCCTCCCTCTACTCCCCCCACAGTGCCCGAATCGGCTCGGTTATGTCAACGATGTATCTAGTGTTTGCTAGGTGTCTTCCCACCAAGTTTCATCTCGATCCCTCCACTCATAGCGTTTCCCAAGATTTCCGGTTGCCCCCTCCAGCTCCCCCCAAAAGTCACCGGATCCGGTCCAGATTTTAAGTGGGTCGTCTTAGGGATAAGGTCTTTCCAAATATCAAGTTCCATCGAGATCCGATCACCCGTTCAAAAGTTATAAATACCTCAAGATTCCGGATTCCCCCTCCCTGTACTCCCCCCACAGTACCCAAATCGGCTCGGTTATGTCAATGATGTATCTAGTGTTTGCTAGGTGTCTTCCCACCAAGTTTCATCTCGATCCCTCCACTCATAGAGTTTCCCAAGATTTCCGGTTGCCCCCTCCAGCTCCCCCCAAAAGTCACCGGATCCGGTCCGGATTTTAAGTAGGTCGTCTGAGGCATGAGCTCTTTCCAAATATCAAGTTCCATCGAGATCCGATCACCCGTTCAAAAGTTATAAATACCTCTAGATTCCGGATTCCCCCTCCCTCTACTCCCCCCACAGTACCCGAATCGGCTCGGTTATGTCAATGATGTATCTAGTGTTTGCTAGGTGTCTTCCCACCAAGTTTCATCTCGATCCCTCCACTCATAGCGTTTCCCAAGATTTCCGGTTGCCCCCTCCAGCTCCCCCCAAAAGTCACCGGATCCGGTCCGGATTTTAAGTAGGTCGTCTGAGGCATGAGGTCTTTCCAAATATCAAGTTCCATCGAGACCCGATCACCCGTTCAAAAGTTATAAATACCTCAAGATTCCGGATTCCCCCTCCCTCCACTCCCCCCCCACAGTGCCCGAATCGGCTCGGTTATGTCAACGATGTATCTAGTGTTTGCTAGGTGTCTTCCCACCAAGTTTCATCTCGATCCCTCCACTCATAGCGTTTCCCAAGATTTCCGGTTGCCCCCTCCAGCTCCCCCCAAAAGTCACCGGATCCGGTCCGGATTTTAAGTGGGTCGTCTGAGGCATGAGGTCGTTCCAAATATCAAGTTTCATCGAGATCCGATCACCCGTTCAAAAGTTAAAAATACCTCAAGATTCCGGATTCCCCCTCCCTCCACTCCCCCCACGGTGCTCGGATCGGGGAAGTGACTTTTTCCAACTTAATCATTTGGGGTCCCTGATATGCCTGCCAAGTTTTATCATCCTAGCTTATGTGGAAGTGCCCGAACTAGCAAAACCTGGACAGACCGACAGACCGACGGACGGACAGAAATTGCGATCGCTATATGGCACTTGGCCGAAGGGCAAGTGCCATAAAAACAAGACCAAAGTTTTTGATGGGATCCCAAAAATTCAATATTTGACCCAGACAATTGGGTCTTGTCTTCGCCAGATCCAGACTTCGCCAGACTCCTTGAACATTTTTACTATTAAAATTCAGAAATAGATTAAGGCCAAAAAGCTAATGACCTGGGAAAACCAAGTTCAGATATGGATTCACTATGTGTCTGTCTATAAGTCATATCTGTTTTGACGAAAACTTCCTACCTTACTTCTGCCAATTTCCTGGTTTCGACCGGATTCCGGAACTACCTGTCCGGCAAAAAAAGAAAGCTAAAAAACGAACTCAGTGTATCTTCTTTCCCCTATCAACTTCAAATTAAAATTCAACTTATCACACATTTTCCGGTTCCAGCGGGATTCCGGGCGAACTATATGTCCGGGTACAAAATGATTGTCATACACGGATTCTGCATCTCTTCTTATCCTTAAATCGGATATCTAATCAACTACAAATAAAACTTTAGCTTTTAACAATTTTCCGGTTTTGGCCGAATTCCGGGCAAATTACGTGCCCGGTGAGAAAATGGTTTTAACCGTCGTGTTCAGCATGTATTCCTACCCCTAAATCGAACATCTAATCAACTTCAAATAAAACTTTTTCTTTTAACAGACTTTCCGGTTTTGGCTAGATTCCGGGCTATCTACTTGTCCGGCGAAAAAATGGTTTTACCATCGTGTTCAGCACGTCTTCTTACCCCTTACTCGAACATCCAATCATCTTGAAATAAAACTTTTACTTTCAACAAACTTTCCGGTTTTGGCCGTATTCCGGACGAACTACTAGTCCTGCGAAAAATTGGTTTTCACAGTCGTGTTCAACCTGTCTTACCCCATAATCGACTGTCACATTAGCTGTTCACAATTATTTCGCTTGCCCTTAGTTTCAACCCCTCCCATACTCCTAAATATACGGCTACAAAGCCCATCTACAAACTCGACCTTACTCTTGACCCAAAGAATCCTCACCAAGTTAATCAAAATATCTCATTCCCTTCGAGACTTATCGTGCTTACAGGCGGACGGACGGACAACTTCTGCGATGTCACAGGTATCCCTCGACTTCCGTTTTGGGATCCCAAAAAAGAGTGAAAACAATAGTTTTAGTATATTGTTGTGTAAAGTACAAGCTTTCCATTCAAGTTTTACTTGAATTTGGTCTGGGATGACCGAAATCGAAATAATCTAGAGTAGCGAAAGAGGCAAATTTCCTCAGTTTCGCTATGGATTTTGCTGTGCACGTACGTTCTTCCCATTGTAATAGATAAAGGTAAGCGTCACAGGTTCTTTTTTCGTCTCCGCCAGCACAATGTGGCAAAGAAAACTTTCTTTCAGAACTGGCCAGTTTGCTCATACCTTGGTGGAGCTGGGCTGGCAACATAGAGGTCCTTCGCGATGCTACCTGGTGCCAAACCGTCAATGGTACAGTATTGCCTTCATGGCTGATTACCAATATTGTTTTCTTAGCTATTCTTTTGGCTAGACGCATTTATTGGTCGGCATACCTCATTGTCCTCGTCGATGGGAGTACCGGCCGAATGCACTTTTCAGGTTGTGACATTCAGTTGTTCCCGAGCTTTCACAGATGCAGTTATGTGACTTGAAAGGCGAATGCCCTTTTGCATGCCTGAGTTTTATCCTCCATTCTGTATTGGAGGGGCCTACCGTCAGAAGTTTCCTTGCGTTTGTGAGGTCGGCAGCCTATTGGTTGCGGCAATGTTTGTTCCGACCTCTCAGCCATCCACTGTGCAATCTTGAAGAACAGATTTTTGTTCAGTGGTCAGTACTGCCCCTAGTAGCTTAATTCGATCACAACGGGGTTGTCTTTGGACAGCAAAGCCTTCTACGCAGAACCTCGAGCGTTTTTCCCAGGGTGAGAGCCTATTTAAAGGACACCCGAATGAAGAGTCCCAAGTATCATCCCTATGTGTATGACTTCCGTTAACATTGCCTGCAGAAAACCGAATCCAAATACGAAACAGTGTGTCCAAGCTATGATTTTTGCTCCATTGTGCATCTGTCCTTATTTCAGTACCGAACAATTTTAGAAATGAACAAATGTCTCCAATCAACCCTTCTTCTGGAATAGTTTTTAACCAGTTAAGCCCAAACGTATATCTAGAAGAAATTCCAATACGATCCGGCCAGCGCTGTACAAGATTTAAATGAATTGCGCTTTCTGGGATCCCAAAACGTAAGTGGAGGGATACCTATGACATCGTAAAAGTTGTCCGTCCGTCTGTCAGCACGATAACTCTCGAAGGGAACGAGATATTTTGATGAAACTTGGTGTGAGGATTCATTGGGTCATGGGTAAAGTGAAGTTCGTAGATGGGCTATGTAGCTCTACATTTAGGGGTGGGGGAGGGGGGTCAAATTAAGGGACAAACAAATATTTTTAAACAGCTAATGTGATAGTCGATTATGGGATTGTACGATAGTGAAAACCATTTTCTGGTCGGTCAAGTAGTTCGTCCGGAATCCGGCAAAAACCGGAAAGTTGGTTAAAAAAAAGTTTTATTTGAAGTTGATTAAATGGTCGATTTCGAGGTAAGAAGACATGCTAAACACGATGGTGAAAATCATTTTCTCGCCGAACAAGTAGTTCTTCCGAAATCCGCGAAACCCGGAAGGTTGGTTAAAAGTAAAAGTTTCATTTGAAGTTGATTAAATGTTCAATTTAGAGGTAAAAAGACACGCTGAACATGATGGTGACAACCATTTTCTCGCCGGACAACTAGTTCTCCCGGAATCCGGACAAAATCGAAATTTTTTGTTAAAAGCAGAAGTTCGATTAGATGACAGATTAAGGGGTAAGAAGAGAGGCTGAGTCTGTATATGACAATCATTTTTTACTCGGACATATAATTAGTCCGGAATCCGGTTTTAACCGGAATTTTTTTTGAGTCAACCTTTTATTCAAAGTTGATTAGATGCTCTTTATAGGGGATAATGCTCTTTCTAGGGGATAAGGAGATACGCTGGATTTGTTTCTGAATTTTTTTTTTTGCTGGACTAGTAGTTCGCTAGGAATTCATGTGAAACCGGGAACTTGGCAAAAGTAAAGCAGGAAGTCTCGGTCAGTATCGTCAAAATAGATATGGCTTATAGAGGTATATCTGAACTTGGTTTTCTCTAATGATTAGCCTTGCGAAGACTGGATCTCGCGAAGAGAAGACCCGATTGTCTGAATCAAATATTAGATTTTTGGGATCCCTTCGACACCTTTGGTTTTGTTGTCTTGGAGTCTGCATGTGCAAACCTCCAGAAACGAACATCCCTATTTTGAAAACGTCACGCTCAGGAGAAGAATGCTCTCCGTGCCCATGTCTGTATAGGCATCCTCCATCCACAGTTCAAGTATGGTTTCATTGTTCAGGTGTCCTTTGAAGTCTTTGATTCATGTGGGCCGAGATGGTGGGGGACACCATCATTTTTTTATGGGTCGGATTTTTCTGGAAACACTGTTACCTTTGTTTTATCCAAAATCCTAAGGGTAGCCAATGTTACCCACAAATTACTACAACTCACTCCTGAAAGCAAATCCGCCATTGCTAATTATCTCCTGGCGGTGGTCAAAATATTAGTAAAATCTTTTAGAAGATCGTGTGGCGTGTAAGATGATTGAAACAACTAATTATATCACCATGTAGACGTTTAGACATGTCGGAAGAAGAAATCATCGGCCAGTTTGTCATTTTTGGGTCTCTGAAGGTCTCACAATCTTCAAGAAACCACTGTAACGAATTTAGTTTAATTTACGGCGTTTGTTTATTGTGGTCTACTTTACATCCTTAATTCTTTGGACTTACGGGAATTAACAAGCAAAAAAACAGAAAACAGAATACTCAAAGAAGTCGATAATGCAAATAATTAGTTTGATTTATCTAAAAAAAAAGTCCGTATGCCTGCTACAATAAAAACGTTTTGTTAGATTCATAGACAAACCATTATCCCAGCCTCCCCATGTCGGGCGCTTCCGACCCGTGCCGCTAGATGACCCAGCGGTCGGAACGAGTCGTGGCTTCATCTTAATAATAATGTACTTTATTTCCTTAATAGCTTGTATTATACACGCTAGCACTGGATCGTCATTAACTCAAATAACATATGACAAATACTTAAGTAGACATTTCATCTACACGTACAACTTGGATAATTTGACTTAACTAGAATTAAAATATTGGGTAAAATAAGGTACAGAAGATTTCAGGTAACGATCTGTCGAATTTATGGGTGGGGTCTTGGGTCTTGGGATGGGGGCGGGTATGATATGGGTGGGGTCTGGACTTGCAAGTACTAGAATGCTTATGATATAACTCCTTTAAGTAACAGCGACTCGTGTAAATCCGAATTACCATCTCGAAGTTAATTACGCGACGGTCTTAAATATTGCTGATATAAAGTGCTTTTAAGACTGACTGTTTTGAAGCGATAAACCTGGAATTCTCTATTCTTGAATTCATCAGCACGCCGAATATCGCGCCGTCGCTTTAGATATGCTATTCCCGTAACCAGATGCTGTTGATGTTTACATTTGCTCGTCTCGGCCTTAAGGCTTCCGGTCGCCAGATCAGAATGTAATGTTACTTGTCTGTTCAATTAAGTAATGCGGTTTTGATTAAGTAACGCGGGTTTGGTTACGTAATAAATAGGTAAATAGAAGGGCTGTATAATCGGTTTGAGGGTATTACAACAAATAAGGACGTTAGATTTTGGCTTTTCAGACAAACCGTGTTCAGACAAGTTTTAAAAATCACTTTTCTTATCGTCGACAGCTCAAGTTATGAGAATAGGATGTGCATCAGGCCTACGTAGCATAGCGTGGAGGATCTAACCACTCCGATAGTTGCCATAGAGCTACTTTCGTCGGCAACAAGCTACTTGATTGGAAAGATGATTGTAGCTTTCAGCAGCTGTTGTTAGGTGGTCGTTACAGACGGTGATCGATTCTGAGAGCCCTCTAGTAATCTCTTCTCGCCTCATGTAATAAAGGATACTAGCATTATGGTAAAGTTCCTCATTGCCCAGATTCTTGTTAATCTCCTTGTAGTCTGATTCAGTTTTGGGCGAGGGTCTTGCTCGTAACTTGTTGATGTAAACACTGGGAAAATAATTCTAGCATCATGACATTGAAAGTGTTTTAAGCGTTCAAGTAGCTCGACTAGCCGTTCGGATTATTATAGAGAGATTGCACCATACCCGACGAAAACGGACGGAAAAACGGAAAACATTAGGAAGTATAGGACTTTCGACTTTGAGACTAAATTACCGGCCTTTGATAGCCACTTTGAGCTAGTAAATTGCAGGATCGTTAATCTGACTCCTACTTGTTGGAATAATATAACTTTTGTAAAAGAGTTTTCTGTCTGATCAGAGTTTGAAGGCGTTAAAGTTTGCAAGCAAAGACGGAGTCTCGTTCTATTGGTCAATTATGACAAATTTTTCAAATTTGTGTTATCCCCGACCAACAGGATTCGAGACTCCTTTTTTGTGTTCAAACTTTGAAGCCTTCAAGCTCTTACTTCCTTGAAAACTCTTTTACCAAAATAGGACTATACGATTAAGGAATAGCCCAATTAACATTTCTACAAGTCCTGTACCTCCCCATGTTAAATTTTTTTCTTTGGTTCCCGTGATGATGGTGTAGGGATATCCGTTTTCATCGGGTAGGGTGCAATCTCTCTATATTGGGGTTGACAACATTAGGCCGGGATTGAGTTGCTACAGTCTTATGCGAGGGATTGTCTACTCACGATTTTAGTGTACAGCAAGTCCCCGGTGCCGGCTCCGGCTGACACTAGCCGGCACTCCACGTGATACAACATTAAAATCAGCATGTTTAGAAGGGGGGATCGCCTAATTTATGACCAGCACCAGTGGTGCCGAGGAGTGATATCCCCTCAGCATTACGCTCAGTAATGCATATTTGCCTTCGAAAATTTCGGTGTGAGGCTTGACGATTTTTGGAAATCTCTCTAGTTTACTACAATTCTAGCTGGTAGACGACAATACTGAAGAAAGGCTGCTCAAACGAACGAACTTCGGCGTCCCAAATTTACTGTTTCGTCTGAGATTGACGCAGTTTGTCTGCAATGGTTTCTCTCTCCAAATACGAAATATTGGTCATTCAGTAACCAGCGAAAGTAACGCCCTGAGATTCCCCAAACGCGTGTTTACGTTAAACCAGTTCTTGGTAAAACTTAGGCTCAAGGTGATACTTTGAGGGTGGACAAGGCATGTGTAATCATGGATAACGTGCCTTTTTGGATTGTAAACAAAATTGTTGGCGGCTAGACGATAAGATTTTGCAGACAGTTTTCTTAATCCGCGTAAAGTTCAGTAGACGATAAACAGTCTTTATCTCAAGACCTGTCTGTCATCTCCAGTCTTTCAATTCATTAGCTAGAAATATAGAGGAAATAGGAGCAATAGCGGATTTGTCCAGAGGTTTACGCGTGGGTGGGATATCGTTCGGTATTGGTGATAATTCATACAGAAGTACTCAGGTACTGTATTAGTGCCGACGCACTATCAGGATCGGGAGCTCCCGGACTGGAATTCCTGCCCTGATTTTCGGTCAACAACATGGAAAAGGTGAAATTTGTTCAACTTGATGATGGTGCAGGAAATCCGGCCGGGAAATCCTGATCGTTTGTTCGCACTATAACAGGAGCTTCTATATTTGCGGACGTTGACGGAAAATCGTCGGGAATTGTGCAGGCAGCAAGGGATGGAGGGTTATTCTTTTTGTTGCCTTTTTGAACCCATCCGCGGAGGAGAAAGTATGCGCCCACTAGTCGAACATGTGCTTTGAGTACCGAGAGAGAGCTGTAACCTCTGATGCACTGGAACTTTACTGTTATTTGAACTTGTAATATCCTGATGAGACCTACAATTTTCTTTGGTCTTATCTTTTTTTTTTCAAGGATGAGAACATCGTCATCGATTTGAAGACATACCAGGTCAAACTGATTGACTTTGGTTCGGGCGGCTATTTCCACCCAGGCCATTACACGACTTTCAGTGGTGAGTGACGCTTTGTATCATCTTTATTAATAAGAGTAATGTTAACTTCCGTGACAGGGGGATTTGAACTCGTTATATGTATTAGCCTTCGGGCGGGATCACTGTTTCCTATGGCCGGTTTCTACCAGACTATTCTGGTGGTTTACGAACACACTGTCACAAGGCCCTCTGTAGCTCAAATGGTAAGAGCGCCTGCCTTGTAAGCAGAGGGTCCTGGGTTCAAATCCCGGCTGAGGAGGATTTTTGTCTTCCAGTTCACTGCTTATAAAATGTATCCTCTTTCTTTGACATCCGGTAATACTTGTAACCAGAGCAAGTATTTTTCGAATTCATGAGCCGTAACGTGATTAATTTAACACTGATTTTGAAGCAGAGTCGAGACCTTATTACTCCATCCTTTCTTTTTTCTTAGCAATGCCCTTCTTTTTCTCTAGCCCATGTAGTTTTCATGTTTACTGCCCAGCCGTTATCCTGTTGTAGCATTGTCTTAAGCGTCTGAATGTCTAAGATACATAGATACGCCATATGGCCCAGCAACATCGGCAGGTTTCGGTTCCAGGACACAGCCAGATTAGACAGGTAATTGTCGGCTTCCGTATAGCTCCAAAGAGAAAAGAAGCGGAAGTGATATTTGTTCCTGGTTTTCAGACGGAAAGACAGTCGTGTGAACGTGATTTCGGGAAATAGCAGACACTTTCCGTTTAAGGTTAAGGAAGGTACTGCTCTGTGGTTTGTCACGTAGCTTCTTTTTAGGTATTACAAATTCATAGTCCGCATGGGCAGGGGGGGGGGGTCTACGTTTTTGTTCGTCTTCCAGCTGGACATGGTGATGTCTAGCATCTGAACAAAACGCTTTCGTGTCCATACCTTTTCAGTTCTGTGCTTGTATTTCTCACACTTGCCTGGTTTAGTTCTTTTCATTATTTTCGTCCACTTTTCATTATTTTACGTCCCAGTTGTTAGCATCCCAACCCTACTCAGGGTTGCCACATGTTGCACGATAGTGTGAGTTGTCACTCTATTTTGTTTTTGTCACTCTTGTCCTACGTAGGACATGAAAATCACTCTGTTTCAGAAAATGATTTTTGCAGCAGGGATTCCAACCAGAAGTGACTATTTCAAGTTTTTTTTCATGAAAGTAAAATTAAGACGTGTCTTTCTACAGAGGCGATTCCGACCAAAAGTGAAGATTTTATGAAAATAAATTTCACTCCCAGTTCACTCTCTTCTTTTGGGCCAAAAGCCACTCTCTAAATATTTTTGGTGTGGCAACCCTGACCCTACTTCCAGTTCCTGTGTGCCCACTCTTGGTCGGAAAGCAGATTTGAGTTGTTCACCAAAAATTGAAATTTCTGAAAATGAACCAACATTTACAGTAGCTCCTATTCCTAAGCGCTAATATTTCCGTGTTTTATCCGGACCAGATACGGAACTTTAAGAAGTCTTCAGTTGGGTCGCGAGCATTTCCACCTTCATTGGTCCCGGTTGTATTTTCTCACTGTTTTTTAGACGATTATTAGCGCTTAGCCTTGATACAGAATCGAAACTGCGGTTACCGCGAGTTCTTGCATGTTCGCATGACAAATGTAAACCGACATAACTGTTTTAGATCCGAAACGTGCCGCTATTACAAATAGTAGCAAAAAATAATCACGACTGACTTAATTCGTTCTGACGTCACACAACTTGTGTAGATCAGCAGATGATTAGCAAGCATAAAGCCGCGCCCATATTCAAGACAGCCGTGAAAAGAGAGAGGTTTTTAGTGCTTGAAAGGATAATTTTAGTTTCACCTTTGCTGTCGGTAGGCCATAGTGAAGCTTATTTCGTCTTTTCACTTTCAGGAACCCGAGTCTATGCTCCACCAGAGTGGATCCGTCAGCAGTGCTACAGAGCCGAGCCTGCTTCAGTGTGGTCCCTAGGAATTTTACTACATGACATGGTCTGCGGAGATATTCCCTTTGAGGAAGATGATGAAATTGAAGAAGCTCGTGACGGCATTGACTTCTCCAGGTCCAACTTATCGCGTCCTTGCCAAGAGCTTATCCTCAGATGTCTCGAGCACAGAGCGTCGGATCGGCCCTCACTGAAAGACATCTCCAGTCACCCGTGGGTGAATGGACGAAGAAAGAGCAGCAGGCCCAAGATGGGCCGGGTTTGCAATAACTTCGCACAGATGACTCTGGCAGCGCCGGTTGAGTCCCCGGAGCGCGTTCACGGATCCCAAGGTTCCTCTGTTAGAAATAGCAGTGAATCCTCAGACCGGGGTATGCCTGGGACGAGCAGAAATGGGTTTAGTGGGAAACCCTGCATGTTTATCGCCGCCGGGAAACTTAGCTCGAGCGTTGAAGCGCGGTGTCGCCCCGCACGGCCGCCATTGAGCAAACAGCCTGTTAATCATAAATCAAACAAGAACAGACAAGTTCTCAGACATTAGACAAAGTAGTTCGTTGATTAATCAAAAGGCTTTTGCTCAAGTCATTACCTGTTCCCCCTAAGAAGTGATTCGCACGTGATTGACTGTTAAAGTTGGGCGAGTGATTAGTGTTTTCGTAACATGTGAACGGTGTGGGGTAGTTCCTTCTTAATGAGTTGAGACCAGTGCATATCCGTGGGATTGTGTGAAGGTTGCCTTGCCTCTGGCTTGGAATCTGAAGTTCCACGTTGGTGTGGATAGGTTTGATTCTCTACCCTTGTATTTATTGAGTGCGCGTGCGTCGAGTTTGCGGTATTTAGTGTGTGTACTACAGTATTCGTACTGTTTTAATTTTTTTTTTTTTTTTTTTTTGTAACCGTCCGGTAACTTAGGTTATCGTCCCAGTGTAATGCAGCGTTGAGACTACGCGCGCGACTGAAGTTGAAGACAGTCCGGGCTACCCGATAATTCTCTTGTTAGTCTGTTCCGTTTCCATCTTATCACGTAAGACAAATCACCAATGCTTGACCTGAGTGTAGTTTCACTGATTATGTTTTGCGACTTCACATCAATTTGTTCTGTTATTACTTGATTCCCCGTTTGTGATACGTTGATGTTGTCCGCTGTCGTTGAAGTTATCGCCAACTGCATCTCAGTGGCGAATGCCACTCTTCTTATAATATATATTTTTGAAGATACCATGGTATCTGTTAACCGCGGTAACTGGATCTGCAGTTAGTCGTTTTTGCAGTAACCGTGTTATCTAATATACGGTTGCTCTGCAAAAACGACAATTGACGAAATAGCGCTTTTCGAAGTCATCCCAAAAGAACTGATTTTCAGTCACATCACCGAAGAACTTCTTTCCCACCAATTTGAAATTTTTTTTATGAAAGTGAGATGACTTTTTCACATACCGCGATTAGTTACCAGGGTCGGACCGTGGTATCTGAATATTAGATACCACGATAACTAGCCAGATACCGGAAACCGTGGTATCAGATACCATGGTATCTACGAAACGCAACTAATTAAAGCCGCGATCGATTTATTCTTGTCTCGATCCTGTCTCAGCCCTGTCAGCGAAATGCCCTTTTATTTAACTGCCCTGTCCGCTTAATGCCGTTTTATTTGTCCTGTGAGCTGACAATTGTCAAGTGCCCTGACAGACAGGAGGATGATGAAATGATATCGGAGCAAGTTGAGGTCCTGACTCGGGTAGATTTCTCGACTGCGTTTCATTTGTGATGCTTGTCCGTTGATTCAGTCACCTAAAAAGGCCAAATAAAACAGTTTTAAATCGTAACAAGAGGACAAGACCGAGACAAGGACTTAAATCGAACGCAGCTCGAGTCTTCACTGAATTGGGTTTGATTTCAGGTCGTTTTCTTTAAATGGCTCGTAAGAACTGTAGGATATTCTGGCGGTGATTTGAGTTTTGACACGTCATACACAACACTGCGCAGAAACCGGCATAGGCCTGTGATTTTTTCATACCATTGCTGTTCTTGGGAGATTTCGAAGTTGTATGGGTAATCGTTGAAGTTAAGGATGGTTCAGGTGATTCGTTGCAGTCATACACTCCCCCCCCCCCCCCCAAGAACGCAAGTGGTACTTAGGAAATAACAGGCATGATATTTTTGTTTTGAATAAGTGACTCGCAGTTTGTGAATCACGTATAAACTTCCTTTATACTGGAGATAAAAGTTCTTACATACTTCTTTCACACCGAGACCCCGGCCGTTACGTCGACGTAAAAAACTTGCGTTATTGGCCGTATTTTAAATCTCTTGTGTAAATCCAGAATTAACGGAAAACGTAGGAGAAATTGCAAAAGAATGGATTTGGTTGATCAGTATATTTGCCTGTTTGAGCAGGGATGAAATGCGATGAAAATTTTGGAAGAAAAAACTAATTTTGCAATTTTTGCTTACGCAACTGAACTGCAGTGCTGACATCCGCTGCAGTTTTGTAAGAGTCGACGTAACGTAAGGGATTACGGCAGTGCTGACTCTTTACGTGTCAGTCAGATGGAACAAGACCGTGTATACTGCTGCTCTGATTCTAAGTTCTGTTAGCTTAAAGTTGGCTCAACTTTTAGAATTTCGATACAAATACTCCCATGTATATTTTTCTTGGGCAAGAACGAGCGTAAGCTACATATTCAGGATAGTTGGATCCCCTTTCCTGTTGCAGGATTCCCATGTAAGCAGGGGTGACAGTGTAGCTAGGTGACATACCCCATATTGTAGACTTAGTCTTGGTGTGCTGTGCTTCAAAACCATATAAGATGAAAAGAACGTCTAACATGGCATCTAATATTAAGCTATAACCTAACAAGATCATTAAAAGGATGACTGAGTTTTTTGTCGATGTCTGTACATGTACTTGTGTCTAATCTTTAAGTACTATTCAGTTATGTCTCATTCACGGTTCGTAGAGACGATCAGGTCAGGTGGTCGCCAGAGCAAAATAACAGCAAGGAGTAGCGCCGACCTATGCTTCGCAGACGGGCCGTACTCATAGCGCCGCCCGCTATGCTTGCAGCATCTAAACCGAGACAAACTTGCGTGTTTATATAAGTCTTGACGGTACTTTCTAGTTTTATTTTGCTCTGGTGGTCGCGAACTCCTGCTAGGGTTTTCGGAACCGTACCCGATCGTTTCTCCGCACCATTAGCGTTTCTTGCTTGCGGGTGAAACTCCGGCAGGAAAGTGAATTGACGATTTGCGAATTTCGCTGTGCACCTAGTCGTGAAGCTCTGTCGAGGAACTCAGCAAACTCTCGAGTGCTGATGGTAATCCTAGTGAACACCCGGCAGGACCTACTCTGACCACTCGGATGTTTTATAAGAAATTGTGAGTGAAGGGTCTCAGTGACGTTGATAGAATTTGATTACGCAGCGAGTCAATCGATGAAATGCTTAAAGGACACCTGAATGAAGAGTACCAAGTATCATCCATGTCTGTGTGACTTCCGTTAACATTGACTGCAGAAAAACGATTCCAAATACGAATCATTGTTCCTAAGCTATGATTTTTGCTCCATTTTGCATAAGTCCTTATTTCAGTACCGAACAGTTTTAGAAATGAACAAATTTCTCCAATCAACCCTTCTTCTGGAATATTTTTAACCAGTTAAGCCCAAACGTATATCTAGAAGAAATTACAATACGATCCGGCCAGCGGTGTACAAGATTGGAATGAATTGCACTTTTAGTTTTGGAGTCTGTACGTGCAAACCTCCAGAAACGAACATCCCTATTTTAAAAACATCACGCTCAGGATAAGAATGCTCTCCGTGACCATGTCTGTAGATGCATCCTCCATGGTCTGTTCAAGTATGGTTTCATTGTTCAGGTGTCCTTTAAAGAGTTTCGATGGGTCAGCGGATGGTGCACTGCTGAATTAGCATTAGTATTTTTTGTTGTCGTACAGTGGTTGCAAAAATTATGCTAAATAGGGCGTGGTGCATGTTGTAGTTACGCGGAGATGCGGTTTTATAGTCGGTTATACTGAGCGAAATCAGAGGTCCTGTTTTACCGACAGAGGTTTTAGCGGTATTGGAAACGGAATGATAATAGCGTTTGTCCTTTGAGTCAAGTGTGATAGTTTTTGTAGATCAAAACTTGCTGTGGCCAATGGTAGGATCCGGCAATCGATATAGCTACCATTATGAGATTTCTATGGAAAGATCGTATAAGCCGTGAGCATTTGCAAAAGCGTGTGTAACCGTTTTGTGACCATCTGCAGAAGCGTGTATAACCGTTTTACCAACCTCTATGACAGACTAAAGTCGATTGTGGTCCTGATTCGTTTCGACCTTGATTTCAGTTTTCCTTCTACATGCTCCTTTTTGGCAGACAATCTTGCACGACTGAGAAAACTTTATCGGAAAAATGGTTGATCTGAAAATGTTTCGAGAAGTTTAATTTGTCAGTCAGCCATAGATTGTTCATTGAAAGAGACACCATTTGAATTGCTAATGCGCGTAGGACGAGGCCTCCGCAATTGGCATTAAAAGCGGAGTCGTGTACAGTCTGCTCCAGTTATCTTCAGTCTCAAGTTGTCTGCTCATCACCACGCCTTTAGATTTATCGAAGTTTTGCTTGAGTAACCACACCTATTGTCGCAACTTCAGTTTTCGCTTTCATGAGCTCCTGGCTTTTGCCATTTTAAACTCCTCAGTTACACTTGTCTTACTTTCACTTCTGAAACCATATTATTCAAAGACTTCTTTGAAGAGCCTCCATCTTGTAAGATGGTCGCTAACGACGCAAATTTAAAGGTATTGACTAAACTTTAGCCGATTATCTATGGCTCGTGACGTTTTCATGACATGATGAAAGAAATTGGATTAAGTTAACGTTGCAGAATATATATGTGTATATATATATAGCCAAGTGGCCAGCGAGGTGCCGGGCGCGTTTCGTCTTATAAACCGTTGTAGGGACAATCAGTGCCGTTAGTAAATGGAAAATATAGGCTGACCCGTAGAGAATCGTCTAAAGTTTAGTCAACACAAGTTTAAATAAAAAAAGACCTACGGTTTGATGGCAACAGGCGAATTTAGCACTTGTTAATTAGTGCACTATCGGAAACTGACTTATGCGGTCAAGCCAAATATACCAAAAAAAGATGAAATGTTGAAAAAAGGGAATTTGGATCTCGTTTACTCTTTTTACGTACTTTTTTATATATAAGTAAAATATAAAAAAGGAAAAACATAAAAAGAAAATCGGTGAGACGTACCTGTACTTAAAGCACGTCTTAACTTATGCCTGGTGATACGATCCTAATTTTTAGACCAATTCTATAAGATTTTTTTTTTTTTACAAGTTTCCATTATCGTGAGTTAAACGCCCTGATCTTTGGTAACCACGTGTCAACTAACTTGCGATGCGTTATGAGACGTACTCTCGTTTCTCGAGACGTCATGAAAATGGAAAGGTGGCCTGAAATGTCCTGAAGTCTAGGATTGTAAAAAAAAAAACTGCGAGATGCAGTAGTGATGGACGTGCTTTAAGCTTTTAAAAAATCTGCTGTACGACTTGCATTCGTTTTGTTAAGCGTACTTCGCGATTTTTATCCTTCGAGGTTTCAAATTTTGCCGGTGATCGCCTGTGGTGTGTATCTAAAGAGGTGCACTCAGAGGTGTGCATCCAAAGATGAATGTCTTGTGTTAATTCAAGTTGGCCAATCTCGGTCTTTAGAAAATTGAGCTAGCTATCTTTCTTTGGACTTGCCTTGCTGAGGGAAATATTTCTAAGGCTGCGGGGGTCAAGTCGTTGACGAGTTTATTATTCTTATCGCTTGTGCAACTTGTGCCTTTAGTGCCATGTAAACGTATAAGCTCGGGAAGAAATGCGGAAATCCATTGCGTAGATCAGTCATCGGTTTCAGTTAAATGTGCTTGCGTTAGTGGCAGAAGTGGATTTTGTTCAGATTGATCAGCCTGCACTCCGTAACACTGCCCAGAATCGTTCGCCAAGTCGCGGAATATGGGTTCAGCAGTTATTGCCGGGCGTATTATGTGTTATGTTTCTTTTTTTTCGTGGTTGTGAGAGGACGAAAGGTTTTCAAATAAACTCTCATTTGATGTATACTCCAGCTTCCCTGTGTCGTTTTGAAAGGTGGCGAGTTTTCAACTGTGAAAGAAAATTTAATAGTGCAAAACGGATACGTTAGCTTGATTTTATTCAACCGAAATATAGCTATAATAAAATTAAGCCGACGTATGCGTCTTGTACTGTCAAATATGATTCGCAGTCAGATTGGGCTGAAGGAACATTTATGAAAGAAGACCTGCATCGGAAAGCCTACGGGGGGACGAGAAATTCCAGGTAATGGTGGAGAGTATCCCAAAGTGGGTGTAAACCGAGGTGCTGGTTTTCAATAACTCGCTATTCAGATGGCGGGGGCTTTCCCGACTTGACAATCTGGGACCTGCTTAGTACCAAAGAATGTCAGTTAAGGGGAATCTCAAAACGTCCGCTGGAACAAACCCGGAAAAGGACTGGATCTTATCGCATGTGACGTGGAGATAAGATGACCCAAGTGTTAGGGCAGAATTAAAAGCCAGGAAGGAGCAAATCGTGTTAATTTCAGTTTACTATCCTAGTCTGCGTGCTGATATTCTCCAAGGGTATCTAGCTAAGTCGAAAACGGCGTGAATTACCTGACAAGAAGTTTTGCTCAAAACGCAGCCATCGAAATTATAATATGACTGTTATGAACTATGATGTTCTTTATTGGTAAATTCAACTTAGACTGACTACAAAATGAACATATATACGCTTAAATAGGCCGGTTCCTATGACGTATTTGCACTTTTACTTTCGTCGGGAGAAACCAGGGGTTTTTCGGGCTGGATTAGTTGGATCTAGGGGTGGATAGCTCTTCAATTCACGACATTCCTCCCTTTTCGTGTTGATAGGTGAGAAGGGGCGAATCACCAAAATGGCTCAACATCCGTGGTGGGAACGGTTTTCCCGTGGGCAATTGGAACAGTGATCCATCTTTGTTTCGGAAGTACATTTCGCTTGTTATAGTAGCTGGTAGCGCTGGTGGAGGCGGGACGTAATTGAAGGAAGTTTGTTGTGCCGTCTTAACTTTCTGTCGTAGGCATTTTCCCAGGCGCTTCTTCTTGTGGTTTCCTGCTATGCTGACGATCCGAATTTGAGTGCCCGGGGCTGGAATTGGCATATGGATCATGTTCTGGATTTTGGCTCAGATGCCTGTTGGCACTGGAATTCAGAACGAGGGACGGTTGGATGTTAAACATCTGACGATACAGTTCTTGACGTTCTTGTATCAGGGGGAGAACAGGCAGATGGCGGTTTTGTCACTTGGCTCGCTTCTTTTACAGATGTCTCTGGTGCATTCTGCTGGGAAGCCTGAGCCTGTTGTGTATCTCCTTCCATCGAAACAACAGCATCAGTTGTTTCTGGTATGAGGTAGTCCGTTCTGTTCTTGCTCTCTAGAATTTCCACGAAACGATTTGCTTTTCGACCTTGTGACTGGAACCGATTTGCTTTTGGACCCTGTGAATGGAACCGATTTGCTTTTGGACCTTGTGACTGCAAGAGCCATCTGTGAGTCGTCTTGCAAATCTCGCAAGTTCAGGGGTAGGATCCTTTCCGAAAATCCTGGGAAGTTTCTTCCCAGGAGAACGTTTTGTGGAAGCGTCGGGCATAGACCCACTTCGATGCTTTCCTTGATTCGACGACCTAGAGTGTCGACGACTACAAGGGTTAGCACTGCTGCTTTGCAATTCATTCTCCTTCCTTCCACTGTGACATAGCCAAGCTCTCGGTTTTCAATCGGGATTAGGCCACGGTTTTTGTTGTATTTAACCAGGGTAAGCTCGCATCCAGAATCAATGACGATCGGCAACATTTGGTCGTTGCATCTGGCTTGAACTATGTACCCTTCGTAGCCAGGATAGGCATGTGTCTGTGCCAGGCTAACAAAATTATCTTTTGCTTTCACTGCTCCCATAAACTTCGACGCTTTGCATTCGCTTGTTGTATGAGAGTTGGAGTAAGGGTGGTTGATGCATCGATTTGGTTGACTTGCTGTTGCTTCTTTTTTGCTAGTTGAGAACTTGGTCGTAGACAAGATTTCGTCCTGTGCTGAGTCCCTGTATCTCCGGCTTCTTGCTGAGCGGTCCCAATCTTTGGACCTCTGTATGCAGTCACTCAGAGTTTTGACCCCGTTCTGTTACTTCTGTTTCAGAAACACTTGGAGGTTGAAAGGAGCTACACTGACAAAATGTTCCACAACGAATTTCTCAATGGTAGCGTTGATGTAGCAGAGACAGTCGGAATCGGCGGCTTTGTCACTTGGTAGGGAAGTGTATGCTTGTAAAGCTTTCCCAGGCAAATTTGCGATGAGCCTTGAAACCCAGGCTGCTTGTGGCAAATTACATGCAGTTACGTGCAGAGTTTTGACCCCATTCTGTTTCAGAAACACTTGGAGGTCGAAAGGAGCTACACTGACAAAATGCTCCACGACGAATTTCTCAATGATAGCGTTGATGTAGCAGAGACAGCCGAAATCGGCGGCTTTGTCACTTGGTAGGGAAGTAAATGTTTTTAGGTAGGTTACCCTCGATTGCTCTTCGGGGAAGACTCGTTTTGGCTCTTCGTCAGCCAGAGCGAACCACAACTACCAATGTTGTGTGGG
The DNA here is from genome assembly GCA_023053575.1 of Branchinecta lynchi. Classification (NCBI taxonomy): domain Eukaryota; kingdom Metazoa; phylum Arthropoda; class Branchiopoda; order Anostraca; family Branchinectidae; genus Branchinecta; species Branchinecta lynchi. The sequence goes on from JAKZAP010000006.1 coordinate 19,670,491, forward strand.
AGAAATTGCGGATCTCGGAGATCCAGCAATTGTATACTCTAACGAGGTCGTTCTGGATCGCGGAGACCCTGAAGTCGGAAGTTTAAAATGCAAGGATCTGTGTAGGATCGCGGAGACCCAGGCACAAATTGTGTGAACTAGTTGTACAAGCTTGTTTACTTATTCCCGTTTTGGATCGCGGAGACCCAGGATTCGGAAATATATAATGCAAAAATCTGCGTAGGATCGCGGGGAACCAAGATACGGAAATGTAAAAATGCAAAAATCTGTGTAGGATCGCGAAGACCCAGGCACAGCTTAAGCAAACTAGTGTTACAAGCTTGCTTACTTATTTCCGTTTTGGATCGTGGAGACCCAGGATTCGGAAATACGTATTGCAAAAATCTGCGTAGGATCGCAGGGACCTAAGATACAGAAATGTAAAAATGAAAAATCTGTGTAGGATCGCGTCGTTTATAAGGCCAAATCGCATCCGACCACGGGGGCGAGGGGGGACCCGGGAATTTTGGAACGTTGCGATGGAATATAAGGATTCCATATTTGGAACATGCGAACAATTTGGGAACATTCTTTGCAAAGGAATATAGGTATTAAGATCAAACTAGAACGGTGCAAAGATTATGGGTGTGAGCTGTGTGCTTTTGAAGTCCGGACCGAATACGACCTCGGTGCGGGGAGCTGGAGGGGGCCTACTTCGATTTGGGAGAATCTTGGTAGTTACTCTAGATGCGACATAACATTTTCGAATCACATTCGACTTGGGGGGGGGGGGGAGGTCCGGAAATCGTTTAACATACGTAGCATCCGAAGGTCAAGGAACCTAGATATGTTATGTTGATGTCGAGACCGGATCCCGGTCTCGTCGGGGGGAGTTCGGTTTCACCGAAAAAGTGTCATAGATGCAACATTTGCGTATCCGAATCGCATTCGACTACGGTGTTGGGATGGACGGAGAGGCTCGGTAACATGCGTAGGAACAAGATGGAGGGAGGGATTGTGATGAAGCTTAGATTGTGCAGAGGTAACAAGCCCAAAATCCAGAAGGGCTTCCATTCAAGTGACCCGGTGGGTGATGGGAGCAAATTCCCTAGGTATGATATTTACGTGTCAGAGTCGGATGTGGACACGATGGGTCGAGGGGGGTTCCGGCAATTTTCTGATGCGCATACTGACCAAAAGAAGAGAGTGAGAAACTTGAAAGGCACGCATGCGATGGACCTGGATCTGCCACTTGAGGTCTGGAGTCTGGACCGGATGCGACCTGATACAGTGTAGATGGAATACTACTCAAGTGACTTTACCGTGACAAATCAGCTGGTTTGTTTGTCACAGGACAAGTCGCTCGTGTAAAATTCCATCTACCATCTAATCCCTGACATGGGGATGTGAGGTGCTTAGATAGATTTGTCTTCGGCGGGATCTCTGTTCCTTTTGCCTGCTCCTTCGTGACCATTATCAGACAAATTTTGCAGGATTGTGGTATGGATGAATATTGGAATGGGGGGCTAGGGACAGATATGGAGGTTGGAGAATTAGGAAAAATAGTGAGTATCAGGTTAAAAGACCAAGAGATCCAAACTTGGCAATTTCAGAAGGGCATTCCAGTGTCCCTGCGTTTCTTCGAGGCGGCCAAAGAGACTTGGGGCGAGGGAATTATATTTAAAGCAGGGTTAAGTAAGGAGGATATTAAGCATATGTATGTATGTATGTATTGTACATGGAAAGCCCAACGGGCCATGGTACAAAAATATTATGCAAATCAAATACTAAACTACAGATTCAACACACTTTCTGAATACAAAACAAAGAAAACTAACTACACAGTTAAACACTTTAAAAGAACAAAGACCTGTATCTCAGCCCCACCTGAACAAACACTGCCAGGTTTTTAATAGTAGTAAATGATCGACCCCCGATCAGACCATTTAGGCACTCCTCATCGCCTGTCTGTCTCTGTAGCTGCTCCAACCTTAAATCATTGAGTTCCTGGCAATATTATTATTATTCATTATTATTATTCTTTTATTGCCCTCAAAAGTTGAAGAGTACAAAAATTGAAATAATACCATAATAAACAACTACAGACAATATATGCGTCTAAATATACACGACGATAAATAAGAATACTGGAAACTTTAAGACACTATAAATCAATCATCATAGCGAACAACTATAAATGAGCCTTATCGGTAAAAAAAGGGAAAAGGTTGTGGGTTGGGAGAATATTCTCCGCCTTACTGTAAAAATTCTGAACTTTCTTTTTAACAATTACTAATGGGTCTTTTACTTTAAATTTTGAAACAATCTCAGTATTACTAAACGAAATAGGGAACCCAAGAAGAAATTTACAATACTTAAAATAAGAAACCCGAATAGCTGAGAGATCACTCAGTCTGAAATCGCGGAAAAGGAGGGAAGGATAAAGGACATGAGGGAGAGCCACTGCGTTAAACAGAGATCCAAGTATATCACGCCGGTAAACACCGCGAAATCTTATCATCAATCCAAAAGCTTTTCTAATCTTTTCTTGAATATGTATAATTAAAGCAGCTTTAAAATCACGAGCTGAGGCAGAGTAAGGGACACCCAGATATGAAACACGATCGCAAAGGGGGAAAGAAACACCACCACCACAATTCAAATCAGCTCGGTCCTTACTGTTAATAGCAAAGTAATGGCACTTCTTAATGCTTATTGTAAGACCTTTAGACTTGAGTTTACGGGTTAGGATGTTAAAATTTTCAATCAGACGAGCTTTGGAACGACATAGAAGGATAATGTCGTCAGCATAAGCAAGAAAAGAAACATCACGAGTATTGGAAATAAGGGTAGTGGAAAGTGAACGGAGGCAATCTGCCAAACAAGCATTAAAAATATAAGGCGATAGAATACCACCTTGCCTAACTCCACGGCCAACTGCAATCGGGTTAGAGAAACAATTAGAAGAAGGTGCCAATATTTTTACTAAAAGTCCATCATACCAAGATTTCAAAACTGTAACAATAGATAAGGGAATACCACCACCAATAAGAGCTAAGAAGGCCGATGCGTGCGAAATGTTGTCGAAAGCACCTTTAATGTCAATTAGCAGCGTATAAAGGGGAGTTCCAGTGGTCCGAGATTCTCCAATCACAGCATCAAACGTTGCGTGCGCGTGGTCGCAACCCATTCCTCTTTTAAACCCAACCTGGTTTAAACCAACATCCAAACGCTCGAACAGATCTTTAACACACAGCTCAAATAACTTCCCCGTAAAAGAACCTTTTGTTATTGGTCGATATGCATCACAACATTTCAGATCTCTTTTACCAGATTTAGGAATAGGCGTTACTATACCAACTCGAAAAGAAGAAGGAACCAAACCAGAAACAAGAATAAGGTTAAAGAATGTCGTTAGGACAAGTAGAAAAGAAGGTGGAGCAAATTTAATATGGTTTGAAAAAAGTCCATCCTGATCTAGTGCAGACTGGGGCTTTAACTTTCGGACTGCACCAGCAAGAGTATCAAGCGAGATAGAAATATGACAGAAATATGACATGAAGTGGTCCACACTCCCTTCCGGCTCCCCACACATAGGGCACGAGTAAAGACCATCTACCGCACGCTCCCTCCCCAGATATTTCCTTCTTGATCCCAATGGCAGAAAATTTCCCCTTAAACCCATATAAGATTTTAGCTCTTCTCTCTTAAGGCCCGCTTTAAAATACACTCATATTTTGATGTGATATGATACACAGATGAGGGCTGATAGTTTACCACTTGGGAAAAGGAGAAAATATATTGGTAAATTAAACGAGAGATTTGGTCCTTACTTCTGTCCTATATATGTGTGGTCATGAGGACGAAAGCGTAGTACATTTGATGTGTGATTGTGTGGAATTGAATGAATGGAGAAAGGAGGTATTTGGTGAGAGAGTGTTTAATGAAGAATGGATGGTAAGGATGATGAAGGATGAGTGTTTTGTTACTGTAAAAATACTTGGACGTTACTTGAGGCTTGCGATGGAGCATAGAAGAAGATTTTTAGAATAGGAGCTGCGTGTTCTATGTAAGTGAGTGCGTTTCTTACAATTTTTGTTGCCATGGCCCTCGGGCTTTTTTGGTAAATTATATTCTATATTCTATTCTGTTCTATAGACGTTTGCGAATTAAGCTGAAAGGTCCCTCTGTACTTTAGAGGTAGAGCAGTGGCCTTGAATGCAGCAGGTCATAGGTTCAAATCCTGGTTGTCTAGGACCCATGACCGTTTCCGCGATGCACGCAGATCACACGGTCCCGGATTCCCCCTCGCTTCACCCACACACTGATGGTCGGACTCGGAAAAGAAGGTTTCATTGAGTATCAGCCAGGTCCTTTATAGTCGTTCATAGTCCCAGATTCTATGAAAATGTCGAGCAAAGCTAGACATAGGGATAGACGAACCGACGAAGAGATATCATGGTCGCTACATGGCGGTTGAGTTGAAGGCTGCAAATGCCATACAGTCCTTGAATATTTAAGCTATACCTACTGTGGCACTATAAGCAGAATTTGTTCAGCGGATTAATCTCCAGTAATCGAGGGCATTTCTGGAGAATTTGGAATTCTCGGATTAAAAATTTGTTCTAAAAAAAGTAATATGAAGTTGTACGAAAAAGTAGCATGTAGTACGAACTGATGCTACTACATGCTTCAATGTCAAGGCTACCGTGTTACTGCATTCTACTACATGTTACTATTATCAAGACTGGATGCTAGTGAAGCAAGACAAGATGCTACTGGAGACTACTGCTTAAGATTGGCCCAGTCTGAGGCACAGTAAATGATAGTATTCTTTATAATTACAGATCAGTACATGCAACTTTTTCGTACAACAGTCATACAACTACGCAGGCTACAAATTTTTCATCGGGTCTCCAGCAATCGAGGTTTTGAAAGGAATTCCAATATTTTCCAACGTTCACTGAATCTACGCTATCGTCCAGAAGGAATGACAAGTTTCATCCTCCCTAGCTTGTCCGGAAGTGTCTGAACCAGAGATGGGCGAATCCAAATCCGGATTTGGATTCGAATCCAAGATTCGTCTCTTTGGCTGGATTCGAATCCAGATTCAAATCTTCTGCTTGTCAGGCTGGATTCGGTTTCGGACTCAGATTCCAAACCTTCAATCTTACAAATCCGCTCAAATTTCTAGTCTACGTCCTTCCAGTTTCCGTTTCTCAGTTTTTTACACAGTGGGACTAGGCAGTCCAAATTGTTGTCCACAACCAGCCATCCTCAGTAGCCTATCGTGTTATCTGACTATCTTAGATATAGCACTTGTTGTCACCTTTGATTTTCAAAGAATCTGTTATCTGATTACCTTAAATATCAGTACTTTTTGTCACCCTTGATTTCTAAACTATGTGCAATATCCAACTTTTGTTAAGGTCGGATTCGAATCCAGATTTGATTCCAGATTCGAATCCTTAGCATGAAATGGTGGATTCGGAATCGTACCTAGCCCTGGATTCGGATTTGAATCTTTTCATCGCCGGGTTCGCCTATCCCTGGTCTGAACTTGCAAAAGTTGGACAGAGTGACGAACCGACAGGCAGGACGACCGCTATTTGGAACTTCGTGACACGGTTTGGAGACAACATACAATTTTCGGTAGAAATTGTCATTTCTGCACTGCCGCCAAAACCGAAGACGTTTCTGTTAGTGCACTTGCTTATGAGTAACAAGACCAAAGGTGTCGATGGGATACCACAAATTTAATATTTGATTTAGACAATCGGGTCTTGTCATCGCCAGAGCCAGTCGTCGCAGGCTAATCATCAGAGAAAACTAACTTCAGATATACCTCTATAAGCCATATCTATTTTGACGATACTGACCGAGACTTCCTGCTTTACTTTCTGCCAAGTTTCCGGTTTCGCCCGATTTATGAACGAACTACTAGTCCAGCAAAAAAAGAAAATTCAGAAACAAGGCCAGCGTATCTCCTTATCCCTATAAAGAACATCTAATCAAATTTGAATAAAAGTTTGACCCAAAATATTCAGGTTACAACCGGATTACGGACTACTTATGTGTCCGGTTAAAAAATGATTGTCATATACCGTCTCAGCCTCTCTTCTTACCCCTTAATCTGTCATCTAATTGAACTTTTGCTTTTAACAAATTTTCCCGTTTTTGCCGGATTTTGGGCGAAATGGTTGTCCGGCGGGAAAATGGTTTTCACCATTGCGTTCGGCATGTCTTTTTACCCATTATTCGAACATTTAATCAACTTCAAACTCAACTTTTACTTTTAACCAACTTTCCGGTTTTGGCCGGATTCCGGAAGAACTACTTGTTCGGCGAGAAAATTGTCTTCACCATCGTGTTCAGCATGTCTTCTTACCCCTAAATCGACCATTTAATCAACTTCAGATAAAACTTTTACTTTCAACCAACTTTCCGGTTTTTGCCGGATTCCGGACGAACTAGTTGTCCGGCGAGAAAATGGTTTTCACTATCGTGCTCAGCATGCTTTCTTACCCCATAATTGACTATCACATTAGCTGTTTAAAATATTTTGTTTGTCCCTTAATTTGAACCCCCTCCCCCACCCCTAAATGTGGAGCTACATAGCCCATCTACGAACTTGACCTTACCCTTGACGCAACGAATCCTCACACCAAGTTTCATCGAAATATCTCATTCCCTTCGAGAGTTATCGTGCTTACAGACAGACGGACAGACGGTCAGACGGACAAAGGGACATTTTTGCGAAATCATAGGTATCCCTCCACTTACGTTTTGGGATCCCAAAAACAGAACAACAACCTGAAGCCTAGGGAAGACCAATGGAACAAGACCAAAGGTTTCGGTGGGATCCCAAAAATTTGATATTTCATCCTGACAATTAGTTGTTATTACTTTAAAAATTTAGAAACAGATCAAGGCTTATAGTAGACGTTGCAACATGTTCTAAATTAAAAAAATAATCATCTTTTCTAGATTTTGAAAGGCAGTACAATAACTGGTAGCGTGGGTGTTTTTTTTTTTATGTTCAATCTTGTTAGGTCCCTGGTGCCGAATTTGTTTTCATCTAAGATGCTGGAAAGCGCTGCTATTGCATCTGCTCTTCTTTTCGCGTGAACTTGCTGCGTATGCCATCATGCGGCCATTTGACGTACATTAGCAAGAGTGTTAGTGAGACTAGAGAGTGCGTGCTTTCCTCCTTTGGAGGAAGGAAACAGTTTCAAAACCGGAGTGTCCAGAGTTGCTTTTTATTTGAAGTGCATAGTACAGCGTACAGCAGGAGCTCAGCTTAAAGCTGTGAGCAGAAGCAGATGGCGAACTGTAAGATGCCGTTTTGTTCCTGGCGGAATACGTCAGAAGGTACGCTGAACAGTTCTCTGCCTCACCCAGCGTGCAAACTAGCGGCTCCGCTGGCACTCAGCGGGCGGTCCAGCGTACGGCCCGCTGGCAAATAAAACGACAACGAACAGTCCGCTGTACTAAGAACTTGAAATAAAACGCGACTCAGAGTAAGTGCAAATTACAGAATTACATTGAAACTGTATTGTAGTTTTTCGGGAAAATAAATTAAGTGCTTAACTATAAGAATTTTTTGGCAAAGCCTTACTCTTAAAAGGCTAGGCTAATAGTATGTCACTACAGGTAAAGAAGGGTAATAGCGGGTAATCTGTTTCTGAAAGGTTGAAAGAACAAGACCAAAGGTTTCGATGGGATCCCAAAAATTCAATATCTGATCCAGACAACTGGGTCTTGTCTTAGCCAGATCCATTCTTCGCCAGACTCCTTGAACATTTTTACAATTAAAATTCAGAAACAGATTAAGGCCAAATAGCTAATCACCTGAGAAAACCAAGTTCAGATTTGGCAGCATGTGTGTTTAACCCTATAAGTCATATCTGTTTTGACGTAAACTTCCTGCCACTTCTGCCAATTTCCCGGTTCCGTCAACTACTTGTCCGGCGAAAAAAGAAAGCTCAAAGACGAAATCAGGGTATCTTCTTTCCTCAGTAATGAACATCTAATCAACTTCAAATAGAAATTTAGCTTATAACAAATTTTCCCATTCCAGCCGGATTCCGGTCGAACTATATGTCCGGGTAAAATACGATTGTCATACAGGGACTCAGCATCTCTTCTTACCCCTAAATCGCTTATCTAATCAACTAGAAATAAAACTTTGACTTCCAACAGTTTTCCGGTTTTGGCCGGATTCCGGACGAACTACATGTCCGGGTAGAAACTTGTTTTCACATAAGTGTTCAGCATGTCTTCTTGCCCTAAATCGAACATCTAATCAACTCCAAATAAAACTTTTAATTTTGACAAACTTTCCGGTTTGGGCCGGATTCCGGTCGAAATACTTGTCCGTCGAGAAAATAGTTTTCACCATCTTCTTCAGCATGTCTTCCTACCTCTAAACCGAACATTTAATCAACTTCAAATAAAACTTTTACTTTCAACAAACTTTCCGGTTTGGGCCGGATTCTGGGCGAAATACTTGTCCGTCGAGAAAATAGTTTTCACCGTCGTCTTCAGCATGTCTTCCTACCCCTAAATCGAACATCTAATCAATTTCAAATAAAACTTTTACTTTCAACAAACTTTCCGGTTTGGGCCGGATTCCGGGCGAAATACTTGTCCGTCGAAAAACTACTTGCCCGATGACAAAATGGTTTTCACCATCGTGTTCAGCATGTCTTCTTATCCCATAATCGACTATCACATTAGCTGTTTCAAAATATTTTGTTTGTCCCTTAATTTGAATCCCCTCCCCCACCCCTAAATGTAGAGCTACAAAGCCCATCTACGAACTTGACTGGTCCGACGACCCAACGAACCCTCACACCAAGTTTCATCAAAATATCTCATTCCCTTCGAGAGTTATCGTGCTTACAGACGGACGGACAGACGGACGGACGGACGGACGGACGGACAGACGGACAACTTTTGCGATGTCATAGGTATCCCTCCACTTACGTTTTGGGATCCCAAAAACTGCTTATTTGAAACTATCTCGTTCTGTCTTCCTTTAAACTAGTGATTCTGCTACTAAATATGTTAATTTTAACTTTACAATACGTGGTAAGCGGTTGATGTTAGTTGGTTCCGGCACCTGCCGAGCACTCTGGCACTGGGCGCTTGCTGTAGACTAAAATCGATAGTGGACAATCCCTCGAATATTGGGAGTGGGGAAAAGATTCTAGGTTACTAATCCGCTATCTTATTTTTTACGTCACTACAGGTAAAGCAATAGGCAAAGAAGGGTAAAAGCGGGTTAAGGGCACCAATAAACTGAGTTGACATCTAGCTTGGATATCGGACGTTCGGGATCTATAGAACCCAACTACGAACTCGACCTGTCCCTTGACCCAGTGAATCGTCACACCAAGTTTCATCCAAATATCTCGTTCCCTTCGAGAGTTATCGTGCTCACAGACAGACGGACACTTGTCCGGCGAAAAATAAAGCCAAAAAACGAATTCAGCGTATCTCCTTACCCCTATATCCAACATGCAATTCACTTCAAATAAAAATTTAATTTACAACAAATTTTCCGGTTTTAGCCGGATTCCGGACGAACTATATGTCCAGCCAAAAAATGATTGTGATATAGGGATTCAGCATCTCTTCTTACCCCTAAATCGGACATCTAATCAACTACAAATACAACTTTTGCTTTCACAAATTTCCCGGTTTGCGCCTGATTCGGGGCGAACTACTTGTTCGAGTAGATAGTGATTTTCACATAAGCGTTCAGCATGCCTTCTTACCCCTTAATCGACTATCTCATTAGCTGTTTAAAAACATTTGCTTTGTCCCTTAATTTGAACACCCTCCCCCACCCCTAAATGGAGGGCTAGAGAGCCCATCTACGAACTCAACTTTTCCCTTGCCTCAAAGGATCCTCCCATCAAGTTTCATCAGAATATCTCAGAGAGTTATCGCGCTCACAGACAGACATACAGAAGGACAACTTTTGCGATGTCGTAGGTATCTCTCCACTTACGTTTTGGGATCCCAAAAGGGGAGCCTGGGAAGCTCAATAATAATAATAATTTATTGAGGACCGCAATACAACAAATGAAAGAGCGGAGTAATAGAAAGATAGAAAAATGAATTACACACAGAGAAAACGAAACACTATATAAACTTTATAAGACATATAGATAAATTAGACGAGTAAACGGTGACTCGTATGTGTTTCTGAAAGCCCTATCTAGCACGAAACACTATGGTTTCACACTTAGCGGAAACATCGATTTTGTGTTACTTCTTCGACAGGGCTGAACTAGACTTCCATGGGGGGAGTCCAGGTCCCTGATATGCCTGCTAAGTCATCATTCGAGCAACTCTGGAAGTACCTTAACCCGTGATAACCGGAAATCCGGGGTCCTGTTCCCCCCCCCACAGTGCCCGGATCCGATCCCTTTACGTCAACGATCTATCAAGGATATGTGCATGTTCTTCCCACCAAGTTTCATCCCGATCCATCAAGTTTCCAGATATGAAGTTTCATTTAGATCCGCTGGAAAGTTACGCAAGCCTCAATTTTCCGGATTCCCCCCTCCCCCCCCCCCACGATGGTCGAATCGAGGAAGTGATTATTTCCAAGTCACTTTGGTCGGGTCCCTGATACGTCTGCGAAGTTTCATCATCCTAGCACATCTGAAAGTAGCCGAAATCGCGATCACAGGACCGACCGACAGACCGACGGAAAAGTGATCAAATGTGGCAAGTGCCATAAAAACTAACCTGTGACACAATTTCTCGTAAAGTTAATGAAAGTATCGAATTGACCTAAGTTCAGTCTCAGCTTACAGTATTTCTTTGTAGCGACGATCAAACCACGTACTTCAAACTTTTGCTGTTGATATTGTTTTCATATTTGGTCACATAAAATATAAAGTAGTTTTCTTTTTCAGAATCAAAACGATAATTGCGTCACGTATCTATGACACGCTCCACTTATATCAAACGGGAATCGGAGATTTTTACCAACGGATTTTTCTGTGAAACAACCTAGGAAATAGGTATTGTTACTTTCTGTCGACATTCCATTTATTTATTATTATTTTTTTTTCACATTTTTCCTTGACATTCAGCCGCTCTGAACTGCTCTGTCAAGTCGCAAGCAGCAACTTTCTTAATCTGGCGTTTGCCCTGTTGATTAATAAACCTAGGAGCAAGAAAATTGGAAAGGCTATTCATCAGATTTTTCTGCATATATTCGTCAAGGAACTTTCTCAAAAAGTTCATTCCATGATTTTAGAAATAAGGTCAAACACTACGCTTGTCCGTTTCAGTCAATCAGCGCCATGACACATATTTTCAAATAGGTCCGCGTTTATTGTCCTTCGTAAAACTGAACAAGTCCGTCAGCCGACTGGTCTAAAACATACGAAAGGAGAAAGCCAATTTTTTGTTTATCATATGGCACATTTTTCAAAATATTTTGTGGGTTACTTTATTAGTTATTTAATTTAAAAGAAACCCATTGTATTGGTGTGGGTGTTTCTTCATCGAAGGCTTGTGTTTGTTGTTAGTTTTCTAAAGCTGTCTGTAGAAAAACCTGGTGTTGGAGCCTCGAAAAATTAGGCTCGTTGAAAAGATTATTTATCGTTCTTTATGTTTACATAAAGAAAAAGTAATATTTTCAGTCTAGTTTTAGAGATATTATTTTTTTTCCGAACGTCACTTTCGCAATCGATTCGTCAGCTCTCGTTGAGAGCTAATTTCTCGCAGGTCCTTTAACCAGTTGTAGAATTTTTTTTTTTTTTCTTGAGATTAAAGTCTGCTTTATTCCACTGTTGTATTATTTGTCAAATTTATTTAGGATAATGTACATTGAAAATTGAAAAGAGTAGACCCATAAACACGCGCGATAATCAAGATCACCTTTTTCCGAAAATTTATTAGGAGCAAAATAGTTAACACGGGTGCAGCTGACCAGCTGATGTAAATCTCGATGGCGCCCAATTCTATCAGTGCTTCCACTTCTACTATATTTCAAAGTAGAATACTTTATTTTGGACCATTCTACTTTTTAATTTTCTAATCTACTTTACTACTTTATTTCTACTGTTTTTGGCCTTTTGATACTTTATTTCTACTCTTTTTATTATTATTATTATTATTATTATTATTTATTTGAATCCTTCAAAACTGAAGAGTAATGTATAAAAAGGAACAACAACCTGTCAGTCAAACTCACACTCACTTACATACTAATAAACAGCTGACCGTTAAAAACAGATTAGCCTACTAAATATACAATGAAGTACATGAAAGAAAAAAAAAAGAAAAAAGAAAACGAAGCTCAAAATAAACAAACTAAGCAGGGGATTTTTTTGTGAAAAAAGGAAAAAGGTTGTGATGAAGAAGAATGTTTTGGAAAAAACAGACAGATTTTTGTCTTTTGGTTGGATTATCAAGCAGAAAAGAAGTTTATATCCAATAATTTTGTCTGCGACACACTGCGGTTTGGAAAACAATCTGGTTTTCTACAAAATTATCTCAATTTAACCACGAAAGAGGCTGATTTTCGATTTTTTTTTTGGCCTGGGGCGCACATCTTAACAGAATAAGAAATTATTTGAGCAGCAGGCTGATTGTCAGCACACAGTTGTGTTCTCTACCAAAATCTTCGTATTTTAGCAGCAAACGGGGTAAAATTTTGCCTGCGGCGCACATTTTGAACACAATATGATTTTGTGACAAAATATCTGTAGGCTAACTGAAAACAGACAGATTTTCGAAGTGTTTGCCTGTTGTCCACAATTTGCACAAAAGTCTGAGTATTTCAGCACAAAACAGGATTTTTTTTTCATAATTTTTGCCTGCGGCGCACAGTTTAAACAGTCTGGCTTGCCAAAAAAATCTGTAATTTTTGTAGAAAACAGGATGATTTTAAAAAATTTTGCCTGCGGCAGACAGTTCAGTCGGCCACAAACCCCTGATTTTTGGATACCCTATGGCAAACGTTGGATATGTCTAGCGTTTGGTATACCCTATGCCTAACGCTGGATACACTATGCCAGGTGCTGGATACTGCAACAAAGTAAAATATTGATGATTTGAGTGAAGCTAAAAGACCAACCAATCAGAACTCCTTTATATTGAGGTAGGTCAAGGTTAGGTTACCAACAGGTATCCAGCGTTTGGCATAGGGTATCCAAAAATCAGGGATTTGTGGTAGACTGAGACAGTTTCAACAAAATATGCTTTTATATTAGACTGTATTTTAGAAGAAAAAATTATTTTTCTTTACTTTTTAATTTATTCCTGAAAGGAAAGGTTGAAAATGAATGAGCTTATTAAGCATTAACGTGTGAAATTATGGGACTGGTGATTGCGTTACTCCTGAATTAAGCCCACTTTTTGACATAAAACTACTTTTTTGCTATTATCGAAATCTACTTTTATCTACTTTATTTTGGAAGAGGCTGCTACTTTTTTTTAGAGAGGGTCGAGTGGAAGCACTGAATTCTATCTAGAGAAAAGCAAAGCAGAATCGAATATTTCTAACGCATAGCTACTATTTGTGAGATAAAAGAGTTCCAGCCAAACCATGTCTGACGTTGAAGTTCCAGCACCCGAGGTTGACGTCGCGCCAGCTGCCGTTGAAGAGGCGCCTGCTACCCCAGCAAAGAAGGAAAAGAAAGCAAAGGCACCGAAAGCTGCCAAGGCAGTGAAGCCCAAAGCCGATAAGAAGCCAAAGACCCCCGCCAGTCACCCAAAATACAGTGAGATGATTGAAGAAGCCATCAAGAACTTGAAGGAGCGTACCGGATCTAGCCGCCAGGCAATTCTGAAATATATCATTGCTAATTTCAGCGTTGGTACCGACGCTAAGGTGGTGAACCAGCACCTCAAGCAAGGATTGAAGAGAGCAATGAAGAGTGGCTCAATCAAGAACACCAAGGGCTCTGGTGCTTCGGGCAGTTTCAAAATCGCCAAGGCCGAGAAGGACGTCGTTGCTAAGCCAGCACCACTAAAGAAAGCAGTAGCAGCCGCACCAAAGAAGTTAGCAGCCAAACAGCCCGCCGTCGCAAAGAAACCAGTCAAGGCTGCCGCCAAGCCTAAAGCAGCCGCTGCTAAGAAGGTATCTCCAGCCAAGGCTAAGAAGCCACCGCTCCTGCCAAAAAAGTGGTCGCTCCGGCTAAGTCTCCTGCCAAGAAGCCAGTCGCCAAGAAAGCGGCACCTAAGTCAGCCGCCGCTCCGAAAAAGGTAGCAGCAAAGCCCAAAGCCGCCGTAGCAAAGCAATCCCCAGCCAGGAAGGCCAGAAAGTGAATTTGACGAATAATGAGCAACATCGCCTGTATATAACCCTGTATATATCTTTCCATGTTTCTAGTAAATGATTGTATACCAACTTCTGTTGCTTACTTGGTTTCCACCGAATAGGCCAAGTGTATATTAACTACTATATTCTTGCCACAAATTTGCGCTTTTCACCATATTAATAACAAGACCAGATGTTTTGATGGGATCCCAAAAATCTAATATTTAATCCAGACAATTGGGTCTTGTCTTTGCCACGCCAATCATTAGGGAAAGCCAAGTTCAGATATATTTCTGTAAGCCGTATCTATACTGTCCGCAACTTCCTGCTTTACTTCTGCCAAATTTCCGGCTTCGGCGGAATTCCGAGCGAACGAATTCAGCGTATATAATTTGTACGATTGTTTTTAATTAATTTTACATTGCCCCTACATCAGCAAAATTGATTCTCCTTTGAATCTGAAAGGGATTCTGAATGATGATGATGATATTCGGAGCATTCCCCATCCGTGGGGACTCGCAAGATTACGGGGAGCGAGTCCCCGGGACAAAAAAAACAAGACCAAAGGTTCCGATGGGATCCCAAAAATTCAATATCTGATCCAGACAACTGGGTCTTGTCTTAGCCAGATCCAGTCTTCGCCAGACTCCTTGAACATTTTTACAATTAAAATTCAGAAACAGATTAAGGCCAAATAGCTAATCACCTGAGAAAAACAAGTTCAGATTTGGATTCAGCATGTGTGTTTACCCCTACAAGTCATATCTGTTTTGACGAAAACTTCCTGCCACTTCTGCCAATTTCCCGGTTCCGACCGAACTCCAGAACTACTTGTCCGGCGAAAAAAGAAAGCTCAAAGACGAAATCAGGGTATCTTCTTTCCCCAGTAATGAACATCTAATCAACTTCAAATAGAAATTTAGCTTATACCAAATTTTCCGATTCCAGCCGGATTCCGGTCGAACTATATGTCCGGGTAAAATACGATTGTCACACAGGGACTCAGCATCTCTTCTTACCCCTAAATCGCTTATCTAATCAACTAGAAATAAAACTTTGACTTCCAACAGTTTTCCGGTTTTGGCCGGATTCCGGACGAACTACATGTCCGGGTAGAAACTTGTTTTCACATAAGTGTTCAGCATGTCTTCTTGCCCTAAATCAAACATCTAATCAACTCCAAACAAAACTTTTAATTTTGACAAACTTTCCGGTTTGGGCCGGATTCCGGTCGAAATACTTGTCCGTCGAGAAAATAGTTTTCACCATCGTCTTCAGCATGTCTCCCTACCTCTAAATCGAACATTTAATCAACTTCAAATAAAACTTTTACTTTCAACAAACTTTCCGGTTTGGGCCGGATTCCGGGCGAAATAGTTGTCCATCGAGAAAATAGTTTTCACCATCGTCTTCAGCATGTCTTCCTACCCCTAAATCGAACATCTAATCAATTTCAAATAAAACTTTTACTTTCAACAAACTTTCCGGTTTGGGCCGGATTCCGGGCGAAATACTTGTCCGTCGAGAAAATAATTTTCACCATCGTCTTCAGCATGTCTTCCTACCCCTAAATCGAACATCTAATCAACTTCAAATAAAACTTGTGCTTTCGACAAACTTTCCGGATTTGGCCGGATTCCGGGCGAACTACATGTCCGACGACAAAATGGTTTTCACCATCGTGTTCAGCATGTCTTGTTACCCCATAATCGACTATCACATTAGCTGTTTCAAAATATTTTGTTTGTCCCTTAATTTGAATCCCCTCCCCCACCCCTAAATGTAGAGCTACAAAGCCCATCTACGAACTTGACTGGTCCGACGACCCAACGAACCCTCACACCAAGTTTCATCAAAATATCTCATTCCCTTCGAGAGTTATCGTGCTTACAGACGGACGGACAGACGGACGGACGGACAGACGGACAACTTTTGCGATGTCATAGGTATCCCTCCACTTACGTTTTGGGATCCCAAAAACGAGTTGACTCCTTGAGTGGAGTCTTCCGGGAACAGCGAGAAAACGCCTTTTTAAGTTATCCGCGAGGGCGACGCGCACAGTTTGAAATTGCTCGCTCACGTGCTCTTTAGAGTGATCAAGGAAATCAGGATTCTAGCTAATCTCCAGTCGTGAAATTGTGGTGCCGGACAGGAAAAGAAAAATGCCAAGATCAAATTCTTCTATAGTGCTTGTTGAAGGTACAACAGGGCTCTGGTTTAACAGCATATGCCTATTTTTTCGTCTAAAGTGGAAACTAAACTACAGCCACTGCACTGTACCTGACCTCGTTTTTACTTGATCTCGATTTTTGCTGCAGAAATGTTAAAATGAAATGTACATGCTGTCCTGACAGTCAAGAGGCAAAATATGACTTTTTTGAACAGTCATGTGTCCAAAGATATTCAAATTCCGTGCCTTTTCTGTCTTGAAGCTGCTTTGAATTCAGATTTTCTGGCTTTTGACTTTGCTATTTCTACCTTTTTCATCATTTTGTAGTCAATCTAGGTAAGGTTAGAATGAAGGGATCTTGTTTGAAAAGACAAATATGTTTAACTAGAAATATTGAATCAATATATATTTATCCAATACGTAAAGCATCAGTCCAGCATGTTTGTCATGTGTATTGGTTCCTTTTTAAGCCAGATAGCCTAGATTATTCTGAAGGAAAGACTTTCCAGTTTTTGCAGGATTCCAGACTAACTATTTGTCCTGCAAGAAAATGGCTCTTCATCATCGTGTTCAGCATGCCTTCTTACCCCATAAAAGACTATCACATTAGCTGTTTCCAAATATTTCTTTGCCCCTTAATTTGAACCCCCACCCCAAAATGTAGGGCTACATAGCCCACCTACAAACTTGACCTGTCCGATGACCAAAAGAATCCTCACACCAAGTTTCATCAAAATATCTCATTCTCTTCGAGAGTTATCGTGCTTACATATGGGCAACTTTAGTCATAGATTTTCCTTAGAACTTTCATTTTTTGTTGTCGAAAACAGTTGAAAAACAGTTTCTGCAGAAACAGTCGGTAAAAATTACCAGCCAGTCGGTAAATCCCTTGTCCCCCCCAGACATTTTGGCTAGTAACGCCTCTGGTGAGAGTTATTTATTTACTAGCATACATGTACTTGACTTTTCTTTCAGAATGTGGGATTGATATAGCACTGTGTAAACTTTAATGTTCTATCTAAGAAGTATATCTCTGACTCTGGTCAAAGTGCACGACTACCAGGGCAGTCTGCTATAGTACACTAAGCCATTTTTAAATACACATGCTCAGATGCTGCAACATGCTGCAGGGGACAATTAAGGGCCTCTGAAAACACCTTAATTTGTAGTTTAGGTCTTCATTCTACCATTTAGCCCAAAACTGTACTATTCACATTTAAGTAACTGTTCAAATAAAGATACTCTACTGTAATCGATTTTACTCCCAAAGGCAATCCAGTATTAGGTACCATTTCTTTTCTAATGTTTTAAGACATTATTATCTTTTACAATCTTTATCTCACTAAAGGAATCAAACACATCTTCTGCTCCTAATGCCCTGCTGCCATTTATGACAATAAAGATTTGCAATGGATGGAGCGATTCTGAAAATGAAGGAGATTAGTCTTAAAAATAGACTAGGCGACTAGCCATGTGGCATATCGTTCACTGTTTGGAACCATTTGCAGATTCAGACGGGGAAGGATCATTTCATTCTGGACCAAGGGGGAACTCACGACGAAGATTTTCTCCTGATAGAAACAGAGACAGCTCACCACGATCTTCTGTCGCCAGACGTCGAGAAAGGGTATGTAAGCAGAGTAATGAGTTGATAGATAAAATGAATCTGTCGCGTTTAGCAGAGATCCTTTTTGTGCAGTATCTGATGAGAAATTCGACTTCATCTCTCAAGCAGCCTGATTTGTTATTCTCCTTGGGTATGTAACTCTAAGGCTGTGTGTTTGTTCGACCCATAATTAAATTCTTATATTTCTGTTCACTTTTTGGGGTCCCAAAACGTAAGTGGAGGGATACGTCCGTCTGTAAGCACGATAACACTCGAAGGGAATGAGATATTTTGATGAAACTTGGTACCGTATGAGGATTGTTTGGGTCAAGGGTAAGGTCGACTTCGTAGATGGGCTCTGTAGCCCTATATTTGGGGGTGGGGGAGGGGGTTCAGATTAAGGGACACACAAAATATTTTTAAACAGCTAATGTGATAGTCGATTATGGGGTAAGAAGACATGCAGAGCAGGATGGTGAAAATCATTTTCTCGCTGGACAAGTAGTTCGTCCGGAATCCGGCAAAAAACGGAAAGTTGGTTAAAAGTAAAAGTTTCATTTGAAGTTGATTAAATGCTCGATTAAGGGGTAAGAAGATATGCTGAGCATGATGGTGAAAACTATTTTCTCGCCGGGCAAGCAGTTCGTCCGGAATCCGGCAAAAACCAGAAAGTTGGTTCGAAGTAATAGTTTCATTTGAAGTTGATTAAATGTTTGATTTAGGGCTAAGAAGACATGCTGAACCCGATGGTGAAAACAATTTTCTCGCAAGACAACTAGTTCGCCTGTAATCCGGCCAAAACCGGAAAATATGTTAAAAGCAAAAGCTTTATCTGAAGTTGATTAGATGATAGACTGAGGGGTAAGAAGAGACGCCGAGTCTGTATATGATAATCATTTTTTATCCGGACATATAATTAGTCGGGAATCCGGTTGTACCCGCATTTTTTTAAGTCAAAGTTTTATTTAAAGTTTATTCGGTGTTCTTTATAAGGATAAGGAGATACGCCGGTTTCGTTTCTGAATTTTCTTTTTTTGCTGGACTAGTAGTTCGCTCGGAATTCGGGCGAAACCGCAAATTTGGCAGTAGTAAAGCAGGAAGTTTCGGTCAGTATCGTCAAAATAGATATGGCTTATAGATGTATAGATAGATAGGTAGATAGAATATCTGAACTCGGTTTTCTCTGATGATTAGCCTGGCGAAGACAAGACCCAATTGTCTGGATCAAATCTTAGATTTTTGGGATCCCATCGACACCTTTGGTCTTGTTCTTTCTTTTCTTGTTCATCAAATTCGTTTTTACTTGGTCGATTGGAGCTTTCTTGCTAAAATCGCGAAGATGCAATTTTTTCATCCCTATCTCGCTTGCGTATTTTGGCACCTTGCGTGTTTCAGAAATTTCTTGTTTTTAGTCACCACTACGTAGCCGAAGCAGGGGTCGAAGTGGAGGTCGAGATGGCTACGATGGTGACCGGCGTCGGTATTTTTCCAACCGCAGCCAAACCCGTAACAGTGAAGGTAGAGGCCAAGACTACATGAACATCTCGCCTGGAAGTAGTCCTCTGAGGTATGCTGAGCCGGTATATCGTCAGTCACTTCTACCCGAACCTGCCCTTTTACCTATACCCAGGGATCAAACCTGGGATGAAAGAAGCATGTATCCAGCCGCTCCGGAACTCACCGGCCTTGGGTATATGGGAGACCAATTCAGATATCCCGTGAGTAGTTTTTCTTGTTATGTTGTTTGACTATAGGTCATTGTCCACATTGATAAATGTCCTGAAATACAGTAAGGACTTCTCCCGAGAATCTATTAGGCAGAGCTGGTGGACTCGCCTCGAGACGCCTTTTTCAAGGACTCGGACTTGTCTCGGACTCGGATTTGCTGGACTCGCAGCAGCTCTGGTATTAGGAGGAGGAGGAGGTGAACAGCTACCCCCAGGGGAGTCGCTATGGGGGTGTGAAGAGATGGCACCCCCCCCCCCTCGATGAAGGAATAAAGCTAAACTGGGCGCTCGCAGAGCGCGCTCTTTAAAAGTAAATGAACTGAGCTGGGTGCT
The DNA here is from genome assembly GCA_023053575.1 of Branchinecta lynchi. NCBI lineage: Eukaryota > Metazoa > Arthropoda > Branchiopoda > Anostraca > Branchinectidae > Branchinecta > Branchinecta lynchi. The sequence goes on from JAKZAP010000006.1 coordinate 19,690,599, forward strand.
CGCTGAACGCCCAACCACATAAATTTAGCTAAACTGGGTTCTCGCAAAGTGCCCGACCACAAGCATTGAGCCAAACTGGGCATACACCCAGGAAAACCATGTGGGGTCTGGTAGTACGTCCGACAAAGTCAGTAAGACTAGTTAAGGGCACCAAGAAACTGAGTTGACATCCAGCTTGGACATTGGCCGTCCGGAGGACTCCAGCGTTTAAGACATGAAGGAATTGCATTCATAGTTGAATTTTTCAAGCTTGACAGATCGACATACAGAGGCGGGCTGTTTCTAGTCGTTTGGATGTGAAGAGGTTTTTCATTCAGATTGTGTCCGTATTTCAGAATGAGAAGATAGACTGTCAGATTTGAGCTTCCAAGATCGACAAAAGACAGTTATAAAAATCATGAATTTCATCTTGCAGCGTACAGTTTTAACACGATTCGTGTTTAACACGAACAAGTTTTACCAATTTTCATTTCATTTATTTGTAGCCGCCGTATACGACAGGTATAAAATATATAAAGTAAATAAACTGTAACACGATTAAACACTATACAACAATCAGTCAGGTTCAGTAGAACTGATAGCCTCACATAGGTTATGGCTAAACATCTTACATTTTTCAAGAAACCGCAAACGTTTACGCTGCATAACTTCAGTAGGATCTTTTAAACCATACTTCGAAATCATAAAAGAACTACGCTCATACTTCGAAAACCGGCATAAAATTTTTCCATAGTTAAAAAAAGAAGTCTTAATACTAGCCATATTACCTGACGTAAAATATTTAAGGAAAGGGGAAACTAAAAGAGTCTGAGGCAAAGCAACCGTGTTAAACATCCGAGCTAGATTTTTTCTAGAAAAATAATCACATAGTGAAACTACAGCACCGAAACTAGCCGCAATCCTTGAACCCACATCCTTAACAATAAGAGTCCTAGTAAGAGACAGAGTTGTACCATAAAGGACGCCAAGATATCTCATAGAATCAATGGGTTTTAGGACTAGACCACCAAGCACCATACAAAAATTATTATGTACAATTTCCGACGGCTTAGGGCCAAAAATAATACACTGGGATTTCGCTGGTCGGATATTTAAACCATGTTGCTTTGAACAATCAAAAATAAAATCAAGGTTCTGTTGAAGAGCCTGCAAAGATCGACTTATAAGCAACAGGTCATCGGCATAAGCTATCCACGAAGCAATGAAACCTTTACCAAAAACAAAAGAAGTACCAATACCATTAAAACAAGAAGCAACTGTAATGTTAAAAATACTAGTCGGTAGCACACTACCCTACCTTAAACCTCTATTTAATATGACGCTAGGATCCGAAAATGTAGCCTTCCAAGAGATCGTTATTCGTGACAACTTATGCCATTGGCGTACTACTACAAACACCCTAGGTTACACTCCGTTACGCAGGAGGGAATATAACGCCCAAGAATGTAAAACACTGTCGTAAGCAGAAGCAATGTCAAGAAAACGGCATACACACGATTAAAAAGATTACAAGAAGAAAGGATTCTAGACAGAAGAGTATGAGCCACATCAATACTAAGACCTTTCCGGAAACCTACCTGATTTAAACCTTGGTCACAAGAACTTAAAAGAGGAAGTAAAAAAAGTTCGAAAAGCTTACTTATATGGCAGGACACTGTGATAGGTCGAAAAGAGCTGCAAAGCCCTGGGTTACCACCTTTTTTGAGGAGAGGAGTTGTCGTAGATTTACAGAAACTAGAAGGAACTAGCCGACACCGAAGAATAACAGAAAAATGTCTCTCGGTTTATTAAAAATCAGGCTGATGTTGCGTGTGGCGCACACTTGCGAGAATTTTCTAGTTTTATGACTTTGTGTTTTAACAGAAAATAATTTGATCATAAGAATTTTCTTCTTGAGCGAAGTTTATAAATAAATCGGCTTCGTGAGCAATGAATGAATGAATGAATTTATGACGCACTGCCCAAGGGCGTAAGTGCAGTAAGAAAAGATAAAGAAATATAAAATAATCGCAAAAAACTCAACAAATATTTTCCATAAAGGTTCACTAATTTAGAATCACGTTGATGGGATCATGGACAGGTAATTTTCCAATCGGAGAACACAAATTAGAGGAGATGAGGGAAGATGTAATGAAGTGCCCGATGATTGGATCATGTCATTTGATGTCGCCTTTTTGGGATCCCAAAACCTATGACATCGCAAAAGTTGTCCGTCTGTCCGTCCGTCCGTCTGTAAGCACGATAACTCTCGAAGGGAATGAGATATTTTGATGAAATTTGGTGTGAGGATTCGTTGGGTCGTCGGACCAGTTAAGTTCGTAGATGTTCAAATTAAGGGGCAAACAAGATATTTTGAAACAGCTAATGTGATAGTCGATGATTTGTCATCGGACGAGTAGTTCGCCCGGAATCCGGCCCAAACCGGAAAGTTTGTTAAAAGTAAAAGTTTTATTTGAAGTTGATTAGATGTTCGATTTAGGGGTAGGAAGACATGCTGAAGACGATGGTGAAAACCATTTTCTCGACGAACAAGTAGTTCACCCGGAATCCGTCCGAAACCGGAAAGTTTGTTAAAAGTAGAAGTTTTATTTCGAGTTGATTAGATGTTCGATTTAGCTCAAGAAGACATGTTGAACACTTATGTGAAAACAATTTTCTACCCGGACACGTAGTTCGCCCGGAATCCGGCGAAAGCCGGAAAATTGGTTAAAAGTAAAAGTTTAATCTAAAGTTGATTAAATGTTTGATTTATGGGTAAAAAGACATGCCGAACACGATGGTGAAAATCGTTTTCTCGCTGGACAACTAGTTCGGCCGGCCGGAATCCGACCAAAATCGGAAAATTTGTTAAAAGCAAAAGTTCGATTAGATGACAGATTAAGGGGTTAGAAGAGAGGCTGAGTCGGATTATGACAATGTTTTTTTTACCCGGACATATAATTATTCCGGAATCCAGTTGTAACTGGATTTTTTTTAAGTCAAACTTTTATTCAAAGTTGATTAGATGTTCTTTATAGGGATAAGGAGATACGCTGGTTTTGTTTCTGTATTTTTTTTTGCTGGACTAGTAGTTCGCTCGGAAATCGGCAGGAAGTCTCGGTCAGTATCGTCAAAATAGATATGGCTTATAGAGGTATATCTGAACTTGGTTTTCTCTGATGATTAGCCTGTCCAAGACTGGATCTGGCGAAGACAAGACTCGATTGTCTGAATCAAATATTAGATTTTTGGGATCCCATCGACACCTTTGGTCTTGTTTAACTGTAAACTCAGAACAAGCATATACTCTGTTTCAAGTTTTTTTCTGTATGATCAATACTTTTTTTTTTTCAAAGCTCCCAGCAAAAATGACTCACACGCAGTGGCGAAACTAGCCCATTTTCGTGGGGGGCAAGCCCAGATTTTACCGACAAGATTTAATGATTTACCGACAAAAAACGCCGTTGCCGCTAGTGAAAATTAATGAATTCGCCGTTTACTTCCTGGCACAATGGTTATCACATGGAGCCTGGAACATAATATGCAGTCAATAGTCTTGCACCACCAGAAAAGAAGTGATGAGACACTGCAACAGATTACTTCACTGCTTGAAGATTTACGCGGCTGTCTTTTTCGCTTGTAAACTAAGCGACTTTTTGGGGTCCAGAACATTAGCACATGTGGGTTCGTAAAGCTTGTCTGTCCATTCTTTTACCATGATAACTCTCACAGGGGTTTAGATGTTTGTTGGAATTTCGTATGGATGCGTTGAATCAAAAGTACAGGTGAAGTGAACGGGCACTCTGCTTTTCTGGAACTTGATGGCTGATGGGAGCAGAGTTGCTGCTTCTGTGTCCGAACGAATTCCGAGAACTGAGTGGAACGTACGGGTCAGAGTAATTTTGTGATACTCTCAGAAACGAAACGGGTTCATGGGCCCTAGAAAGTGCTCGAATTCGACTGAAACTTACCCAAGATGTTCTGTTTATCCGCTTCCGAGAACAGGTGTTGCAAGGAGGTCTCGGAAATATTAGTAGGGGACGAACGGATAGAGTCATTGGGATAAAACTTGAAAGGTACAAAATTCATGGGATCCAGACACGAAATTTGAGGCCCAAACCGGATCTGTCGTCCGTGGGGTGAAGGTGGGGCTGAGGGGTACCGTTCTGGTAGGCTTACTGGACGTTTTTTGGAAATACTCCGTTCGAGTGATGCTTGGTAGATGGTAGACGCAGATGCCAAAAATATGCCATTTATGTGTCCGAACCTCTTCTTGCTATTATGGTAGGGCTGTGGGGGATTAGAGGTGGCCGCCCTGCACATTTTCTTAAAAACTTAGGGACCAAATGGGTTGAGCGATTGAGACAAACTTGGCGATACTGCGCCCATGTGTCCTAGTTGTGTTATTCAGATATCCTGGACTGATCCAACCTCGGTGGGCCGAGTTGGTGGGGGTATCACTGACGGGAATTTGTAACTCATAAGACCCAGGGTAAAGTAAAACATTTCCGGGATTGATGTACAGCCAAATAACCCAAAAGGAAAGTTTACGGGTGGGAGCAGAGATATCACTCAAGATCCGTTCAAGGAAGCAAGTTTGCCAGTGTGGTTGGTTTTCCGTCAAGGAACAGAAAGTAACGATTTGCGTATTTTATTAGTGTATTTTCGGACTTACCGAGACTACTTCGGACTCGCCACATCAAAAAGTCTTATCACTGACGAACAGTTCACAATTACTGAATTCGTCGACAAGATTTGTATCCATTGCAAATGTAAGCAGACCGAAAAAGAGAGTTCCCATTTTACCGACAAGACTTTTCCCAGTCATCGTATCAAAAAATCCGATCATCGGCTTCCCGACAAGGCTTTTGTCGGTATCATCTCCGCCCCGACAGAAAATTCTGATTCCAGACAAGAAGCTTCCTGATTACCGACATAGCTCTGTGGGTATCAGAAACGGTATAAGGAAACTGTTTTATCAGAGCTCTTGCCGGTATTGAAAACCGAATCTGCGCACCGTCTCCGCACCGACAAACACTGCCGGCTTCCAAACAAGATTTTTACTGGTTTACCTGACAGGCTCTTGTCGGTACTGAACACGGAATCCCTGTACCGACAGACGTTGCAGACTTCCCTAATACAAGTTTCATGATTTACCGACAGAGCGATCGTCGGTATCAGAAACGAAATGAGGAAAATGTTAGTCAGAGCTCTTGTCGGTACCTAATCCGAGCACCGTCTCCGCACCGAGAAACGCTACCGATTTCCCAGCAAGAATTTTCCTGGCTTACCGACAGAGCTTTTGTCTGTATCAGAAACTGAATGCTGCGTGCCAACCGATAAACGCCGCCTACTTCCCAACAGGAAGTTTCCTGTTTTACCGACAGAGCTTTTGTCGGTATCAGAAGCGGAATGCTAAAGCGTGCTAACCGACAAACGCTGCCTACTTCCCAACAGGAAGTTTTCTGTTTTACCAACAGAGTTGTTATCAGTATCAGAGACGGAATGATAAAAGCGTTTCGTGGGGGGCAGCTGCCCTCCCCCCCCCACGCCCCCCTAGTTTCGCCACTGATCGCACGTTGTTCGGGATTCGTCATGAAAAGAACAGACTGACATATCCATCGTAAGTGGCCCTTACCTTCATTTGGGATCCAAAAAGACGTTCCATAAAATTTCGCCTGCGGCGCTTTTAGTAGTAGACTATTAACTAGAAGGGCGCGTCATTTCTTTCGGGTTTTTAAGCTTCGAATTTTGCCCGAAAAAAGCTCTTATTAAAAAATTTCGCATGCGGCGCTCGTTTTCAGTCTGTCGTTAGAAACTGCTGCTGGCCGGGATAATGTAATATAATGTTATATATAAAGCCTTAGGGCCATATACAGACAACAAAACAAAAACTTCATAATAACTTCTAATATCACACTAATAAAATAAACTGAACTCTCCCGACTTTCACACTACACAAATCTACATAATGCACTAATTGTTCCTGGAGATGTGCTCTTCAATATATCAGCAACAGTATCTCCCTTTACCCCCCAGCAAGATTCCCTTAAAAAACGAGAGTTGGCGACACACTGCAACCAAATGGGCTAGGTCATCATCACCATCACCCCAGAGTGAGCAGGGGCTGTTCGTACTGGGGGGAAACACTTTTTTTCTTGTCAAACTTACTTTCTGTGTACCGTACTGGCAGACAGTTCGCTCGCAACTGTAAGTTTTTGGTAGGTTCAGGTTCATGTAAATTCGGGTCAAAAACTCTCTTTAACCAGTTTATAATTTGATAGTGTCACCGATTTTCTAACAATACGTGCCCATTTCTGTATTTCTTGATCTTCTAATACTCTTAAAGCACAATGGACACTTCTAATGCTTTACTTTGTATTAAATGCTTCACAAATAAACATTTTCGACTTCCTTTAGAAGGCGCTACCAAAATCAGCCGTTTTCTTGTTCTCTCTTGTCTTGTCTTTACCTCTCTGGCATTTCAGCGATCCAAATCTTAGGAGCTGGGATATCGTGACAGGAAATTCAAAAACTCCCAGCAATGCTTGATAAAAAAGGATAGATTTGAGACATCACCAAAGTCAAGCCCAGATGCAGTTAATTACCTGATTGTTCTAGTGTTTCATCAGAAGTTCCATGGCTTAAAGTGCCTATTCAAAGTTTTTCTTTGTGGAATAGTGTTGTGAAACTTGGTTAGCTTGCTTTATAAAATGTACCAGAATATGCAATAAGCTTATAAAAAATAGCATCTTCTAGTGTTTCAGTTCACAACACAACACTAGCAACACAAACACTAGTTCTAGTGTTTCATCAGAAGTTCCATGGCTTAAAGTGCCTATTCAAAGTTTTTCTTTGTGGAATAGTGTTGTGAAGTTTGGTTAGCTTGCTTTATAAAATGTACCAGAATATGCAATAAGCTTATAAAAAATAAAATAGGTACAAAAATCATTCAAAAACAAATAATCTATCCAAATCTGAATTATACAAGCTGATTTATGCATAAAACAAAGACCTACTAAGTGTTATAAGAAACATCACTTTTAATCTTTTTCCAAGCTAGTAAATTGAGCATGTACTGGCCTAAAAAAGTACGCTTTGAAATATCACAGAGAGGAAAATGTTGAAAACGCTGCTGATCTAGGGGGTAAGCATTGTTCTTAGGTTGTTACAGAGTGGGATTGGGGTAGTTTGATGTGCCCATTGAACTTTAACACTTCGTTTAACAAAGATGCTGGTTCCGATGTGGGTCCAAATCCATTGGTTCAAGCACGCGACAGTCCCACCGAATCTAGGAGGGCTTTAATTTGGAATGGCCATGACCTTTTTTTTCTCATTAGAAGAAGCTCATTATAAGCAGACTTGAGCAGTCTATCCTCAGGCCTATGAATAATTTTTTAGCCAACATTGTGGGATTTGGCCTAGTCTTTGCTTTTGCATTGTAAATAGTCCAAGGTCCCCTTTTAATGCTTGCGAATGGGTTGTTGGATGTAGCTTGTAGACTCTCTTATAGTACTGTAGGTGTAGGGTTTCAATCTCTGGAGCTGTATCAAAACCCCATAGTTCAGCACCATAATGGAATACCGGCATAATTTTTGAAGTAAAAATATGTCTGTGTATCTTTAACATTTTAATTCCCATCAATGTTGGATTTTGAAAAATTGCTGCGGATGCTACTCGCCCCGTACCATTTCCTTCACATGTGTATTCCAACTTCCATTAGGGAATTTTCGAATTTTCGAGAAAACTTCGAATTTTGCCCGAAAAAAGCTCATATTAAAAAAATTTCACATGCGGCGCTCGTTTTCAGTCTGTCGTTAGAAACTGCTGCGGGCCGGGATATTGCGGAAGCGAATTCCTGTTATCACGAATGACCTTCACCTTAAACTTAAAAATACTAGGTTTAAAGTTTTAATGTTCTTTTTTGGCTATTGTCTCCAACTGGTATGACTCTTGAGACATGGGCCAGTGGTGTATTTTGAGGTAGTCACCTCTCATACTCATGCCCTTCAAACTGCCCCTGAGTTCAGAGGCACGACTACTTCAACGCTTGCAGTTATCACGAATTTAACTATTACCTATGCAACGAAAAGCAAAAATAGGCGGCAGGGCGTCGCCCTGCTGAAAAAAGGTTCCAGTCTACCCCAGAAAGTGGTTGCAAAATATTCGGGATGCAGAAGAGCATATTTACGAATATGTCCTTCATAAAATCCGATGACGAATTGCCGCCAGACGCGCTAGAGGAACAATAACAATCACACGTGAGATCTGGGGATAAGTTATCTGACGGGTGAATAAGCGATTAGGCTTTCGCTTCATATCGAGGCGCGTTAACCCCGTGGAAAAGTCAGCCAGCACTCGGCACTGGAGTCGGAAGCCAGAAATGACAAACTTGATGACGCTTGACAGAACAGAGTTGGGTAAAGCAAAAAGAGGGGAAGAGGCATTTTAAACAGTTTTAAACATGATTGGGCCTAAGAGGAATCGAAAATAGCAAAACAAATCTGGATAAACGTACACCAAGAAGTAACGTGTCATTGTTTTCTTTACTATAGCGCACCTAGAGGCCAAAAAAGAACTAATCTAAGAGGAATTTAAGAGGGGCGTATTGGCCAGCGATTTCCGTGTTGTCAGATCGCTTTTCTGACACGACGAAAACAAAGAGGAATGCATTTCTCTGATTTGTCGCGGTCGACCTAAAAAGGGTGAGCGGAGGCAGCGAATGGGAGGGGTGATCTGCAGATGACTGGAACACAAATATATAATAATCTGTAATTTCCTTAATAGCTCATACAATTCACTCGCTAGCATTGGATTGTCGTACAGTTTACCACCAATACATATATTAACACTATATAAGACATTTTGATAATAAGTTAAAAAATTCACACTTGACACTTAATATACAATTTACCTTATTAATTGGGACATAGAGTTGAAGTGGTGTACGAAATAGGGTACAAAGGACTTGAGGTAGTACCTGTCCGTAGAATGTGTGTTCGGGCGAACAAGTTTCGGACCATATTGCGAATGGCAAATAAAAATACAAAACTTGCGTATAAGCCTTCAGCTGTAGCGTAATACTTTAAATTTGTCTATAATTTTCTTGCAAGCCTTCTGTAGCGTGATAATTCAATTGTTTACAATGGTCCTGCAAGACTTTCAGCTAATCTTTACCTCTTTATTTTGGTCTAGGCTGGTCCGGAAGTTGCGCTTCAGGACCCTTCTATGGGACTACAGAGAGACGTGATTCATTTCGAACTTTCAACTGTCATACCTCCTGCCATTGACGGCCATCTCCCTAAGCCAACCAGAGAGAGACCTCAGGGATGCCGGACAATTTTTGTTGGTGGCCTGCCGGACAAAATCTCAGGTTCGATCTCTCAGTTCATTGTCCATGAAAGATCTTTGAGAAGACTAAATCAGTCGCATTAGATACGGGGGATGCTCCTAGCCTAGGCAGTACAAATTTTGAGGCCTCCCTAGCAAATTATTAAAGTTAATTGCAGTATTTGCTACTGGGATTAATCTTATCTCTACTAATCTTATTTCGACTGAGATAAGATTAACCCGAACTAGAGATAAGATTATCTTCTTAGATACAAGATTAATCCCAGTGGCAAATACCGCAAGATTTTTTTGCAGTGTAATAAGTCAAAATTGTCAAAATTTTCCATAAACTAGACTCTCAGAAGTTTCATAATACATAACACAAGGATGCGCATTTTCAACAGACAACTATTGTGACTTCGAAAACGGAATGCATAATAGTCACTGCCAGGAAGTGCACAAAATTGCCGGAAAATCTGCTGACTTTTCCGATATCATAACGACAAAGATGATGCTTTCTCTGCTGTTCCTGGCAATGCCCGTTCTGCATAACATTTAATGCATAACGTTTTCAAAAATACAACGAACAACATCTCAAGTATTGTCTGTCGAAACTGCGAATCTTTGTGTTATACTGATGGTGTACTTTATTAACACGAAACTTAACATTTACGATATTAATGTTATTAAGCTAATTATTTTAATTTGAACAAACCAATACAGCTTTATTTGAGCCGTTGTTGTTGGGCTCTAAAAATAATGGAGCCGAGTACCTACTTTGCCTATTTGGTAGTCTAGCACTGAGGGCGGTTGGGGGTAAGATTACGAAGGAGTTGCTAAAGTCTTGCTTCGGGAAAAGGCCTCCGGTTGTTTGACCAGCGCGTGAAATTCGGAAAGAATGAAGACGACACGAACGTACGGACGTTTGTTTCAGCCAAAAGGCCATACAAGATTGAGTTCATGTATCACCACACAAACAACCACTGGAGGACCATCCGCCTTTGTCGCTGGACAATGCGATTTAAGGTAAAGGGTAAAATAAACTGTTACACCTATTACTAAAAAAATGATTTTAACGAATCACCTTATTTTTTTATGGCACTTGCCTTTCGGCCAAGTGCCATATAGCGATCGCAGTTTCTGTCCGTCCGTTGGTCTGTCGGTCTGTTAGTCGGGGTTTTGCTAGTATGATGTATGTAGGACTTGCGCTTGCTCTTCCCACCAAGTTTTATCCTAAGCGTTTCCCAAGATTTCCGGTTCCCCTCTCCAACTCCCAGCCCCAGTCACCGGATCCGGTCCGGATTTTATGTGGATCGTCTGAGACACGAGGTATTTCCAAATACCAAGTTTCATTAAGATCCGATACCCGTTCTAGAGTTATAATTAACCTCAGTATTCCGGATTCCCCATCCAGCCACTCCCCCACGATGATCGGATCATGCAAACGACTATTGTCAAGTCGGTTTATTCCAGTCCCTGATATGCATCGTCCTAGTGCATCAGGAAGTACCGAACTCACGTTTAATCAGAAATCCGGATCCCCCCCCGAACTCCCTCCATAGTGCTCGAATCCGGTCCGGTTATGTCAATGACGTATGTAGGACTTGTGCTTGCTCTTCCCGCCAAGTTTCATCCTGATCCCTCCACTCTAAGCATTTCCCAAGATTTCTGGCTCCCCTCTCCAAGTCTCCCCCGAAGTCACCAGTTCCGGTGCGGATTTTGTGTGGATTGTCTGAGACACGAGGTCTTTCCAAATACCAAGTTTCATTAAGATCCGATCACCCGGTCAAGAGTTATACATACCTCAAAATTCCGGATTCCCCCTCCCGCCTCTCCGCCCACGATGCTTGGATCGGGGAAGTGACTATTTCCAACTTAATCAGTTGGGGTCCCGGATATGCCTGCATAGTGCCCGAACTAGCAAAACCCGGACCGACAGACCGACGGACGGACAGAAATTGCGATCGCTATATATGGAGTAAGCCTTTGATATACTTGTGCAGATAAATTATCATGAAGCTCCTGGAGTTTTGCCGTTATATCGGGAGCTTTGTATCATCGGATTTTCTTCGATTTCGAAGATAGAGGCGAAAAACCCGACCCTGTACCTTTATTTTCTTTTGACGTAGGTTAATGCTTAAGTTTAGTTTATCTTTTTTTTGCAGAGTCAGTTTTGACTGAAGTCTTCTCCAGAGCTGGTCCTGTCGTCCAAGTTCGTATATGTATGAATCCGAGGAAAAACTTTGCCCATATTCGTTTTGCTGGAAGTGAATTCGTTGACAATGCCCTTCTCTTCTCGGGTGAGTGCGAAATCAAACTATTTGTCCAATTGATTGGTTTATTTATTTGTGACCCGGTTTTTGGATAACAGCGGAGTATAAGTAAAATACACTAAGTAAAATACACATGTTAAAACACTAAACAGAACAATGTATATAGACATGACTATTCTAATGACACACACTAAACAAAACAATGTAAATAAACATGACTACATTAAATGCGTAGGTCTAACGTGAAAATTTCTAAATGTGCTACTTGTAAAGGCCGAACGGCCATAGAAAACAGAATGTAAGTAATGTAGTAAGACAAGACCAAAGGTTCCGATGGGATCCCAAAAATCTAATATTTAATGTAGACATAAAAATATTTTTACTTTTAATATTTAGAAACAGATCAAAGTTTATAGTGGGGAATGGAACAGGTTGAAAGGAAACCTGTTCTAGTCCCTTGATATGTAAGCTAGACATAATAAATGAATAAACAGTAATTAAGAATGAAAACATTGTGCTTTATAAAATCCTAACTCTGTTGACTGTCGTGCGTTTTCCAGTTTCAGCCAGATTCCGGGCGAACTACTTGTCCGGGTAGACAATTGTTTTCATATTCGTGTTCAGCATGTCTTCTTACCCTTAAATTGAACATCTAATCAACTTCAGGTAAAACTTTTACTTTTAACAAACTTTCCGGTTTTGGCCGGATTCCGGGCGAACTACTTGTCCGGGTAGACAATTGTTTTCATATTCGCGTTCAGCATGTCTTCTTACCCCTAAATTGAACATCTAATCAACTTCAGGTAAAACTTTTACTTTTAACAAACTTTCCGGTTTTGGCCGGATTCCGGTCGAACTACTTGTCCGGCGAGAAAATGGTTTTCATGTTCGTGTCCAGCATGTCTTCGTTTCTCTCGACTATTTCATTAGCTGTTTAAAATATTTTGTTTGTGATGTGATAAAGCCACCAACATTCGCCAGTTCTTTCCCCTTTTTGACAAACAGTAACTAGGACGAGATTATAAGAAATAATGTCCACTGTATTTAAGCAGAATTAACACAGTACTGGTCGCGTCTGTTCCGAAAACGATGACAAGTTTAACCAGAAATTACCATGCTCGGGAGCGTAGTAAGCGTGATAACTGCGTATCTCTGTAACGTGACTGGTCAGGTTCGCCCGTGGCATGATATTCTGCTTGGAAATAGAATAATCGTTCCAGCATTGACGGCAAAAAGCCAGAGTTCATGACGTAATGCGTCGTAACTATGGTAAGTAGGGTGGAACACCCTCAAAGTATTGTTAGATGTTCCTGGTGTCACGCAGTTGCTTATTGCAGGATATCGCATTCACATTGATGGCCGAACAACACCGGAGTACACCGGTCGGATGCACGTCGACTATGCTGCCGCGCGTGACGACCAAGCCGAGTGGCACGAAGTCTTAAGGCAGCAAGAAGATGCCGCCACTGCAGAGGAGGGAGGAGTCAAGACCTTCACGGATGCAGAAATCCAGAATCTGTCCGAAGCATTGAAAAGTGAGACAAGCTTTGAATCACTAGTGTTGGCTGGTAAAAACCGATAGCGCGTTTGAAGGAGAATCTTGAATCTTTGCGGACTGCGTAGATAATTAACATATCCACCTCACCCCACGACGCAAACCAGTTGAGGGGTGAAGGAATATAGGCCGACAAATGTACACGATCAAAGAGTGGAGCTAAGGTTCTTCCGAAATCGCTTGAAGGCATTTCACATTGGCACACTGTTTACGTCACTCAGCAGGTTTCCGTAAGTAAACTCACTTAAAGGGTAAGGGAAGGCGTGAATAAGCCTTTATCACATCTGCCTGAAACAAAACCAGAACAGAGAATTAAACCGCTTCGACTTTCTGTTGACTGAGCTGGGATCTGTCTGTGATTGCCGCTTTCGTGGAGGCGATCGAGAAGAGAGATCCTAGCATTGGCTCAAATGACGGATCTACCTATCTGATTATCAAGATCCATAAACAGCTGAACCAGCTGATACTGCCATTACATTGTAATAGCCGGGGAGTGATGGTTACAGAGAAAACGAAACAGTGGAGTAGAGTAAGGCTTCAGTTTTACTTTAAGAAACTCAACATAAGTTAAGACCTGAGAAAATTTACCAAAGCGACAATTAAGAAAATTGGCAAATGTTTGTTTTTCCCAAACTGATTCTCTTATTCCTGTAGGTGATTTCGAGTTTGATGGTTCAGCGAATGAGCTCATCAAGTGGCTTGAAAGGGGGACTTTAGACAAAAAGAGCTTCAACAGCCTGTACAGTATGCTGCAGACTACAATTTCCCATATGAGACGCTTGAGGGCTTCTAAAGAACAGGCGGAGGAAGAGTTCATTTCGGCCAAGCAACTTTACCAGTTCCGCGTTCAGGCAGTATCGGATCAAAGTAAGTGAAAAGCTCACACAATCCTGTTGGTTGTCTAGGAAACCCTTTCTGTTTGTTTGCAAGCAGAGCCTTACCGATTTCTTGCAGAAGTATTCCGGTGCAAAATTGTCCCATATGAGCCATAAGTACATATTGGAGGGAATGGAAAGAAATATGAGGGATGTAAAGGGACACATGATTAAGATTGAAGGGATAACCAAGAAACAAGGTTAAGGGGAAAGGGAAAATAGAATACAATCAGAGGGAAAGGAAACCTGCGTCTAGTGAATCTTATGTACATTCCCCATTCCCCACAGAAATAGATTGCGTTTGTCCTCTGTGGGGATAAATTTCACGTATTTTCTTTGCATCGAAGATAGCCAAAGGGTTGTGAAAGTTGCACAGTCCTGTGTACAGGGGCGTCCGAGCCGTCCGAGGGGGCGCACCTGGTAAAATTGACCAAATTGGTACCTGAGTTTTACTGAATTTGTAAAAAAAAACACAAAAAAAAACACAGCGAGTTCCCTTCATGAAGCTACAACGAGAAACTAAAGAGAAAAACTGGCGTGTTTTCACGCTTTTCCGCTTCTGCTCCTTTTTTTTATGGATACGCCGTCACTAGCCTTTTACCTTTGGAAGACCGTTCCAGTCTTGCCAACAGGACTTGAAATAATCGCAAAAACGGTGTTGCTGCATAGCGACAACGTCGCTAACGGCTGTGCGCATGATTAATTAAAGCGCCGCAGGCGAAATTTTTTTAATCCGCCGTTTTTCTGGCAACGCTTAACTACTTCCCATGTAAATTCTTAGCTTTTAACATCGTTCAGGCTCCCCAAAATTCCAAGCCCCAAACGGCAACTAAATGGGGCAACCTTTATCTACCTAGTGAAGACTGCGAAATGCGCCGCAGGCGAAATTTTGTGGAAACACTGATGATAAAAGTGCCTTTCTGCGATCCCAAGATTATCTATTCAAGCCAAAGTTGTCTGGCAACGAAAGGGGCGATCCAGGGTAAAGTGGATAAAAGGTACATTTGTTCGGAATTTACAGCAAACAAAAGTAGGCTAGTTTTCACTTCAAGAGACGTGTTTATTCCTGAAGTATTGCAATCCTAAGTAAAAAAAAGAACAGCACCAGTTGAAGCTACCGTAAATGGTAAAGAACGAGAGCTAAATGAATGCCACTTAAATTACCGAACTCAGCAACTGGTTTGAAGCAAATAATGAATTCGTAGTATACCGAAAAACTAAAAAAAAAAAATAAGGAACAGATACAAAATTGACAAGCGAATTTCGTGATCGAAAAACACTCTTGTTAAACCCATCTAAAACAATCGAATTCGGCAAGTCTAATACTAGAAACGGACTAAAGAAAAATCCGGTGAATTACCGAATTCGGCAACGAATCAGAACCAAATGAATCTCACCGAATTTAATTATGAATTGGACTGACTGAATGCGACCAAATTACCGAATTCGGCAGAGAATGAGACCAAATAAACTGGTTAAACCACCGTATTGACGCAGGGACGGACCGAATGCGGCGAAATCGACGCGGACTGAACAAAATTTGGATGAGTTATCGAATTCGGTCACGAATCAGAACCGAATGAATCTGATTAATGACCGAATTATGAAATGGACTGACCGAATGATACGGACTTGATCCGATTTCGGTAAATAACGAGACCAAATAAACAGTTTAAGTCACCGAATTTACACAAGGACGGACCGAATACGGCGAAATCGATGCGGACAGAACAAGAGTTGGATGGATTATCGAATTCGGTAACAAATCAGAACCAAATGAATCTGATTAAGCCGAATTATCAAATGGACTAACTGGACAGATACGAACTTGCCCAATTTCGAAATGCGGGGACAAACAATTTTATGAAAAGGGCATCACGGCTTCGCCAAGATGCCCGTTTTGACCGAATTTTTAGCCTTCGGCGAAAATTTGACCGAATGCCCAAAACGTAGGGGGGGTAATATAGATGGCACTTTTTTACACAAGGGACTTGTACCGTGACCAATACCATAAAGAATTTTTCGAATATAATTTAGAAGTCTAGGACTCCCTTGTCGGAGCCACGTAGACAAACCAGGACCAGGTCTCATGGTGAAAACCAAATAAAACCAAATATATAATTTTTATGGGGAAAAACGCCCTTGAGATGGAAACATTTTATAAGTAGTGAACTGATAGACAAAAATGCTCCTCAGCCGGGATTTGAACCCAGGCTTCCTGTTCACAAGACAGTCGCTCTACCAACTGAGCTACCGAGGGGCTTGTGAACAGAGTTCGCAAACCACTACAATAGTCTGGTAGAAGCCGACCATAGGAACAGTGATCCCGCCTGAAGGCAAATTCATCTAACCAGTTCACATCCCCATGTCACGGATATTAATAATATAGATGGCACTTTTTTACACAAGGGACTTGTACCGTGACCTATACCATAAAGAATGTTTCGAAAGAATTTTTCGAGTGGCTCCGACAAGGGAGTCCTAGACTTCTAAATTATATTGCGAACTCTGTTCACAAGCCCCTCGGTAGCTCAGTTGGTAGAGCGACTGTCTTGTTAACAGGAGGCCTGGGTTCAAATCCCGGCTGAGGAGAATTTTTGTCTATCAGTTCACTACTTATAAAACGTAGGGGGGGGGGCGCAGCCCCCCCCCCCCCCTCTCGGGAAGCCCCTGCCTGGGTGGTGCAAAGGAATTCAGGGGCGCTTAGGTAAATGTTAGTTGCCTGGGGCACTAAATACAACATTCCACACAATCGTATCTGTGCTTACTGCAGCACCCTCGAGGACGACGTGTCATTGGCTGTGCTGAGGTACTGTAATCTTCTGTAGCACCAATCTTGTGACGTTTCAGTTTTGTGAACAGTAGAGGTATGTTGCTTGAAACGGCTGTCAATTTTCGGACGGTCGTCTATGTGGAAAATGTTAGCCGAAATTACCCGGTCAGTTTGTTTAGGAGTACAAATTACTTTGACTCACCCATACTTCAGTTTATTATAACAAGTGGTAGGACTAGCACCATCCATAAGTTAACTATCGTCCAATGTATTTCTACTGTACTACTCCCCTACAGCACTGACTACGAATGCCTTCCTCATGGGTGAAATGCCTTTGGAGCTAGCGCTGTCGAGGACTCATCCGGGATTCGAAGAAGATTGTAGAGTCATTACAGTAACATGCCATACGAAATAGCCACTAAAACGAATTGAGTAACATCAAGAACAAATAATGAGATAGAACCTCTGTCTCTGGTACCATGCAGCGACTATGAATACCCCGACAAAACTTAGCGGACCTAGAGGTATTTACTGTAGCCTTTTACCCGTCTACTCTATTTCCGTCTTCGTCACGGAGAAACCTCATCACAGAGAACGAAAATGCAGGAGGCGTACTCCGAGCGCTGACCCGCTCTTGAGCGCGTTGAGAGAACCAATCAGTTTTGTCTTCTACTTTTCCTCAAGGTGGTTTCGCAGCGATATAGCTAATTGTAGAGGTAACGAAGTGTGATGTGGCGCGAAGCCACTAACCTCCGCTCGTTCACAGCGGGAAAGGTACGGGTAAATATTCGACTCTTCATAGTCATAGTACAGAGATAGAGAGACGGAGGTTCTATCTGATTATTTGTTCTTGGTAACGTGTACAAACACTATCTAAACGATCGAACTTGCCTTCTTTTCTTTATCGTTTTAAATACTTCGGGGCCGAATTACCTTACTTAATTCGCATTTTGGAGCTATTACACATGGATAAAATCTTAGTGGACAGTGTACTGGAGGTGAGTATATATCACGTAGGTGCAAGACATAGACGTGGCAGTAGGTCCACCAGTTGTAATTTTCATCTGCATAGTTAGAACCATACGAAATACACACTTACGTATACATAAGATTTGCCCAAATTAAAAGTTTGTGGAGGGAATCTGGTCCTCATGAACCTAAGGGGGTGAATTCGTAGCTTCCGGTAGGAAGTACTTTCGTTGCGTGTGGGTCCGCGCGATCCACTCCAGGGATAATTTTGTTTTAAGCTTAAACGACTCCTCGCACTATTTACTCTTTAACTTACAGTATTAAAATATATTTGAATACTTTAAAACTAGGCTGTGCTTTCAAAAAATAACCCACAGTTTTGGCTGTTTTATGCCTTTTTGGAGACCCTTTGACAGGGAAAACAGGGAAACAATTTACATAACCGTGTTTTTATGCAAAAACTTCTCGCAGCCAATCGTCGACAGCGTGCTGTGTGATACACATGGAAGGTAGCAAAACACGGCAAGTGAGAAAATCAGCGTGGTTTTGTTAGAGGGGTTAGAATGTACCGTACGAAATTGGGTTCTTTAGGTTTAGAAATATATGGAATGATTATGGAAGTAGGTTACGTTAGTATTATAGGTAAGGCAGGTCCTTTAAAGAGCCAGCCACCCCCCTTAAGTGACGGCCCTGGTTGAAGGTGGTAAGTATAGAAAGGGCATCGAGCTTACCTCGCCACAGTGAATTTTCGTTGTTAAAAATAATTTCTTGTGCATTTTCCAAGTGAACCTCGTGGAAAAAGTATTCTCAGCAGTTAGCCGTCAGAAAATCTGGGACAAGTTCACCAAACCTCAGAGGAAAAACATCGAGGGATGGAAGAAGCAGATTACGGTAGGTGGAAGTACAGGTTTGCTTGAGGTGTTTCAGTTGAACTGGCTTAGGAAAGTAGGCTACTGGTCCAGTTTCAGAGGTTTTGTCCAAGCTTGTAGGGTTCAGCGAGTCGTCTCCAGAGTAAGAACTTGTGGTGAACGGGAGGTCGGAATCTTCGAACGGGACCCCGAAATGACTGGACTCTTGACAGCCAGTCGACTATGTGTACACCGTCAGGCCTAGAGTCGAAAGCTCCTCTGCCTTTTCAACATATTCTCGAACATCGTTCTACTTGATTCACTTGTACCTAAACGTCTTATGTTTCCTCATACGTGAGACGGTGAAGCGATCCTCGAAGCTTTCTTCGTCTCATAGGTTCTGTTTTCCGTCATTTCAGCGTTCATGTTTGTCTCGATTGTCAACTTATTTCTTTTCGTTTTTGTAATTTCTTTCCCTACTCATTAGCTGTCGCGAGACATTAGATTAATAGCGAAATTGCAATCAATTCTGATTATGTCTCCGAAGCCGCATCGCATGCTGGCTTATCGATCCGTCGTTTCCACTCCCAAGCAGTGACGTAGTTCAGTAAT
The DNA here is from genome assembly GCA_023053575.1 of Branchinecta lynchi. Classification (NCBI taxonomy): domain Eukaryota; kingdom Metazoa; phylum Arthropoda; class Branchiopoda; order Anostraca; family Branchinectidae; genus Branchinecta; species Branchinecta lynchi. The sequence goes on from JAKZAP010000006.1 coordinate 19,709,813, forward strand.
TGTAAATGGTTTCTCACTGCGTCGAATCCAATTAAGATTCTTTTAGACGGTCAGTGGCGGAGCCACATTTTTGGTCTTAGTGTGAGCGGTCTGAAATTGGCAGGATTTCGCTTGACGTATATTTGCCACTTGAAATTGTCGTACTCGTTCAATTTGCTCAGTTTTACTGATTTCCGTCTCCTCTGCTGCTCTTTAACTACGCTACCAATGAGATTGGTCCAAGGGGATGCCAGAGGCGCAATTGCCATTGTACAATCATTAGTCCCTTCCAATGGCTAATCGTTTGGCAGTTCTTATTTGATATTTTACTTGGTTGGTTGTTAGTTTGAACTTGGTGAAAATGGTCAACTCGCCACAAGGGAGGTTGAACCCCGTAAAGTATTTTTTTGATGTGGTGTTTCAAGAAGAAAACCGCGTCACTAAGAAGTGCAAACTCTGTGGAAAGAATTATCGGGCTAGTCTCGGAATTTCAAGCAATTTCATTTCGCATTTGAAGGTGAGTCCTGATTGGTTCTGCGGAAGGTCTGTTTCCATTCGTTCGGTCTGCGTGAGTAAGCTGGGCATCTTAATCTCCAGTATTTTTTTTCGGTATATGGGTATTTTAACTTTCGATAATCTATGTTGGTATTTCAGTACCACGTTTCGCTATAGGATACGTCTCGTTTCGCCAAAATTTATGAGCAAAGTTGTAGTAAAAAAAAACACTTGAATCAACTCAGACTAAAAATAAAAAAATAATTACGATTACATATTTCTCCAATTTCGGATATATAAATGTAACTTATGGATTGTTTACAATAATTATTAATAAACAAAATATCGTTTTCGATATTTACTTTTCCATATTCGATATTTGTCCGATATATCGAAATCGAATATCGCCCTCTAGAACAGTTCGACAATAGGCGTTTTTCCGTGACAATCTACATTGACAATCCGGGTTCTCCCAAATGCCTATTCTCTGATAATCCAGGTTATGAAGAATTGTTTTCTCTGAAAACCAGGAATCGTTCTTGGAAATTTTGCAACGGAGTGAGACTCGGGGCTCAAGATAGTCGGATTGCCGTTTTGTAATCTGAAATAGTCGATTTGTTGCATCTCTGATAAATCAGTTATCTTGGATTATAGTCAAGGGTTGTCGCGGAAAAAAACATCCTAATAGCTGCTCTGTCTCACGATCAAACTACCAGAGCATGTGGGACGCGATATCCCCGCCCACTGACCATGTGGGCAATTGGGCATATGCGAAACTCAGTCACCGCACTCTCCAGGACTACAGGTGAACATAGACCAGCCACCCTGACTATTTCACTGTCATTTTATGGTTATCTACTACTTTTAATTTCTTTCCGAATCTGCGACCTTTCGGTAGGTCCATTAAAGTGCAAGTGTGACTCAGGGTTGTGCATGAATAACCGTTATTCACTGAATCACGATTCAGATCAGGATTTTACGAATAATCGTGAGTCGAATCGTAATCATCATTTGCTTTCGCTGTTGAATCTTTGAGTGAATCGTAATCACTATTTTCCCGTCGAATCGCAGTGTCATTCAGCCTCGAAAAATGAGTAAATTGCAGTGAATCGTCCTTAAAAAGTCCTACAGCTCACAGTTGCAACATCATTGTCCGGGAATTACTGGTTCTGCAATTTCTTGCCAGTAATGTCCACTCTTTTTAATCCTCTTGAGGAAACAGAGACGTATAACTGCACGGGACAATGGTTATTGTAGTCATTTTGCTGACAACTCATGGTCTGTTAAGATGTCAAAAGTTTACAAGCATTTTATGTCACCTGACAATTCAGTATCAGTGAAGAAGGGTGAAAACGTTTCATCGAAATGCTTGCATTGCAAAGTGACAGTACGATATCGCTTCGGTTCGACATCAAACCTCATCCGCCATTTAAAGGTCAGTTTGCAAATATTTTGGAGGATTTATAGCTCTGACTATTGACGGCCGTTTTAGAAATGTTGTCCGTTTTATCTGAGAGTACGTTTAGTAGTATTTCGAGAAATCGCAAACTCTTTTTGCTATGCCAGTAACAGGCGAACATTCTCAAAATTTGAATTGAAATCTTGAAGAGGTAACCTCACTTGACTGAGCCTCTCTAGTTTCTGCGACGAGGATGTCAACCCCTCTCTTGTTGGCGAGACAACAAGGCTTAATCTTGTCTGCGCATGCTCAAAATTACTTGTCAATCCCGGCGACTTCTGCTTGTGTGGAAAGGATCTTCTGCATAGCTGGGAAGATCATGACGCCGTAAAGGACAAAGCTGACCGAGCAGAATTTAAATTTGGTTTTCCTAAAGTGAAACAGCGGCAGATTGAATGCGTGAGAATTTTCTAATTTTCAAATATTGACGAATAAAGATTCTTAAACGGATTCTTTATTGTTGAATCATGACTATCAACGAATCCTTTTGAATCATCGGCAATTTCTCCTTGAATCGAATCACTTTTTGGGGTGAATCGCACTGAATCGAATCGTTACAGAAGGCGACGTTTATTGGAAATGTTTTCACGGTAGTTGGAGGTAAATTCTCCATCCTTTTTGTAGCCTTTGGTCATATGGTTCAGTAATTGAATTTGTTGCTCAATCATCCCTGTTTCTTCCAGTCTGCCCATAAAGTCGAGTATGCAGAATTTCAACGCCAGTATGTACTGACCCAGTACCAGCCAACAAAGAGAGTTGAACCAACAGGTTCAGAGGCGTACCCCCAGTACGACGGTTTATCCATGGTGGCGCCATCTTCAGCTGCGTGTCAGATGCCGGCGCAAGGTGGTAGTAATGCTCAGCAACTTGAGTGTTCGGTCCAGCCTTACCAGATGTTTTTCCCGCAATACCACTATGTAACGGTTTCCTTATCTTACTATTTGAAGGCAAAACGTTTCGCTCCTCATGGTTTTTATGGAGTAATATCGAAATCCACAGATCGAGCATAATTGAGAAATACCCAGTTGAGGATTAAGAAGTTGAGAATTAAGGATATAGAGGCATACCCTTGTTAGCATAACTTGATTTGTTCCCGATTAGAGGACGGTCATATTTTTGGTGTAGTCTTAGTAGTGGGCCGACCTCTGAAACTAGGACCAGTAGGCCAGGGTTAAGAAAGCTTGTTAAAGTACGTCTGAAGGTTGAGTTTCTTAGCTAAAATTCCATTCTGAAGTTTAGGCCAGTTACGCTCAAGCTCTTCTTTGCCATCTGTTGTGGTATTTTTGCGCTGTAAAAAACTTACCTAAGTGACCGGGGGAGAGACGAGTGGAAAATGAGAATGATAGCCTGTGATGGATTCGGGGAAAACCAATTGGTAAACACTATTCCATGGTAGAGTAATGTTTCTGTTTACTGTTGCAGTCAGCGTGACCAGTAATTAATTTAGACTGGCCGTCATAGTCTAGATTTTTTAATAAGTTTTCGCTTATTTGACACTGCGAAATGGATATGTCAGCTGTATTTTTATTACAGCCATATTTCGGCCCTTCTTAGCAAGGGTCCTTTTCAGGCTCAAGCTGGAAAATGAACTTGTCAAGAAGGGACGAAATATAGCTCTAATAAAATACAGCTGACGTATCGTTTTGCTGTATCAATGAGATTCGCAGTCAGCTTGTGCTGAAGGAATATTTAAGCTTTTGTATTTTGTCAATCAATGTCTCTCCGATTTGTCGGCTTCTGGCTTTATTTAAAAGTATAAAAGAACGAACTGCCACACGCCATCTACAGGGCTATTAGTATTTCTGGCCGCAGAGAAACCTTTCAGATGTGCTTTAACCAGGGTACTTTAATTAGGCCATATCACAGTTCGGATATTAATGAGTAAAGGAATAGAAGGTTCGCTCGCAGATCGCAATCCATTGTGGAGTATCGCAGGAATCTGTTTCGGCGAGACCATTGTTTCGCCTTATTGTTTTGCTGCATGTAAGTATCGTACACTGTTGCCGCAGCTGTGAATTCGTGATGCTTTTGGTAAGTAAATAAAGCTTCTGGATGGAAAGGTAAAACTGAAGGTATAGTAGAACTGGGGAGTGAACCCCGAAAGTCGCCTGGATAGGGCGCAGCCATGTAGAAGAAGAATCGGATGAAATGATGGTATCCGCCATCGCATTCCTGCCTTGTCACGCTGTCTGGTTTTAATAGGTTTAACTCTTCTTTTCTGTAGGACGCTCGGGCAAACACCGGCGTAGAGGGATCTGTAGATGTAAAGTCGGAAGCCACGGAAATGGACCTTTCTGACTCCGAGGAGAAGAACTACACGAAGAACAAAGCGCCTAGAACTGACTCAGCTGGCAGTAGCGATAGCTTCAAGGTACGTGGATCCTCTTCCCACGATCTGATGTAGACTTTGGCAAGGGTTTCCGTAGGACTTTGGACTCGAAGAACTCTGGCGAACGATTGAAATACCGACAAGCAAACAAAAAGCTGACCTTTACCGGAAGAAAGTATGGACATTAATTGCGTTCTTGATCGAAGTTTGAAGTTACCTTCAACCTCAAAGGTCTCTGCTTAAATACCATTTTTGGTCGCCGGTCACAGTTCCTTCGTCCTTCAAACTCTGATCGTCGAACTTCGTGCGCTAGCAAGTTCGAAGTTTGCTTGAATCGTCGAAGAAACGTCGACATGGGAAGGATCGCCGGAGTCGTAAAAACACTAATTAAGCAAACGGTGAATAATAGCTCTAATAAAATGTAGCTGACTTATTTGTTTTGCACCGTCAAATATGACTCCGTCTATTCTCCCGGTTCCCTTCACGCCTTATCATAGAACTTCAGCAACCTTTGACGTTTGTTCGTGATCGGGATTTCCAGAAAAAAATTGCTTCAACTCGCCGATGTGCCTAGAAAGTGCAATCGGGGGATGCCGCACCCATGTCTCGCTACAGGCCTGGACCAAGAGATCCAGGATGTCTAGGCAGTTAACAAAGCAAGTGACCGCCATTTAGCAAAAAAAATAAAAATTAATTTACCTTTAACTTATTTAAAGTAACTTAAAAAATAGACAATCAGACTGAGAAGTGAAACAGACAAGTACCAACCATACTTCTCTGCACATTGTAGTTTTTACATTTACCACCTTGGCCCCTAGCCAACCTTCTTGTGAGACTCCTGCCGTAGCCTTGCCTTGGCAAAAGTTCAGCTCTGTTAGGTAGCCGCTGGCCAGGAATTCGCTGTGTGGTTGGCCCGGAGGGCTTCTGACGCTCCTTGGCGATTAGATGTCTCCATGTGCCCGTTAGAGGCTGGTTTTACTGAAGCACGCTACAGACTCTGTCTATAACCAAGCCTTTTGTCGACTGGAACTCACAGTCACTTCCCTCATAGTTTGGCATGCATCGCCATTTCCGCTCGGCCGTCTGCGACTTATCGCAGCAGGCTGAATCTGCAACACTTCTCACCGCTCACGGAATTTATAACATGAAAGACTCTGCCTTAACCTGAAGTTTTCTTTCCTGTTTTCAGGAAGAGAACGAGACGCTACGCTTTCAACTTGATGCATATAAGAATGAAGTGAACGTTATTAAAAACGACATGAAATCCGAGATCGACAACAAAGACAGGCAGCTTCAGTTACTGCAACAAACCCTACAAAGTCTCCAGAAGGTAAGTGGAATGTATGATTTCCGTACTCTTCCACTTTCTTAATTCCCAAGATGTCAAGGTTGTGTAGTTTGGAGATTGTATGTAGTATGAAGTTTGGCTAAGATTTTCACGAGCTCAGTATTTGTTCCGGCTCGAGTCAGTGGTATGCACAGTGCCGGAACTGGGCTTTAAAACTCCAAGATCAGGAATCTTACTTAGGAAAAGAAATCGTTTGCCGTGCTTCGTACTACTGTAGTAGTTTTGTACCAACAGGACTTGGAAGTTTCCAACATAGATTTCTATATGAAGGTATTTTTCTGTGGGTTGTGAACATCGGAAAAGTTACGTAATACAGAAGTGACGCTAATAATAGGAATATTCGACCATTTTCTTATTTCAGCAAATGCATGAAATGTCTCGTGACAAGTTTTCGTCCCAACGTCCGGCGCCATCTACTTCCGCTGCGTTGCTTCCTACGCCTATGCTCGAGGCGGACCCAGTGGTCGACACTTCCGGTCGTGTGTCTTCTTTCTCGACACATCCTAACATACCAGACAGAGAAGCCAGATTGATTGGTAAGTGGCATATCTTGGAAGTTTTCTTGTGTTTCTTTTCCCTTCATCTATTTAAACGGCGGGTTATAAATAAATTACTTACTTACTTACTAGGTCTTCGTTTATTCGGGAATTGTTTACCTTTTATCACCCTAGTTTTCCGGCTTGTGTGCTTCTCTCCCCGTCACTTTCGACTGCCTCAGTAGAGTTATTTTCTGAGTTATTCTCAGTAGAGATCGCCCGGAATCCGGCCAAAACCCGAAAAAATTTTAAAAGTAAAAGTTTTATATGAATTTCATTAGGGGTTCGATTTACGGGTAAGAAGACATGCTGAATTCGTGGACATTTCGGTCAGAATCGCCGCTTCAAAATGACACAAATTTTCATGAAAAACGGGAAATAGTCACTCCTGGTCGGAATCCGTGCTGCAAAAACGGCGCATTCGGATGTTTTCTGAAATGGAGTGATTTTTATGTCATCCGTAGGACAAGAGTGAAAAAAAGAACAAGATCCCAAAAATTTAAAATTTGATCCAGACAATCGGGTCATCCCCAGACTCCTTGAGCACTTTACTAATACAATTTAGAAACAGATTAAGGCATGATTTTTGGATCCCAAAAATCAAGTTCAAAACCGGATTCAGCATGTCTCTTTACCCCTATATCGACCCTCTGACCAACTTAAGAAAGGATTTTGCTTTCACCATATTTCAGGTTTTGTCCACATTCCGAGCACACTCTTTGTCCGGCAGGAAAGTTCAGATATGGGTTCAGCATGTGTTTTTGGAATCCTAAATCGTTAGGAGGGATACCCATGACCTCGCAAAAGTTGTCCGTCCTTCTGTCAGCCCGATAACTCTCGAAGGGAATGAGATATTGTGGTGAAACTTGGTGTGAGGATTCTTTCAGCCAAGGGAAAGATCGATTTCGTAGATGGGATCAGTAACCTTACATTTAGGGGTGGGGGTCCAAAGTAAGGGATAAACTAAATATTTTTAAACAGCTAATGAGGTAGTCGATTAAGGGGTAAGAGGACGTGCTGAATACGATTATGGAAACCATTTTCTCGCCGACAAGTAGTTCGCCCGGAATCCGGCCGAACCAGGAAAGCTTTTTGGGATCCCAAAACGTAAGTGGAGGGATACCTATGACATCGCAAAAGTTGTCCGTCCGTCCGTCTGTTAGCACGATAACTCTCGAAGGGGTTGAGATATTTTGATCAAACTTGGCATGAGGAGTCAGGTCAAGTTCGAAGATGAGCTATGTAGCTCTACATTTAGGGGTGGGGGAGGGACTTGAAATTAAGGGAAACAAAAAATATTTTTTAAAAGCTAATGAAATAGTCGAATTAGGGGTAAAGAGACATGGTGAATCCTAATATGAAATTTATTTTCTCGCCGGACAAATAGTTCAACCGGAATCCGGCGAAAACCGGAAAATTTGTGAAAAGTAATATGAAGTTGATTGGAGGTTCGATTTAGGGGCAAGGAAACGTGCTGAGTCCGAATATGAAAATTATTTTATCGCCGGACCATTAGTTCGGCCGGAATCTGGCCGCAACCCGAGAATGTGTTTAAAGTAAAAGTTTTATTTAAATTTCATAAGATGTTCGATTTGCGGGTAAGTAGACATGCTGAATTCGCATATGACAATCATTTTCTCACCGGACGTATAGATCGCCCGGAATCCGGCTGAAACCGGAAAATTTGTTAAAAGTAAAAGTTTAATTTGGAGTTGATTAGAGGCTGGATGTAGGGGTAAGGAGACATGCTGAGTTCGTTTTTGAGCTTTATTTTTTTCTCCGGACAAGTAGTTCCGGAATTCCGCCGAAACCGGAAAATTGGCAGTGGTTTAAGGCAGGAAGTTTCGATCTGCTTCGTCAAAATAGATATGCCTTAAAGGGGTAAACACACATGCTGAATCCATATCTTAACTTGGTTTTCTCATATGATTAGCTATTTGGCCTTAATCTGTTTCTAAATTTTAATAGTAAAAGTGTTCAAGGAGTCTGGCGAGACTGGATTTGGCGAAGACCAGACCCAGTTGTCTGGATCAAATTTGAACTTTTGGGATCCCATCGAAACCTTTGGTCTTGTTTAAGTAGAAGTTTTATTTGAAGTTGATTAGATGGTAATAAGGGGCAAGAAGACATACCTTAGTTCCTCCTGTGCCGCCAGAGGGACCCACGGCGTCCAGAAAGAGCCACCAGTCGTCCCTCATATGTGCTGCTGCCCAGACGTCTTCCCACTGGGGTTGTGAACACTAATGTGAAAATCATTTTCTACCCGGACAAGTAGTAGCCCGGAATCCCGCCAGAACAAAGAAGTTGTTTCAAGTTGATTAGATGGTAATTAGGGGTAAGAAGACATGCTCGTTCCTTTTGGTCGAACTGCTTACTCGCAAAGACCCGGTCGCGTTGCCTTGTGAATATAAGCTGTAGGATCTCATAAGCAAATATCTACCGTTCGCTATGGCGGCAATTGATAAATCATAAATCAGGATTTTCCACCTTCAGCAAAATAAACACCTAAACATTTAATCTAGCACGCTTAACTCAAGCGCTCTATTTGCTTCGTTTTCCTGCTGAAACTGTCTTCTTCAAGTTATTCAGCGTTTATTGTAAGGATAAAGGCCGAATCAATAGTTGCGTTTTTGCAGATACCATGGTATCTGGTACCACGGTCAAAAGTCGTTTTTGCAGTTATAGTGGTATCTGGCCAGTTACCGTCGTATCTGATATTCAGATTCTCACTTTCATCAATTTGTGTCAAATTGGTGGGAAAGAAGTTTAGCACTTGACTGAATATCAGTTTTTCTTTTGGAATGGCTTCGAAAAGCGCAGTTTTGGCAATTGTCGTTTTTGCAGAGCAACCGTATATCAGATACCACGGTAACTGCAAAACGACTAATTGCAGACCCCGTTACCCTGGTAACAGATACCACGGTATCTACAAAAACGCAACTGAGATAGCTGCTACGTTTCCAGGCAAGTTCATTGGGACTTTCATTAAGGCAAGCTATAATTTTACCGCAGGACTCGGAAGGTGTCCAACCGGAAACATAAATTTGTTTTTTCTAGGTGTGCTGACTACTTTCCTTCACGTTCATCCAATGGGAGCTGGCATAGATTACATCATTTCGTACGTTCAACGGGTGGTAGACCGGGTCCCGCACTCGGAAGTGGAACAAGTGCTGAGTCGGTATCCCTCCATGTTCAGACAGTCTGTGACAGGAGTGGGTGCCAACATGGAAAGAAAGTGGGTCCTCACTGTGTTCGATAGCTGCCAAGTGAGGGTTTGATTTATATTTGACTTAGTGTGGTTGAGTCGTTTCCCATTGTTCGGCTTGTCCCAGAAAGTGTTACAAGAGCAAAAGTGAGGAGAATGCATGCGGCCACCCTAATCATGGGGGAAGGTCTCCTCGGAGATTCACATCGTGGAGATGAAAGCAAGAGTTGTTGCAAGAAACCACGTGGTCAGAAAGGCCATGTATCTTTGGTGGCGCCTTCGCGCGGTTGAATATTGAATAAAGTTCCTCCGAGTAAGGATTAAAGTTAACTGCAGTATATGCTGGATTAATCTTATCTCTACCGAGATTAGATTAATTCGGATTAGATATAAGATTATATTTTTAAAAACAAGATAAATCCCAGTAGCACACACTGCAAGAATTTTGTTTATAGTCTGCTGGTGGTCATGGGGTAAGCTCGCAATCCGGAAAACAAGCATGTTTACTGCCGGTCGATTCGGGGGACAGGGACCTCGTCCATATTGCCTGTGCCAGTAGTCGGATGCCCCGGCGTTTTTATTTTGTGACTGAGCTCCTTGAAGACAGTCGTCGAGAGCATGTGATACGCATCGAAAATAGCAAAACACTGCAAGTGTAAAAATCAGTGTCGCGTCGTTAGGGGGGGGGGGATTCGGTATCTCTAGTTCAGAATGGATGGACCGACTGCAGAAGCATGTTGCATTAGTATTAAGTACGACGGATCCTTTAAGAAACGCAATTGGTCCTCGGCGCGTCCCAACGTTGGCGGGCTCTTAAATGTTGGACGGATCTAGGATTGCACAGGAGTACCTCAGGCCAAATTTCGAGCAATGGGTAACGTTATACATTGGTTGATCTGCGTTAGGTTTGGTTGTAGATCTCACACATACCATTTTTGTATAGTACATATCTACATTGTAATAGACAATAGACTGTAAATAAACAGAAAGTATGCTTCGAGCTCTACCTCGGTGGCTGTCAAGATCTTATCAGAAAGGGATTAGTTCAGTTTTCCATCCTTTTCCCACTCGCCATACACATAACATGCTGTTGTTTTAGACAAACGTGTACCAATTTATTCACTCGTCATTGTACAAGGCAACCTGAAATCACAACAGGCCAGAAGTAAGGGCCCACAATTTCGCAAGGGCCTTCACAAGCATGCTTTAGACGCGTCCCGCGCCTTACAGGTTTGCCGCTAGATGACGTGTAGTACGACTAATGTAGACGGTGCTCTGCGCGGCCTGCTTTTGTGATTTGGTCTTATCAGACTTGCGTGCACAAAGTAAAATTTTGTTTAACTGAAATGGGGGGCTATTAGTCCTGTTGAAGGATAGGGTATTGGAAGGCCCTTGTGAAATAAGTTATAACAACTATTTATTGGCTCTTGGTAGGAGCTAAGAACTGCCTGATACTGAGCCGCTTCAGCACAGCACACATAACAATTCATCTACCTGTCAAGAACCCCCGGTAGAACTACACCAAGAATTCGGAAGTGAAAATCTTCATTTTTTCTTCTTATATAATGTGGCTAGGGCGACAAAGCTGACCAACCCAGTGTTCCTATTTTTCCTAACTGAAACTTCCTGTATAAATCGATAGCACTAGAAAGACTGAATTACCTACCTATACAAAGCTATACTACCTTACAAATCGTGTCCTGAGAATTTTAAAGGGCATTTTTACAATTTTCATAAATAGGATTTAGCAAGGAACATACCTAATCTGTTTTCATATAGGCGAAGAGCTTAACGTATTATTATGCTGCAGCTGGTGAGCAGGAAAGACGTACAACTCAGTCTTTTAAACACTTTTTCCAAATTCTTTTTTTAATATCACTTGAAATTATCGGTTTTCATGATTCACTCTACATACCTGATTTCAGACACTTCGTCGCCTTGGAAACTGGCAAATCACATTTTCAGTTCGCACGTATTGCGTAAGCTTGAGCAACTAATCAGACAAGCCCATTGAGCGAGCCGTTGGTTTCCTTACTCTCCCCCGGCTGCTAACTGTCACCCGACTTCCCTCGTCGTTGGATCCTCGCCTCTTTTTCCGCTTCTGATTGTACCCGTCTGAATCATAAGCACACAGTCGAGAGCTGGGTCGTCGCCGTCGCGTTGACCTTTTCACCACCGGCTCACTTTCAGATTCACTATCCGAGTCAGTTCCGTTCCCGTTCGCTTTTTCTTCGGATCCGGATTCACTTTCTGAGCTATCTGATTCCACGTTTGCCATTTTCGGTCGCGACGACTCGCCATTCGTTCTCTTAGGTCTCGAGTTCCCATTCACAATGCGCTCGTCAGTTTTAGACCTTGCGATGCGTTTCGAGCGACTCGGTTTAACTTCATCAACGGAGAAACTAGCCTCGAAATCGCTATCCTGTTCATACTTAAGACCGCGTCTACGCCCCACTAAGCTTGAATCACTGTCTCCGTCTGCGTCTTTCGTTTCTTCTCGCTTTTCATTTCGCAAGCGAAGCCGAGGCATCCGCTCTTCATCACTGCTTTCCGGAGACGCCGCTCGCGACCCTCTTGTATTCCGTTTCGGCGGCTTCTGCGCTCCATTATCACAGGGAAAGACCTTCTTGCCTTTACTACCCACTTTCCGTCGAAGTGAAGCTTTCTTCGAATCATCTTCAGAATCCTCGGAGTTATCACTGCTCTGGTATGAGGGTTGAGTCGCGTCTCTTCGAGGTTTCTTTCCTCGTCTGGAGAGAGGTACCTCACTTTCACTGTTGTCTTGGCTTTCTAAGCTACTCTTGACGGTTTTTCGACTGCGTTTTCCGGGAGGCGGGGCAGTAATTTCTTCCTCATCGGAATCCTCTGGCGTGCTGCCAATCCGAGCACGCTTTCTAGCAGCTGCAGGTCCTGGAAAAGGAAAAACTAAGAAACATGTGTATCGGACTAGATAAATTAGACTTGCTTTGAACCTTGATAAATGCGAGTATATTTGTTTCAACAGTACGAATTCTCCTCTTCAAATAAAAAATGCATCCATTCCCGCTGTTGAAAACTTTCGGTGGCTTGGTCGTAACAGTTTGTAAAAAGATTAACTCTGGAATTCTAAGATTAAGTAAGTAAGTAAGTAATTTATTTATGAGCCGCCATTCTGAAAAGGCGGAGTAAATGAAGAAAATAAACAACACACAGAAAAAGAGACTTGATTTTCAATCTTCGGTCAGGAAGCAGTGGACGACGCCGTGCGCTGGTTGGGCCCTCTTGTCCATGATTCTTGAAAGTGATGAGGAAACATCCAAAAGGGTAACACTTGCATCTTGAATTTGTGAATTTCTCCGTCAACCTATAGTTATGCCATAATTTCGACAAGTGGAGCAGGTGCTTTGCATATTTAAAATAACATGATCTCATCTTTTTAATCTCCTTCTTTCGCAGAACATGAGTGACGCCAGAATTAAATAGTATAGGAGCGAAGAAGGTGCAGTACAAATTTCCCAAAGCTTTACGATTATAAGGCCCCCAGTTTGGGACGATGCGCCCATAGGCGCCACGGATTTATTTATAGACTTCTTGAACAACCGAAGAGCAAAATTTTGACAATGTAGATTTGAATGTTATGCCGAGCCACCGTAAAGAGTTTGTTGATTTGACGACGAACGATCCAAGAAAGATAGAAGCTTTGGATGCGTTCGAACCATTAGACGAATATTGTCCAACTGAAAGGCAAGAGCGTAACGCCCAGACTGGAACAGTTTTGGTGGTGCTGAGCGAGAACGAGAGCCCGAAATGGGCAGGACTTCACAAGCATCAGGGTCTTCAAGGCGGCGTCGGCCGTAATGGTGACTGGAACACTCCTGACAACACCCACAAATTCAGGAGAGATAATTTTGGCAGTAGTAAACTCCGGCAAACCCTTAGTTACTGAACTCGCAACAACCTCTGCATAAGAAGCACTTGAAGTGTGGACGACGAGACGATTTCTTTGAGTATTCGCTCTGACATTAGTGTCCCTTCGTTACCTTCAACGGTGTCAATGTGTTGCGTCCTGGAATCAATGTTAAGAAGATCCGATGGGATATTACTAACAACAACAGTGTGCGTATCGGAAGGTGGTGAGCAAGGGATGCCTGTCAAAGCCTCGGCACGACTGGAAATATCAGTGAAGCGATCAAGAGCAGAAACTGCTTCAGCAATAAAACGGACATCCTTAGCAACAGCGCTTAGCTTGCTAGTCAATACAGATATGGCAACAGCTGGAACGACTGGAACTTCGCTCGGAAATCGTATGACGAAATCCGGTACAGCAACGTCCAAGTCATCACAGCGACGGAAAGCATCAACAATATCACACAGATGATTGGCCTGGGCATTTCTTCTCGGGGGGAGCTCACTAGGAAAGGCAAGAGCCCACAGAAACTTTTCCGCAGCGACAATCGCGTCAACACTGAAGAACTCCGCAGCAAACTTTTAGACCGAATTTGTATCAACTCTCGAATCAAGACCTTTCTGGAAAAATTCAGAACTGGCTGATAAACCACACTAACTGACATCTCGTCATTGCTTTCACTTGGCGCCATTCCACAAACGCAGACTTTCAGTAACGGCTTTCAACGGTTTCACATTCACAAACAAAAAGTTAACCGGTATTTGCGACCGTTCAGGTCAACGGTCGGTTGAAGACTGGTTGTGTCAAACCGGTCTAAGTATAATCGAAAGGCTTTGGTTTCTTTGTATTCAGTTTTTTCGATCACTCACTCTATCTTTCTGGCACTTTTATTATATTGAAAAAGAATGACATACGTAAACTACGTACATGTTACTACACATACTGTAAATACCTGCTTTATTTGCCTATATCGTATCAAAACGGGAGAGTAACCCGAAAATACAAAGCTCCCGATATAACGACAAAACTCCAGGAGCTTCATAATATTTTATCTGGACAAGCGTATGAATGACCTACTCCATATCACGGGCTCATCCGTTTGTTCTGTTGATTTTGTGTGTGTTTATTTTGTTGTACTAGTGTTTCTTCAGTTGTTTATTTTTTTCTTTCTCTTCTTTACTCCACTATCTTCACATCGTCTTTGTGAAGCGGGTTACAATAAATTATTATTATTATTATTATTGCAGTAAGGGACTAAATGGTCTCGAAAAGAGCCGAACGTATTAACAGATGAAATGGTCAACGCCGTCAGGATGAACACGCCGTACGAAGTAGATTTCTCGGGAAAAAGAATGGATGCTGACGGGGTTACGTAAGAATGGATCACTATTATCGGTACGGTACCATACATTTCGTTTAACTGTGTTTATCTATTCAGAGAATGAGTGGATCAGCTGACGTTACGCGCACTAGGCAAAACGCAATAATAACACTAGAAGGTATATACTCAAATTTCTATCAATCAAATTCATTTCCAAATAGCTCAGAAGAGGAATACAATATTTCGGAATATTCAAAAACGAAACAAATTAACTAATACACTTAAAAGGTACCAGAAATAAATGATGGGATGAAACTATGTAAAAACTGGGCAGAAGAATTGGCAGGATATGGAGGAAACTGGTTGCCAGTGTTCCTGTCGGACCAACGCACCGACGACTTTTCCGACGGATTTGCGTTCAGACTAAACGAGGGACGTATTGCCATGGTATATAATCATTAAGAAAGAAGACATCGATTGTTCGCATTTCTCTACTGTCCTGAACTATTGTCCTGTAGCAACAAAGCCAAAAGTTTTGTTCCATAGCCTTTTTTAACGAGGCATGACTGCTGACAGTACTTGATACACGTTTAAAGATTTCCTGCACTTTCATCATCAAGTTTTCAACTTTTCCATATAGAAGTGATGATGGTGCCAAAAATTCGGGCAGGAACTCCAGCTCGTGTGTTCGCCCTATTACTGAGCATTACCAGCGAAGAATGTAAGCTTTGTGACAATGAGTTGACAAAGTCGTCGACGCAGTTAAAACTTTCCGCTACAAGGAAGTGTCGCCCCTGCTCACCCCTCTCCTAAATTCGGCAATGTTATGCACAAATTATTAGTTTTTGGTGCTGGGCCTAAAAAGCTTTTTACAGTAGGAAAAAACTGTGCAAAATAAAATGAAAAATCATCGGAAAAACACAAAATCTTATCGACAGCACAACTGGTGTTGCAGAATGGAAAGAACTGTAGGGATGAGTGCAGGGCCTAAAATATCTTTGTCGGATCATCAACTGAGTAGTTAACCAAGGTCGAGCCTATTCGGGAGGCAGGTTCTGGAGAGTGATTCGCAAGAAGATGCTGAACCCCTTATAGAGGATACTCCATGGACTGGGGAGCAGAGATGGGCGAATCCGGATTCGATTCTACTGCTTGTCAGGCTGGATTTCGACTCGGATTTCAAACCGTAAATCTTACGAATACGCTCCAATTTCTAATCTTTTCCCAATATTTACACACTGTGATTCAGGTATTGCACTTAACTAGCACCCAAATCCATTCCTGGTTGCTGAGAGGAAGCCCATACTATAACAAGCAGAAATGAAAACCTAGAAATATGGTTTGTATCACTTACATTAACTATCTCACTTGCCATAGGCATCAGTGCATTTTATCACCTGTGATTTTTAAACTGTGAGCTATTCGGATCCGAATCCTAAGCACGAAATGCTGGTTGGATTCCAATAATTTAATGATCGGACTCGCCCATCTCTGCAAAGGAAACTACTGCTAGTGCGACGAACGCGCCATACGCTTACCTATATTGTTGGTTCGCGAGGATCCTGATGGCTCGTCGCTTAACAGGGCCTCGTAGCCGTTGACAACCCTTCGCGTAGCAGGTTGCACAACAGGTGAGGCACTACTTTCCCTATCATCAAGAAGATGTCGCCACCGCTGATCCCTATTGGCCCGCAGTGTATAGCCCCCTCTTGCAGCTTCATTGCTGGTGGCGTTTGCGTCTCGTCGTCCCCTGAAAATTAGTTTCGCTGAGGATTGTAACGAAATTTGGATCAGACAAAGCACTGGCTGCTTTTTGAATACCAAACAGAGCGAGGATACCAAAATCTTAGAATACCAAACGGAATGAGGATACCTTTAACATCCGTCCGTCAGTCCCCGATAACTCCTCGATAGAAGATGGTTTTACAAAAACGGAATTTAGCTCCACATAGTTCAAGCTCGTCTACAGGTCAAGTTCGTGGATGACCTTTGCATCTCAATATATTTAGGGTGTGACGTACAAATTTGGGCGAAAAAACTTCTCCCTCTAAACCAACAGGAAAAACCGCTTTAAATTAAGCTAGTCAGCTTCCCGAGCCTCTTTGATTTCGCATATGGCCAAAATCATACACATATAGAGAACCTGCCTTATGTGTGCCTTTTCAAGGCGAGGAGGTAGATTAATTGCAGTAACGTGCTTTGATTCTCTTCTCTATACTCAAGGAAAAGGTAAACATGGAACAAAGGACGGATCCTACCTGAAGGTGAAAGGTGAAGAGAAGCTTTCGACCGCCTCTCCTGGGGCACGACTAAACGCCCTGGCACCCTCTTCCTCCCTATCCCTGGCAGGACGGTCCAACATAGTCGTCTGCAGTCGTCTCCATTCTCGCCTAACCGCGGGATTCTCTGGTTCGAGCGTTGGCGGCGGCGATTCCACATCAACAGCAGCGGCAGCTGTCGCGGCCCGGGTCTTGTGCGGGGACAGGATCTTCGCCCCGGAGCGCGTGATCGACCTAGCGGGGATATGAACCCTCTCCTCAGAGGATAGAGAGGCTCGCCACTCCTGGAGTATTTCCTTCATGTGATTTTCAAATAGGGAAGACAGCCGGATCGTCATAGAGTAAATCCGGGACTTGGTATTTTGATTATACAAGCGAGAGCTGGAGAAGATCCGGCGCGTCTCGGCGTTAAATTCAGCAGGACTCTGATACTCGTCGTTACCTAGCTTCTGACGCACAGTTGACAAGTCCATAGGTTCTGGCACTACTTCAAGGTAGTCGGGATAGGCAGCCAGATTTACAGGTGCTTTAAAGGGTTCGGCATCGGAGTTGCTCCACATCCGGTTCAATAACTGCTGGCATTTTGCCTTCCATTTGTAACGACTCTGGGGTTCTAGTTTCGGCCTGTCTAGATGTTCTTCAACCCTTTTAAGCTTAGGTGCCGCTTTCGAGGTGCCTTCACCCATGTCACTATGAACTAGCTTGCTCTTGTGGTCTCTGTTTTTATAGTCTTCTACGAGCTGGTGGTAAACGGCAGTTGATTCGGGGCAGTTCACATTCTGAATAATCTCAAGCAGAAGATCCGTAATTATATTGGCGGTCTTGACAATCCGACTTCGCGGCTCGTTGTACTTGGCAGCGTTCATGGCAACAAATCGCACATCGAACTGAAGCGAAGCTTTTCTACGATAAAACCGGTTCTCCACCCTCCGTTTGATTAAGGAGATATCAATTGAGTATGGAACGACTTCCGCATAGTCGGGGTAGGCTGTGAGATCAACTGGGGTCAAGAACGGTTCGGCAGCGGAAAGGGTCATCATTTGTCCGATCAGATCAGCTATTCTGTCGCACTCTGTGTCTCTATCGAAACCGGACCACTCCGAAGGATCCGGCTCATACAGGTCATCCAGGAATTCATGGGGCAGAAGTTCAAGGCCACTCGTTGGGTCGGAAGGATGCCGATTGGGATCAACGCGCTCAATGTCCCACGGGCTGGTCTGATCCTCTGTTCCGTCATCCCACCGAACCTTGTAACACAAAAACATTGAATCTGGATAGTCAGCTTCGTAGGGCTGATGCGCAATAATCGTCCCCTCGTACCATCGCTCTTCAATCGCACAGCGATACCGATCGCCCGGTTTCCACTCTCTTGCTACGGCAGCATAGTAAGTTTGCTTCAACACAAGGAAGTCCAGTACATCCTTCACATCGTGGTACTTCACTGAAAACGTACCACCGATTTCGCCCGTTCCAGGGTCGAGTATCGCTAGCTTGAGGCAACAGAGCCTTGGCGGCCGGACTTCATATTTGATACCAATGACTCGGACTAACTCCTGTTCACGAATTTGCATTCTCATCCAGGGGAGGGAGCGGTTGTTCAGATCATAGCAGTTATTCTGACGAACGTAGCGCGCATAGATTTCGTGGCCTTGTCTGAAATACATGACCTCGTCTCCCATCTGAGGGTGATAGGGAGAGCGCAGGGGCCGGGATTCTGACAGCCAATCGCTTGGAAAGAATGGCTCTACCGCAGGTGTGGGCCGACTGCCTTCTCCCTGACCACCGTTAGCTGCGTCTTCGGCTACAGCAGCAGCAGCATTACGGGCCGCCTATAATGGGTAAGGTAAGGTTAGTTGTACATTTAGATAGGTCAACTATTTATGATTTATCTTATTTTTTTGTGTGTGTCTCCCGAAGATCAGAACACCACCAGTCACCACTCATCCTTTGACGGAATGTACAAACTTGATGTAACATGCAAACTACAGGTGGGTGCTTGCTTTACAGACCGAGTAAGACCTTAGAAGAACCCTTAGAAAACAACGTGACTACGCAGATAAACATGGCCAACAAGACATGCTAAATAACCAACAAGAGCTACGAGCTCATATGGCACTTGTTACGAGTAGATAATGAAAGAAAGTAGATGAGAACGTAACAAAATACTCCCTTCTACCCCCTAGGTTATGACGTACAAATAGGTTATCTAGTTTCAGTCGATTCTGAGCATTTCTGGCATCGCCTCGGATCATCTAGAGCAAAATGAATTTTCTACCTTCTAAGTTTAGATCCACTCGATTGACCCCTATGGTCGTGCCACACTCTTTCCGGTACCCACCCAAAGCTTCTTCTCTTACCACCTGTCAAGTTTCACTCGAATCAGACATTTTTAGGGAAATTCCGGTCATCCCCCACCCCCCACTGTGCTCGGATCAGGTCCGGACCCTGAAATATGTCATCTAACGACACATGACCTCGCTATTTTCCAAGTTTCATTCAAATCGCTCAAGCCGTTTGACCACTATGCGAGCCATACAATTTTAGAGACTCCCCCTCCAACTCCCTCCCCACTGTGGTCAAACACGACTTAGACACGTAAACCTCGCATATCTGAAATCTCCTCTTCCCGTCCAGCAAGTATGACTCGAATCGAAGTATATCTGCCAGTTTCCGGTTCCCGCTCCACCCTCGTCCTATATACCATGGCCGGATCCTGTCAGAACGCCAAATAACGAACCTGTAAGCCACATATACTCGGTTTTGTCCAACTTGCATCCTATTCTCCCCATTCGTTCAGTTTTTGTGCATGTCACAAAGTTCCCTCCTCCCCCCCTCCAACTGCCCCAACCATGGCCGCAGGTGGTTAGGACACATGTTTTGCATACCTAGCTCATCAGTTCTTATCGCCCATAAGGTTTCAGTCGAATCGAAGTTAGTAGTTTTCAGATTACCCTTCCCTCAACCCCCCCGAAAATGGCCGAATCCAGGAACAGGAAGTTCTCCTAGGGCATGTGTCGGGACTTAAGTTTACTTGGTCGGGTCACTAATATGCCTGCCATATTTCATCGTCCTCAGCACATGTGGAAGTATCCTAACTCACGATCACCGAAATTCAGCGAATCCAACTGCCCCCCCCCCCCCTCCCAAAAGCTCTTATACGACCTGTTTCTGTCAAGGACGTATCTACGGCTGATGCTTGTTCTCCCCGCCAAATTCCATCCCGATCCCTCGACTCTAAGAGTTTCACGACGTTTCTGGTGTCCCCCTACAACTCCCCCCCACAAGTATTAATTCCGGTCCAGAACTGAAATGGAACGTATGAGACGATAGCTCTTTCCATTAAGATCCGATCACCCGTTCGAAAGTTTTGCATAACTCAAATTTCCAGATTCCCCCTCCCTTCACTCCCCCCTGGATGGTCGGATCGGGAAAGTGACTTTTCTAAGTTAATCTGTTCGGGTCCTTGATAAGTGTCCTCATCGTCCTAGCTTATTTGGAAGTGCCCGAACTAGCAAAACCCGCACCGACCGACGGACAGAAAGACATTGCGATCGTTATATGGCACTTGGCTGAAGGGCAAGTTCTATAGAAAATTACCAGAGATTATCGACAGAGCCTAACAGTTTAATGGGTATTTTTTTAGTCAATCCAATCACTACAGAAAGAGTCAAACATTCTCTATCCCCCCCATAAAACCTAGCTGATGATGTAAGAACTCCATTTGACACTGCAATTGTACGATGAATGAAAGCTAGTAGTCGTTTCTAATTTCCCGATGAATAAAAACAAACAAAAAAAAACGTCAAACTATGGCAAATATATCTGACCTGACGCTGCGGGCGCTCTTGCTTCTGCGGACCACGCCTTCTCGTCCTTTTTTCACCTTCGTCGACGCTGGGACCTGAATTCCCAGCTGAAACACGCGGCTGGCTACTCGACGACTGAGCCAGCATACTGGTATCCATACTCAGGTCTGCTACAACTCTTCGCCGACGGCGATGCCGCGCCAATCCGCTGGCTGCTGTGGCTTCGGTCTCTTCAGGCTGTTGTTCTTGTTCATCGTCATCACTAACAATACGCCGGGCTTTCCGTGGCCTAAAATACGAATCTTGCATTACGCGCATAATAAACCAGCAGAAAAGGCTTTCCGCTCTAAATAACTAAGATAAAAAAAGATGAGACCATTTACCGTTGAGGTTTGTAGTGAATATGCCGCCCAGTGGGCTGTATGATAATGTGGTATGTGCTCCGAAAGCAGTAATGCCAGCGACGAATTGGGATGTCTGCACAGAAGAAGATACCCTGAGCTACTTAGTGGCCACGCAAAATCAGCTCAATCAAATTGACCTTAGCCTGCCCTGTTTCTCTTGTGACGGTCGGGATTGTGACATAATCACACATCGTGCTGAAATTTCTAGCCTATATGCATTGTTTGTGAGTATTCTTATTTTTGCCGCTTCTAGTACTATCCCGTCGAAGGTAACAGCTCAAAATCGTAGAAAGTCCAACATTCCAGGTTGGAATCGTCACCTGAAGTCTCTTTATGGGAGTTCGAGAAGTGCTTTTTTACAATGGGTTCATATGGGTAGGCCTCTTCTTGGGCCTGTACTAGAAGCTATGAAGTTCGCACGACGTTGTTTTAAAACAAGGCTCAAGCAATGTAGATCTCATTGCGAAAGTCTGAGATTTGATGCGATGGCAAAATCATTATTAATGGGTAAAGTAAAAGATTTTTGGTCTCGTGTTCGGTCAGTATTTAATGTGCCACAAGTCCTCCCTCAGACCATGGATGGGTATTCCGGGGATGAGGCCATTTGTGAGTTGTGGAGAAGCAAATTTGAGGCTCTTTTTTCTTCAGTAGGCAGTGATTGCTCTGAGTATCATGTACTGCCCTCGTCTGGCATGATCAGACCCGTAACTGAGATGGATGTTAGTACTATCATACGAAAGTTAGATACTGCTAAATCGGGGGGAGCAGACGGTGTGTCTGCTAAGCACCTCAAATTTGCTTCTGAAAGAAAGTGTGCAGTATTATGTGCCCTGTTCAATGCGTTTATTGTGCACGGGTTTGTTCCGGATTCCCTAATGTCAGTAAATTTGGTTCCAATTTTGAAAAATCGTGCTGGCCTTTTAACCAGTTCTGATAATTATCGTCCCATAGCTCTTGCTACTGTGATTTCAAAAATATTTGAGAGATGTTTGGCTGACATCCTGCGTGAATTTCTACAGACTTCATCGTTCCAGTTTGGGTTTAAACGTTATTGTGGTGTAGAATTTGCTATTTTTCTACTTCGTTTTATTGTGGAGTATTTCCTACAATATTCTTCACCCGTGTTTGCTTGTTTCATAGACTCGAGTAAAGCTTTTGATCGGGTAAACCATAAGACGATGCTTGATATACTCCGTGCTAGGAGTGTACCAGCATGCTACCTCAAACTTCTATCTTATTGGTTCCGGAACCAGAAGTTCAGAATAAGGTGGGGTACGACTGTAAGTAATGAGTTTGGCCTTCTGAACGGCCTTCGGCAGGGTGGGGTTCTGTCCCCATTGCTTTACTCGGTTTATATTGACGCTTTGTCTGCCCGTCTGTCTTCGTGTATGGTTGGATGCTACATTGCCGGAAGATGTATGAACCACCTGCTTTTTGCAGACGACCTAGTGGTACTGTCGCCTACGTGTTATGGATTGAATAAGCTTCTTAAAATTTGTGACAGTTTTGCGTCACAACATGACATTCTTTTTAATACAAAGAAAACTCATGTGATGTTGTTTCGCAAAGCTGGTATTCGTGTTGCTAAAAATGATGTGCAACTGTCAGGTCGAATACTGTGTTATGTCGATGAGTTCCGTTATTTAGGATTCACGTTCAAGTCTAACCTGAATGATGACCTTCATGTTAAAGAGTTGATATCGGGGCTATGCAAACGTGCAAACGTTTTAATTCGTAAGTTCAGCAAGGCTGACCTTGATGTACGCGTTCAGCTGTTTAGAACGTACTGCTACCATCTTTTTGCTTTAGCATTGGTAACTAATGCTACCGCTAAAAGTCTTAGCAACGCTAAAATAAGTTATAACCGTGTGTTCCGGCGTTTGTTTAAGCTACCATATATCTGTAGTGTTTCTTCGGCGCTCGTTTCGAGAAGATGCCTCACTTTTGAGGAAATTCGCCGTAAGGCTAGAGCGGCACTTCTGTGCCGTCTTTTGGATTCAAAGATTGAGGTTATAAAATTTGCCACTGTGCCAATTTTTCATTGCCTGCCTGTATGGCAGTCTCTTCTTGCTGCAACGCAACAGCAGGAACAGACTGCATGATTTTGTTGTTGTTGTTGTTTTCTTTTCTGTGTGTTTTCTTTTTCGTCTATGGCTATTTGCTGAATTAAAAGTATTCATTCATTCATTCATTGTAAATATGCAAAGCACCTGCTCCACTTGTCGAAATTATGCCATAACCATACTTTGACGGAGAAGTTCAAAATTCAAGATGCAAGTGTTACCCTTTTGGATGTTTCTTCGTCGCTATAAAAAATCATTGACAACAGAACCCAACCAGCGCACTACCTTCTACACTGCTTCCTGGCCGACGATTGAAATTAAGTGTCTTTTTGTGTATGTTTATGTGTTTTATTTATTTTCTTCATTTACTCCGCTTTCTGAAAACGGCGGGTTATAAATAAACTACTTACTTACTTACTTACTTACTCTGAGAAACTCGGGAGTAATCGTACTAATCAGGGTTAAAATCCTCACTTGGAACTATTGCTCGATTCAGCATTAACCGCATGTTCGGTAAGGCTGTTCCAAGAATGATTGAGCCAATTCCAGAGTGCAGCTACCACTTACCAGTTGTCTCTTCGCAATAAAAGATAGCTATCTAGCCAACGCGAAAGTTAAAGGACCCCTCCTGTTTATTCTGCGTTTTAGTTTATCCCAAGCTCCCTTATGGGATTATAAGCTTCTGATATCACCGCCTTTCGACGTTACTTCCTTTTTTACCTACTACTTCTTAGCGCTCATTCCGCCTAACCGAGTTTTTCTAGGCACGCAACGCAAACTTTGCCAAAAGATTCAAGGTCCGCCGACAACTCTTGCACGCATAAGGGCACGATAAGCTTCGAAGTGTTCTATCCGGTCTATCATCTGGTTTGGACTTCTTTTGTTTTTCTTACTTTCTCCCACTTTTTAACCACAGCGCATACGGTCTTCAAATATTTTGCTTCCAGCCGCCGGGTCAGAGAGCAGGAAGTCTGGACACAGTCGACAAGGACTAACAAGAAAATCGTTAATTTGACGTGGAAAGTACGTATTATCGAAAAACTATATTTCTGAGGTATTTCATTATGGATCATTGAAGAGTTGTGCTTTAACGTTTTGCCCATGAGGCAAGTCGGGTTACTAAACACTCAGGATAAGGCGAGTTCCCATTATTTCCCATTTTTATTCGCTTTGAAGCGATCTGAAAGCTCAGTCGATGACACGTCAAACTGAGCGGCCTAGATTTTAGAATAGCTCAACCCTGGTACCCTATGCCAAATTTTGGGTACCCTAACGCAATAAAATGCCCGATTATCCGACTGAGTTCAGAAATCAACCAACTAGGATTCCTTCATAACGAAGACCCTAGACCCTAGGCCGGGTCTAGGTTTCCAGCATTTATCATAACTTGCGTTAGCCACAGACTATCCCAAATCAGAAATCTGTGGCATATCGGAATTGTAGGCTGGGTATTAAAAGCTCGTACCTCTTTTTCCTTTCAACTGTAATTCTCTTTGGCGGCTGCAAACTAGTTCCCGTCTCCGCCATCCAATCACTATAATCAGAAGACTCGGAACCGGAAGAAGATTCTTCAGATTCCGACTCGTTGGACGAATCCGAACCCCCAGATTCTGGTTGGGGATCATCCTCTCGTGTTTCCTGCTGAGTTTCTTCCTGGGAGCTTTCTTCCGAAACCGGTTGGCTTCTCACCACTCTCCTCCGCCTTTGCGTTGCAAGCCTGCCACTCTGTCGAGTTACTGTATCACGAGAATCCTCCTAAAAAGAAAGTCCGTCAGAATACTGATGCGACTGACATGCATTTGCAAATTGCTATTTTTTTGAATAATGTACAGTGTCTTACTTCTATATATGAATTTTCTATCTTATCCTTTTTGTACCAAATCTTCATCTGGCTCAGCTTGTTGATGGGTGTTAAATACAGTAATAATAAGGTTTTCTTTTATTCAAATTTGTATTTAATTTTTACCGAAAACTCCTTTTTTTTCAGTTTCTTTGGCTGAGGCAATCGAACACACTATGTACCTTTGTTTGTTAAACACTTGTTCTTATAGCTATGTAATTTTGCCCTCTCTTCTCTCTGTCAATTGATGTATTTTCTTTACGAACTGAATGCCTTTATTCAAACATTGACACACTCAAAACTATTTTTTTTTTTTTAACAAACTGTTCTTATAGCTATGTAATTCTAGTCTTTCTTTGTTGATTTCAGTTTAAGTTCAAGTTCTTTTAATTGTTCAATACATTAAGTAAAACAAAAACAGCACCGAGCAGAGAGATGAACTCGGTTCACTCAGGTGCAAGTTACGCTATATACAACATTAAAACACAAACATTTGTCGCGATATGTCTCCAGTTCCCCCCGCCCATTAAATTAATCAAAGAACTTTCGTCTCAAACAGCTAAAAGCTTGATTATAGCTAGATGAAGTCAACATGCAAAATACTTACAAATCTAAAACGAAAACAGATTCACTACAATACACTTTACAAGATATGAAAGAAATAATGCTGGAATATAACTGTGTTTGCCAATTGGCAGGATACGGCAAAAACCATCACCAGTGTTCCTCTCGCACCAACGCACGGGCGGGAGGGGAGGGGGGGGGCAGACAGATCCTCTGGGAACAACATGCCATATTTGCTCCGATTTTTATTTTTGTTTATGAACTGAGTGCCTTTATTCAAACATTAAAACATCCAAAGCTTTTTATATACTTTAAACATGTTAAGATTATTCATTACCATTCGGGGTAGCAAATACACGCCTTTCTCCCCAAATCTTCGATTGTCCTTTTGTTCTCTTCATATTCATTTTTCGCAAAAACGTAAATTTTGCCGTGTTTGTGCTCGAAGCTACGCACCTTGAGAAAGGCACAAAAACAACCGAAACCCTGTTTGACAGTCCGAAGTGTCCTTAAACTTTTACGGAAATCAATCAATCAAGTTTAATCCGAATAGCTAAAAGCTAAAAAAGGAATACAAATTTGCAAAATACACAGACACAAGAAACAATTTAACTCTTGCAAGAAATTACCAGAAATAAAGATGGAATGAAACTACGTAAAAATTGGGTAGAAGAATTAGCGGGATATGGGGAAAAGTTATTGCCAGTATTCCTCTCGGACCGACGCACGGAAGACGGGAGGGGAGGGGGGAATAGATGGGTCATCTGGGGACAACACGTTATCTTAGCTCCAAATTTGTTGAAAAGGACTGAGATAAGACAATCTAGTTACCTATCACTTACTTATGGGCGAATCCAACCATAAAAGGATTCGGATCCGAATCCAAGGCTAGGTACGAATCCGATTCCGACCTTAACAAAAATCAAATCCTATACGTAGGTTATAGTTTAAAAATCAGAGGTGACAAAAATCAGTGATATCTAAGGTAAGCGGATAACGTGATAGGTTACTGAAGATGGTTCGTGGTGGAGATCAAAATGTTGGATTGCCTAAGCCCACTGTGTAAACATTGGGAAACGGAAACTGGTAGAATGTAGCCTAGATATTTGAGCGGATTCGAAAGATTGAGGGTCTGGAATCCGAGTCCAAATCCAGCCTGACAAGCAGAAGATTCGAATCCGAATTCAAATCCGGCCATCCTAGATTCGAATCTGGATTCGGATTTAGCCATCTCTGATGACTTATTCACTCAAAATAGGCTTGAAGACCCGATGGAAATGCGTTAATTCATTGCTCCGTTATTCACGAATAATCAGTTTTCATTTAGTGGAATTCCTCTGTCGGATTTGTGGTACCTCTATGCGCTTGTACCTGTGTTGTGTGCTTGACATGATTTTCGAAAAAGAAGTGTTCACGCAGTGAGACCCCTTCCGAGAGCTGATCACTCGCCACTGAAACGTTTAGTCTTGAAATTCAAATTTTCCGCATCACAGCAGAATTTCCGTCGTGGGGACGGCCGTAGATATTCTGAACGTCACTTTTATACTAAAGCAGATAGTGGAAAATAAAAAAATCCAATAACAGATCTCAAATAATTCAGTACGTTCAACAGAGTGATATAAAAATAAGTTGGCATTTCAGCAAAACTTAAAAAGAAACTTACGTCATCTTGCATGATCTGTCTCGTCACGCCCCTTCTTCTCGTGTCTAGCTCTTGCACATCTTCAGTAGCTCTCGCACCTCGCGGTCTCCGCGGCACCCTACCTCCGCTGCCAGGAGTGGCTCTTGCTTGACTCTGTCGAGAACCTTGAGGCTCCGGCGTCCGGATACGCATGCGTCTTCGGGGAACATGTGCGTCAATCCGCACTTCGTGTTGGTTTCGACTGTTTGGTCGGAAGGGGGAATCGGGATGAAGTCGCCGCGAGGGTGACCGACAATGTCGCCGGTAGGTGGTGATTTCTTCTTCACCGTGTGTCGTTCTAGAGAAAAAAGGGCGTGAACTAACCGATCATCAGGTCAGGAGGGATTCTTCTTGCAGCACTGTTCAAAAACACAGCGCCACAAACAGACTTTTCAAAAAAGACACGAACACATCACACCTATGACCCCAGGTTCTCTTTTCTAGCTTCGACCCTGAGGAGGACCATTGCTCAGCAGGTCCGAAATATCCCTCAAACCAGCTAACCTACCAGAGAACTATCAGGTTTGTGCTCTTACCATTGTGTACTAGAAGAACCCCCAGTTTCATTTCTGTTTGTTTGACAAAGTAGCTCGCATTTTTGTTTTTTTCCCACCTCGAGTCGCAAAATCGAAAACCTCCTCGAGAGAACTTGATCCACAAAACGAGTCACAAAAACTTGGTCGCGGAAACACAATTGTGGGAGACAAAAATACCACGAAACGCTCTTTCTAGCACCAAAAACACCATATGGTACCCCCTAATTTAAAAAAAGGACACTCCTCACGAAACAACAAGACCAAAGGTTTTCATGGGATCCCAAAAATGTCATATCTGATCCAGACAATTGGATCTTGTAGATATCCGGTCTTCGCTCGCTAGACTTCTTGGAAATTTTTAGCCTACTATTAACATTTAGAAACAGATTAGAACCAAGTTCATATATGGATTGGGCTTGTGTGTTTACGACTATCCATCATATATCTTTTGACGGAACTGATCAAAACTTCCAGCTGCCTTACTTTTGCCCAAATTTCTGGTCTCTGCCGGATTCTGGGCGAACTACTTGTCCGTTAAAAAAAGGCTCAAAAATGAATTCAGCATATCTCTAATCAACTTCAGATAAAACTTAACTTCTAACGAACTTTCAGGATTCCGGGCGAACTATTTGTTCGGGGAGAAAATAATTTACACATATGGTATCAGCATGCCTCCTTACCACTACATCGAACCTCTAATCAAATTCAGATAAAACTTTTGCTATAACAAATTTGGTTTCAGCCGGATTCCAGGCGAACTATATGTCCGGGTGGAAAATGATTTGTCATATACGGATTCAGCATGTCTTCTTACCCTCAACCGAATTTCTAATCAGTCCAATAAAACTTTTACTTTAAATAAATTTTCCGGTTTTGGTCGGATTCCGGGTGAAATACTTGTCCGACAAGAAAATTATACTCATTCAGCATGCCTCCTTGCCCCTACATCGACTATCTTATTAGCTTTTAATATTTTTTGTTCGTACCTTGAAACCCTCCTCCACCAATAAATGTAGGGCTATAGAGCCCATCTTTGAGCTTGACCTGTACTTTGACCCAAAGATTCCTCATTTCAAATTTGAACAAAATATCCCCACTCCTTCGGGAGTTATCGTGCTAACAGACGGACGGACAAACTGACAACTTTTATGAAATCCCTCTTATTGAGTTTTGGGATCCCAAAAATTACTTACCTGAAGGTAACCGATGCTTCCAGTGCATTCTTATCCAATGGTCGGGCTATATTCCGCTTAATCCAGGGTCTGAGTGCAGGTTGGAAGGACTGGTTCAGTGTTCCTTCAACACTGGCTTGACCGTCTGGCTGATCACCTTCAGAGCGGCTTTCTGATCGTCGGCGGTCCGACTGAATAGCCAGGCGATTGATCATTTGATCGATCATGGAGCCTGGTTCCGCCTGATTAGAATCTTCATTCTGGATCGGAGCTTCGATAATTTCTTCCTCGCCTAAACACACAGATGCTTACAGAGTTATAGCACGAGAATCTTGTTACACATATAACAAGCCTCGCGCATTTTATTCAGCTTGTGTGAAACTGAACTATTTACAGAAAAACTTCCCCCAGTTCTCCCATGCAGCTACACCAAAACTGGTCGAATATCTTCCCCAAGCTGACTATCTGGTTGGTTGGCACAAATTCAATATCAGACTGTAGAACGGATGGCAAACCCTTGGGAATCCGCTATCTTTTTTTATATACCCAAATCCCGTCAGCTATGAGGACAAACTCCTCTTCACAAGTCCTTTTTCTTTTGTAGGACACCCTAGGTCACCGGCAGTGCCCTCCTCTGTTACAGAGCTATCGCAATGGCCAATCAGGTTTAAGTCACAGATTTAACGGAAAAGACTTAGCTCAAACTGGAATTTTTCATTGAAAGAAAGCAGATATACACCGCGACTTTACCGTTGATTAGGATCATTTGAGGAACCAGCTGATTATCAGTGCAGTGCTCACGACCAAGGACCAGCCTCTGGACTTCTGGACTAAAGTGGACAGACTGAAGTGGACTTTTCACCGAAAGAAAGCGGATATATACACCACGACCTTACCGTTGATTAGGACCACTTGAGGAACCAGCTGGTTATCAGTGCAGTGCTCACGACCAGGGACCAGCCTCTGGATTTCTGGAGGATAAGGGTTCCCTTCAGAGTCGACTATGAACGGAGGAGGCATCAAGTGTGGTGCAAGCTGCGTCTGCTCATCGAGTACATGATGGTTAGCATCGCGAATCAATGGGCGGTAGTCAGTATGAAAAAACAGCTGCTTCGGAACCTGAAAGAGAGACTCCATTTTACTATTTTGTTGTAAAAAATTTAACATAGGACGGTGATTTCACAAATCTATCGTGGGCAAATCAACTAATGGTCGGGCAAAGCGTTCATCAGAGGCATCTAGATTGGGTGTTTGGTTGCGTCAGTCATCAAAAACCTGTCCGAAGTTAGACAAGACCAACAGTAGCATGCCTCTACGATACCGGTGCTCAACAAACTGCCAAATTAGTTAGGAACCTTCACCGTTCATCCCTACACCCCAAGCCTAGGCCCAATTCGACATTTATGCATCGCGAAAAAAGTACCAATGAGGCTAATGCTTGAATCAACCCGAAATACCAGCCATATCATCAGGTGAACCAGGGACCCACAAATGCAATGCCCGCACAAGGAAAAACTCGAAGAAAAAGGTAATCAGGGAGAAACATCTACACATCTTCACCCTCGAAAAACAAGCTAACCTTGGTTTCTTCCCATTCCTTTGCTGCTTTTTAGAAGTAATTTCGCCGCTCTCTGGGGATTCACTGGGAAGTTGAGTTGAATCACGAAAACTCGAATCCCAGAGCAGAAACTATTCAGAACACACGGAAGGCCTCGGTGTACCTTATGTTCGAGCCTTCATCTACGAACGCCCACGCCATTTATTCAGTGCAACACAATGTTTCCTTCATCGATTCTAAAAACATTTGTGCATAACCGTGCAACTGTATTATTTACAATCATATTCAGAATCACAACAAAACAGACATCCTTTTTTTCATTATCAATCTAATCCGACACAAAAAAGAACATAGATCTAGAAAACACATGACAGTTTTCCAGATAGAGACAAACTTAAGCTCATCTTACCTTTTCATACGCCTTGCCTTCCCCAAATCCGAAAATACAAATGTGTCCATGGGAGTCGGTCGCCGCGATCGTCCAGCCATCTGACGACCATTTCGCATCGTACACCGCACCATGACCTTGGCCTTCGATGAAATTGGTGAAGATCTTCAAAGACTCAAAATTGATCAAGTCCCAAACAATAACTTTGCCATCGTGGCCAGCGCTGAGCAGAATCCGATGATCGGTTGGATGAGGCTCCAGAACGAAAGCTTCATCTTCGTGACCCCGAAGAACATTAATGAGATTTCCTGAAAGGCAAATCGATGAAAGGCCATCTGGAACAAAACTTGTCAAGGGCTGGTTAAGTTTACGGTAGTTCTCGGACCAAACATTTCCGTAAACGAAGCGATTGCCCAAATCTGAGATTCCGCCTTTCTTATATCTTTGCAACGCGCTAGTTCAGTGGTACTGAATGAATGAATGCTGAACTCCTGCTGGAGCTGACAACATGGTCTCGGAATCGTCGATTTGCGCGAAATCATGAGGTTAAAGATCCGATTGAGGCTAGAGGGTCGGGCTCAATTTCTGGAATCCCTCGACCCTCTATCCAGCAATTGTACCCTGTGAGTTGTTCACTGTTAATTTTTCTTTTATTATACCCCAACAGTGACATTTTATGTAAAGATGGGAAATAAACATATTCATTCTTCATTCAAACGTCGGAACAAATATCGATTTCGCGGGCGACGGGGTTAATAATAATTGTAAATAATTGTAACATAGTTGTCGAAATCGTGTGTATTTTTTATAGTATTTATGTGTTAATGAATGGACCAAATGGTTTAGGCATAGTTCTGTTTTATAAATTATTTTGTACTCCACAATACTGAGGGAAATAAATGAATAAACAAATAAATAAATAAATATAGCCGGAAACGGAGGTATTTATACGTGGAACGTATGCGATGTAGGTCTTTTTTCTCGAGCATAATTTAATTTAATTTCAAAAAAATGCGGCACAACATTTCATGCGCGAGCAAATTGATTGGCACTTGTCGTTAACCTACAACTAATACATATATACAATTGTCATACAATAAGTACACTAAATCAAGTAAGGTTGTTATGATATAAAGTAAACTGAGGCACAAAACTATTACGGTACCTTTCAGTTTTACAAACGACAGGTGTGAGTTTTGGTACTTTCATAGCTGCTTCT